>CM030799.1:24365833-25776666 GCA_018127125.1 Rhododendron griersonianum
ATCAATCATTGCCCTTCGACTCTCACTTAAACCACAATAGACCACGGGAGGTTAGTTTAAAAATATATATATCTAAGCCTGTAGCCTGTAGGCGACCTATGAAATGGGACCTTCTTGATTAATTGATTCCAATAGTTAATTTGATATGCCTTTTGGATTTAGGATTGTGTATTGGGATTAGCACATATGTTATGAACAAACATATGTGTTAATCCCACATTTAATAAATTGCAGCAAATACTTCGTTGACTGGTTGAAAGTTCTTTCGGTGTAAAATGAGGCTTGTGATGTCCGAAGTACAATAGGCGGTTTGAAGTGTAGGGTGTCAAGTGATTCGTTCTCAAAAGCACAAGGGTCAAAGTGATAAATCTCCTTGTTGCAGTTCTTGAAATCTGTTAACATAATATTAGGAAATGTTATGTTGCTATATTTTCTAAGTTTTATTATTATATTTTCAGTTTAGGCATATTATTATTTATGTTTTCTAGTCAGTTTAGGTTTCCTTATTATGCGTATTTCCTTGTTATGCATTTTGTAGTCTATAAAAAGGCATACTAAGTTATGGTTTAAACACAAGCGATAATATTGGAGTACTAGTGAATGCCCGTGCCTGAAGGCACGGCGCAACGCATTTTGAATACAACTAAAATAACCAACGAAGCTGATTTATACAGGAAGATTTGTTTTCTTAAATTAGGTTCATGCCCGTGCCTGAAAGTCACGACTCAAACGATCGCACACACAAATAGACATTGTACTCACATGCAATATATCAACCCTTGCCCAACGAACCCAAGTACGCAAACAAAAAAAAACACACACCCAAGCATATTCGTAGGAATTCCCCGTGCTTAAAGCCACAACGGGACATAATAGTTAGTTTGCAACTATCCAAAATTACAAATGGGCCAGACAAAGACAAACAACAAAGTAAAAAAATGGTCCCGCCGCCTAAGATATGAACATCAAGAAAAAAACCGGTCCCATTGCCTGAGACGATCGAAATAGATACCTCAGAACCGACAATATGATATTGTTGTGGCTTTCCTACATTCACCCAATATGACTCCCTAGCAACCCCTTGGCTCTTGGAAAGCACCTTAGTGATTGCTCCGTCCAGAATGAAATAGATTAATTTCTCCATTAGCTGAAAATTAACACAAATACAATTGCATAGTCACGTTGAACACCTTAAATAGTAAGAGAGTTCAAATATCACAATTTTCGTTAAGATTTCTAAGGAGCTAGCAAACAATTTTTTCGGGAAAATTAATTTCAGGAGGTAAACAACATGCTATTGGAGTATGTTAACAAAATCAATGGTTGATATTTAAGCGGCTAATCTAACGAGCCAAAAAAAACCCCACTTCTGCAGACCTGAATATATTATATTCCATAATGCAATTGCCTATGTGAGTTTGGTAGGTGAAATTATCCTTTTGCCCTCCCTATAAAAAAAAAATACATTCCATAACGGTAGCCGCAAATTGGTGTTTCGACATACCAACACAACTCTCGATCATGGCTCCTCCGGGCTTGCTCTTGAATCCACCAAAACTAGGGTGTTTCAGAAACAACCCTCACAGAGACGCCATCAAAACTCCACGTTCTCTCCACTATGCAAAAGTTGCAGCCAACTTCGCTCCACGCCTTATTGTTCGCGCAGCCGCCGCCCACGGCGATCTCCCTCTGGACCCACTTCCGCGCCGCCGCCCAGGCCATATCAAGGAATTATTCCCTAATGATAAGAAAATCCCGGTCTCTCTCTCTCTAGATATGTTGTTTATCCTGTTGTTTTTGTATCATCTCTCGGTATCCTTGATTTTTTTTCTGTGCATTTTCTCTGTTTTGTCCAAGGTTAGGCAGTGGTGTCATTTAAGAGGCGTTAAATCTGTTTATTCGTGATTTTCATAGATATAGCATTTTAAGGATTTTTTACCCGTCATCAAGTTCTGTCTTACGGATTCCGATTCAACCGCGGTTCAACCAGTGACCCATCTACCCAGTCCTTTTTTTGGTTCGCTCACCGGTCCGATTTTCAAAACATTGGTTAAGTCACAAATTTGCGGAGATCGATTGCTACGGCACCATCTCCAAATTTGTACACCAATTTACGCACACAGTGCCTTAATTTTTTTTCTGCATTATACTGACTATTATGTCTTTAATACCAGTTGTCTGAACTTGTTCACCCTGATGTCCATGATCTTTTCTTCATTGGTGGCTTCATTGGTGGTGTGTTAGAGGAGACCGGATCCCCTGTCCGAGCTCCCCAGGGAGCTCGGACAGGGGATCTCATGCGGTGTTAGAGTGGCCCTTGCCCTTAACCCATCCAGACATTCTAAAGCCGGCTCGCAGGGCAGTCGAACTGTACAACCAGGAGCAGGTTTGGTTAATAAGTACTGACAAAGCTATGGTTGGATCTAATTGTGCATTTTCTCTGTGTATTTGGTGGTGGAATATTTCACTGGAATTTAAATTGGTTGCCTGATTACACCCCTAGTCCAGTGAATCACTCGATTGAGTCTTACTACATGGTAAATGACTTTATTCCAATGTGGAGAACCGAATCATGTAAACCACACACTATGTTAATGTTATAAACAACTTACAGGTTACCCCATACGAGTCCGGCTCCTCTCCAATTCATAGGGAATTGGAACACATTCAAATTTCAATGGTCAAGTGATGAGCACCCAACATTGTAGATAATTGGTGCGACTAGTCCCGTTCTATCTTGCTTTTATCTTATGTTTATTTAGCTTTTATTTTGTTATTGCACGTAAGGTGTGTTTTCATGTGTTTCAGGTAAAACGTGCAAATAAGGCATAGTTTGACGTCATGGATGGCCCAAGTGCTTCCGAGTACCCGAAGACCCTGTCGGCCCCTTAAAATCTGTCTAAGTATGCAAAAATGACTTTCTGAAAAAGTTCTGATTTTCAAGATTAAAAATGGCGGTAATTGATCTTTGAATTTTTCTAAGAGTAACTACAAAGTTGCAAGGTTTTATTTGAAGAGCAAGGTCATGTTTCGAGCCTTTTCGTCTTGAGAAAAATATGCAGTTTTCCATTTTACACTAAAAGTGGGAGGTTGACATTTTGATTTAATTGGAATCTTGAAATTCTGGTAATGTCATTGTTTCCAAATGGGGGGTACTTTCTTATTTTCATTAAATAAAATTAAAGTAAAGAAAAGGTAAAAGAAAGGTTTAAAATGTCATCTTTACTTAAATTTAGAGAATGAAAATAAGTGCTGAGGAGCTGGAAGTTGCTGGGAGCTGCCTGTTGAAGCTGACCTGAAGATCTGGAGATAAGCTCATGGTATCGATACAGCCTAAATCTGTATCGATACGCGTAGGCTTCGTGGGAGATCAGAGGATCCCGTATCGATACGGCCTTATTAAGTATCGATACGGGTTTGCTACGTGGGAAATGGCATTTTCAGGATAACAGCATGGTATCGATACTTTGACTAAACCGTATCGATACGGGGAGCCTTCGGTCAGATTTTTGTTGCTTTTTGGACTTTCCATTTATGGAATAGTTGCTA
Organism: Rhododendron griersonianum; assembly: GCA_018127125.1. Lineage (NCBI taxonomy): Eukaryota > Viridiplantae > Streptophyta > Magnoliopsida > Ericales > Ericaceae > Rhododendron > Rhododendron griersonianum. The sequence goes on from CM030799.1 coordinate 24,369,383, forward strand.
CTTTTGGTATGTTTTTTGGATATTTGTTGGGAGAGAAGATGAGTTGTATAAATACTCTTCTCTCTCTCTCTCTTGTAAGGAGTAAGTAGTTAGTTAGTTTAGGCTTTAACTCCATTAATGTCTTTCAAGCTTTCCTAGCTAATTTCTTCAAGAACACTTGTAAGTCTTTGTCGTTTGTTGATTTCTCATTTATTAAAGTTGTTGCTACGGTCTAGATCCTTCTATAAATCAAGTTTGTTTTCAATTCCACCGGTTAATCATGCTTACCTTTTCTTCCTTGCTTTCTAGTCTTTTCATTATGCGTGAGTAGTCGTTTAGGCTTGGCCATGGGGTGAATAACGCTTCATGACTTAAGTTAATCTTGCATTTCTCAACTCATGGCTTGAGGTTCGGTTTGTAAATGTGCGTGGTTCGCCTTTTATGTAACAAAACTTGTCGATGTTAACCTCCGATGATCATATGCTTACTCATATGGTTCCGTGAGTTATGTCTCGCCTCGTGTTTGCCAAGAGAACCAAAGAACTTGCTCGCTTTCCAAACTACGCTTCTTGTTAATGACTTTGATATTTAGTTTGAGTACAAGTCTCGGCGTTGTTAATCTCCGGTGATCATGTGCTTGCTCACATGGTTCCGAGAGCGATGTCACGCCTTGTGTTTAGCTTGTTATTCAAACTCTATATCGAATCTAACCATTTTCACCGCTAAATCTTCCGGTTGATAGCCTAAGCCGTGCAATTCAACCGTGTTTTCAGTTGAGAAAAGTTAATTGGCTTAAGTTACGGGTGTCACGAACTTCTATGCCTTGCCGCTTGTTTACCTTTATCAAAACCAAGTTTCTAGTCTTTTCAACTCTTTTCAAAGCAAACCGATAGTTGGCCGTCTGAACGCCGGGAACGCTTGCATCTACAAATCCTAACAAGCTATAGAGATTATCTCTGTGGGAACGATTCCGGACTTTCGGATATCTATGCTGACGATGACCTAGCCCTACGCTCGGGGTAATTCAACCTTTTTCGAAGGCGAGGTTGTGGACGGAAGCATTATCAAGTTTACTCGTCAATCATCTAAGCGTCTTCCTTCCCCGTTTTTTTTTCGAACAGCGAAAAAAATTCATTAATCTTTGAAGTTGTTACAAAAAATTCATTAATTTTTTTTGATGGCGTCTTCTCTCCCCGTTAAACCTGCCTCTAGAAAAAAAAAATTATATGGCTCATGAGGATTTTTTTGGATTTTTTTCGACCGATATCAGCTCATGAGGATTTTTTTAATAATAAATATTATATCAGTAATTTTTTTTTCATTCAGCATGGTTTTTTTCGTTGATATTATCTTATTAATTATTATGTAGCTTATGAGATTTTTTTTACTGATACTAGTGTATTTCCACTTGTGCTTCGCACTGTATCGTGTGCTCATTGATGTAGTTGTTCTTGTATGTAAGAAAGTTGAAATTAAGATTCAGTTATGAAAATTAGAAAGAAATTGTAAGAGTAAGTAATTGAACGTAAGATAATTTTTATAGAAAAAAATATTTTAGAAGAAATGCAAAAGAAGTTCTTTGAACCTGCACCTATTATTAAAGTATACAATATGAAATTTTATTATTGTTTGGAATTTGGTAAATTGGTGCCTGAAATGTGATAATTGGGGAATATTTGGAGAGTAATTTTTTTTTGTGATCATATTTGGAAAGTAATTGGGTGCCCATAAAATACTATTCCCTCTGTCCCATTTTTTAGAGTCCAGTATTCTATTTTGGACTGTCCCTTAATAAGTGACTATTTTATAAAGTTAGTGGGTAAAAGTTGGTGAATTTTTCATTTTGCCCCTAAAAGTAGATTCTATTTTGAAAAGTTAATGAGTAAAAGTGTAATAATGAGGGGTAAGTAGGAAAAGTGGAGGAAAAAGTTGATGTGAAAGGTATAATGATAATGTCTTTTTAATAAGTTGGAATTACGAAGCAGGACACTTAAAAAGGGACGGAGGGAGTATATGAGATTTGGGGTTGGAGATTCTAGGGTAATTCTGACCATTGAATTCGAATTAGAGGATCTTTTAATTTCCTATCGATTAGAGAGGAGCCGGACTCCCCCCAAACACCCTTCTTCCTCATACCTCTCACATCCCATTGCTTATTTGCTTCTATGTTTCTCTCACCAGAAAGGAAGAAAGGCATCATTAAATCTTTTTTGATCTTTCCACTTCCTGAATTGAACAAAGAAACCCGTGGGTGGCTGGCTGTTGCTTTATTTTAGGCATATCTTTTAGATAACCAGGTTGAAAATTGGGCCAAAATGGGTGAGATATATCAAGTTTCTTTTTTCTCTACAGATGGGTCTTGAGTTTCAATGAAAGTTTTGTATACAGGCAAAATTTAATGTAGCCGGTGTCCTGTTTTTTTATCGTACGTCCAATCGAGCAGGACCGTTTATGTTTTTTTTGGTTGCTGAATGTGATCTTCTAAAAGATACAAATGCCATTTTAAAAGGTGAATAATGTTATAGAGGGGATCTTTCATATTTTCTCCTATCCTCTAAATATAGAGGATCAAAATCCCATCCTCTCAAATAGAGGAGGCTTGAGAGGATGGGTTAGAGGAGTTCCATACTCTCAAATGGAGGAATAGAGCATGGGTTGGAGATGCTCTAAGCATCTCCAACCCATACTCTATAACTTTATTTGAGAGTATCAAACCACTCCAACCCATCCTCTCAACCCTCCTCCATTTGAAAGTATTGGATTTTGATCCTCTATATTTAGAGGGTAGAGAAAATATAGAGGATCACCTCTAAAATACTATTCACCTTTTTAAAATATATTTTTGTCCTTGTTTGCTTTTCTTACTAAATTTTTATACCAATTATATTCTCATGAGAGTATAAAAAAAGGTTTTTTTCTGTAAAGTGATTTTAGAGACAAAAATAGAGTGTTTGTGGTTGGTGTAAACATGAATAGTAATTTCCTCTATAATCACTTTATGAGTAAAAAACATTATTTTGATACTCTCAAATGGAGTATTGGATTGGAGATGCTCTAATGATGATCAACTTTTACCATGTAGAATGCAAAGCTTGAGTTTGTGAGCTTGCTGAAGGCATACACGGAGGTTGCGCGCGGTTGCATGTACTATCTCACTTTGGAGGCAATGGATGGTGGTGTGACGAACAAGTATGAAGTAGAGATTTTATGTGATGCTAGCAAATTGGGCACTTTGGTGTTGGAATCATTTCGGCTTGTTGCGGACAACCGGAAAACTTATTATACGTCGCCGTTGTTGTGGCTCTCCAGATTAAGGGGGGTTCGAACTTAATTATTATGTTGTAGATAACTTAATTATGATTATTCCTGTTAATTATGCTAGGGGTATCTTGAAGTCTGCTACTCTTTTTTCTTGGATATTGCATGGGAAAGGGTATAATCAATGTGTTTTTATCTCCTATGCTCTCTCGCGTATTCTCCCGAATCGATTTCTTCTTTAAATTAGTATCTGGTTTGAAGCACTGTCTTGACCGATAACTACATAAAACCTTAGCATCCATGGCAGAATTGGCATTTCAAATTTTGGATACAAATTTTAGCTATACATCAAACAGTCTTGTTTGGTAATGAACAATTGGAATCATCCTGGTGATGTTTACATGTGGAATTAATCATCCAGATTCTCTCGGGTGAGGCTAATTCCTCACCCAAAAAAGTATTGGGACTTTCAATCCGGACCCAGGAAAAACTGGTTTCTTATAAATAAAAAAGAGTGTAAAATTTGGTCAAAATGAGTTTTACATGTAAGAGCATGTGTGGCAGGATAGTCAAAGATGCTAAGAGCAACTCCAACTCACTCTTCAAACTTATTTTCTTACCTAATTTGAAGGTTTAATTGAAATGTACGGAGTATCTCCAACTCATTCTTCAGTCCACTCTACCAAATTTGAAAACTTCATCTCACTCTTCAAAAAGGGTAGATTGAGAATTACGGAATGGGAGACCCTGCCAAGCAGGGGTGCTTGGCAGGGCTGCCGAGCACATCTCGGCCGTCCAAAAGTGTTTTGGACGGTCCAGATGCAAAGATACCGAACGGATTTAAAAAAAAAAGAAAAGGAAAAGAAAAAAGATGTTTCGATCCGGGCCGTTGATTCCGAGATGAACGGCCGGATTGGCCGCTTGGCACCCGCTCGGCAGGGACCCCGCTCGGCAGGGTCCCCGGGTCCGAGAATTACTCGTCAAATTGCTTAAATATATATAGTCCACCTCATTTTGCCTATAAGAATTTGAAGAGTGGGTTGGAACACTAAATTAACATGAAAACTACGGATCTAAAGGACCACAAGAAGGACGGCATCACAACGGGAAAAAATTAACATTCTAACTAAATTGACACTCAGCCCCAACAACCATATACCATCCTAGATCACGAGAGTAATTGGCAAGCCAACCATGATACAACAGAGAAAACAGATACAAGAAAGAAAAGAAAAACAAACAAGAGATCAGTAAAACCCTGCCTATCCCGATTTTCATAAACACCAAAGCCTAATAGAAAATCACAATGAACCCATAACCAACCAAAAGTTGGCCTTCTAATACATTACCTAAACCAAAAAGCCTCTCCCAAAAATTGGCATCATCATCAGAAGTTGCGAAAAAAATGTAGGCTTGAAACTCCTTAATGCAATCAATCTTTGAGGAAACAATAGAAATGCATTGATGAGATAACAGATTAGAAGGGAAACATGATACCAAATACAACAACAGTTATATATACTACAGAAAGCTAGGAAAGTAAAATGTGGAGGTCCGTAGTAGCTCCGATCCAAAATGGAGTTCCCCTTGCATCTGCAGAAGTGGAGGGGGGCAGTCATGGCCTGTTTTGCAAGACAATGGGCTGGGTAGACGGCCCTCCGCTCAACCTTGGTGATCCTGCAAAAAGCTAGTTTGGAAAGTTGTTGGCCAAGGTTGCGTAACAAAAAGTTATTTACGTAATGGGAGTCAGTCCGACCTGCTAGCTGCATGATAGCATTTAAACAATCAGAATAATGCAACTCATTCATAATACTTGTACACTCACCTTGAATGAGAATGAAACTCCTACGAGTTATATATAATGCCCTGAGTTTGAAAAACCTCATTGTTCCATATGGTGATCAAGCCCCCCGAGGCCCCTTCAGCTGCAACATTTACAAACTTCATACTTCCTCCATCCCGCAAAGTTTGACACTTTTGGGAATTCCAACTTTTAAGAAGGAAATTTGATGTACAATGGAAATGCAAACCTTCCAAAAATACCCGACGCAAATGGTTTGGCGCTAAACAGCTTGCATCAATCTGAAAAGTGTACTTTATCTATTTGAATTGGTTGTTTCACGTGCAAAAGGAAAGGGTAAAATGGGACATTCACCAAATTTTGCTATTGACTTTTCAAAGTAGGCAAATTTTATGGGACAAGAAAAAACACCAAAGTACCTAACTTTTAGGGACAGAGGGAGTATTAGAGTTTCCCCGGTTAAATCTTGCTTATCACCTCTCTTGAAAAAGTTTCCATCTTCGATTCTTGAATGAGAACGAGTCCTAGTTTCTTTTATTATCCGAATTAGTTTTGTACATTGGGATATATCTCCCCTTATATCCCCATGAACGACGGATTCCTCCACCCAAGACTGAATGAGATCCTTAAATGAATCTCTATTAATGATTAAGTCCTTTGATGTTTCAACTTCCTCCTCTCCAACTTGAGCTCATGCCGTCGCAGACTGAAGTGTTGAACCCGCCGCAGATGCCGCCGCCAAACCGCTCATGGCCCAGATCCAGTTCCAAAGAGCCTGAGTCCAAAAATGATGGAGAGAATGGAAGATCTACTCTCCCTACGGAGAGAGTCTCAACCATCTCACAACCATGGAGGTGAGAGTGTAAGAGGAGGGGAGAAGAACGTGGGAGGAAAGAGATGGGCCGGGGAAGCCGACTGGGGAAGGGGAAATTGGAAAAGGGGGCGGTTGAAAGAAAAGAAAGAAAGCAATTAAGGTGATTGTTTTTTATTTTTAAGCTCATTTTCATCTGGTTTCTTCGTGAAAAGTTTTTTAAATTGTTTGGTGAATATGGTCATAACTTCAAGGTCAAGGTCACAGTCGCTATCAGAATCGTAATTATCCTTTTGAAAACTAGAAAAAGCAATCGTCTTAGTCGAAGGTTTTGTTTTAGTTTTATAAGATTCAGATTGCAACATGTTTGTCCCATAGGTTTGAAGAATACCAACAACCTCTTCAACAAACTTATCCTTTAAAAGTTTCTACTTACCTTGAAGCATAGCGACTTTTGTGTTAAAACGTGCAGGCAAAGACCTTAAATTTTTTTTAATAACTCTAAATGAAGGAATTGGCTCACCTTATATTTCACGGCCGTTGACGATTGAAATAAGCTTGGAGTAGAACTGATTGAACGTTTCCTCCTCTTCCATTTTGATCATTTCAAACTCAGTTGTAAGCCCCTGCAACTTTGATTGCTTGACCACATAAATTCCCTCGTGGCACGTAACCAGTATATCCCATGCTTCCTTCGCAATCTCGCAGTTTGCGATTTTTCAATGCTCTATCAATCCACAACACTAAAAAGGATATCCAGGGCATAGTTATTAGCCTGCAAATACAACCTTTTCTATAGCATTCAGTTCGGAGCTTAATTTAGGAACAATTTTTCCATCCACAACCTTTGTGGGGCATGTAGAAACTTTATATTCTTCTCAAAATCAATTGGCAATGAGTGAAGAGGGTCCCAAATGTTATTAAGTGATCACCCATTCCACTCCCAAGCAATGTGGGACTTTATATCTTAACATCCCCCTCACGTGCAGTCGCTTTTGAGGTCTGTCACGTGTGGCCACTTTAGGATCCTATCATCGTGTAGCCAGAGCGACCCGCTTTGATACCAAGTGAAATTCCTACGAGATACTCCAATCCAAATCAAGCACAAGTAATGAAAAGAAACGCAATACGATGAATACAAGGATATACGTACATGGAAAATCCCAAAAAACGGGTAAAAAAACACGAGAAAAAAATCAAATAATATAATTAACTTGTGGTTACAATCGATCTTACTTCACAATTGAGACTCCACGCAATTGACCTAATATGATTGCCGACTCCTCGTTCACCACACCCCGTATTTGATTGCCACTGTTTTGACTCCTCAAGCCTTCCACAATATTTCGGAAATCCACCGTAGAACAAAGGCTTCGAAAACTGAATGAGAAACTCCAAGAATCAATGGTAGAAATATTCTTTCATCTTTGAACAAAGACCCACGTTGCTTTTCTTTTTCGCTGATGCTCTGTATACTCTCGTTATTTTAAAACCCAAAGCAACCCTATGTTTTGTCTGCTGTGTTTCATTCGTCGTACCCTAGCAGAAAAGAGAAAGCCGCTTTGTATATTAATTGCATTCCGATCGATTCGTCACTCCATCTGCTTTAATTCCAAACGACTGTTACATTTGATCAGTTGGTTCCGATGGATGTCAGTTTGATAAGCCGATAAATCCACTCTAATAAAACTAAAAAAATACTCACTCTCAATTACAAATAATGATTTCTTTCATTCTAATCCTATACAGACTCGCTACACTTAGAAAAGATAAAAAGATATTACAACTCGATAATGAAGGAATACAAAATAAAATATTGTTTTGTCGATGGAATTGCCAACCAAAATGCCGCGTTTTGGAGCTAACAGAAATTTGTAGGGCTAATTTTGTGTTTTCACTAGATTTATTAACAAGTTATCCGTGTTTCCATTTGGGTGGGTTTGGATTAAAAAGTTGAGTGACTTATTTTTTTGTCCTTATTCAAAAAAAATTTGCATTTATTTGTTTTGCGTCAAATTTTTGTGACTTATTGATTCGTCTCGATGAGAGGAATCGGAAAAGTAAAAAATTTTGATCGAAACTCATAATTTTTTGAAAAAAGACAAATATAATAAGTCAATAAGTCAGTTTTTTTTACTTATTCTTGTCTTTTTTTAAAAAATTATGAGTTTCGATCAAAATTTCTTACTTTTCCTATTTCTCTCGCAGAGACGAATTAATAAGTCACAAAAGTTTGATGCAAAATTAACAAATGTAAATTTTTTTGAATAAAGACAAAAAAAAAATATTACTGTTTCACTTTTAAAGCCAAATGAGCCCACGGCACAATTTGAGCAAAACTATTGCTACTGACTTTTAGTCTCTTTTTAAAATCAAAATTTTGCTAGTTCTTGTTGGGATTAATCAGTTGTCCTGAAGAACAGAAATTGAATAGTAAAAAAATAATTATGACCAAAAGCAAGTAAAAAGTGAATTTATTAAAGTCAACATAACTTTAAAAAAATATATTCTTCATCCTCTATTCTAAACTTTTTTCAGCGTCGATATGTGATTGACGCCATACTGTGAACAATTAGATGATATGGCCGGGGCAGGGGCGGACCCAGGATTTAGTTGCAGTGGGGTCAAATATTTACAACACATGTAATTTCGTGGGATCTTCAGGGCAAGAATATTATCTTTTGGGGCAAAATTACAAAATACTCCTCAAAACTATACATACTCTAGAGGTATTTTGGAACTCAGGGGGTCACGTGACCCCCCTTGCCCTATTCTAGTTCCGCCCCTGGGCCGGGGGCAAGGATAATATAGATCGTAAGAAAAGGGAATAAAATGTCAAAAACTATAAAATAAGGGAATCATGTACATTTGGTAAATTTGAGTTATAATGAAAATCTGTTAGTTGACCTAACGGTTGTCTTACCGAAATGGTACATTTGTTTAGAGAATACGAACAACAGGGAGCAGGATGTAATTTCTCATACATGAGGGAGTCAGCTATATTTCTAGAAACCTTGGGTACGGTATTTGTAGTTTTTTATAAACTAGTATTTTCTTCCTTGGATCTGTGTGGAGACCTGTCACTAGAGAGGGACCCCGCGTTGAGGCGGAACGCGTTTCTCTCCCGTGTTGACTACGACTCGGAGATCCTGTAGTGCACATTCTATAGGGCGCATTTGAACCGTCATTTTGTACAATTGATGGTTTAGATATGTTTGTGAACTCTTATCGGACCTCACATTGCGACATAACAAGTTTCTCTCCCGTGTTGACTAGGGCTTGGAGATCTTGCAGTGCACCCTGTAGTACGTACCTGGATCGTCCATCTCGCAATCGATGGTTCAAATTCGAGCACTCTCAAACATATCTGATCGATTTCGGAAATGGACAGTTCAAATGCGCCCTACAAGATAGCGCACTACAAGATCCATTCTTGTTGACTACATTCACAAATGGACGGAATCGTCCCTGGAGTAGAAGTAGCATCTTTTTGACATTTCTCACCATTTATTGCTTGGCAAATTTAGGTACTAGTATAAGTTTAGTAGAGGTGCGCCTAAGTTTGCTTATACGAGAACTAAATTTCATATGGTAATTTTATGCCCAATTATTCAAATTTTTTTCAACAATTTTGATTTCGTCAAAAAAATTAATCTCAAGATATTGTTGCTGTATACTCCCTCCATTTCATTTTACATGCACTTTACTGAAAATCCGTGTAACTTTGACCTCAAAATAAAAGATTTTGGGAAATAATTTTTAATTTTTGTTTGCACCATTCGGAAGTACTCATTGAGGTTTTTGGAATGGTGCAAAAAACATTTGATTTTTTTCTACAAAAATGTTTTTTGAAGTCAAAATGCATGACTTAGCGTGGGGAGCATTTAAAATGGGACAGAGAGAGAATACTATTTAATGACACGTATATCATCGTCCAACATCAATCACATAATTTGGTACGGCTAACGTAAAAGATTGTTCAAGTCCTTCAACCAATGGAGTAACTTGACCCCACTCATTTTGATTTCTTACATAGACATTTGATAGTTTTGCAGTCAAATTTTCCTATTTTGACCCCACAAAAATTTGGTAAATTGCCCAACTAACTTCAAATGTACAAAAATAAGTGCATTCTCCTCCTTTCAAGAGTTGATGGATCAATGATATCATTCTTTCTTTTCAAAATATAATAAGTCTTTGGTACTAAAATTATAAAGAAAACTTAGGTTAATCACTAATCAGTGTATACCTTGTAAGTGACCTCTTAATATGGATACATTTTAGATTAATAAATAGAATTGATGTTTTTTACCCCTGCTAATTGAAATTATTGGCTCCACCCTTGCGTCTCCTTGAGGAAAAAATTTCAGCCTCTCACAAACTCCCACTATTCTTTGGTAGGGAGAGAGGCACAATGCTTTGAGTACACAAATCCTAACTGAGCTGAGCTGATGCTATAGGTTTATGTAAGGGTATTTGCATAATTATTATATAGTTCGATTATGCTTACCATTCAATTTTCGGTGTGATTAACACATTAAATCAAAACCGGAATCGAACCACCTGTTTTTTTTACAAATTTGAAATCAAAACCAAAACGGAATCGAATCGGTTAAAACCGCACCAACCAGTTTGGTACAGTTTGGGTAGGGTTGTGGGTTGCCATCCTTAAAAACTGGTGTTTCATAACTGTTCAAAAGCCCTAGGGCTATTATGAAAATCGGAAAACCGGGCCGGTTGAATTCCCTTCCTTTTTAAAGCCGATTCGGTTCCGGTTTACAAAAAATTGATATTTTAAAACCGGTTCGGTTCCCGTTTCTGTGGCTTGAAATCCGAACCGGCCGGTCCTAACCGGAGATATATATATATATATATATAACATGTAAAAAACACGCGACTCAAACCCCATCCTCCTCAGTTCACAGTTCACACGCCGACTTCATCCAGGAGGACCAAGACCAACACAGCGATGGCGATTTCCTGACCCCGATGGTGAGTCTCTCTCTCTCTCCCTCTCCCTCCCTCTCTCTCTCTCTCTCTCTCTCTCACTCTCTCTCTTCATCATCTTGACATCTTCTTTCATAGTTTCACTCTTTGTAGTTTGTGAACCGTCGACAACCACCGCGAACTTGGAAGAAAGAAGACGGCTGGCGGCACCCACCCCGCAATCGGCAGCCGCCTGTTTCCAGGTACACCACAGCATCACTTTCAGCTTCTTTCTTTCGACTAGAAGGTGGGCAATACCACATCGAGCATTCTCTTGGATATCTATACGCATATATATACTCGTGCACATTTATTTAATATAGTGTGTGTGTGTGTGTGTGAAATCTATTTTAATCTCATAAACGATTCACCCATGTAGAGTAGAAAGCAACCACCGACACCGTCCAAAATTGAACTCACGAAGTGAAGGTAGGTCAGAATTCTTTCTTTCAACCAATATGGATGAGGAAACTGATTACACAACATGTAAATATATATGAGAGAGAGAGAGAACTTGCAGAAGAGCATAGTTGGTTAGAATTGCAGTTGCAACCCTATTCGTACGACTCAAACTCATGCAGTTACTGGTTTGCAAGCAATTTCGTTAGTCAAGTTATTGGGTTTCTGTTTTACTTGTTTGCCCAAGCAGTTAATCATTCTTGCAAAGAAAGTAGTAAAACATTTATTTTGTTTTGGGCAATTTTGGAAACAGCTTTTGTGACACAACTTCATTTCTTTTGGGTTCACATCAAATGGGATAGCGCTTTTTTAGATTAGAATAGATTGTGAGAAAGGGTGGGAAAAGAAAAGAAACTAACTTGTGTGGATCTAAGACATATAACCTGCTTGAAAGTGTGTTTCAAAAACATCTGAAACTACTAAAATTTGTGAGAGTGATGATTGTGAGCGCGCGCGCAGAGCAAGTATTGAATGGGAGCCAAGGGTTCTATTGAATGATTATGTGAATAAGGTTTGGTTTCTTACCCAAAAAAACTTGAAGTGGTTGTAAATTGTAAGATATGGCAAATGAATAAAAATGATGATACGAATTTTTTCGTAACAAAAATTGAAAATAGCATGAGGAGAGAAGAGTCCGTCTTCGAGGGGGGAAAACCTCTGATTGGTTCTGATTGAGGAGAACGGAGAACCAGACCTATGCCTTTCACAAGTAAAGACTTCTAATAACATTCAACTTCCTTTTATTCATGAGCAAACATTGTTTATATAGAGCAAGATAACAACATCCAAACCTAAATACTAGGGTAAGTGGATAAAACTACATAACGCCACTAACTAATTCCTAATAACTACTAAAACAAAATGAAACATCAAAGTTGGTAACAAACGATGAATTTTTATTGGTACATTTTGTTTGGCTGTGAAACTACTATCCTTCCTTTTCATTTCCTTTATCACAATCCAAAGGGTCTGGTTCATGATTTCATCTGTCTGTCTGTTTTTCATCCTTTCAAAATTTCAATTTGACGTGTTTTTGTTGCAAATCATTGAAAGGTTTGGCAAACATCATCTCTCTAACATTTGGTACAAGCAGTTGCTCTGGTGGCATCCCCGAATTACAAAACATCCCAGCGTTGTGAGTTTCAGTTTATTTCCTTATCTCTGAATTTAGGCAAAAACACCACAGAAAATGAATCTAATGTTTTATTGGCTTTGCGTGCAGTTTGGTGGCCTTTTGACTAGTGGAATTCTTGCGTAAGTGCCACTTTCTTTTCGTTTTTTTTATTGTATGGCCCAAGAGGGTTTCCCACCAAGCTTTGTAAATATTGATGGTTGAGAATCTTGATATATCTCAATGCTAGGCTGTGAGCTATTTAATTCTGCTTCATTTTTCCGATTTAAGTTCACTGTTAAGCTGGTAAACAATGATGCTTTTGTTAGATTGCTAGCGTAGATGTGGTATTGTGGTGCAATGTCTGATTGGTTCAGCAATCTTGCTTCTTTCGGTTGGTGGTATTTAGTATTTGCACTTCTTATTTTCTTATAGTGGGAGACTTGGAGTAATTTTGTTTAGTTATGATTTTCTGTATACATTACTCATCATGCTTTCCTATATTAGGTTTAGAGGAAAAAAAACATAAGACCATTTGCTTATGGAAATTTTGGGTTTTGGGGTTTTGATTCATGTAATTTCAAACCACTGTATGCATGTGTATGTGTATACGGTATACCCATACTTTAATGAATTTATGGTTTGATTATGAGTATATGACTACCTGGTTCAGTTCTGGCTAAACCGACAGTTGAAATAATGACCCTTTATCCAATCTTTTTTTTCGTTTGCTGAAGGGTCCGGGTTTTGAAAATGTACTATGCGCAGATGGATGGGGTAATTTTGTTTCTTGGATATGGTAAGAGAGTAGATGTGTGGAGAAACTCTCTCTCTCTCTCTCTCTCTCTCTCTCTCTCACACACACACACACATTATGGAGTCCTAGGACCCAGACGTCTTTAAAAGCCAAAGCTTCAGACAGACTCTTTGTAAATTGTAGTCGAAACTAAGGTGAGAATGGAAACACCATGCAATGCGGGTTTCATTTGATTTATGGGGTTATGTTTTTATTGCTTTTACTATCTGATTCAACAAACAGAATGACGGTATGTATACTAGACTAGAGATGGTAATATAGTATGCTGTACGCATAATGCATGTATATCTACATACACCGGTTGATGTTTGTTCTCCTGGTTTTATTTTCTTTATCACGTTTAAACTGACCATCTTGTCATGACCATCTTATTAGGTAAAAGCTAAAGCCACAAACAATACCCAAGCAAAAGGTTTTTCATAATTTTGTTTTTTGATTATGACTTGAATGATTGATTGGTCCGTGCAGATAGACCTTCATCTATTGGCCACATTGGAGAATTAACAAAGCCTGGCTAGTCCTAGGCTCCCAGTTTTGCAGGAATGTATACTAACTAGAAATAGAACTTATCTTGTGAGTGTCTCATATGGCAAACATTTGAATTTACCTGCGAAACTGGTATGCAAACCTTGTAACAGAACATATACGAGCAATTTGCGCGAAATGGATCAGTGCACAGGAATCAAAGCGGAGTCGGGGACAGAAGTGGTTCTGTGCTCAATGTCAAACTATATACTTCAAGTTCTCTGACTACATATTACAATGTTTGAGAAGTTTATAAGGCCTATAGTTGTATTACATATTGGTACCAATATTTTTCTGGTAAGGGATGACCTTGGTCTTTAGACATGGGATATTTTATGTCAGTTTCTCTCCTGGGTTTTGCAAATAGGGCGTGTCAGTTCAGGTCAGGTCAGGCCCATGTCATTTTATTCTTAATCAGCATGTAGATTTCAATTAATGTGTAAATTTGTTTTCCTTAATTCTTCTCTTCTATCCATCAAATATGCATTGCGTTCTTCTATTCTTCTTGCTTTTTCTTTGTATGTTATGTTTCCCATACCGTGGATCAATTTGCTAAGGGAAAAAATTCAGACGATTTGAAGATATTGGACTCTCTCTGTATATTTAGTTTGTTATTGTATGTACGTCCTGATTCCTGAAGATCTTTGTTGTTTTTTCTGCAGTTTCTGTACATTTGCTGGTCAGGAGTTGGCAACAGCTGATAAGGAGATGGCATCAAACACAGAGAGTGGGAAGAGTTTTGCACGAAGAGACCAGCTTCTGGAAATTGAGGCACAGGTTCAGAAGTGGTGGGAAGAGAAAGAAGTTTTCAGGGCTGATTCTCTAGAAACTCTCCCCAAATTGGGTGAGAAGTTCTTTGGGAACTTCCCTTTCCCTTACATGAACGGCTACCTTCACTTGGGACATGCATTCTCTCTCTCCAAGCTTGAATTCGCAGCAGGCTATCACCGGTTGAGAGGTGCCAATGTGCTCTTGCCTTTTGGTTTCCACTGTACTGGGATGCCCATTAAGGCCTCTGCTGACAAACTTTGTCGCGAAATTCAGAAATTTGGTTATCCACCTGTTTTTCCTACCATAGCAGAGGAGAAGATCACAGATCCGGAACCGCAACCAGAGGAAGCTAATGCTGGAAATGAGGTTGCACCAGATAAATTTAAGGGGAAAAAGTCCAAGGCAACAGCAAAAACAGGTGGCGATAAGTACCAGTGGGAGATAATGAGAAGTTATGGCCTCTCGGATGAGGACATTTCCAAGTTTCAGGATCCATATTACTGGCTTTCTTATTTTCCCCCTCTGGCTGTAGAAGACCTTAAGGCTTTCGGCCTTGGCTGTGATTGGAGACGGACTTTCATCACGACTGACATGAACCCATTTTTTGACTCTTTTGTCCAGTGGCAGTTGAGGAAATTGAAGAAGTTGGGTAAAATTGTCAAGGACCTGAGATACACTGTATACTCTCCCTTAGATGGTCAACCATGCGCTGATCATGATCGAGCTTCAGGGGAAGGTGTTATTCCTCAAGAATACACGTTGATAAAAATGGAGGTTATTCCACCTCTTCCTCCAAAATTGAGAGCTCTGGAGGGAAGGAAAGTGTACCTGGTGGCTGCAACATTGAGACCCGAGACTATGTATGGGCAAACAAATGCATGGGTACTACCAGAGGGAAAATATGGAGCTTTTGAGATCAATGAAACTGATATTTTTATCTCGACAGAGAGAGCGGCTCTTAATCTTGCGTATCAGAAACTGTCACGGGTCCCAGAAAAGCCTACTTGTTTGGTTGAGTTGACTGGGAAAGATTTGATTGGTTTGCCTTTGAGGGCTCCTTTAGCTTTCAATGAGACTATATACTCTCTACCCATGTTGTCAATTCTCACAGACAAGGGTACTGGGATTGTGACCAGTGTCCCCAGTGATTCACCTGACGATTTCATGTCTCTTTACGAATTGAAAGCAAAACCAGCTTTCAGGGCCAAGCTTGGCGTGAAGGACGAGTGGATCCTACCATTTGAAATCATTCCAATCATTAACACCCCAGAATTCGGAGATAAAGCTGCTGAGAAGGTTTGCCTAGATATGAAGATCAAGAGCCCGAATGAGAGGCAGAAGCTTGATGAGGCCAAGAAAAAAATATATAAAGGAGGGTTCTATGAGGGAACTATGCTTGTGGGAGAATATGCAGGGATGAGAGTCCAGGATGCGAAGAATTTGATCAAGAACAGGCTTATAGAGCAAGGAGAAGCTGTTATTTACAGTGAGCCTGAGAAGAAGGTCATTTCAAGATCAGGGGATGAGTGTGTTGTGGCTTTGACTGATCAGTGGTACGTCACTTATGGAGAATCAAATTGGAAGGAGGCAGCAGAGGAGTGTTTGGCTAGTATGAATCTCTTTTGTGATGAAACACGGCATGGCTTTGAGCATACTTTGAGTTGGCTAAATCAATGGGCTTGTTCTCGTAATTTTGGGCTTGGCACTCGTATTCCTTGGGACGAACAGTTTCTTGTAGAGTCTCTTTCCGATTCTACTCTTTACATGGCGTATTATACCGTCTGTCATCTGTTACAAAGAGGTGATATGTATGGTTCTGATACGTTGTCAGTGAAACCAGAGCAGCTGACCGACGAGGTCTGGGATTTTTTGTTCTGTGGTGGGCCCTTCCCTAAATCATCCGATATTTCTCTTCCTCTTCTTAATAAGATGAAACAAGAGTTTGAGTACTGGTATCCATTTGATCTACGGGTCTCAGGTATTGTTTTGTTTTGTTTGTTTCTTGCATGTTTTTACATTCTAGTCTGTTTTCATCATAACAGTAGCTCTGTGACCATCACCTTTATCTGTAGGCATATCTCATCATCATCGCCATTAAGTTACCTGTTGATCGATTGATATACCACATTATGTCGCAGTACTATCTGTACAGCGACTCCCATGGAATTGGTCATTTTAGCTATTCAAAGGCCACAGTATAGCATGCTTTTTTTTTGGATCGGCGAGTATAGCATGCTAAGTTTCCAATGTACAAAGTTTAAGCAATCCTTTCCAATTCTAGAAATGCTATTTCTTCAATGTTCTTTTTAAAAGGTCAGTTCCCACTCGTACTTGTGGGTCCCATCAAAAAGAGAAAGAAAGAAGTACCGACAAAATTTTGGAAGATACTCATACCAAATGCCGGATATGGCATTCATTTGGCCTTTGCCAAGTTATAAGCATTGATTCAGCAACATTGGAGACCAATGTATGTTGGCGATGGCCATTTTTTGGCTTCGCCAAGTGATTTAACTGCCCATTGGAGTTGCTCTTGCATTCTTTCTTTGCCTTTTCCTTCCATTAGCTGCTTTCTTGGTACAATCAACTAACATTTTATGGATTTTTTTACTCTTTTAGGTAAGGATCTGATCCAGAATCATCTCACCTTCTGCATTTATAACCACACAGCAATTTTCCCCAAGCATCACTGGCCTCAAGGCTTTCGATGCAATGGTCACATTATGTTGAATGCCGAAAAAATGTCGAAGTCAACAGGGAATTTTAGGACGTTGCGCCAAGCAATTGAAGAGTTCTCAGCGGATGCCACACGATTCTCCCTTGCTGATGCGGGTGATGGAATGGATGATGCAAACTTTGTTTTTGAAACGGCCAATGCCGCAATCCTAAGGCTCACGAAAGAGATCGCATGGATGCAGGAGGTTATCGCTTCTGAATCTTCTTTTCGAAGTGGCCCCCCTACGACTTTCGCTGATCGTGTTTTTGCAAATGAGATAAATATTGCTGTGAAAATGACGGAGAAGAACTATGGTGAGTACTTATTTAGAGCAGCTCTTAAAAGTGGGTTCTATGATCTTCAGGCTGCTAGGGATGAGTACAGGTTTTCTTGTGGGTCCGGGGGCATGAACCGGGACCTATTGTGGAGGTTTATGGATGTGCAGACAAGGCTTATAACTCCAATTTGCCCACATTATGCCGAATATGTTTGGAAGGAGCTTTTAAAGAAGGAAGGGTTTGTCATTAAAGCGGGGTTTCCTGGATGTGATTTACCTGATCTTACCCTTAAAAGGGCCAACACATACTTGCAAGACTCGATTGTTTCGATGAGGAAGTTGCTTCAGAAACAAGTTTCTGGGTCAAAGAAAGCAAAGGTAAATGCGTCAAGTCAACAAAGCAAACCGACGGTTGGTTTGATATTCGTGAATGAGCAATATGATGGGTGGAAAAGGGAATGCTTAAATATCCTTAGAAGTAACTTTGATACTGCGACACACAGTTTTGCTCCCGACCAGGAGATCATGGAGGCCTTGAAGGAGAGTGAAATTGGGCAGGAAGCGAATTTTAAGCAGACCCAGAAGCTTTGTATGCCTTTCTTAAGGTTTAAGAAAGAGGAGGTTATGGCTGTTGGGGTTCAGGCGTTGGATTTGCGATTGCCGTTCGGTGAGATAGAGGTTTTGGAGGAAAACTCAGAGTTGGTAAAGCGGCAGCTTGGTCTCGAGCGGGTGGAAATTTTGTCTGCAACAGATCCTGATGCCGCTAGCAGAGCTGGCCCCAATATTTCGATTCTGCGGCAGAATCCTCCGTCTCCAGGAAACCCTACTGCCATCTTTGAGTGATTCCTTCTGTGAATTACCTTTCTTGTTTAGATTTTAACTTATCCTTGCAATTTTTGAGGACAGCTATTCTGTTTCAGCTAATACTAGACTTCTGTGAACTTCACTTATTTTGAAACTTGATTCACACTTTTTTGGAATTTTGTATGGGAAATTATAGTATGTTTGTGGTTTATGACCAGATGGATGATCTGCTATTGTGTATTGTTTTTTTATATAAGGTCTAATATTGCATGAACCAATGGGTTAGTAGTGATAGCTGTGTCTGGGGACGGCTGAATGCTCGAGGCTCCTGCATTGCGAGGTAAGTGAACTGGTTGATGTAAGCAGAGTCCTATGCCCCTCATGCGCTGTTTCTTCGGCTTGAACCTCTGATCGCGACATAGTATCGGAGGAAGCTTCGGGTGAAAGGATAAGGTCAGGGAAAACGTACCAAGTTTTTGATGTGATGGAGCTGTTCTTGTTTCTTTGGTTCTCTTTTAGCATTTACATAATTTTCCTTCCCTTGAAATTTCCAAACAAATCCAGGATCCAAGCTCGAGTCAAGGCCAGTGTGATTTCCATGACATCTGAACAAAGTATCAAGCTTTCTTCCAATCACCTGTTATAGCGTATTCCGAAGTAAAGATAAAACTCTAGAAACCTAAATATTCCAAAGTTCGACGAGGAAGTTGCTTAAAGAAAGCAAACGTAAATGTGTCAAGTCAACAAAGCAAACCGACAGGAGTTGATAGCACGTAAAGAATTTTGCTTCCAAGAACTAAGGAGCAAACCTCTAACAGCCTTAAGTTTCACCATTGATAAAAAAAGTAACGAAAGAGTCGAGACTCGGGATATTACGGTAGTGACCCTCCAAGGATTTCTTTCCTTCTTAATTTTTTTTTTCCTCCCCTCGTGAAGACTTCATCCTTTCCTATGTGAGGGCTTTCCCTCTCTCCATGGAGGTCTTTTTTCATATAATTCAATTGAAATCCAAATCCAATGTACTTCATCGACACAATTTTGTTATTGGATTTGCAATGATATCCCTTTTTGATGGACCTTCATAAAAAGCTGATGTATTTCTCTCTCCTTACCCCTCTCTCTCTCTCTCTCACCAATGACGCTCGCAAGTCGCAATGCAACTTAAATTTCATCATCTGTGTTGCATGGGATGGGAGCCTCTCTCTCTCTCTCACACACACAAGTCCGCGCGCATCAAAACCACCTCCTAGCACATCACACTTATGCCGCTGTCAAAAAAGTACGTGATAAGACATGCTTGCTCAGGTGAATAGCCAACACAGCTGCAATGATACAAAGAAAGGTGCTCGTGGTGTGGTGGTAACAGGAGCGGCAATGGTGTAAAGAAAGGTGGTCTTGGTGTGGTGGTAATGGTAGCATTCCTGCTAAGAAAGCATTTTAGTTAGCTCTCCCATGAAACCAGAAGGCAAACATTACATGCCAGCTACTGATTGTTCTTTTTTCGCCATGAATTCATCTATGAATACATTGCTATAAACGGAATCCGTCTCCTAAACGGCTAAATAAGCAACCGTTGAAGTTCCATCTAAATTCGTAGCTGAAAACATTATGATTCTATACAAGCAGGTAATCATATGTATTTACATTATCGCAGATATGCCCCATCTGTTTTTTTCCATTTTGCAAGCTCACGATTCGAAGCGTATAGACAAAAAGTATATCTATCTTCCTCATTAACTGCAAGAGGAGTTTCTAAACAATAACATGGATAAGCTATGTGACAGTTATTAGTTGACCTGCTCACCACTACTAGCCAGGCTTCTCTTCTCTTCCTCGACCCGCTCGAGCAATGCTTCTAACTCTGCTTCGCTTAAGCCTTCTAATCGCTTCTGAAAAACATATACAAAAAAACCTTCAAATTTAGCCCCAATTTGCTGCATGGAATAATTCTATCAGAATATGCTTCGTAAAAGATTTACAATTAGCGAACATGCACGAGGATTTTTCTCAGACAAAAGGGCAGCAAAGTGGTAGCCCCAAAAGAGGAAAGAATTTTTTTAAGGAAAAAATGCACAAAGGAATAAGAAGAAGATAGGAATATGGCTGATGTGCAAACATATCAGTTTCAGAACATGAGTAACAAGCTTATAGGCAATCCCTTACCTGTTGAAGATATGTCCTTCACCAATAAAAGATAATGACATCTTTGATGATAACGTACGTTTGTGAAACGAATCAAACTAATTTCTCATTTTGTTTTTTCGGTGAGCAATACTAAACAATCTACTTGAACTTGACCCATGCTCGTCTCAGTAAAAGCAAGTTAAGATCGAGTTGTTATAAAACAAGTCAACCTAGAAACAACTTTTGAGTTGATTGATCTTTTTTGGAGCTCGGCTCCATAAATATAACTCAATTTCTAGGGCTGCATAGAAAACAATGCACCTAGAGCTGAGCTCATGATTAAGTTGATTGAAGGTCATTTAAAACCAGCTCAAACTGCAAAGAAGCAAAGCTTCAACAGATTGAAGCTCATAAAGTTTTCAGGCAAAGCTTAAGAGCCCACTACAAGACTTGACTTGACTCATCCACAGACCTAGTTACCACTTTTTGAATCAAAGAGAAATATCGAAAGCTGCTTATAATTTTTCTCCTCACAATTTCCAGAAACAGTTAGTTATGGGTCTGAGAGTAGGATACTCTTTTGGTCCACTTAGTCACTGGAAACTGAAAGACATATCAATGCAACATCTTGAGATGGACTGTTTTTCATGGAGTACATAACATATTTCCTATGGAATACAAACAGAGTGAGGAAGCGCAACATGGTAATTATAATGTCATGCTTTCTTGTTTCTTTTAACCATTTAAGTGAACAAAAAGGCCACATATCAAAAGTAGACACGGACATGAAACACAAAACCAAGATGCATGTCACATTTAGCAAACAAGAAGAAACCAACACTGAATGCAGTATGAAGTAAAAACTTACCTCCATGACTTTGTTTTCGTAGTCACGTAATTGTTGAGCATATGTCATTTCCTTGTTTGAGACTCTAAAGATGTATGTGGAAATCCACCCAACTGTTAGGCCCAAGACTAACACCAACTGAACAACATTCCCAGCTTGTAAGGGATCAACTCCCAAAAACTGCAAAAGAAGATAAACGAAGACTAAATGCACGATCAAACCATACAATGAATAATTCCTATGCAGCGCATCGATGGGCTTGCACCATATTCCATGAACACATAAGATGAAAAACTGTGAACCTTCTTTTTATCTCTTCAGGTCTAATCTGCAAATCTTGCAGAAAAAAACTTTCTATATAATTGGCACAACTAAACATAGAAATCCTAACTTGATAAATGGTCTGACCTAGGAAGCACGGATACGGATATGAGATATGGGTATGATAAGCTATGGATATGGCGATACAACAAAATTTAAAATAGTAGGTTAAGGATACATTTGTCAAAAGAATGTTATCTTCACGATTTCTATTATTGTTCTATATACAAAAGTAAATCCAAATGTATGGTCAAACATTCGACACTTGACAAGTAATCAGAACATTGTGATGGATTGTGGAAGCAACCAAGAGCCAAACATACCATCACAACTTTATCACATAGGATTAAGATACTAGAAGTAGAACCTATAACAAATTAAAAACAAAGGCAAAATACCCCCCAAAATTCCAAAATATGAAAAGAAATGGAGCCTCGCTTATCCCCGCCATATCCTTTTTTGTATCCCTGACGTAACCCCAAAGCATCGTAGCACAAAATTGAAAATAACAAAAAGAAATTTGGCGTATCGGATACGTGTCTGGTCGTATGGTATGCGTATCCGCATCCGATATGCATATGGGGCCTATTTTGAAGTATCCGTGCTTCATAGGGTCAAACTGACTATCAAACACTGTCTGACGATAGAGTCTAGTTAATACTACTACAAATAGAACTATTGTACAAAGAAGATGTGAGGCCAGAATGAATAAGCAACAGATAAATGGGAGAAGGAAGGCAATGCACCTCCAGTCCACTTTTCAGGCCAATGCCAGCTAGAGTAACTCCAAGTCCAATCAACAAAACATCCTTCCTTGAGTATCCAAATGGCGTCTGCAGTAGGATTAAGTAACAGATATGACTACTTGCATAGTTGCATCCAAATGACAAAGATTAAAGCTCGGCAATAAAACTTGAGTCTTCCATTGAAAACTCACAATAGTCTTGCATTAAGAGATTTAAATAGTGGTGAAGGCATTTTTCCTGAAATGGAAACCAACTTTTATGTCTTGAATTCAAGTTAATAAAAGATGGGCTTCCTGGGTATACTTGGGTGTTTTGGCATCTGCAGGGAGATATCAATGTGTCATGGGAATCCAAGAAGCTTGAGATAGCTTACACTACATAGACAAGAACAGTTCAAGTATGTTGAACCCATCGCTCTAAAAATGTCAGCTATCAGTGTTCACTAAAGTACAACTGCTGTAACCTCTAGTTGCAGGCTTGCAGCTATGGTATAGCAACTGCAGCATAGCATTAGCTCATCACTAGCAATAGTTTGGTAGGTATCACTGAACGAAAACATAGCTTTAGCACAAAACGAGTGCAGCAGAGGACAAAGAGAATGATCTTTAACAACTAACACAGAGAAATCTGATGAAAGTAACTGTGTATAAATAGGAATATATCTTGCATGCTGTCACTTCAAACTGTCCGGTTCAACCACCACGTAATTACTAGCCAAGACTTTGTACCTAAATCTAAAACCTTCCCCACAAATTCTGTACAGTTAATCAATGTTAAAGAGTACAAAAGAATCAAAGATATTATACATGAAGCAAGTAAACATTTTATTGTAAAGCGAAATAAATTTCGATTCATTTAAATGACATTTCATCTGGCTCAGCACACAAGAAGCCTACAACCAGAATAAGTATGGAAGAACGAAACATCATTTTCATTCATAAGGAGGTGCTTATACATGCCTTGGCCCCATCAGAGGATTCAACTTCACTGCCACTAGAGTTCGATGGATTACTGCATCTTGGGATTGGAAATGTCACTTTCTTTGGTATCATGCTATAGGATCCTTTCTTTGGAAAAACGGTAATTTCCTCCGAATATAATCTTTTTGAGAGAACTCTTTCTACAATACAGAAATAAAAGCACAAAATTAGGGAAACCACGTCATCCTACAAAAGAAGCAAACTAAATCACAAATCCTTCTAATCCATTGAGAAGGATTCAGGCAAATACGAACAGTTCTTCTTATGGACCAATTAAGATAACATGACAAGTTTAAGCTCGGCCTGTTCAAGCAGTGAACAAAGTAGCATCAGGCCTGTTATTAACATCACTCGCATGATTCATTTCTAGAACTAAGGATCCTAACCTTGGATAGTTGATGAATCTGGACATACCTGCATTTAAGCCTAATATATATAGGATTATTCTAAACTCTGCTCAAAGGGTGTACGATAATAAGTAAAAGGTTCATTGATATCCGAGAAAGGTGTTTAGATATTTGTGAAAGTGTATTAATATCTGTGAGATATGCATTGACATCCGAACTTGTTTGAAATTATGTGTATATTATCCTCCACCTAATGGGCGGAGGTTAGCAAAACCGATATATATAAACAACTGATGAAGAAGCTCGTTTGACAAACTTGAAGTATTGTATTAGAAGATGCCCTGCATACCATTATTACCAAAATGCGAGGAATGAGCCTTTATACGTAAATTATCATTGGTGATCTTAATAAGCTTTCTTCTGTCTACCTACAGATAGATGTCCTACTTCGGATTAACTGTCACACACACACATACACAAATAGAGCAAACAACTTCAATAGTGTTCTAATGAAGTTCAACCAAATACTTTGAGGCGAAAAATGTTGTATAAAACCAAAGAAAGAGCTCTGAAAAAGCACAAGAGGAGAAGGAGAAGGAGTAGGAGAAAAGTACGAGACTTTGATTGATCTCGCGACTTCGACTGGCACACGATTGTGGATAGGAGAGACCTCGATTGTTTTGTCCAAGTAGGTGGATTACAAAGACTTTGATCAGATGTGAAAGAAGTTTGCGTTCTTTTTCGCTTTGAGGGCTAGTATTTTAAGGATTTTCCTATTTTTCAAAGCAACTTCAAAGAGGCAATCGCAAGGAGAGGCGCGCGCCTCAAGTGCCTATAGTGGGTTGCTCTCCCGTTGCCATGCCCCATACTCCTTGAGGGGCAAACCATGAGCCAAATTGGGCCTCAGTCCTACATGCATGGCTAGGTACAGCTTTAACAACCATCTTCCTTCTTTTTCCTCCTTTATCTTTGTTTTTCTTTTTTCAATCTTGTGGGTTGGGGATGGATGTGAAGTTCCTAATACCAACCAACTCTTCTCCTACATGTATACACGAAAAGTTGAAAACCCATCTCAAATACTAACAAGGAGAAACACTGCTGATGAAAAAGTATAGAACAATGGCAATTCTGAATCAAGTCTGATAACGTTTAGATACTGATTGCCATTGTGCACTGCATAAATTGAGCCATAGAACAGAGTTGGGCAAAGTGATACAAGAGCAAGCAGTAAACAACTTATGGGGAGTTTAACTGAAATGCAGTACCTAATAAGCAAATTTAGATTACTCGAACATTATAAAACAAAAAAATACACTAAGTGCCAAATCCCACAGAGAATATTCACAGAATAGATCCCAATGAGCAGATTTAGATATACACATCATTTCACTGGGATTGGGGGTCATAAACGGGTTGAACAGTTAATTGTTCGAGTTTGATTTGAAACTTAACGAGCTTCAAAACATGTTCAAGTTTATGCTTGTTTATGTGAAGAGCCAATCTC
This sequence comes from Rhododendron griersonianum, assembly GCA_018127125.1. Taxonomy (NCBI): domain Eukaryota; kingdom Viridiplantae; phylum Streptophyta; class Magnoliopsida; order Ericales; family Ericaceae; genus Rhododendron; species Rhododendron griersonianum. The sequence goes on from CM030799.1 coordinate 24,394,564, forward strand.
GAACGAGCTTTATCGAGCCATAGACGATCTCGAGTATCTCGGAAATTTTTTATACATCACAAGCCAAAGGAGCCGAGTAGTAGCTTTTTTGAGCTTGCTATGAAAGCTTAAATGAGCTTCAGAAAAATGTTCAAGCTTTGGTTTATCTATGTACCAAACTGATCTTGAACGAGCTTTTAAGAAACAAGCACAAGCTCGAACTCGAGTAGCCTGGGTCGTTTATCAGCTCTAAGGTCTAACTAGAACGAAACCAAATTCCAATTCATGATGTATAAAAATCTCCACTAAGAACTATCAACTCACCTCTCGCGAAACCCACGATGGTTCTGACCCTTGGTAGTGACGACGGAAGAGCCGAAACACCCACTACGGAAATCGCCCCTTTTTTGCATAAAACTGTGGTATTGATACTTGTGTGTTGCAAAGAAGCCATTCCAGCTGCCTTCTCTTCCTTCTATCCACTAATTTTTTGGCCATGGACAGAGGGTAAGCAACCAAACGTACTGGAGAAGATGATATGGAGAGATGCGAGAAAGATAAACCTCTCATAATTGTGCAAAAAAATGTTCGAAATGGGTACCTGGTAGTATTGCAAGAGATGATGAATGATGCAAAGCTGAAGGGAAAATGGGTATGAGAATTGGAATGATCTGCTGCCTCTTGTTGAATGGGGAGTTGAGTGAGTGGCTCAAGTGCAGCCTCCTAGACTACTAAAAGAAAAGAATATCTAGAGGCCTTGATGGTTTTGAAATTAGATAGATAACCGCTTCTTAAAAAACTAAACAGGAAATGTAACTGTGGGGTTCACATTCATCGACCGGCCGGGTCGAGCAGCTTCTCTTTTCTTTCTCTCTTCTTCGTCGGTCAAAGGTATCAGGGTTAGCTTTTACGCAAATTTTAACTAGTCATCCCTCGCGATCTGATCAAAGGTAGATTCTCCACGCGACCCGCAACTTAAAACTAACTGTAATTGCGTGTGGGGTGTGCACATTCATTGAGTTTGAGTCAGACTTGTACTACAAAATAATAGTTAGGAGTAGTAAAAATTAAGTGTAGCTAAAGTCTATCTAACTGATAAACGAGTTTCTCTTTATAATTTTAAACCGAATTCCATTAGAATTTAACTTTTTAAACGGAAAGTGATAAACGGAAAGTGATAATACCAAAATTATTTTTATTGGTGCCAAAATTCCAGCATAAAAGTCTTGTACATTGCAAATGGTACAAGCCTTTTGTACACTAGACTTTTGGCACCAACAAAAATGATTTTGGCATTATCATTGCACCCATCTAATGAACCTATTTATTTTATGAAACTCTAAATTATCTTATAAATTCTTCATATAATTTTTTTAATTTGCTTGATATTAGAAACTGCTAAAAACTACGGAGTATAACAAACATCTATACATATTTTCTGTTTCTAAGATTTTTAATTGCTAAATGTCTTCTGCGGGCCGAGTTGGAGTGGATTTTCAGAGAGGTTCCAAATAAGGGTCATCATCAGGCCGCCCCAGCCCGTCAAGTCACTATTTCAACCCGTCCGTGGGATGGGCTTAGCGGGCTTTTATTTTTTCGCGGGCCGGACAATCTCTAAAAACTTAAAGCCCAGGCCCACCCATAGGCTTAGCCCAATCAACGGGCCGGCAAGCCAGCATTTGGGCAGACCAGCTCACAACGGTCAGAATTCAAAAATTGCCTCAAAAGTGGGGGTTTTTTTACATGCACACACTGTTTGTGTTTAGATAGTTTTTAAAACTCCCCAAAGTTGGTTTCTTGGTCCCCAAATAAATAGACAATTTGAAAACAATAAATTATTTTTCCAAAAAACAAGGAGATTTTCAGGCTTGCAGTGAGCGGGGCTCACGGGCCAGGCCGACGGGTGGGCCCGTTAGACGAGATCGGACCGGACGGGCTTCGAGCGAGTCACGGGCCTTCGGGCTAAACGATGACCCTTAGTTCCAAAAGTCCATCCCATTTGGTCCGAGTTGCTCAATCCAACCCAACATGGTAGACCTAAGTGGCTAAGTCTCAATCTCCGCAAAATGGGCATAGATTATTGTACTTTGCCTGATATAACCCATAATGTGAAAATTTCCTTTGCAATTTTTTCATTTTTAATGGAATGGATGCTACAAAGGTGCAAGGTAAATACATATACAAAGGTGCAAGGTAAGCCTATTGTAATGGAATAGGTCCACCTGACCCTAAAAGTTCTCCCCTACAAAACGTAGGGTATTCCTCTGAGCCCAACCCAAGTCCAAGGTGCCACTATATATACCATTCTCAAGTTTCCACATCTAACCCATGTAAGATTAAGCCTATTTTGTCCTTCTTTACACGAACAAGCTAAGCTCAAGTTCGGGTTTTAGGCTCGTTCAGTAAACAAGTCAAGCTCGAGCCATATAAAGCTCGGCTTCACTCGTTTGCACCCGCAGTAGCGGGCTTCAGATCCAACTTCGAATTCATATATATATTCCTGAGTTCGAAATGTTCTTGTGAAGGAGCGCTAACTTTTCACTTGGACCCACCACTCAAAATGTTGGATGGAAATTAAACATCTCTAAATTGTGCCCAGATTAGGAAACTGACTCTACTTTTCGAATCTATTTCAGAACATTCAGTGGTTTTCCTAATAGTATCAAAAGTTGTTAGAAGGTATCCATAATGATTTCTATTGCAGAAGTTGGTATCACAAATAGTTTTGTACAGTTGTCCTATTATTTGGAGTGCTGAATGATTTGCAAGCTCCTAGCTAGTATACATGAGAGAGCGGCCCCTAACCTAGAAAATATTTGAAATTTGAAATATTTTTATCATTTTCATGTAATAAGATTCTATGGTTTAGAATTCAAATCCCACTAGCCTAATGTGCATAAAGCTTTTCCAAATTTTATATATTGAAACACGTGTATGGTTAAGCAAGAAAGACCTCCGTCTTTAATTGGGCTTCTCGCGCAGTGAGATATTAGATCCCGAAATTAGTCGAGGTGCTTGTAGGTTGGCCCGAATGAAAATCAAGAGATAAGATAGTGTGTATCTCGCTTCATATATACGTGTATTTTTATGTGTGCAGATATGGTAGGCCATGGGACTTGCCAAGAAGAAGAAAAGAAGGTAGGTGGACCGGCCAAACCAAATAGAATTAATAGGAATAATATTTGAAGGGATTGATTGTGCCATGTCCTATCATTAGGTTGGTGGTGTCCTCAAGCGATATCTCTGCTACATTGCCCAACTCTTGTTCCATCCCTCACCATGTGCTCACCCCAATAAATAAGTTTGGTAGCTAGGTACTCCCTCCGTCCCACTTCGTTTCGTCTGTTTTCTTTTTTGTGACGTCTTAAAAAATTGTCTATATCTCACAATCTATAATATTTTATATATTCAATATGGATCTTGTTTGATAGATCTCAATTTATTTTTTTAAACAAAGTTTTCGAAATCATAAAAAACATTATAGATTGTGAGATATAGACAATTTTTTGGGACGTCCCAAAAAGGAAACAGGCACAACAAAGTGAGACGGAGGGAGTATGTGCTAAAGGAGAAACTTTTTTGTATACCAGGTATACCAACACCATTGGTATCCCCTCCGGTCCGTTTTCTAATTTTTCGGTCATTTTCCGATCACACTTGGATGATCGACTCTGTTCATTTTGTAGAGTTTGGCGAGAACCTTAAACATACCAAAAATCGTGTTCATCGGATTTTTTTAAATACATGAAGAAAATCAAAACTGGATCCAAAACCACGCTGAATCGGAACCCAGTTTTGTTTTTTTTGCAATTTTCACGTGTGCCGATCATATATCAATTAAAATCCGATGAACACGATTTTTGATATGATTATGGTTCTCGTTGAACTCTACAAAATGAACGGAGTCGATCATCCAAATGTGATCGGAAAATGGCCGAAAAATTGAAAACGGACGGGAGGGGATACCAAAGGTGTTGGTATCCCCGGTATACAAAAAAAAGTTTCTCGTGCTAAAGTGACCCCTAGCATCATCGAATGAGCCTTATAGACTCCCACCATATTGTCTGCACCAAAAATTGTCCATATCTCTGTTCCCGTGCACTTTCTTTTGAAGGATTGCGCAATTTTAACAGGGTGACGGTTGGCTGTATAGGAAGAAGCTTTCGTGCAATCACATGAATGAAAATACATGGGAACAGAGGTACAGAAGATTTAACTTCTTCTAGAGGACACACCAGCGCAGAATGCAAAGAAATGTTGGTTCACTCCCGCTATTGCACTTGGCGCATACCCTTCGAGAAGGAAATCGTGTTGTCGATGCACATTAGACCAGGACACGCATCTCGTCACTGTCCAAAATAAGATTCAAGCCATGCTCGCGGCTGCTATGGCCGCGCGAGGGGTTGCTTTTGTTAGGAGAGTTGCCTCTTAGGGCCCGATTGGACGGGGTATAATTTTTGAGGGATTATTTTTGGAGGGGAGATAAGATAGTAGGGGGATTAGTTATGGAGGGTGGATCCATATTGATGTAACGTTTATGGATGAGGATTAAAAAGTAGTTGGTTTGAATGAGGGAGGATAAGATTGGGTGGATGATGTTAATATTAGTTAAATGACTTTATTGCCCTTATGCATTATAGTAAAAAGCAGTCGGGGAAACTCGAATAAAAAAAAAAGGTTTGGGGGAAATAAAATTAAATTCATCTACTCTCCATGTGTTCCACCAAAAGAAAAGAAGTAAAACCCCCATTTGGACCCATTTCACCTTTTCAGCATCTCTCTCTCCGGCCTCAAGCTCCAACCGACTGAGATTCCGGCGACAATCGACAACACCGGCCACATTGAAAGAACCCCAATCGACCCAACCAAGCTTGTTCATCAAGTGCGTCTCTCTCTCTCTCTCTCTCTCTCTCTCTCTCTCTCTGCACATTTATACATACAGTGTGTGTGTAAGAATTACAGTGAGGGGGGATGAGGAAGGGTAATATGGTCAAAATCCAGCCGGATAAGGCCGGTATAAATTATAGGGAAAAATTCAAAAAAACCCCTGAACTTTGAACTCAATGTCAAATAGTCACCTGAACTTAAATAAACTTCAATTGAACACCTGAACTTTCACTCCGTTATCAATTTACCCCCTGCCGTCTCAATCCGTTACTTGTCGTTAACGGCACAGTTAAAAAAAAAAAACTTACCACCAGTTTGCAATCCTATTTAGAATAATATGATCAGAATAATAAGATCTTCACACCCGTTCAAACGGATTAAAAATTGGAGCACTTAATTTTTTTAACCATATTTTTTAATATATAAACGGTCTAAAAAAAAATATGGTTAAATTTTAACCATATTTTTTTTTAGACCGTTTATATATTAAAAAATATGGTTAAAAAATTAATTGCTCCAATTTTTAATCCGTTTGAACGGGTGTGAAGATCTTATTATTCTGATCATATTATTCTAAAGAGACATAATCAAATTTTGTCTCTAAGGCTCTCATAATCACGTTTCTGCTCCATAGGATTGCAAACTGGTGGTATGAATTTTTTATTTAACCAAAACGTTGCCATTTTGGTGTGTGGGTAGGGGCTGATGTGCCTTTGGGGCAGCAGAGCCCCCGGGTCCGGGTAATAAGTGGAGAGAGATAGAGAGAAATGTTGGAAGTAGGGGGAATTTTTTTAAAAATTCTTTTTGAAAATTTGAGCACTTAATTTTTTTTGAGACCGTTTATATATTAAAAAATATGGTTAAAAAATTAAGTGCTCCAATTTTTAATCCGTTTGAACGGGTGTGAAGATCTTATTATTCTGATCATATTATTCTAAAGAGACATAATCAAATTTTGTCTCTAAGGCTCTCATAATCACGTTTCTGCTTCATAGGATTGCAAACTGGTGGTAAGTTTTTTTTTTTAACTGTGCCGTTAACGACAAGTAACGGATTAAGACGGCAGGGGGTAAATTGATAACGGAGTGAAAGTTCAGGTGTTCAATTGAAGTTTATTTAAGTTCAGGTGCCTATTTGACATTGAGTTCAAAGTTCAGGGGTTTTTTTGAATTTTTCCCTAAATTATACCCACCTCAAACCCCATCCAAAAATAGTCCCCCTATGCCGGATAAGGGGAGAGAAATATGGAGGGGAGATGAGCTATGGAGGGGGGATTTTTTGCAACCAAACCCAGTAAAAACAGTCACATCAAGCCTCATCCACCCGGATTAGCTATGGAGGGAGCCTTAGACTCCGTTTTAGAAACCTTCTTAAAAAATAAGCAGTTTATTTCACATTTTCAAACTAAAAAATAATGTAAATAGAAAATAATTTTTTTATTTTTTTTACACCGTATTAAAGATCTTGATGAGATCTATCAAACAAGATCCATAGTGATAGAAAAATTATTTGCATAAACACATTATTTTTGAGCTTGAAATTGCCTTCTTAAAAAATAAGCTGCTTATTCCCGTTCTGGAACGGAGCCAATACTCCATCCAATCGGGCCCTTTAGTTTTAACTTGTTGCTTAACTGTTTTTCTGGTGAACCAAAAATAAGGAATCCCACAGGCTTTCTTGTTTGAGGAACATGTTGTTGTACTGACCACTGTTTGTTGGATAGAAAACTTATGCACCCCTCCTTCCAAGAAAGCTGTTACTCATACTTCATTACCCCAAAATCAAATTTTTAAGAAATAATTTAGGCTCTGTTTTGGAACTCAAGGAAATGAAAGGAAAAGAAAGGAAAACTAAAAAAATTTCTCTTCTATTGTTTGGTTGGAAAAGAAGGAGAGAAAAAAATAACAATTTTCAATTTTGTAAATTGTAAATTTTTCTTCCCTTTTTCCTCTCGTTTTCCTCTCATTTTATTTTCTTTTCCTTTCTTATCTTTTTAATAAGTTCCAAACAGAGCATAAAATTAAGCTAATCAAATGCCAAAAGGAAATCCAAATTTAAAAATGCCAAAAACATTCATCGAGTTGTTTAATTAAAAATACCCAACAACATTTTACAACCTCCCAACTACTACCATTTGGCGTAAGTTCAATATTTCCCCACAGGCTGTCATATGCCAAACAAACTCTTACCCTTCACCTAAAGTCTCTATTGACACTGCAGAGAACTAGAAGTATATATAGCTAGGCACCCATCTCTCTCCCTCTCCTAAAGTCTCCATTGACACTGCAGAGAACTATCGAAGTATATAGCTAGTCACCACACTCTCTCTCTCTCTCTCTCTCTTTCTCTCTCGTGCGCGCGAGCGCACGAGGATCGGGGGAGTTACGCGCACACAGCACAGAGACAATTGAGCGAAAAATTCCCACTATTCACACAACAGTTTACAAAAAAAAAAAACTCTCGCCGGAGGAGGAGCGCTGCATTAATCGACATCTCTCTCTCATGGGTAACGCAGCAGCATCGTGTGCACCATCAATAATCTGCAGTAGTACCGGAGTGGTCAAGGTCTTGTTCAGCGACGGGACGCTAGAAATCCACACGAGGCCAGTCAAGGCAGGAGAGCTAATGCTACAAAACCCGGGACACTTCGTGTGCGACTCGAGCCATCTCAAGGTGGGACACCGGATACCGGGGCTCTTGGCCGAGGAAGAGCTCGACCGCTGCCGCCACGGCCGACAACGAGGACTCTACTATCTCCTTCCGATGGAGATGCTGTATTCGGTGCTGACGAACGAGGAACTCAATTCTCTCAACGGCAAGGCCTGCAAGGCGTTGAAGCAACAGGGCACGGGAGGGATTGGGTACTTGAGTTTCCCGAAGATATTCCCCGCGGCATTTGGCGAGTTTTGTCTGTTTCCCAACGGTCATTCGGAAACCAAGACGACGTTGTACTCGGAATCTGTGGCGGCGGCGAGCCATTCAAGGCATAGGTCGTGGACGCCGGCGTTGGAGACCATCGTCGAGACTCCGCCGCGCAGGCTAATTGGATGATCACGAACTTGGGTCTCTAATACTTCCTCCGCCGCTTTTTAAAGTCCAGTATTTTATTTTGGGCAGTCCCTTAATAAGCGTCCATTTTGTAAAGTTAGTGGGTAAAAATTGGTAAATTTTCCATTTTGCCCATAAAAGTAGATTCCATTTTGAAAAGTTAGTGAATAAAAGTGTAATGATGATGTCTCCATAGAGGGTAAGTAGGAAAAGTGGAGGCAAAAGTTGATGTAAAATGTGTACTGAAGATGTTTTCTTAATAAGTTGGAGTTACAAAACGGGACACTTAAAAAAGGACGGAGGGAGTATTGTTTTCATTTCGGCTTTTTTTGTTTTTCTTTTGATGTTTTGGGAAATAGAAATAATGGAAAAACGTTTGGAAACACTTGCGTTTTGTTGTGGTTTTGCGGAGACCTTATTTTGTACTCCCTCCGTCCCTTTTTTGAGTCTAGTATTCCATTTTGGGCTGTCCCTTAATAAGTGTCTATTTTGTAAAGTTAGTGGGTAAAAGTTGGTGCATTGTCTATTTTGTCTCTAAAAGTATATTCTATTTTGAAAAGTTAGTGAGTAAAAGTGTAATGATGATGGGTAAGTAGGAAAAGTGGAGGAAAAAATTGATGTAAAAGGTATAATAATGATGTGTTTTTAATAAGTTGGAGTTACGAAGCAAGACACTTAAAAAGGGACGGAGGGAGTAGTAAAATGAGAGAAGGGTATGGTACACATTGTGCGTACAATAGTAGCTTTGTTACGGATTTTTACGGTCATCCATGGTGTAAAACACCCTTCCGATGCATCGTAAAGTGTGGATTCTTTCGCCTTTTCGCCTTAGACCTGAGGAACTTGAAGACTGTAGACATATGTCTGACTGGTGGCATTGTATTTGCGATCGTATCCGTTTAGCTCATCTCCCCTCTTCAACATTGGGTCTTGGCCTTTCTTATTGCTGGTGGATATGGAAAACCCGAAACGATTTGGTATTTAACGGTACAAGTTGGCCTGCGGAGGCAGTTAATGGCAAGGCACAAGCAGATTTTATTGAGTTTCTAGAGGCTAATGTCAAGCCTTCCTTTATTCAAGTGGCTTCTTCAAATCCTGAGACTCTGGTTTGGAGGAGACCTGATGAAGACATGGTAAAAATTAATGTTGATGCAGCGGTATCAAAGGCAACGAGTACTATTGGAACAGGAGCAATTGCTCGGGATGCGAACGGCTCCATTTTGGGAATCTTTCTTAAGTCATATGAAGGACTCACCTCTCCACGGCTTGCGGAAGCTATGGCAATTAGAAATGGTATGAATTTGGGCATTGCTCTGAATGTAGGACGTGTTCTTATTGAATCGGATGCAGAGTCGATTGTCCGAAGCTTTTCCATGTCAAAAGATCCACCCTTTGATATCGCAGTTTTGGTACAAGATTGTCTAGCTTTGAAGGATTCGTTTCAGTTGTGTGAATTTAGTTTTGTCAAACGTGATTGTAATAGGGCTGCACATGCTTGTGCAAATAAAGCCCTTTCTTGTAGTTTGTCCGATCTGTGGACAACTACCTTGCCCCCATGGGGTTCCTCTCTCTCTGATGTTTAGGCGTTTTTTTCGCCTCTCAGATTTATAATATCTTCTCCTTTTTGTCAAAAAAAAAAAAAAAAGTATGGTACTCCATGAATTAAAACTTACTACTATAACCAAATCGATTATATGTTGTCCAATATCCATTTTAATCAGTTGGATTTTGTTTTGTTGTTATAGTTGAATAGCGTAATCTGATGTTGACACCCGATTTTTAAAAAAAAAATTATGTTGTGTTTGGAATGGATTTTGAATTTTTTTTTGAAAAATAGTAAGGGTAATAAATGGAGAGAGATAAAGAGAGAAATGTTAAAGTATGGAGAATCTAGGGGGAATCTAGGAAGAATTTTTTGAAAAATTCTTTTTGAATTACAAAGAAAACAAGGTAGCATTTACTTTGTTTTTTTCAAATATAGGACAAGTTTACATAATTTTATCTAGCTAAAATTAAATTTTAAGATGTATGAAACATATGCACTTTTAGAATGCTTCACACTAAAGGCGGCAAATGGACGGGTTGAAACAGGTCATGGGTCAAATATGAGCGGGTCAGATATGGGTCAAATAGTAAACGGATTGAAACGGGCCGGGTCAAATATGGGTCAAGTCAAACCCGTCCACCCCGTTTTCCTTTTTATTTTTTATTTTTTCTTGTTCCCCCTCCCCTTTTCCCCTCATTCTTTTCCTTCTCCTCAGTCTTCCCTCGATATAGGTTGAAACATGTTCACAAATTGGCAAAAACCCCGTGGGGTCTTTCGGCTATATAAGCCTATTGGTTTTTTTTTTTTGTCTTTATTTAATTTTTTTTGTATTTGTATGTTCCGCGTCTTTTTTTTTGTGAATTATTGGTTCTATTCAAAGAGATGAATCAAAAAATTAAAAAATTATGGCCCAAACTAAAATTTATTTTAATAAAGACAAATATCAACCAAAAAAAGTCAGATTTTTTTGCATCTTTGGTGTGTGTGTGTCTTGTTTTGGTTCAATAAGTTAGGTGACTTTATTTTTTTTGTCTTTATTTAATACTTTTGGTATTTATTTGTTTTGCGTCAAGCTTTTGTGATTTTTCTTTTTGAACGGTTGTGACTTACTAATTTGTCTCAATCAGCCAAAAAGACATTATTATTGACTTATTTTTTTTGTTATTTAAAATAATTCTAAATATCACAAAATTTTGACGTAAAATTAATAAATGCAATTTTTTTTTTGCCTTTCATTAAGGAATGCGAAGAGAATAACTGAATAAGTGTGTATGCCTGTGTGGTTTGTAAAGATTTGGCTAGTTCCATTCCGTTTGAAAAAAAAAAAGAAAAGGGTTCGGCTGGTAAAGTGTGGACCCCATTTTCTTTTTTCTTGTTTTTAAAATTCCTTACCTTGGAGTAAAAGAACGAGAGTTACTCCGTATTAGGGAAAAGTGGGAGGGCCCCCCTCCACGTGGATCATTGGCTGGTGGGTGGGAGGAGACTGGGAGTAAAATACCAGTACGTACGTGAAAAGCCGACCAATGAGAATTTTAGATTTGGGCTTTCTTTCGCTCTTTTAATTTCAACCCATATTGAACCTATTTTCAATCCATTTAAACGCATGTAAATATGGGTTCAATCCATACCAACCCATTGTATAATATGGGCAGATTGAATTGGATTGTAAGTGGGCGAATTGAACGGGTTAAAAAAATATGGATTGAAATTGCCACATTTACATCACACTATTCACACTGCACAAAAGTTTTACCTACACCTAAACAACTTGAAATATTCATCTCTATATATAGAGGGTTTTTTTTTTTGTCACTAAACTTTTATGCAACCCAAAATGAACTTATTTTTCTATACCTATTTTTTTGGCAAAAACAATTCCTACATGTATTGTGGGGCTGGTTGGGAGTGGGTTGGAGTTGAGCTCCCATCATGGAGGAGCAAGCTCAATCACCTCCACATCTTCTTTCTCACATTAACCAAAAGAGTTCTTCTTTATCAAGAAAAGTTAAATTTGTTTTTTTCAAAATAAACCCCATCCCGCATGTTTTTATTTTTTTAAATACTTTCCGCTTTACGAGACAAATGATCACTCCCCCTGTCCCAATTTAATTGTTCTTTTTTGGAGTTCGTGCCACTTTTCAATTGATTATATCTTGTAATTTATAATATTTTATTTGATTTGAAAAATATTGTATTATAGAATTAATCGAGATCTATCAAATAAAATCCATATTGGATATAAAATTCATTACCGATTTAAAGATATAACTAGTTTTTTATCCGATTAGAATAAAACTAGGGACAATTAAATTGAGACGGAGGGGGAGAGTCCGGATCCCCTGTCTGACCCGTCTGTCCCACCCCTCTTGGCCGTTGATCTCGCAAATCGACGTCGTTTTGGAGCAAAACATGCTCGGCCCATCTCAGCCATTGATTTGCAAGATCAACGGCCAAGAGGGGTGGGACAGGCGGGTCGAACAGGGGGAGTCGGACAGGGGATCTCAAGGCCGGAGGGGGTATCTCAAAATACGTCAGCTTTAATTCAAAATTACTTATTTCTCTGAGCGGAACGGGACCTTTTAGATAAATAAGTAAAGTAAATAAATAATATTTAACAAAAAAAAATTCTACTCCTGTACCACAGGAATAAAACAAGTGTCCAAATCATTTACTCCACTTTTTATCCGGCAAATAGTTGGTTAGCCATGAAATGATCAATCACCGACAACAATAAGGAGAACACCGAAATTACATTTCTATCCCGCGCCACCGCTGCAGATCCCGGTAAGCGACACGTGAAACCTACAAAGAGCTCCGCCGCTCGAACCCGTCGCCGCCTCCTCCGCCGCCTGCCGCGGCGGCAGCACCCTCCCGTCGGCGAACAACATCCCGCCCTCCCGCGCCCGACCACCGCCGCCGCCTTCGAGCTCCGCACCGAACAGCGCCACGTCGCCGAACCTCCGCTCGACCTCCAGGAACTCCCCCAGCGACGACGGCCGCGACCCGTAGTCGTCCCTGCACAGGCTCCACCACCTCCGCCGCCGCCGCTCCGCCACCGACACCAACGCCCTGTCGCCTCTCCTCCGCCCCCCTCCTCCGCCGCCGCTGTCGTTCCCCACCGCGGCGGCGGCGGCAACGGATTCTCCGCGCTGCGAGGGGACCCTGAAGGCGATTGCTGGGAAGTTGACGCCCATTAGCGTCCCCAGCGTCGTGCTCCGGTCATGGAAAAACGAACCTGTTGACTGTACACACACACGCATCACCGACACAAATACAATTACGAGTTTCGATGAATACGTAATTGAAGAAAAGATAGATAGATAGATACAGATCGCGGATTTTTTTACCTCGGTGTCGAGATCAGAGGAGGAAGAGGAGGAGGAGTTCGTCGGAGAGCATGGGGGTGGAACCAAGGCATTTGCCGGATCTAACATCAATTCTCTCTCTCTCTCTCTCTCTCTCTCTCTCTCTCTCTGTATGTGTGTGTGTGTGTGTGTGTGTGTGTGTGTGTGGGACTGAGTGAACTGGAATTTGAATCTGGCAGAAGAGAAACACTCCAAACTCCAAAGGGAAAGTTTGAGTTAAAGATTGGAGGCTTCTGAAATACTACTCCACTTGCTACCCTACTCTTACCAAATTACTCCAGTAGTATTTTTTCACCCCCCAGTACTTATTTAGGAGTTTTTTTTTTATTTTTTTGTCATGATTTTGGAGTTAATCATTTATTTTGATGAAAAGAACTAGAAAATATAAAAATGTGAATCAAAGCTAAAAAAAAAAATACTCATCAAATAAGACTACACTAAAGACAGTTGTATTATTTTTTCGTCTTTGGCGAATTTTTATTTGCATTTGATCGTAATTTTTTTGGGCTTGTTACGTTAGAGATTGTAGTTCTGGATTCAAAATTATTAGAGCAACAACACCAGCATAGGTAAAGGGCAGGTTTCGGTAGAGTAGCTATGCAAATCAAAGAAAACCATGCTACAGCAGATTAGGTATTTATCCATCCATTATACATTTTGCTACACTTCTTAGGCACTTTTGGCGAAGTACTGTTGCATAGCAAAAAACTAAAAAATTGATTTTTGTTCCTTTTCATCCACTTTATCTCCTCTCTCTCTCTCTCTCTCTTAACATTTATAGCCTCTTCTCTCTCTACAGGTGGCAGGCATTATATACAATAGTTTATATAATAGAGATATGAATACATAGCATTGCTGCAGAATGAGAGAAAATTTGGGTAGGTAAAATAAAAAAAGTAATTTTAACTGGTTATTTTACCTATTTGTTGGTGTACTCGCTCTTATCCTACTCCAACATTCATTTATCCTTATCTCCAACCACTACTTTCATTTTTATTTCTATCTCTCCCCAATCATTACCCTTATCTCCCTACACTAATCATTACAAATTCAAATCCAAAATCCAAAGGGGAAATGATTTTGCCACTCTTTTTTTTGTTAACGTCACTCCCCTGCAAGTGTATTATTGGTGCAAAAATACACTTGCAGAAAAGTGGCGTTAACAAAAAAAAGAGTGGCAAAATCAGCAACCAATCCAAATCCAAAAACCTCAACCGAACAAGCCCTTTATGTTTTTAAACTTTTCTCATCAAGATAAACGGTGAAGTTTCAAAAATTTAGGAAGACCGGTTTGAGAAGCTGAATTATATTTTATTGCGCTTTAGCCCTTTATCAGTTGCGATTTCTCGGAAGAAGTCCGAAAAGTGAAAACCGTTTCTCCACACCTGCTCAACCAATTTTTTCCAAATAATCATTGTAAAGATTTTCATTATAAATAACCCAGGCATTTAAAACTCCCAATTTCCGAACTATGAATGCTTTTACGAGAGCGCTACAACACGATGTTCACTTACTTCAATGTGAATCAAATATGACATAAAGTAAAGCTTAAAATCAAATTACGGAACGCTCGAGAGCAACAACGAATGATATGTCAATCACGCACGCAAGAAGACAAAGGCGAGCAGATTGATCAAAAAGTGTGTCACCACTTGAGCTTATCCATAATTGGGCTCCTTTGGCAAAGAAACATCTCATGTGGTGTTGGTCTTCTTTTAATTCGTTATACAGGAGTACCTGACAATGTATATACCCCTTTTTTTTCTAACTTCTTGTACAATGGACTCTTCCACCTTCTCCTAGTTTTAGTTGGATTAATACTAGAGTTTTGTTATGGTGATTTGGGACGACGTCGATGATCACAAACAGGTGAAAACCCTTTGATTAATTTTAAATTCCGCATTCGTGATGGGGAGGAGAGGAAACACTCTCTCTCTCTCTCTCTCACACACACACACACACACATATATGCCGGCATGCACGCGATTAATTCTTCTGTTGCTCCCCAAAAGATGTTTCTATAACTGCAACTTACACTCTTACAGCTAGCCTTACTTCATGCACCGCGATCGATGAGGCTTGACATGGAAGCAATACCCCAAAATAAGCCAACTCCATCAGGTCAGCTCAGCACACTTGCACAGTTGCACTGGAAATTTAGCCGGTCACAAAAGTTGGAAGACTTTAACCATTCTAGTCAGATAGGAGCATCTAATATCACTCCTACGGAAGAGAACAAGAGATTCCAACCAGTGAAATCACACCCCCTCTATTTCACCACCAATAAGAGAATCTGGGAGCTCGATCAGTGAAGTTATCCAATACGTGAGGCCGGTAGATGTGCCCACGCTTCTTATGGCTTGACTAAAATACAATGACACATGAGCTGCAGCTATCTCAATTCTCAACTCAATTTCTTCTCAACAAGAAGATCAAAAGGAGGAAAACGAAAGAAAACATCGTAATAAAAAATAAAAATAAAAAGGGACTTTGAAGTAACCACCCCCTACATTTGGTTCTGTAGGGTCTCAATACTACAAGTTTTCAAATTTTTTTTTTTACAGGTTAAACTACCATCAACTTTTCATATACATGTTTCTCGTGTCGGTCTAATCCAATCCAATGTCATCACTCATATGAAAGTTGGTAGGTGGAGAAGATGCATGTCTAAAGGTGTCAAGATGTAGGTTTGAATCTGGGACATTATCTAGCAATCTGATGTTTACTGAGTTCGAGAAGTACCTACATCGAGGCAAGACCATCAACAGAAAGACACACCACACTGTAAGGCAAATCCACCCCATTCCAAGAGCAGTCTGCAGATGCTATACTCTTCCTTTTGAAGTCTTATCAAGGCTGAGCCATCTCGGACCAACAGAGCTACTGCCTGTTGGTAAGAAAAGGGCTCTAAGACAAAACTTACAAACGTTATTTGCCATTGTTCACTGTATTCAGTAGTTTTTACCTCCATTTTTGTTTAGAAGGTAGAAAAGTTTGACCAGAAGATTACCTACATCATGGATCAACTTACTTCATCCGAACCAGTTCCAGAGGTACACTTTCCATTGCCAGCTGAAAATGCAAAGTCAAACTGCAGAACCAAAGATAGCTGCTATTGAGAATGACAATCTGAGTTGATGCTTACCCACTGTCTAGGAGTTCTAGGATCTGATTTTGGATGCAACTTTGATAGCTCCGATGCAAAGGTAATGACAATGGACACTTTGAATTCTATTGAGAATGGACTGCAGAGCAATTAAAATAAACTGTCACGCATGCACTCAAGTTAATATGGTGTATAGATCACGTCAAGTTCAAGGAAAGTCAAACATGGCAGCAAATAACATTGTCAAAGACTCAAAAGCATACAAAATTCTTTTGACAATAAACAAATACAGATTCCAGTACGTTGGAAATGGTTTCTCCTTGAATTGACATTCAAACAAACAGTTCATATGCAAACAATTCATAAAGATAAGAGTCAAATGACGAGCATGCTCAGGCATAGTAACAAGTTTTGGGAATATTTTCTCTCCACCATTGAGGACAACTTATCCTGCTAACGATTTCTTTTTTCTTTTTATGCCCACCAGTTTTTTTGAAAAGTAAGATAAGAATAGCCAATAGGCCCTATTGATACAGAAGACCAGGGACAACCTTTTAACAAATAAAATGGCACAGGAGTAAAGGAGAGGTTTTGTATAGTCAGAAACTCACCCAGCATAAATTGTTGGACAAGTCAAAAGACGGGGAACTATGACGTAAATGGGAAGAGTCATTTGACGGCAGACATCTCCATCTGCTATCTAATTAGGGAAGGAAATACTCTGTCAAAATAAAGAAAGAAAGGAAAGATAAATAAAACGTAACATAACAGAACTAAAATTGCCTGGGTAGTTTGAATTAGAGAGGTTTCAGTTATGATTCTTTCTCCGAGAAGAGTTGATTCCACACGAAGCAAGTGGATATCAATGGAGAGAATAGGAACCGCAGATGCTTCAACTGTTAGCTCGCCACTAATAGGATCTGACAATGAACACTGAGTGCAAATTTTACCAGTAACTCGGAAACCACCTAGTCAGCAAAAACCACTGTCAATGTTGAATGTCATAACCTGGTGTAGTATTAACTAAATTTAAGGCCACAACGAAATGCAAAACAACATCGTTCGATGTTTTAATCAACTGTATTTGCAGACTATTCTACTTATATCAAATTTCATGCTTATCAGTAGTTGAGAAAATCATTTAAAGTTACGAGGAGGTTTGTAAGTAACACAACATTGTCAAGGAAGCTGAAAGTATCTTTCTTTTCCCCTCCCATTAAGGAAGAGACAGAAAAAGAGAACAAGAAGCAACCTGATTTTAGTTCAGGAAGTAATGGATGTCTTTGTGTGTCCTGGGTAATGTAAAACAAGACCATTTCAGGAGAAATTTCTTGATCAGGGAGATTAGCTGAAGACCACGCAGCAGTAAAAAGGAAGCTGATTCAGCACATTGATCATCATAAGTTAACTGGAGAACTATAAACGAGGAATATGCACAATACCTTTTGCAGTCTCGATTATGAACTCCACAGTGGCAGACAAAGATTTATGCAGGTATCCCCTGAGTATTTCTACAGTTACCAGATACTATCATGAAATTTATAAGAGAAGTATGAGGTCAATATCAGATTACCACAGAATGGGAAGGCAGAAGAAGGCAAAGAACAGAAAACCTAATTGTGATGAAAAATCTACCTGGATGCTGATATCAGCTCCGTGAAAGGTTTCATAAAACGATTCTAAATTGCCGTCTCCTGGATTTTTGAGAATAACAGAAAATGGTATCTGACACAACCGAAAACAATTATCTCAGAGGCAACATCAGAAATCTGGAATTGAACATTCTGTTATCCTCAATATTAGAACTTAGAATACTATTTGACGGAGGATCGTCAAATTTGTAACGCTCATTTAGAATTTTGAGATCATGCTTAGTCTACAGAAATTTGTGGGGTCATGCCCCAATTGCAACAAAGGATGGTTCTATGTATTATGATCCATCCGTCCACATTATAGTAGGCTCTCGTGTTAAATTAATGACACACAAATCTGTTTTTTCAAAATGTATCACACTTTGCACTCCATGGTACAACCATAGTTTTCTACCTCTATCAAAGTTGTCCACTCTGATTTAGGTAAGAAATATTTTTAATCCAGAGTTACAGAACTCTTGGCTACTCATAGGACTATTCATTAGTCTTCTTGTTCAGATACGCCAGTACAAAACTCGTCCGCTAAGAGAAAGCATTGTCATCTTCTTGATATGGCTAGGTCTCTTATATTTTACTCCGCTCCTTCTGCATTCGAGGAAGAGGTACCACAGCTTATCTTCTGAATCAGCTTCACTTCTCTCTATGTGTACTTCTCCCTATGAGTGTCTCTATGGCAATTCCTGACTAGATCACCCATCATGTTTTTGGTTATGCATGTTTCGTCCTTCTCTCGGAAAGACCGTACTAAGTGTAGTGCTTGCTATGTTGCGTGTCTTTTTGGGGTTTGAGTATGTTTTTACTCAAAAGGAGTATCGATATGAATTACGATGATCCAGTTACCAAGAAGTTGTATGTGTCTTGACATGTTACCTTCCTTGAGCGTCTCCCAAACTTCTTTCTTCCTCCCAAACTGCACATGTTACCAAGAAAGACTCTATTCATATTGATCATTTCCCATCTGATGTGCCGTTTGAGGAGCTTATGTCCACTCTTAGAACTGTTTGATATTCTTGTAGCTCCGCCGCTACCTCTAGTTCTCCTCTACTCCCAGAACTGTTTGATATTCCTGTAGATCCGCCGCTACCTCTAGTTCTCCTCTACTCCCTCCTTACCCTATGGTTTATTCTCGTCGTCATGAAACTTCTCTGCCTCCGCCTCTAAGTTCCACTGTCCCTCAATATGCCTCTGTGGACCCTAATTCGCCTGACTGTCTGCATTTTACATGTGATCATCGTCCACCGGTAACTTGGTTTCATGAATACTTGTTTCTCTTCTTCCTATCGTTCTTTTTTATCTTGTATCCATAATTAATATGACCCTAGATCCTACAAAGAAGCTTGTAATAATCCTCATTGGGTAGATGCCATTAATGCCAAGCTAACCACCCTGGCTAAGGATTAACTTGGGACTTAATTTCTCCGGAGGCGGGTAAAACTTTTATTGGTTGCAAATGGATTTACGAAGTGGAGACCCATTCTGATGAGTCTTTAGAGCGGTATAAAGTGCGTTTAGTGGCTATAAACTATCTCAGGAAAATGGAGTTGATTACGAGGAGACATTTGCCTCTCATTGCCGAAATACCAATGTTCACACTTTGACTTCTGTCGCTGTTGTGCAACATCGCCCTTTTCAATTAACATTAAGAATATGTTTCTTAATGGTATGCCTTTGTTCGCCGCACCACTCATGGGCTTGTACTCTTATTCTATGTGGATGACATGGTCATTACTAGTTTCGATTCTCATGCATGAGGTGAAACTCCATATCTTCCGCGAGTTCAGGAAGAAAGATTTGGGCTCTCTTTAGTATACAGTTTCCCGATCGGAGATCCATGGATCACAGACGGTAGTTTTCTGTCACATACAAAGTATGCAGATGAGAGGACATTCTTCATTGCACTCATCTCACTAACAACAAAACCGTTGATACTCCCGTGGAGAAACATGCCAAGTTCTTTGCTTCAGATGGTGTTCCTTTTTGATGATCCTACAAAAAAGCATGAGCTCTTTGGCTGCTTAGTTTACCTCCTATGACGCGACCCTCGCACTACACATTGGGCTACCTTGTTGCTTATTTGCAATTTGTTCATGGTACTATTGTTCAGTGTTTACTGCTTTCTTCCACTTCAAGCTTGACTCTTCATGCCTGTGTGGATGCCGATTGAGCAAGTGATATCTCTTCCCAAGCCTACCTCTAGATTTTGTGTTTTTCTATATAATTCTATTATTTAGTGATAGTGAAAAGGGAAGTAGCAATTTGTTATTGCTCCTAATACTTTGGCTCCGTTGGCTTTTACTGGCAATGAGTGTCACTCTCTCTATTAGTAGAGTAGCAGTGCTATTCATAATGTCGACAATCAAATTTGCTATGATCGCAAGAAACATATTGAGAACACTACACCTACTTGATTTCTTCACTATGACTCACAATGTAGCTCATTTTCATTTCCTCCTTGGCAAACTCTCGATGCTTCTCTGCTCTTGCATCCAGAATTTGGGGGAGGGCCGAGGGGGTGTTCAATAGTTTTTTCTTCTCTCTTTTCCCAAGAATAGTTTAGACATTATGCTCCCTAGGGTTTTCCTACATTATGTAATGGTCGGTCCTGTACTAGCTATTAGGTGATCTTTTTTTATAGAAATTCTTTTGTCTTCTTCCTTTTGCATAGTACCAAAATCAACATATTGGTAGGCTTGCATTGAAGTGCAGATGTTGTCTGCCTTGCTTGTGAATGTTTACTCAAGTGCTCCATAGGAGGGAACCCTCAACTGTCACCAATTCCCACTAATTCCTTATTAGCACACCTATACTCAGTTCAACACCTCCCCCTAACCCCACCTCCAAAGAAATTTAATAGAATAGTTACATAAAAGTTGCAGGCAATGTTATTAACATCAATCAACATATAAGAGTGAGAAGCAGATGAATAGAAAGAAGGACCTACACAACTGCAAGCAGAACTATAGGTAAACAGTTCAGCATATTGCCAAAATTCCTTTTAGGAAAAGAAAGTTTAATCCGAGTAGTAGAAACATCAGTTAACCATCAGTACATCAACAGTAACAAGACTCCTCCATACAGTAACCAACCTTATGTATTTCAGGTATCTACATACCTCCGTTGTACCTGAACCTATCCTTCCGGAAGATTTGACCTCAACACTCTTATTCCTGTTGTAAGTGAAAATTTTCATACGAAGAACAAGAACAGGAAAAAACAAATAAGAAAATCATGCTCACTCGGTTAAAAATCCAAAAATCTTGCTGCATGTCACAAAGGAAACTGAATTTTGATCGTCATAACAAATTTTGAACAAATAAGACTACTTAAACCTAGCCATACAACTAAAACCAAAGGGCCCTATGAAGAAATTCAATAACAATATATTGCAACCAGACACCACCTCCGGCCTGAGGTCTGCGATTTATGGTTCCCTTCGCGCATAAGTTACACATGACTTGCTCAAATTCATCCTTGCAAAGTTCTTCACCATTTCCTTGACACCACTATTACTATTAAGAGCCTTTCTCCTCTGGCAACTTTATAAGCAGTTGCAGAGTCTCGTGACATTATTTTCTGTAGAAATCTTTTTTTTGCAACCAGATTGCTAAAAGAGAATGACTTAAGCATAGAATAGACGTGTAGACCCATAGTCGGACAACCAAAGAGTAAATTCAAGCCTAATCGCACCCTCGATATTGATATTCTAAATCCCTAATTTCTTCTCTTTTATGCCTCCACCCTACATTGAGCCTTAGTGTTTGACATGCTACTTTTGAGTCTAAAAATAAGCAGCAATTACTGCCTATGATAACTACAATTAAGCACCACCAAGATGGTAGCCGAGATGGCCAAGGAGATGGAGTGAAATTGCCTCCCTCCCACACAATCTTGGGTTCGAATGCCACTTGCGGGTAGTAGGGCTCTTGAGTGAACCAAATGCTGTGTGGCCGGTCCTTGGTCCTAATAGCACCTTGATGGCTATGGTAACAGGCTGTCCTCCTCCGGACAAGGGTTAACTAGCAAGGCAGTTCAAAAAAAAATATTAGCTGTTCAAAAAAATACTAGCAAGAGCGCCCCGTGGTGACGACTATAATTAGAACAGTTAGCCACGGCTGAACATTCCATAGTGGGTGGGAACCTCGTTGATGACCCCCATGGGGGAAGCTACACTGGTTGCTCCTTACCATCCTTTTAATCAGGGAAAAATAAACTACAATTAAGCGACTAAAACTTTCATGGCCCTATTCTATCCAATGCATCCTTAACTAAAAGAATTCTTCCATATTTGCTCTTCAACTGCTTATCCCACTTCAATTCCCTTACCATACATCCTAATTTAGCAGCAATTAGTGCAATAAGGATTAGTACCAAGGAGGGTGGTAAAAAAGAGAGGATACATACACAATCGAGATAGGTTTCAGAACACCGTATACAGACTCGATCACTCCAGCCGATCCGCCTCGGATCTGGAAATGATATGAACAAGCATGAAGCATAAAATTCAGGAAAAAAACCAAAGAAGTCAACTTTCAATACTTCTCCCTCTTAGTTGCCGTTGTATTGTATGGCTTGTTCTGTAATTGGATTATCTGTAGATGCCGTATAGCGGATATTAATGAACTGGTTTGGTCTTCCGATTGACACAATATATATATATACAGACACACACTTCTCTCTCTTTTACTATTCCCTTCCTTGCTTTTGCCTATAAACACAAAAGGGGGAGCTAGAACCTGCAAGGTGACTGATCCGTTCACAGTGAGACGAATCGCGGAGTGGGAGAAGGAAGATGGAGATTTGGTGACGATTGTGCCTTCAAGTGGCTCCTGCAATTAGTTAAGTACAACATAATTCTATACCCGAAAGAGAGAGACGCAGAACCCAAAGGTTAGAGAGAGAGAGAGAAAATTACATTGGGGCGATATATGCGGTTCGATCGGGAGAGCTTGATCTCGACGGACATGGTGACGAGACGACGCAGCGTGAGGAAATGACGAGATCGATTCGGTCCGGAGCTCCGCGTCGAATAGCGGAGTAGTATCTGGGGGAGAACTATATATATACCTTTTGGGAAATGATTTTCACCCCTTTTTATCCATTAACACTCTTTTTTTCTTGTCTTTTATTTATATAAAATTACTAAATTACTCTTATCCATTAGGTTACTTTTTCCATATGAATGGCAATTCGGTACTTCCATGTAAATAAATAAGAAAAAAAAAAGTGTCAATAAATAGAAATGGAGTGTTAAAATTATTTCTCTGTCTTTTGTATATGAGTACATTTTTTTTTTGTATGTGAATTGAGAGAGATGCTATGATCGGTCTATGGAATTTCAGCATCAGAGTTGTTTGTTCACAAGGGCAGTAACATCATTGTGCGGAGTTCTTTTAACAAAGTTCGTCGACTAACTTTGACATGGAGTGAAGTGTGACTCTTAACTATCTTGTTATATTCGTTGGCTGGGGCCAAGGAGAAGGTTTAGGTTCGAGTCTATGGAGAGACTTCGAGATCTCTTTAGTTGTTAGTAACTCACTAGCTCCCCTCTACCCACAGTTGTATATTGTCTTAAAAAAAAAAAACCCTCTAACAAGGGGTAAAGTGTCATTTTTGAAAGGCAAAGGGAGAGCATGTGCTAATAGAAAACCTCAAGGGTATGAGTGTAATTTACCCATTTCTTTTTGAATGGTTCCCTCGATCAAGGGGTTGGGGGGCACTTTGCATTTGTTGTGCTTTAGGAGGAATTTTTCGGTGCCGAGTGGGTATCACGTCACTCGGCTGAAGTGGTGTCCGAGCGGGTACATTGGAGCCGTCTAAAAATGTATTGAACAGTTCAGATTGAAACACTCTTTCCTCTCACCCCCACACTCTCTCCTCTTTCTCTCTCCAAATTCGAGCCATCCAAAACCGAAATAGACGGTTCGGATGCACCGAGCGGGTACCACGTGGTACCGCTAGGCATTGAAAAATTCCTCGTGCTTTAGAGCCAATTTCGGTTTTTTTTTTTTCTTTTGAAAATCTCTTCTAAAAAATGGTGCATAATTAATAAAAATCACTTGAGGAGTTTCTAGGATTTCTATTATATTATTACTCACAAAATTCTTAGGAAAGTGATTTTGGCACTTTACATTGAGATATTGGCACTTCACCTTTTTGTCTTTTAATCTTATATGAAATTACTAAATTACCTTTTATTTTGTTAGTTTCCATTAGGGGTGAGCAAAAAATCCGTCAAACCGTGAATCCAGTCCAAACCAATCTAAACCGAAAGGTTTGATTCGATTTTTTAGTAGTATGATTTGGCCATGGTTTAAAAAAATTAAAAATCGCGTTATATGGTTTGATTTGTGGATTCACGTTTACGATTATGGTTCTAAACCGATCTGAACCATATAATACATAATACATTTATATATATATAATTATGATTACCAAATAAATAAAGGAGCCTTAGTCAACTAATTTCTTAATATTTTGATCCTATGAAATCCACCGCAATATTTAGTGTTTCTTTTCTGCCAAGATAATTTAGACTAAACTTTTATATCTCACAACTCATTTTTAATTCCCTATGATTACTAATCTTGCTGTAGATTGATCATCACAAGTTGGTTGCTACCATACTGCTGCTATTGCCCTTTCGCTACCTCATTTCAATTCAATAGTTTTATGAATTATTTTTGGCCTTTTATTTAATTAAACTATCTTAAAATGTTTAGTAGTTCGTATTCTTAGAGCAAGTTTACCAATCATTTTGCTAAAAAAACTCTTGAACAGTGCACATTTTTCATTTTACCTATTCACATCACTTTTAACATTACATCAACACTATCTATTTAACCTATCCTTTATTAAAATATTATTACTTTTAGAGGGAGGGAGGGAGTGAGAGAAGATGAATAGTGCTTTGAGTGAGAGAAGAGTTACTTGTTTTGTATTTGTTAGACGATTAATTTGGCTTTGTCTAAATTCTTTGTAATGATCTCCGTTTTGTAAGTGCCGTTGGGCGTTTATCAATACAATCTTTTCACTTTAGGGGAAAAAAAATACGAGAGAGAAACTAATTTTTCCACCCACTTTAAAAGGTATTTGTTGTAATTTCAAAACGGTTTTGCTATTGTCAGCCCGCTGGGCTGACGATAAGTACATTAGGAGACAAGAAAATACTTATTTCTATGTATTTTTTACACAATTTAATACACATTCACAAACTTATTATTGTCAGCATATTGAGCTGATTTTAAGGAGAAAGACAAAAAGCGAGATGCCAACGGCTAAAAATGAAGTGTCAAAATCACTTTCCAATTCTTATGTAAAATTAATTCTGCACCTACCGTCAAAATACTTCCACAAATTGGCATTATAATTCAAAAAATTACTAGTATAATTTATAATTTACAATACAAATTTTTTTTTTTTTAAAAAAGACTCTCGATCCACACCTAAAAAAAAAAAAAACAATCTGTGAGATTCTTTCAATTTGTTTAATTCTGATGGTTAGGACTCTTGCATCTCACTAGGAGGTCAGGAGTTCGAGTCTTCCTACCTGCGTATAGTGATTGTGATCCCTTTGATGGGCTATCTCGTGACTCTCACACAATGAATGCATTGTCCCGTGATTTGTACTTTATATTTTTCATAAACGATATAATGATCTATCCCATTGGCAAACAAAAAAATATATATATATATATTTGCCTCGGTCTGTTAAAAAAAAATTCTTTTTGCCTCAGGTTACCAAATCTAGATCTACTACTATATAACAAGGACGGTTATTACATATCTTTGCCTCCGGTCACGTAATCCTTGCAGAATTGGTCACCGCCACCGTGGGGAGGGAGAGTCTGGCTGCTGGCTCATCGTGACCTTCGTCTTCCCTAAACATGGACAGTTTATTGGGTCTCCTTAGAATTCGCGTCAAGCGGGGCCTCAACCTTGCCGTCCGGGACGTCCGTAGCAGCGATCCTTACGTCGTCGTCAAGATGGGCACACAGGTATACACACATTTCTACAACGGCATTTACGTATGTCTTTGTGTGAATCTGTCCTCTGTGATGTATGTTTTTCCTTACATGTTACGATTAGAGGTGTCAAACGGGGCGGGGCGGCACGGGCACGATTAAATGTGGCACGGCAAGGGCACGTGAACGGAAGTGGGCCGGGCACGGCACGACATGGTTCTAGATGGGCATGAAATTTATAATGTATTGAGAATTTTAATATGTAGGTACATGTCTCGGGGTGAGATATTTACATTCTCAGCTAGAAAGCATGCATATAAAATTCCAGGTGCTAAATTAACAAGGTATAGATGGATGGGTTATGAGAAAACAAATAAAGAGATTTTATTTTTGAATTGGAAATATTAAGAAATGAATCTATTAGGAAAAAGGCAATAGTCACAAAAAGAGAGTCATTTGACACTGTATAATCATGACATGGCCGACAAATTAGCGCGCCAACAACAAGGAGTGATGAGATTGCGGTGGAGGGTATTAAAGAGACAGAGAAGGCAAAGGAGAACTGCACTTAAGCCATAAGGAAAGACATACCTCAAACTACGGGTATGACTTCAAATGAATCAGTGGCAGATTAGGTGCTAAATTGACATGCCATTGATATTGGACTTGGTAAACACTGCCACAAGATTTGGAAGGAAATTTGGTTGCAACAGTTGTATCGTATCTGGTTCTAATATCCTTGGTTTCTAAGTTGGAGACGTATGTACCAGTTGAACTGTATGTGTTGTTTGGAACCCATAAGTTTTCCCTAGTGAGAAGCTAGTGCTTATGGTTGTAGCCTTCTAGAGGCAAAGCAGAAGGATCCCCATAACTCAATGCTTAGTGCTTGGACTGTTAAATAGCCATCAAATTGGTTTCCCCACACTTCAACATGATGATAAGTGGTTGCAACAGTGGATTTGTAATACATCAGTCGATATCTGCTTTTAATTAATATGTTTCCTCATTGTGGTTACCTTATATTTTTTTGTTGCTTCATGTCAAACGTCGTATGAATGCTGATATTAGGTTTGTTGCAGAAATTGAAAACTCGTGTTATCCGCAAGGATGTCAATCCTGAATGGAATGAAGATTTAACTCTTTCCATTTCAGATCCTAATCTCCCAATCAAGTTGGTATGTTCATTTGTTTTGTCTAAGGGTAGTTTATTTACTTAATGTTAACATAGTTGTCCTATGCTCATCCAAAGTTCCACATATTGGCTGCGTTTGTCAAATGTTCACATGCTATATAGGGTTAAGTCGTTAAGAGTATATAATGTGTGATTGCTTTCTATGGATAAAATGCTTTTCATTTTAGGAGATAAACAAATGTTGCCAGAACTTTCAGGTACTTAATTTGGAGTTTTTAGGTATCGCATCCTTTATGATACCAAACTGATGTAGGACAATCGTAGGAAACTTAAATAGTAACCTTCCAGTGGATTTTTGGTGGGTTGAGTTGAAGAGCAGCTTCTAGCAACATACTAAATTATGGAGAATACAAAGTAAGGTTTATAGTAACAAACACTGGTTAGTGAAATCTAAGTTGGGCCCAGAATACGGTGAAGGTAGAAATTTTCCTTAGCAGGGGCTGAGGTAAAGTACAGTAACCAAAATTCGACTTTTGACGTTCTTTTGCACAACGGAAAATTCAAAGAATAGTGATCACTTGAATTTGAGTTTTGATTATCTCTGGCGGGCTGACAGTTTATGAGCTGTGCGATTAAGATCCTACCATAATCTTTTGATTTGATAAGTAAGATCCTGCCATTAAATTAATAGGACCTTCATTTCAAAGGAACTTTTTATGATTCATAATAAGAGGTCTACCTGTATACTGAGAACTTGACTTCTCGAAATTGAAAATCTGTGGAAAACCCACTGGCATAGGAAGAGGAGGGTAGGGGTGGGGATTATGTTGTTGGGCACTCGATTCTTATGGTGTTGAAAACATCTTCCCCTGTCCCCACAATAACAGAGTATTATGCATAGGCTTTACCTTTCTTTTTGGTCGGTTTTGCAAAATAATTCTCCCCATTTCTTTTGATTGTCTCAGTTAACAGTCACTGTGAGAGGTTCTTCTGTCCAAGGGAGTTGAAGAACTAATACGGTTCAACATCCTGCCTCTGAATGTAATTACTGATCCGCATAAGGGTCCTTCAAACTTGTTAAATTCTACGTCATTAGGCCATAGCAAGTTAAAATGAATGGATTGGACACAGAAAACTGCAACTAGTATTTGTAAAGTTTAGACTGGGGGTTCGCTCACGTAGCTATCCATCTCACATGATTTGTTTTTTATCTTATTCACTCTGGTTTTCTGTGGGTTTTCCTCCATGGGTTTCTAAGATTGTGTTTATGTCCATCATTTTTGTTTCCCTGAATCCGAAGACTGTGTACGACCATGACACATTCTCCAAAGATGACAAAATGGGAGATGCAGAGTTTGACATTAAAGCACTCGTAGAGGCCATGGGAATGGATTTGCACAGGCTTCAATCTGGGGTAACAGTCACAAGAGTCGAACCGTCGAGGCAAAACTGCCTAGCGGAAGCTAGCTCTATTAAGTGGACAGACAAGAAGGTTAGTCAAGATTTGTGCCTCAGATTGAGAAATGTGGAATGTGGTGAAGTGGAACTGTCCCTGCACTGGGTCGACCTTCCTGCCACCAAGGCTGTATAGAGTTCATGAAGGATGTTTACTTACTTGCTATTATCCACAGTATGGGTAAATAGTAGGGGTTGTGTTTGGTATACAATAATACATGTATGACAGATTGACCTTCCCGTTCGTTAATAGCGTATGGGATAGACGTTTTTCTCTTCTGTTGTCAATTTTTGTGTGTAAGTTCCTACTACCCGTTCTCTTTTTGTTTGTGTGTTTTTTGTAAACTTGTGTCTGTTTCAATCGCAGGTTATGTTTAAAATGTTATCTAAACCGATTGCAATTTTATAAAATATTGGTGAGATTGGAAGTTATTTATAATTATAAATGTGCAATAGGGAAAGTATGTAGTTTGGTTGAAGAGAAAAATGTCAATTAGCAAACTTGAACGTCGCCATAAGTTGGCCGTGCTAATTTACAGGTGAAGTTGTGGCATGCGCCCGTTAGAGCTACTAAATACGCAGCCATTTTTGGCGTTCTCCGAAGGAGTGTATTCACTTTGCTGTGATGCACAGCAGATTCACAGCCATTTATGCCAGTTTTCCTCTTGGGTTTTGGTAACAGTTGTTGGAGAACTGTGGGTGGTCTTTTTCCCAACGGGCCGTAGAAGTTCTCAAAGAAGAATGCTGGATGAGGCTGATATAGTGGTCAAGATCATGAAGGATGTAAATACTTCATTGCAGGGATGGACCGAGGGGCGGCCAGAGAGGGTGACCATCCGCCCCGAGTTTCAAATTAATGTCGTTATTCTAATCGAATTAGGTCGAAAAAACTTAAAGTTATGTAAATCCGCACGTCCAATTTTGATATATATATATGCTTTGTTACCTATTATATTCTTGTCCATACATACGCGCGCCCGCCCGAAGTTGAAGACCGGCGTCCGTCCTTGCTTCCTTGTCCTCTCGGAGAAGGATCCCTCCTTCAGCAGATAAGTTTTTGTGGTGTGGAATTTGGGCTTTGGATAGAAGAACTTTATGGGATGTAGATTGCCTCTTAATTCTGGGCTTTGGTTTAGTGTTATGGTTTGTAGTGTCTCTATCCGTGTCCGTGTATCGAAAGCTATCTGTTTTCAGTTGTGTGAGTCTGGTTCCTTTACGCGAGGAGTTAGTAAAGCAGGTTGTTTTAAGAGCTGGTTTAGTGCTTTTGCCCTTTAGCTGGATCTATATTGCCTGAAATGCGGATTGCACCAGTAGGAGAAACGAAAACTAGAACGCAGAATGCTACATGTCTAAATTGTCAAACGTTAGAGCCTAGGGGTAGGGTTATATAGATAACGAACCAGAACTTACCCTTCCAAGGAATAAACATCTCGTAAAACTAAATATTATTTTCGAAATTATTGATGCAAGACGCAGTTTTAGGGATATAATGACCGTATTTTTACATTTGCTCTCACCAAAATTCAACTCTCTCCAAAATTTTACACTAGAAAGTTATGTGCATTTTTTGGAAAAAGTTTACGGATCGCTAGATTTACAGTTTCGGAACGGTCGCGTACCATGTTCGGAACGTTTTGTACCAATATGTAATTCGTTAGCATAGAAATGTCTACGCGAGG
Source organism: Rhododendron griersonianum (assembly GCA_018127125.1). Lineage (NCBI taxonomy): Eukaryota > Viridiplantae > Streptophyta > Magnoliopsida > Ericales > Ericaceae > Rhododendron > Rhododendron griersonianum. The sequence continues at coordinate 24,424,374 of CM030799.1, forward strand.
ATTTATAAAGATTATACTGTATCATATTTAATACTGTAGTAATCAAGAAGGTTATCTTGATGAAGTGCAAACTTATTTGGTACTCCCTCCGTCCACTTTTTAAAGTCCAGTATTTCATTTTGGGCGGTCCCTTAATAAGTGTCTATTTTGTAAAGTTTTTTTTTTGCTAAGCGTCTATTTTGTAAAGTTAGTAGGTATAACTTGGTACATTTTCCATTTTGCTCATAAAAGTAAATTCCATTTTGAAAAGTTAGTGAGTAAAAGTGTAATGATGATGTCTCCATAGAGGGTAAGTACGGAAAATGGAGGAAAAAATTGATGTGAAAGGTGTAATGATGATGTTTTCTTAATAAGTTGGAGTTACGAAGTAGGACACTTAAAAAGGGACGGAAGGAGTATCTAATAATGACGACTTCTTTTTTTTCAAACGGATATAAATCTAATAATGACTTCTTCTTTTTTTATCCGCATCTAATAATGACTTTGCTATGTCTACGCGAGGATTTATATTTTCACCTATTATAATAATCCATACCTATTATAAATCCTACGTCCTTTTCTCCTCCACCGTCCTCCACCACTCACGACCCTGACATCCCCACCCCACACTCCAAAAGAAAGGTTAGATACATTGAGAATATATCAAGAAACTTAAAATATGAACGTACCTAATGTATGATTTAATTAGGTTAGTAGTGGTTTAGGTACGATTCTATATGTAATGGATGTTAGAGAAAAGAGTGCAAAAAGAACATGAAACAAGAAAAAGAGTTATACGGCCATTTAAGATTTAACTTCATGTTTCCAAAATTAGTCGAGGTGCGCACTGGTCCAGACATCCGGCTGTAAAATAACGGTCATTTAGGATTGTTTAGGATTTTTCCGTTAAGTGTGTTATCAAACCCATCCATTCATGACCATTGTAACTAAAATATGACAAGAAAAATAACTGTAAATTCACAAGCCTGAGATATGAAAAATTAGTGAAAATCTACAATATACTTTCATCATTAGATGCCCGTTAAAAGGGTCTAATTCCAAATCCTAGAATTGCTCACAGAATAGGTGAAAATATCTAAACAAAAAAAGAGAGAGAGAGAGACCATCTTTATCCCCTACCACAGATGATCCCATTCGCAGAAAAATTATACTATGCCCCAAGGGCATAGCCACGTGGTGCCATAGAGGCTCTCTGTACCACACAAATATGTGTGGGCCACTGAAATGTGTGGTGCAGAGAGTCATGAGACACCACATGGCCATATCCCAGGGGCATGGAATAATCTCTCATTATTTTACCGGTTATAACCTGTTAGCTTAGTTAAAATTGAATGAATGAATGAATGAGATTAAATCCATCAGCGGTGTTACTTCCACCCCATGGTTTCGCCGCTATCTCAATCTCATCGTTGGTTCGGCAATCAATAAAAGAGTTTTTTTTTTAAAATTCTAACCTTCCAAAAGAGGAAGGTGAGATGAAAATGGTGGAGAAGCGGTAAAAAGGAACGGTGCTATCTGCACAGATTGTGAAATCTGTGCCAGCGCGCACAGACCTCTTTTAGACTCGTTTTGGGTTTTCAAAAAATGATCAGAGCCGTTCATTTTGTTTAAAATACTTTGCTTATGATTCCTACCAAAAATCAGCTAAGTAAGATATCGGTAAGAGTGTCTAAGAAACATGCAACTTTGTCCCAGAATTCATGCCTAAATTCTTGGACAAAATTGGATGTTTCGTATACACTCTTACCGATATTTTATTCATTTCATTTTTGGTAGGAACCATAAACAAAGTATTTTAAACAATATGAGCGGCTCCGATTATTTTTTTGGGACCCAAAATTGGCGTAAAAGAGGTCTGTGAGTGCTTGCACAGATTTGAAATCTGTGTGGTGTGCAGTCCTGCTACGAGCAGGGACAATTTGCAGGAATCCATGCAGAGACAATCGCGTTTGGCCTCATTTCGGGTCCCAAAAAAATCTAGAAAAATATCCATAAATTTTTGAATATTATTTTATGGGGCCCTGTAAAAAATCAGCTCATGCGGATATCGGTAAGTATTACTTTTGGATTCGTAGGGGCGAACTGCTCAGTTTGCCCCTACGAATCCAAAAGTAATACTTACCGATATCCGCAAGAGCTGATTTTTTACAGGACCCCATAAAATAATATTCAAAAATTTATGGATATTTTTCTAGATTTTTCTGGGACCCGAAATTGGGCCAAACACGATTGTCTCTGCACGAATCCCTGCAAATTGTCCTTGCTCTTAGTATTTTTGGTGTGGATATCCATTTCGGGTAAAAAGTGATTGTAGAATTTTCCTAAATCCATCAACGCATTGTTCAGAAATATTCCAAAACGACCTTTGGGCATTATTGCCGGACCCATGTGAAAGTGCCTACTGGCCGCAAGACCCTGTCGGCAAATGGAAATCAATGGGGGCAATAGCGATATTTCGACAAGAAATTAAGCGAAGAATTGATCATGCTTTTATCGATATTCGATTGAGATAATTTTTTACAAAGATTTTTTTTTAAAATTATAAGTAAATTGAGTGACTCCGATTATTTATATAAAATTTCAAAATGGGTTGTGTCAGTTTGCATTTGGTGTACACTTAAGAGAAAAACTTTTTCACGGAGTTTTCCGTGAATGGTTATTTGCAAGGGTGAATTTCGAACGTCTAAAGTGTTTTGGAGAGTCTGAATTCTAATAAAACTTTTTAAAAGAAGAATCTTTCCCGAAAAAGTTTCATTTAAATCCAAACGTTCAAAGCCAAAACGGACAATCCATCAACGCATTGTTCATAAAGATTCCAAGAGGACCTTTGGGCATTATTGCCGGACCCAGGTGAAAGTGCCAAATGGCCGCAAGACCCGGTCGGCAAATGGAAATCAATGGGGGCAATAGCGATATTTCGACAAGAAATTTAGCGAAGAATTGATCATGCTTTTATCGATATTCGACTGAGACAATTTTATACAAAAACCTTTTTAAAAAAAATTATAAGTAAATTGAGTGACTCCGATTATTTGTATAAAATTTCAAAATGGGTTGTGTCAGTTTGCATTTGGTGTACACTTAAGAGAAAAACTTTTTCACGGAGTTTTCCATGAATGGTTATTTACAGAGGTGAATCTCGAGCGTCCAAAGTGTTTTGGAGAGTCTAGATTCTAATGAAACTTTTCTAGAGAAGAGTTAAAATCTTCCCCGGAAAAGTTTCATTTAAATCCAGACCGTCCAAAACCAAAACAGACAGTCGAGATCGCACGGCTCTGTAAACAGCCTATTTACAGCGGCTTCGTGAATAAGTCTATATTGTACACTAAATGATGTTCATAGTCAGACTCGTGGGAGAACCTTTAAATATTGCTTTATCCGTTTAAAAAATGGTGAAATTATACAATAGTCCGGAAGTACAGTCATGTGGTACTCCAGACCACTTTATAATCAAACATTCATGTGGGATCTAAGTGTATAGACCTGGGACGGAGCCAGAATTTTACTCTAGCAGTGGCGAAATATATACTACAAAAAATAAAAAGATGCATTACAATATGTGTTCAACAATTCTTTTCTTAAAGAACGAGTCAATTATTTTCTTCACCAATTTTCTTCGCCATGATTACCTAGCACATTAATTTACACAAATCAATAAAACTGCTATATTTCTTTCATATAGTGCAAATACCATCTATTGCTCAATACAAACTCAAAGAGGAATTCAAAACATTCAATAATTTCTCTAATTTCAATTGAATATTAAAAAAATTGAAGAAGACTAACCTTTTCCCAATAGAGTTTGCAAAATTCACACAAAACGCCCCGAGATAAATGATTTTTTAATTTTTCGGAATTCCGCTACTGCACAATGCCGGCATTGGAAATTTGAAAATCTGGAAGTCTACTAAACAAGAAATCCACTACTGCCGAGTCGTGCACAGTGCCAACTATTTTGGTTAACTTGTTTAATTTTTTAGGTTAAATTGTGGAGTTTTTTTTCTTAATTAGACCTCATCATTTATATTATTTCACTCTGATCCATTAAATTTAGTTTTGGAATACTATTTTGGGTATCATTTCTTGGGAAAAAAATAGAGAATTTAGGACTAGTATATAGTAGTATAAGAATAAGAAAAAAATCTAGCGGTGATGAATCTATATAAATTGGAGATAGATTTATTTTTTTACAAATAATAATTATATTTTTTAAAATTCTTGCCGTGGCGGCCGCCCCTACTAAACCCCCTGACTCCATCCTCCCCGTAGAAATATATGATTGTAAAGTAATTCAGAGTACTATGTAGCGGTACCCTGGACTATTGAATAATTTGATCAGTCCATTGAATAATATGTGGCGGTACCCCTGGAAAGATTCCGAAAGCACCTTCGTGTATTATTGCCGGACCCATGTGAAAGTGCCTACTGGCTAGTGTCTCTCTAGACCCCGTCGGCTACTGGTAGGGCAATAGCGAGATTTCGTTACTTTCATTAATTTATGGAGGGCAGTTTACGCGTATTTTAACTATTTTTTTTTTATGATCTGAACAAATGCAATTCATTCACGTCGGAATTAGAAAATGCGCGAAAAGAGATTTCTTGTGGCCCTGACTCTAAAATCGAAACTTGGTCCATTGTATGCGAAATAAATTCACCAACCATTTGTTTTTATTTTTGCGGTTACTCTATTCTCTGTGCATGATTGGTGAGCAACCATTTGTTTTTATTTTTTTTTCCTAGGGAAAAAAAAAAATCATTTGTTGATTGGAGTGCTAAAAAAATGGAAATTGAGAGGCTAGATTCGTGCGCTAGGGAAAGCGACGAGAGTTGTTGCCAGATGTTCGATAAAAGGACCAAAAGAGAATCTCAGGGAATCACGTGGCGGGGCCATTTGTGTTTGTGCGTCTAGTCACTGCATCATTTTTAATTCCAGGTCGCCGATTCTCATGATCGGACCCGGCTTCTCTGCAGTCATGCAATTCAATTTGGATTGTTCATATTAATAATTAATGGTTCAGATCAGTTGATATTTTTACCGGTATCGGTAAGAATTAAGAATATCAAAACAAATCTGGACCATTAAAAACTTTACCGGACAGCTGCGATCACTTGGACCGCACATCTACAGTCCAAAACTGGACTGCAGACAAGCCTTGTGCCTCTTCAATTATGATTGCTAACCTTTAAAAAAAAAAACACACATAGCGTATTCGGATTTTCGCACACTTCGACTAGTTCTAGAGCTCAATTCCGTCGGCCGCTTGCGGGAAGCTCAATTAAAATCGGAGCAAATCCCGTAAAATTGACTCAAATGAGTTGATAACACATGAGGAATTTTGAACCTGCAATCTTGAGAAGGAGCAAGTATCGAAGTATCAATTTGACCACGAGGCTAACTACGTACTTGGGGTTTTACGACTACTCAACCTTAGAGCATGTATGACATTTATTGTGCCGTTTTCAAGTGAAATTGGGCTTCATCCATCGGGTGGACCTTTGTAGCGCATAGCCGCACTACAGGGCTGTAGTGCACCAAAATAACGTCGTTTTGGTACCAAATGGGGACACCACTTAAGACCTCGGAACTACGTCGTTTCAAGGCCCAAAAAAATTGGACAAGAACTTCATGTTATACACATTATAGAAGCAGCAAATTAGAAGCAACATCCGAAGTCCTCCATATCAAATTATCAACCACAAAAAATAAAATGGATAATGTGTGGGTATTCAAATTAAAAATCATTATCCAAAACGCAATTTCTCAAATGCATTACCCCTGTTTCTTCCCTATTCATAACCTTAATAGAACCAATTCAACGAAAACGAATAAGATTTTCAATTTAAAAAAAAAAAAAAAACTGTAACACCAAAGTCCCAATCCACCAAAATGACATAACCATCATCCATAACCTTAATTCTGGCTCCATTTTTATAAACTTATTTTTCTTCTTTGTTCTGTGTGTTTTGTAAGTGCCATCTTTTTTGAATTTTTTTCATATCGGTCTATATTTTTATACTTTTCCGATTTGTCTTGTTGAGACGAACGATCAATCCCAAAAAATAACGACGAAAAGGTAAACAAAAAATTACGAAAAGTAAAAAATATCGAAATAAGTTTCAGACTTATAAATTTACGAGAACACACCCTAACGTGTTACTACATCATAAGTGTCTCACGACACATTACACTTCAATTTTTTTGGGCTATCCCGAATAACTTAACATTTCGAAAAAAGAATCATCATCCAAGAATGAGTCGGCCCCTCCAATAAAGAGTGACTTGTTGGATCAAATGGCATCTCCTGAGTTTAAAAAAAAACAAAGAATAAGTTCAAGCAACGCAAATGAATTGCATGACTAGTTTTTTTTTTGGGAATCGATAGTACGTAACAATGTAAACACAACTTCAAATTTTGTGAATTATACGACGTTTGGGAAAACAAAGGGATTGGTCGACAACTATTAAAAATGCTCAAATCATTGGAGATGTTCTTACTAGTCTAAAGTAGTTATAGGCAATGCAAATTAAATGAGTTTTAAATTCTTATTACTTGTTTATTTTTCAAAGTTAATTATTTTAGCTAAATTAGAAAATACTTTATGTTACCATGAATTTAATTAACTATTTATTCGGTGGTGCAGTTTAAAAAAGACCCATGTTAATTTAGCTGACGGTTCCTCACAAAAAAAGAATTGACTAATGGTTTTTCGAACTTGTTTTTTTAAGATTTATTTGGAACAAATGTATCTTCAGAAAATTGTTATAAAATATTTGAACTACTGAAAACCAATTTCACTAAAAAATGAATAAAATGCAAATATAATGAGTGTCGGTGTTCAAACAAAAATCTATAAAGTGTTTGGCAAAACCGATTAAAACAACCAAACAAGGCCCAAGGAGTAATGTGTTAGTAGAAGAGAAGTTGGTTTGAAAAAGGATAAAGGTGGCGGATCAAAAGAAAAAGGATAAAGGTGCAATATTTTTCGTTGTTGGCCCTCCAAATTAAGTGCTCAAATTTTCAATCTGTTTGAATCGGTGTAAAGATTTTATTTTTCTGATCATTTTATCCTAAATGGTCATAATGAATTTTTGGCTCTAAGACATTTCAATGAGCACCCTAAGAGAGCCCTAACTCATACGAGAGTCCTACCAATATCGGATTGAGCTAATTTTTTTAAGGAACCTATAAAAGAATATTTTAAGAATGACTTGCAGTTTGAATCGTTTTTATAAAATTCGTAATGGGTCCAAATAAACGTTGGATGAACAGTACACATTTCACAATTCCGTTTGTAACTTGACGAAAGATGACGACAAATGCTTAATTGTAAGTTTTTTTTGTAAACTTTGGAGGTTAAATTAAAAATACGTTAAGTTCGAAGGCTTATATATGAGATATTGCGGTGTAAATTCAGCGACGATGGTTAAAAAGAAAAGAAAGAGAATGAAAAAAGTTAAAAAGTTACAAACCGACAAACACTCGACAAAAAAACATGAAAAACGCTTTATAACGAATAAATATAAAATTTGGCAATACAACAAAAGTTTTGAAGCACGTAAATTAGGCTCCGTTCCGCAAACCTTCTTAAAAAATAAGTACTTATTTCACTTCCTCAAAATTCGAAAATAATAAGGGCCTCCACAAAATTCAAATACAAACTTCACTTCACATTTTCAAACTCGAAAATAATGTAAATGGAAAAAATAAATAAATAATATTTCCGCACAGTATTAAAGATCTCAATGAGATCTACCAAATAAGATCCATAGTGATAGGAAAATTATTTGCGTAAACACATGATATTTGAGCTTGAAGTTGCCGTATACAAAAAATAAGACTGTTGCTATTGTGTTGGGCGCCGGCGGAAGGGAAATTGTACCGGCGGCCGCGCTGGGCCGTCTCCGGCCACCGGACGGCCGATCCGATCCGTCCAAAAATTCTAAAAAAAAAACCAAGGGGGCTAACGCGGGAATCAACGGCATCCGAGGTGTGTAGGGTGCTTGATCCGAGCACCCCTTTTCCGTGTATACACGGGAATTTATATATACACGTAAAAGGGGTGCTCGGATCATGCATCCTACACACCTCGGATGCCGTTGATTCCCGCGTTAGCCCCCTTGGTTTTTTTTTTAGAATTTTTGGACGGCTCGGATCGGCCGTCTGGTGGCCGAAGACGGCCCGGCACGGTCGCTGGTACGATTTCCCTTCCGCCGGCCATTGGTACCCAAGGGTGCTCCCTTCTTATTTACCGGAACACACCTTCTTATTGAACAAAAAATAAGTTCTTATTTCTTTTGTGGAACACAGCCTTAATCTTGTACCTGCTCCCATTAGTCCACGTCGGCAAGGATGTAGCAGGGGTGGTTAGCGGGTGCGACTGCGCACGGCAATTATTCAAAAAACTACTATTACTATGGGGGAAATTTGTAGATTTTTTACTAAACTCTATAATTTCGCCACTACTAATTTTTTTTTAAAAATATTTTCCAAATTATAACTAGCTTTCTAGTCCTAACTCTTTTAATTTTCACAAAAGAAGATCTAAAGAATTACCCTTTAGTTGGTGCTTTACGGGTGGATGAGAAACATCATTTAATATAGATACTACGGAGTATATTTTAATTTTTTAGGTCGATAACCATCATATTGTAGTTCATCTTTCTATTATTATTTTTTTCGTACATATTCGCCACTAGATTAAATCTGCACGTTGGTATAATGTCATTGTTTTTAATTAGTCAGCATGTTTATAATATCAATTACTCATCAATAAAATACTTTTATTCTTGACTATTTTGCCCTTGTTCTTTTATTGAGCTGTATTGTTGCTGGGTTGAGGTCCAAATGCACGTCGGTATAATGTCATTGTTTTCAATTAGTCAGCATGTTTGTAAATTGTAATATCAATTACTCATCAATAAAATACTTTTGTTGAGAAGGGGTATTAGTTTTCCCCTCTCCTAAGACCGTAGGCCCAGGTTTTTCACGTGGTTTGGCAACCCAAAAATGCAGGAGTATTAGGTTTCCCTCTCTTCTATTGTACAGGCTAATACCCCTGCGGGAGAATTATTTATGGGTCGGTTTTATGGTGTTATTAGTTAATACTTCCGGATAAAGCCAAAATAATACCCCCTCCTCCACCATTTCAACTACAAAATAACTTTTATCCCTCGTTCAAACCAAGTACTATTTTATCCCCCATTTTTAATACCTCATCCAAACCAACAACTATTTAATCCTCTATCCATAAACTTCACATCAATGTGAGTTATCCCTTATTAACCAATACCCCTACTATTTTATCCTCCCTTCATAAATAATACCCCCAATCTTTATCCCGCATCCAAACGAGCCTCTAGTGTGGCTACAAATGTGTCCCATTACAAAGCCACACGTGCGGGCCCCGTCACACCTTCCTCGAAAAAACAAAAGAAAATCCTCTCTCTCTCTCTCTCTCTCTCTCTGTGCTGTGGAGGGCTGGGGATTTGAGTTTCCGCTTCTCAATGCATCTTCTTCTCTCTCTCTCTCTCTCTATAAAAAGAGAATACCAATTGCTGGCGAGAAGAAGAGGGAGGGAGGAAGAGAGTGTGTAGGCGTTGATGCAGCAGAAAGGGAGAGCATTCAACCGCAGATCCAGGAGCTTCTCCAGATCTCGCGTTGCCATCGAGGGTTCATAGATCTTTAACTTCTTCCCCCTAATTTCTCTCGCTCCCTCTGACTCCGTCAATTCATCATTTTATTCATCACCTTTCTCCTTTCTCGACCCAAAACAAATCCTCATTCCCATTCCTGCGACCCTCTCAAACCTCAACAATGGCTGCCCAAGGTGGGTCCTTCACCTCTCTCTGTATATATATACATATGCGTTTGTGTTAAGTAGACTTGGAATATGATGTCTTTTTCGTGTATAAATAATGTAGGAGGAGAACGTGAAATTCAAAAGAGCTACTGGATCGAGCACTCCGCGGACCTCACCGTCGAGGCCATGATGCTCGACTCCAAAGCCGCTGATCTTGACAAAGAAGAGAGGCCTGAGGTAATCTCTCTCTCTCTCTCTCTACATGTATGTATGTGTGTGTGTATATATATATATATATATCTCCTTATGGATCTGGTCATGATTGGTTGGATTGGATCGAGGGGAGATTCGATTCTTTGGACTCCGTAAATGTTTTCGTGATAGTATTAAAATGTCATTTTTGTCGGCTCATTGGGTGAGAAAAAGAGTGAATTTACGACATTGCCCTTATTGTTTGAATTCACAAGATTACAGAGGAGTAATAGACAAGATTAGTCGATTACGAGATTCCTCACACTGTTTTGATTTATTTGCACGTGTGTAATGCTGTTTCTGTTCACTTTTTGTGTAGTCGACTTTCCCTGAAATGTTTTGTGATGTAATTTTGAATATTCTGTGCTTTTTCAGTTATGTTATTCTCATAGTAATGAGGAATGATAGATGTGCACGGATTTGGACATGGTTTTCACAATTATCCGATGCATGTGGGTCCCACACGGTAGATGGGTAATCCACACGCATCAGACCGTGTGTGTCCGAATTTGTGCACTTTTTTTTTTTTTTGTGTTCGTAGAATTTTTGAATAGTAATTATTAGCGATTCCTTGTTTATGAATTAAGATTCTCTCAAGTGATGCTCCCTCATGTGATTGATATTAGGTAGGATTACCATCATTCCATTTGATGATATGAACCGTTCATTTTCTAGGCTTTGATGTGTCTAGCATCTATGCAACAATAAGGTTGACTTGATTCTGGTAAAAGGATTGGTCGAATCAAATTTTGTCCGTAGAGCAAAGGAAACTGTTTGTTTCCTTTCTATCAAATATGACTCGTTGGGATAGATGCCGATATCCGATGAACTTAATCATTTTGGCCTAGATAGCAAACACATAGAGACATACAAAACGAACGATTCGGAGATGCATGGAATGAAGCCTTGGTAGATCCCATTCGGCCTCACATGAGGGACCACATGAGAGATCATCACATTAGAGGATCTTGATTCCTTATTTACAAGCTGTTGAAATTATTGGCAATTGACGATTTGGGTTATTAACCAGTCTTGTCTATAGAAGAACACAAATGCATGTGGTAACCTCAATTCACAAGAGAACCAGGTTGAATATACAATCTATCTTACAAAATGGAAGTTTCATATGACGTGTTATGATAGGGAAAGGAACATGTTAGAGTAACAAGTCACATGAGCTTGTAGATAACTCTAGGAAATGTAACACATGAATAAGTATGTCCTACCTCTTTCTTCCTCCCTTCAAAAAGTTTGAATTGCAAATAAAATATTTTTTATCTTACTTATTATTGCAAGTATGTGACTTGATGTCTAACCATCCCGTGGCACTCTCAGGTACTCTCTCTGCTTCCACCGTTTGAAGGAAAATCAGTTCTGGAACTAGGAGCTGGTATTGGCCGTTTTACTGGTGAATTGGCTAAGAAGGCCGATCAGGTTTTAGCTTTGGACTTCATTGATAGTGCGATAAAGAAGGTAATCAGATTCTACCTAGAGAAGGGATCATTGGACCTTCCTTGTAAAACTTGAAATGACATTTTTTACTTATGCAATTATAAATATTTTCGATCAACCTATCCTTGCAGATAAGTAGAAAATAATTGCAAATATTTTCAATCAACCTATGCAATTATAAAAATGTAGACATATATAATTGTAGATGCATACAATATTGTACCCCATAGATATTGCAAAAGATAAAGTACTAAACCTCAAATTAAATTCTTATAGATACATACAATCTTAAAAGGACACTTATGAAACTTTTGAAGAAAATCTTGAACGGAAAAATGTTAGATTTTCTTTTAAAAACGTTGGGCGGGCGAAATAATATAAATTTAACGTTTTTAAGACAAAAACTACCATGATTCTAAAAAAAAATTTGAACTTTGGGTAGGGCGGTCGCCCGGTCTCATCCACCCCTTGGTCTGTCATTGCTTATCCGTTCCACTTTTAATTGTTAATTGCGTACCTTGCAGAATGAGAAAATCAATGGGCACTATGGAAATGTCAAGTTTATGTGTGCTGATGTGACATCCCCAGATCTACAAATTTCAGCTGAATCAATGGACTTGATATTCTCAAATTGGCTACTGATGTATCTTTCCGACAAAGAGGTGAACATTTTTCTTCAAAACCCATTTAGTTAAGAATCTATGGCATTATGTCTGATATTAAAATAGGTTGAGTAAATATTTGAAATCATGAATGAGTTTGGAACGTCAAGTGCTACAAGTATCTGTCAAATAAGAGATTAACCACTTATCCAACTGCAGTATAACTTCATTTAGTTCTTCTGGCAAGTGGAAGTCAGCATTGCCCCTTTTATGAGAGTGCTTTTGCCTCTTTCTCTTTTGCTTATTCTCTTTGTTTTTGTGTGGCTGTTTGTCCAGTATTTTAGTGTATTGTAATACTGTTTTGTGATTATTTAGCTTTAGTTCTGAATTTTCTTAGACTAGATTCTGGACTGGATTCTGTAAGCAGATAAGTAGTCCAGACACGGAACACATCACGGCACGGAGGATACTGCACGGATAGTTTAGCTTTAGTTCTGAATTTTCTTAGACTGGATTCTGTAAGCAGATAAGTAGTCCAGACACGGAACACATCACGGCACGGAGGATACTGCATGGATAGTTTCTAAAAAATGATTGGGACGACACATCGGGGACCTATAAAAATATATGTATGTTTCTTATGGGGGGGGGGACAAAGATAATGGAAATTACAAAAGAAAGAGCTCAACTTATAAAAATACCATAAATTCCTTCACTCAGTCATGACATTACATCATTCAAGTTTGTCACGGTATTATATTCAAAAGTTTTTCATCGAAAAGTGTTTTATCGTCACTTGTGTCATTTTATTCTACTATCTATCTATAAGACAAAAATAATACTTCCCAATCTTTAGCTAAACGCCTACTATTTTGTTTGACACCCTGATGTGTCTATCAATTGTCCATAGAGTATCCCAAGAGTGCTAGCGTGTTCTGGAGTTTCCGAATGAGAATTTTAAAAAGTCTTGCACTTCTGATTTAAGTGTAGGCCACATGTATGGATTACGATTGCGGTCCGTCACCCATGCCCAAACCAAAGATACTGGCTTTAGCCCCATACCCTCTGGGGAGCAGAACTCCAATTCCTGGTCCACAATACCTGTTTCATTATTTCGATTTTTTTCCCATAGAAAAGTTCTGATGCACATGTTCACTAATTTGCTGAAGTTGAATGGACATGATGCAAATACAAGAGGAATGTAAACATGTTCTACTTAATGGATACAATTTGTTTGCTCGTCTTTTACACTTCTGCATGCCTTGGCATTGCATGTTGATTTACTTTTCATTTACCTGATGATATTATCCTTTCTAACTTATTGTAGGTTGAAAGTCTTGTTGAAAGGATGGTAAAGTGGCTGAAGGTTGGTGGGTTTATTTTCTTCAGAGAATCATGTTTCCATCAATCTGGAGATTGTAAGCGAAAGAACAACCCAACCCATTATCGGGAGCCCAGATATTATACTAAGGTTCATCCTTTATTAGAACCTCCTGTTGTTGATATATGACTTTTGGCCATCAAAGTGGGTTTGTTTCTCTTTTGGCATGCTTTACTTGATTAGAATAAATGCTTGTCAACAAAATGGGCAGGGGAAATAAGTTCCTGTAAAACAGAAACTGTTTTTCATACTTCCGCACTGTTTAGATGGCCATTATCACTCAGTGTTTTTAACTCGTTAAACTCAATGGAGGTAATTTTGCTATGGCTTTATGCATGAACTAACATGGTTCCATTCATGAATTTTGTCATGGCCTTCTATAACATGATAGAAATGTTATAATATAAGAGATAACTTTCGACTTCCTTATCCTTGCTATCTAGGTGTATTGCTTTTTACCTATAGTAGTTGCCCCATTGTCGTTGCGTTCCTTTTGCATGATAGTTTTCAAGGAATGTTTTCTGATTCACATTGGATTTCAGGTCTTCAAGGAATGTCATCTCCGTGATGGTTCTGGGAATTCATTTGAACTCTCCCTTGTTGGCTGCAAATGCATTGGGGCTTATGTGAGGAACAAGAAAAACCAAAATCAGGTAACACATTTAGCTGCACATCTTCATGCTGTAGGAGGAGCTTTCCTGCTTTCCCTGAAGTGGGGCTTTTATTTTCCCTTCATTTGAAATCTTGGTGTAAGATGCAATCATGATGGGTGTGATGCAGATTTGCTGGATATGGCAGAAAGTCAGAACCGAGGATGATAGGGTGTTCCAGAAATTCTTGGATAATGTCCAGTATAAGTTCAATGGCATATTACGATATGAACGCGTCTTTGGGCAGGGTTTTGTTAGCACAGGAGGGATGGGTATGTCATATGCGAAGTGCTTCTCTCTGAATTGCATATTGTGATTATCATCCAAAAAGGAATATCCATCTTGAACATAGAAAGTCCCTCCTTTAAATGGGCTAAAATCTTGAGCTGCTTGTTGTGCAAGAACCTCAGTTGGATTATAAATTTACTTCTAATTCCACAGTAATTTCACGCTGAATAAAAAACAGGAAGTTGGGCTTGTTAATTTGGATTAGTTTGATGGTCCTCCCCTGCTTTTCCTCCCCTGCTTTTAGTGTTTTGCATAATCTTTAATGAGTTGATAGTACATGTATGGTGCTTCAGATTCCAGTAAATTCGTTGTCAACAATCGAAGATTGTCTTTAGTATGTTACATTCTTCCTTCCTAATTTTCTATAGCTGTTTTTTTGTTGAGATGATAAACCTAAAAGAAACGTGAAAAAGAAAAGAGTCCAGTGGTAGTCCTGTTGCTTGTGACTTTAGATTCCTGTGAATTTGCAGTCAAAGTGTTTTTGGCCAAGATTGCTCATAGTAAACTACAGTTTTATTTGCTCAAAGTGAATTTTCTTTTGAGCAGAGACAACAAAAGAATTTGTTGCAAAGTTGGATCTTAAGCCTGGCCAGAAAGTCCTGGATGTGGGCTGTGGCATTGGTGGAGGTGACTTTTACATGGCTGAGAGCTTTGACGTGCATGTTGTCGGCATTGACCTGTCTATAAATATGGTTTCTTTTGCTTTGGAACGGGCAATTGGGCTCAACTGTTCAGTCGAATTTGAGGTTGCTGATTGCACCAAGAAAACATATCCTGACAACTCATTTGATGTGATCTACAGTCGTGACACAATTCTCCACATTCAAGTAATATGCCTCCTTTCTTCCTCTGAGCTTTGAACTGTAAATGTTCACTTTCCAGTTGCTTGTTGAACTTTTGGGTTTTGGCTTTGTACTTCTAGTTCCATATTGTGCCAAAATAGAGAAGGTGCTTGAGAACTGCTCCCTCGACCAGTCTTTTTTGATATATGACTATCATGTGTTCTTTTCCATCTTTTAGCCCTTCAATCAATGTGGAAACAAAATATTTTTGCATCTCATTGACTAAAATTTTTAGTTTTTAGTTTTTTTTGAACTGGGACTAAAATTTTTAGTTTTTTTTTTAAAATTTTTTTTTGATTGGATTTCATGAGAGAACTAACTCTTATTAGTTCTGATTGAAGTTTAGTGTCTGTCTTTTGTTTGTTTTCACTATCTAGCTGCTAGTTTATTCATTCCAAAATCTTGATATCTGCATGCTCTATTTTCAGGATAAACCTGCATTGTTCAAATCATTTTACAAGTGGTTAAAGCCAGGTGGAAAGGTTCTTATCAGTGATTACTGCAAGAGTGCTGAACCTCCATCGCTAGAATTTGCGGCCTACATCAAGCAAAGAGGATATGATCTGCACAGTGTCGAAGCATATGGCCAGGTATATTGACCTATATTGATCTCTCTCTCTCTCTCTCTCTCTCTCTCTCTCTCTCTCTCTCTCTCAAACGTTCTCACACAACGAGCTCCCTGCTCGTTTCGGTTTATGTATAGATGCTTAGAGATGCTGGTTTTGACGAGGTCGTTGCAAAGGATCGAACAGATCAGGTTATTATCCATTTTATGTTTTCCTTGTATCTCAGTTATTTTTGTGATACAAATATAACTAAAGGGCTTCTCAAGCTAAAATAAAGTTTTCCTTTGTGCTCCAGTTCATGAAGGTTCTTCAGATGGAGCTAAACGCAGTTGAGAAGGATAAGAAAGAATTCATCGAAGACTTCTCTGAAGTGCGTAATCATCTTTTACGCAATCAGTTTATTTGATTGGTTGATCTCACCCTTGGTACTAACTCTATTTTCTGTTTGTTTCTTGTCAAATGATCTCCAGGAGGATTATAACGAAATAGTTGGCGGGTGGAATGCAAAGTTGATCCGTAGTTCATCCGGTGAGCAGAGGTGGGGGCTTTTTATTGCGAAGAAAAATTGATGCCTGCCTACGTTTGGTGTTCTGTTCTGTTTGTTGCTTCTATGTGTGTTTGGTTGTGGAACTTGCCATCCGAATAAAATTGGGAATATTGGAGTCCCGTAGTTTATGGAGTCTCAACAGTAGTATCTATGTACCCTCGGTTGTTGAGGATGTATTTTATGATGTCTTGGTTGAATCCCAGTTTGGATAGACCCCCTATGTTGTTGGTTATGTTACTGTAGAATGCGAAGTTTTAGTTGAATCTGAAATAAACTTGCGGTAGTGCAATTAAAGCCTCGTTTTGATACAGTGATTATTTTGCTCGGATTTTGATTTGGTATTCTGGGTAGGGCTGTCCTTTGTTTCGAAATTACTCCAGCTGGTATAATGGAGCACACTGGTGATCTCCATTAAACTAAATCGCATGACCTTATTTTTCGTGCAGAGTCCCGATATCTGCAGCTATGATCTCACTGGCAATGTGCAATTTTGGCTGAAAATTTTGGATAAATATCCGATATACAAGGTCATCTTGCACTGTGCTTGTCGGGTGGGGATTTTCTTTCACCCGCCTGACGAAGGTGTGTATGGAGCTGGTCGGATGGCTCTATTTAAGTAGCAATCGCTAAATCTCGGCTCGCCTTCTAGCACTTGTTAGCAGGGCAATACAACGATTGCTGAACATTCTTGTTACCATGTATCTGGTATGCTGCTAATAGCACCATGCTACTCAATACGACCTCGTTTTTTTATTGTGAACAATCGGGTAACGTAGGAACAAGATTCAAGTTTATCGGTCTGTTTGGATGCCTTAGCGGAGTATATTACTGCCACTTTTCACTTGACACCTATCATAATGACAAACGGCTCGTCTTGAAGTGACCTCCAATCTTGAATTCTCCATCCATTTCTTGTGCGAATTTGGCTTGGGCAAACCTTAGGCAAATCAGCATCAACTCTTGTCATTTCATTACTTTTTCATCCAATGATAAGGAATGAAAAGTGAAGCAGAAATAACAGTGAACCCAAAAGTAGAATAGCAAAATAATGGCAGAATGACACTGTAGCAAGTCATAATAGCAAAAACCAATGAAAATGCTGTAATCATAATAAAATCCAGCGATGGTCTCGTTTGCCACTTTCACTGCATGACCTATCTTGGGAAATAGGAACTTGTCTAGCATGTTTCTTTTTTTATAACTCGTGTGTCCGTCAGCTTACGCGCACCTGATTTTGGGGTCCCAATCTCACTGCCCACTTGTAGGAGCAAACCTCTGTATCGACCGCCCCAAAATGAGTTGAGAACACCTGAGAGGTTTCCTATTATGCTTCTTGGTTAAATTTCAAACTGAATATATCATGGTTGATTGATCAACGAGAGTCCATATGAGATAGCAATACCATGTAGCCCACAACAAGAATGCTCAGCAAACATAACTAAACACTTGCAAAACCAAAAGTGATAGCCATAGATTAAGTAATACAGGTGATTCATTTCCACATACTCCAAGTATTTTCCCAACATATAAAACACATAAAAGCTATTTAAGAACGAGTAATCTAGCGATTTAATGCTGCACGAATGGTACGAAGCAGCAAATCGGCCGATCACCATCAGTTCTCAGCACTAGCATCATCTTCATCATACTCCTCACCCTCTCCTTCAGCTGTGGCGTCCTGATACTGCTGGTACTCGGCAACAAGATCACTCATATTGCTCTCTGCCTCGGTAAATTCCATCTCATCCATTCCTTCCCCGGTGTACCAATGCAAGAATGCCTTCCTCCTAAACATAGCATTGAACTGCTCACCAACCCTCCTAAACATTTCCTGGATAGCAGTCGAGTTCCCTATAAAAGTCGAAGCCATGACAACCCCTCTTGGCGGAATGTCACAAACGCTGGATTTGACGTTGTTTGGAATCCACTCGACGAAATAAGAGGAGTTTTTGTTCTGCACATTTATCATCTGGTCGTCAACTTCTTTCGTGCTTACTTTGCCCCTAAACATGGCTGATGCAGTTAGGTACCGGCCATTCCGCGGATCTGCCGCGCACATCATGTTTTTGGAGTCCCACATTTGTTGGCATAGTTCCGGGACGCTTAAGTTTCGATATTGCTGGGATCCACGAGAGGTCAGTGGGGCGAATCCCACCATGAAGAAGTGGAGCCGCGGGAATGGGATCAAATTCACTGCCAGTTTTCGGAGGTCTGAGTTCAGCTGACCGGGGAATCGCAAGCAGCAAGTCACTCCACTCATTGTTGCTGAGATCAGGTGGTTCAAGTCCCCAACTGCATCGACACAAGTAAAGAATAGAGAAGTCTAAGACGTTTTCAGGTATGATCAAATTAGGCCCCTGTTCTCTTTTATGAAGTAAACTATTGTGGATAAGGCTTTGTTTGGATTATGGGTCTATGGAGGAACTCGTGAAGGGAAAATAAAAGAAGAAAATGATGTTGAGAAGTAAAAGTCTATTGCATTGGTTCTCCATCATTTTCCTTTCCCTTGGTATATCCTCCACAAATCAATAATCCAGCTTAAATGAGTGAGATTACTTTTCTCTTTGGTCGACATCAATAGCCAATTTTCAAAACTACATCAACACAAGTAAAAATTACGATGATATAAGACGATTTCTTCTGATGTGTTTGGTTTGCGGATTAAGAAAGGAAGGGAAAGGAAACAGATAGAGAAACCAAGGGAAAAGAAACTGATAGTCCATAAAGTCACAAAACCTTTGTTAGAGCTTGTCCCACGAATGTGGGACAAGCTCTAACAAACCTTCAAGTATGAAGGAAGCTTGGCAAGATGATGAAATCAGGCAACTTTTCTCTTATTTTCAATGAACGAAGCTATTGTGTACAAGTGAAACTGAAACTGAAACTCTCTCTCTTTGTTTGATTTTACGTCTTTTCCAGTGTGAGGGTCAGAGGGTGGTTATGATACTTACAGTTTGGGGTGGCGAGCTTGAGGGTCCTGAAGCAGATATCATAGAGGGCTTCATTGTCAAGAACCATACACTCATCGGCATTCTCAACCAGCTGATGAACAGAAAGTGTAGCATTGTAAGGCTCCACAACAGTCTCCGAAACCTTTGGAGAGGGGAACACAGAGAAGGTAAGCATCATTCGATCCGGGTATTCCTCCCTTATCTTTGAAATCAGCAAGGTTCCCATCCCAGACCCGGTTCCGCCTCCAAGGGAATGGCAAACTTGAAACCCTGCAACATCACATATCAACAGGTGCGTTGGAAACAAATGAAAGGAAAATTGACTTCTAATGAGAATGAAAGCTGTTTTCGTAACCAATTTTGCAGAAAGGTTCTCAGAAACTGTTTTTCAGTATGCAAACGCACATTGCTTTCATATCTTGTATTCATCTTTTGGCGGATACGGTTTTGTGAGAATATGAAGCAAATTTTCAGGAACATCGACAAAACGAGATACTTTCCAAAATAAATCTAAGCAAAGAACAATTTTCAAGCATCGCGAACCAAACAAATCTACAAAAGGATTCTGTTAAACTGATCCTGAAAGCTGCAACCAAACGGACTGATTTGGAGTAGTTTTCTGGTGGTTTGTTATCTCCATAGAGATAATTCTAAAACCAAACACACCTACAAACTCTTACGCACACTCACTCGCATGACAGGTGCCAGCATAATTGATCTACGTAAACACGAAAAGCTAGCTTCTACCTAGGTTTCTGCGTTCTTCCGCAGTTTCCTCACTGCCTGTACTTTCGTATGCAGTGAGGTGCGGTTGATGATTTGCCAGAAACAATGCATAGGAATTAAACACGCTAGGAAATGCTGAAACAATCAACTGGCAGTGATCTTTACTCTGCAATGTAAGAGATACACTATGTATTACAGTCTTCTCGGTATCGTTCCAATTTTATCGAAGGGACCACTATGTATTACAGTCTTGGAATTCAATATAAAGGTTCGTATCCAGTGCACGAGGGCTCTACCTCTCACAGCAAGCAACTTCACCCGCCTTTTGCTGAAAGATTTGTTCTCGTGCCACAATGGCGGCCGGCAAATATTACACGTGCACTCAAAGTTATCAATCCCGTACCGGCAAGCGTGTCGTTTTCTCTATTGGAACAATACTTACCAGTATCGGTGCATACAAAAAACCGAAAAACTTAAAGTAGAGGTATAAATTAAATTCTAACACTTTGATATACCTTAAAATTAGTTCTAATAACAAATTATGATGATTAACATATTATAGACTCCAAGTTTTGTTAAATTATCTTAAAATTCAAGCATTTTTTTTAAGCAAAAGAAAAAAATACACAATTTTTTTTCGTGCCGGCCGAGAGAGTCATTGATGGATCATCTTCATACTACTCGTTAAGACTAAAAATTGGGTATGGATCACTGCATATTTTAGTGCCCACTAAAGAAATTTTATTAATCTCTAAAATGGATACAATTAATAAGGAAACTTGGAGAAAAGTGTGAAGAAAAAATTTACAGTGCCTAACTCTTAATTTGTTATTTTACTTCCTGTTTACTCTCAAAGAAGAGAATCTTCCTAAATTTTTCTTTCCTTCACTTTTTCCCTCTAAGTTCCAGACAAACCCTTCAGTTTGTGGCCCATCTCGAGTCCAAAAAGTTTCAAAAGTTCCTTTTTATTGGTCATCGAGTTTCTCGCAAATAGTACGATGGGACATCGATATCAACACTTATCTTTGAATCCTGTCTCAGAGCAAGTTTACCGGTCATTAGGTTAAAAAAATGATGAATAGTACATATTTTTTATTTCACCTACCCATATTTCTTTCAACACTACACCAATACTCTCTATTTTGGGAAAAATTCAAAAAAACCCCTGAACTTTGAACTCAATGTCAAATAGGCACCTGAACTTAAATAAACTTCAATTGAACACCTGAACTTTCACTCCGTTATCAATTTACCCCCTGCCGTCTTAATCCGTGACTTGTCGTTAACGGCACAGTTAAAAAAAAAAAACTTACCACCAGTTTGCAATCCTATGAAGCAGAAACGTGATTATGAGAGCCTTAGAGACAAAATTTGATTATGTCTCTTTAGAATAATATGATCAGAATAATAAGATCTTCACACCCGTTCAAACGGATTAAAAATTGGAGCACTTAATTTTTTAACCATATTTTTTAATATATAAACGGTCTAAAAAAATTAAGTGCTCAAATTTTCAAAAAGAATTTTTAAAAAAATTCCCCCTACTTCCAACATTTCTCTCTCTATCTCTCTCCACTTATTACCCGGACCCGGGGGCTCTGCTGCCCCAAAGGCACATCAGCCCTTACCCACACACCAAAATGGCAACGTTTTGGTTAAATAAAAAATTCATACCACTAGTTTGCAATCCTATGGAGCAGAAACGTGATTATGAGAGCCTTAGAGACAAAATTTGATTATGTCTCTTTATAATAATATGATTAGAATAATAAGATCTTCACACCCGTTCAAACGAATTAAAAATTGAAGCACTTAATTTTTTAATCATATTTTTTAATATATAAACGGTCATAAAAAATTAAGTGCTCAAATTTTCACTCCGTTTTGAATCAGTACAAAGATATTTAAGTGCTCATAAAAAATTAAGTGCTCAGAAAATTAAGTGCTCATAATCACATTTCTGCTCCATAGGGTCCTAAATAAAGAACACATACTTAATATGAGAGCCTTAGAGATAAAAATGAATTACGACCCTTTAGAATAATATGATAAGAATAAAAAGATCTTTGCACCGATTTGAACGGAGTGAAAATTTGAGCACTTAATTTTTTTTGAGACCATTTATATATTAAAAAATATGGTTAAAAAATTAAGTGCTCCAATTTTTAATCCATTTGAACGGGTGTGAAGATCTTATTATTCTGATCATATTATTCTATTGAAACATAATCAAATTTTGTCCCTAAGGCTCTCATAATCACGTTTCTGCTTCATTGGATTGCAAACTGGTGGTAAGTTTTTTTTTTTTAACTGTGCCGTTAACGACAAGTCACGGATTGAGACGGCAGGGGGTAAATTGATAACGGAGTGAAAGTTCAGGTGTTTAATTGAAGTTTATTTAAGTTCAGGTGCCTATTTGACATTGAGTTCAAAGTTCAGGGGTTTTTTTGAATTTTTCCCCTCTATTTTATCTATCTCTGAATACAATATTATTAGTTCATTATACGGTCAAGTACAAGTACAGGAAATAAGAATAACCCAAAAGGACCACAAAAAGAATAAAATAATCAAAACCTAGTGAATAGTTCTTTGGTATTTATGCCTAAGCACTGTAACTCAATTTATTTTACCGGGGCATATACCTACGCTGTTGCAGGAGGGTTTTTGTGTGTTTGACTCTCTAAAATGACTAAAAATGCACTCAGCCTACTCTGATGTACTTACTCTTATATCCATACTAAGCCTTCAAATATTATCGTGTTTAGTCCACGACGCTCCCGATACCCAACTACTGTGAGTTAGTAATTTTTTTTGCATACATGACAAACTTAACCATGGTACAAAACCGACACGTCCAATTATTATTATTATTATTATTATTATTATTATTTTTGAATACAAACTCGACGAGCCGAACAAAATAGACAGCAGGGCAGCAGGCCCCGGTCAGAATCTAATTTATACGTACCTTGCAAGCAGTCACAGCTCTCAGCTTCCCTCCTAACCACATCAAGCACCGAGTCAATAAGCTCAGCACCTTCGGTATAATGTCCCTTGGCCCAGTTATTCCCTGCCCCGGACTGCCCAAACACGAAGTTATCGGGCCTGAATATCTGCCCATACGGCTGGCCCTGACGCTGTCCATGGTCCCGGGCTCGAGGTCCATCAACACGGCCCGCGGCACGTACCGCCCGCTACCGGCCTCGTTGTAGTACACGTTGACCCGCTCCAGCTGGAGATCCGAATCCCCGGTGTACCGCCCGGTCGGGTCGATCCCGTGCTCTTCGCAAACGACTTCCCAGAATTTTGATCCGATTTGGTTCCCGCACTGCCCTCCTTGGATGTGGAGAATTTCGCGCATTTTTGGGGCGGGGAGGGGGTATGTCTCAGGGGCAAAGTTGGAAAAGATATATTGCTCTTGAGTCTCTACTGCTTGGGTTGGGAAATTGGGAGGAAGATATTTGAGAGTGTTATATACTCCTGCTAGACAGTGGCCTGCAAACGACTCATATTATTTTTTATTTGAACAGCTGATTCATTTTCTTCTTAATTCTTTACGAACAGAAGCAAATGATTCGTTTCGATGTCTCGGCGGGATCGCCGCATGGTATTCCGCGCTTCACTACAACTACATATATCTACATAGTGCACGAATCATGTATAAAACGATACGCACAAGCTCTAAGCGTTGAAAGAGTCTGAAGTATCATGGGACGGTGCCGTAAGGAGTAAAGTACTCGTGCAGAGTGATTTGATGGAGGTAGTACTATTACGTAGTTGGACTTGGTGTGGGATTTAGATGGAGGGTGAGGATTGGGTTCGGTTTTAAAGATCGAACGGCTACGGTGTGGCCGTCCGGTGAGAGATGCGTATGGTTTGCCGTCTGTTGCTATCTCGATCGCCCTCGCCGGCAGTTGACTTTAAAATATCTCTAAAAGACTAAAACAGTTTATTCTTTGTTACTGGAGTAGTATCTTATTTAATAGTGTAAGTAGATATTTATTTTAGTGCACTCCCAATGTGTCCAATAGATCTTCAAACACTATTTTTCTAACACTACTTGACAACTCTTTACAAAAGGGAAAAATTAAGTACAAGAAACGTAAGAGATCGACAATCTCTTAAGCTAAAATGCGGGCTACCGTTCTGGCTATTGAATTGTGTTTTGGATTGTATTTTGAATGGTCAGGATTCACGGACAATCTATTCGCGGGAATAGATTGTCCGCGAATCCTGACCATTCAAAACACAATCCAACGGCTGCTGAGTAGTCCTTATTTTAGCTTAAAATGCGGTGGTCCTCATGTGAAACGCTCCGTATATATATAATCGGACAGTTTTATAGTGCGGACCTCACCTTCCCGATCGAATTTCGATGATCCAAGCCGGTCAAAGTGATCAGAACGTGATTTTAAAGGTACCCGCGAGAAATCAGCAAGAAAAAAAGACTGAGAAGGGCTTGATCGGAGCAGTTTTCATTGAACAGTTCAATAAAAAAACTGCTCAAATCAAGCCCTTCCAGATCATTTTTTTTGCTAATTTGTCGTGGATACCCTTAAAATCATGTTCTGCACACTTTGAGCGGTTCGGATCATTGAAATTTGCTCGGGAAAGGGGGAGGTCTGCACGGTAGACTGGTAGGGGATCCCACACTGGATAATTTATATATATACACATAGTCAGTCTCCCGTGAGGGGGTTCACATTTTAGTTAAAATGAGGACCTCTTCATTTCTCTCATTTTTCGATGATTCGAGCCGCTCAATGTGATTAGAATGTGATTTTAAGGGTACTCGTGAGAAATCAGCAAAATAAATGACCAGGAAGAGTTTGATTTGAGCAGTTTTTATTTGAACCGTTTTCAATAAAAAACAAACAAAAACTGCTCGAATGAAGCCCTTCCTAGTCTTTTTTTTTTTTTGCTGATTTCTTGCGAGTACCCTTAAAATCACGTTCTGAACACATTGAGCGGCTCGGATCATCGAAATTTGATCGGGAAAGGGAGGTCTGCATTTTATTAAAATGAGGTGGTCCATAGGAGAGAAGGACTGATATATATATACGGAGTATATAAGTTTGGCATTTGAAAGGTGCTGTTGGTCATTCTTTAAATTTAAAGACCGAGAAGTAAAATTTGAAGAATGAAATAGTATTTTAATTATCTGTTAGATGTCAAAATTTTAAAGTTTGGTGCTTGAGACAGAGCTAGAGTTTTTGCATAGCGGTGAATATACACAATCAAATTTTTTATTAATGATAAATTTATTTTCCTAAGTAAAAGTAGGATTTTTTATTTATTTATATTGTAGAGGGGCAACAACGCCAACTAACCCCCCTCTGGCTCCATTCTTGGCTTGAGGATATGCGTGGGGATGCTCTTGAAAGTTTAAAATAACTTGCATGCAGTTTTCCTCTTTCCCTCTGAAATGAAAACTTCTACCATGCTCCCAAGTGATAGAATTGGGGCACTGGGGAGTGGGGGTTGGTGACATCGTTCTGTC
This sequence comes from Rhododendron griersonianum, assembly GCA_018127125.1. NCBI lineage: Eukaryota > Viridiplantae > Streptophyta > Magnoliopsida > Ericales > Ericaceae > Rhododendron > Rhododendron griersonianum. Next base: position 24,449,932 of record CM030799.1, read on the forward strand.
CTGGTCAATCGGGCTGTGTTTCGGTCTCTCTCCGATAATAGAAAACGTTCATTTCATAAAGCTCGTCAAGTAAAACAATTAAAAAAAATCAGCTCGATCGGATATCATTATGTGCCTAATCGAAACATTTTTAATTTGAAAAGAATGGATCCGAAATACTAGATCAAATTCACTGGAACTCATTATTGTCAAGTTATATGTGTTTTGATCAGACACTTAATGATATCCGATCAAGCTAGTTTTTTGCATAGTTGGTCTTCTTGAAGAGCTCTACAAAGTGAACGTTTTCGATCATTGAAGCGAGACCAGAGTAGAACCCGATGGGCCGGGACAACACCAACCCCCAATTCCAAGTGGTATGGTAGCATAATACTTCCATTAAATATAGATCCTTAGATTCAAAAGTAAATAAATCACAGACCCTGTGTATGATTTCCTAATGTATTTATGATCTTGAAAAAGAGAGATTACAACACAGAATATAACTTATTCAACCCATTTATGTCAACATAATGAATTTTAAAAGCGTATCAACCTGAACAATGTAATTTTTAGCGTGGTCGATGTTCTCAACAAATCCTTAAATGCAAGCAGTTTAAATCATCAAAATAACCCCGATAAAAACCGAAAATAGAGAAAACTGGACATCCAGTCCATTTGGACCCCTTTCTTTTAGAGTGACCAATAATTTAGCACCTATCGATGGACTTCAATCATTATCACCTAATAGCCATCATTGTCAATTTTGTTAGAACCACAAATACATTTACGGGTCATTTCCGAGTACATTTTCTTTGTATGTAACACTCCCCTTGAAATATTGGTGACCAAGGGTACGGAGGTAACTGTAGTCCCTGTCCATCCTCAAAGGGCAGTGGTGGGCCAAGTTTGAGCATGTGGACTGAGCGGCTTGCAGTGGTAGGCCAAATTATGTGGATGGAGCAGTTTACTACTAGTACTTTTTTTTTTTTGAACAGAGTTTGCTACTGTACTTTGCTTTGTTTTATGTTTGAACTTGGAACGAAAATTCGGTGGGCATGAAAATTATTGAGAAAATGTATGGCTTCTTATTAGAGAAAAAAAAGGACAGCCTAATTAAGTTTGAGAGTGACTTGATGAACCAACTTCACAAATTAAATTAAATTGTATTTTGTTGCATATTTTGGTTATGCTTATGGACTTTGCGGGGGGAAACAATCAGAAAATATTCACTTTTTTTTTTAATAGACAAGAAAAAATAGACGCTTATACTTGCTCTAATAGTAATTGTTTAGATTCGCTTACATGGGATGTGTGAAACCACATATTGGTGATGGGACCCAAAAATTCTATGTCATAGAGTTTTGTACCATTGGTGTTTGCGGTTATAGCATACCACCAAAATATTTCTCACGTATCTTTCTTTTTTCACCCACCTCCACTCCACCATCATCACCGCCAAAAAACTTTCTTTATGTTCAGACTATACGTATAGAATCATTTTTTCTCGATAAACCCAATTCGTTTTTCTAGAGCTCTTGAGGTTTGGATGCTCAAGGGATTTCGAATCATTTTCAGATTGTAAAAATGTCAATGTCTGAATGATTTCAAATTGTTCTAATCCGAATGTCTGAGTTGTGTTAGCTGTGACCGGGAGAGATGGTGGCTAGAGTTTAAAATGGGAGAAAGTATTGGGTAATTTGAGTATTTATAGAAACTTTGAATATGGTGTGGGCACTAAAAAAAGAATTTAGCGTTTATCGATAGTGTGTGCAAGGCTCTCATGTGTTGCAAGTATTTGTGTAAGGGGTAGGGGGAGTGCTACATACAAAGAAAATGTACCCGGAAATGACCCTTAAAGGGCAAATCAACGGCACAGATTCACTGCACAGTGAATATGAGCCGTTCACGTACACTTTAAGGGTCATTTTTTTGTCCATGTTCTTTGTACTTAGCATGAGTGCTACATACAAAGAAAATGTACCCGGAAATGACCCTTAAAGGGCAAATCAACGGCACAGATTCACTACACAGTGAATCTGAACCGTTCACGTACACTTTAAGGGTCATTTTTTTGTCCATGTTCTTTGTACTTAGCATTTCCCATATTCCAAAATGCCATGTCATGGGTGATAAGCACCCGAGAATGTAATAAAGGGTGCGCTAGTATCTAGTTTTTAGTTAATTTTGTCGTTTTATTAGTTGCCTTTAATTGCTTTTGCTCGTAGAGTATGCTAGTCTTATTTTGTAGGAAAATCACCAAAAGCAGGGGTTCCAAAGACCAAAGGTTGTCAAAGAATATCTAAGGTGCAAAGATGAGAATGAAATAATCAAGGCAAGGCATGTCAAGACTCGAAGGTGACCCGACGAGGACAAAGCAAGGCGAAGACCAAAGTACCTAACAGATTCCACATGAGCCAACTCATGCAACTCTCGGCATCCATTGAAGATTCCAATTCCAATTGGTGCTGACCAATTCCATGTGACAGCCCCTGATTACTTTGCCATTAATTGGCTCGGCATCGGTAGAATTAAATATTGCCATCGGTACCGAGGAGTTTAATCAAAGGCAGCCAAACATTTCCTTGCGCCAGCTTCTAATTCACTTCGGCATTGATAGGAATTATTTCCTCCATCGGTACCGATTGATTAAAGAGTCAAGCGTCAACCGCTAAGCCTTTGGCATCGATGGGAGATTCCAGAGACATCGGTACCGAGATCTTATCTCCTGGCAGCTACTAATCCCTTCGGCATCGATGGGAAATATCTTAGACATCGGTACCGAGAGCTTACGAGGGGATCTTCAGAGCATCTTTTAGGAATATCCCATGCGCGTACCTTGGAGTATAAATATCCCGTGATATCACCATTACACGATTTGGACAGAAATGTACCCATTTTTAGATCTAGATCTAGATTTCAAATTTTTTTGCTTGTTCTTCATTGTTCTTCATTTTTCAGCACTTTCTTTTTAATTTCAAGCCTTAGATAATTAGTTCTTGCACTTTTCATCTTTATTAAAGTTGTAGACAATCTCTCGATCTATCGTTTAATATAATTTTCTTCTAGTGTTATGTTTTCAATTATGCTTTCTAAATTTTTGTTTGCCCTTATCTCCATAGATATGTGTGAGTAGTTTCATAAGGTTGGGTCATGGGGTGACTAGCACCCCATGGCTTGAGTAAAAATTGCATTTTTCACCAAAAGTTTGCAACTTTGTTTTGGAAATTGATGTGGGGCTTGGATTTGTTTGTCAAATTACCAAGGTGATAACCTCCTTGATCATGTGTAGGTAAGAGCTTCGCCTGTGGGGCTTGGATTTGTTTGTCAAATTACCAAGGTGATAACCTCCTTGATCATGTGTAGGTAAGAGCTTCGCCTACTTACCACACATGATGCTTGGAGCTCGGTCGCTCGAGGTGTTTGCTAAACGGATTCTATAGCTAGCTTGATTTTTGAACCATCTTATCTTCCGGGTAAAACCGTGTATTGGGGTGAAAAATGTGGTTTTGCTTGAGTCGTGGGCGCTAGTGATTCCTAGACCTAACCTTCTTTTTATCTAGTTTATTCTCGTTTAATTTAGCCTTTTTACTTTCTACCGTATACGAAAAACCAGGTTGGCTGACTAAAAGCCGGAAACCATACTTGCATCTACAATCCATCAAGCCGTATTAGTTATCTCTGTGGGTACGATCCCGGACTTCCGGATTTATTATGCTTCAATTGGACGCTTATACCCTACGCTTGGGGTGATCTCTATTGGATATAATCGAGCGAACGAAGCAATGGGCTTCAATTCTTAATTTTCCACGGTACTCGCGCTCTATATTTTCGCTCTCGCAAATTCTCGTAGTTTAGGATGTGTTTCAAATATACTTGCACCCTCGCCGTCGAGCTCTCCCGCACCGGCATGCGAATTATTGACGTAGTCAATACCTACAAGAGTTCTATCTCGACCTTTTATATATGTGTTTTGATTCTAACTCGTTCATTCTATTTGTTTGTCGGGAAAATTTCAAAATATCCCCCAACCTTTACTCTAAATTTCAATTAGAGTCCCAACCTTATAAAAAAATCAATTTTACTCCTAATGGGCTCAAGATCGTTGGGTCTCATGTAGAGTTTAGGCTCAAAAGCTCGGTTCATTACGTAAACCAATTCAATGGATTACATGAAAAATTAACCGGACTTCGGGTTGATGCTGTGCAGTGAGGCACTGTGCTGCGCACCTTCGAGCCGGCTTGGATCTCATCTCGGCAACCAACAATCGAGAGCCGTTCATTGCCGAGATGAGATCCGAGCCGGTGCATCCGACGGCTTGGAGGTGTGCACACACCACTACACAGCACTATCCCCAATTCTCCAATTAACAATACACAAGTCAAAGAAGTAAACATTATCCAAATTCAGCACATTTCCATCTTCAAGGATCAGACATATTAACACCAAACTAACATAAAGGAAAGCTAATTAGATGCCTTCCCTAACTGGATTTCAGAGATTAGTGAAGAGAAACGGATGCCCTGTATACGCACATATATCATATATACCATGCGTGATCCCAACATTACCGTTAATTTTATTTTTTTTTACCGTTAATTTCTCAGAAGAAAACAATTTTTGCACATCCATTTTTTATTATTTATAAATACACTTTAAAATTTGTAATTCAGTGTTTATATTGTGTGTAATACATCCTCCGTCCCAAATTGCTCAACCTTTCTGCATTTCGCAAGCCAAAAATAATGTATTAGCAACATGATTTCCCCCCACAAAAATGGGATTTTTTTTTTCTTTCAAAAGAACAATCTCATAAGTACATTATTCTTTGTGTGCGAAAATGTATGGTCTCCTAGAACGAGCAATTTGGAATGGAAGGAGTATTAATCACTAAATAACAAATTTTAAAATGTAATTATAAGAAAATCGAGTGCAAAAATCATTACCTTCGTCGTATCACTTCGACAAACCGTCGCCTCCGCCGCCCATCATTTTCTTAAACTCGTCAAAGCTGACGTACCCGTCTCCGTCGGAGTCAACCGACTTGATCATCCTCCCGCAATCCTCAACGGAGCACTTCTCCCCGAGCCGGCTCAGGATCTGGTGCAGCTCGGCGGCGGAGATGAGCCCGTTCTTGTCCTGGTCGTAGAGCTCGAACGCCTCCTTCAGCTCCGCGGAGGCAGCGCCGGATCCGAAGGCGGTGGCGGATCCCTTGCTCCAGAAGTCCGCGAACTCGTCGAGGCTGATGAACCCGTCCCGGTCCGTGTCGATCTCGTCCATCATTTTCTTCACGTCGTCTTCCGTGGAGGAGCCGGAGCCGAGGGCCTTCATGACGTCGACGAGCTCCGTGAAGGAGATCTTGCCGTCGCCGTTGGCGTCGAACTTGTTGAACACCTTTTTGAGCTCGTCCATGTCGGCGTTAGGGTTTGTTGTTGTCGCCATTTGGTGTTTACGTATCGCTTTCCGTTTGGAATGAGAGAGAGAGAGAGAGAGAGAGAGAGAGAGAGAGAGATTGGTGGGTTAGGTTTGGCTATATTTCACTTTTCAGAGAAGGTAAGGTTAGGCTTATTTAGAGGAAGAGAAGGAAACAGATAGGTGAGAGAGAGACAGGAATGTGGATTTATTTGTGCAGTTGTTCAAGGGGTGAAGAGTATTTAGTTACCTGTGAAGTCGACTGTGAAGAAGGCGACGGCGACGAAGGGAAAGAAGTTACGAGATCTCCTATTTTTATTTTTTTAGAGTTAGAAAGGACAAAATCTCATGTATAACGTTATAAGGTTATATGATTATTTTTTGTCACATGTATTACGTTTTTTTTTGTGTATTATTGTTAGTAGAAACAAGTCATTGAGGCTGCTGCGCGGACCAATTCAATAAAGTAAAAATATAATGTTATATGAGAGTTTTTGTGCAGCGAAACTCAAAAAAAATTCAACAAAGCAGTTGAGATCAAGATGTAACTCTACAAAGCAGAATATATAATGTTATACAACGTTATATCAGTACAATAACGTTAGATACAAAACTGATCCAACATAATACTTGTTAAAACTTGATCATATATATGCATAAACATATAATCATAATCATATATAACCATAGACAACCTTATATTTATTGGTCCGCACAGCGGCTTAACTCTTAAAAAGGAGAATATATAACGTTATATATGTACAATAACGTTATATATAGTGTATCAGAAAAGGAGAATCTTCGACTGTTATATAACGTTATATAAGTACAACAACGTGATTGACGTGATTTCAAATAGAGAGAGACGAGAGAGAGATACCCGTGATTGAATGGATAAGTACAAAATTAGAAGGGATAATGGAGAGATAATGAGCTAAATGGATGGGATTTGAATGGAAGGGTAAATCTGTCAGGGATTATTTATCTTTTAAATGAAGTGGACTTCATGCCTTACCAAATACCTATTAGTGGACTTAGTGGGTTAGAGATTTGATTAGTGGACTTAGTGGGTTACAAACATGTTACAGTGGACCTCCCACCAATTTTTTATTTATAAATTTAGAAAGGGAGAGATTTGTTTAGGAAAATGATTTTGACACTCTAATTTTTTATGATGACACTTTAAAATTTATCTTGTATTTGTCCTTTAGTGTACATTGCAACATAGGAGTATAATTTTTACACTAAAAGATAAATTTTAGAGTACTAACATAAAAAATCAGAGTGCCAAAATCATTTGTCATTAGTTTATCTATTGAGGGTAAAAGTTTCTAAGATTTTTGGGGGTTTTTTTCTTGTTTTGTTGTAATTCAAATTTTTTTCACGTTTGTTATTTTTGCGCCTAACTTATGTAGATTATTGATTTATCTTGAAGAGAAAAATTGGAACAATAAAAAATTGTCACCACTGTTGTCGGTGGTGCGTCGATTTTGGGGGGATTTCGTTCCATTTTGCTATGTTTTTTTTAAGAGGTGGGGCCCACTGCTACGTAGGCGTAGCGGTGGGGTGAGCGGTGAAGGAGACTTTCTGATAAAATAATGTGTGATGTGCAATTTTTTGGCAATTTAATTTTCAATAAGTCTACGTACACTCCTATCTTCGTGATGCACTGACGGGCGTTGATCATCTAGCGGGCTACGGTCAGAGCAAGCCGAAGACCACCTGGTGGTGACAGAAGATATCCCACCGGTTTATTTCTTGCGTTGTTATTCCTGTTTTCATCAAGGTTCATGTTCGCAAGAATTATTTTCCTTTTCCTTCATTATAACCTTATCTAATGAAGACATGCCTTTCTTGGATTCGTGACATGTAACCTCTATGTGCCCTAACCTCTTTGAGGCCCCGTTCCAGAAACCTTCTTAATTTTTAAGCAGTTTATTTCACATTTTCAAACTCAAAAATAATATAAATAAAAAATTATTTTTTTAATATTTTTTGCATTCGAGATCTTTTAAAAAGATCCATATTGCATATTTTTAAATTTTAATAAATCTATAATTTTTAAGTTTGAAATTATCTTCTTAAAAAATAAGGGGCTTTTTTGAGTTCTGGAATCCAGCCTGAGTTGAATTAATTAGACTCGAACCCCGAACTCCCCCTTGAAAGCCAAGGGGTACAACCAGACGAGCTAAAGAGCCATTTCAAATTTTAGCGAGCCGACCAAGAGCGGAGTTTAAATACACCTCGGTTTGATCACAAACTTAAATTGTCCAACATTAGGATATCTACAAGCACCAATAGTATTACAAATAAGTTATCAGGGTAAACTATACAATACTTGATCTAATTCTTTCTTATTTACTTTCATGACTGCCTCACTGTTCTTACCTAAATGTATAGTTGAAAATGACTAATTTGCCCCTCTCAACTAGTAATAGTGAACACTCTCTCAGTGCATCCAGTGTGTTATCTCGGAATCGGGGGAAACGGCATAAATTACACCCCCAGGCAACAAGGACCTATAAAAAAAAATGAGGTAAAACCGACAGAAGACACAAATGTACAAAGTATCCATGTCTAAATCAGCCACCTCCGGTGTTATTGATACTCTCCAACGAAAAGACAGCACCTGAACTAGCCTCCTCGGACACCGGAGAGTGAGATAATAGAATGTACACCACCCAGAAATGAAGGCATACAAGGTAAACAAGAGACCACAGCCTAGCAGTGGAATTTCGTCTTAGAAAAATGGCCCCAGCACAAAAGATGGAGTCCAACTGCTGAACCAATGATCCTAAATGTTTCCGTCCTGATTGGATTCTTTCTTCAAACAGTGGCCTCAGCTTTGAGTTGGAAAACTCCCAAATCCCTGATTCAACATCAACAGCGTTTAGCGTTGATATGTTTTCATCCAGCAACCTTGAAACTGCCTGCAGAAAAGCATAGAACCTCATTCAGTTCATTTGGAGTGTAGAACATCTCAGAACGATAGTCATACACAACAACTTGACCCTAATGTCATTAGCACAGCGATGATGATGTACCTCAATTCTCAGCACATATGTTGCTTTCTCAGAAGACAGCGCCTCAACCTGAAAGAACAATCAGAATTAGAAAGGTCCATTGATCCAGAAATTTGATTTTTACAGACATGACACAACAGACACACGAAAAAGTTAATTTTTCTCCCAAAATTAGGAGACGGATACATTGGGAACACGTTGAAGATATGTATATGTGTGCGTGTGTGCGCGCACGCGCGTGTTGTAGGTGTACCTCTTATATTCACTCAAAAATCAGAAACAGTATTTGTTCAGTGAGGATTAAAAAAAAACTAAACTAAAGCTGACATGAAGATATAAAACAACAGCCATTAAATTAATAAGTAAGCATGACTTAATCTGGTATGATTCATTTTAGGGTTGACCTTTAAACTGAGCAATTTTATGCTTCATTACTGCGGGACATTACCAATTAAATCAAGTCGATTCATGAAACTAACCTGGGCCTGTTTCTGAATCAAATGATCAGTCAACTGACCAAGCCTTCGCCTGAGCTCAACTTCCACTTCAGTTGGATTCTCTAACTCTTGTCGGGTCATTTCAATATTTGATTCCAAAGTCTTGGCCTATGACAAACAAGAAAAGTGAGTTTAGAGATTTCATAGCAGATAAATAAAAATAGAAGTTTCCAAACAAGAAACTAACCAGTAATGAGCTACAGTAACTGAGACAGGTGGCATCATATGGGAACCAAGGGCTATGATGCAAAAATTATCGACGGTATATATGATTGTATACAACTATTATACGGAGTAGACAGGAACTCTATTTTAAGATTTCACCACAACAACAAGAAGTAGGCTTAGATAAGCGTAGTAGAATCTGAAAGGGTCAGAAGCAAGTAAAACTTATGTCATCGACTCCCTCATACATATTTCAAAATTACACCTGTCCTTCTCCATCACGTGCCACTATGGTCCGTTAAGAACTGCAACTACATTACCAATACCAACAATAAAACTAACATGACCATCATTGCATGCCACATCACAACTTTTCGAGCTCACTCCAAGATCATACATTTCTAAATTATTTTGCCCATTTCTTAATAGGTGAGCCATTGGGACAATTAATGATATAGAAAATATCAAAATTGGCATCCAAAGTCATCAAGCCTCATATCGGATAGTGTACAGTCCGCTACAACGTCCAAGCATGTATTGTCTAGTGTCTAGCATAATGAGAGTGAGACTCTCAACTTTATTCCGACTATAGCCCTTCATTCCTCTTCATACCTTCATCCGTATCAAACTTCCAAATTGGCAAATCAAAACGAGTTCCAGACCCAATGAATGAATGACTGTCACAAATAGCGCATAACTTGGATGACCAAAGCTAGTACATGGCCTATAGGCCGTGACAGCCTCCTTCCCATCAATAGCATTAGCAACTAATCAGAGCAGCAGTAACTTCCAACACAGTGAGCCAGTCAGGATTCATTGTCATAAGTTACGGGAAAACACACTTTCCAAATTCTACCCACATACCAAGTTTACCTGTTTTTTAGATCAGAGAGAACCAAAAGAAATCTAATAGGAGTATATGACCGATGATAAACCGAACCAGCAGCCCTTTATAGCGCTATCTACTGTTTAGTCATTACCAGCTCAAGTTGTTGTATATTGCTGAAGTTCATTACTACTGCATCGCAAGGTATCCCATTCCCACCTTTAACTGTGGCTATGTCATGTTAGGAGTACTATGATATATCATCAATAAAAGTTCACCTTTTCCTGCAGTCGTCCAATTTTCTCAATTACAAAAGAGATCTCTGACTCAAGTATCTCACGCTCAAATTCAATTCCTTTTGAAGCAACCAACTGAAAATATCCAGACAAAAATCAAAAGTTAGTCAAACAAGCTGGTTAGAAAAATCCAGTTGATTTAACTATTACATAGCTATGGATGAAGAGCTGCAACCCTCATAACCCATCGCAATGCACTGCAATCATCATGCTGAGTAAAGAATACTCACTTGGTTTCCAGTGTCATGAGCAACCGAGATCTTCCTCCTGAGTTCTGTAACAAGAACAGCAATGAGATTTTATTGGTTCATAGCATCAATAACAGAAAATAGAAGATGTGTCAATCCAGGCGGGATCAACTTTCAAATAAACAACAATCAATGTTAGCTGAATTCTTCATTGACAAGAGAGAAGCATCTAGAATGCTCAGGCGCATTTTCTCTTGTCCATACATGGAAAGAGCATGGGCTCTTGTGTCAATACGCATTTTAATGGCTCTGAATAAGCAAAAAGGCTTTAAAATCCCACTTTTAGGTCAAGTAAGCCAGAAAAGGACCGTTGGAGCTTGTCCCACGTTGGTTAATTATAACCTCAAAAACTAGTATATGAGCCTGGGTGGCCTCTCCACTCATAGCCAATTTGGTTTTGAGTTGGATGCTTCAAGATGGTATCAGAACTAGGCTTTAGGAGGCTTTTGGACAAGACTCCCTTGATTGATTGCCCCGTTGTTTGTGCCATAAGTGCACCTTATTTCGTTATGATCCAAATGTGATGGTTTTGTTTACCTCTCCATGTGTATCACGTGCGGGGGAGTGTTAGAGCTTGTTAGTTATGACCTCCAAAAATAGTATATGAGCCTAGGCAACCTCTCTACTCACAACTAATTGGTTTTGAGTTCGATGCCAAAAACCTTAACTTGGCTTTTTTCTCAGCAAATAAGCTAATTTTGTTAGCTTATTGATGCAACCAAAATTAAAAGATATATTGATTAGAGAGAGAAACTTCCGAAAAGAGTAACAAAGAGCCACTCTCACAATATTCTACCCTCAAAATCATAAAACTACAAATGAAAGACCGATGGCTAAGATAAAGGCTAGTGGAGAGCTTGGTAGAGTTGTACATCACGAGGCTAGGTACAACCGAGCAAAACAAAGCATAAAAGACTAGACTAAATTTAAAAAATGACACGTCACGACTCTACCACTTAAAAGAAAAACTTGTCATCAAGTTAGGGAATGTCATCACATGAGGCATCGACAAATAGGGCAGAAGGTGTTGCACATTGAACGTGTTACACTTACCCCAGTGAGGGTAAAATTGGACTTCGAAAGCGTCACTTTTCATCATTTAACTTTAAGAGCCCTGAGGGTGCCTTTCTTTGCTCAAGACAACTCATACAAAGTCCCCTTCTTCCAATAAAACCACCCTTTTGGCACTAGACTTCTCAACTTGGACTGATTTGAGCATGGATATCCTTCATAAATGCAGCCATGTCTGCCGCCTCAGTGCTTCCCTTATTTGAAATTAGTGAAGCAACCAAATCCATCATACTAGAAGGTTTCAAACTGCAAACCACTTCAAAGCAAGAGGTGTTAATGGTGCCATTTAGAGAGGAATTGAAAGAAAATTCGGCCAACAGGAGAATGCCATCTCAACTCTTGGAATGATCACCAAGCACCTCAACAAGTTCCTAAAGCTTCAGCTAACCACCTCCGTTTGACCATCGGTTAGGAGGATAAAAGGTAGTTACTAAAGTGTAGGTCAGTCCCAATTTTCTTCCACAAGGTCCTCCAAAAACGAGCAGAAAACTTTGCATCTATCTGAAACAATGGAGGTCAGAACACCGTGCAACTTGTAGACTTCCTTGAAGAAGAGATTAGAAATGTTAGCGGCATCCATAATCTTCTTACAAGGTAGAAGAGTGTCTCTAGCGGCGTAACAAAAACTGGAGTAAAAGATTTCTAAAGTTAGCAATATTGGTCCAAAATATGGCTCACAGTGGTATAACCAAACTTAATGGGGACCACACACACTCTATTTTCTCTCACTCTCTCTCTCCCCATCACTATCAATGGACCCACCCACTTACATTTATTCTCAAGTCTCTCTATCTCCCTACTAAAAATGGGTTTTTGATCATGGACTAAAAACGACCATTCTAAAAACGACCATTGTGGGGCTTCACATTGTTAATCTTAGTAACCCCTTAATAAATGGATAACCAAAAGATGAGGTGACAAGTTTTGATTATCCAATTTTGGTTATGCTATTGGAGATACCCTACCATGAGTCATCTAGGAGAACCAGTCCACTAAAATCATAGTAGAATCACTCCTTCATGTAGGAGGTAGCCTCAAGACAATCCATACGAATGCATCACCAAGGACATGTTTGGCAAAGGGTAGTAAAACCCTGCATTAGTTGTCCCCTTCTTTGACATGTTTGGCACCTTCACGTGGCTTCCCACATCCTTCGTTATCCCCGGCCAATAGTATTTATCTTGAAGCGACCTGAGAGTCTTATCTTCGCCAAATAGACCTAATTTGGGATGTTCAACCAACAATTTTTCCCTCAAAGAGCATTTGGGGAGGCACAACTTGAGTCCCTTAAAGAGGAATACATCCTTCAACACATAACTCCGACAAGTTGCAAAGCATTGAAAATCTTACTAAAATAAGGATCATCGCTGTAGAAAGTGTGGAACTCTTCAAACCCACGGCTTTATTCTTCATTTCCACCAACACAGCCATCCTTCTACTCAAACCATCGGCCACCTTGTTGAGACCCCGACTTATGCCTTAAAGGAAGATGTGAATTGTTGAAATGTGTCTTGTTAATAAATTGTTGGCTATTGATGTACTTAGAACTTCATGATCGGTACTAAGAACAAGTTCCTTGTATGCAAGATAATAGCTCTAATACTTGCTTGCACTATGGCATAAAAATCAAAGTCATAGGTAAAGTATTTGAGCTCCTTGGCTTAGGGCTCTACCAACCCCACTCTTGACCCATCAAAATCAAGTTTAAAAGCCTTGTCAAATCACAAGGAAATTAACCGCCATAAATAGTAACAAACCCACTAAAATGCCTAACTTCGTAGACACCAAAGACGAGTAACTATCGGCAATAGACCTCTGTATCAGGAGGATTTAAACTTGTGAGCCCTAGAACAAGGTTCGAAGTTGATAAATGTTGAAAACACTCTAAGGGTTCCATGATATATTGTACATAGCAAGGTTCCCAACCTAATCTTTTTAAATGACAAGTGTTAAAGTCAAAACCCAAATAACTTATTCAAATGTCAAACCTATCTCATCCACAAACAACAACCGCATTTTCTTAAACTATATGTGCTCTATTATTCAATTTAATAAGCATTAACTGGTCAACTCATTACACTTTCAATAATAACCAACAAGAAGAATGCAAGAAAAAAGTACTTTGAAAAGCTGCAACTTCCAACTTATAAAGATCCAATGGCATACCTTCATGGGTTGCTTCTTTAACTTCAACTTGTTGCCGAAGTTCTGCCAGCTGATTCATCTAGTCAACAAAAATAATGGGGAAATAAAAAATATAGTTGATGTGAGAAAGTTATTCCATAAACTAGAGAAAAAATAAATCAGATTTTCAGGATGGGGCCAAATTGCTAGTTATGTGCAGCAGTATCATAAGGTCATTGCAGCCCAAAATTTTGAGTTCTGAATGGACATTAGACAAATCCAACTAGGAAGAAATTGTGCAACAAATAGGACTTAGTCAACAAGAATAACACACTCTAATACGCTTCTAAAGAAAGAAAATGATGCACACAAGCAAACTCAGTAGAAGCATTCATTAGATGTTTGCGGGAAGAAAATGCAAATCACAGAAGGATACTCAAAAAGTGCATCTATTCAAAGCACATCAGCCGAGAGGGGAAATGACGGCAATGATATCATGACGGTTCCAGAACAAGGACAAGGAAAAGGAAATAGAATACCCAAATACTGGGAGATAGCCTCAGTGTAGTTGCAATTGTGTCCATTGATTGGTAGATGCCAAATGCTACTACACTACTACAAACAATCTATATTGACATACCAATAAGTCCTAAGCGAAAGCAAAGGCCCTCTCTTTTCTTGCTTAGTTTTACAGTAAAGGGGCAATGCAAGAAATATGTGCACTCAATGAGGCTAGCCAAACCTTCACCAAAGATAAAATATCTCAATGTCGAACTCAGACCAGCGAAATCTTCCCAATCATATTATCACAGTTGCAGTTTTGCACCTTGTAACCTTCACTGAGGGTCACTAGTAGGCCAAAACATCGCTAAACTTGGAAAAGGTGCAAGTAAACACTTCGAATTTCAGGATCCATCTTATGAATGCAAGTTATTGTTTTGAATTCCTAGCATAAAGCAATGCATGCTCACAGAGTTCCAAAGCACTTCTTAACTTTACTAGTTATAGAGACCATAAATGCAATTATGCAAAGTATTATCGAAAATATGCAGTCAATTTCAGATGTTAAGAAGCAAATATGATAGTAAAGCACATGTAAAAATGAAAGAAAAGAGATGGAGAAGACCATTTTTATCATTGTTTCAATTCGGTGTACCTTCCTAGGTAAGGACAGTCAAGTCTATTTGAAATTAAAGCAAACAATACCAATTTAGTTTAGTTTTTCCAAGGGCATCCAGAACTAACATTCGTCATCGATCTTTCATCGTTTTATACTCTCTTTCATCATTTTATACTCTACAAATTTCACATTATAACTAGTTTTTCCAGGGGCAACTGGAATTAATATTTGTCATTGATCTTTCATCATTCTATACCAGTATTCTAAAAATCGGAATTATCGGCAATTAATCGCTAGCGGGGCCTATCCGACTAGATCGAACTAATTGTTATGCGCCGATTACTAATTGCTATGCACCGATTACTAGGCCTCAAAGCTCGAAGGTGGCCGACTGCCCGACTAGCGCCTAGCGACTTTTAGAACATTGTTTAACACACATTTCACATTAATAAAGAGAAGGCCAAAAGTTGAAACCGATGACAATTCTGCTAGCAGCAGAAACTAGAAACATGAAAAAGGCGAATAGAAAATGGAATTTACCAAACAACTGAAATTAGAATCCCACTATACCTCTACTTCAACTTTCCACTGTGCAGCAGCAAGCGAACGTGCAAGATCAGCATTTGCAATCTGCAAAATTTAATAGATGAAGAAAAGCTATTGCCACCTTACTCTGGACAGTCTAACACAGGGAAAGACTAAGAAACCACGTCACACGTCCAAGACTATATGCTGTTCAATCAAAAGTTCGAGTTCATTAACTTGCTTCATCATGCATAAATGATTTCACTAAAGAACACTTTGACAAACATCTTTTTCTCCCATTTTTCATAGCAAATCCTTGTATTTCTAGAGCACTAAAATTGCAAGGCGTACTTCCAATTTGTAATCATCAACCAATTTTAACATAAATACAAAAACAAGCTGCCAGCATTATAAAAGCTTAACATCAAATATATAAATATAAAAAACCACATTTGTTTGGTGCTTAAAGTAGAAAATAACTAGAACACGCTTAATTGCAAGGGACATTCTACCTCAGTCAGGAAACAAGCTACAAGTAATAAAGGTTCAATTGCTCTACTAAAGGATTTTCTTTTCTTCAATCCTTTCACTTGGACTGCATTACAATTAGTTTGACAATTCATTTCTAACTACGTAGTTTTGGATTTGTGCAGAATTCTTACAGGGAAAATTGTTGTAGAGGATCAGGATCCGAGAAAAACAAGCAAGATAGTGACATTTGTACTACTGTAGTAGTACCTCAAGTTTCGCCATTCGTCCAAGGGCTTCCATTCTCGTACTATTATGTTTTTGCTTCTCCAATTCGACAGCCTCCATTGTTTCCATCATACTGTTCTGCAGTTCCGAAGCCTGAAACCGAACAAAAATGAAATATGAATTGACCTTATAATCAGGTCAGATGATGCTCAAACTACTATTGTTGGAATAGAGGTAGGTTCTGCAAATAGGAAGTATCAGAATTGCTGCATCAGAGATGGGAAGCAAAGACCAAAGAAAGACACCTTCATTGACATTCGATAGCTATAAGATAAGTGAAAGAAGTAATGGTTGATATCTAAAATATTAGGAAAGGGTCCAATGCACCAAAAAATAACATATTGGGCTAAGGACTTACACAATGATAGCAACTAGTTTGATCCGTTTCATGGAGAACTAAGAAGCACTGACACTTGAAAGAAGGTGGCGTCTCCGCAAGTGCTGGACACCAACTCTCTCGGACACTGTCGGACACGTGCCAAATACTCTTTTTCCGTGTCTATAATTAGAAGATAAAAACCCTTAATTCAGATACGTATACTGCACTCTTTCTGCAACGTGCAGTGGCACCACTAGGTGGAAGAGTATGGGGTCGGCCGACCCCAAAAGGAAAATGAAATTTGCTACTATCATAGTAAAAAAAAAGGTAATTAGTTAATAATGATTCCATTGAAATATTGCACTGACACCACAATGTTGCGCAAAATACCAGAGAATTGCTTATATTAGGACAATCTATCACTTACACTTTTTCTGTCGGGTTCTCTCTTTGTCGTTTGTGGTCCTTTGAGAGTTAAATTTCTACAAATTAGAACTCATATTTTTGAAATTGTAAAATTGGTGACTTGAAGCGCTTTTTCAACAATGATATAAATAAAGAGAAGGTTGTATAATTGAATGGCAAACTAATAATTGAACATTCGCTTAGTCACACATAGAGAAAAGGGAGTATATGCAACGAAGTCAATACATTAATCTCCGTCACATGTAATAATTGTAAAACTTCATGTACTTACATACTAATTATTGAAAACAAAAACGATAGCATTCGTGCAAGTGTTAGATTTCTTTTACTCCTTGGTTAGAAGTTTGAAGAGCTTGTTATATATGTTTTATTTTGAAGTAGGTGGTTAATTGTTTGCTAGCATTGATTTTATTTTTCCATATTACTATTATTGGTAGTTAAGTTTATAAATGACCCCATCAAACAAGATTCCTAGAGTCGCCACTAGCAATGTGTCCAACATTTCTTAGGTATCTATGACAGAGTTAATACGTAATCGACACTTCTTAGACGCTTACTACCATAGTACATGTAATTACCAACGTTTGGAATTTGGCAAATCACTATCTTAAACGAGTTGGAAAATATAACTGTTATGGCTAATCAATATTTAAACTTCAATTAAGATTAGTAGAGAACTACAAAGAATAAGTTTTAAGGATTTCTTGAGTCTTGTGCTCTTGTGTCCGTCTATTTTTTTCATTATTTATTGTATCTTGTAAACTATGCGAATTTGGAACGCAAACTATACCTGATTCAACATATTCACAACGTGTCCGTGTCCTACTTTTTAGAGAAATATCGTATCCGCTTTTCCATGTCGTGTCTGTGTCAGTGATTCTTAGACCGAGAATGTCTACGGTTCAAGTCCATACAGCCCTATAATTAAGAAATTTAAAAAAGTTGCAAAATCTAGTCTTGTTTGATGTTTGTAACTGCCGGCAGTTCATCAGAATAAAATCATTCTTGTCAGCTCACTCACGAGTCACGAGGATCAGTTAGAAGAAAAAAACAAGAAAACAAAAAAATGTTTCAATGCATCCAATGTGTATTTCCCAAATCTCAATCTAAGTCGTTTTTGTTCTAGTTTATTTGTGTTCGTATGAGAGGAAATTGTGCAGTTTGGGATAACATACGAATTCAGCCTTGAGGGATATATAATCTGTTAATGTGCATAGGCGCTTCCTGTTTTTTGGCTTTATGTCGCAGCAAA
The DNA here is from genome assembly GCA_018127125.1 of Rhododendron griersonianum. Classification (NCBI taxonomy): domain Eukaryota; kingdom Viridiplantae; phylum Streptophyta; class Magnoliopsida; order Ericales; family Ericaceae; genus Rhododendron; species Rhododendron griersonianum. Next base: position 24,467,971 of record CM030799.1, read on the forward strand.
CGACATTACGTCCTACAATAGTACACAACACGTGAAAATAAGGGAGGGATGGCCTTATTTAAAAGTTAAAAGCCAGCTGATTCACATAAGATTCACAATAGTACCACCCATCAGCTATTTGTTTTTCTTTACTAGGTAGACCAGCCATCAAAGGGTCAAAGACGTATAGAGTAGTCGAATTACATGTTTTTCATCTATTCAGAACGGCATATGATGTAGAATTCGTAATAGAACCTATCAAATGGTGAAAGACATATAGAGTAGTTGAATTATATGTTTTTCATCTATTCTAAAAGGCATAACATGTAGAACTCGTAACTTTGAAAAAATAGAGCAATGCATAGCAAGGAAACAACAGAAAGGAAAATTTTGGAATTTCACATACATCATGATTCAAGAACCAACACCATCATGTTTACCGAAAATTTTGAGTCATTTTTACATACTTTATAAGTTAAAATGCTACTGAACGTATTTGACGGTGTTTATCATATTTGACTATTCGTGAATTAAGAGTTTACCCATGCTTTCTTAACTTTACAAATTCTTAAATTGCAAAGGTGGCCCATGGGTCATAATTAGGCGACATATAAAGTTACAGGCTTCATAATCATCGAATCCTCTTCATAGGATTAAATAATGCCACCGAGAAATATCTATGTCATCTAGCTATCCAAAGAAATGCATTTAATTGTCATAGAGAGTTGACTTATGAGATCTTGAGGTAGAATTTGGGTTGAACTTGCCTAACCTTTGCGAGGTAAAGCATCCCTTTCCCATCCTCTACTTCATTCTCTTTCTCCTTTTGTTGCAGAAAGAACCCAATGAATTTTATTGTCACTATTTGCAGCCCTCAAACAGCACCTTTCAACCCAAGCTCTATCAAGTCACTCGCACCCAAATGAAACCCTATCATTTCTCTTACCTATTAGCCCTTTGATTTTAGGTGCAACTTACTCAAGGTTTATTCAATTATTCCTCCAATAGCCACATCAGTTTCTCAAATCCATCAAGCCATCACTCTCGTAAACCAAACATGTCTCATGTTTCCGATCTCGAAACTTTTCAAGCATCTGCCACCTTACAGAACCCCAACACTATCAACTTTCTATAGCTGCAACGTTCGCGAAGAAGAGGAGGGAAATGTTGTTCACTTAGCATAAGCCTTCACCTAGACAACACATTTAATAGCTTACATGTAGAAATCCCAACATCAACATTTAAACTTATTTAAGTCGCATTTGTCTTGCCCTAACGTGAGCTTTTCTTACCTTTTTGACAGCTCTGTAGAATACTAGAATTCTATATAGCACGGATACGGACATGGACACAGCAAAGGACAAGGACACGGATATGAGACACGGAAACAACAGGGGACACAACATCATTTTTTGTTTTTTAAAATTATTCTTTTTATCATGCAAACCTACAATAAATCACTAAATAAGTAGGTTAGGGCTCCTATCAAATGCATTAATGATCAATGGTGTATGCCTGTGCACATACAAGTATGTTTTATATTCACTTTTGGCTCAATACTTTTGAAATTATAAATATTCTGCATAAAAAGCTTTTTAAATTTATAAAAATCATCCTGTCATGTTTGTATGTGTCCTTGGATGTACCCAGAGTGTCACACCATAAAGAAATATTAAGGTTTAATGGACCTGCCACAGCGTGCGTCCCCGCATGTCGTGTGTACCTTGTCCCCAGAGTGTTCGGCATGGATACGGAAATCTCTAGGAGTCTCGGTACTTCATAGGTAATGCAACACTTATTCAAGGCCAGGCAAGAATCTAAACGTGCCTGAGTCAAGTTTCCCAGACCAGGGGAAAACCTTTTTACCTTTTTTTTTTACTTTAACACGTATTAGCTTGAACAGAGTGAGGTATTTCTTCCTCTTACTTTTCAATTCTGCCTTCCTGGTAACACTTTGGATAGTCTTTACTCGTATTCCTAGTTTTTCGCTAGGTACTCCATAAAGAAAAAATTCAAATATTACTATTTTTCAACCACTATAGTTTGAATATCTAGGCAAATATATTAAAGTTTGGTGCAAAACTAGAGATGAATAACACGACAAATTACTAAATAAAGTATGAAACAGATTTGTGTAAGAGAATTATAGGAGGATCATTCATGGCAGAACTAAACATGGAGTGGATGTTTGCCATTGCCGCTCCTAAGACTTTTGCTTAAATTCAACAATAGTGTTTTTTTTCCCCCTCCAAAATAGCTGAAGGCTGCAAAGTTAATAAGGTAAACAAGAAATGATTCCACCAACATCAAATAGACCAAAAAATTATGAAGGTAATAGCAAAAACGGAAGTATTACCTCCTGTGCTTGCTGGTTGGCTCGTTCCTCAAGTATTTTCTCTAAGCTCTGTTTCTCCCCCTCCAATCTAGCAACCATATTTTCTCGCTCTTTGATAGCCACCAAGGCTTTTGCTGCGGCTTTTTCAGCTAGAATCTGTGCCTTCCTCCTCCTCCTTTCTTCCTTTTCACGTTCAATTTCCGAGTCAGAGGTTGAAGTTGAATCTGTCTCTGAAGCAGACCCTCCATCACTTAGTGAAGAAGGGGTAAATGTAGAAGACCCCTTCTTCATAGAAGAATGACTCCTTGGCCCAACAGTCGGTTTGTCAATTCCCCCAAAAGAACTCCTCACTCTTCTGTGATCATCGCCTTTTCCAATCTTCAAATTGGAAATCCCATCACCAACTCTACCTACTAAAGAATCCTTATCCGCGAGAGTTTCTGACACACTATTTCTTTCTTCATTTGCCTCATTCTTCTCCATCCCAACAAGGCTAGGACTCCTCTCCTTCCCATCCAATTCTCTTCCTTCCGCATAATTATCTTCACTTCCTGATTTTACTCTTGAATTTCTCTGCATCGTATCTGCAACCTTAAATTCCTCCCCATCAGAAATCTTCCCACCATTTACTTTATTTACCAATGGAACACCGGATTTTGGTGAAGCCCTCAACCCAGTATTCTGACCCTTCTGGTTCCTCTTCACCTCCAGTCCAGACAAATTTGAGCCCGAAACGCCCTTCCTCCGACCATCCTTCCGGACCCCACGAATCCCAGAAACTCCATTACTGCGACTAGCTGACGTTGCCTGGCTGGGCACACTAAGTAGTTCGGTCCAATCACTGTCGGTAAGCCCGGACTTAGGAGGGCTCACAGAAGGTTTTACTACATTCACAACCAATGCCCCAACATCCTCACCACTTCCTCTATTACTACCATTACTAGTTTCATTCGAATTACGATCACTCCGTATTTTCCCAATCAAATCACTCGTTTCCGCAACATCCTTATTCTTCTTTTTCAGCTGATCTTTCAATGGCACCACCACTTCAGCGCTCCTCCGATGGTTTTCGGAACTCAACTCATCGGACCGCGACTTTTCGATCTTCCCTAACGACTCTGCCGCTTGCTGATCGATCTGAGCAATCCATCAAAACGTTTCGAAATCAAAATACCTAAAAATCTTAAATTTACCACTCACTCCGTCCCAATTTGCTAGTCCTTTCCTTAGGATTCGTGTCATTTTTCAATTGCTTATATCTTGTAATCTACAATGCTTTACGTGATTTTTAAAACTTTGTTTAACAGAACTGAGATCTATCAATTAAAACTATTATCGACTAAAAAATATAACCAATTTTTATTTAACAGGCGACGTCGATTGAAGGAGGAGAGAAGGGATGAGCTCTGCTTGGTTGCCGATAAACAAACAGGGTAGAAGGGAACGAGTAATTGAGGGCAACCAAACGGAGCGTGGGGAATGACTTGCCTGCTGCAGGAAGGTCTCGGCGACTTTGATTTTGGAGGAGATCCAGCCGGCCATGGTCGTGCGGTTGAGGGGCGTTGTTTGGATCGGTACTGGGGGCGCATGGAGGTCCCTAGTCACGCGTGGTGGTGCATTTTGGTGGAGTGGTGCTTGATGATTTGAGATGAAGTTGGGGAGATGCGAGAACTGTGAGACATCGGAGAGGAGAGAGAGAAGAGAGAGAGAGAGAGAGAGATGCGAAGACTCAAGCGACCGCTACAACAGTGACATTTTTTCACATACATGGGGATGTTTTTTTTTTTCTTGCTGAATTTCTATAAATAAGATGTACGGCGCTCGCTTAATCTCGCGTATTCAAAATATTTTGAACGGTCCGGATTAAAAACAAACTATTACCTGTCAAGAATATTTATTACCGGTCAAAGTTTAAAAATATATCTCAAACATTAATTGTCGAAACGGACGGCTGTGATTGCACGAAACCTCTGTGAATAAGTTTCTCTCTCTCTTCTTTTTACGGCTTCTATTTACGATCACAAATTTGCTATATACAACTCAATAAAAACTACAGTAAGAAAATTTCGGGAAAAAATGCCCTCGTATGTAATGACTATTTTATCCCTAAAACTTTCTCCTTCCCCCTCCCTATGATACAACCTTCATCTTCTTCCCTCCTCCTACACTACAAACTACAAAGTAACAAACCCTGGTGACTTTTCCACCACCGCGGCCAACTTTTTCCTCCATCACAAACAACCACCAGCATGCCCCATCACCACCACCTACTTTCTCCCTCCAACCCCACCACCCACCCCCACCACCGAGCTCCATCACCCCCTCTCGTCACTCCCTTTTCTCTCCACCACCCATTTCATCACTCACTGTCAGCAATATCACCATCACTAACATTCATTCAATTAGTGTGTCCTGACATTGCCGAATTTCAAAATATGAAAGTTGCACATAATTTCAAATTTTAAAATATGAAAATTACACAAATTTTTGGATTTTCAAATATGAAAGTTAGATGTATTTTCGAATTTTAAAATCCGAACGTTGTACATACTTCCTACGCATAGTTCAAAAATCTTTCATGGTTCAAGAAACAAATCAATAAAATGGATTGATAATACGAAAGTTAGATATATTTTCAGATTGAGTTGAATATGGTTGAGATTTTTGAAACCATCGATCGACGTATTATTTCAAGAAAAACTTATCATGGTTCTCACAACCTCAAAGGAACAAACCAACAAATTGGTCTGTAAGCATTGTAGAGGTAGAAGTAGCTCTCTTGGAGATAGATCATCCCTTGATGGTATTGATAAGATGGATCGGAGGTTGAGAAGGTCGAAGAGGAAGATCAGTAAGAAAAAGCTTCTTGCGGAGCTTGGAGTCAAGGCTGATAAATTGAATATTAGAGATAATAAAGTCCCCCTCTTCTTTGTTATCCTCCAATGACATCCGAAATCGAAACTCCATTTTTAAGAGAGCTCGTAAGGCGTTGGATACAGGTATCATTTTGGGCGTTAAATTTAGAGAGGGGAGAAGTTATACAAAATGAAATTTTTTGTATATAACTTATAAGCTATTACTAAACGAATACGAAATATTTTCCCGATTTCTTTTTATCTTTTAAGTGATTTCAATTGAATTCCCCAAAAATATTTCTAATCCCACTTTCTCTTTGCACTCCCTCAAAACATATAATTAGGTCTCAAAAGTGCTCTCATCTTCACCAAACTTTGAACCTAATTATTTCATACACTTATGCAACCACCATCTACCATCATACCCACCACCATCAAAAACTCATTCCACTTTTTTTTCCCCCCTAAGAGCATCTCCAATAGCCTCAATGGCATCCTAAGCAATTTTGTCTAGAAAAAGTGCACAATTTTACTTTGTCTAGCCACCAAAAATTTTTACTACCCAACAACCTAGGCAATTGACTACTCAAATTCCAACTCCTTTTGATTAAAAATAAAAAAAAGTCATTGGCACCCCCATCTTGAACGGAAAACTTGCCGGAAAACTCGCCGGAATCAATCAACTAAATCACAGACCACCAACAAAACCACAAATACATCTCTCTCTCACACACACACAAATCCACAAACCAAGCAAGAAGAGAACCCGCCGGAATTCGGCAAATTAGAAAATCCAAATTGGAAACCCTTGCCGGAAAAATTGTACCAGATCGTAGAAGAAGAAGGGAAGAGAGAGAGGGGTAACCTTTCTTACCTTTGCCGGAGTCAAATGCCGCTGACGATGCAACAACGTCAAATCTGGTGGTTGTGAAGGCAAGGGAGAAGAGAGAGGGAAAATCGCTGGGGACGAGTGCTACAGTAGCACGCCAGGACCGACGAGCTACTGTAGCGGAGGGTATGTTGACGAGGACGAAGACGATGCTGCTGCGTGTGGGTTTTGAACGATTTTGGGGCTTTGGCTCGTCGGATTAGACGAGAATGAAGAAGAAACGAGCTTACTTGAGATGCTCTAAACGTGTCTTTATGGCCTTGTTATCTATTGATTACTTTCGGTTATCACAGTTGTGAGAAAAGTGAAAAAGGTTCTACCAAAAATCAGGTTTGTTACCAATAGGAGTCCTCTTTTTTAAACTGTCAGAAACAAGTCAGTTTGATCAATTGAGTAGTGGGTCGCCAAGAGGCCTTCGGCCCAACAACATCAAATGGCACACTTAGGTGCTAGAAGTAAGGTCTATTACTACAATCCGAATCATTGATTATACCAATATATAGTTCAGATTTGAACCGTCCCGTCCAATCTAAAACTTGGACCGAAAAGAATCCGATCGAACCCTTAGCCAAAACCTCTTATAAGTCGTTTGCATAGTACACACTAAGTGCTTTTGCATAACAAAATGCTCCATGCCAAATACTTTAGGGACTCAACCCTCGAACCCTAGGAATACAATCTGTAGCAGGCCGAGTTAGATGGCTCGGGCTGCACCGAGCGTAATACCGAGCCTCAGGACCGACTGTCCATGTTCATTCTGAAGCAAGGCTAACAGAGCCTCGGCGTACCGACGGTCCTAACCGCTCCACAGAGACCTCGACGGAGCCTCGGCTTACCCACGGTCCAATTTGGCCCAGTCAGATATCTCACCGCCTCGGCTCACCGAGGGATAAACGTTTCCTCCTGATATCTATCTCGGCCAAACAACCTCTCGGCTAGCCGACTCCTTGATTGTCGGCTCACATTCGGCTTTGAACGGATGTGGGGGCCATGTTCCCTCCTCCTTCACGTGGGAATGCCACTCTGGCTATGATGACGATAGTGACGTCAGCCGAGCGGTTACCAGGTTGATGGTACCACGTGAAGGGGCCCGCCCACTCGCCAAGCGGTTATGAAACCCTAGAAGGTGACGTAGATGGTGCGTGAGCCGACACGTGGCAGGCATGCGTACGATCTTGGAGATCAAGTTGGACGATCCCTATAAATACACTGTTATGCCTCCTGAGAGAGGTACGTTCTAAACACAGCTCAAAACCCTAAACACTTGGTCTTTCCTCTTTGCAAAAGTTCTGATTCTTGCACCGGAGGGCCATCCCGAAGAACCTCCGGCGTGGTCTTTAGTCGTGCTTCGTTTTGCAGAACTAAGGAAGATTGAGAACAAGATCCAAATCTCAGAGCAAAGGTGATCAAACTATCCTGAAAGGAGCCCCACACAATCCGAAGAGGTAGTAGATCTACCGCAACCCTTGAAGTTATTTTCCTAACCAGGAACTCCAAGCCAGCAGCAAATCCATGGGAAATAAAAGAATCACTCAAAAATAATTAAGTGTACATCCAGGAGACATAACAACATACAATGCAACTGTATATCCAATACTTGCACAACTAGGACAATGGGGAGGGGGAGGTAATATATATGAGCACAGATGTTCATGAAAACGAAATTTGATAGCCATCTTGTTGAACGATCATGACTGTGAAAGCAAGACTTCTAAACAGACGAGTTCACCTAAACATACATATATTCACCACCACGAAGGGCGTTTGCAGCACCTTTCCTCTCCTCTGCAGCCTCCTTCTCCCGCTCCTTCCAACTTTCGTACTTGTGATCATCAGTCAGCAGTTCATGCCGACAAATAGGACATGAATTGTGCTCATCCTGTAGAATCACAAACTGATTAGAAGAACCGCTTACTAAATTTAGGATCTGTTCCTATGATTTTTCGTTTCCTAAAACACATATATTTTGATCGGTTGACGTCATGGGCAAACCTACATAGAGGCAATCAAGGTCACCAGATCCCACTCGATTGGAATTCTCTCTAAAGATATGCATATATTTTGGGATGTTTTGGTAATTTTGCCCCATGACATTGTACTCTCATCCCTATATCTTGCCCTAAGTAGTATTGGAAAATTACAAGCTTGCCACTTGTTTCACCCAGCGCCTGATCTTTTTTATTTTTTTGTTTCTATCTACTTTTTAACTCAAGTAATACATATATCTTTTTTTATTTTTTTATTAATTTTTAATTTGAATAGAAGTTACAAAAATTAACAGGATCAGGACATGACGACATCAGCACGAGAAGCACACCTTCCAATGAATTCCAACTAAGTTGGAATCCATGATTACTGACAATCACATGCCACTAGGACCCAAACGAACCAAACAAGTTAGCAAGGAACTAACTGTAGTTTTCCGAATACAGATTATTTTTGCTGTGAATATTTGACCCCAGTGCCATAAAATCCTAGGTCCGCCCCTGGTTGACGTTATTCAAATTTTGTTCTCTCCGAAAAGATTTCTTATTGGGAAATGGTCAATTTTGTGAAAACATTGAAAAGATGTTTTCAAGTCTCAGACAGCATTCCCACGAATAAAAGGACCAGTGTTTCTGGTTTTCAAGAACTTTTTTGAAAAATATATTGCAAGATTGATTTTAAAAACAGCAACTGAAAGGGTCTTAGTTATTCCACAGACCAAGTAAATTGTCAAGAGGAACGGAACTCTTTGTTTACAAGACTGCATTAAAGATGCTAAATAAGTTTCTGTGATTACCACAAAAACGAGTTACGGAACATTACCATCCATGGTTTAAGGCATGGGGGATGAAATTTGTGCTTGCAAGGCAACTCTTGCATCTTGTCATTCACGATTAAGTTCTCCTTGCAAATGGAACAATCTGCATCTGGCCCAAGTTTGGCCAAGATTTCCTCCGTAATAGTGATAACTGGAAGCTTCGCGATCACTTCTTTACTGGCAGGCGGTGCTCTCGGGTTTACAGAAGTCTCAAAGAACTTGAAACAAAAATAGACAATGACATCAGATTTTGATTGACTCTAGCTGACTTTAAAAGGATCTAGATTCTGAAAAACAACATATTGTTATGAAGCCACCAAATGGATCTTGTTTGATAACCAACTCAAATTTGCAATACATCATACATGTTAGTTGCTTAGTAACTTAGTTTGTGGGTGTGTACGCGCACGTTACATATACACATACACATATATAAATATATGTATATGCATGTTAATTTGTTGTTTTTATGTTTTATCATCAGGGACAAAAAGAAGGTAAAGATTACCGCAGGAATATCTTCAATTCTATCCAAAAGTTCTTGAAATAGATCAGCAGCCGCATCTTGTGTGGTGTTGTTTTCCACTAGTCCTTCAAAAGAAGATTCAGCCGTACCAAGAGAAGCAGCGATACTTGTCAACAGGTTTGACTGCACCAACCATTGAGGCTGTGGAGGCTCAGGATCCACAGTTAAATGCCCCTCAAAAAGGAAACCTGAATCAGAAAATATAAATAACAATTGAAAAGATGGATATATCAAAGCTCTAATACAGTGTGTACAGGGCTTGAAAGCACCACTACGAAGAACTCAATATTGTACAAATGCTATGCTGACTGACCTCTGCTGGAATTGGAAGCAATAGCTCCTTCAGACTGATTATGTTCTAGCTGTTGATGGGCTTCAGCAATGCAGCTCCTCAAATGTTCCCTTTCAGAGGACTCTGAAACCAAGCTTTCAGTCTCTATGAAAAGCCCCAGCCCAGCATTCCAGAATCCCGGCGCAGTGTATCTTGTTTTCAAAATAGTTGCAACTCGGCATACAATGGAGTAGAACTGAGAGGGGGGGGAAAAAAAAAAAACTGAAATGCTATTACAGGTAATTCCAAGCAAATATGGGAAAAGAAAAAAAGTGTGTTCCATTCAATTGACATCATCATCATTGGAAAAGTTTTTAGGTATGGCTGTGCGTAAACAGAAAACTTGGAAAATTCCAAAGGACAATAAGTAGAAAACTGAGGTACTCAAAATAAAATAAACATATGACAGCCCGATGAATCAAAAGGAGGCACCCTAACTCAGCATGATAGAATAAGTCATAAATATTTAGCTGTCAGGAAGATTACAGACCAACTTGCGGAGAGATGGGGAAGCAGAAGGATAGGTTTCTCGCAAGAGAGATTTTAGGGAGGCAACTGCCTCCTCAAACATTTGCTTCTTCCCCAGCTTTTTCTGCAGATCTTCTAATTTCTGTTTCAAGATCTCCTCCTCAGATGCCATTCCGTTTCCCTTCGACATGGGTTTGACTAGATTATATAATTCCAAAACCCAATAGAGGCTCTTATGATCTCGGAAATCAGTCACACCTGGAAAAAAGAATAAAAAATGAAACCAAGCTCGTGTTCAGAAGTAGCGGAATTGCATGACCCGCATATCATAAAGATGTGAAGTTTGGGCAACACCAAAATATAATAGCAAGATTCCCTACATATCTCATGAGCAAAACATAAAGGAGTGAATTTATTTAAAAGCATGAACACACAACACTGTACTAAAAGCAAAAATAGAACATGCAACCAGTGGCGTAGCCAGAAATCTATGTAAGTGGGGGCATTTTTTAAACACATTTCAACCAAAAAATTGCTTAATAAGCAACGTTAAAACGTTTGTGCTAAGAATTAAAAAACCTAACATATTTATTAATATAGTAAACTATATAGAATACAAAAACAATCGAATTGCTTGAATTGTCTCAGCATATCAAGTTTAAGAGCAATTCACTATACAATTTAGCAATATTGCTCCCATTGTTAATAATTGCTAAAGTATAAAACGTATAGCCCATGGTTTAGGCATTTTTGAATTTTGGACATTATGCATTAGAGAGTTCCAATTAGTAAGCGACTGCTATTTTTCACATTAGACATCTCATTCGCCAGTGTAATGACAATGTTCAAAAATGTGAAACAAAAAATTGAGAATGAAATGATATTCGACATGTCGTAGAAAGATTAAAAGTAGATTTATGAAACACAATTAACTAGACAAAATACAAAATATACACTTTAAAATCTTAAATTTTAAAAAAAAAAATCGAGTGGGGGCACGTGCCCCCACTCGTCCCGTGCTCCCTCTGCCATTGCAACTACATGCAATGATTAAAAGCGACATGTGTTTATCAACTTCGGTCCGAACTCTGAAGTAAGGGTGTATAACCGACCATATACCTTAAAATAACTGAACAAGTATCACCATTGCAGTTCGAAAAATGCATTATCAATTACTCAAAGTATTCTACTTGGAACGCCTATGATAGTTGAAGCACCATAGTACCCCATTTAAATCAATTATCTCAAATGATATTGAAAATTTGAAAGAATTAGCACAAATCCCTTTGACGTATCAGGAAGCTAAAGGCAAATAAGCAAACTACTAACCAAGTTGGTCCCATGTTTCAGGCTTAAGTTGAGAAGCACGTAATCTTTTCTTTTTCCTTTTATGTTATGGAGGAGTTGCCAGTTTATCAACTCTTGAAAATAGGATTTGCTTGTAAAATTTTCCAGTTATGTCACAAATAACAGATAAAGAAAAACTGAAAAAATATATATTAAGGCATATTTTCTCTTGCTATTGCCTATTGATTTCGCTTTCAATGAAGAAAAATAAATTCCAATGCATAAAAGAACTGATTTCATAGAAATTGAAGGACTCTACCGGTAAAGCTACCGAGATTCATAAACGTGATATGCACTTTGTTTATTCAAATTTACCATTTCATCATCAGACCCATGCGACCCATGCATTTTAGACTTATAGCGAACCCCCAAGAGATCAGAATCAACTCTTGTCAAGTATGGAATTATTATCAAACCAGAAAAACCTACTGCACATCCAATCATGAGGTGACAGGAAAGAAAATCAACCAATCACCACTGCCATTAACCATTAAGTACAAAATGATTAACCAATCTCCCATGGTTACAAAGTATACAACCAATTCCATCCTTCATATGGGGAAACAAAAAATTTCCAATTCCCGCATCTAAATAATTGAGCACTCAAACTTAGAAGTTTCTATGTTTAAATAGAAAAAACTGTCCCCATAACATCAAAATTCAAAACACACAAGTATTTTTTAGAACAAAAAAAAAAGTGTCATAACATTTTACCCTTCTACCAAAATGTTATGAGTAATCAAATTAACTAAATCAAGGAAAAATATATGAATGTGGGAACAAAACATTGTACCTGCAGAGAGGATTCGATAACCTGCAGCAGAAGCCAGCCCAGCAGAACATGAAAATGGTAGAAAATTAAGATGAAAGGAAATAAACGAAAACGGGGAGAAAGGGAAGAGCACATTTAGAACAAGTTTATTCAAAAGAAACTAATCGAAAAAATGAAATTTTGATACCTTGTTATATCGATACACCCACGATGATTAATGACCTGGAGCAAGGGAAAGAAATAAAAAATCAGAAACTGAATTTGAGAGGTAATCCATAACTAGCCAACATCTTTCCAAAATCTACCTTCCACCCTCGTTCGACAACAAAAAACCAAGAGAGAATTGCATTGAACTGAATTAAGAAAGAAATCGCAGCTAAAAAGTCGTTAGAGAGTAGCATCAATCAAACCTTTGGGCCGAGGAGACGGGGTGAGATGAAAAGGAAGATGCGAGGGAGATGGGTTTTCAGATTACAGTGAAATTTTGTGTATGGTGTGAGAGAGAGAGAGAGAGAGAGAGGGAAGATACGGCGAGGGCGATGAGGAGAGAGAACGGTGACGGTGAGATTTAAAGGGGGGAAGAGACGGTGGTGTGTTCCTAACTTGAAGAAAAAGCTAGATTCGGGTAAATTCCACGAATTTGGTAGGGGACTATTCGCAATCCACTATTTTTCCCGTAATCCGCTAAAAATTTTTGAAAATTATATTTCAGTAACTACATGTCGAAAATATGTTCAACCTTCGATAAACAACTGCCGAACATATATTTCGGTAAATAGCTGTTGAAAATAAGATTATATTTCGGTAACTACATGTCGGAAATGTACAAAAAAACATATATTTCGGTAATTGGATGCTGAAAATGTATCTCAATTTCGGTAACTAACTGTCGAAAATGTATCTCAATTTCGGTAACAAACCGTCGAAACATATGGAAATTTTTAACGGGCTACGGGAGAAAATAGAGGGGTGCGAATAGCCGCGCCCATTTTGTAATGTATGCAGATACCTCCTTTGAAATTCTGATAAATACACTTCGTTGTCTTAACTTTACAGAGTAGTCTAAATTGCCCCCTTTCGTTTTTTTTTTCCCAGAAAAAAACACAATTCATATAGTTAAGGAAACAGATACAATACAAACTGTGCGGCCCATAGGCCAAAACAAACAACGAAGGTTGGTATCCAAAGGTTGTTTAGACTCCAAAAACTTTCGCAGACCAAGTTTCAGCGACCATATATGTCTTAAGGAGTAGCTTCAATGTTGATATCCAGCTCCAAAGGTATCAAGGAGCCATTGAATTTGACATGGGGGGTGGGTTCAAAGATGGGATTCTGTTCAGAAGGGGGTGATTTTGAATAATGGGGCTGAGTTTTATTTGGAGAAATTGAAGCTTTGTAAGTCCAATATGGGTATTGTCTTTTGATCATTGAGTTATGTCAACATGGGTATGTGTAAAGTCTTTGGTAAGTGAAATAATAAGAGTGTAAAGTGTCAAGGTGTATTTGGGGTTGTCAATATTTGCTCATGGATTGCTTGATGAATTGGGATGTTACTGCCTGCCAGAATCCTGTTTCGGGCATGGCAAGGGGCTATTCCTTGGTTTTCATTTTTCACTTTGACAAGGGCTGTTTTCAATCATGGGGCTATGACTCTGATTGCTCTTTATTGAGCTTGTTTGTTGTTTTGCCTGGTTTCGTTGGTCGACCTCTTGCCAACCTCATGTGGCACATACTTGTGATGCTTTCCTCCTGCCTCGTTTAATCTTTGCATCGATTACAATAGATTAAACTCTTTTTTGTAGTTAAAAAAAAGAAATTTCATTGCAAAAATGCTTGGCAACTAAAAACGATCAAATGACGACCCAAAAATCAGTCGCCGGGCATGTTTATTTCTTGTAGTTCAGTTACCATAAACCAGATTCTCAAGTTACTGTTGTTCAAATGTACCATAAAAAAAGAAGAAAGATGAAAGACATAAGACATAAGACTTTCAATTAAGCTGGTGCAATAGAAACCCTGTCAACCTGCACAACATACTCTAGCGCCGCGTTTGGGGGAATTTGTACATCCGGGCCTAGCTCTGCGCCCTTCTCCCCAAACCCCAAGCCAGGGGGAACAATCACTCTTCTTTTGCCCCCTGCCTTCATGGATCTCAGCACATAATCAATCCCTTCACACATGCCCCTAGTGTATGGCCTTGACCCCATCACAAGAGCCAGTGACCTGTTTTCACCACCAAATGTGTCCACAAACACTTTCCCAGTACTTCCTTCAATACTTCCCTTGAGATCAATCACCACCAGGTCTCCTGGCTTTGGAGAAGCACCCCCACCAACTGTGAGCTCATAATACCTGATTCACACTGATTTAGGAAGGGGGGGAAAAAAGAAGAAGAAGAAAAAGCAACATTTTTATTTACTTCCTCGCGTAAGAAACAGTTACGTGCATGAGAAAGCAAATAAGTGTTTGTTTGTCCTCCGTGAGATCGCATGTTTGGGCCATGGAGGGTTTTTCCGGTCGTTAAGTTCAAGGGCCCGGAATTAATTGAGGTGCGCACAAGCTGACCCGAACATCCGGTTTCAAAAAAACACTTAAGATAGGCATGTTTTAACTATTAAGTACGGAGTATTTATTAACAGAATTGTATAAGAAACCCATCCATGAACGTGGGGCATCCACATTTTTTACCTCGCAAGTTATAATGGGTTTTTTATTTGAAACCAATTAGGGTCGGGTACATGAATTTATTTTCCCCATTTGAACTGAAATGATTATATATTACCAGAAAATGCTAATAGAAATTATGTTTCTACTTCAGTACCAACCTTACATTGTTCGTTTGGGGGTTTTGAGGGAGGTTTTTAGAGTAATGAGTGGAGTGATAGAAAAAATTTATTGGAGACCGTGTCCAGGAGTTTTGAGACCTCCAAACGAACAAGACTGCAGGACAATGAGAGACTTTACCTGATGCCATTAGGCAAGACCACCTCTTCTTGCTTCTCCACATCTCTGTAGAATATAAACTCTTGGTGTTAGAATAAAGACATGAAGATGATAACTGAACTACCATTGTTGAAAATTGCTATAAATTAAGAAGAAATATTAGCTATCAATTTGAAGGATGCATGGGCTTCACAGGTGATTCACCAAAATTTGAAGCCTTGACCTGAGAAAATCACCGGGCGGATCCTCCTAGCAGCCCAAGGACGGACCGAGGGACGGATGAGCCCGGACGATTGCCCTACCCGCGTTTCAAATTCCTAATAGATTAAAATAGTAAATTATACAAGTTCGTCAGCCCAAAATAATTTTGAACAATTCAGCGCCCGCCCAACCAAAGCTTTGGAAAAAGTAATTTTGCATTCATATGTACTTATTTTGCCCTTATTCATATAAATCAACCCTATTGCTCTTCCATTGATTCGCTTTTTCAAACATGAAGAGATAAATATAGTAACTTCACATGAGCAAGGACAATGAAAAAAGACTGGATGATAAAACAAAAAAGGAGTGCGAAAATCAATTCGCTCGTAAAAATTTAGGAGTACTAATCTACCTTGTATTAGCTTGTTGCTGGGAGACTTCAAGCCTGGTTTTGATCTGTTCAGAAACCACACCAAATGCTAAGAAGGCAGCCCATGCCAGCCCAGCTCCGAGTCCAAACCTCCTGGTTAAGCTGGAGGATATCCAGTCTGTGGAGTCAGCACTAGTACTGGCAGAAGTGGCCGGCGCAGGCTTTGTACTTTTTTGTTGTTGCTGTACTTTTGATGAGACCGGTGATGGTGGCTCTACCGAGGTTCTAGTGCTTAGCTGCTGAGTCAATGGCAGAGGAGGCAGCGGTTGCGAAGGCGGCGGAGTTGGTGGCTGAGGAGGAGGAGGGGGGGTTTGGGAAGAAGCAAAGTGTTGAGTTTTTGTGATTTGTGGAGAGAGAAATGGTGGTGATAGTCTTAAGAAGGTAGCCATTTCTGGGACATAAAAATGAAGCAGCCTCTAGTCACTGCCAATAAGTAGAGAAATGGTCCCCATCTTATCCCTGGTGTGTGATGCCAATTTAGTTGTTGTGTCTGATCACAAGGGTTTGTTCAGAACTTGGTGAAGGGAAAGAGAAAGAAGAGAGAGGGTATTTTTGAACAAATGTGGAGTTTTATGTATTTTTTCTGTGTGTTTTGCAAATAGGTATGGAGAATGAAAACAAAACTGATATTTGCCTCTGCTTAATTTTAAAGATGGAAGAGAAGAAAGTGGTGAAAAGAAACATTTTTCATTCACTTTCTCCGATTTTTTCTAAATCCGGAGACCCTTTAGTGCGCCAAAACACTACAAGTTGTAGTGCGCCTCAGTAAATCTAGACCCTGTCATGCGCCAAAACACTGCGAGATTGTAGTGCGCCTCGGTAAGTCTACCTAAGCCCTGTGGTTTAAATTGCTCATTCCATAGGATGTATGAACATGTAAACAAGTGCTCATCTTAATTTGGAAAAGGATTCACATAACCGGACATAATTGTCTCAAGTCATTGTTTAGATCATTAACATAAGCAAAACATCATTAACATAAGCGAAACGGGGCCAAATCTACAACCAAATTTACTCCACTACAACAAATCAGATCCCTCAAATCTAGTTTACATCGCGGCTTCAATGCACACTTATCTCTAAGAAACTAGGAGGTAAAAAGGAGAAGAACAAAAAAAAAAACCTTAATTACAACAGATTCAGATGAATTTTTGCACAAACATGTATGAATTTCCAGGATGGCTGCATGACCAAGCCAAGAATACAGAAAACAATTGTGGACAACAACAAAAAGTACACTTGTCTCGAATCGGAGGCGTATGTATATGTTGGTCAGGAACTTTAGTCGATCTCTTCTCTTACACTGGATCCCGAGCAATCCAGGACCGGCTTCCATTGTCAGGCATTCCAAGAGTCTTGATTTGGCTTCGCTTCTTCATTGACTCTTTCCGGCCAAGTTGACCTCTACGGCATGTGATGGGTGGCTTTCTGGCTGTTGCTTATCGGCCCAGTCGGTCTAGGTACTTGAGCAGTGGTTACAGACTTTTGTAGGGGCTTCAGAGCAGCCATTATCTCGGCAAACGTTGGTCGCAATTTTGGATCTCTAAAATGTTAACAGAGAACTAATGTGAATGTAGGATATTGCATACACTTCCGAAAGCAATCCCTCACTGGTCCACATTAATCAAAACTTAGTGACAAAACCAGAGGAATAATGCTCTCATATAACTAAACTCTCCCACAAACCAACGTAAACATATCCAAGTCGAAGCTGTCAGATCATATACAGATATCCCTGACTATTTAAGGAACTTCTAAACCAGATTATGTTTCACACTAAGGCTCCGTTTGTTTCGATGTAAAATGTTTTACAATGTAAAATATTTTATCAGAAAACAAATTTCAAACTTTTATTTTCCGGTGTTTGATTGGCACATGAAAAAACAATGGAGTAAACAAACTTCAAACTTTTATTTTCCGGTATTGGATGGGAGTCTTCGTGGAGAGAGAGAGAGAGTGTGAGTGAGTCCTAGCAAACCTTCTGCAAATGTTTTCACGTGGCCACGTGAGAGCACTGGGGCACAATCATTCCAAACGTGTAAAACAACTTACGGGATTTTCCGCGGTAACTCATTTTACGCCGGAAGTGGTAAAAGATTTTCCCAAAAAAATTCATTTTCCGGACTTTTCAACAACCAAACATCGGAAATCATGTAAAAGGTTTTTGGCAAAAATATTTTACGTCCAAACAAACGGAGCCTAAGAGACAATAAAGTTTTTGGAAAATACTCACGTTTCCCAGCATTTCCAAATAATATCTGCAATAGCAGGATCCATATCATTTGGAATGTCGAGACGGCGATGCTGAAAACCAACTGCACCGACAACTTGCATTGGGTTCATTCCACCCCAAGGCTGCTGCAAAGTACAGAGCTCCCATAATATGACGCCAAAGCTATACACATCACACCTTCATTGCATCAAGTAGTGATCAAAACATCAGTAAATTGTAAAGAACTAAAATACTACCTGTAATGACTCATGCAGAGGAAAAAGATAAACTAGAAAAACATACTTTTCATTGGCAGGCTCATTTCTCAGCACTTCCGGTGCCATCCACTCGGCCTGCAGAAAGAGTATAGCACCTTAGAATTACTTAAGCCATCCTAATTTTACAGCTGTGCTAAAATAAGCAAACAATACCAAAGCAACAGTATCACATGATACAAACACATACAAGAAGGGAAGTATCTACAAATCTCTTAACTAAAAACAAAAAAACAGCGGGAAAGTGTAAGAAATGTCCATTATCTGCTCAAGGCTTTTGCGGTCCAACAAGTTTTAATCCAGGGTAACAAGTTCTAACTGGTATAAACTACATGTAAGCCTAAACTAAAAAGTTAAAAACCATCAAATTACCACATTCAGGTCAATTCACTAAATATGATCTTACATAATGGAGATATTCTTGTCCTGCCATTCCAACTTACCGTCACAGATGCCGGAACAACATTGAAGTATTGTTCTAATGAAATAGGCGTGGGAGATGAGGAAACAATAAATGATACCTCCCGGCCATGCGTCCACATCCACGTAAATGAAAATGATAATCATCTCAATCATGTTTCAAAAACAACTAACTTCCATTATCATCATTAGCTGTACATTTCATATAATTGTTATTACCAATCAACTGAAGTTCATCTTTTGTGAATGTGTTTTCATGTGATGCCCCAATCTTGACATGTCAATTTTCATGAATATTACCTCCATTCGTTTTAGCATAAAAATATTTGCTCGAATGTATTTTCGTCAATTTTTGGTGTTTGGTTGATCATGATATGCCGTACACTGATTTCTAGAAATAACTCATAAACCAACTTCCCAAGACCTGAAACATTCCAACAACAGTCCTTCAAGTAAGTACTTCCAACTAGACACTCAAGTAGCATGAAAGCATCTGCCCAAGCAATAGCCAAGTACATAAGGATCATGCTCCGCAGTTCTTGTTTTTTAATCTTCCTTCTCCGCTCTGCTATTTATTAGTAGAAATGGACATAATTATTAGAATTAATGTGTTCCGACATAGTAGAAAATATTCAGGCCCAGAGAGCTATCTATGAATGCATGCTAACAAATTATCTCAGCTCTTGTAAATGAGTACTGCTATGTACACCGACGGAATCCCCACCGAAATCGTACCTACACACATCGGAATACATGTGTATATATACATGTGTATATATACACGAAAAATAGGGTGCTTGATCCAAGCACCTACACACATCGGATGCCGTTGATTCCCGCGTAGACCCCCTCGGTTTTTTTTTTTAGAATTTTTGGACGGCTCGGATCGGCCGTCCGGTGGCCGGAGACGGCCGGCCGCGGCCGTCGGTACGATTTCGGTGGGCGCCGGTCGGTCCTCATATCTTTACTGCTTGTAAATTATCTGCAAAGCCTCAACAAGTCAATGGTAAATGATAACGAAAATGATTGCTTGTTCGAGTATGTAATTTCCATTAATACTTGATACAGTTTAGTCTTCAAGTTTAAAACTTTTTACATCAAAACACAGGGAGTGTGAAAAATGCAATTTCAAAGAGAAGGCGTAAAAACATAGGCCAATAAGACATCAATCTCAACTAAATCCTCCTCACAAGGAGAAACATAACTTAAAATTGGAAGGTATCTTTTAACCATAGATCACAGCTACCACCTTGTTCAAGGAGAATGTTGGCAACCAAAACATCTCCAAAGGCCTGAATACTAGGACCAACCGCACTTGTGTATCTTCACCAAAATGGCTGATAATAAATGACGTACCAAAAATTAGCCAATTTCCAGTATCGCACTATTACTGTGTTCCATAAGGAAAGGCACCAAGTAAGACAATATGCCACACACGCTAGCAATAAGCCAAGTTAAATGTATATAAAGGTGAACTAAGAGAACAACAAAGAAGCATGCCAATTGCGGGAAGCATATAACGAATAGATTGCAAAGTGAGAAAAGTAATCTAGCAAGCAGAGAAAACCACAGAAGTAAAAGTATGATTTAATGTGGACAACAAAGAGTGCAGAAGGACTAGACAAAAGCAAGCAGAAATAAGGACAAAGCCAAGATGGGAAATCAGCAAAAACAGCTTACCGTCCCTGCAGTGGACCTCGAAGAAAGAAACGTGCTATATTTCATTCGAGATAACCCAAAATCACATACCTAATGACAGGAAGGAAACTCAAGTCAGAGTGAACTAGCTATGGAAGTTTTGTAATACTTCACAAACATTCTCAGCAATGAGACAAAGAAACCACCTTGACAACCCAATTTTTATCAACCAGAAGATTTGGTGATTTCAAATCGCGATGAACTATTACTGGCGTGCAGTTGTGCAAATAATTCATTCCACGTGCCTGAAATTGCAATTACTTAGAAGACGTGTATTCTGAGTCACCAGTAAACCAGAGGCTTTACTATTATATAAGCAAAAGGTACAGAGCATACAGCATCAAGGGCCATCTTCAAACGCCTCCGTTCATCTAATTGATTGTTAGGCCGGTGAAGCAACCTATACAAACTACCTCTGCAAAATATAAAGTATGCTTCAAAATACTAAATTAAAGCCAGAATGATTCAAACAGAAACAGGATTATAAAAACAAAACAGAATGGCATTTGGGAGTTCTTTAACAATTATGTCTCCGACTCTCAATGACATAGAACAACTTCACTTTACTCTTCCAGAATAAATTTCTCCCTGAGAGAGCAGCCTAGAAACATAATGCATCAGCTGGACTTGTGTATCCGGGTCTGACACACCTTGAAATACGTTCCAAATGTGTCCTATTTTTTCGTTATGTTTGGCGACACTCTGGAGATACGTCGCTGGGGACTGGGCCAAGTTAAGCAACACACTAGGGAACATTTGGGGACAGACTGGGCAAACATTAGGGGATCAGAATTCAATTTCAAAGAATAAAAATGGTAAAAATTGCCATGGATGGTTAGTTTCTGAATACTTATGCCTTGTTCTCTTCCCTTCTCAAAAAGAATTTTTCAAAAAATTCCCCCTAGATTCTCCCTACTTTCAACATTTCTCTCTCTATCTCTCTCCACTTATTACCCCTACTATTTTTTTAAAAAAATTTCAAAACACAATCCAAACACAGCATTAATTTCTATTGACTATGTTGGTAGCTTTGATACCATGTCTTTATTTTCCCTTTGGATTTATAATGCTTGCCAGTTATGGATAATTCTATATTCAATGTGTCTCGAACGTGTTTGTGTTCTAAATTTTCAAGACATGATGTGTCATGTTTCCAATTTGCGTGTTGTGTTATGTCGCTTTGGGACAATTGGTAACTTAACATGGTATCAAAGCTCAGTTGCAAGAGGTCTTCAGCTCAAGTCTCTCTGTTTGCATTTGTTTTCCGTCTGCATTATGTTTCTCTCCTTTGCATTCTTTCACATTACGTATGGATGTTTGCATCTCCACCTACAAGACGGGTTGCACATGAGGGAGGGTGTTGAATAGCGTGAGATACATTGTTGGACCCATTTTTTAACAATTTTAAGCTTTTGGGACAATTGGTAACTTAACATGTTAGATGTGAGGCCCATTTCCTACTTAAGCTTTTAGGACAATTGGTAACTTAACATGGTATCAGAGCTCATGTTGAGAGAGGTCTTGGGTTCAAGTCTCTCTATCAGCATTTTGATTCCCCGTTTGCATTATGTTTCTCCCCTTTGCATTCTTTAGCAATACATATGGATATTTACATCTCCACATGCAAGACAGGTTACACGTGAGGGAGGGTATTAGATAGCTTGATATACATTTTTAGGCCCATTTCCAAATAGCTTAAGCTTTTGGAACAATTGGTAACTTAACAGTCTGTGCATGGCAACTAAAAACAAATGGCAGGATCAGAAACTAACTCTTGATGGGGAAGAAGAATAACCACCTGATGAGGATCATATTCAGTAGACTCACTTGTTGTTTAAACAATATGGATTATTTTATTAGCCTATCTCAACTGTATCTTTTTGTTACCATTTGGAAAGTTTGGGGGGGTTTGGTTTGAATATTGAATGAAAAAACTGAGTTTTTTTATTGTTGGTGTGGACCAAGTCCCACAGAGCGCGAGCGATGCGGGTACAAAATGCGGGAACGGGAGCGCAAAAGCATCAATTTTTAGAAGAATCGACCTCCAGAGCGTCTTCTATATGCACCAAGATATAATTATATTTTTATATTTTATGTATAATATTTAAACATTCTTGTAATCCGTATTAAAATTTCATGTCCACTACACGAATAATAATGTATGGGATTCAGAATGTGTCTACTTATTCAAAAAAATTGTAGATCTTCTGTTATTGATAACTTGTTCAAATAAAAAATCCATAAATCATAGAGGCAAAAAAAGGAAAAAGAAAAAAAACTCAAGTAACTAGTAATACAGAAGTTTACGGTACTAGAGTGGCATTGGGAATGATTTCCTACAGCCAACCAAAAATTGATGGGAGATGGGCCGACTGACTGACAGTCAAGTGGATTGCATTAATGCCTCTTGTTGCAAAGCAAGTAATTAACATGTGTCACTTTGTTATTGGCTGACAGCCTGACACCAACAAGTTCATTCGCACAATTAACTAGTCCGCAAATCAGGGAAAGCTCGTGCGCGAATTTTCAACAAATCAAGAGTCAAAGCGCCAATCCGTGAACCAGCTTGCAGTCCATCAACCATATACGCCGAACTGTGTGACTAAGGGTGTGGATGCCTTTTCCTCAGATGCATATTCCTTAGGGGTAAATTATTTTCTTTCTTTATGTTCTAGAATTGTCTTGCATCAGTTTTCGTACGAGAACAAACCCATCCCAATCAACATGCATATTCTCCTCTGTTCAGAAAAAAAATCACCTCAGCCCAATCCTACCCACTAAAACTTACATTTAGGTTACCGAAAACCTAACCTTGCTTTTCTTAGAACTCCAACCCTAGGGCTCGAATTCCCAAGAAGAAATTATTCGGAACAAGAAGAATCACTTAATGAGGATCTTATTCACCAGGGGCCCAATTGTTTAACGGGATATCAGCATCGAATTGGACTTTCTATTCAAGAGGACAACATATCCGATGCGTCATTAAAATTCTCAAGTGCTGCATTAAACATAAATCGGATATATAAAATTCCACAAAGTGTAGGATATATAGCACCACAGGTCCATCGTTATGATTGATCCCATCACTATTAATCCCATGGGACTATATACCCTGCGAAGTCATATATCCCTTAACTATTAATCCTGTCAAACGAATGGGTCCTAGATTTAGATTCTAGGAAATATTGTCAGGTTAACTGTATCTTTTGTTATCCTTCTAAAAAAAATGTTCGTTTTAAACTTTCGGCTTGCATATCTTGTCTTCGTCTTTTTGTTATTATTTGGAGAGCTTTGAATTCTGGAGGAGGTGAATCAAATCTTTTAAATGGTGCCATGGGTTCCACTGGATATTGATTCTTGAACTTCGCTAGGTGCCTTAAATTGATTCTTATTCTTATATCTAAAATCATCAAATCCTTCATTTTCGGTAACCCTAGTCTGATGGTTAAAAAATAAAATAAAAGATAGATGGTTGCGACATACCTAGGAAGAAATTCAGTAACAATTGAGAGATTTGGAGCACGGGTAACTGCCCCCATGAACAAAACAACATTTGGATGCCTGATCCTTTTCATGATCTTCACCTGGCAAGCCAAACCATAACTGAATGATTTATGAATACCATACTCATTCAAAACAAGTATATATGGAACCAAGGTTGAAGGTGGAAACTGGAAACCCAGTGGTATGCAACTTGATAAAGTAGATGTCCATATTTCTCTAGAAATAAAATTTCCTTTTAGGAACTCTGGCACAGATGTCCATCCAATAATTCAGAAACTAGAATAATTACCCTTTACCAACTTTCAAAGAGCCAAATTGTTCAAGACGCTTTTGGAGGTGATAGTATGTCACAAGAGACGGTCTGTACCTCACTTATGAATTCTTCAAGGGACTGTCCAGATATACCTTGGTCTAGAAACTTCTTGACAGCCACCTCCTAAGGAATCAAAGGGTGGCAATAAAATCAGTGTTCAAGAATACAAAGGTGAGACATTAAGGACTCATGAAACACGCAAATTATCACCAAGACTCCGAACAAACAAAGAAAAAATATTAGCGGCGAAGAAAACTCACAGTTCCATGCCAGTCTCCACGATATACCTCTCCATAGGATCCTACAACACAGAATTTAAAGGCAAGGTATAAAATTGAAGCAAACAAACTCCACAACATAGAATAAAGAAACCTACATGTAATGAAGTACATAAATTGAGATGCTATAGATTACAGGTAAGTACCAAGTCCGATACGCTCACCCAAGGTGAGATCCTCCCATGGGATCTCACAGTCCATGACATCATCAAGTGAGACATCAGATCTTGTGCTATCATCACCAGCTGATCTATCCGAAACTCTCTCCCCTTCTGGAAATGCCCTTGAAGAATCATGCTTCTGGCCACCACTACCTTGTGGCTCATGAACTGCAGCATCTGAATCTATATCACTTCTTGCGCCATCCATTGGGTTACCAAAAAAAGCTTCACCACTTGGCAAATTAGTGCGAGTCGCTAAGTTTTCACATTGCTTTCCGACAGCTGCAGTTGTTGCCACTACAGCTGCAGCTGTAGCAGTAGCTGCAGCTGCTACTGGAATCTCCAGACTTGAATCAGCTGTCGTCTTCGCTACAGCAACTACCATTGAAGATGCAACAACGGCTGCTGCTGCTGCTGCAGCAGCAGCAACAGGAACATTTCTCACATATTTTCGTGGAGTTTCTTCAAGTTGAAATGAACCTGGTTTTACAGTTACTTCTCTTGTATCTTTAGAATGCAAGCCATGATGAGGCAGAGGCGGCAAATATAGAGGAAGGTAATTAAGATCATTGGAATCCTTAGTTTTCTGGGTGTCGTAACTCTTTTTACTGTCTTCCGTTGGGGACTTGGCCTCATCCATTGAGATAGCTAACTGCTCTGAATACATTTCACCGAACAAGTTAGGAGGAGCAACAACACCACTTTCCAGCAACACATCATGAAGTTTCTGAGCTAAGTGTGGATTTTCTTTGGCAGCATCAATCATGTATTTGGACACATCCTTCACCTTCATTCTGCGTACAGCTGGTGAGCTAATACCTTCTGTCCACGAAGGGGATCTTGTATGCATGTAAAGCTGAGTAGGTCTGCTTGGAATTTCCCTAACTAGCCCCTTCTTTACACTACAAGGATCTCTACAATCATCTGACATCTTGGATGATTCCTCACCTTTAATCGACCTATTTAAATTTGAAGAAAGAAGGAATTCAGGTCTGTCATCAAATTCTTTTTCTGCGACGGGTAAATTTCTAGACTTGTTTCTCCTCTCCAACATCCCAGACTGTGACTGTTCTTCAAATGAACTTCCAACCCAACTACTTGAGGAAGCTACACGAGGTGAGTCAACATCTCTAGACAAAGGACTAGAGGAAAAAAAAGAGTCATCGTATTCTATATGTGACTCTGCTGCATCAGATGGAATAAGTGTGCCAGGGTCTGCTGCCAGATCAACAATGTACTCCCTGAAATACCCATTGTCATTCATCTAAATATAACATATGTTTAAAACTCCACACAAATATGCCTTTAATATAAATAATCCACCTGCAATACCATTCTATAAGTACCTTTGAAAACTAAACTACTGCAACTACACCTACACTCCTGAAAGAATAAACTCCTCTATGACACTAATATTTTGTAATTTTCAGAGAACGGTTGGCTGGTGAGGGAGGGAAGGGCGGGGGGTGTGTGGTGGAAGAGACTGTTGGGAATTTATGCCAGACATGATAACACACTCCTAAAAGAAGATGGCCAGTTAAAATTGGCTATCTCCGACCCTAAACACAGATATGACACAACTGGACAACCCAAACGGGGCAAAACTTTGGGTTGACCCTGCAACACCCAAGGTCAACTGTCAACCCGATTAACCTGTTTATTAATTCCCTGTCCCTGTTAACATGAATTTGGTCCGAAGTGATGACCTGTATATAACTGTGTCGCCCGTTACACACAGGTAGGTTTAAATGCTAGGTTTCATTGACCCTTCAATATAGAAACTAGAAAGTGCCAGTGTCGGATACTCAATATCGTGGCACTCGACAAGTGGGATATGATATGGGATACGTGTCCGACACTTTTTGTTATAATTGACCTATCAAGGATTTAGAATTCTGGCTTAGCACAGAACTATCCGTGAAGATCTCAGATCAAGTACGGAATTCTCTCTGACGCCTTGTAAACACCATTTAGCCAATAAACAAAGATAATGTAGAGATGATGAATATCTTGGTGCGTCTCCATGCTGACAATTGCATCAATAAATCCGATAGTTGGACAAATATCGGCACCCGACTCTGTACTAGAGTCCATGTAAATAGTTTTAAATGTGTGTTACTGTGTGCATACATTGCCTCGCTTTATAAGCAATCATGCCAACTCTGTCATATTCAGGTTGACACAGTTACAACAGGTTGTGTTGGGGTCAGCATAAGTGACAAGTTTGGCAAAACACGTCAGATCAATTGTGAGGGTTTCTAACACAAACCCTAATTGACACGACACGACACAATGCCCAGCCTACAGAGTCAATAAGCAAACCCACAGTACATCAAGCCTCCCAAGTACAGGATAATCAAATGGTGATATTTGAGCCCTAAAGGCCAGCCCCATTAACTTCACAAAGACAATCAATAATCTGTGCTCACCAGAAGAGCCTAGAGATTCGTCTGCTAGAGATATCTGTAGTGAAGTTACTCAATGGCTCAAGTTGTAAATGTCAGAATACATGTAGCATATGAATACTCAATGCCCAAACTAGGGGAAAGCAGCCCGTGGATCATGCTGTGTACCACCCATACACTATTATGCTAAAAGTATAATAAACAAAATGAAAAAAGATAAGATCCCTATAACCACATTGGACTTGCAAGCATCAGCAAAAGATAAAACAGAGATTACCTTCCATCATCAAACTTCACAAAGTTCATTGCTACATCATCAGAACCAGTGTACTGCTGCCCTTTCACTAAACGGCAGGGGATGCCCACACTATCAGCCAAGACCTGCAAAACCATTCGGAATAATTCAGAAATTGGAAGGTTAAGCTCATGTCTACAACCAACACCCCGAAACAGAAAGATATAACTATACAAGAAACAAAGATAGTTCCAGGATCTAAGAAACATACAAGTACACAATAAAGCAAGAAGAGGCTGTAATAGAAAACATGCTGAATGAAGGAGGAATGCAACTTGGGCGGGGCAACCCCTACCCCAGACCAATAAAATTTAGGATTTTCCCATTTAGGCGAAATGAATCGGAACATGTCAGGATTGGACAAAACTGGAACACAAGTCAGACCGATAAATTTCTTCATACCTGTTTTCAAATTCCTAAACACAAAAATAACTAAAAGCATGTGAAATACCTTAAACAACAATGCACGATGACGAGACAGTCCGATTGTCAAAGAACCAAGTGGCAAAACCATGCTCCCAAGTGATTCCTTCAAACTATGACTAAGGCGTTTCCATGCTCTAAACATAATGTCTGGGTCCCCAACCGGTCCTCCCATGTAATCAGAAACCAAAGCAGCTAGCTTTCTTACCAAATCACCAACAGCAACATTTAGAAAATCTGATCTTGATTTGACAGCCATCTCCAGTGCCTTTTGTTCAAGTTTTAACAAGTTAGAGTCAGCAGCCCTACTGACCAGAATTGCTTCCCAGCTGATGTTATCAGACACCACTGCCCCTTGCAAATCAACAAGGGATGGCATCCTTGATGAAGTAGACTCCGTCAAGATACCATATAGGTCATAAAAACCATCTAAGATCTTGTCATCGTAGCCAAGAGCATTGTAATTCTGTGAAGCACGCATAAACCTACAACATGAGATTTGCTAGAGAAACAGAAACATATACCAAGTATATATCATAAAGCCAAAGCCAAGTCTTGGGAGTAACGCAACACATAAAATGATACATAGAAATTGTCCAGGGTGGTTTAGGCAAGTTGATTCATTACAAGCGAGACAAACACTATTTTATTCATGAATGCAGAAGATGTAGCCTAGGAAGCAAAGGGACGAAGAGAAAGCAGCGCCAAGACTGCAACATAACACCAAACAAAAAATGCATCTCTCAAGAGTAAGTACTTGGACAATAGATAATGACATAAACCAGTCCTTCCGGATATAAACAGCGGTTATAACTCAAAAAAAGCCACGAGAAAAGCAGAATCCTAAAGTAAATCGTCACCAGTTCCAAAACAGGCATGCCCTGGTCATAAATTATCGAAGCAGAACAGCACAATTACAAATAAGAAGCAAGAAATAAGTTACATATCTTGATTAAGATTTATTTCCAGTCCGTGACTGTAGTTAAACATAGAACTTTTCTATCTACCGATATTATGAAAGTTTATACATTCTTCCAATACTAACATTCCATGAACTCAACTGCCTCATTCTGAAAAGACACTTCCTCCTTTCAAAAATCCAATTATATCATCTCTACAATCTACACTTTAGGCATTGCAAGATCCAAGATTGATAACCCAGTCTTTTTCTCCCAGGCCCCTGCTGGTAGGAATAAGCCGTGCATGGCAATCTGATAGGTACTCTCCATATAATTACATTGGCAGATACTGCAATACCGGTAAATGTCACATGCATATACAGTTTATAGTCGCCTCCAAGACTGTTCCTATTATCATTAATCATTCACATACATGTATCGTACGCTGTACATTACAAGAACTTATTAGAATACCCACAGACTATGTCACATAATCCTTCAATCAGATTTTTGTTCTCGTTCTCAATTCTCATTCTGCACTTCCACTCTTTATCCTCACTCTCGTAGATTTGAATAGTTAGTCGGTATGACTTCCTATAACCCGAGGACAACTCCGCCTCCTGACTACTTTGAGCCTTTCTTAATTCTTCAACCATGATTGTTTTACTAGCTGCGCCCCAAAACAATAAGCAAAAGCAAAACTCAATCGTCCTAACGGGCATGGTGGTACATGCTTAAATACCATCAACTCTTACTAGCCTTGGAAATGTTTATGGGACCTCAAGGGTGAACAATACCCCTCCACAGATCGCAAGACGCAAATATAATAAATGTGTCTTACGACATTGAGGTTGACTCAACGGCATCATGACGCTAAACTCAATAACATAACTTATTATTGATTTTGAGCATCTAAAACGGTATCAAGTCAACTAAACCCAACCAAGAAAGGCAGGTGAGAAACATACTTGTGCGGCATTGCTACTCTATATATACTGCATTAACAGTAAACGTCACACGTATCTACAATTTCATAGTTGGTATAACTTCCCACAAACTGAGGACCACTAACTCAATCTGAGCCTTTTTCATTTCTCCAATATTTCTTAATATTGGTTACTACTTACTAGTATAGCTTAACCAAATTTTTAAGCGCACACATATTTAAGCTCGGAACTGAGAGTACATGCTTAAGCACGATGATCTTTCACAAACCTTGGAAATATTTACATGTTTTTAAGGTTGAAGCAACTAATTTAATCTAAGCTTAGCTAATTTTAACTCCGCATGTACCGTGATTAAAGTCTTATCTTTTTTATAGCCGGTCCTAAGCCCGGATAAAGGAGGAAGGTTGTGTGTTAGGTAGCTGACAACCAACACGTAAAAGCCCCGTTAGATCTCTGTGACATGAATCCTAATATGACTAAATGGAAAAACAAAATTCATATAGCCTACCCCAATTGATTGGGACATAAGGCTCGGTTTGGCTTAGCTAATTTATGCACTAGAATACACCTCCAAGAACAAAGAGGAAATGAACATTTTACTCTCAATGCATAGCAAGAGGCAACCATGGTATTATCACTGTCTTACAATTATGCTCCTCACCACCACAATTAACATAACCTGAACTTGATGATGAGACACCATTGGCACAATAAGCACAAAAACAAGAGTGAGCTCGTCAAATAACCTATCATTATCCTGGGTATCTGAAAAATAGCCTAAAGTCAACTAAACTCAACCAAGCAAGACAGGTGGGAAAAAGAAAAACTCACCCAGTACCGGTAAGCAATCACTTCTGCCGGTGTGTTTTGAGGAGGACAAGACCCCAAACTGATCTGCTTAACAGCCTCAATCTGAACTGCTTCAGGGTCCTCTCTTGCACTCAACTCCAAAGCCAATTTTATTTGATACTCCTCTATATCTGGATCCCTCAAATTGTCAGAACCCGAATCACGCTGCGTTTCTTCCAAAGCAGCATCCAATCCACTACTACTACTAACCGAATCAGATCGTTCCATTCTCTCCTCTCTCGTCACATTCGAAGACGATGGAGGACTGGGACTTTTTTTATTAGTTACCGAATTCAACCATCCGGATATAGAAAAGGGCTTGTGATCAGAATTATGATGCGACCCATCACTTAACCTATTGCTCTTGGATGAAGTAGACCCTTCAGAATCTTCAGATTGATTGGGCATGATATGAAGTTTCTTTAGAAGATTCTTCATACTACTTTGTTCACTAAGCTGAAGTAGTCAATGCTAAAGTAGGAAAACCCTGGCCATGAACCTCTCCATTGTCTTGGACCAACAATAAAACTCCAATCACAAAATCACAGCAGCAGGAAGTGAAAAGTTCAAACTAACCCTCAAAGGGACATGAGGTCAACCACACAACCCATCAAATCCAAGAACTAATACAACCATTTCAAGCAATACCCAGTAAAAAATTGCTTATCTACAGCAAAACCCAGATGCTCAAATTAGAAGATAAACCCTTGCTTTGCAAAAAGACCAGATTTTGAATATCAAAACGCAGAGAGAGAACACAGGTATACACTACAACACCAATTGTGAGAAGAAAAGATTGCTTCTTTGTTTACTGCGAAGAAAAAGTGAATTAATTACAACAACAAATCTATACACAAGTGAGATGAAATTGGTACAGTATGGGGTAGCGTAAGGAGAGACAAGATCGATCTTGGTATAGTTTTTGAGAGAGAGAGAGAGAGAGGGGGGGGGGGGGGGGGGGAGTTTAATTAAAAAAAGGACTGGGGGGGGTCGTAAGGGGGATTTTGGAAAAGGTGAAGACTGTGAGGGGCTACGACAGCGAAGATCAGCAAGTGGGTGAATAGTAGGACCTCAAGAAAGACGGCCCACTAGAATTTTTTGGAGGCATGGAGGGTTTCACGGTTCCAGGGAAAAAGGTAAATAACATTGACCGGTAAGGAAAAAAGAACTAGGAGTACCTCTCTCTCTCTCTCTCTCTCTCTCTTCCATTCTATTTCTCCCTCTGGACTGTATCCAACTGGTAGAATGGGGGAAGCGGGGGGCTCTCAAACAGTCAAAACTGCAAGGCGTGCGCTGAGTGTATTTACTTCCTTCATTTCAAATGAGAGTCCATTATTTCATTTTGAGTTGTTCTAAAACGATGGTCCTTTTTTAAAAATAGAAGGTAAAATTTGGTGATTTTCTAAAAGTGTCTTTGGTGAATATAAGTGTTATAAAATAGGTAGAATATAGAGGTAATGATAGAAATGATAGACATTATAGGTGTAATCATTATATGTCCCCATAAATAGTTGGAATCGCCAAAAGGGACTCTTAATTTGAAACGGAGAGAGTATTTTTTTTCAATTGATAGGAGAAGAGATCAATTACATCATGTATGAATACAAATTATGAACCCAAAATACTATATTAAGTGTGAGAGTCTGTGGGTTAATCAAGCCCAATAATTCAATCAATACAAGAAATAAACTCATTTTAGGGAATAAATAAAGAATAGCCAGCATCTTCAACCTTGGCTTTAAACGTGTGGATATCATATTTTTTCGGAGGCTTATGTGACAATTTGACATGTTAGAATTTTACATATTCACAATGTCCATTCCAACCAATATGCCTAATTATTTATTTAATGATAATTATTAAGTTACGAGGAGTAAAACATCCCAAAGAAAAAATTTGACATTGCGTGTCAAATTTGACATGAGAAATTAGATATCAAATGACACCTAAGCATACTTTTGTTGGACTTAGAACAAGTCCAATGAGGGATGAATAGTCATTTTCTATCCCATATGCAAAAATCAGTGCCAATGGGGATGGAAAATGCATTTGATGAAATATGGAAGATGGATATGTGCATCCCCAAATAACTATAGTTATCCTTGTCACCTCACCCAAATTCAACTGCCATCTGCCAGAAAGTTCGCCGGAGTTACCTAATATTTGCCAAAAAATGGCCGGAAAGCTTGAAACCTGACAGAATTTGGAAAACAGGTTCCGGATTTGCAGCATTCAACCTTGCCGAAGCATATTGACGTTGAGATTGAGAGAGGAGAGAGGGATCACTGCTAGCGCGTTCAACCTTGTCGGAGTCTGGAAATCTTTGGGTTTGAGAGGTTCGAACTCCTGACCTCCTAATAAGATGCAAGAGCTAGTCATTGTCAACTTAGCTAGCCCCAGGTCTGGGTTGAGAGGGAACATTGATAGTAGGTTTTTTTATTTTTTGGGGAAGGGAGTGTAATTGTCAGATAATAGTGATAATGCTATTTCCAGCTCAACTTTTACTTCTCAACTGAATTACTTTTTTCCCCAATATATTACTGTGAGAACAGAAAATTGTTGCTATAATGAGAATTGTTGATATTGGTCAATCAACTCGAACCCATAATCTCAATACAATAGTTATTGGTTGGTAAATGATTATTGGGCAAAAAGCCTAGGTCATGCGTCATTCTGCATTGTTGCAATAGTTAATTAAACATTATTAGATGGCAATCAAATTCATTTTTTTCATTAAAAAGAGCGAAATCTAGTGATACTTGAAAAGAACAATATACACTTTTTTTTTTTAAATATTGCATGGACCAAAAACAAAAAATTACAATTTGGGCGTACCAATCAACAAGTGTTGCTTTTTCGCGGGACAAGAAACAGCGCTGAGCAACAGGGTATGACGCTGAGTAAAAGTAACCATGTTTATCAGCCTTGTTTGGATGGATGTGACACTTAGCCCACCTTGAAACAGAACAAGAAGAAGACGTAATTGTTTGTGTCCATTCACCACCTTCGGTGTGACACTTACGCTTTGTTTTGATGGTGTTTTTAAAAAAATTTAGTTTGATTTTTGGGTAATGAGTGGAGAAAGAGTTACGGTAATAATTTGAGATAGGAGTTATGAGTGAAGAGAGATAGAGATAGAAATGAGAATAATGATTGGAGAGTGAAAAGAGAAATGAGAATAATGATTGAAAGTAGAGGTGGCAAACGGGCGGGTCCGGGCGGGTTTGGGCGGATTGAAACGGGTCGTGGGTCAAATATGGGCGGGTCGAATATGGGTCAAAAAGTAAACGGGTTGAAACGGGTCGGGTCAAATATGGGTCAAGCCAAACCCAAACCCGCCCGACCCGACCCGTTTTCCTCTCCTCTTTTTTTTTTCTTTTCGGTTTTGGTTTTGTTTTTTGTTTTCGTTTTTCTCCCTTCCCCCCGCGGGTGATTTGTCTCAATAAGGGAATTCAGAAAAGTAAAATTTTATGATTAAAACTCAATTTTTTGTATTTGTTTGTTTTGAGACAAACTTTTTATTCCTATTAGTTCGTCTCAACGAGAGAATCGAAAAAGTAATTTTTTTTTTACTTTTACCCTAATATTTTTTGTAATATTCAAGATAAATCCCAACAACCGGTTTTTTGGGCTTTATCTTGGATGTTTTCAAAAATATTTGGGTAAAAGTCAAAATTTTTTACTCCGTACTTTTCTGATTGGAGCGAATCAAAAATCGTAAAATACTTGTCGCTCATAGGAGCTCAAGGGATTGGAGAGAGAGAGAGAGAGAGAGAGAGAGAGAGAATTTGTGTGGATGAATTTTAGAGGTGGCAAATGGAAAAGTAAAATTTTTTGTCCTTTACTTATATATTTTTGAAAAAATCACTTTAAAAAAAAAAGTCAAAAAAAATTGGTGTACTTATCTCACTGGAATGGAGAGATTCTTAGAGAGAGAGAGAGAGAGAGAGAGAATTTGGTGTACTTATATCACTGGGACATTTTTCTAGCAAAAAAACGGGAGTTCATAAAGGAGGGAGAGAGAGAGGGAGAGGAGTTGAAATGAAGGAGTAGGATTGAATTTGATCTGGTTGTCTATCTCTCTCTCTCTACACTTGGGTTTATTTACTCTCTCTTCTAATCTCGACGCCAAATGTGTACCAGAGAAAGACGGGGGGAGAGTGTGGGCTGAGAGAGAAAGAGGTGTTGGGCCATTTTTAATTCTGACCCATATTTAACCCACTCTCAACCCATCTAAACCCATATAAATATGGGTTGATATGGGTTCAACCCATATCAACCCATTACATAATATGGGCGGATTGGGTTGGGTTATAAGTGGGCGGATTTGGGCGGGTTAAGAAATATGGGTTTGGATTGCCACCTCTAATTGAAAGTATGGATAATGAGTGTTTTTTTAATTGAATTTTTTTTTCAAAATACCATACAAACAAGACATTACTTTTTTTAGGATGCCATGAGGCAGGCCTGGTAT
Source organism: Rhododendron griersonianum (assembly GCA_018127125.1). Classification (NCBI taxonomy): domain Eukaryota; kingdom Viridiplantae; phylum Streptophyta; class Magnoliopsida; order Ericales; family Ericaceae; genus Rhododendron; species Rhododendron griersonianum. The sequence continues at coordinate 24,503,003 of CM030799.1, forward strand.
GGGGACTAGCCCTTGCCTTTGGATTTGTAACATGATTGTAAACTTTTACTAACTGTTTCTCTCGATATTCCGAAGCACCTATAGAAAAAAAAATAGATGTTACGTGCCACTTAGCCCATCTGGTTATACCCCTTGACTTTCTAAGTAAAAGTCTGACGAAAAGATTGGCTTATTTGGTTATATTTTGATCATTATTTTTTTATTATTTAGATTTATCTCGTCATGACGAAGTAATAATAATTAAAAATAATTAATTAAAAACTAGTAACAAATACGAGAAAAAAACTTGAATAAGATCAGACCAAAAAAAATCCTCTCTTTTTTGACAAAGAGGAGCAGATCACGAGCTGGCAACTAGCATCAACATCATCATATCACGAAGATTTTAGCGATGTCATGAAAACGAAATCAGATGTTAATTTGGTCCTCTGTAATAAGTACTAAATTGTATAATTTTATACGTGTTCACCTAATCTGTGATAGACAATGACTTGGCCAGTGATTTTTATTAGAAATTTTGTTTTTCTTACTACTTCAACGGTTTTACTTCTCTTTTGGGTAACAAACCATCTCAACCGCAGTTCTTGAATCCAGCAAAACCCCATTTGAGGTTAAAAGGACATGTCTGCTTTCTATCCACAATCTGGGACTGACTAAAAAGGTTGCTATTACAAGGATAACATCAAAGTTTGGTATTATCCATCGTTTTTTGTCCTATTATGACTTTGGAGACTTGTGAAATTCGCGCCGCCCCATAGCCAGGTCCTTGTGGGGACATTGTTATTTGCAGCCACTTATTATTTGAATGTAGCCTGTATATAATATGGTACACACCTGTTTATAATATGGTACACAGACTACGTTCAGAAAATTTGTGGCTGCAAATAGTAAGCCCCTAACAACAAAGATTCATATCCCCATAGCCAGGTCCTTGTGGTGCCGCTGAAATTTGCGCCGCCCCAGACTACGTCGCTTTCGGCATGTTAGGCTTTAAGAGAGTCTCCCAAAACTACGTCGTTTTGTCTAATGAACCGCCCAAGGATGGGAACAAAACTACCCTCTTCTGTTTAATTAACCAGATAAGTTTTAGGGGCTTGATATTTGCAACCACAAATTTTTTAAACGTAGCTTGTGTTAAACTGCATTCACCATGTTTAAAACATGCTACGTTCAGGAAATTTGTGGTTGCAAATAGCTCGCCCCTAAGTTTTATCCCATAACATAGCAGTTAATTCCAATTTTTTTAAAATTCAGTCAAACCTCGCAACTTTGTTCTAATTGGAGGAAATTTTGTTCCAAAAACATAATAATACCGATAATTTTATATTGCCAACAAATTAATAATGGGGCTTGATATTTGTAACCACAAATTTCCTAAACGTAGCCTGTTTTAAACTGCACGTGCGCTGTTCACCATGTTTAAAACAGGCTACGTTCAGAAAATTTGTGGTTGCAAATAGCTCGCCCCTTAATAATATAAAATAAAAAAAAACTACATTTTCTTTCATCACCTTCCACTACCTAGAATATTTTTCAAAACAGAAAAACATGGATATCCTTCTTCAAAAGCAAACATAGAATGCATCCCCCACTAAACAAATGGATTGCCTGGAACGACATCATTTTTGGGGCGTTGTAACTTTCAGCGAAAGCTCCTCGCTACAGGGCCCTAGCTCAATCCCCTAGCTAAGTCATAGTTGGAACTAAAATCGATTGAAGTTGCCTCCTAACCTTTTTTTTTTTTTTTTTTTAACATGCCTCCTAGCTTAGTTGGTAGAGCATATGTTAATGTACAGTTCATTTGGTGAGAGTTCAAACCCCACCTGCACCCCCCTTATACCCTAGGATAGTGTAGAACGGGATTTTATTGGACAAAAAAACTAAATCATTTATTTTTTCTAAATATTAGTAGTTATTCTTGGAATAAACTTTGTTATTATTTATTTGTCCTGAATATAATTTTAAAAGTAGAAAGATTAATTATGATAAAAAGAAACTTTTAAAAATCATCAAAAGTCAAAACTTATATACTCCTACGATTTTTTATATCTTTATCGTTTCAAAAAAAAAATGTTTAAATTTGATCCATGCTTTTTTTCCCTTTTTGTTTCTGTCATTTGGATAAAATGGAAAAGACAAATATTTTAACTAAAAGCTAAAAACATTACTAAGTACGAAATACTCATTCACGAAGAAAAGTAAGTTACGTTGGTCCAAATTCAAGGTAATTAAAAAGGACCCGCACATTTTTCACACTCGTGTTGTCGTAGAGGAGTTGTAAATATAATTGAACTCACCAACAGAGCTGAATTCTCATTACAAAAATAGCTTTTGGCAATGTTATCCATGAAAAATGAAATGCGGCCTTCAATTTTCTTTTCCTTAACGAATAATAGATGCAATCGAAATAAATGCTATATATATTTATATGGATCTTGAATTTACACGGGAAAAAAAAAGATGGTGATGAAAATAAAAGTAATCAAAGTGGAAGGATCTGGAAGAAGCTAATTAAATCTATTGTGTTAGTTAGTTACATTTGCAAAAGACAATGGTTATCGACAATTTTAAATAGGCTGATCAAGGTAAATCCTTTCTTGACATCAATGAGTTTTTCTAATTAATTAAAGGAGTCGGTTCAGTATTAATCTTCTTATCTGGAGTTTAATCACTATCTCCCCCTCACGGCTGCTTAGAGCTGTAAATAAACTGAGCAGCTCGCGAGCTCGTTTCAGCTTGACTCGCTCACGTTCAACTCACTTGACTAGTAAACAAGTTGAGCTTGAGATTGAGCTCAAATTTTTGCCTTGTTTAATAAACAAGTCAAGCTCGAGCTCGACTCGTTTGCAGCCCTAGCTGCTGTGGTCATTCCCCAATCGACAGCCATGGAAGTATAATCTTAAAATCATCATGCTTATTAATAAAACAACAAAAACTTTGAATAAAATAAACAACAAGAGATACACCATACATGGGCTACGTGGTGAATTTGGATAGATTATAAAAATAAAGGTCTTCGTCATTTTAGTGATACGTTTGAATATTCAATTCAAGTATGCAACATCCAGCTAGAATTATTTATTTAATCTGATCCTCCTGAAGCAGTACTGTTTCAGAGGTTCTTCTTATTACCAAACATTATTAGGGTCCTTATCATTATTCATCCTACTATTGAAGGGATGCTACAATGCTCTCCTCACGAGAAGGCTTGTCAATGGACCGGATCCGTTCCGAAAAATTCGAATCCAAAACTAATAACTCCAATCCGATAATCCTAGTCGTGATCGATTGGGTCGGATATGGATATATCCAATTCAGATTTGAACCGAACTCAGTTCTTAGAAATCCTATTTTCTGAAATGAGTTTAATGGGTTGTGGTTTGAAATGGTTTTTTTTCTTTATCTGAAATGGATTTAATACTTTTCAAAAAAAAAAAAAGAAGAGGGTTTAATAGATCCGTGAGTGTCACACGCAGCTGTGCTTTTTAGATGTTGGAGTTTTGGAAAATTGTGTTTTTGTCTCTGTTTTTCGGGGTTTTTTTTAATCAATTGGTAGATGTTATTGCATTACTAATTCGATGAAAGGTCCCGAGATGCAATCCGTTGAACCCAACTTGAAAAATCTACCTGCCAGGTCATCAGATGCTCAATAGAAAGGGCATAATTGGCTATTTCATGAGCCGCCCCATTACAACTATGAGGAACAAAACAAAAAGAAATACTCCGTAACATGCAAACAACTAACTATATTTCATGAGTCTTTGATGATGTTTTTTTTGGGGTTTATAGGTTAAAATTATGAATAAGTGAAAAATTCCGAATCGGATTCTGATGTCCGATTTTCGTATTCAGATTACTGGAATCGGATTTACAGGATTTGGATCGGATTTGATCTGTTTCAGATCGAATCAGATCCATTGACAGGCCTATTTTTTTAGTAGGTGCGATTGACAGGCCTATTTACAAGTTACATATTGATAGGGACCCATATGTGTTGTGAAAAATATTTGCTCCATAAGCACTAGATTTTTCATTGAACGGTGAATAATATGTAAAGGGTGGGGATGGTCACGTGACATTGAAAAAGTGGAAGAGGTAGAAGAAGAGAGAGACGGAGGTGGGGATGGTCACGCGAGGAAGAGGTGTAAGGTTTAATTTTTAATTTTATCCTAGTCAGATTGCCAAATACTCCTAACATCTACTTAACAGCAAATGGTTGCCACTCAGCAGTGTCCGCTATTAATTAACGGCAAAGACAACATAGGTCTAGAAAGAAAAAGGCAAGGACAAAATCGAAACAATTAAATCGTCAAGGATGAAATTGAAACCTGGTATATTTTAAAGGGACCGAACAAGTAGATAAGCTTTCTTTCTTTCTTTCTTTTTTTTGAAGTAGACATCTTTTGATCCCGTGCGGATCAAAAAAAAAAAAAAAAAATCTTTTGATCCCGTACAAGCAGGGACAGAACCAGGAATTTGTAAACATGGGGGCCGACCTATGAACAAGATTTTGAAACTTGAAGGTTCGGGAATCTAATAGTTTGTTTGGTTTAGATTTTGAAGGAGATTTTTTTGGGTATTAAGTAGAGAGAGATAGAAAAAGAAATGAGATAAATAATTGAAAGAAAAACTTAAGGGAGGCCGTGCACAGATAGAAAAATTGGGTTTTGGGACAAAAACGAACACATTTTTATGTCTAAATAACACCCAATTCAAAATACAATACCTAGATATTCTCAACAAACAAAAAATAAATAATATTAATATTTAAAAAAAAAACCCGAAACTGCGCGGAGGCCTTGGCCCCCATATGACCACACCTCTCTCCGTCTCTGCGTACAAGTAGGCGGTTGATCTTCTTTGCGAAATGCATGGCTGGATTTCTTTCTTTTCTGGAACTAAACCATTACAGTATGCTATTGCTGTGCTTCTTGACATCAAATGATTCCCCCTTTAATTAGTATATATTTCAACATAGTAATTGTTTTCCTTTTAAACTTCTCATCGTACATGCTTTTTTTTTTTTTTATATCAGCAAAAAACGCCTTAAAGGCTTCCATTAATATTCTTTTCCAAAACTGTTACAAGAGATGTAGGGGGATTGAACACCCAATTACAAGGAAGATAATTTCTTAAAGCTAAAGAAGCAACTTTGTGAGCCGCTTTGTTCACCGACAGGGCCGGCTCATAAGTTTTGGAGGCCGGAAGCGAACCTCTTGAATGAGGCCACCCTATATTTTTCATACAAAAGTGGTCCTAGTTCCTGCCGACCCTTATGTTATTTTCTTTTTTAACGCGTTAGTGTTTCTAATGAATAATTTCACAATTTGGGTCTATTTTGTAGCTCCTAAATTTCAATTGGACCTATTTTACATAAAGGAGGCTAGTGCAATTTTTTTTGGGACCATATATACATACATACATATATATATATATACCTGCGCTTACGGTCTTCTTTTTTTGCTGATTTCTAGCGGGTACCCTTAAAATCACGTTCTGAACACATTGAGCGGCTTGAATCATCGAAATTCGATCAGGAAAGGGGAGGTCCGCACTTTGCTTGGATGCGGAGGTCCGCATTAGAAGCTTTCTCTCTCTCTCTCTCTCTATATATATATATATATATATATATATATATGAATCCTACAAATTTGAGAGCCCTCGTTTTTAATTTTTTTCGAGGGCTGTAAGCGCAGGCTTTCCTGGCCTTGGCTATAAGCCGGCTCTGTTCGCCGATCTCCTCACCCATCTGAGAAGGAGTGCCCCCTCCTTAGCATAATTCCGAATATCCATCACCAAAGCTCTTACAGACCACGGAGGAACCAACTCAGAAACACTAAGAGCAATCGCTTGCTTGTTATCAGACTCAACTTCTACCTCTTTCAAGCCCGAGCTGAGTAGCATCTCACATGCAGCTCTAATGGCGTACAACTCACCCCCAAGACTAGATGCAGTATGAACAGACCTTGCTACTCCTTTCCATCACCTTTCCCTCGCTTGCTTGTTATCGTACATGCTTGTTAACGCGAGTTTGGAGTAAAACATCCAACTGAACTTGGAGCTGGAGTGATGCCTAAGATCTGTCTCCTTTGTATAATCATCCGAGACACGATCTTATTTTTCCATAGGGAGATGGAAAAGATTTGGGTGTCTTTCTGTTTCGTCATTAGCTTAGTCATCCAGTTGTATCTTTTGCAGCTTGATTATTAGTTGAACGATTCTTGGTATCGGCTCGATTAAAGCCACAATAATACTTCGAAATTATATAAGTCTAATGCTTGGAACTAGTGGGTATAGAGTGTTCTACCTTTGATTCCTAAAATCACGTACTCATAACGGTCGGGTATCGGATGTGAACATGTCCGTGAATTGGAAAACAATAGACCCGTAATGGTAAGCGGCTGATTCGCACGTGATTTTTCATTTCACTGGTATGACGGAATGCCAGGGTATCGACATCTCATACACACTTTCTATTATGAATTCCAATTTTTCATTTTTTTTGGGACTCAGCCGAATGATGTGCGCTATAAGCTAAATACAAAAATGATACTCATTGTGTTTGGATTGTTGTGTGAGTAGCGTTGTTGAGCCACTACAAGAAAATGTGGCATTAACGGCATTTTCCTTACCGGCATGTGTTAAAAATGCCACTAATACTTGTTATTCCCGGCATTATTAGTAATGCCGGAAAATATTATCTTTAAATGGCATTAATTATAAAATGCCGGTAAAAGTTACTCAAAAACGGCATTATTCCAGAAAATGCCGTTTTTAGTTTCGTTATGGGCGCCAGAAGGGCATTGCTATTTGCAGCAACTTATTTCCTGAATGTAGCCTGTATATAATATGGTACACACCTGTTTATAATATGGTACACAGACTACGTTCAGAAAATTTGTGGCTGCAAATAGCAAGGCCCTGCCAGAAGGGCATTGCTATTTGCAGCCACTTATTTCCTGAAAGTAGCCTGCATATAATATGGTACACAGACTACGTTCAGAAAATTTGTGGCTGCAAATAGCAAGGCCCCGCCAGAAGGGCATTGCTATTTGCAGCCACTTATTTTCTGAATGTAGCCTGTATATAATATGATACACACCTGTTTATAATATGGTAATTTGTGGTTGCTTTAGTTATGGAGTTACTTGCTTCAGCGACTCTGAGAGCAAGCCTCAACCCTGCTGACCTTCACATTTGGAAAAACAAACTACTGGAAAAAAAAATATCATGAAACCACCAAACCCCTCTAGGTCTAGGAGATCACCTCTATCACTATCATTGACGGCTCACTTAACCTCCCAAACTCCCCCTATAACTTTCACTCATATAGCTAAGATTTCCAATTGTTAACTTCTACGAAAACAGCCTAAAGATTCGGCTTCTGGGTCCTTATTAGATAAGAATAAAGAATATGATTGTAGGGATTACTAGGTATCATTACTATATTGCAAATCTGAAGTATTGGGTGGAGACCATCTCGATTTTGTTTATAGATAGATGTGGGTCTTTCAAAGACGCATATAAACTATTTGTTGAAATGCGTATTTGTTATCTGTATTTAGGAGCCTATAAAAGGCAGTAGGATTGAGTGTTTGAAGTATGTGAGTTGAATGAGAGTGAAAGAAAGAGAGATGTGTGAAAGCTTTGTAATAATTTGTGTGTGCTTCGCACTTCTCGATGTATCAAAAGAGAGGTCACCCCAAGCGTAGGGTATAAGCGTCCAATTGAAGCATAATAAATCCGGAAGTCCGGGATCGTACCCACAGAGATAACTAATACGGCTTGATGGATTGTAGATGCAAGTATGGTTTCCGGCTTTTAGTCAGCCAACTTGGTTTTTCGTATGCGGTGGAAAGTAAAAAGGCTAAATTAAACGAGAATAAACTAGATAAAAAGAAGGTTAGGTCTAGGAATCACTAGCGCCCACGACTCAAGCAAAACCACATTTTTCACCCCAATACACGATTTTACCCGGAAGATAAGATAGTTCGAAAATCAAGCTAGCTATAGAATTTATTTAGCAAACACCTCGAGCGACAGAGCTCCAAGCATCATGTGTGGTAAGTAGGCGAAGCTCTTACCTACACATGATCAAAGAGGTTAACACCTCGGTAATTTGACAAACAAATCCAAGCCCCACTTCAATTTCCAAAACAAAGTTGCAAACTTTTTGGTGAAAAATGCAATTTTTACTCAAGTCATGGGGTGCTAGTCACCCCATGACCCAACCTTATGAAACTACTCACACATATCTATGAGATAAGAGCAAGCAAAAATCTACTTAGCATAAGTATAAACACAAGCCTAAGAGAAAATTAGATAGAAAGATAGATCGGGAGAAACTAAACAACTTTAATAAAGGAGAGAGTAGCAAAAACTAATTAATAAAAGCAGAAAATGAAATATTAAAGGGCTGGAAATGAAGAACACTCAAGAACAAGCAAAAAGTAATTTGAAATCTAGTCTAGATCTAAAAATGGGTACATTTCTGTCCAAATCGTGTAATGGTGATATCACGGGGTATTTATAGGCTCCAAGGACGCGCACGGAATATTCTCCAAAGATGCTCTGAAGATCCCCTCGTAAGCTCTCGGTACCGATGGCAATGGGCTTAAAATGTTGATAAGCTCTCGGTACCGATGTCTGAAATCCTAGCCATCGATGCCTAGCAGGTTATGGCTGCTGGCTGAGATAAGGGCTCGGTACCGATGTCTCAAATCTTAGCCATCGGTACCGAGAGCTTATCTTCAGAACTTGGTCTTGATCGCGCGTTGACTTGCCTTGGTAGCCTTGCTTTGCTATTTTTGCTCGGGCCACGCCTTGGCCATTGCCTTGCTCGGGTTGCCTTGCCTCGCTTCCTTGGCACGCTTTCTAGCTTTGGCCACCGGGTCATCTTTGGCTCTTAAAACCCCTTTATTTGGTGGTTTACCTACAAAACACGACTAGCAACTCTACAAGCAAAAGAAATTAAAAGCAACTAATTAGGCGATAAAATAAACTAAAACTAACTACTAGCGCACCCTTTATTACATTCTCGGGTGCTTATCAGTGTGCATCTGCAATAAAAGTGTATTGTTTGAGATTGCGCGTAAATGTCTCCTCTCTCCCATCAGATTTGAGCCGCCAGTTCTCAAAAAAAAGAAGACTTTATGAATGTTGTATGGATTTGAAACTGGAGTTTAGATTAGGTGTTGGTTTTGGTTACTGGTACAGCTGTACAGCTTTATGAATGTGTATGGATAGAGGTTTGGGTAAGTTTTAACTACGTGCTGCCAACGGGAAAATTTTAACGGATAGATCCTCAAGTAAGACAATTCTTTCAAAGATTTTAGGGAGGTTGACGGTGGGATCGAATCGATGACTATTTGTTAACGTCAGGTGTCTAATTGCTAATTATCCCCCAAACCTGCCTCATTCAATGAACCTGACATGACTAAGAAAATATTGACAAAAATCAGAGAGGATTCGAATCGACTCCAACCATACAAGAGGGTTGAGCACTAATTATGCAAAAGAGAACAATAGAATTTTATAGTTGGCTCATTCAACTTAAAATTATCATTCCCGTATCCTTTAAAATTCGGTGCACCTTTATCATTTGACAATCAAATGTCATCTCTTGTATGCTCATGAATTGAGTATTTTTTTTTCTAATCAATGTAACAATTATGTAACCCAGTTATCCAATAGGCTTCTAGTTGGCCAGAATCTATGACTTTACAAGACATTTACAAGACACGTAACAGGTTTGAAGGGGCATGCCCTTTTCACAATTCAATGAACACAGTGGCCATATGTTTGAAGTTTTGTTAGTATAATAATCCATTTTTAGGAGCAAATTTTTCGTTTAGAATGACTTTGTTATTAGGGAAAAAAATGGTTCAAGACCATCCATTCCCAAGTCCTTAGATCTCGAGGTTTTCGTGCACCGTTCTATAGGGAGATGGGGAGCGGACACCAAAATGAGAATTGACTGGTCATTGGTGGCTGGAAATTGGCCATTTCCAGGGCCTGCTCTAGTTCCAGGTTTGTATCTCCAAGGAATTATTTCAAAAATAAGCCCTGCCTAATAATAACCAAGATCTCAGCTTTTCCCTCCGCTCTCTCACAATTTTTCAGTGTTTTTTCCCCTTGACCACCCGTGAGTATGCTAACACCGACCAACAACTCTAGACCAGGGACCACCACTCAGAACTGCTCCAGACTCGCACTCTCCTATCTAGACAAGTCGACTAACCTCTGCCTTCAAGATTTGAGTGAAAGCTATAGGTCATTTCATCTATGTTGATTTATATGTTATTTTTTGTGTTTTAGATCACTAATCTCAGGTTAGGCTTTTGATATGCTCATCTGTGTATATTATCATCAGTGAATACATGTTACAATTAAGGTTTTGAGATTGTTATTTTTGGGGCTTTGGTTCCTCTGGGTAAATTAAATGTGTAGACAGTGAAGCCGGAAGCGAATGGAGAACTTACATATTTATGAAATTAGGGTTCCAATTTCAAATATAGATACCCGGGTCATGAAATAGTGAGTCCTCCATTGTAGGAATATACATAACATGAGGGCATACATAAACATAGTTACTGTATACATATAGAGTTTGAACAAGAAAGATTGGCAGAGATAGACCATTAATCTTTATAAAATAGGATTGTCCTCTGGAAAAAAATAACAGAACTTCTTTGTTTTAATTCCATCTTGGAAAATCCTTTTATCAAATCCCTAATATGACATAAAGTAAACAATACAAGAATAGAACAAAATCACATTGAGACCTTCAATACAATTAATGAGATTAGATGACATTATTTATTCGACTACTTTTTCATTTAAGATTTATCTTGTCAGTAACATAGGATTTAGCGTATCTTAGGATTCTAGGAATTATGGTAAAGCAATGCTTATTCTAGGAGTCACTAGTAGAGTCTATATAGGACTCAACAAAGGTTGTTTTGATAGTCGGTGGAATAACTGAAGTTACAAATATGGTTTTGGTATGTGAATATCATTAGTTTCTTCGACATGGGAATGCATAGCTTTTCTTTATTCTATCTCGTCCTTCGTTTGCAAAACCCTTTGTTCAAGTATATCAACTATAAACATAGTAGAGAATGAAAGAAAACCTATTTGTATTGATACATGCTCCCTCCTCCTGAAATATGAGTAAAATGATGAAGATGGAGATTTGTGGATGAGCTACTTCGGCTGTAGAACTATCTGATATGCATGATGTTTATACCAACATAGTAAGGAAGGGAAACACAACTTGGGCAATAGGAGCTCTGGGTTCCCCTTACCGGCGGCGGCCCATAACCACCCTACCTAAATTAGTTCCTTCTTATAAGGTGAGAAAAACTTTGATGTGTGTTCATGTTGTTATGTTATCGACCAATTAATATGTTTACTGGGGGATGTGTGTTGCATTTTTGAGGTTTGAAAGTGTATTCTTGATGTTCCCTCTTGCGAGTGTTTGACTTTGACATCTATTTGCCGGCATTCTTATCCCTTTTTGTTATCTTTAATAGGAGAACATAGCTATTGTGACCTCTATGGAATATGAATTGAATTTCATTCTTATCGGGTTATTATTTCTGGTCCGCTAGGTCTGCTTTGGCTCATAAACCCAGTGCATGAGGTTTTTAACTTGTTGCCCAACTGCAATGCAAGGCGATGCTATTGTGTGTTGTAATTTTCATGTGTACCAATGTGTGTAAATTGTAATGTTTATATACTAGCTAGTGTTCATTGTTCATAAAGGTGTTCAGATGCATCTAAATGCAACAAATGAGTTCTTGGAACACTAAGTTTTAATATTAGCATTTTGCTTTAAGGATTTTGACCTTCAGTTTTATATCATCATGTTGACATTCCCAGATCTGGATTTACTGATATTTTGTCCTTTTAAAATTTGGCATGCTTCTCAGCAAAGAGAAGAGAAAAGGTAGCGAATAATGTCATTCCCTTTTTTCTTTTGTCCTTCCTCTAGTTGGGTGTGGCGCAGTTTGCTGGGTGCGGTGTCTAGAAGCACTATGCACTTTGATCAGGAGCACTACTACAAATAAGTTAAAACTAGGATATGTTTGATTCTCTATGCACTTTATCTTTAAACTAGGATATGTTTGATGCCTGTGTCCTTTATCTTGCATTTAGTTTCTTGCACTTATTGATTGTATAGATACCCACACACCTTTGTATAAACGTGTAATTGTTTCTTGTATTTGCAGGTTGATAGGACATAGACGGACATGGAAGACATGCAATAGGAATGACGGGAAATCTTCTTGATAATGAAAACTGTTTTTGTTTTGGAGTTCGCAACCAAAAGCATATTTTGGGTATTTGTGTTGCTTTGGTTAGTATGATCTTTTGTTTTTCAAGATACACATGCAATTGAAACTTATATTTTGACACTTTGGGTTTGATTTTCACATTGGCATTCTATGCCTAGCATTGTTATTTTTAGTTGCTTTGAGAATTGTCTTTACGATGTCCAATTTGCTTATATACGGAACTTGCATTATGGTTTTGGTAGTGGAACTTCAAATTGTTTTGGACAGTTACAATTTTGTATGCAGGAAATGTGTTATAAAAAATGGTACTAGGTTAGGATAATTTGTTAATGAAAAAATCATGTATTAAAAATGAAAATTGGCAAAAAAAAAAAAGAAAGAACTTTTAGCGGCATTTGTAAAATGCCAGTAAAAGCAATGAAAAGAAAATACCAAGATATAAAAATGGCATTTTGAAAATGCCGGTAAAAGTTGTAAGAAAATACGGCACTTATAAAATGCCAGTAATATTACCTTTTCCGGCATTTGCATCAAATGCCGTTAATAAATGTATATTCGGCAATTTTTTCCCGGCACTTTACAAATGCCGGAAAAACTAGTAACAAATGTCGGTTTTATTTTCAGCATTTGTACAAATGCCGTTTATGTATTACCGACACTTACCTAGACGGCATTTTTTATTTTCGTCAACAAATGCCGGGAATACTATTACCGGCATTAATTTGATCTTTACCGGCATTTATAAAATGCTGCAAAAAGCTTAATTTGGCGTAGTAAGCTAAATATTGTCATTTGTCCTTTTCAAATTTTGTTAGATTCGTGGTACCTTCTGTCCTGATTTGTTTGTCCCCTTTTTGACTTATTTATGTCCCAAATTGACTGTCCAATTTTAAAATCAATGGCTCAAATTATTTAAATTTTCAAATCAATGGATAAGATTTGATTTTCTTAATAAGTTGGAAACCCGAGATTGGACAAGCAAATCGGAACGGAGGGAATATCTTTTAGTTTAGTTAGGGGTGTTTCAGTTTCTGGAAAAAGGAACTTTTAGAAAATGAAGGTAATTTCAAGCTCAAAAATCATGTGTTTACGCAAATAATTTTCCTATCAATATGGATCTTGTTTAATAAATCTCATTGAGATCTTTTAAACGGTGCAAAAAAAATTAAAAAATAAATTTTATTTTTATTATATTTGAACTTGAAATTACTTTCTTTAAAAAAAAAAAATTTAAAAAAAAAGCAGAACGACACCTATTCATTTTAAGGCACCTATTCATTCTAAGGAGCATAGTCTCAAGAAGACAAAAAACCATGATCAAAATTTTATACAGTAAAAAAATACCAAAGTCTAAAGAAGTTCAAAAAATAATATCCTTAGTTTGTCTTCTTTTAATTTGTCTTTCTCCAAATTCGATTAATATACCTATTAACTTTTCGGCGACAGGATGATTACTCAAATATTTTAACAACAAAGTAATATTTTTACCACACACAATGAATAGTTAGTTTGAGATGAGTTCACGCTATATTTTTTTTTCTTAAAATAAACGTCTAAACACTTTGTTTGGTTCCTATCTCAGAAAATATTTCCTTCAAAAATTTCGACTGTTTCGTCATTCGTATTTTTTTTGTTTTTGGTAATTTTTAATCAAAATTTCTACTTTTTAGATGTATATAGCGTACTTCTATTCAAGAAGTCAAAAAATTTGTTAAAATGTGCAAGTAATTGACTAAATACGAATAAATAAATAAATTTTACTCAATAAAATAGGGGAAATGATTTTGCCACACCATTTTTTGATAATGCCACACCCTGCAAGTGTATTTTTGCATCAAAAAATATACTTATAGGGGTGTGGCATTATCAAAAAAGGGTGTTGACAAAATCACTGCCTTAAAATAGTGGCTAAAATACCGAAAATATCTCAAAACTGACAACTAGGCAAATGTGTACTTTTTCCAGCCTTCAGGGGTAATTGTCTTGGACAAAATATTCTTGGGCTAAAATACCGAAAATATCAAAAGTAACGTTCGGATGAACTCACGTATATACCGGAATTGGGGATATACGTACACAGGCATACAGAGAGAGAGAGAGAGAGAGAGAGGAGAGAGAGAGAAGCGGAGGGAGAGCGGGCAATGCTGGGAGCGATCGGCTGCGATTCAACCGCCGATCGATTGGTAGCGATAGTTTAGGGCATCCGTGTGTATACGCCTATGTGTATGTATGGGGAGTGGAGCATTTGTGGACGGTGTTCGTCGCTGGTTCCAACGTCGATCAACAACATCATCGTCCTCGTCGTCATCATCGACAACAACAATATTTGCCCATAATACTAGGAGCGATGAAACTAATCTCCACAACAACGACGACAATGATAACCAGTTACTGAATGGGATCGAACAGGAGGAACCCAAGGTTTTTGATATCTCTGTTTTGAAGCTAATCAAAGTCCCTAAGCGACTCAGCTACATCATGGATCCTCACAAAAAGGTCTCTCTCTCTCCCTCTCTGGATATATGTATCGTGTGTGTGTGTCTATGGATCGGGTTTTATTTGGGAATGTTGATTTGATTGAAGTTTTCTCATTTTTTCTATGCCTTTGATTGGCCGTATGTCGCTTTTAACCGGGTTGAATGTTAAGTGGCTACCAATTGTTAAAGCCTGTCCATTGCCGTTTCCTTTATTTATATTTTTTATTTTCCCCTTTTTTTGGTAATCTTGTTGATTTTTGCAGTAGTTATGTTGATTATACATGACTCCAATATGTACCCGAGCGAATGTGGTCGCAAAGAAGTAATAACCCGGTGGGTCGTGGGTCGCGCTACGAGGCACCTGAGATCCTCTGTACCGAGAAATTTGGTGTACCTCTGAACTGAGATGTTTTGGGTTGTTAGATTGTGTGAGTTTATTTTTTATGTTTTAAAATTTTTATGCGATCCAATGGTCGAAAATGCACCGGTATAGAGGTACAGTGAATTTCAGTACAGATGATTGATTCCGCTACAAGGATCGATAAATTGCAACTTGTAAACCAATCAAATTGATTGTTGAATTTGAGGAGAAGCAAGCTGCTGAAAATATATTGACGGATCACTAAGACGTTGGTGATCTGCTCCCAACTTCACCCTTGTATCGATCTTTGGTTAGTTGAATAACTCAATTGAAGAAAGCATGAAGGCTTCCTCAATCGTTGGATAAAACCTTGATGCAGTATTAGTATGCCTTCGGAAGTTCACTGCCAACTATTGATCTTGCGTTGATGAACTCGATGTTTATTCACAGGGAATGCCAAGCTTCAGATGGGGCTGAGTTGACAAATGAACAAGAAATTATGAAGAACAAATAACTTGCATAAATACTTAATGTTATCTATTGGGAGAAATCTTGGCAATGATAGTATTATGGAGCCATTGATTAGTACAAAAGATCCATTGGAGATTCACTCCTAGTCCCATATCCGATAAAATGGAAAATAGGGGCTAGCCAATTTGGGGTTGATTGGACTAGGACTGTTTTTTTGTGTATTCTCCACCTTCTGGCCCACATAATGAGTGGTAAATCATCATCTATATTTGCAATAATCACCACACTTAACCTTAGCATTCTTACGAAGAGGATTTCGATGTTAAATACACAATTAGTACATGGAGGATGCTTTGTTTGGATCCATTTTTGAAAAGAATTTTTCAAAAGATTCCCCCTACTTCCAATCATTTCTCTCTCTATCTCTCTCTACTTATTACCCCTACTTTTTTTGAAAAATACTTTTCAAAAATGGATTCAAACACAGCATAACAGTAAACAAATTGACTATAGTCTATAAATAAATATGAAGATAATCGTGCAATGCTAGGCTTCATCAACTAATATTTCTGTCTGGCTGCCAAGACAATGTATTGATCTGCTGTCATTCTTTGATAATTTACTACTTTTTTTTTTTGACTTTTTCTTTCTATCCCATTGGGAGTTTGTCATCAACGCTAGCCATTCATTTGCTTACTCAGTTACATGCTTTCTTAACAATGTTTATACAGTATTATTTACAAATCGCTCCTTGATATAAGAAATATACTCGGGTCCATTTAGTTGTGTCATGGATGAGGTGGAGTATTAGAGTCTTGACATAGGATCACAAGTGGAATATCATCAGCAGGTTAAACAGATGAGAGATAGATATCTACCTTTTCCTCTTACACTGCTCTCCCAAGCTATGTTACATGGACTCGGTGCGAGTTTCGGGTGTGGGTGCTAGTCCAAGCGTCGGACCTTCCTAAACTTAAATCTTAGGATGTGTGGATATGTGTCCCCAACTTGGGTATGGGTACGGGGACACGTCCTGAACTCTTTTTTGTATTATGTATTACATAATTTTCTTAGATTATGTACCGTAAACTAAGTTTACAAATGTAGTTAAACAAGAAAGGGTTAAGAAAATTATGTTTTTGCTATTTCCCTATTTCCTGTCTATGTGAAATACTCGAAATATCGTTTTTCTAGCTGATTTGATAGTCCTTTTCCGCAAGTATCTTAACAATTAGAGGATCCGAGTGTCGAAAAGGATACGGGTATGGGTGTCGGACACATCGACATGGGTACTTGAGCCAAAATGAAGGATCCATGTAACATAGCTCCCAAGTGTATTAAGTGATTTCTTATTCTTTGACGGTTATAAGTCATCTCAGGTGAATCTTTACATGTCATCGTCATGGTAGTTTCTGCTCTTGAGAACCCTTCTTTTTTTTTTTTTGTCATTTTGGCCAGAGCATAGGTTCTCTAATGCATTATATGTTTATGATTTTGCATAATCTTAACACAAGAATATAAGAAATCTTGCAATTTTCTTTACTCTTCTTTTTGGGAATGCTATTAACTTCTACTTCGTCCGTGACATTGATGCTTCATGTCCTTTTTAACAGTAAGCTAATGTGTCAATTTTACTCAGAGCTCTCTGGACAAAGAATTCTTCACTGAGTATGGGGAAGCAAGCAGATATCAAATTCAGGAAGTTGTTGGCAAAGGAAGTTATGGTGTTGTTGGTTCTGCCATTGATACACACAATGGGGAAAGGGTAGCAATCAAAAAAATCAATGATGTGTTTGAGCATGTCTCTGATGCCACAAGGATCCTCAGAGAAATCAAGCTCCTTCGACTGCTCCGTCATCCGGATGTAGTTGAAATAAAGCATGTCATGCTTCCTCCTTCTCGAAGAGAATTTAGAGACATATTTGTTGTATTTGAGTTGATGGAATCTGATCTTCACCAAGTGATTAAAGCAAATGATGATCTTACACCTGAACATTATCAGTTTTTCTTGTATCAGCTTCTTCGTGGCCTAAAATATATACATACTGGTTTGTACTTTTCAGCATTATCATAGCCCCTGTAATCTTCTCCTTTTGCATTCTATGTCCTCTTTGTTTACTGCTACCTTTGATTTCTTTCAGCAAATGTGTTCCATCGAGATTTAAAACCAAAAAATATACTTGCTAATGCGGATTGCAAGTTGAAGATTTGTGATTTTGGGCTTGCTCGCGTATCCTTTAATGATGCCCCATCAGCTATTTTCTGGACGGTACGTTATAATACCCTATGGTATTCGCTACTTATGATTTTTTCCTCTTTTTCTTTATTATGTAGACTACTTATCCGAAACTTTGGAATTAACTTTTGTTTGCATCTTTTAAATTTGTCAAAGGACTATGTTGCTACCCGATGGTATCGCGCTCCCGAACTCTGTGGCTCTTTTTTCTCCAAAGTAAGCTTACTGTATCATTTAATACCACACGCAATATGTGCTGTTCTCTGAAATTTTATTTCCCCATGATTGTAAATTGTAATACCCAATTGACAGCTATGCTATTAAGCCACAGTGCGTGGCACTATGCATACGATTGGAATGCGAGATAGTCTATGCAACTTTTTGTTCAAGTTTTCTCCTTTTTTGTCATTTCCCTTCTGAGGGTTTTGTTGTCAACTGCAGTTGATTGGTTATCTTTTGTGGAGTGTGTAGTGCTGCTTGTAGAATCTATTCAGTGGCCTCAGTAATCGTTGGATGATGTTAGTTCATTGGACTTTATTATTTATCCTATTTGGAGTTCGTAGAGCCGTGTGTAAACATGTAGTTTATTGCATGGATAACCGTTTGATCTAACATCATCCAGACTCTTGACCACACTCTTCTCTACAAGAAGGCATAAGGCGGTTTGATGAAACGCTATGTTGCCTTGGTGATCAATAACATTTTGGGTACGTTGAGGGTGGTGTGGAATGCTAGTTATGTACACCCTTGGTTTCTCTAGAGAAAGACCCATGATGCACTGGGTTGCAAAAGCATACACACCAAGCCAGATGCCTTCTTGGGCTACAAGCCTAAAGTATTGCAGCCCTTGTAGCTTTTGCTATTGTCTCAGGTGATGCAGCACCAGCTGTTGTCAGTCATAAAATACGAGAAATGCCTCTTCGTAATATGCGTCAAAATAATCTTTTAGAGGCCGCAACTCACTTCTTGGAGAACCTTGCTGGTGCTGCACCAAGCCAGATGCCTTCTTGGGCTACAAGCCTAAAGTATTGCAGCCCTTGTAGCTTTTGCTATTGTCTCAGGTGATGCAGCACCAGCTGTTGTCAGTCATAAAATAGGAGAAATGCCTCTTCGTAATATGCGTCAAAATAATCTTTTAGAGGCCGCAACTCACTTCATGGAGAACCTTGCTGCTTTCCTCACTGTTGCTGTAGTCTCTTTCTTCTAATGCTTTGCCCTCATTTTCAGCTTACCTTTCGGTACTGGCACCTTGTTGATGTGGAAACTTTTGTGCCAACCAACTTACAAGGTGACCCATGCAGTGTGATAGTTTAAGGAAGTCCTACCTCACAATACATGTGTATGTGGATTCCTTTGGTGCCAATGAGGTAGTAGCTTAGGTCGCTGCCTCTGTAAGCCCTACAGGAGGTCACTTTAGGTACTGAACTACTGATCTCCATGAGTGTAACTCATTAAGTGGATGGCAGTTTCTGTTTGGTGGCTGGAAATATATTTTCCTTCTTAAGAAATCCTCTTCTAAAGAGACTGGGAGCATAATTTCAATGCTTGCTGTGTTTTTTAAATTTAGGCATTGCTGCTGGAGAACGTTTAGGGCCATATAGCTAGTTGTGTGTGTTTATGAGAAATTATTTTTGCAGATTTTGAGATTCTTACTTTTCCAAATAGGTTTGTATTATTTTCCAAAAATTTTAGATAACAGATTTTTGGATTCTATAGATTTTGAAATGTTCAAAAAGGAATGAAATTTTGAAAATTCCAAAGCTGGGTTTGGGTAGCTTCCGGAGCTTTTTGGATCAGATTTTAGATTTTAAGTTTTATAAAAGCTGATTTTCAACTTTTTGCAGTACACAATACCAGCTTTTACGACAGCTTAGTTATAATTTCACCGTTATGGTAAACGTGTAAAATCTATAATTCGATGCTAAAATCTGAAATTTGTATTCACAGCTATCTCATACACGCCCTTGGTGAGCTACCTTAAGGCCTTTATGAACGCTTTCTTATCTAAGACACACTATCTACTCCAATGAATAACTAACGTGCTTTAGTCTTCAACTTGTCCCTTGATTGGTCTTAATCTAAGTCTGACAGCTTTATTTTTTCATGATGTCGTAGAGGCCTTTACTTTGTGTTTTTTTAATCACCAGTATCCTCCCCAGTGGACTGACTAACCCAGGAGACCAATCCCCCTGTCCACTTGCGGGGGCCCAATTGAAGCCTGGGCAAAACCCCTTTTGGACTGGCCCAACACATGAATAATAGCACGCAGGTGGGAGTCAAACCCCCAGAAAAATTTCTTCCTGAGGCTCCTCTTATTGCCATGTGATTACCACTGCACCTCCACCTAGGGGTGTAGAGGCCTTTACTTTGTGGTCTGCTATTGGTGTTGCAATCATCATTCTTCGATGAGCTGCCACGAGAAGTCAACTGGATATTCTGTGCCTTAGTTTTTAACTGACAAAAGATGATATATTGGTAGTGTGCTTCTCCGGATTATTGATAGATGTTCCCTCATCAAGGTGGTTGGGCACTCCCGCCTCCATGGAGGGTATCCGATGAGACTATAATTTCAAATTTGCGGTATTATGTAAAGTAGGATTCACTCATGAATCCTGTTCCATTGAGATTGCAGAGAACGTGATCTAAAAGACTTTTGGATGGTTCTGCAGTTTTTTCCCCCAATTACAGGACATTTTGTTTCCCCATTTTGGCTTCTGTTAGTGTATGGGTAAATATAATGCATGTCTATGTCACTTATGTACCTTTTCCATGTGCTACAGTAGTAGAGTTATTCTTTTGGTTATCAATTCAGTCATCTTGGTGACTTAGAGTGGGGAGTATAATACTATGAACATATTAGTATCACTTCAGTATTTATGTTTATTGTCATTTATCTTGTTCCCCATGGGTAGTTTAGATTTTATTTTGCTTAGTAGTCGGTCCCTTATTGTTTTTATGTCTCCATTATTCAGCAATATACAGATTCTCTCTTTTGTAGCATGGTATCAGAGCCTTGGTTCTAAGAGGTCTCAAGTCTCTCCATTTGCATTTGTCCTCCATTTGTATCATGCTTCTCCCCTTTGCATTATATTTCGCTCTACGTTTGGATATTTGCATCTAGTGAAACGAGGTTGCACACGATGGAGGGTGTTGGATAGCTCGATATACATAGTTCGCCCAATTTCCTAACAATGTGAGCCTTTGGAACATTTTGTAACTTAACTTGACAATTTTAATTTACATGTTATGTATTTATCTCTTGATTTCTTGAAGTATGAATTGATGTCTTAGATATTCCTACTCTTGATTTCTTGAAGTATGAATTGATGTCCTAGATATTCCTACTCTTGCAGTATACACCCGCAATTGATATATGGAGCATTGGATGCATATTTGCTGAAATGCTTACAGGAAAACCATTGTTTCCTGGGAAAAATGTGGTGCACCAGTTAGATCTCATGACTGATTTGCTTGGCACTCCTCCTCCAGAATCCATAGCTAGGGTTAGTTGTGTATTGCTGTTTTATTCCATTACTATTTTGTAAAAAGTTTTGTTTTCCTATTCTTATACTTGGGTTGCAGAAACTGGCAGCTGTTGGATTGCATCGTGCATTGTAACTTTTTGAGCTCTATATTGTCCAATAACCGCTTTCATGAACTGAAAGCAACTATACTGTTGTACTATTACGGTTTACCTCGTTACATTGAATTGATGAGGCCAATAGTTTATTTAATTTTAGCCTTGTAATGAGGTATTTCATTGACAATTGCAGATTAGGAATGAAAAAGCAAGAAGATACCTGAGTAGCATGCGTAGAAAACCAGCAGTTCCATTTGTACAGAAGTTCCCCAATGTAGATCCACTAGCTCTTCGCCTTCTGGAACGCCTTCTAGCATTTGACCCCAAAGATCGACCATCTGCCGAAGAGGTGGCCTTTTTGCAAATCAAATGTTTGACCACTTAAAAATTTATAACAAGTACTACCAAAAGAAAGAAATCTCTGTATCTTGTTCCTGATTGTTTGGTGCTTAAATTTGCAGGCGTTATCCGATCCTTACTTTAGTGGTTTGGCAAATGTGGACCGTGAACCAGCCACACAACCCATATCAAAACTTGAGTTTGAGTTTGAGAGGAGAAAATTAGCAAAAGATGATGTTAGAGAGTTGATTTATCGAGAGGTATGGTCTCACAACATGATGCCTGTTGTTTTGGTAAAAGTGAGGCTTCTGTTCAATCGCTAAACTTGTATTGGACCTTGTCTGGAGTGAACAGATTTTGGAATATCATCCCCAGATGCTCCAGGAGTATCTTCGTGGCGGAGATCAGACTAGCTTCATGTACCCGAGGTGAGGCACTTATTTTTGTTCTTCTAACAAAACCATTTTTTTGGGTAACATATGTCAAATTGCTTCTGATATTTACTGGTGCTTCAGAAAACAGGAACTATCTGATAGATTTGATTGGGCTATTGAACAAAATGATTAGTTCTTGATTTCTTCTCTTAATGGAGATTAGTTGATGGCAATATTTGCTCCTTCCTGATACTTAGTCGTGAACGTTCGTTCTATTGTCGTGTTTGTAAGACCTGATGTCTGGATCTGTCTATTGCGCTTCTGCTGACTTCATGGGTATCTTAGAGCAATGATGTCAAACTGATGGTTGAGGAACTTCTCTCTCTCACTCTCTCACACACACAAGTGTGCGCGTAAAAGTATGCCTTAGAGACTGGGGTATTAGTAATTGCCTTAATTTGGTGGTATGAGCAGGAGGTGGAAGATACCGAGGATGAGAAGGAGGTCAGCTTTTGGTGATTTCATTGATTTACTTTCAGTCACTTGTCCAACTAGGCATCCATTGAGGGATCGAATTTGTAGAGTGCAAAATAGAGCTAAGACAAGGGTGAAGTTTATCAAATTTTGGTTAAAGGTCATAAGTTACACATTGCCATAACTTATAGTTCTCTTGGCCTTTCATGTTGCGCCTTCTGTGAAATTTGATTGTGGATTTAAACCCATTGGTAAATTTTCAATCTATCCCCCTCATCCTCATGATGTTCTGTTAGTTTAACTTTGGACACACAGTTTCTTGAACTACACTGGAGCTTCCATTTCCTGAGAAATTCATATCCCTCTGTTCTTTCGTACCGAATGAACCATTGCATTAGTGCTTCAAATAATTAAGATCTATGATGCACGGACACGGACACGGGGACACGGGAATTCTAAAAAAATGGGGACACGGACACGGCGGGGGACACGCCACGTGTATATTTACTAGTGCTAGCCCGTGCCTACGGCACTACGCATCCCGGTTGGAAGGGGATGACAGTTGTGTGATTTAGGTGAAAACCATGGGCACTTAACCGGGAAGTGGGAGGATGCACTACAACCTTTGGATCAAATGAATCTAAGCCGTTCCAACAACTTGTCCCCACACCCTTCTGTTTTATAATAGAGATTTATTTATTTATATTTATTTTCAATTTTTTCCAAATTTAAATGGCAAAATGTGGACAAAACAAAAATTCCATAGTTCCAATACCATTTAAACAAAACAAGACATCCATAAGTTCAATACAACCCTATTGAAAAATTACAGTTTAACCCCTGATTTTTTTTAAAATTACAGTTTGACCCCCAAAATTTTAAAAAATTACAGTTTGACCCCAATTTTTTTTAAAAATTACACTTTGACCCCCCGTGTTCCCATCGGTGTCCCCCTAAAAAATTTATATTAAATTATGGGACACGCCACGTGGCGTGTCCCCAAGGTGTCTCCGTGTCCAGACACTGCGAAACGTCGACCCCTAGAGGTTTCTGTGCTTCATAGATTAAGATGATGTATTCCTCGCAACAAATCTTCTATTATGGAACTCTTCCCTGCAAGGCTGCAACACACCTTTTTTTGCTGGGGGTAGTACTGCAATAGACCTTTTATTTGCTGTGTTGGTGCTGACAGGAGGAAGGTTCCGAGGCTACAATGGCACAATTTTCATTTTGCAGTTTTGCCGCTTTCACTTGTTTTGCTTGTGTATAAATCAGTATGCCCGTTATTGCTTTGTTTATAGAAGGTGGCCCCCTTTATATTCTGAACACTTTTTTGGTTAAAATTTAGAGTTCTCACCTATGTTTGTTGTTTGTGTCCTTCCAGTGGTGTTGATCGATTCAAGCGACAGTTTGCCCATCTTGAGGAGCATTACGGTAAAGGTGAAAAGAGTTCTCCACTCCAAAGGCAGCATGCTTCATTGCCTAGGTAAGATGTTTAACTTTGATGTTTAAATGTCTTGCTATTGTTATTGGTTGGCTATAAGAAGCAGGGACACAGACATGTGACGTGACATGGATACGACACTACACGACAATGACATGTGAACACATTAGGCTTCGGAAAAGTAGGACACAGACATTGGGGGTATGTTGAAATTATATGTATCAATTGAAGATAAGAAACAACGATAATGTCACAATTATGAAATATGTGAAAGCAAAGTCACTAAATGAGTTTTTATGACCTAAGCATCCATGAAAGTTTTGACCCTGACCCAAATTTTTTAGCATTCTAACCTCCTGATGTGTCCCTAGCATGTCCTAGAATGTTCAACTAAACATATTCCATAGAAAAGCGAGCTTGTACATGGCATGTCCTACCCATGTCCGGAGAGTAGAGTAGAGTGTCCTTGTTTGAAACCTTTTGTGTTTGGGGGCGGAATGTATTGCCCATGGATATGTGATGCTGGTAGACGTGTCCATAATTCGTATAGGTTGTTTGGTAGTCCACACAATTGGTTCCATAAGTCCAAACATTCGCTCTCACTGCCTTTCCTTAATTCATGTATTGCCAGATTCTAGGTCTCTCTCTAGATTCTAAAATCATTCTTTCTCAACAAATTTATCGACTATTGTATGCTCCCCCATCTGGAAAATGTGGGTCATCAACCAAACTAGCGTGAGTGTCTGGAGTCGCCACTTAGGTTTGAAGCTATACCCAAGGAACCAAACGGAACACATAAGCAAAGACTACTAGTTCGTCATAACCAAATATTAGTTGGCTCGGGAGCTACGTTATGAGATATGAAGATGTTAGGCACTCCATCCCGCCTAACCTCGTGATCGACTAATCACTCAAGGGTTTTGATTTTCATTTTGGTATTACATGTTAACTATACAACTAAGGGGGGGACATGCAAAGGGGTTTGAAAGCTATAAACAAGCTGAACATGCATTTCTACTAATGAGAAACAAAACAGTAAGAATAATGTATTAAACAGGGAAGTTAACAAAATATAGAGATTGTGTAGAATATACCTTGCCTTTGCAAGGTTCAATGTTGCGTACACAAGGTTAGATAATGCGTGCGCATGTATTAATCAAGCATATGCAAAGTTAGTTCAAGACCATTTTTAGGTATTAGGATCCATTTACATCATCGGGGAGACATCCAACCATTGCTTAAAGATTCTTAGGGGGTCCAAATTGGGGTGTCTACAACAATGCAAAATGTTTGCTTGTGTTTGCTGAAGCCGGTTTCTGCAATTCTGATAAGCTGTCTTTGTAAGTTGGGAAGCATATTTGGTTGACCTCTTATGCTTATGGTTTCATAGTTTCACTAGTTCGACGGCATGTTTATTTGCATTACACATCTTCCTTTCTTCAGAGAACGGGTTAGTGCACCCAAGGGTGAAACTACTTCCGATGATAGCGATCAAACAGTGGCATCTGTTGCTACCACTCTTCAGAGTCCTCCCAAGCAATGCCAGGGATCAGACAATGCAAATACAGACCTACAGAACGGACTCAACAAGCCGAACTACAGTGCCCGTAGCCTATTAAAGAGTGCTAGTATTAGTGCTTCCAAGTGTATAGGCGTCCAAGCAAGAAAAGATCCAGAGGTAATCTGTTGCATCAAATGTTTGCTAATGTTTGTTCATTTTGTGACCATCGTTCATTGGACTCGATGTTTGAATGCTAATAGATAGAACACACTTTCACCAATCAAATTGCTCAAGGGAAAAAACAAGAAATAGTGTACCATGTAGGAATTGACCTCCTTTTCTTAAAGGCGATGCTATGCTGCAATTAAATGGGGTATTAAGAGTAGATTTTTTAGCCTTTTGTTTCTTGAGTGAAAGAAAAGATTGAACATTATTAGTGGTTGGTTGGAATTCGTATAACATCTCCAATCCTTACCCATTTTTCCACCCAAATTTGGATAGAGATTTGGGTTAGAAGCTTGATTTGGGTAAGGCATCTCCAATGCTAAACCCGTATTTTTACCCAAATCTCCTATTGAATGAGTGGCACACTTGTAATTGGTGAAATTGAAAAAAGGGTTTGAAAAAAATGGGTATGGGTTTGAGTCTCCCCAAATTTGGGTGAGGAAATGGGGTAGAACTCAAGACATTGGAGATGAGTTTTTAGGCTTTTTACTCAAATTTTGGGTATGGGTAGTAAAATGGGTAAGGATTGGAGATGAGATCTTTTATTTGCACCTGGTGTACTTGGGTGCTGCCTTCTTCCTGTCTATTTTCTTGTGGAACATTTATTTACTGATGGAACGAGAACAAAGATGTACAACACCCTAAATAATGATGCTCTATAGGCATCTGGGCACACCGCAGCTCACAACTTCATATTCTTTTGACACTTTTTTTTGAGAACGAACAAAGGCAATTTATATTGATGGAACACCGATACAACTTACACGGCCCATAGGCCTAACAAAGATAAAAATCTAAATATCTAAAAAACCAAAAGAAAAAGAAAAATCTACTGATGTGACTATGTAATGGTATTATTAAAAGAGCTAAATGTCTTTTGTTTCTAGCACAACTTGATGCTTTCGTTTAACACTTGTTTCGTTATTGTTACTACTATTGTTCTGACTACTAATTCCGGTTGTCTTAAAATGTCACAGGAAGAACCTATTGCTGAGCACGAGGAGGTTGATGGGTTGTCGCATAAGTTAGCAGCCCTCCATGCCTGATTTTAACACTATTCTCCGGTAACTCAACAAGAGTCAGATGGGCTTCATTTTATGCCAGTTTTCCGCTAGTTGCCAGTTATCTGTTTGCTGGTGGTTTCATGGTGACCTGAATCAAGTTTCTTTTCTTCGTTTCAAGACGCGAACAGGATCATATTGTTGTTGCAGTTTGTTTATGTTGTAACAACACTAGTAAGAAGAAATCCTCTCCAATGGTCTTAATTATGTTTTGGAGTTGCAAAATCCTTGTATTTATTGAAGTGGATGAGCAGACATTGATATAGGAAGAGAATGTCTGTATACCTTTGTTATATTATGTTTAAATGGATGATGAAGCACTGGCTACCTTATCTGGTGGCGTATACCCGATAACTTTTGCAGAAAGCTTTGTTTTTATCCCTTTTGTACTTCAGAATGGGGAATTCCTTGAAAATGGCTATTTGATTGGTCATTCTAACTTGGAGAGAAAACTTCACTATGTAAATGGAGGACAGAAAATTCCTAGTCTTGGGATACCTTATCCTAGGACAAAACTTGGTTCCAGATTGATAGCATCCTCCATTTGGTAGGGCATGGGATATGGAGTAGGGCTTCAAAGCCTCCCATAGACTATAGTATATCTAAACTAGTTCTAAAATGAGAAAACCCACTCACTCATTACCTGAGAGCAGCACCCAAATGGCAAATCAGAAATCCTGCAGGGCACTTCCTGTAGTGCACCTTGCAGGGCACAATCACAGCCGTCCACTTGTCTTTCAGAGTGCACTACAGGAAATGTCCTACAAGATCCTCGGATGAACTTGGTAAGTGGGACACAATTGAACAATTGGAATTACACAAAATGCGGGGAACAAAATCGAAGTATTTCAATGATGGTGCAATGTCATGGCCTCTAAATCTATACAATGTCATAGACTCTAAATCTACAATCAAATTGCGAATCATCTTCAAATTTAAACAGATAAGTAAATGTTTGAATGATTCTTAGGGAATGTTCTATGGACCCCAAAATACAAGTGATAATAATTGGTGCTTTCTTAAACTATTGACAAAACGGTATTTCCTGTATTTAGTTCAAAATTACTCACTATTCAAGACAGCTTTCCCAGACCTTACGATTGAATTTGATTGGTCGTGCACCTCATTTTTCTTAACTAAATGGTATTTTTTGGTATTTTCGGTGAAAACAAGTGGTATTTTGGCATTAGTTAAAAGACAAAAAATATATCTTGAACTCACCCTAATGTTTCATGTGTCCGCTGTTCGGAGATACAATGAAATGAATGTACTTATTATTTGTCGTAGTGTTTCTAGACATAGAAGTGGATGTTTCTGTATATCAACGGGCATTGAGTTTTGTGGTAATATGAAAAAATCATTGTACTGTTTTGTGGTGGTGTTCAATTCGTAATGTCATAGAATCACAGTAGTTGCCCTAAAATTCAAAATCCAAAACCACACACATTAATAAGTATTTATTAACCCCAAGCGTTAGGTCGGGTGGGCATGAGAAAGTAACTAAAGGGTTTGCAGTCGCAAGTTCGAATCTAAAAAACGCCAAATATTTTAAACCTTGGGATAATTGGAGGTTTGTCCGGCCGTTAATTTTAGGGTTCCAGAATAAGTCAAGCCATGGGCAAACTGGCCAGAACATCTGCTTATAATAAAAAAGTGCTACTTTTGGGGGAAATCAGTATTTACCCGGACCGTAGGTCAGTAAACGAACCGAGCTGTTCGTGCTTGGCTTGTTTAGTAATCGAACTGAGCTCGAGCTCAAGTTGTAGGCTCTTCTCTAAATGAGCCGAGTTTAACACTCCAAAGATCGACTTGATTGTATAAGCTCGGCTCGTTTACTGTTGAACTCGAGCTTGAGTCTTAGAGCTCGGTTCGGCTCATTTGCACCCTAGACTTTGGGGATGTGGACGTAAGTGTCTCTTGTTCGCGTTAACTGTATTACCGCCAAAAAAAACCCAGCTTGCTCATGCGAATGCGCTTTGCACGACGCATCAAGTCGTTCCACAGCCGCTGCTTCCGCTCGCGGCAAATCGAACCCATCACTAACATCTCCCTAACAAAAACTACAACCACCAAAAAGCCATCAACACCATCTTCTTCGACCACAGACTCCGCCATAGTGAAATGTAACATGGCCATAACGACCCACATGCGAAACGGGCAGTGCGACCTGGCTCTCGGCGTCTTCAAGGCCATGCCTCGTCGCACCCCCGTTTCGTGGAACGCCATGGTATCTGGGTACTTGTCGAACGAGAGGTTCGATCTCGCCCGAGAGGTGTTCGATAAAATGCCCGAACGAGACTTGGTTTCTTGGAACGTGATGATCAGTGGGTACGTACGGAATGGGAACCTCGGGGCTGCCCGGTCGTTGTTCGATCTAATGCCCGAAAGGGATGTTGTCTCGTGGAATGCAATGTTGTCAGGTTATGCGCAGAATGGGTATGTCGACGAGGCGAGGAGGGTTTTCGATGAGATGCCGGTTAAGAATTCTATCTCATGGAACGGGATACTTGCTGCGTATGTGCAGAACGGGCGTATTGAAGAAGCCGGTTTGTTGTTTGAGTCGAAACCGGACTGGCATGTGGTTTCGTGGAATTGCTTGATGGGTGGATATGTGAGGAAGAGGAGGTTAGGTGATGCAAGGCGTATATTCGATAGAATGCCCGTTAGAGATGAAGTTTCATGGAACACAATGATTTCCGGTTACGCCCAAGATGGGAAATTGTCAGAGGCACGGATATTGTTTGATGAGTCCCCGATACGGGATGTGTTTACGTGGACCACAATGGTCTCTGGATACGTGCAAAATGGTAAAGTGGATGAAGCTCGGAGAGTTTTTGACGAAATGCCAGAAAAGAATTCTGTTTCGTGGAACGCGATGATCGCAGGATATTCACAATGCAAGAGAATGGACATGGCAAGAGAGCTCTTCGAGTCAATGCCTTGTCATAATGTTAGTTCTTGGAATACAATGATTACTGCGTATGCTAATTATGGTGAAATTGCTCATGCGAGGAATTTCTTCGACAGAATGCCTCGACGTGATTGCATTTCTTGGGCAGCAATAATTGCAGGGTATGCTCAAACTGGTGACAGAGAAGAAGCTTTACGCCTATTTGTAGAGATGAAGAGGGACGGGGGAAGGTTGAACAGATCAACGTTTACATGTGTTTTGAGCACATGTGCTGATATTGCTGCTTTGGAGTTGGGGATGCAAATCCATGGGCGGCTCGTTAAGGCCGGTTATGAGAGTGGGTGCTTTGTGGGCAATGCACTTCTTGCCATGTATTGTAGATGTGGATGCATAGATGAAGCATACGATGTATTTGAGGACATTTCAGAGAAGGACGTTGTCTCGTGGAACACAATGATTGCTGGTTACGCAAGGCATGGATTCGGTAAAGAGGCTCTTAAAGTTTTTGAGTCAATGAAGTCGGCGGGTATCAAACCTGATGATGTCACGATGGTAATTACTCTAGTTAAATATTTGGGTTTCATTTCTATATTACTTGGACAGTACAGTGCGACATAGGACTGACTACTTACTTCCTTGTCACTTTAAAATCTTTTGCTCAGAATTGGCATCCTGAACCTTTACTGCAGAGAATTCAAAATAGTATCCAATTGCATTTAGAAATAGACTCTTACTAGAACGGTCGAAAGTAGTTGTCAGAGAGATGGCCTCTAGTGTGTCGGACAGACTATTTTGGTCTGGTACTTGATGGATTCCTCTTTTAGGAAATGACATAACCATTAAACTTTTAGGGCATTACCTATGCAATTACTAGGCAATAACCTTGCCTCAAGTGACCTGCTAAAGTTATCATTGCTTGATTCGGCTAGTAAGCAGTAACCCAACTTTTTACGTATTTGGGTCTGATGTTTTTTTTTTTGGCCATCATGTTCTCATACACTCGTATATTTGAATATTTATTAACAACTTGACATGTTAATTTGTGCTCGGACTTCTCATGTGATCGGAGTTTCCAGCCATTCCTTGGCTTCTTTTTCTTTTCTTTTTTTCCTCTTCTAGGGAAGCAATTCCATATATTCAATTTATTGCAAGTGTTATGTCGGCGCTATCACTAAAGTTAGTCCTTTTTTTGGTTAGTACTAAGAATATAGTGCTCTAAGTTTTTGGCATTTGCGGTGGATTTCAACACCAAGGGTAATAACACATACCCTCTGTGGCATGTTTTCTTCTGTTATATTAAGAACATACAGAACTAGCTTGAGTTATCTTTCTGCTATCAGCTCCCTAAATATTTTTTGTTGGTTAGCACTAAGAATGTAGTGCAACAAGTTGGCACTTGACAGTGAATTTCAACACTAATATGATACCATACTACACCTTTTTTTTTTTAACGGCAAATTTTTTTCATTAATCTTGAAATTGTTACAAGACTAATAGGAGCAACTAGCAAGGAAACAACATCATGTTCAAGGAACAATCATTTGCCCAATCTGAGACCCAAACCTATGATTGGCAAGAAACCAATCAAGGACACCCATATGGGCCGAAGCCCACCTGAAAAGGCCGAAGCCCAAACACCCTAAGTGAGTAATAATACTCAGATCAGAACAAATATAGCACATAAAAAAGGCCTAAACTGCCCAAATCTAAAAATTTGCTCAACAAATGGGCTAAGCCCAGCCCAAAACCCCACAACCAAACCGTAACCCAATCACAAATCTGCTGTTGCCGCCGCCCAAACCACGCTGCCGGCCACCACAGCCCCAGGCGCTTGCACCACCACCTGCACAACCCAAACAAGGACCGCGAAGACCAACAGACTCCGGGACGAAGACCCACGCCGCCGCTTGCCACCAAATCCCCAGAGACCGCCAAGAAGCCGCCACTTCAACCCTTACTTACAACCACACCGTCGCACGCCACTGTCACGGAGTCACCCATGAAAAGCTTGAGTATCACCGAAACCAGCAGAACCCAGATCTACGGCCACCACCACCTCGCTGTACGTGGACCCCCAACGCCGTTAGGCCAAACCGAAGCGACTCAAGAGTGAATCGGTGGGAGCCACACGATCCTCGCCCTCCCCTGCCCCACGAAACACTCCTCGCCGTTAGGCAAAACTGGTTACACCAAGTGTGAAAACCAGCCGAAGATCGGAGTAGGGGAAAGAGGTGGGGAGAGAGAATGACTGCAATGGAGTAACAATGGAGGGAGATCTGCAAAAAGATGGGGATGGAGAAAAAAGAAAGTCCAGGGGGAGGAGGGAAGGAGGCAGCGCCTCCCCCAGGCGGAGGAACCCTAAGAGAGAGTTGTTAATGTTTGAACTCCTGTTTACAAGGATTTGCTTTATGCCCTTCCTTTTTATTTATGCATTTGGAATGTGGTTTTGATATCTTTGTATGAGAATATCATAAAATGCGGTTAACATTTTTTTTCCGTTCCCGATTAGGAAACAGAAAAGCAGAAAAATGTCGATATCCAAGTGATTGTGAGTAAACATAGGCACAAAAAACTCCCACATACATCCCCATCAGATTGGCTGAAGACCTATGTACTTCCTGTTCAAACCCACAACCTCAAAGTTGATAGTCCGAGCTTTAACCACTGGCTCCGGGTGGACTACACTCAGATCAGTCTCCATTAACTTATCTTGGGAGTGGTAGATTGGGTATAGGTTTGAGATTTTGCATTATATGCACTTCCCTCAAGTTCAAACTCATTATTCTTTCAAGTGAAAATAACTCGTTTAGAAGGAAAGGAAAAGAATTATCTTTTCTTCTTAATGCGGACAGTACCATGACAATGCTATGATATCTTTGTCACTGCATATTAGTGTTTTTGTCTTTCTCATCAGCTGTATTCTAAGAAATCTAATCACAGGGTCCTTCCATTCAACAATCTATTTTCTTGTGCCCCAAAGATTGGATGACATTCGCTTGTACAGTTCTGTGATTTCTTTTCCACATAAATAAAATGGTAAATCCAATGTGTGATACTAACATAGGAAGATCCGAAGAGTCTTGATGTTCCTCTCTATTTCTCACTCTTGCGTTCGGCGATGAGAAGTTACTTCTTTATCAGAAAATAATGAACGAGATACGTATGTGTGTGCTACTCTACTCTCTATGTAATTTTTTCTTGAGTTCCACTTTCAAAATTTTCACTTAATTTTTGCAGGTTGGTGTGTTATCTGCATGTAGTCATACCGGCTTAGTGGACAGAGGCACAGAATACTTTCACTCAATGTATCAGGATTATGGCCTAACTGCAAACTCAAAACACTATACTTGCATGATAGATCTACTTGGTCGAGCTGGGCGCCTAAACGATGCCCAAAACCTAATGAATAGCATGCCATTTGAACCGGATGCTGCAACATGGGGTGCTCTCCTTGGTGCAAGCAGGATTCATGACAATACCGAATTAGCTGAAAAGGCTGCAGAGATGATTTTCGAGATGGAACCTGAAAATGCTGGAATGTATGTACTTCTCTCAAATTTATATGCAGCTTCCGGTAGATGGAGTGATGTTGGTAGGATGAGATTGAAAATGAGGGATACGGGCGTAAGAAAAGTCCCTGGGTATAGTTGGGTTGAAGTGCAAAACAAAATTCACACATTTTCTGTTGGGGATTGTACTCACCAGGACACAGGTAGAATATATGCCTTCTTAGAAGAATTGGATTTGCGGATGAAGCAGGATGGCTATGTTTGTGAAACAAAATTGGTTTTGCATGATGTGGATGAGGAGGAAAAAGAGCATATGCTCAAGTATCACAGCGAAAAATTAGCCGTTGCTTTTGGGATCTTGAATATTCCAGCTGGTCGACCAATCCGTGTGATGAAAAACTTGCGTGTGTGTGCTGACTGCCATACTGCAATCAAACATATATCCAATATTGTGAAAAGGGTGATAATCCTGAGAGATTCGAATCGCTTTCACCACTTCAATGGTGGAGTGTGTTCTTGTGGGGATTATTGGTGATAGCAAATGGATTTAAGGAGAAGAACTAATATATTTCTAGAAGTGGTTCACTCGTAAACTTCATACTTGTGCGGTGTTTTGGGTACTCCAACTCCTTATTTGGATCCTCAATAAAGGCTTCCTGGGGGAACTGTAGTACAAAGAGCTACTCAAAAACTAGCAATCATCAGAGTTTAACTGGCATCAGCTGAGGGGTTATGCATACAAGTGAGATTGCTCTTTCACTAGTTATTGGTCGTGAATTGGTTGTGAAAAGGAGAAAGGACGAAAAGGTCTGCTGATTAAGAAACAGGTGGGGAGGTCTGGAAATCTGTTCTTTTTGAACGCTGTATGATTACCATACACGAAAAGACAAACCTCTCTTGGAGTTTGGCGTTCATGCTCTGATTCAATGTTTTATGCGTTTTGCTCTAATGAGTTAAAGTGACGTTGGTGAGTAGAAACATGAACGGGAGACTCTCTCTAAATCCCTAACAAGTGTTCGTGCCAAACTCATCCTACAGTCGAAGCATTTCGAACCTTATTTCCATAAAAAAATTAGCTGTGGTTCGATATAGATCATACAAGCACAAAAGCCAGTCCTCTCTCCGTCAGTTAAAGTCGATTCTTCTGTTAATTTGTATCTTACAGAAGGAAACAAAAGATTTGAGCTTTGGTATGATGTGGATTAGGGTTGGGACCAATTCGCAGAAGAAATTCTGTGCTCCTTTGAGAGCTGCAGTTGGAAGCAACATCAGCTATTCCGGTGGCATTGGGCCTCCGCTAGTGGACGATTTCATGGTCTACGGGTAAATTACTAGTCGAGGTGCGCGTAAGCTAGCCCGGGTATCATGAGTTTCGAAAATAGAAAAAAGAGAACTCTACTGTGAGCAAAAGTACTGGCTCTTGCATTCTTATTTTGTCATGTAGGATTTGATTTGGAAGACATTGCTAACTGTATTTCATTGAAAATTATCCAAAATTGTTGCTTTCAAAATTCCTCTGCATTTTTTTTTGGTGGTAATTATTGATTAACCTGCACCTTCGTTCAATTTGCAGTATCCAATGAGGTGGTTTTGGGTACTTGGAGGAGACAAAGTCCTGAGTACTCGGCCCTTTTTCACACACAGAAGAATGCAATGTATCAACAAAAGATACAAGTTCCATTCACGTGGGCACTTCCATAACTACAATGGCCTAATGTGCTCAACCAGGTTCATCTCGAGTCATTATCCAGTGATAATAGGTGCTTTCACTGCCACGTTTAGGGCTGCAAACGAGCCGAGCCGAGCTTAATTTGTCGAGCTTGAGCTTGTTTCGTTTACTAAACGAGCCAAGAACTTGAGCTCAAGCTCGGCTCGAGCCTTTTATGAGCCGAGCTTACTCATTTACTAAACAAGCCTGTTTAATTGATCCGAGCGTCTCTTAACGAGCCGAAAACTCGAGCTCGAGCTTGGCTCGTTTACTATACGAAAACAAGCCGAGCCGAGCCGAGCTCTCGGTTCATTTGCAACCCTAGCCACGTGTAATCTCCACACCTTTCGACATCACATATTTTTGTGAGTCCGTAAACCCAGTTGTAAACTTTACAAAAATAGTCCATCTCACAGTTCACATACCAAGTAGTAGTGCTATTGCGATCAAATAACTTCGCACCAAGTAATTACACCATTATGACCTAATTTTAGTAGTAATTGCCTGGTGTAATTCTGACCTAATTTTTGCCCTATTACTGTAACTCCATTATCAAATAATAGTTTTTCGTCCATTTGTGCCACTAAAAACAGAGGAGGACAATGCACTACAGCATGGATCCCCACCCCACCCCACCCCACCCCCAGTGTCTTTACGTAGGCCCACAGTTTTTCTCTCTGTCTTCTTCCCCACAGCCCACCAACACCATGCATGAGATTCAGATACTCCTCCCTACCAAATAAAACAAAAACAAAAGCCTTCCCATTCACAACCACTGTGCTTGGAGGCATTCAAATCTCCAAGTAACGGACGTGCCACAACAAAACAGCACGTTGGAGTATATCAATCCATATTTGGCCTATATGGTATCTTAACACCAATCGTTTGGCCGGCTGGTCAAGGCTTGGGACTTGGGGTATACTTTGTTACGATCCTAATGTCCCACATCGGCTAAGTACGGGCTTGGCCATGCACGTATAAGCTCTTGGGTACCCTTCTCTTGTAAGCTGATTTTCAAGAATGAGTTCTACCCAAGGGTTTGTATCATACTCTCTCCTGAAGTTTCAGCTGGCTAGGTTTGAAACTTTTCAGGTGCTATCTATGATCTTTTGGGGTGATTCCGTAATTGGGACTCTTTCAAATGGGCCTTGAGGTTGGTCTCTCAAGATTAGTCAAGGTACACGAAAGTGTGCGGTGAGAATTGAGATTGATGCTTCAACAGATATGCAAGCAAGTAAGCTGATCTGGACACCTGAGTTACTAAAAAAAAAAGATTTGGAGGGAGAACTAGAGGTCACACGTGGAGCACACATCCCTCCCTCTGCTTTTTGATGGGCCAGTGCATGTTTTGCAGGTCACTAAGCGGAGCTTTTCTTAGTTTTTCTGAGCTATATATACATATACCGAAGCTAGCTATTTCTAACTTCTCAGCTCAAAACCCTCTCTCTCCTCCCCCCTCCCTCTCTCTCTCTCTCTGAAGCTAGTTGAATGATGGGGACGACAGTTGATCCATTGGTAGTAGGGAGGGTGATTGGGGATGTGGTGGACATGTTTGTGCCAAGTGTGACCATGAATGTCTACTTTGATACAAGGCATGTCACTAATGGATGTGATATTAGGCCATCTCTTGCTACTAATCCTCCAAGGGTCACCATCTCTGGTTTTCCTCATAACCTCTACACTCTGGTAATCTCTCTCTCTCTCTCTCTCTCTCTCTCTCTCTCTCTCTCTCTCTCCACGTTATACGTTTGCAAAATGCTATTTCCTATATATCTCTTTCTTGTTTGACCCTCGGCGAAAGTCAATGCTTTTAGTTGTAGTCGATGAGTTTTGAACTCTATCAAATGTATGGGAGTACATTGCACCCTTTTTTTTTGAACGGCAGAGTACATTGTGTTTATCACCGGGCTACCACTGCACTTGCAAATATCTCAACTACAATGATGATGCGTTAAAAGTATGAATATTTATCTTAATCAAAATGCATCTTTTATAATTGCATGTGATCACCATTTATTCCTTAGATACATACATATACATATACATATACATATACATATACATATACATATACATATACATATACATATATAATCTTAATTATGATAAAGGGTTGATGATGATGGAAAAAGCGCATGCATGCATGCAGGTGATGACTGATCCAGATGCACCAAGTCCGAGTGAACCTTCCATGCGTGAATGGGTGCATTGGTCAGTCTTTTCTTCGCTAGCTAGTTATGAATATGTGCTTTTTAATTTATTTTTGCTACTCCTGGTTTATCTTTTTCCTTGATTATTAAATGCATGGTTTAATAAGTGGGTAGATGGGTTTAATTAATTTCTCATTTTTGTCTATGGTCGCTCTGTAATTAATCAGGATTGTGACGGATATTCCTGGTGGTACCGGTCCCACTGAAGGTAATCTTATTTATTTTCTCAGAAAAACAAAAAGAGAAAATTGCCCTTGTTAATTTCCTCTCTTTGCTTTTGACATGTACATGTTTTTTTTTTTGGTAAGGTAACATGTACATGTTCTTGTGCATCACTAGTTGCATGCTCTCTCTCTCTCTCTCTCTCTCTCTCTCTCTCTCTCTCTCTCTCTCTCTCTCGTTTTAGACTCAAAATGGAGATATGCCAATCCCAATCAAGTCCAAGAAGCCCATAAAGCCAAACTTCAAAATACAATTTCTGACCGAAAGTTTAACGTCCCGGCCTTAAGGTACTACTTGTGGCCAATTCCCTAAGATTTGCGGCCACCACATCAAAGAAGCTTGCGGCCACGACCCAAAACATTTGCGGCTCTAGTGTTTAAGTTTGGGCCAGCTTTTCTCCCAATCTTGTGACACTTAAAAAGGAGAAATTTACTCTCCCAAAACATGGCACGGGGAAATTACGAGTCTCGAGCCACAACTTTTCGCTTCTCTCGTCTTCGATAATCTTTCCAGGACGGAGTGAGCATTTGTGTGCCTAAAATGTATCCTGTGTAGTGTGTAGCCAATGGTCGTTCGATACATGTCAGCAGCCGGTTCGTGTCGTTAGATGGCCAGGTGTCAAGCATAAAGCCAGTGCTTGTGTCGTCAGATGACACCTGGTTCATCATATATGCCACTGCAGGCCAAGTAGTATTAACAGTAGTGTGCTTTGGACTTGGGTTGTATACGAATCTGTTTCGTATCGCGACACCTGGTTTATCCCGACACTGCCAAGTAGTATCAACATAGGGAAAAATTTTCAGTGCCGAGCGGGTACCACGTGGTGCCCGCTCGTGCATCCAAGCCGTCCATTTCGTGTTTGAACGGCTCAGATTTAGAGAGAGAAAAATGAGAGAGAAAGTGTTGGGGTAAGAGGAGAGAGAGGGTTTCAATCCGAGCCGTCCAAAAGTGAATCGAACGGCTCAGATGAGCTGAGCGGGTGCCACGTCGGCAATACCCGCTCGGCACTGAAAAACTTCTCATCAACAAAGTGTCTTGGACTATGTTGTATACGAGTCATCAGCCTGTGTTTATACATGGCATCCTATTGCAGCCCAAATTTTTCAGAGTCTAAAGCGAAGATTAGAGATGGGATCCTCTTTTGTTCCGCTATTCATGAGAAGTATCAAAGTAGGGTCCCCTAAAATTTAAAATTTTCGAGAGCTTAAAACGGTCACACCTTGAGCTTTAGCTCAGGTATCAGTTCTGCATGCTAAGGGCGCCCCACGTGGTTTGTCATAACAAGCTTGATCTCCCATCATATCATACAATTAAAGTCCCTAAGTCTCATGTGGTGTGGTTGGAGTGTAACGGTATCATGGTTGCCGTATTTAGGTGCTAGCTAGGCGTAGAATATTATCTGATGAGTACCAAATCTTTCATTTTTGCATGGTGCTCACTCGTCAGTCATCACGTCTTTCATCTATAAGCCACTAACCACATGGTTAGGTGGTAATGACTAATGAGTGTGCACAAGCGTAAGCTCGAGCATGAGCGTGAAAGTAAATTAATAAAATTTGCAGGAGCGAAGATTGAGAGTGAGAGCATGATGGCTCCACTTAAAAGATTATATGACTTGCGGGTGGACTCGACCTGTCATGGTTTTTAAAGTAACGATTCTCAGTAGTACGCAATGCACCGTTCGAAACCCGGCCACTGTGTTACTATGTATCATCTTTTTAAGGCCCTCGAGAATCTCATGGATCCCTTCTCGAGCTAGGGCAGAAACAGAGCTCCTTCACCTGCAATTCACATTACTAATACTTTATCGAAATGTTATCGAATTCCCTCTTTCGAAAACATGAATTACAATCATCTAATTATGGTCAGTGAGCTTAAACCTTTGTTGATTTGTATGATGGCACCCACATGTTATTTATCTTATTTGGTTCACAACGGGCCTAATCGCGCGTGACTTGGGCTCGTTTTCATGATTTGAACAAGTGAGCTCTTGAGCAACTCACACTTGCAAATAATAAAATTCAATCACTGTAATCGGTGAAAGTGAGCTAACCTCCTGACCTTCTTTCTCATGACACCTAAGTGCACCCCTTGATGCCATTGAACCAAAACTTCTTGGCTATTCCATGATGAGAGATTTCCATAAGAAGAAAAAGACTGTCTGCATGAAGACTATCACATTTTTTCCCTCTTGTTTCTCATCATTTCCATTGTCCGGCCAGTTGCCATAACAAATGTAAATCAATTACCAGTTGTCCAATGAATGAATGTGTGCAGGAAAAGAAGTGGTGCCATACATGGGGCCAAGGCCACCAGTGGGGATCCACAGGTACATTTTTGTGCTTTTCCAGCAGAGGGCTCCCCTGGGAGGCGCTGGTGTAGGAATGGATCAGCAGCTGCCCGTCTCACACCGGGCCAACTTCAACACCCGGGCCTTCGCTCACCAGCTCGACTTGGGCTTCCCCGTTGCCACCGTCTATTTCAACGCCCACAAGGAGCCAGCAAACCGGAGGCGCTGAATTTATTTATTTATTTTTAATTTCATGCTAGTAATAATGATATAATATTATAATTGATGGTGGTACTAGTAGTAGTTTACTGCTTTACTAGTACAAATATGTGTGGTTCTAACTTCTATATATGGGACTTTTTAGTGCCGGTTTAAATAAATTGAAGTTGGTTTTAGTCT
Source organism: Rhododendron griersonianum (assembly GCA_018127125.1). NCBI lineage: Eukaryota > Viridiplantae > Streptophyta > Magnoliopsida > Ericales > Ericaceae > Rhododendron > Rhododendron griersonianum. Next base: position 24,543,094 of record CM030799.1, read on the forward strand.
TGTATTATGTTTATTAAATAAATTGAAGTTGGTTTTAGTCTTGTACTCCTATTATGTTTATGAAATGATACCATGCTTTCACACTCCTAAAGTCGCCACTGACCAAGCATGCTGCGTGCATCGACAGTGCACAGATTGACGCGTGGAGTCACGTTAGGGTTCCATAGACATCATTGGTTTGGATTATTTGTGTGGGTCCCCGAGATGGGCCCCGCGCATCGATCTATGCACCATCGGTGCAAATGTGTCGGTTGTCAGATGTATCCCGTCTCTATGAGGTTCTTCTCTTATTCTGCGTTCATATGGACTTAACTTAAACTTAACTTAAATCTGAAAGTTGTCCTTATTTGAATTTTTTTCGCATTTGTTAGCTTTGCGCCAAAATTTTGACGGCTATTGATTCGTCCCGACGAGAGGAATCAGAAAAGTAAATTTTTTTTACTTTTACCCAAGTATTTTGAGAAATAACTATTTTTTAGAGCAAAAAATGTCGAGATGAATCAATAACCCATAAAAGTTTGGTCCAAAACTAACAAATGTGGAAAAAATTCAAATAAAGACAAAACTTTCAGATTTAAATTATGTTTAAGTTAAGTCCATAAGAACGCATCCGTCCCAAATTAGATGACAATTTTTTATATTTGTGCCAATTTCAATTCTTTATATATTTCAATATGAATCTTAAAAAATATGCAATATGGATCTTGCTTGATAGTTCTCGATTAGTTCTTTTATACAAAGTTTTCAAACTCGTAAAAAACATTATAGATTGAAAGATATAAACAATAAAAAAATAATATAAATATTAAAAATTATCATCCTTTTTGAGACGGTGAGAATAACATTAATTTATTACTGTACTTTGGTTGGTCCTAGGCCCAGTAGACTACATATTGAAGTACCATGTATCATTTACACGGCCTAGACTGACGTTTAACCCCAACCATGCATTCTTCCAACAGTAAGGTTGTTTCCGGTAGTGAAAAATTTGTAGATTTTTATTTGTAGTCGAGAAGTTGTTAAGTGTTTTCGATAGTAAATAAGTTGTTGATGGTTTGTGAGTAGAGTTACTGTAGCAAAAATCGTATTTTTGTTGAAAATTTTTTTGTTAGTGAAAACGAGAGAGTAAAATGCTGAAACTTTTTTATTAGTCGGAACGAGATGGTAGTGAATAAGTTTTTAATGTTTTTTGTTAGTGGAAACGGGGCCTAAGTCCACCCTGGCCCACGGGTCTGTTTTACCGCTCCTCCCACCGTAGCGCTCTATCTCACCTTCTGTCTCGACAATCAATGGTCTGAATTTTAAAAGAATTCTTTTAGAACTCTTTCAAAAGAGTTCTTTTAAAATTCGGACCGTTCAATTCGCTTTTGAACTGAGAGATTGAGAGCGGAGGGGATAGACTTTTTGTTTTCCAAACTGTCTTCTATGCAAGGGAGACTCTTAGGCTCACTTGAAGGTTGCGTCTTTATCTGCCTTAAAGAAGGTTAAACTCGATCAGAGTGCTATGAACGTATGTCACCCCGACTCAATTTTATGGAGCCAGCGCGCCCTGCTTTTAGGAGTCCCGTCATAATCTACATCAATATTCGTACCGTTGATCTTATGTTCTGCAGAGGAGTGCGTTTTTACTGTAGATTTTTCAGTGCCGAGCGGGTATATCCCACGTGGTATCTGCTCGTCGCATCCGAACTATTCGATACATTTTTGAATAGCTCGAATTGAAACTCTCTCTCTCCTCTCACCTTAACACTTTCTCTCTCCAAATCTGAGCCGTTTCAAAAACGAAAGAGGATGGCTCAGATGTGCGAGCGAGCACCACGTGGTACCCGCTCGGCACTGAAATTTTTTCCATAAAATTAGCTTGATCGGGCATCGGTAGGCATGTGAAGTCATGAATATTTAGTTTGGGCGCAGTTAATATATGTAGTTTTAAACTAATTAAGCCACTCATTTAATATTAATAACATACGTTTGTCCAATATTTATTGCGATAAGTAATTACGCTAGTTTGATAATTAAAGTTCGTACCACTTAGGATTTGTTTGGTAAGCTAGTTTGATAATTAAAGTTCGTACCACTTAGGCTTTGTTTGGTACGCTAGTTTGATAATTAAAGTTCGTACCACTTAGGCCTTCTTTAGTAAAGTTGTCAGTTTTTATTTTTCGTTTGAAAAACAAGAAATTAAATGAGTTTTTGTTTATTTATCAAAAAATAAAAACAAAAAAACATGTTTGGTGACCATAATGGTTTTTGTTTATTTGTTTTTCAGGCTGCTGATAGTGTTTTCAAAATAAATGAAAAACAATCTTTGTGTTTCTAGAATTTCTGTAAATTAGTGGAATTGATTATGTATTTTGTAAACACAAACATGTTTATGGTGTGTTTCAAAATATATCGAAAACAAATACAAAAAACTGAAAATAAAAACTTTTCCAAACAAAGCCTTAAAGTTTTAAATATTTTTAGATTATAGTGTAAAACTCAAGTGATCCCTCCATCCCAATTCTTTAATCCCTTTTGAGAGTCCGTGCCACTTTTCAATTGATTATATCTTGCAATCTATAATCTTTTAGGTGATTTTGAAAATATCGTTTAAAAGAGCTTATTGAGATATATCAAACAAGATCCATATTGCATATAATTAAACAATATTACCAATTAAAATTTATAATTAGTTTTTTAGCCGGTTAGGATAGAGCGATGGACAAAAAAATGGGGACGGGGGAGTAGTTTAGTGTGTATTTAATTTTGGCCAAATTTTAGTAGTTTGTATATATATCACCCTCTCCTTACGCCACTACCCATTTTCACTGTCACCGCTACCATCTCTCTACCACCTCCACGTACTACTGAGATCATTTCACTTCCAACTTATCCACTGTTGCAGTGGCGGATGCAGAATTTATACTCAGCAGGAGCCCAAATTACTTTTATTTTTAAATTAATAAAAAATGGTCTATTATATAAATATTGCTAATTACTATTTCTTAGAAGAAGACGAGATTCGGTACATGATATGCACAATCGTATTTAATTCTATTATCACGACCGAAAAATGGTTGATAACTTTGAAATTTTAGAGGTCTTTTTTCACACATATATACTCCCTCCGTCCCAATTTAATTGTCTCTCGTTCTATTCTAACTGGCTAAAAAACTAGTTATATCTTTAAAATCCGTAATGAATTTCATATCGAATATGGATTTTGTTTAATAGATCTCAATTAGTTTTATAATACAATATTTTCAAAATCATATAAAACATTATAAATTAAAAGATAAAATCAACTGAATAGTGACACGAACTCCCAAAAAGGATAATTAAATTGGGACGGAGGGAGTAAAAACTTTATCAATTTTTTTTTTCACCAAGAGACTTGCAGGGACCGATCGTATAGAACTTTTTCAAATTAACCTTAAAATATAGTATAGTTAGTGAGATAATTAGGAGGTGTGCGGGGACCCGGGCCCCTGCTTGCACCCCCCTCGGTCCACCACGGACTGTTGCCATCTCCGCCATAGAAATATGATGTCATTCTATTTGTCCTAGTCTTTGTAACAATTTTAAAGATTAATGAAATTTTATTGTTATTAAAAAAATAAAAAAAAAAACCACCGCGCGCTTTAGCTACCACCATCTCACCAACTTCCACCGCTACAACCGGTGCTCCATCTTTCAGAATCATAACGGTTACACCACTCTTCGCCATAATTTAATAGGATTACATTTTTTTGTCAAATAAAACTCAATTGTTGCCAATGGACCTTTGTCCAATGGCGGAGTCAAAATTTTGACCCGAAAGGGCCGGCTTAATAAATATATATATATATATATATATTTTTTATCGAAACATATACTTATTACTATCATAAAGTTTTTGTTTTCCAATCCATTACATTTGTATATTAAAATAATTCTAGCCTAATGCAGTACTTAAAGTATACCAACCATTTTGTCTTTTTCTTTAAATCAGTACTTCAACGTGCTTATTTTTTTTATTTATGAAAGAAATTGAGAAATGAGAATGTAAAATAACCAATTTTTTCATCAAGTCAAACCAAAATTATTAAGATTATAAGTAGCTATACACGAATAATTATCAATAATATTCAAACTCAGAGGTCTCAGGCGTGCCACCCCCGGCCCCCAAACATAGCTCCGTCTCTGCCTTTGCCCAACAACACATCAAGGGTGCACCTAGGTGTCGGAAGAAAGGTTGGGTTCGAGTTGCAGGAGCGTCATCGTGAGGGATCGAGAGACTGTTGGGCCCAAAATGCCCCCATGGATTTGGTTACACAATGTCACCCCCCTGCAACCGCTCTAAAAATAGACTTGCGGGTGTGATGTCGAATGCCATAAATTAAAGACCTAATTGAAGCTATTCCTAACACCAATTAGTTTCAGGAGAGATGGTGGAAAAGCGGTCCGACGTAAATGATCCAACAATACTGACTTTCGTCGTTAAAAAAAAAATAAAAATTCAATCGTTTATTTTATTTTATTTTTTGGTCAAACATCTATGTCTCTATTAAAAAGTTTAGCATTCTAGTATTTAATTTGTACTTGTTTTTCAATTTTCAATGTTACTACAAAACAACACCAAGACAGAGGGCGATTAAAATATACAAAAAAATATTACCAAAAAGTCTCACGACAAAAAATCCTACTGGAGCACAAAATGTCATAACTAGTTTAGAATCCACTTTGTAGGTCACTAACGTGCATATATATATATATATATATATATATATATATATATATATATATATATATATATATATACTTTCTTGACTAACACCACAATGCATGAGCTAGCACTCGTGTAGAGCTAACCCCATAAACCCCCCTCACTCATCACTGGTATTGAATGGTAGATAGAGCTGTATATGCTCCCCCCCACTCTCCTCTTTCGCCAACCATCACTCTCTCTCTCTCTCTCTCTCTCTCTCTCTCTCTGTAGCTTTGGTCAAAGATTGTTTGGACAGCTCGTGGGTAGTTGAAACATGGAAACCAGAATCACATGTGCAATGCAACTACTTTAACTTCAACCAACAGAAAAAACTGTAAGGCCAGGGCTTATATCCAACTTCCAGAGTGGTGAGAAAATAAATGAACGAACCAGAAAAAATAAACGCACTGAGGCTCCAATATAGAAATATATCAGAAGAAAAATGAGCAATGTTGACGTTCGTACGCACGGCCCTTGGTTGGACGTGCACGATGTGCACCGGTTGAATCGTATTGAATTATTCGTGACGGACAAGATTTTCGCCGGTCCACCCTATGGATGGACAGAATTATATGTATAAATAACACCGTGTTGGAAATCTCGGTGAATTAACTTGGGAAATTTCGAGGGTCTTTCGAGGCAACTGAAAGCTCTCTGGACTGTGCATTTGTATCTGGACCGTATAGCGCAAGTGGTTTTGCTGGTTAATTTGTTACTACCCCCATGATGGCAGAATTCATTCTTGAATTTATCTCCTGCAGTTTCAGAAATCTATTCCTGGTGTGTAGCTCTAGAGTCACTTAGCTATGTATTGGCATCCAGTTCTCAGTGTTTCACACCAGTTCCACGAATTTCCGCATAGCTACATTCTGATACCGTTTTCGTAGGCAGACAAAGTTGATCAGTTCGCCAATGTGGCCTTCGGAGGTGCATGTCCCGATGGTTGTGGCTTAGCCGTTTTATCTCAGGAGACAGACGCCGGTTAACTTCCGACACCCATCAGTGAGTCGGTGAATATGTTGTAAGGAGGCGAAAAATTATTTATCGAGTTTTGACATCTCCTGAAACCCCTGATTGTGTGGGCGCGGGACTCGATAAAATTGTGTTCTTTTCTGATTCTGAGAAAGAAAAAAAAAACTGGAATATTGGATTAGGTTTCCAGATGATCCCATGCATCAGAGGATGGACTCACAGTTGCCTACCACACTGTCTAAAGAATATTCAATCCTCTTGGGAATTTGTTTGTCTAAAGGCATTTAGCTAGCTGTTGTCAACATTGGTTACCCAAGAGGGGTATTTCTGCAAAATTTTGAAAGATTAAATTTTAATTCATTTCCATTAACTATATTAACAATAATCAGTTCGACAAAAATTACTTTCCTCATTTGAAGTTGGTATAGTAGAATAATTTTTAATGCCTAGCGGTTAGCAGATCAATTTCCATAACTATTCTAGATATTCCAGTATCTCATTGGATAAGATTAGGAAGTTCAAGAACAAATATCTGGAAATTAAACTCGAAAATCCGTCCGTGGAGAATTCGATAAAATTAAACGATTATTTGGGTCTGTAATTTCGTATCGATGTTACAATCAGCTGTATCAGAAATTTTGGCTTTTATTTGTTATCAAGATGTTTATAAATCTGAATTCATTTATAATGCATTTGCTCTTTGTGATTAACTCTCAAATGTTACCAAAATCCTTTTTTTTTTTTTGGTAATTAAAAATCCCAATTTTTTTATTTTTGAAAATGCCTTCGTATATATAGTTCAGGCATTTGTATTTAAAAAAGTAATCAGAAAATATAAACAAAAGGACATTTAATTCCTTAGGGTGATTTTATCAAATAAAAAATAAAAATTCCTTAGGGTGATTACCATTTTTCATTCTCTTTTATTTTTTTGGCGATCGATGTACCATTTTTCCTTCAGTGTGTGCCGACTTTTATCGGATTCATGCATATCCCATGTTATGATCCTCGCGATATAAAGAAAGAAAAACTAAATACAAAGATACTACATGTAACTTCATCTACTCCGCGCAGGGGGGAAAAATATGGCGTATCGTACAGAAATGGATTGCCAAAATCATCACCCAAATATTTTTCTGCATAGTAAAAGAAAATCCAAATTCCAAACAAACAATTCCATCCAAACATATTAGTAGCTAAAAGCATATATACTTTATCGGAACATCAACTGTTGCAACTGATACAAGCAACCGGTGCTCGATCCAAACATCTTACCAGTTTATATTACACATGATCGGAAATCGATCTCAGTCGTACTCTTCTTCACTATATAAATCCGGGCCAGTTTGGATTCCGTACTAAAACATGAAATCCCCGGAAGTTAATTTTCTAGAAATTATGTCACACTACATACGAACACCATTTTTTCTGTTCTGTAGAGATAGTAAAAGTTAATATATATATAGTAAGTACTAAAATCTCCAAATATATCGCGATTACGCACTGGCAATCGCGTTATATAGGCAAGCCAAGCCTCTGATCAAATAAAGAGACGAAGCGTGGGAGAGGGGCGGTCAGCCTCGACGCTTCCTTGGGCGGCGCCGTTGGATGTGCCGAGGGTGAGATTCAAATCAGGTAACGTAGATGTTTGATGAGCATGGACAATGGACCGTCGTCGAGCCACGCGATGTTTGTTTGGATCAATCCCTTTGCTTATTAGCTTCTTCTTCAGATGAGAGTTCCAGTAGTTTTTCACCTCATTGTCAGTGCGTCCAGGCAATCTTCCGGCTATCAGAGACCACCTGAATTGATTTATAAAATAAAATAAAATAATTATTGCCGTTTTATTTCAAAGTGTAGTTGGAGTATCCTGATTAATTCTGTATCCTTTTCTTTTTTTTTTGATCGGCAACAAATTTTTTTATTAATTTTACTCAATAAAGGGTATTTAATTCTATATCTTGTTAGGTTTATGAAAATAGAGAATTTGATAAATCATATACTGTGGCATAAAGTGGTGATAGAAATATACTTATAGCAGCCCTCTTATGTCAGAGCGAAGTGCATTATATTTGAAATCAGATACATAATTTTGATGTATAAATTATAGATGTAACTGTTCGGTTACTATTTTTAAAAGGAAAAAAAGAAAAGAAAAGAAAAGAAAACACTTTAGGAAAATAATTATTTTAATCTTATACTACGTGTTTATTATTTAGCAGAAATAGTCGTCAAGAATAAATTAAGAAAATCTATGTGAAAAGGTTCATTTCTTTCTTAAAATAACGCTAGAAAAGTCCGATTTTATTATTATTTTTTTTTTACGAAATGGGTTGTTTCTCAGAACAATACTAGAAAGAAATTTGTTGATATATATATATATATATATATATATATGTATATATAAACGATTTCGGAACACTAATGAAGATGTCTTTTTATTTTTGTACGGGGTACAATTAATCGTATTCTTTTTACCGAGAGAGAGAGAGAGAGAGAGAGAGAGAGAGAGAGAGAGAGGAGGGGAAAGAAAGAAAAAAATGTTTCGTTCCCGTGCGGATGATGAAATTATTATTTCCCGAACAAGTGAAGAAATTCTAAAAACAGAAGAGAAGAAGAAGAACAAAAAGGACTTAATTAAATTGGATCCTTTTTCCAAGTCCCTGAAAGGGAGTAGACGGTCCTGTTGGGCCCATTCGTGAACTCTTTCTCGGCCTACTTTGATAATCGAAACAGTTCCTATTTTAGTTATCGTCAAGGACATCGATAGATATTCGCAACAAGTTCCGAACATCTCGGACGTCATCGGAGTGGACCGAGAAAGGCCTCGCAAATGGGCGGGCGGACGACTAGTAGTTCCTCTTGAGAATCGATCCCAAGTCCTAAAAAGAATTACTCCACTACTAATGATATTATTACCGATTTCCCAGGAGATGATGGAGCTTGAAGATAAGATCTTCTTCATCTTCACCAAAGTTGCCTCGTTTTAGGTCTGGTCTTAGATAGTTTATCCATCTCAGCCTGCAACTTTTCCCGCACCGGAGCAACCCTAATCATCAATCAACAAAACCCCAGAAAAACAAATTAAAATTCATCAAAGAAACCAAAAAAAAGTACACAAAAAAAGATTAAAAAAAGGGTTGGTGAAGAAAAGGTAACCCCTTTCTCTCTCTCTCTCTCTGTACAATTACGTACCTGCAGCCTTAGGGATGAAGCGCCAGTTGCCCTCGCCATGCTTTCGGATGTAGTCGATGAGCTTCTGGTCTTCTTGCTTGGACCAAGCTCCCTTGTTCGTATCATTTTTATCACAGCATGGTTTCCTCATCGTTCAATCACCTGTAAAGGATTATGCGTATATGCATACGTATATATGTACAACAGACATTCACACACTTGCGCAGAGAGAGAAGAGAGAGAGAGAGAGAGTGAGTGAAGGCAGTCAGAATACAAGAACCGAGACTAGCTATATAGGAGAGCAATGAAGCCGGCCCCTAAGAAAGATATTAAAGGGGGGTTGGGCTTTTGACTTTTAGACTGGTGGTTTAGTCCTTTTGGGTAGTGGAAGATAGAATTAGGAACTACCCCCTCACTGGGGAGAAATTTTGGGTTGCAGACCGGGTACCACGTGGCGGTATTTGTCAACGATTTTGGTCGTCCAAACGTATTTTAAATGGTCCAGATTTATTTCCTCTCTCTCCTCTTTTCCTCTCTTTAAAATCCAAACGATCCAAAATACATTTGGACGTACGACTGGAATCGCCAACAGGGCACCACGTGTGTGGTACCGGCCCAAACCCAAAAACTTCTCCTCGTGACTTGAATATATAACATATATGCCATTTTGATGGAAGGTGGCCCTTATTGTAAAGTGCATGGCATTAAGTGACAGCACATTGGGAGAGGGAAACTACTCATCATGGGAGAGGGTAACTTTACTCACATTTGGTGAGCGTTGAGCTATGTTGTGGGTCTTGATTTGAGGATCGAAACCGTTTATTTTGTACTAATTGATTTGTTAAGAGAATTTTAAAAAAAAATGTGTTCAATTTAATATCAATAAATGCTTAGTCAACAAATTATTGTTCTTGGTCGTAGACTTATAGCAATTTTTTTTGTTTTTTTTAATCAAGTAAGTACCGATATTGAACTGAAATTGTGTATGGTATCCTAATAAATTGATTCATACACAATGAGCAATTTTGATTACTCAAATGAAACCTGGAACATAGTTCATGGAATCTAGGTAAAATTACCGTCACGCGAGGGTGAACAAAATTACAGTCGTGTGTACATAATTAGTTATTAAAAGATATATATACTCCATTAGTATTCTTGTTTTTCATCAAAATACTATTTTGGATAATTATTTCTCCCAGAAAAGTATAAAAACTGAATCAAATTTAAAAACAGAACAAAATATTACACTTGTATGAATTTAGGAGAAATCCACACAAATTTCTTGTTTCTTTTCTCTTAATTCTATAGGGGCTGAATCAAATTTCGATTGAATAAAATCCGCTTTAGCGCTTGGGTATCAACGTGGCAAAAGTGTCATAATTCCCTTCGTAATGAAGTTTCTTTTCCTGGTTTCAGTGAAATACAATAAGTTTTTTTTTTTTTTCCAAGTGGAATTAATGGAATGCAGTTGTTATCTCCTTTATACTCCCATGCACACTCGTAAGCACTCATCCCCCTCCCCAAGTCCCCTAGGATAGAGTAAATTTTGTTTAACAAATGACAAAATCTTTAAAAAAATTAATTAATTTTTCAGTTAATTTTCAGTCATTTTTTCAATAGCGTTCGGTAAATTTGAAGTCTTTTTCATTGAAGCAAAACAAGAACCACTTTTGGCCTAGGGCGCAAGACCACACTAGTTCGTTTTATTTGAAGTGAGATTGTCATCCAACTCCAAACCCATCTCTCACTCTTTCTCCATTTTGGAGACTCAAAAAATAAAAAAATTATTCGACAAGTAATTTTGGAGAATCAACAACTCCAACCTCGATCAATTCTCCATTTTTCATCTCCAGATCTTCCCCCTAGTTCTTCCTCCTTTCTTTTATAGGGCTCCAAAATTTCCCCAATTCTTGGGTACGTAATGGGTGTGCTTGATTGTTTTATTTTTAGGCTCCCGTTTTAGACCTTTGGGGCTGGGCTTCGACCTATGTGATGTACTGTCCAACTTTTTGTTGGATTTTCCTTTTCCCTCTCCCCGTTTTTAATAAATTTTTGCCTATCAAAAAAAAAAGTAAATCTCCCAATTCTTTCTTTATCTATCATTTTACAGCCCCAAACTTCCCCCCAATTCTTCATCCATCTATCATTTTCCAACCCGTTAATTTCTCATTAATTTCCATCCCACCGTTCCAAGATGAGTTTACCAGAAAGCAATATGACACCATTTCTTAGTTTTGTAGAAGAAGAATTAATGGAAGAGAAAAAGGAAAAATAAGTGCGAAAAGGATTTGTATGCCTCCAACACCGGCCACGCGCGGCTATCTCAACCCATTATGCAAAACAAATGGAACAATCAGTGCGAATAGGATTTGTTCCTGTCCTGGGGATATTGTGATCAATCGTGGAGGGAAGAAGAGAGCTATCGGCTCTGGAATTATTACTCTCTCCGTCCCGATTTGTTTGTCCACTTTTTGACTTTTAAATGTCCCAAAAATGTTTGTCCATTTGACTTCTAATTGGATCGGTTTTCCCTTTTTGCCCTTTCTTTAGTGGAATAAAGTAACTTTTTTGAAAAAGTTGAGGGTAAATGTGGGAAGTTGAACCTTTTTAATAATCATTGTGTTCCCTAAAAAAGTTGGATTTTTGAGATTGGACAAACAAATAGGGACGGAGGGAGTACTTCTCAGTGAACCCCACCTTTGGGGTAGATACATTTCGTAGAAGGATAGTGTAAATGAGAAAAGAAAAAAAAGAAGAAGAAGTAATTATGAGTTCAAATAATTGGAATTTGCATTTGATGTTATTTCAAAATGTATGTATATATATTTAATATTAAATTTATTTTAGAGGTACTATTAATATCTTTTCAATGATACCAATTTTCTAGAAATAGGATGCATAATGTAAAAAATACACTCCATATGCAATTAATGAAATTCTAGTAAAAAAGTAAATAGGACATGGTTGGTATTATAATTTGTTATCAATAGATTGAAAGGTTAAAATGGTAATTTTAAGAAAACGGAGAGAAATGGAGATGGGTCTCCATTTAGGAGGAGACCCTCCAAATATGGAGAATGGGAATTGAGTCTCCATTTTGAAGACCCCAAATGGAGATGTATTAGAGGGCATGGATTCTCGAAAATGGAGTATGTGCTCAAATGGAGATGGGTTGGAGTTGCTCAGTTGCTCTAAGAGAGACCGTTATTCAAGAAACTCTATCAAGTGCCGGCACCGATGTTTGGGTTGCCCAAGAGACATATATGCAAGTTAAATTTTTCTTGTTAGGTATACAATTTTTTTTTTTGTTGCCCCACGATGAGAAGTTGTCCAAGTCCAAGGTTTTATGGGGCTTACCCGGAGGCCGACTCTGAGCCCCTACCTAGATAGCAAGATCTCATTTAACCCAATCAAAAAATAAGATGATGTCATTCAATAGTCGCGTGTGCAGCTCCCACCAAACTGTTGGCAGGTAAGCTCTATTCTATGCCATTACCCTCTGGGAAAAACTTTTTCGTGTAGCTTTTCGTGAATAATTGTTTACGGAAGTAAATCTTAAGCGTTCAAAGTGTTTTGAACAGTCTGAATTTTAATAAAAAAATTTTGGGGAAGAGACTCTTCTCCGGAAAAGTTTTATTTAAATTTGCACCGTCCAAAACCGAAACGAATGGCGAGATCGTGCGACTCCGTGAACAGCAGGTTTACAACAGCTTTGTGAATAAGTCTTATCTCTTACCCTTCCTACCCCCAACAAACTCGACTATCTTTTGCTCCATCTTGGGTCAGAAGAGAATATCCAAATCGTTCATCTTATATAGGTCTCGCACTCACGAATATGTGTACGAAAAATTAACTTGATCCGACATAGATTGTTATATTAAAAAGATAATTTAAAGTGGACAGTAAATATGGTTTTAAGCATAAGTTGCCCACTTTTAAAGATTTATTCGTACATATAACTATCCATATCTCTGATCAAGTTGATTTTTGATACACGTCTTCTCGATTTTGAGGCCTCAGAGATGAACAATTTGGATAATTTGTTCGAGCTCGGGATGGAGCCGAAAAAATTAAGTTTGTTGAGGTATATGAAGGCTCCCACTGCGGCTGATGTAAAACGTGTGGCAAAAAAAAAAAAAAGAAGAAGAAGAAGTTGGCAACCATGTCTACACGTGCAACTAAAATTAAGCCGCAAGAGCAAATGTGTCAATAGAAGACATGTGATTGTTGACGAGTCACGTGCTTTTTAAGGTTGAGAGTTGACTGGTGGATTCATATATACGTTTCTCTTCTATTCTTCTTCCTTTTCTTTTTTGTTTTTTGTTTTTCTAAGAAAAAGGGTTGGACGAGAGCTCCCATAACAACCCTCCCGGGCCTCCCCTGGGCATTATGATAATGCCCAGAAGAGGCCTAAAGCTCATACGTGCGGACGGCCCCACCCAAGGTTGAAGAAGGCAATAGTTGGATCATGGGATTTAAACGGGTGCGAGAGGATGCCAATTAACACGCCTCGAACCCGTGACCACGTGAAAGCCGAACCCGATGGGAGCAAACCAGTTGCCATCTTGGCTACCACCCCGGATGGTATAGATCCATAAGTTTCTTTTCTTTAATTACGATTGCTATCTTACTTAATTTTTTCTGATGTCTCAAGGAGCTCAATTTAGTTGACAGTATCTCAGACTGATCTTTGGAAGATCAATTATACTATTCAATAGTAAGGGATGTTCATCGAGTTGAGTGACTTATTTTTTTGTTTTTATTCAAAGTTTTTCTGCATTAGTTTGTTTTGCTTTAAATTTTTGTAACTTATTGATTCGTCTCGACGAGAAGAATCGGAAAAGTAAAAAATTTTGATCGAAACTCAAAATTTTTTGAATAAAGACAAAAATAAGTCAATAAATCAGTTTTTTTTTTACTTATTCTTGTCTTTTTGAAAACAATTACTCCTCCATCCCTTTTTTAATGTCCATTATTCTATTTTGGGTTGTCCCTTAATAAGTGTCCATTTTTGTAAAGTTAGTGGACAAAAGTTGGTACATTTTCCATTTTGCCCCTAAAAGTAAATTCCATTTTGAAAAGTTAGTGAGTAAAAGTGTAATGATGATGTTTTCATAGAGGGTAAGTAAGGAAAGTGAAGGTAAAAATTGATGTGAAAGGTGTAATAATGATGTTTTCTTAATAAGTTAGAGTTACGAAGCGAGACACTTAAAAAGGGACCGAGGGAGTATGAGTTTCGATCAAAATTCTTTACTTTTCCAATTCTTCTCGCCGAGACGAATTAATAAGTCACAAAAGTTTAACGCAAAACTAACAAATGCAAATTTTTTGAATAAAGAAAAAAGAAGAAGTTACTGTTCCACTTTTAAAGCCAAATGAAACCATAGAAATTTAGAATGACTTGTCAAATCAATTTGATATTGACAAATGTTTAGGTGGACGATGTTTGTCTGAAGAAAAAATTAACCAATGTCTGCTCGTCCATGTTTCTTACGGAGTATGACATATTCGCATTGTTCAAATGGATAGAAATGTTCGACTGAGTTAATTTTTTTCCATAGATAGACAAATACATTGAGACCTATCAAATGAACGATTTGAATCATGAAATGAGATTATGATATATTTTATTCCACTTTACTTGAAGAACCACACGAGAAATTATCACATGAAACTATGAAAGGATGTTAATTGATGGTGATTTGTTTTCATAAAATCTTCATATTATTTGACTTTTGGTTAGTTTTTGTCAAGTATTTTTAGCTTTATTATTTAGTCGTCTCGATAAGAGGATTAAAAAGGGTACAACAAAAGTAGAAATCAAACTTGAAAATACTCCTTCAAAAAAGACAAAATTAATCTAATGTCTGATTGGATTATTTTTGTCTTTAATAAATTTTTAAACAAAAATGTTAACTTCAGCCCTAGGGGTGGATAATAGGTAAAAGCCACATCGATATCTAAAAAAAGTATATTGATAAATGTGAAAGTATATTAATATTAATATACGTGAAATCCAAAAAATATATATATTGATATATGTGAAAGTGTATTAATATCCGTAAAATATGTATTAAAATCCAAACTTGCTTGGAATTATTTCCAGATTATCCATCACCTATTAGGCGAAGGTCAGCAAGATCCATTTTCTAAAAGATTATTCACCAAAAATTTTGTATTTAAACTTCTGTCTTCGAGATTAATGAATAAATTAACCAAAAAATATTGGGGTCGTTGTCACATAGCCTCTGATCAGCAAGTAAGAAAAATTATTCCATCAAAGAAAAAAAAAGAAAAGGAAAGAGTAAGGAAAATTATGGATCAGAAATGAATTCAAGGCCCAGTGGGTCCGGCCCCAAGAAACATGGATACACCGACTAAAAAGGTCCTAGTCTTAGGCATTTCTCACGAGAATGTTGAAGATTTTTTTCCCCGCCTGCTAAATGTCTAGCCTACTCCTAAAGAGATAGAATAAGGGTATTATTAAGCGGCAAACGGGTGGAGCAAGTCAATGGGCATCAATCACCATTCTAAGCACTCGCACTTCTGGCGATAATCAAATCCTCACCTTTTATGTGGAAGAGACGAGGAAGTGTCGTTGAACTACAAGCCCGTTCGCGAGATAGTTGAAGTTCAACAAACTGTCTAAATTGAGAATTCATTTGTTTACGTAAAAGTCAGTAAAAGTTAACTCAAACCGTTGACTGTTGTGTTCCTCAAATAGTAAAACACAAATTATAAAAAACTCAAGAAAAGATGGAAAACTCGAAAGTGTTGTGTAGAGACAGTGGAGTACTCCTACTAACTTTATTATTATTTTTTTTTATGATCAGATTATTCGGGTTAGCTTATGCGCATCTCAATTAATTTTCTTCTTGTCCGGCCAAAGGTAAGCTATTCATGTTGGGACTAGAAAATACACACAAAAAAAAAAAAGTCTTGCGATCAGATTCCAAGAATCGAATCTAATCAGTTGTATCGGAAGCACATCTACCAACCAACCGGACTACCCTTTGAGTCTTGTTGCGGAGCAGTACCTACTTTACACTTGTCCGGGCGAAATCAAACGTTGAAAAGAGCAACGAGCTAAAAGTGATGACCAATGGGCCGTGGTCCAATATCAAAAAAAATGGGCCGTGGTCCCCCATAGGGAGAAATTTTTCGCTGCTGCGGGATGGGTATATCCCACGTGGTGTTCGCTCGGTACATTTGAACCGTTTAATACACTTTTAGATGGTTCGAATTGAAACTCTCTCTCCCCTTTCACCCCAACACTTTCTTCCTCATTTTTCTCTTTCCAAATTTGAACCGTCCAAAAATGCAATGGACGGCTCGGATATTTCACCCCCCTAGAGTACAATTTCCATGAGGTCATCAGCTACCTACGGAGGGCCTCTTTACTTTTTTTTTTTTATAAACGAAAGGGTTGGAGGGGGCGACTAGAGTAGTAACTCTCCCTTGAGCGTGACCATAGGGGCTCCCTATCCGCCAATAGAATGTTCGGTTCGAGCCATAGCTACAGTCTGGGAGAACGGGCCGTCACCACGGCACCACCTGGTACACAGCGGCGAAAAATCCCCCTCTTCGGTCCACATACGTGTTCAAAATAAAGCCTATCAATGGCACCACCGGGTACCAGCACAAATGTGCCTCCCGGGGCTCAAACTAGCGCAGGTGTTAAAGAGAGGTGGTGACTCCCACCAATTGGATTTCCACTTAGATGGTTTCTTTGCTTAATTTTTACCGGTCTTTTTTTGGAACGGTCTTTTTACTATTATTTTTTCCTAATTTTTTTATTATTATTTGTATTTAATTTTTACATCATATTTTTCTCTTGACGAGAGCAGTCGAAAACATATCAAATTATAGATCAAAGTTGAAAAACATTAGTAATATAAAACGGCAAAAGACCCAACAAGTAATTCTTCAAGTCGTTTTGGTTTTTTCGTAGTCAAATATAAACTTTTTTATTCTTTGGACGAATACGTAGAATGGTTTTAATTGTGCTAAGCTGCCTAAGCATCAAATTCTCATGGTAAATCATTTTCTTTTTTCTTCATTTGCGCGGGGGGTTTATCAGGCCGTACCTTACCAGTTGAGGGTTAGATTTAGTTTTCCTTACGAGAGGTGCTACAGGCATACCTCAACCACACACCCTCTCACATATAGGTGAGATCCGTTCCAGTTGAACCCACCTGTATGTGAGAGGGGTAGGGATGGAGCCAGGGAGGGGCCAGTAGGGGCAGTCGCCCCTACAAGAAGAAAAAGAAACACTACTATTATATGTAAAAAAAAAAAATTCCTATGAAAGTATAT
Organism: Rhododendron griersonianum; assembly: GCA_018127125.1. Taxonomy (NCBI): domain Eukaryota; kingdom Viridiplantae; phylum Streptophyta; class Magnoliopsida; order Ericales; family Ericaceae; genus Rhododendron; species Rhododendron griersonianum. Next base: position 24,560,288 of record CM030799.1, read on the forward strand.
ATAGGCACGCCCCTGTGTAGAATTTTGAAAAAAAAATATAATGGTAACCTTTGAACTACGAGGATACCAACATTAATTACTAAAGGCTAAGAGCTAAAATATAACCAAAATAAAACTATAGGGTTAATATTGTGAATATTCAAGTAATAAACTTCCACCTTTCGTTAGATGGATTTAGTGTTTTACAGTTCTACTCTCTCCGTTCCATTTTCATTGTCCATTTTCGTTTTTCATGTCGTTCTTTCAAAACTTATATCTTCCAATCTACAATGTTTTTCATAATTTTAAAAATTTTGTATTATAGATCTAATCGAAAATTATCAAACACAATCTATATTGCATATTTTTGGAGATTCATATTGGAAAATATAAGCGTTGAAAGAACAGCACGAAAAACGAAAATGGACAATGAAAATGGGACGGAGGGAGTATTTCTTTTTGCCCTAAAATCTCAATGGCACACCAAATCCTCTCTCTCTCTCTCTCTCTCTCTCTCTCTCTCTCTCTCTCTCTCTCTCTCTCTCTCTCGACACAACCATCCCCAATTGTTAAGACTTCAAAGGTAATTTTGAGAAAATAGAGACACAGGAGGAGAAGAGATTTTGGAAACCCTAAGTAATTTTGGTGAAATTTAAGTTGTAAGTATGTCTTTTCTCAATTGTTGTTCTAGACTTCTCCTAATTCTTTATTTTTTGACCGGTAAAATCAAGTAACATGAAAGCCCAGTGACGAATTCGTCTAGTTGTGATGAATGAAAAGAAAGAAGATGAACAATAAAGAAAAACAAGACACATACATCAAGATCGATCTCATTAGTTAAACCGATTTATATTATTTGAGTTTTAATGTATTTAAGTGATTATACATGTGTATTTATATTTTTTTCTCGCATGCACAGTCGCCCCTGCGTGGTGAAATTCTTGGTTCCGTCCTTGGAGAGGGGTGTGGTTGAGGTGTGCCACACCGATGTGCCTCTAGCATTTCTGTTTCCTTAAAGAGCCAACTTGGCTCAACTTTTGCAACGAGTCGTTTTCGATATTTGGACTTCTAGTTAATTTATATGAGAAAAATGATCTATCTCAAAATTTATCTATTTTTTGTGGGCTTCGGCTCTTTTAATCCATCTAGACAATAAATAAAAAAAACTAAGCCTTACATTTGTGTTTGTGTGGCAAAAGACCAGCTATAAGAGATTGGAGACAACATGATACTAGATCACTTTCAAAACTTGTCTAAATCCAGTGCTTCTCTATCATCACAAGAGAATTGCGAGAACTGCTGAAAGAGGTCCTTCTTCTCAGGGGCAAAACAGTAACCCGTGGTCCCGTGCCTTCAACCCGAAGGAGTTGGCCTGATGGATAAGGTTCTTAGATTAGAAGTTTGTTCCTTCGTAAGAGCATCCGGCCATAATGTAATAATCAAAATTAGATAATCAAAAATTGTCACATCACCTTTTGGTTATCCGTTTAAGACATTGCTAAGATTAGCAATGTAGAGGTCCACAATGTAATAATCAAAATCGGATAACAAAAACCTACCACATCACCTTTTTCAAACGACAAAATTCTAAAAAATAAAAACTGTAATAATAATTTGAATAGTTTTTTTGAAAAATAATAATTAAAAAAAAACAGATTAGTGAAAAACATTTTTAAAAAAAGAACTGTTTTTTCAAAAAGAAAACAATTTTAAAAAAACAGTTTTTTATTAACGATTTTTTTTTAAAGTTTCTAAAAAAAATAGTTTTTAAAAATTATCTTTTGAAAACATTTGAGAGAGAGAGAGAGAGAAGGGAAGAGAGAAGGTTTTGTTTAATGATTAGTGTAGTTGATTGAGAAAATGTGGGACCATTAGATTTGATTATTGACAAAAGATTGTTAGTTTTGATTATTCAAAAGCCAAAATTTGATGAGTTGTTAAGAGATTGTTAAGTTTGATTATTACAATGTAATCACTTTTTTGAGCAAACATTGTTAACTGTAACAACTTTTTGATTTTGATTATTACATTGCGGATGCTCTAAGGTCTCATGTTCGGAACCATTCAGATGTTATCAACATTCTTTGGGGGCACTTCATATATATAGAATTTTGCTCTGATTTTAAATTGTGCCTCCTCTAGTGGATGGTGGGTTTGGTCTCCCAAAAATCGAGGTGCTCGTATGCTGGCTCGGACACCGGTTATCAACACAATAACTCTCTGTGCCTGTTAGTTGTGTTTCCGGGACACCCTTTTTGTCCTCTAAAAGGTCAGGAAAATTGTGTCCCCGCATTCATTTCCATTTGCCGATCAAGTGTGGATTTAAAAATCAGATGGACAGACCCAAAAAGGGAATTTTTACACACCAAAACTTACCCCAAAAAGAGAATGAATCTGAATAATTGATTTCTCTTTTCAGAATATTTTCAGAGTATATAAGTTGTTGGGGTATGTAGCATTGCTCAAAAATTTGTCGTAAGGAATTTTTAGTTGCTAAAATAGGTATTAATTACAATTTACAATTAGCACCAAAACAAGTACAATAGAACATCGAAAGGAAGAGAAAGATGACAGAAATATAGAAAAATACTATTGAAAAAAAAAACATCTTCATCTTAGGAAAAGCCACTAAAGTTAATTTCCGATTATATCCACATGTAATTCATACTACATTTTACAACTATAACTTCCCAAAATGAATGTTAGCTTAGTGGTCTTTTCCAACCATTTATAAGCACCAAAGCCAGTGGCGGAGCCAGGAAATGAAATCGGAGGAGGTAAAATTATGAAGGAAAATTTTGTTCGGTGATTTTTGAAGACTAAATCCAGTCATTCAAAATTTTACATTACGGTTTTGATAAATTGAAGAACTAATCTCGAGTATTATTACTACCATATCATTCGGCAACATGCAATGTCATTACCGCACGATCACATTTACATAATTTAGTGTGCTCAAAATAAAAACAAATTGGGCTCTATGGACTATTATTTGTTAACTCTTAATTATAGCTATCGTATTACTACGAAAGAATGAAGTTTAAACCTTAACCAAAGTTAATTTATGATTCCTGAATGCAAAAGTTGGTATTCAGAATTTTAAGTAGTCAACCAATATAATGTTGGTGTTCAAAGTTTACTCAATAATTAATTGATATACATGAAATATACTAAAACTTATATGAATAAGAAATATTATTCCAGAAATACAAGAAAGTAAATATGAATTTGGGACCAAGCCGTAAGAGGGAAATTTCTTGTGAATCCCCTAGTTCCGTCGTGGATGGCCTGCCCCTCGACCTGAACACCAATTGAGATGGGTCCAAATGAGATTGCATACTCATTTTTCTATTTATCCGATGTGGAACTCTATCCTTCGGTTCGACGCACACTCAACTCTATTGGTGATTCCGAAATTTTTTCGGAGACGAGGATTCCGCGGCATGCGGAGGTCTCGGAAGACCGTGGGTGCATGGGAAGCTGTTTTCGGCATGAAGCTATTGCAGTCAGATTTTCCAGCTGCTGAAGCAGTTTCGGGCTTACAAAGCCCGTTATCTAGATCACAACCAGCCCAATTTGTATAGGGAAAATGACGGCCCAATCCCAAATAAAAATCCAAGTCCAAGCCCAGACCACGGGCAGACGGCCCTGGCCAGTCCCGTTCCAAGCAGGCCGTGGCGGCGTTGGTCTTTGGTAAATGGGCCAAAGCCCACACACCTTGAGTCCTCTCTTCTTCGTGTGTTGAAAAGTGAGAAACACCTTCAATCCACATTGGTTGTGGAAAGAAAGTTTGATGGGTACGGGGGTATTTGGGAGCCTACTTTTTGATTTTTGATTTTCAGTTTTCTGGCTTTTTGATTTTTTGGATTATGGCCAGAATGTACTTTGAGTATGATAGAAGTGTTTGAGAGATATATGCTAAATGTATTTTGAAACGGACCCGGGGCTCTACTAGCCCCTACCCAGCCTCTGAAATGTTGCCCTTTGGTTTAAAAAAAAAATCCTTACCATCAATTTACAATCATATGGAGCAAAAACGTGATTATAAGAGCCCTAGAGACAAAATTTGATTATGTCTCTTTAAAATAATATGATCAGAATAATAAGATCTTTACACCCGTTCAAACGGATTAAAAATTGAAGCACTTAATTTTTTAACTATATTTTTTAATATATAAACGGTCTAAAAAAATTAAGTGCTCAAATTTTCACTCCGTTTGAATCGGTGCAAAGATCAAATTTTCACTCAGAATAATAACATCTTTGCATCGATTCAAACAAAGTGAAAATTTGAGCACTTAGGAGTACCCTAAAAATCAATTGGCAATGGGTGACCTCTATCGCCAAGGCTTATGTGCTAGTTTTGGAGATTATAATTAACCAATGTCGGACAAGCTCTAACACTCTCCCACACGTGCGACTCCCCCACACACGCCCTTTGGCCCGACCATGGAGAGGTAAACAAAGGATCCACAATAAAAGATTACAACAAAACAAGGTGCGCTAAAGCAAAACAACGGGACAACTGGTGCCTCCTTTGTGCCTCCTAGCAGCGTTAGCCTTGTTCCCATGTGACCAAATTTAAGAGCAACACTCAGATTAGTCAACACTAGCAGTGTCTGTGGTTGTAGCAGTACACTTGAGAAGCAACTGGTGCTGTAATCGGTGAGCGCAAATCGACGGCGGCTGTAATCGGTGGTGCTGTAACAACAACTCCCCCGTCATCTCTTCTTCTGCTTCGTGTTTCTCTCCCTACTAAAAAAAACCCACCCTTGTGATTGTGCTACAAGAGTCTTCAGAGTTCAAGTACTTAAAAATTTATTTATTTTTATTTTATTATAACCCGATGTCCAGGCGCACCTCGACTAATTTCGAAACTCTGAAGGTAACGATTGGGCATAATTCCGGTGGCTCCAAAAGTTTGGGATGTTTGGCCTCCGTTGGAATAGAACTTCTTGTTAGAGGTGTCAAACGTGCGTGTTGTGCCGTGCCGTGCCATTCAACTTCTGTGCCAACCGTGCTTCGTACCGTACCATGCCGTGCCGTGCCCGTTTACTTAAATCGTGCCGTGCCGGGCCATTTTCAATCGTGTCGTGCCGTGCCGGGCCATTTTCAATCGTGTCATGCCGTGCCGTGCCGTGCTGTGCCCATTTACTTAAATCGTGTCGTGTCATGTCGTGTCGTGCTGTTTTTCAATCGTGTCGTGCCAGACCGGGCCCATTTACTTAAATCGTGTCCCGAGCTGTTTTTTGAAAATCGGAACCGTCTACCTTTTATGTGGGAGTGATTATATTATTCGTGCAAAAAATGAAGTAAATTGGTTATCGTTATATACTTGATCACATATAACAAAAAATTTCCTATTAATGAATCTACGTCCCGATGAAAGGGCTTCCAAAACCCGATAGACCCGAAATTTTGCGAGAGTGATTAAAACACCAAGAACAACAAAATGAACGGTATGGATCGTCATAACTATGTTACAATCGTGTGACTAGCATACATTGGACTATAACGGAATATATTGGTTTAGAACCAAATAAGTTGGATGTATAGATTTAAAAGGTAGCTGCAGACTCATTTTTTCAATGTTCGATCTAAACCGTTACAATTTAAGATCTTATCAAATTTATCATTCTCCCCTAAATAGGTGATAATCGGATGTCGGAAACCACGTGATCGGAACACATTCGGTGCTTTCAAAGGCGTTAAAGTCCTATAATGCACCACTTGCGGGCCGCCTAAGCTATTTTTTAAAAATCGGAACCGTCTACTCTTTATGTGGAAGTGATTATATCATTCGTGCAAAAAATAAAGTAAATTGGTTATCGTTATATACTTGATCGCACATAACAAAAAATTTCCTATTAATTAATCTACGTCCCGATGAAAAGGCTTCCAAACCTCGATAGACCCGAAAATTTGCAAGAGTGATTAAAACACGAAGAACAACAAAATGAATGGTATGGATCGTCATAACTATGTTGAAATTGTGTGGCTACTGTATAAGAGGCCCGTTTTTATAGAATAGAATTATATAATATATATTAGTTGTTTCAATTATAAGCACAACAAGATTGTTGGCCTCGGTGGTTTGAGATGTGTGTCAAGTCCCCAAGGACTTGGTTTCGAACCTTATAGAGATAATTTTTTTAAAATCAATTTTGCTTCTTATTTATTATTAGTTGTAAAACCAATTTTGTTTCTTATTTATTATTAGTTGTTCCAAGTAAAAACATAAAACCAATTGTGATGTGTGACAAGTTCCATAGGACTTGGGTTTGAATCACATGGAGGTTTTTTCTTTAAAATTAGTTTTTTTCCTTATTTATTGTTAGTTGTTCCAATTTAAAAGCTTATTTTTTTTTATAAATTATGAAACTAAAATGCCTTGTTTTGTAATTAAAATTATTGTTAATTAATCACATTATATTTATGAGTCACAAGTCAAATTATTTAATAATTTTTTTCCCGTGCCTTGCGTCGTACCCTTTCGTGCCCATCAACCCGTGTCGTGCCCGGCTAGAACCGTGTTGTGCCGTGCCCATGCCCGTGCCTGTCAACCCGTGTCGTGCCCGGCTAGAACCGTGTCGTGTCGTGTCGTGCCGTGCTCGGCTAGAACCGTGTCGTGTCGTGCCAGTTCCGTGCCCATGCTCGTGCCATGCTCGACTAGGCCTAAAACCGTGTAGTGCCCGTGCCCAGCTAAACTGTGTCGTGCCGTGCCAGGCCAACTTCCGTGCCGTACCCGCCCACTTCCGTTCCCCGTGCCGTGTCGTGCCAAGCCAAGACCGTGTCGTGCCACATTTAACCGTGTCGTGCCCGTGACGTGCCGTGCCAACCCGGCCCGTTTGACACCCCTACCTGTTGTTGGAGAAAATATGTGTTGTGAAAATTCGCAAGTGCACGAAATCGTAACAAGTAATATAGTGATAAAGAAAGATGTCGAACCCACGAGGACTACTTACCTATTAACTATTGAAATTGTTCTAGTTCTGAATTATTTGGAATCAATAAAAGTGATGGATTTTGGATTTGAGAAATAAAAACAACTAAAAGTAATTCAACAACTAAAGATTTGACCGAACACTTAAAAAGAATAAGCTTTCACTCAGGAAGAGAAATACTAAGGCATCCGACTTGCCTAACCAATCCAATCCCAAATCCTAACCATGCGATCAGTTAATTATAGTCCTATTTGACAACGAGAAATTCAAACTTTTCTAAGACCCTCACTCGAGTAGAATTAGAACTACCCAACATACAATAATCCGCGATATGTCTGTGAATTTAAGAGCATTTGAGCCCATTAAGATTAACAATATTTCTCATATAAGCCGCACAAATCACGTTGGCACATTCCTGTCTTTCGTTCAATTCATGGCTTACATCATACGAAGCTAAACTGCATGCATCATCTCTCGAATTAGCATGCACAACACATCACTCAAATATTGGCCAGATAATTGAGAGCACTAAACACAATGATGAAAACTCAAAAGGACTGATAAAATTATGATCACATAAAAATAGGATTTGAAATTGTCATGGAGAGGCTACGATACATCGTAGCCTTGGCAATAGATATTAGTTCATAATAGAATCAAAACAACCCATAATATTTCTGCTATTCATAATGAAAATTGTACGAAAAGAAGGTGAAGAGTTTAGAAGGAAACTGTATGTAGATCGAAAATTTGTCGACAAACTCCAATTCGGCCTTTGTCTTCTTCTTTCTTTTCCCAAACTTCTAATTCTTCTCCAATGGTGAAAAACTCCTTTCTCAAGGCTCTGGTCGTCCCCAACTTCTCTTCTATATTCCTTATAAACACCTCTCTTTGTTTCCCAAAACAGGATTCTCAATTAGGCAGTTTTCGACCTCTGACTTGATCCCCAATTTTCGCCATATTATTCTTTGATTTTTGGAAAGTCTTCAACACGAAAGTTGTAGGATTCTCTCTTAGCTTTCCATAAACACTAAGATCGCCCTTATTGGATTTCTCTAGCCAAAGATATGCTCCGATTACTTACACTACTACAATAATAGATAAATACCACACTAAGGAGATTCACAAAGATCACGGTTTTCAGTGAAAGCGTGATAAAAAATTATAGACTAACTTTTTAATTGCAGTTTAAATCAAAAGCTGAGATAAAAAGTGGTGCTTAGCCACGAAAAAGAGCAAGATAATAGATCTCACTATTGCGATGAGATAAAAGATAAAAGACCACACTCTTACAGTGTGATAGAAGACCTTAAGACCTCGCTCGTGCAGTGAGATTAAAAAAAAAAGATCTCACCCCTGCGGTGTGATAAAAAACTTTGGCACGAAAAAGAGCGAGATAAAAGATCACGCTCTTGTGGCGAAATAAAAGGCTGATAAAAACTGGAAACTTCTGAATTTTTGCGTGAGCGCTGCTTCTCGCATTTAGGCGCGAATTGAAAAGTTATGTGCTCAAAACGACGTCGTTTCACGTTAGCCCAAAATAAGCCCTAGTTACACTATCCACTCACCTGTTGAAGCTCAGTACTCATCCTCATCCTCACCCGCCTCTCCAGTACACGTTTCATCTCCATCCCGATCCTCACCCGCCGCCGCCTCCTCGCCCCCATCCTCATACGCTGCCGCCGCCTATTCTCTCTCCACCACCACCGTGAAGGAAGAAACCACTACAAGAAAAAAGGGCTTTTCCCCACACTAGATCTGTTAGATCTCGCCTCTCTCTCTCTCTCATACGTACATACTACATACAAGCACCAAGAACCGTTCCTACCGAAATCGCCAATGGCGCCGCCAACCGAGCAACATCGGCGCCGCAGTTCGACCTCCATTCCGTAACATCAACATCGGTAAGTTGTTTTCACTCTCTAGTATTCCTCGTCACAATTTTTAAAACCTAATGTTTTAGGGACCTGTAAATGGATCGAACAACCATTGCCGCCCTCAGAACAGTTCGATCTCTTTTGTGCATGTGTGTGTGTGCGCGCGCGCATGTGGCCCTAACCCCGTCGATCGGTTGTGGGGTGAAAAATGATACTCCTACAACAACAAAAATCCTTATTCTCATTTTGCAGGAATTGCCTTTCTTTACTTGTAGATTTTCACCCTTTCATTTCTGTTTTGGAAATGGCTGGAGATTACAGATCTCAGTCCAAAGAGAACATCGTATTTGAATTGGAAATTGATATGTCCTGTTCTACCCTCTGTTTGTGTTTTGGAGTTTGTTATTGGAAGTGTAGATGGCTACAATTGTCTATGACTGGTTAGTTGGTATTCAATGAAGGAAGCAAAGGGTAGTGCCTTCAAATTGTTCGAAGGAAGTCCCCTGAGACTAGAGCTTCAGTAAGTTGCAGAATTGTAATTTTCTATGTTATGCCATTGGCGAGTTAACAGAGTTAAACAATACATGTCCACACACATACATAGTAGATAATATATACTACTAACGTGCAGCTTTTCAATGGGCAATGCTTAACACAATTTGAGCTTCATATGTGTGTGGACATGTAGTGGTATTTAGGTCTTCTGTCACTATTGTATCTGTAATTCCTGCACTGTAATTGATTTGGACGTGCAATGTTGTTAGCATCCTTCATAGCTATAATTTCTTTATGCAGGTGTGAGTATTCGGGGACCTCTTAACATTAAATGCATTGGTCATGACTGCATATTCTACTGGGATTTATTGGAGTCCCAAGGTTGGAAAACCAAATATCAGACTCAAATTGAGCCACCTCAACTTAGTTTTTTAGAATCAATTTTAGCAATTAGTTTCGTGTATCATGTCTTCTTTTTCTTTCTATCATTTTTCCCCTTCTCTGGCAGGTTGCTCCCGGATGCCGGCATGAATGATGCAACTAAGATATGTTGGTAAAACCTCAATGATCCCCTTTTTTTTGTGTGATCCCCTGGCCTCAAGTATTTCGGAAGAGGTGACTACGTGAATTGCTTAAATTCTCTGCTACAAGTCTCTGTGTAGATTTTTTCTAGTTACCCTCATGGTACTAATGTCAAATTTTTCTACAGTTCATTTGGAAAATCTGAAGTGAGATTTCACCAATGGGAAAGTTGTGCTCATTCACACCCTCATTTTTTTTGGTGTCTTCACCATTCTCATTTTTACTTAATTGGGTGCTCCTATTTGGTCCTGGCTAAAATGTAAACAAAATAATTTGGCCTATGTATAATTTGTGTTTTCTATTTTCTGTATGCAAGGATTAGTTTGATAATTGGATTGAAAATGCTAATGAGTGCATTTTTGGATTTGGTAATGATGGAAATTGGAAACTGATAGGTGTCACAGTGAACCAACTAAAACCTAGTTTCTTTGTGTCATTATAGGCATATTATAACCATCGATAAGGACTGATAATTAACATGTTGGGGATGTGGTTGGTTTGTGAATTTACAATTAATCTATGACATGCAACTTCAAGTACTCTAGGATAGACATCATACAAATTCTGTTTTCTTTTACGCCTTGTATTCGGTGTCTAATGTAGTGCTATTCTTTTCTGTTGCGTGTTGTGTTGCAGGTTGAGAGAACTATACACTCTGAAACGTCACGTGGAATCTGTGGTGAGATTGACATAGACACAATTCAACAAGCATACAGGAGATAACTGGAAACTAATTTACTGAGGGTAAACACTACTTTGATCATTTTTTTTGCTTTCTCTTGTCACCTACTTCTTCCGTGTGTTTTCTTGTGTTTAATTGGATGTATGTTTTCGTTCGTTCATGCCGTTAGGACTTGCGTAGATTGTCTAAAAATAGTTAACCGGAGACGTGTTTGAAAACATACGACATTGTTTCACTTCCATGGGGATGACAACCTGTGGTTATATGATTATTTGATCAGTGTGGTTATTTTCCTTTCTAACTGTGACCATATTTAAGAAGGTCCATCTCTTAGAGCATCTGGCTTTATGTTTTAAGTGCTTCAAGTTCTGCTATAAGCTGATGCTTTGAGTTTAGTCCAGCAACTGCTGGTCAGTTCTGTTGTTGCTGCTACTTTATTCTCCAGAGATATGGATTCTGCTGCTACTACTACTCGTATGCTACTGCATTTTCTGTTATGGCAACCTGCTGACCAGCAATGGTTTTGTTGCGGTGCATTTCTTGTTATGGCTACTGCTACTGTTCCATGTCCATGCGTATGCTAGTCTTAGATTCCTGTTGAGCCAATTGCTTTAATCTCTGGGGCAAAAGGCTCCCAAAATTGGACATAACAGTGAGAAAAGAGGAGAAGCAGCTGATAGCTTCGATGGAGGCTGGATTCCGGTGATTAGGAAGCACAGGAATCATGGTACCTCAAAGGAAGGAAACAGGGGTATTGTGACCCTATTCGTGGATAACATTCCTGATCATAAGGACCAGTTTTGGCTACAAAGAACTTTCAATAAGTTTGGTGTGGTCAAGGACGCTTTCATTCCACGGAAAAGGAGTAAACGGTCAGGCAATAAATTTGGGTTTGTTAGGTACGATTGTTTTGTGTCAGCTGGTGTGGCGGTTTCTCGGATGAATGGTGTGTGGGTGGACAATGAAAGATTGTTTGTCAAAGAAGCCTCCTTTGGGTATTATGATAATACAGCCAAAAAGCAAAATCAAGGTGCTCAGAATAGGAAGGTGCAAATGGATAAGGAAAAAGGGGCTGTAACACCTTTGAGGGGGCTAGACAGAGGTGAGCCCGGTGGAGCTCTCCACACCCACGGGTACTCCTTTGCTCAAGCCCTGAAAGGCGAATCCTCGAAACAGGCCCCCGATCGAAAAGTCAAACTCAATATTGATTCCGGGGGTAATGGGTGGCTGCTTAGGAGTGTGATAGCAGTCATGCATAGAGTAGTATCTATGAAGTCTCTTAATGTGAGCTTTAGCTTGGCAACTGATGGGGTAGCTCAGTTTAGGTCTCTGGGTGGGAGGGAGGTGTTGATCACATTTCAAAGCCAAGAGTGTAGGGATGTCTTCATTCGGCATACATGGATGAAGCTATGGTTTCAGTCAGTGAAACCTTGGAGTGGTGACCCGGCGAGTCTCGAACGGTTTATTTGGCTCAACTGCCGTGGGGTGCCATTGAATGGGTGGAATGCCAGGACCTTTCAACAGATTGGAGAGATTTGGGGATTCTTCATTCAAGTGGATGATGCCACTCTACGAGATAAATCCTTTGCCAAGGGGAGAGTTTTGATTGCATCTAAAGAAATCCATCCAATAGACCAGTGGATCCAACTTCAGGTGGAGGGGGTTGTGTATGAAGTGAAAGTTTCTGAGGACTTTTCATTCGTCAGTCCTGATGAAGTTGCAGAGTTTGATTTCTCGGTGAATCTCTGTCTGGAGAAACCTCGGAGGGAAGGTTCCATTTCCATGGAGCCTGGTTCAAACAAAAGACAGGGTGAAGATGATGACGTGGAAAGGCATAAGGTGGGAGAAACCAATAGAAAAGAGGGGGTTGGTGCTGGATGGGACAATGTAGTTGATGGAGTAGCTGTGCATGGGACAGATAAAGAGGGGGCTGGCTGCAGGGCCCCTAAACACGCAAGAGCAGAAAAGCATTTAATGCTTGGGAAGTCTTCTACGTCTGTTAAGCTTGGGGAGTTTGAATCTCAAGTGGGGGATTCTGTGGACCAGCTAGAGGAGGCTTCGGTTTTGGGCTCGGTAGCCCAAATGCTAGCCCATGTGGGGGAGATAGAGCCCGATGCAAGAACTGGGCCTGGTGGGCCGTCATCCGACAATGGGCTGGGGGAGGATGAGGCTCAGATTTCTCATGTCTCTGACTCTATAATATCTCCTTTGCTAGACCAGTCCAAGGAAATAGAGAGGGATCCGTGTGGAGTGGGTTCTCTAATGGTGAGATGCTCACAGGTACCGAGTATCAACTTGACGGTAGATCTCAACAATGCCGATTGCAGGAGAAGGAGACGACGGCAACTTTCTAATCTATTGGTTCTACGGGAGGAGGCGGATAGTGACCCAGTGGAGAATGTCTCCGCCTCGTCGGAGGATACGATTCAAAACGATTCTGCTATTTACAGAGAGGTTCGAGCGACGATGGCGATTGGAGGTGAGTTGGGTGTTAATTTCTTGCCTAAGGATGATATTATTCTGAATACAATGATTGAGATTGAGGCTAGGGAGTTTTCTCTTGCTCTGGAAAGAGAAGCCGAGGGTTAGATACTACCCTATCTGTGGAGTATATCAGTGGGTAGGTCAAGTTTCAATGCAAATCATTACCTGGAACATAAGGGGTTTGGGGAGTCTGGTAAAAAAGAGGTTCTTGTCAAAGTTAATTAAAAAGAGGAAGCCGTGCATGGTGTTCGTCCAGGAGACAAAATTGGAGCTTTTGGACAGAATAGTGGTTCAGAAACTATGGGGAAATTCTGATTTTGATTTTGTGTGCTCTAGTGCTGTTGGGGCTTCGGGGGGTCTGTTAACAATTTGGAATAAAGAATTTTTTAGAGCTGAGTCTATTATCTCTCACAGATCCTTTATTTTGATGCAAGGTGTGATTAAGGAAGATTTCCCCTGTATTTTTGTTAATGTTTATGCCCCTAATGAGGTGGTGGGCAGAAGAGATGTGTGGGGTGAACTCCTGCGGCTAAAAAGGAATTCCCAGATCCCGTGGTGCGTAGGAGGAGACTTTAATGAAATCAAAGCACCCTGTGAAAGGGTGGGCTGTACATCGATGGAAAGGGGGATGAGGGATTTTATGGAGTTTTGCAATGATATGGAATTGGAGGATATCCCAATGTTGGGGAGGAAGTATACATGGACGAACTATCAAGACCAAGCTATCCTTAGCAGGTTGGATAGATTTCTGATGTCGCAACAGTGGATACAAAAGTTCAAAGTTTTACAATGGGGATTGGAAAGACTTATCTCTGATCACTGTCCTGTTGCCATCATGAACGATAATAGGGATTGGGGTCCGAGGCCTTTCAAGTTTATGGATATCTGGTTATCGCACCCAGATTGTATGAGGATAGCAAAGGAGGCATGGGAGAGTTCGCAGGTGTCTGGCTGGGCAGGTTTCAAGTTATTTCAGAAATTGAAAGCGATGAAAGAGAGGCTAAGGGTATGGAATAAAGAAGAGTTTGGGGACGTTAATACGGCGCTACAAGTGATTGAAGCTGAATTACACCAATTTGATCTACTGGCCGAAGACAGGCAGCTCACTCTGGATGAGAAAGCAGCCAAGTGCAAAGCCAAGTCTGAGTTTTGGAGGCTATCGCACTTAACGGAGTCACTCTGGAGACAAAAATCCAGGATAAAATGGTTCAAGGAGGGGGATAAAAACACAAGATTTTTTCAAGCGGTGGCTAACAATAGATACAAAAGGAACTTGGTGGGTTTGATCTATGTTTCTGGTCGAGTTGTGGAGGACCCTCTAGAAATAAAGGCAGCGGCTGTTGATCACTTTAGTACCAATTTTTTGGAAGAACGAACTTCCAGACCCACGTTGGGGGGCTCGTTCCCGAGGAAGCTCAGTTTGGAGGTCTCTCTTCTTCTTGAAAAACAGTTTGATGAGGGGGAGATTGTTGCAGCTTTGAAGGGGTGCAGTAATATAAAGGCTCCAGGTCCGGATGGGTTCAACTTCTCATTTGTAAAGAAAGGATGGGATTTCATGAAGGGTCTGGTATTGCTTTTCTTCTCTGACTTTCATGCTAATGGGAAGCTCACTAAAGGTATTAATTCCACTTTCGTATCTTTAATACCTAAGGTGGATTGCCCTATGATTTTCAAAGATTTCAGGCCTATTAGTATGGTGGGTTGGGTTTACAAACTACTTTCTAAAGTTTTGGCGAATAGAATTAAATCCCATTTACCTTCTGTTATTGGTGAGTCCCAAGCTGCATTCATAGGAGGAAAACAAATTCTTGATGGGGTTTTGATAGCTAATGAGGTAATACATAGTTGGAAGACAAGAAATTTGGGAGGTTTAATTCTAAAAATTGATTTTGAACGGGCCTATGACTGTGTTAATTGGAATTTCTTGCTTGATTTAATCTCCAAGATGGGTTTTGGGGAGAAATGGTGTAGTTGGATCAAGGAGTGTTGCTCCTCGGTATCCATGTCTGTGTTGATCAATGGCTCAGCCTCTAAAGAATTCAAAACTCAGAAAGGCCTTAGGCAAGGGGATCCGTTGTCTCCCTTTCTTTTTAACATAGTTGTGGAAGCTCTAAACATTATGTTGGAAAGAGCAAGGGAGCGAAACATAATCAAAGGGGTCAGAGTTGGAGCCAATGGAGTAATTGTATCCCACCTTCAGTTTGCTGATGATACTATCCTTTTTTGTAACAATGATAGAGAGGAGTTGGCCAACATCAAAAGGATCCTTCGTTGCTTCCAGCTCATGTCTGGGCTGAAAATAAACTTTTCTAAGAGTTCGTTGTGTGGGGTCAATATTCCTCAGCTGGATGTAATATCCCTCGCTCAGGTTATGGGGTGTAAGATTGAATCTCTGCCAATCAAATATCTAGGTCTTCCCTTGGGAGCCAATCCGAGGAGGACTAAAACTTGGGAGCCCGTTTTAGACAAGATGGAGAAAAGACTAAATGTGTGGAGGAGGAGAACTAACTCTACTGGTGGGAGACTCACTCTTATTAACTCATCTTTCACCAATTTGCCAACCTATTTCATGTCTATCTTTAAGATTCCCGTAGCTGTGGCAAAGTCTATTGAAAAGCTTCAGAAACAGTTCTTTTGGGGTGACACGAGGGAAAAGAAGAAGGTGCATTTGCTGAAATGGGAATTAGTGGCCAAGAAGGAGTATGGTGGCTTGGGAGTTCGGAGAGTGGTTCAGCAAAATCTGGCTCTGTTGTCCAGATGGTGGTGGCGATTTAATGAGGACAAAGACTCTCTCTGGGTCAAAGTGATCAAAGGGAAGTATAATATCACTCAGGGGGCTTGGTTACCTGATTTACCTAGGACATGTCGCATTACCAACATATGGAGGGATATTTGTACTCTAGGGGACCTCTCTTCTAGCATCGGTTCGGTTCTGTCGGAGGGTTTTCGAATCCAAGTTCATTCGGGCACGGAGACGTCCTTTTGGGGCCATGTCTGGATGGGGGAGAGGTCTCTCAAGCAAGAATTCCCCAGACTTTTCCTTATATCTAACCAAAAGGAGAGCTCGGTCAGCTCAGTGAAGGAGGAGTCAGGGGATATGGTGTGGAAGCTTCAGTATAGAAAGAGGCGGCTAAATGTGTGGGAGACTAATCAATCGGAGGAATTACATCGTAGACTAGAGTTGGTGAATTTAGATCAATCCAAGAGGGATGTGCTCCAATGGAAGTGGACTGATGATAAACGTTTCTCGTCGAAATCGGTGTACAATCAATGGGAACAGACTATCCAATCCAGGAACCAACTCCTGGGTTCTCTTTGGAAGAACCTCTGCCCTCCGAAGGTGGAAATATTTTCATGGATGGCAATTCAAGGGAGGGTATCAACTAGATCAGTGCTATCCAGCAGGAATATCGTTCCAGAGGGTCAACCGGTTTCTTGCCCTTTGTGTTCCTTGCATCTTGAAACGCCGGACCATGTATTATTGCACTGTCAATTTTCTTGGAAGGCCTGGTCTCTTATTTTGGATTGGTGGCATGTGTCGTGGGTATGTCCGAAAACGTTATCAGATTTGGCTCGGTGGTGGTTTGACACTAGATTTAGGAATCTAGAGAAAAATGTTTGGGAAGCGTCTTTCTATGCCACTCTGTGGTCTCTGTGGCTGGTTCGGAATGACTATGTGTTTAACAACGCTTCTACGAGTTTTGAAGTGGTGGGGGAATTGGTAAAAACTAGAGTCGCAATGTGGATGAAGACCAAGTTCGCAATCAAGATTTATTCGGTCGAGGAGTTTAAGGTGTACCTTGATGGCATTCGTAAGCTTAAGTTGTAGTTTGTGTTGAGGTGTTGTGTCTGTCCAACATTGTGTTGGATGGGCTAGTTATGTTTGCTTTCTTTTATTTCTCCCTCGATGTACCCTTTCGAGTTTTTATAAAAAGTTTCGTTTGCCGAGCAAAAAAAAAAAACAGCAGCCTGAACCGTAACCGGAGGATCTCTCGTTGAGCCGTTTCTGTTTGTTAACTGCACGTAAATATTCTGCATGCAAAATTATATAGTTCAAATCCAGCACGGTAGTATGTCAATTGGGTAGCATAAGGTAGTATTTGGTATCTGGGGAATAGGGAAGGAAGGGAAGGTTCTCTTAGCGTCTAAAGGGCATGGCCATTGATCTAAACTGGTGAATGATGCTTCCACACGAAATGCACAGCCAGGCATTTTTTAAGCGAATCAAACATCAGAATGATTCGCTTGGAATGTTTATTCCTTTCCAATGGACCAAAACAATGCACAAGGTTCTGTGCCCATAGATTTTTGGTCTCAAAATTACAAACCCAGTTAACATCTTAGTAGTCAGTTAAAGGAAGTGTATACAAACCTTAACTCTTGTATGTGAATTTGTGCACTAGTATACTGACACAGAGACCCACATCACTTGCTTTGCAACTGTATTTTCCACTGAACTGAGAGAGTTTTATTTGATAGATTATTGAATTTTGTCACCTTCCTATTGCACTACCACTGCGTTTGCTACTGCTCCTGACCTATTGAACGACTTTGAAGTCCTACTTACAGCCTTGGAGCTATAGTCAATGGATGAGGAAAACACCCCCTTTTGCCAAAATGATGTTTGGAAAGTTGGTTGTTGCTTGATTTGTGCAGTCAAATAACCATCCTAATGGTAGTATTGAGAACTTCAAGGTTCAGTCAGTTGCCAGAGTTTGGTTCTAAAGATGTGTTTTTTGCTACTTTTTTCTTGGAGTTCTGATGCTGCTACTTTTTGTTTTCTGCTGGATTTAGGCATTAGAGTTCTTGATGTTGCTACTTTTTGTTTTCTGATGGATTTAGGCATGCTCTGAGAATGACGAAGTGCTTGAGATTGGCTTTAGAAAATGACGAGTGCTTGAAATTGACTTCAGAGAATGACGACGTGCTTGAAATTGGCTTCAAAGAATGAAGAATTCGTTGTAGCTTAGGACATAACTCCAGGCTTGTGGTTCAATTAGTTTTCTTTGTCCTTTTTATTGTTGAAGCTTTGTTCTACATTTTTTATGCATTTTCAGAAATTTGATTGATGTTAGATTAATTCAAAGTAGGCTTTCCGGCACGATGTTTCTATCTATGACATGTTTTGTGCCAGATCCAATATCAGTTATGCATATTTCGTATTGCTGTCTTTTGTTTTGGAGAAGATAGCTACGGGCTGAATACATATTTTATGTGTATTTATTATTGGTTAGAGATTCGGGCATTTTTTAAATGCAAAAAAAAAAAATGCATCTTTCAATCACATTTCTAGACTGTGATCATAAGAACATTTCATCACAGTTTTAGATGAAAACCGTGATCGAAAAACCAGAAAAGATCACACCTAACTATTTTCCATCTCAGTTTTTAGACATGAAAGACCACAGTGTTTGGTGGTGATCATTTACTACATATAATCACGGTTTTTCAGGAAGAGTGTGATCAAAACCATGGAAAGAACACGGAAATGAGTTTCCATCACGGTTTTTCCTAGAAACGATCACGCCTTTTGGGTGTGATTGTTTCTATCTTTCAATCACGGTTTATAACCGTGATAAAAGAGGGTGACTTACCATCACACTCACATCTATCACGGTAGGAGGAGTGTGATAGAAGATTAACTATCACTGCCAATAGCTGTGATTGTTATGCTTTATTGTAGTAGTGTGAAGGGAACTTCAGGAAATCCGAGAAAGGATAGAGTGTTTCCTATTCTTTTGATGAAGGGAATCTTTGTTCATTCGAAAAGGAAGGTTTCCTCCTCAATTCCCATCAAGCCTTCAATGTTTTTATTCCTAAACAAAAATATATAAAGTAAATTAAAACTCTAATAAATAAGACAGTTAAACACAAACTAACATAAAATTAAGAGTAAAAGTATGCCAAAACTTGCATAGAAATTAAGCATATCACCGGTTGATAAAATCTCACTCCAAAAATCTTCGCTGCAACGGAGAAGATACATGGGCAATCTAGAGAATCACTAACATAGAACATACCATTCTGAAGTATGAAGAGCTGAAGTTACGGTACCTTTTTCTTTCTTTTCAGGATTAGTATCCACACCAATTATTTGAGATGCTCCCCTTTAGTTTGGCACCTTGTGCAACCTACTCACAAAGAAATCATGAATGGAAAAAAAAAATCTTGAGATGGGGGGACAGCTAGAAAATCTTGAACATGCATATGGTAACTACTTACAGCAAGGCCGACAGTTCCAAGACCAAAAATGACAACAGTTGAGCCTCCAGCAATATCAGCAACCTTCCAAGCTGCACCCAGCCCTATTATCAAATGCCAAATCACCGAGTGTTTTCGTTCCAAGTTTACAAATGGCTCTAAATCACACATAAATGGAACCAGCAAATCAAGTTACATAATATAGAAGAGTGTACAAAGGAGAAGAACATCCAAGCTGAAAGGAAAAAGAAGATCTATAATACCAGGAACAAGTATACGACCTTATACCAGTTCCCAAATACAAATTCCTTTCAATGTTCTTTAATATCCAGGAATGAACAGCACACATGTTTTCAACATAATTGCCTAGCACCATTCTCTACTATGGTATCGAGAACAATTGGATGAAAAAATTAGCAAAGATTGGCATAACTTATATCCATTCAAAAACGTATGAACAGTTCCTTGATTTTGGTTAAGGGATTGCTGAATCATTGCCTTGGAATATAAAAATTGTAAGCGAACAAAACTCACATAGCAAAGCTAATGTCCATCTCAAACACAAAGCTAGGGGAAAAAATAATCCTGAAACAGTAATGTGAAATCATTTTATCTCGTGGGAAACAAGGGAACAGGCTTAAGATCTCACTTTCTGCAAATGCACTTATATAGGCATGTTCGCTGTTGCAAGGCATCCCCCAGGAGGAGCTCGCTGAGGAGAAGGGATGTTCCAGTTCAAGTACTCATGAACTACAGGAAGGAAACACCAAGCAAGCATCGATAACCTACACATAAAGAGTGACTAGATTGCCTATACAGAAATCTAATCTTTCAAAAAAAAGAGGTTAGCCAAATATACTAGCGCGTAGAAGCCAAGAGTTTGACCCCCGGTTTCTTTTCTCAAAATAGGAAAGAGATGTACAAATCTCCATGCAGACAGTTATGCAGCACGGCCAAGATAGATTAACGCATGGCTGAAAAACTCCACAAATGGGAAAAAGTTGTTATCATCAGTCATTGTGCAATCATTGGATAATACGAGAGATGGTCTGGTGACTCCATCAATTCCGACTTACACCACCTACTTGGCAGCACCCAACTATTCAAGTTGCTGAGTACTGATACAAGAACTCATCAATTGATTGACTTAGCAAAAAGACTAATTTTAGTATGAAAGACGAGCATCTTAAGCATCGTCAAAGATCACTACGAAATTGTTCACCGCAAGCCTCCTACTCTAAAGCTGTTTAAACAAATATTACCAACTACTTCATCCATTGGATGACCAAACCCATAGACCATAAGCATGAGAGAAAACACATCAATGGATTCCGACTCCAAATCTTGCATTGCTCTCAAGATTCAAGAATTATCTGCTATTATTACTTTTATCAGAAGCAATATTGTACCAGTAAAGAAGAATGGACTTCAGATACATGTCTCCATACCAAGCAATCAGTCCACCAAAATAAGTAGCCCATCAAAAACTCCAATGAGACAGGATGAGAGAATTCATGCTTTCATAGACCAATCCCATTCTAGTCTTTGACCTCATCACTTCAGAAAAGAACTTGTACATATCCAAAGCTTAATCTCCTGTTTCCCTCGAAAAGCTTGTGTTGGTGGTTGGTGGTCGTTGGTGATGCTTGTGTTGGTGGTTGGTGGTCGTTGGTGATGCTTGTGTTGGTGGTCGTTGGTGATGCAGTCAGACCGTGGTCCCTCTGAGAATTATACCATCAGACAGCGATATACCATCGGTCAAGAAAAACATCAAGCCAACACTCAACCATCACAAATACTGAACAAAAGCAATCCCACAAAAGCAACCTTTCTGTCATGTTTATGCTAAGTAATGCCACCTAGTGAACAACAATGCGACCCCATCCCCTATTATACTGGCACTGGTTTTCTTTTTCCTCTCACCAATCATGCACCTCCTCCAGCTATGAAAACAGAAAACGCTCATCCACAGAACCCATACTACACAAGATCGTTAAAAAATACAGAAGGGCAAACCACATCTACAGCCACTTAACTTCAAATGAAGATGATCCATCGATGACTCTCATGCCTCCTCATACATATAACATGAAAATGAGAATATAACCCCTAGAAGTAATCCATGCCAACAAAATTTGATGACAGCACCTTTCTTCTATGAGTCCATGCTGCTAAGGATATTGAATAAATAAATTATCCTCCCAGCCTTCAAAAGCCAGTCCAATAAAACAAACCTCCAAAAACTCCAAGCCACCTGATGCTACATGAGGGTAAAAAGTTGCGCCCTCTAGCCGCGCAGGAGCTGCTAGATTGTACGTACTGGATAGTGGGGATAGGGGGCTCTCTAATAGATCGTTTGATTATATTTGCACCCATGGGTTAGCTTATGAGAAGTATTACCCATATACGGGTAATAAAGGTTTATGTAAAAGACTTTTGAAGGTATAATTTTTGAATTATTTTTCTTTTTGTTTAACTTTTTTCTTTATTTACAGTTTTTTTTTTTAACTTTGTGCTTTAATTTCTAGATGATATTAGGATTTGAGAGGATGAAGGATTTCTGTACCATTCCTTCTGGCGATGAAGAGCAGATGTTGCTTGTTCTCAGGTATGGACCTCTTGCCGTCACGATCGTCTACCACAGATCCTTGAACAGTTATAGAGGGGTAAGAGATTCCTTCAAATGCCATTAATTTTTGAAACATATTTGTTTGTTATTTTCGGACCAGTAGTGTCCGCTTTATTTTACTGTTTTCTTATATATATAATCTAACAACTCAACCGATTGTAGAGATTTTTGACTAAAGTCTCCCTTAATTGATGTAAGGTATTTATTATCCACCGGAGCGGGCGAAATATTCTGATGGGGTGTGGACTGTACAAGGCAAGGCTGTTGAGGACCTACACGGTCTAGTCTTGGTAGCGGCCGGCACCTATGGAGGGGTTCCAGTTTGGTTGTTAAAAAACAGTTGGGGCACCTCCTAGGGGATTAGGGGCTACGTCTATTTCCCCAGAGACGGGACTTTTGAAGGGTGCATGGGAATAAATTTACTTGTGTTTTTGCCCCTTGTTAGGGATCTGGAAAAGTATAACTTGAAGGAAAGGCCGTGGAAGTCTAGATATGCCATGACTTCCACAGCCTTTCCTTCAAGTTATACTTTTCCAGATCCCCAACAAAGGGCAAAAACACAAGTAAATTTATTCCCATGCACCCTCGGAAAGTCCCGTTGGGAAATAGACGTAGCCCCTAATCCCCCAGGAGGTGCCCCAACTGTTTTTTAACAACCAAACTGGAACCCCTCCATAGGTGTCGGCTGCTACCAAGACTAGACCATGTAGGTCCTCCACAGTCTCGCCTTGTACAGTCCACACCCCATCAGAATATTTTGCCCGCTCCGGTGGATAATAAACACCCTACATCAATTAAAGGAGACTTTAGTCAAAAATCTCTACAATTGGTTGAGTTGTCAGATTATATGCAGATTATATATATAAGAAAACAGTACAATAAAGCGGACACTACCGGTCCAAAAAAAACAAAAAATAACAAACAAACATGTTTCAAAAATTAATGGCATTTGAAGGAATCTCTCACCCCTCTATAACTGTTCAAAGATCTATAGTAGACGATCGTGACGGCAAGAGGTCCATACCCGAGAGTGAGCAACATCTACTCCTCGTAGGAATGGTACAGAAATCCTTGATCCTCTCAAATCCGAATATCATCTAGAAATTAAAGCACAAAGTTTTAAAAAAAAAACCGTAAATAAAGAAAAAGGTTAAACAAAAAGAAAAATAATTCAAAAATTATACCTTCAAAAGTCTTTTACATATACCTTTATTACCCGTATATGGGTAATACTTCTCATAAGCTAACCCATGGGTGCAAATATAATCAAACGATCTTATTAGAGAGCCCCCTATCCCCACTATCCAGTACTTACAATCTAACAGCTCCTGCGTGGCTTGAAGGCACAACTTTTTATCCACATCACTGGCCACAATTGCAAAGCACGTACCTGCACAATATGAATAAACAATGAATAACCAAAAGCAAAACAAAGTTTACTTTTCCATCCGGCCCCGATGTTTGGGTTGCCCAAGCCCGACTCCAAGTTGGTTGCCCACTTACTATTAGTCAGAGAAATTAAAGAAATACAAGTCAAAAACCAAAAACAAAAAAACAAAATCATCAAGGTTAAATAAAACATATACTCCCTCCGTCCAGATTTAACGGTCCTTTTTGGGGATTCAAACTTTTTAAGGGAACATAATTATTATGAACACTTGAATTTCCTCTTTTACCCTTCATTCTATTATGGAGTACTGTAGTAAATTTGATGGATACAAAATTTCCTTTTTAAAACCAGTCAATTGGGCGCCAAAATGGGGAAAAAAACAAAGTCAAATTTGTAGAGTACTCAAAGACAGGCATAAGAAAAGAAGCGGGTGATTTTGGAATTCAAAATCTTCCTCAAAATTCCCTCCTAAAACTCCTTCTAATAAAGGCAACCTATTCTTATCTTCAGGGAAAATTCTTGACCCAATCTTTTCTCCCCCTCTCTCTCTCTCTTCTCACTTTCTGAACTTAACTTACTCCTCCTGGAAATCTAAACTCTACTCCTCCACTACACTTCTATCCACGGCCAATGGATTGTACTGGTCAAAACTCCTACATTTATGGTAGACTAAACCACAATCTTACAAATGAACAAAGAGAAGAAATTTTTCAAGCTCTTTTGCTCCGAACTGTTGATGGGAAATTGAAATGGGGTTGTGTGCCGGAAGTTGCTGCGATGTTCTCCGTCTCCAACAAAACAATACATCGAATTTGGAGCAGAGCAAAAGTTTGTGCAGCCCGTGGTTCGGTAGTTGATGTATCAAGCAAGAAGCGAAGAAGAGTTGGCCGGAAGCGACGCGAAATTGACTGGAACAAAGTCAGGGGAATTGCTTTTCATCGTCGTACAAATATCCGCTCCTTCTCGGAGGCTCTGGAAGTCCCAAAATCAACGCTCCATCAACGAATTAAGGAAGGTGAAATTAGGCCTCATACAAATCCTCTTAAGCCAGATCTTTCTGATCAAAATAAGATAGCAAGGTTGCACTTTTGTCTTTCTATGCTTGAACAGAACAGTCTCCAAACCCAGCCAATGTTTAGGGATATGTACAACTATGTTCACATAGACGAGAAGTGGTTTTACATGACCAAAGAATCGGAAAGGTATTATGTACTTCCCGACGAAGATCAACCACATCGAACTTGCAAAAGCAAACGATTCATCAAAGGTTATGTTTCTAGCGGCGGTAGCTCGACCACGATTCGGTTCTAATGGATGTGAAGAATTTTCAGGTAAGATTGGTATTTTTCCATTCACTGTCAAAGAGCCTGCCAAACGAACAAGTAAAAATCGCGTAGCCGGGACACCAGAGACAAAGGCAGTTGCAGCGGTGACTAAAGATGTTATTCGCTCGTATTTGATTGAAAAAGTAATTCCTGCTATTCAATCAAAATGGCCTCGGTCTAGCGTGGGTGAAACAATTTATATTCAACAAGATAATGCAAGGCCCCACATCAAACCAAATGATGTTGAGTTTCATGAGGCTGCAACAAGGAATGGATTTGATATTCGTTTAACAAATCAACCCCCAAATAGTCCTGACTTGAATGTTCTTGATCTTGGTTTTTTTAACGCCATACAATCCTTGCAACATCAAGAGGCGCCTAGAACAATCGATGAACTTGTGAATGCCGTGGAGAAATCTTTCGATAAATTACCATCGCACAAACTCAATTCTGTTTTTTTATCTCTACAAGCTTGTATGGTTGAAGTGATGAAGGTTAATGGGGGAAATAATTACAAATTCCCGCACATTAGGAAACCCCAATTAAGGAGAGAGGGTGTTCTTCCCTCTCAACTTGAATGTGGCCGAGATGTTGTGGAGAATGTGCTAATTCATCTACATAATCAAGTTTAAATCAAGGTGAGTTATCCTTTTAATCCTATGAATTACCAATTCTTTTACTGTATGTCTTGCTTTTGTTGCTAGACTTAGAAAAACTGA
Organism: Rhododendron griersonianum; assembly: GCA_018127125.1. Taxonomy (NCBI): domain Eukaryota; kingdom Viridiplantae; phylum Streptophyta; class Magnoliopsida; order Ericales; family Ericaceae; genus Rhododendron; species Rhododendron griersonianum. The sequence continues at coordinate 24,585,595 of CM030799.1, forward strand.
CGTGGAGAAAACTAACTACTGGAGTAGCTCTTTTTCTTTCTTTGTGCAGTTGGACTTGGAAAAAACTTTCCATTTACATTGGGGTAAATTGTGTTCTTAATTTGATCTTCCTTTCCTTTTTTCAGGGCAAATCACGCAAGACTTTTCAAGTTTTTTTGGATGAAGTTCTTAAATCAACCAAGTTATTTGAAGAGATTGTTAGATTGAAGAACTTGTTTTTGTGAATTTGTAGAAGGTTAGGTGTCAACTAGTGCACATTGGTGAACATGTTTTTGTAAAAGGTTTGCTGTAAGTGGGAAAGTTCAGTGCACATTGAAGGACTTGGATTTTGTGAATTTTTTTTGAAGCGTTTTGGAAATTTGTGAAGGTTTAGTGTAAATGGGAAAGATCCTCTGTGGATGAAAAGAACTGGATGCTTGTTGGTGTTTGATCTCAATGTAAATCTCATTTTGGGTGTTCCAATGCATATTCTATTATTCCGTACCAGTAGTTATCATTTTGTAAAATTTCCCTCTTTTTTTTTTTTTGTTAGTAGTAGTAGTAATGATTGAAAAATGGAAGGGTAAAATTGGAAATTTGTTAATCATTACCCATCTAGTTTAGAAGTGGGACAATTATTTTGGGACGGCAAAAAGTGCAAATTGGGACAATTAAATTAGGACGGAGGGAGTATTTTCTAATTAGCTTCTTAGTTCTTATTAGCTTTAGCTTATTTGATAATGTAAAAAACTTCATGCTAGAGTATAAGCCTATGTATTAGAAAAAAGTAATAACTTTCTAAGCAATAACTTTCTAAGCAATAACAAGTATTTTTGTATATTTAGGTGGAAAGTATTGGTACTTTTATTTATGTTTTATCCAGGGACCATATTGTATGTGACATCTGCAAACTAAACTCAGTATATGCGGGGGTTCAAATCTCAATAGGATAATAAAATTCATGAATGAGTTTTCTTTTAGCAATTGCACCATTAAAAAAGAAGAATTGGGGCATAACCACAAAGGGACTTGAACTCTTACCACAAATGTAGTGGAAGCATCCAGTACAACAACGGATTAAAAAAAAGAGATTTAAGAAGACTCACTTCCTGACTGATGTTTGACTGGAGCTATAACTCCCCTGACCTCCCCCCAGTTGATGAGAAAGACAACCTCCCCCCAGTTGATGAGAAAGACAACCTGATTAAGATCAATTAAATTGATTAGTAATGATTTTCTATAAAATCTTCAAACATAAATTATAGAATGCATAAAGAATAAGGAATTCAATAAGTCTGTCCACACAAACATTCTGTGCACAGATTTTGTTGTGGGGCCCACCACGGGTCCCACACAACTGATCCAATTCGTTCATTAAATGTAAAACATTTTTTCAAGGGTCCTCTCACAAAATCAGCTTAATTCGATATCTATAGATGCTCGATTCAATCATCTAACTTTTCATTATCCGAAAATCTAAATGAAAATTTAGATGATTGGATCAACCACCTATAGGTATAGGATTGAGCTGATTTTTTGCAGAGACACTTGAAAAAATGTTTTACATTTAATGAACAGCTCGGATTGTTTGTGTGGGACCAATGGTGGGCCCCACAACAAAATCTATGCACAATCTGTATTAGCAGGACTGTAATGAATTTCTCCAATTTTGTGGTCCCAGCAAATTTCTCTCTCTCTCTCTCTCTCTCTCTCTCTCTCTCTCTCTCTCTCTCTCTCTCTCTCTCTCTCTCTCTCTCTCTCTCTCTCACCATTGTACTATCAGAAATGCCAAGAGTACCGACCAAGTACCGGTGGGATACGTGGGCCCACTCCAAATCCCGCACAGTTGATCCGAACTGTTCAATAATTTTTTTTATAAAGAAAACCAAGCGGACTCTCCTGTTTATTATGAGCGAGTGTTGTGTTTGTACATATGTAATTCATACATTGTGCATGTTTACATCGTATTCTAATGATGTCATAATTGACAAGCTCAAGAGTAACCGGATTTTGGGGTAATGAGTGGAGAGAGATATAGAGAGAGAGAGAAAAGTTATTGGGAATCATGCGCAAAGAGAATCCAAAATCCAAATCCTAAAATGAACAAGGCCTAAATAACCCATTACATGTCTTGTGCATTAAAAGCTTGTTGTCCACAACAAGCTGAAATGATTCCAACTCCAAAGCACCTCGGGGGCCTGCTGTGCACAGCTCTTGGCTGTCGAATCGTGCATTCGACGGCTCGGATCTCATCTTGGCAATGGACGACTGAGAGCCGTTCATTACCAAGATGAGATTCGAGCCGTCAGATCGTGGATCGTGCACAACACACATGTTGTGCACAAGGCAGGCTCCCCTATTTGTCATTGCTAGCATCACTTGTAAGTTCTACTTCATACTCCCTCTATCCTAAATTACTGGATCCGTACGAAAAGACGCAATTTTGAGACCAAAAATAAAATATTTTTGCACATCATTTAAAAAAAATTCGCACCATATTAAAGAGCTCTTGGAAGTACTTTAATTTGGTGTAAAAAACTTTAAAAAATGATACTTGAAAGTGCTTTATTTTTCAAACTGAAAATTGCACGACTTTTCGTAAGCGGTGGACAATTTAGAATAGAGCAGTGTTCTAAATAGCGATTAACCCGCCTAGGCACCCGCCAAGAGATTTGGCGTTTTTAATTTTTTTAATAACTTATATGTATATATTATATAGCCAACCACACATACACTGTTGTGAGCACCCCATGCCACGCATACACATTGCTCAAAGAAAAAGGATAGCTAGAGTACTATATTTCGAATAAAAAAATACTACTGTACTATATTAGTGTATTTTTAAATGAAGAACAGATGTGTGATGCTCAAAGAAAATGGCAGTCTTTTGGTCCCTAAGCTAGCATAGTAGCAGAAAATGTGGTAGCCCTTAAGAGCAAGTCGCGTAGAAATGACTCAAGTCATTCTCATTTTTTCGCCAAATCCGCCTAACCGCCTAGGTGGCCCCCTAGCTCCGCCAAAGCCTCCCTGGCGTGTCCAATAATTTTTATTATTTTTTGATAGGGGACACAGCTGGGGACACACCGAGGACACGGCTGGTGTCAAAATGTAATATTTTTTAAATTTTTGGGGGTTAATATGAAATTATTCAAAATATTTGGGTTAAACTGTAATTATGCCTTTGAAAAAAATTTATACAATTTGTGAAATTATTCATATATAATGGTTCATATTTTTTTTTTATATATATGTACATATTCTTTTTTTTTTATTTATACACGTGGCGTGTCCCCCGCCGTGTCCGTATCCCTATTTTTTTAGAATTGCCGTGTCCTGTGTCTGTATCCATGTTCGTGCTACATAGCATTCAACAACCATGACCATTTGAGAATTGTCAAAATGATAATAAATTTCTTGAAAAGAAACATTAAATTTACCGGATTGTATGCGCTGCAACCAGTGAAGAAAAGCGCAAGGACATCAGGCTGGTATTGAAGACATAATAGTCAGTATAATGCATAAAAAAATTAAGGCTGTGTGCATAAAGTAGTGTACAAATTTGGAGATGGTGCCGATGCAATCTCCATAAATTTGTGACTGAACTAGACCAAACCTATGAACAATGGTCCACTTTCAGTTTGGAACCAAAGTTTACTCCAAAAAAGTTAACTATTATCATCTCTACTATAGAGCCGTTACAACTTGTAACGGGCAGAAAGTCAGAAACCAAACCATAGGAAAAATGGGAGGGGGGGGATTTTGGGCTAATGCGCGGGCTGTCAGGCGGGTATCACGGGCGAGCTCACGGGCGCAAGTCAAGCAAAAATATCTAAGCCCAAGCCCGCTGAAATCTACGGGCTGGGCTAGCCCACCCGTTGGATGGGCTCGGACCGAGTAAAAGCCTGGCGGATTGGGCGGGTTACGAGCCTTCGAGCTAAATGATGACCCTTAGCTTCCCCCAAACCCGCCCCATTCTATATCGGAGCAGAGTCGGAGCGGGGGAAATCGGAGAGGTGTCGGGGTCGGAGAATAATCGGGTCCCCATTCACCGTAATAATTTGACAAATTTTATTCTTTTTAAAATATTTTGACAAGAAAACAAGATATTGATGATTGATGAGAGTTTAAAAAATAGAAATAAAGAAAACAAACTAATGTATTATGAATTGGTATATTGTTCTTATTATATGAAAATAATGAAATTTATTTAGACATATACATACAAAAATATAAATACCTATAATCGGAGTCGGATCGGGTTAAAACGGGGCAGGAGAAGCAAATACCATCCCTGCCCCATTTGCTTATCGGATCGGGGAATACCGGCTCAGATCGGGGCGGGGAGGTCGGAGGCGGAGACAGGTCGGAGGTAATTGCCATCTCTAAATGAGGTTAGTGAATATCATTTGAAAATTGTCGAACTGATAATAAATTTCTTGAGAAATGTTACGAATAAAAATTTTCTCTCTCTACAATGAGAGCTTCTCTCTCTAGAATGGGAGCTCCCTACCCTTGGCGGTTTCCATAGGGTTCTTCTCTCTTCTTCCTCCCTCTGTATCCCCCACCTTTCGGCCTCCTCCTTTCTTTACTCTTTCCACCGTTTTTCCTTTTCTATCTCGCCTCCTCTCAGCACCCTCTTTCCCTCCCCCCCATCTCTTTATCCCCCCTTCTTGCTCCCGTTCCGAGATGTCTAGTACAGGAGATGACCTTGAGATCTTGGATCTCGAGGAAGGCTCTGGTGAGACAGAGGAGGTGAGCAACCACTGTCTCATCGGAAAAATTCTTAGCCCCAAAGCCATTAATACGGTTGCCGTCACCAACATCTGTACTACAGCGTGGAGAACCAGATCCCCGTTCTCTGTGACCTCCTGGAACAATAACATTTTTCTGTTTCGATTTGAGGAAGCAGAGAATAGAGAGATGGTTCTCATGGAGAGACCTTGGTCTATCATGAACAGCTTGCTGGTTCTCAAACCAACAGAGGATGGGGTAGCCATCCCCGACCATGACTTCTCTGTATCACCCTTCTGGGTCCAGGTCCACGGATTGCCTATTGAAAAGATGAACAGAACAAATGCAGAAATCATTGGGAAGCGTTTCCAAAAGCTCCTGGCCATCGAGACAAACCCAAATGGGATCATGTTGGATAGAAGCTTTCTTCGTATCACAGTGGAAATAAATCTCGAGCTCCCCATTCCGAAAGGTTTTTGGCTCAAACTCAAATCTACGCTCAAGAAGGATCTCTGGATCTCGTACAAATATGAAAAACTGTCGGATTTCTGCTTCGCTTGTGGAAGGATTGGGCATGACAAGAGAAGTTGCAGATTTACTCCTAGAGATGGAGATTCAGATTCTGGTTATGGATCTGAGATCAAAGCGAGTAGTGCTCGGAAGTCCCATATTCCAATCGAGGTGATTCGCCAGGAAGTAGATGAGGCGGAGAAACGGGTTGCAGCGCTGGTTGGACGGCGGCCAGTGGTGCAGAAAAAGGATGAAGGTAGAGCGCGTGAACCAATCGCTTTGGATGCGTGTGAGGAAACCAACAGCAGCACACAGAATCAAACCGGGGCAGTGGGAATGAGGCCGACATACGCTGCAGGCATGGGTACCTTGCTCCAGACGTCGCCAGGTGGCGTGAGCACGGAGGGTCATGGTATCACTAAGGGTATGGAGCAGCAGAAAAATCCAAATGGTATTTTCTTTCCCTCATCTGGTGAGAATAGCACTTTGACTCATAATGAGACAAATCCCGTCTAAGATATTTTCTAACCCTCAAGCCCACTCCAGGCTTGGCCCAACTCCGCTACAACTTTCTACCCCAAAGCCCATTTATTTTGTGACTGAACCCGTTGAGAGTCCACCCTCCCCCAACTCTAAAATCATAATCTAGCAGCCCAAATATAATTACCTATCCCAAATTGAAGATGTTAGCCCATATGCCAACCCTGCTCTTTCACCATGCTTACCCGTCTTTGAAACCCCCTCCCCCACCATCTCCGAGCACAATAGCTCCTCTATAGCCCTCCCCAATCCCCCTTCTCCAGATAAAACCCTTATCTCTGTCTTCAGCAATCTGGCAATTAAGAGAAAACCCAGTGATGAGCTCGAACAATTGGATGGATGCAAGAGATCCAAACTCCTAACTCTCTGCTCCTGGACCTGCCCCAAACCCAGCCATCACTACCACCAAACCCACACCCTATCGCTCCAGGAAAAGCTATAAAAAAAAAAAAATGAGTCAGGTACCAACGCTGCCAGAAGATCAGTGGGGTTGCAAGCTGCCTCTGCTCTTGATTCCTGTCTTTGTGAGGTCCCAGTTCAGCAAGCCTTCAACAGTATGGAGACTGGCCTTCTCATGGAAGCTAGTATGTTGGATCCGTTCTCTGAAGCTAAAGGGCGTGTGGCTGGCCCGGAACAGCCACCCCCCCCCCCCCCAATGCTGATCCTAACCTAGAACTGTCAAGGAGTTGGGCGTACTTTGATAATCCAGGCTTTAGGTGATATTGTGCGTAAAAATCGCCCCTCCAACGTCTTTTTGATGGAGACAAAAAATAATGTCACTTTGGAGACCATCCGCCGTAGGTTAGGTTTTAATTTTGGTAGTTACGTTGATCCGGTCGGGCTTTCAGGGGGTCTGGCCTTATGGTGGAAAACTGAAGTGGAGATTGATATAGAGACTTCAACCAAAAATATTGTTCATACAGTAATTTCGGATAAGCTTAATTCCAATGTCTGGGCAGCCTCTTTCATCTATGGTTGCCCTAATAGAGAAGGGAGGGAACAAGTTTGGGAAGATCTCATGTGTATTGGTCAATCAGAACTACTTCTGTGGCTGTGTATGGGAGATTTCAACGAAATTCTGACTACTAGGGATAAGGTGGGAGGGAATAGTCCCAATCCGAGAAGATTGGCCTCTTTTCAAGGGATGTTAGCTGCTTGCGGTCTTGTAGACCTGGAATTTAAAGGGCCAAGGTTTACCTGGAGAAATAATAGAGGAAGTGGGGATCTTATAATGGAAAGGATAGATATGGCCTTTGCAAATGCTAAATGGCGGGAGATGTACGCCCAAGCCATCGTTTTGGTAGAAGCTTCAATTGGTTCAGACCACAACCCTCTCCTTCTGAATACTGTCTTCCCTTTGAAGAAAGTAGGGAAACCATTTCGTTTCAAGTCTTTTTGGACAACTGAGGAGAGTTGTAAACCAGTAATAGAACAAGCCTGGGCCTTAGAGTGTACAGGGTCTGATCAGGAAAAGGTGTGCAAGAAGTTAAGGGGGTGCAAAGATAAGTTGAAGGTCTGGCATCACCAGAATTTCGGGGATATTTGTCTTCAAATTGCGGTTCTCAAGGATCAGTTGGCGGAGATTCAGAAAAGGATTGAGGCTGGGCCTAAACCTGGTTTTATTGCGGAAGAGAAAGTGATCAAGAGTAAGCTGGAGGATCTTTGGCAAAAAGATGCCATGTATTGGCATCAGCGTTCAAGAATAAAATGGTTGCAAATGGGGGACAAGAACTCTCGCTTTTTCCATCTTACTACTATTCCATCAGCGGCAAAGAAACCAACTTGTGAAGCTCAAAGATGGAAATGGTGATTGAAAAATGGAGAAGGATATATCAGGTATCATTAAATCTCATTTTCAGGCCCTTTATTCTGCCCCTCCCTCTAGAAATTTTGATGACATGTTAAGTTTAATTGATCCTATTGTTACTCCTGCCATTAATGCTTCTCTAACTGGCCCTATCTCTGATGATGAAATTCGTTTGGCTACCTTCCAATTGGGCCCTCTTAAAGCCCCTGGATCTGATGGTTTTCCAGGCCTTTTCTTTCAAAAGTATTGGGAAATTGTGGGTACTGATATCACCAAGGCTGTGAAATCTTTTTTTCAGAATGGTGTGTTGCATAAAGAGCTTAATCATACGAATGTCACCTTGATTCCTAAAGTGAACAATCCTGAGTCTCTGACTCAGCTTCACCCTATCAGCCTTTGCCGCTTTGTTTACAAAATTGTTTCAAAAATTTTAACGAATCATCTTCAGCCTTTTATTCATGGTTTGATCTCGGAGCAACAATCAGCTTTTATCCCTGGCAGTCAAATCCAGGATAACATCATTGTCGCTCATGAGGTCTTTCATTACCTTAAGCATAAAAAGGTTGGGCCTAGAGCTTACGTTGCCATTAAACTTGATTTAAACAAGGCGTATGATCGAGTTTGCTGGGATTTCCTTTCCAAAGTCCTGGATCGTTTGGGTTTTGATAGTGTCTGGACTGATTGGGTTAAACAATGTGTGTGCACTATTAAATATTCTATCTATGCGAATGGGGCTCAAGTTTGTAATGTGATCCCTTATTGTGGCCTTAGGCAGGGGGATCCTTTATCCCCATATCTCTCTCTTCGTGGCAGATGTGTTTTCTATCATAATTCAGAAAGCCATTCAGAACAAGTCCTTGAGAGGGATACGAATGAAGAGAGAATGCCCTGTGGTTTCTCATCTCCTCTTTGCAGATGACTCTATGGTCTTCCTGGAAGCTGAAGTTCCCTTCTGTTCCAATTTCAAGTATCTGGCCTCATGTTTCAGTGAAGCTTCTGGCTTGTCCATCAATGTTCACAAGTCAAGCCTTTACTTCTCAGCAAATGCCAATGATAATGTGAAGGATGCAATTAAGGGGATTCTTGGCATGCAAGAGATGGACCCTAAGGCTAAGTATCTGGGTCTACCTGCTGATTGGGGGAAATCAAAGAAGGAAGCTATGGGCTTTATCAACGATAAAGTTACAGGGAAAGTCCAAGGATGGGGAGGTAAAAGTCTTAATCATGTTACTTACCCAAAAAAAAAAAAAAAAAGTCTTAATCATGCAAGCAGTGAAACTCTTATTAAATCTGTTATTCAGAATATGCCCGTCTATCCTTTCATGTGCTTCAAAGCCCCGCTTTCACTTTGCTCTAGTCTAAATTCTATTGTTAGCAACTTCTGGTGGAAAAACTCTGAGTCAAAGTCTGGTATTCATTGGGGAGCTTGGAGTAAATTGAATGCCCCAAAAGGAGAGGGTGGGCTAGGTTTCAAAGATTTTGCAACTTTCAACAATGCTCTCCTTGCTAAACAGTTGTAGACACCCCAATCTGGGCTTCCAGATTAGTTTACTTTCGGTATTTGATTCCCCGATGATGAAATGGATCGAGAACACCTCGGGAATGTTGAGTGTTTGAGCTTTGAGTGTTTACAAAACCCTTGAACCAAACCTGGTCCTAAGCCATTTCCAAAAGTCAAAAACCCTACTGGCGCGCGTTGGTTGAGAACCATCACGCGCGGGTCAAGCTGCCAGGTGTGGTCAACAGTTTAGAACCATCACGCGCGTTGGTTGAGAACCATCGCACGACAGGGCGCAACACTCGCGCGCCAGAGAGCAACACTCGCGCGCCAGGGCGCAATACGCGTGGGGATTGGTTTCCTACTGTTTTATGTCTTTTTGTTTATATAGACCACTGTAAGCATGCTAATAACCAATTTACTGCTTTAAACTGCTAGTTTTAGTTCAATTTGTATTTCTGTTGTTATGGAGTATTCCTGGGATCTTTCTGGACTTGTCCCAGAACCCAGGATGAGCAAAACCAAATACTGGAAGGTTGACTCATACCCTTGCGCGCCAGGGCGCAATACGCGCGCGACGGTCAGTCCTTGACCAGTGGGTGGTCTTTGCTTTGGTAGCTTGGCCTTAGGCCACCATTTTGTCCCCACACTGTTTATGGGGTATTTTGTTAATTTATAGGGCTTTTCAGCCTTTGAATTGTGTAGTATAATTGCTATAAACTGCTTGGTTTGCCCCCTGGGTGTGCACTGGTCCTTCCAGAGCCCAGAAGGGGATAAAATTCAAACTGTTGGTGAAGCATCAACACTTGCGCGTGTATGGGTTTGTCGCGCGATGGAGGGCTTGCATGCACGTAGATCCATGCATGCAAGTTGGCCATTGTTCGTGCCAAATTCATACCAAGCACTGTTTTGGTGTTTGATCACAGTTTTGGACTTTATCTCATTTATTTTCCAGCGTTCCATCCATTCATACTATGTTGATCACATCCTGCAAAGTGTTATAGTTTTAATCCCCGATTAACTGTTCCCCGCCCTAATTGGCTAAAAATTGATTAGTAAAAAAAAAATCACAAATGTTTTCAAAATGCCTAAGTAGAGACCGATCTCCGGATTGGGCGAGAAGGGTGCCTTAAAACCCTTCCCCTTTTGTAACCTGGCTCCCGAACCCAGATATGGTTATGACGGACTGGTGCTTTCACTTTTTCAAATCAAATAGCGCGGCAGGTGCTTCGAAATACGGTTCCTTGGGTGTCGGACCTCAAACCCGAGTGGCAACTCTGTATTCCGAGCGCTTGCTTCCCACTCGCGCTCCCTCGATCCGGGCCCATTGCTTTGGAAAAGGAACGGAATCCTTTTTTAAGGGCATGCTGCCCACAACAGTTCTGGAGAATCAGTGAGAACCCCAATGCTCTTTGGGCCAAGATTCTGAAAGGGAAATACTTCCCCAAAACCTCATGCTGGGAGGCAAAGAAAGGGCATTCCCCATCTTGGGTCTGGTGCAGCTTGCTAGTTGGAAAAGGAGTTGTGGAGGAAGGTCTAAGATGGAGTATTGGCAATGGAGAGTGTTCAGTTCTGGACTGATGTTTGGGTCCACAACCTCCCCCAATGCAGAATTCAAAGTATCCCTCCCCCAAATTGTGATTGGAACAAAGTGGCAGACTTCATCAATCAAGACACTCAAGCGTGGGATTTGGGAAGGCTATCTGTATGTGTTTCAACAGAAGAAATGAAAGCAATATCTGCAATTCCAATAAGCTTGATGAAGAAAGAGGACAAACGCATTTGGTCTCATAATAAGTCAGGGCAATACACAGTGAAATCTGGCTACAATCAAGAATATAAGAAGACTGTCTCAGCAAATCCAGAACAGGCCTCAACCTCTCATTCTCCTTCCAAATCTATGGGGAAGAAACTGTGGTCTGTCCCCACAATGCTTAAGGTCTGTCATTTCATGTGGAAAGTGGTTAAGAATTGGGTTGCATGCAAAGCCAATCTGTTCAAGCGAAAATGTGCCCCTTCCCCAATTTGTCCTCCTGTGAGAGTGAACCTGAAACTATCGAGCACACTCTTTTCCACTGTCCTTGGACAAGGGCGGTGTGGTTCGGAAGTGGGAAAACATACTGGACTACGGACCATGATACATCTTCTGCTATCAAATGGATGGAGGAGCTACTTTGTGGCAATATGGCTAAGGAAACAACTTTGGAAACCATGGCTGCCATCTTTCAGGTGTGTTGGGCCATTTGGACGGCTAGGAATGCTTACATTTTCTCTGCAAAGTACCCCAACCCTGTGGAGATCATTGAAACAGCAACAGTGGTGAATCGTGATTACTTATTAGCAATTTTCAGGAGTCCAAAGGCCAGCCCTCCCCAGCGTATCTTGGAAAGGAATTGGTCCCCACCTCCTTCTGTTCTGAAGTTCAATTGTGACGGAGCGTACAAATCCTCCCGCAGCCTAACTGCCTTTGGCGTGATCGCCAGAAACTGTGGTGGAGTAGCTCAACACTGGAGGGCTGGAAAAACGATGGCTGCTTCAGCAATTGCAATAGAGGCATGGGCTTTAAGAATCGCTTGTGAAACTGCTTTGAATTTGGGCCTCTTTGAAGTTATTTTTTAATCAGATTGCTTGGAATTGATCAATTGTTTCAATCGTCCCAATGTCAGTGGTCCTTGGGACATTCGAGCTATGGTTGAAGATATCAGAGGCTGGGCTAGTACCAGGAAGTGGTCTTCCGTGTGGTGTCCTAGGGAGAGGAATAGAGTAGCACATTGGTTGGCTACAAATAGTCTCAATAGGAACTATGTTTTTTCAGGTTGTATTCCGCCTGAGCTCCAATGTCTTATTGACTCTGATGTACCTACTTAACTTGTTTCTATATATATTATGATGTTTTCAAAAAAAAAAAAAAAGATAATAAATTTCTTGAAAAGAAACATTAAATTTACCAGTTCGTCTTCATTAAAAAAATTACAATTGGAATCCAATTTTTTTAAGACAAAAATAAGCCAATAATCCAATTTTTTCCGTCTTCATTAAAAAAACATTGGGTTTCGATGTTGATTTTTTACTTTTTAGATTCCTCTCGTCACAAACAAAAAATTGATGATAAACTAACAAATGCGCAAAAAAATTTGAACAAAGACAAAAAAAATAAGCCATTTGGAATATTTAGGCCAAACAACCCCTAAATGCATTGGGCCGGCGCTGGTAAAAAATCCTTAAAACGCTATATCCATGAAAAATCACGAATAAACAGATTCAACGCCTTCATGGAGGGGTTCCTCCAATGGTAACTTCTTAGTAGCAGTTGCGTATAACATTATTAATCCTGATGTTGGCTCTACTTTAAATTGGATTTGGATCTGGAAGCTGAAAATCCCTTCAAAACTGAAGTTTTTCTTGTGGACTGTGTTGCATAATAGCCTTCCTACTAATGCTCTAAGAGCCCGTAGGGGAATGATTCCCATGGACTACTACCCTAGATGTGATGAGAATTCTGAGGATATCAATCATCTCTTTCGCACCTGTCCTAAAACTAAAGATTTTTGGAATCGTATCCGTAGCAATCATTGGCTATGTGGGAGTTTGAATGAACCAATCCTTGACTGGATTACCTCAAATTCTAAAACAAAAACTCCTTATGCCTTAGATATTAACATACCATGGAACACTGTTTTTATTGTTTCACTTTGGCAATTGCGGAAAGCTCGTAATAGAATGAGCTTTGACAATATTGAAACAACATCAACAGTGTGCCTAAGGAATGTCAACATCTACGCTAAGGAAATTTTTATAGCGTTCAAGACTCCATAAACCAATTATAAGCGTCATGGTGTACTAATATTTTGGGTATTACCTGCTACAGGAATGCTAAAATTGAATACTGATGGCTGTTTCTATGAAACTACCAACTTGGCCGGATATGGAAGAGTTCTTAGAGACAGGGTTCTTGGCTTCTATGGGAAAGCTACGGGCACCAACAGCTTGGAAATTGAAGTATGGGCTATCTTCAGAGGCCTTACTGTTATATTTGAGAAAGGATTGTCAAATGTTATCCTAGAGTCTGACTCAAGTGTGGCAGTCTTTGCAACAAGGGGCCTCCTCTTAACCACCCGTAGCGTCACATCATTGAAGAAGTGAGAAGACTTGCGGGCCGAACCAACTCAATAATCACTCACATTAGTCACATATATCGACAAGCTAATCAAACGGCAGATTGCCTTGCCAGACTTGGCGCGCAACAACAAGATGAATTGATTGTAACTAGCTCCATTCCTTTTAGAGCTAGGGAATACGCCCTGGCAGATGCCATGGGTGTTGGTCATCTTAGGACTTAGGTCTACAGCTCTGTAGCCTTTTTGTAGACTCTGATCCTACGATCCTTTGTAAGCCGAATATCAGACTGATGATGCTTATGTTTGTTTTAAGTTAATGCACTAATTTCCGTTTGACAAAAAAAAACAGATTCAACGCCTCTTAGATGAGGCCATTAACAAGACAAAACGGAGAAAATGCACACAAAAATAATCGAGGATACCGAGAGATGATACAAACATGCACAAAAGAAAACTGCAAAAAAAACACGAGAAAAACAAAAATACGGCACAAAACAAAAAACAAAAAATAACAGGTAAGAGAGAGAGATTGACCGGTATTTCAACAGGAGCTTTCAACTCTTTTTTTTCTGCAACAAGCTGGAGCTGGTCCTCATCGTCATCCGTCGCCTTCCACAAAACAGAGAAAATAAGCACACAAACAGATGATACGAACGAGACAAACAACAGATCTGGCCATGGCCGGCTGAGAGAGTGAGAGAGACCACTTCATCTTCAGGTGGTTTATCGAATTCCAACTCTCTTTTTTCTGCAACAAGCTGGTTTTCTTCATCCGTCGCTTTCCACAAAACAGAGAAAATGAACACACAAACAGATGATACGAACAAGATAAACAAGATCTGGCCATGGCCGGCTGAGAGGGAGAGACACAGACCGGAACTTCATCTTCAGGGGCTTTATCGACCGGAACTTCATCTTCAGGGTCCTCCAGACCACGACGTCGTCGATAAAGAGGGAGAATCCGATGGGGGGCGGCTGTGCGCAGAATAAGGCCCGGCTGTGCGATGGGGGCTGGCTGTGCGCTCGACGGCTGAAGAAAAAAGGAGGAGTACACTAACAAACCCCCAGTTTTGGTGGATGTAGGAGTGAACTTATCGCCATTTTTCGGAATTATGGTCGTAACTCTTAATAGAGCTTTGTGCAGAGTTTGTAACATTTCGGAACATATTTTGTAACTAGTTGTAGTTGGGCTCTTGTTTTTAGTTTGGTGCTTCTATCCTGTTTTCCAGTAGGGTGTTGATTTTTTTTTCGGGTTATGCCCCTTGTTTCTTATATTGTTGTCTCGTTTGGTAATCAAATCTCTCTTTCAACCAAAAAAAAAAACTTATAGCCATTTTTTAGAGGGTTGAAAAACTAGTTTGCGGCGATCAGTTTCCGGCAAGGATTTCCATTGTTTGCGGCTAGGGTTTTACTCAAGTTTCTGGGCTGGGGCCGCTGGGCTACGTTTATAGGGGGTGGTTTGAATGGGTGGGGATATTTGGTCTTATTTTTCCAATTAAACCCCTGGATTTTTTTTTTATATCAGAATTAAACCCCTGGATTGGAGGGCTCATAATTTAGCCTTTGTATTTTTGTCAAAGTGTACGAGTGAATGTTGTTCTGATCTGAACCGTGTATTCTTTACCGTGGGCGAGATGGAGCCACGTGCCTCAAACCCTAAATTGGAACGAGCCTAGTTTTGCGCTCTCTCTCTCTCTCTTCATCTACGATTCTTCTCTTTCTCTGTCTCTAGGGTTTTTACAGATCGATCGAATGGCGACCACCGCTTGTTGCTCGATGGGCATTTGGGTATTCTAGCGTTGGGGTCACTGATGGCGTCATCCTGATGTCGTGCTTCTTTCCCGGACAACCGTGTGCAGCGTTTATTTCACCTTGGTACAGAAACAGAGGCTGTTGGGAGTGGAAGCGCTTTGCAAGGGATTTTGAGTTCGTTCCTTTGTCCGGCGCTTGTATTATAATTTTCCCTTCCGGTTCCTTTTGGACTAGGTTTTGGTTTTGGAGGTGCCTGTGTTTTTGCAGTTGTGTAACACATGTGGTTCTCCTCGCCAGAGAAGGAAACACCATTTCCCGTTGAAGCGGTCTGCAGGGAATGCTTAGGGTTTCGATCTGAGATTTGTGCGTTTATGATCTCTTGAGTTCATTCTCCCGTCTCATGCTTTAATATGCGTTTCCTGCTTTGCTCCTTGATGTTTGGCCAGATTTTTGAGTTTTGTTGGATTCCTGAGTTTTGTTAATGTTCTCCACTGTGGTTTTACTGTTGTTCTGTTGGGGTGATGATCTTGCAAGTTCGTTCTTGTGGATTAGTCATGCGGACTGGAAATTACGTGGAGCCATTTATGCGTTTAGCTAATATATTCCTGCACACAGTTTCTCCACTCGGGAGGGGCCGAACTAATAGGAGAATTTTTTTGTTGACAAAAATAAAATTCTGAAGATTGATTAAGTATATTAAAATAGAGTTTAAAATTTAGTTAAGTATGCTAAAAAAAGGTTTTAACTATCAAAATCATAAAATGTGGTGTTTTTATTTTTTTTAAAAGAAAATTTGTAAATGACTATGAGAGTGTTATTCCACTCCATACGTGGCAAATTAAGTGACAAGCCAAGTGATGAACACACTATACTCCTTACACTAGGTCAAACCCCACCAATTTCATACCCTTTCTCCTAAATTAGTACTAGTAGAATAAGATTCATATTGTTAAAAAAAACCTTAACATGCAAAATTCAAAATTCAAAAAAAAAAAGGCCTTGGCCACCCCCAACCCCTTATTGGCTCCGCCATTGGGTTTCTCGGATTGTATTTTTTCTAACTAGGTTTTTGTGGTCTAGGATTGTGAGTCGTGACTGTCTTCTTCGTATCATCATATCAAAAAAGTCCCGTTGTATTTTCTGACAAGAGTTTGTTTATGTGTCTTGCTCGGTGAAGTTTTATTTTTCATCTTGGCTATGTGTGTTGTTGCTTGTGGTTTCCGTTAAGTTGTTGCGATTGGCGCAGGGTTTTGTGTATTCGTTGTTCATGAGTTTCATGTATTTGGCTGCTACATGCATCCTGGTGCAATTCGTGGGTTACTGAATTGTGGGTAAAGTTTTCAAATTTAGCCCAGTAGTTTTATGGATAAGTGCTTTTGTTGTGGCTTTTTCCCCCGATGCTTTTTATGCAACCTATTTTCCATGGCCATTGTTTGCTATTTCTGGATGAACTAATTTTTGTGTTAAGTGAGTGGAGTTGTGATTGCTTCTTATGCACGGGTGTTGCTCTTTTTGGGTTCTTAAATTTATTTCCATCATTTTACTGTAGATTTGCTGGTGGAGTAGGTATGGTGTTTTCTGTGAGATTTTTTTTTTCTATGGAGAATCCAGATTTCTCAGTTAAAAGTTTTTTGAATTTTAAATTAATAAGTTTAGTGATCTTTAACGGTGCAGCTGTGTGTAGGCTAGCAACTTTGCTGGATTATTGATTCCATGTCTTTATTTTTGTCTTAGCGATGCGGTGTTAAGGTGATTGACCCATATAGGTGTGAATGTAGTGTTACGGTGCTTATTTTTGTTTACAAGTTCTGTTATCATTATGTAGATTAAAAAACTTTGGGTGAATTCTTAATTTCGTATTGTTCTTTGTGCTGCAGTGTTATGGTGATTCGTCTTCCATTCATCTGTTGGGTTTACAAGAGACATCTGCCCCATGTACATGCAAATCGGGGTTATTATTATGTCATCACTGATGGGGTTATTATTCGTCTTGATCATTTCTTTAGAATGTGTATATGTACTAGAATCATACCCTTAATGATTGGGGACTTCTGTTGCTGTGTATATGTACGAGAACATGTTGGGCTATAGTTTAGGCTCTAATGTGATTTATAGAATCTTATTTTGCAGATATGTGTTCCAATTATGGCATGCATGGTCCTTGCTTCAATTATTGGATTTTGCACGATTCTTTTTGGTGCTTTTTGAAACTAATCCTTCTCAATCGATTTTTACAGAGTTAAAGTATATATATGCAGCAGGAAACCTACAATTGACTAAACACAAGGCACCAACTCTTGACGACATAGTCAATGATTCAAGATAGTGAACCTTCAACCTACCAACTTTAGTCATCAAGGTCATATGCAACCAATTGATTTAAGGACCTCTAAATTTCTGTAAATAACTTTTGCACAAAGTTTTAGCCTTTTGTTATTCTAATTTAGTTATCTCATACCATAGCAGTTTGTGCATTACAAATGAACATCACAGGCACAAAATCCTCGTGCAAGCACGAGGCCAACACCTAGTTCACGTTTAAAAGAGAAAAGCTATTTGCCAAAATGAGTTTTCTGTTTTAAACTTTCTAAAACAAAAGTGAAAAAGAGGGGAAAGGCTGCTTTTCCCATAGCGAAAAGCTATCTTTTTCCAGGATATCAAAAGTTGAGCCCAAGGATGTCCATCAGGCCCACCGGCTAGCGAAGCAGGCACTGTATGTCTTTTGTTCGCCCCCAAGATGCGGCAGATCAACACTTTTGTAATAGAGCTAGGGTTAATTTTCCATATTTGTAGCTTGAGTTGTTGATTATTAAACTCTTGTAATCTGGTTTTTTTATCAACATATATATATATATATTGCTCAGTTTCCAAAAAAAACCCTTCAAGGAAGGCGATAATACCAACCTCTCTTCCCTTATCGTTCAAACCCATTTGAGTGCCTTTTTGTAATTTAAATTTGTACGTTTAATTTGTGGAATATTCAAGTGCCTTTTTTTTAATATGTTTGTAATTTGTATTTGTAAGTTGTAATTTCTGTAATTTTTTTCATAAGTTCGTAATTTGTGTAATTTGGACGTATAATTGGATTTTTTTTTAAATTTGTACATTTGATGGATTTTTTAAATTGGGTTTTTTAAATTAGTCAACCTTGTTCGGTTTGGGTTTTGAGATTTTTTTTTTTAGAGTAATGAGTGGAGAGAAATAGATAGAAAAAATTTATTGAAAATCGTGCTCAGAGATACTGAGACCCCAAAACAAATAAGCCGCAACATAATTACGGGTTCTGTTCCTATCTAGTTGGGAAAAATTCATGGTTTTGGGAAAACTTGGACAAGAAATTGGTGAACATATAAAACTTATGGTTCTGGTCCTTCCCAGATGAGTAAGACTATATAATTATCATTTAATACAAACAATGCCAAAGTTGATAATTGTTTTCAATTTATAATTATAAAGAAAACAATTTTTGACAATACAACTTTAAAAAAAATTGGTCAAAAAAATATTAATACGCATTACAATACCATAATAAACCACCAAGGGCAACATGGTAAAAAATTAACCCATAATTCATTTTTATCATTATCTCCCAAACACTATTCCTGTTTGAAAATACATTCTGCACATTTTTTTCAAACACACTCTATTAGATTCAAAATACATTCTAACCATAATTTAAAAAGTCAAAAAGCCAAAAAATTAAAAATGAAAAGCCAAAAATGAGGCTCCCAAACACCCCTAAAGCCACTTTGTCATCCGATTCTCAAATATTTTGTTCATTAAAATCCCTACTTAGGATTGAACCCTAATATACAATTGGATGGCTTAACCTTTTAAATGGATACCCATCCAAATGGATACGAGTCTTTCAATGTATATTGGGTCCATGCGATGTGATGTGGACTCCGTAGATACTCCCCAATGGATTGGATACGAGGCTCATGGGATTGACGTGAGGGGGCAGGGATGGATATATTTATAGGAGCGAACTCCGGGCGAATATGAAGCGCATAGATACAGGTTATGCCTTGGTGCTGAATGCCGCATAACATCATCTTCAACCTGCGGAGGCCTATGCTTTTTTGAATCCAATTGTAGATGTTATGCCAGTCATACTCGTGCTTTTTTTTTCTTTCTCTTAGCCTTTGTTTGGCAAGCTGCTTCTTGTTATTGTTGCTGAATTGGTCGTAGGACTTGCTTCTATTGGATCTGGAATTGGTCAAGGGACTGCTGCGAGTCAAACTGTTGAAAGGATCGCGAGGCAGCTCGAGGCGGAGGGAAAAATACTGAGGTACTACTTTATTGCTTAGTTTTGGCAACGGCTTCGGTGTCTCCACCCAAATTGGAGACACCGTAACTTTGGCATAACTGAACCACTATAGGCATAATAAAACCATAAAAAACCATAAAAAGGCATAACCCCAACCAGTATAAGGCATAACAGAACCACTGAAGAGCATAACCAAACGAACGGCTGAGATTGCGCCACAGCACATGGTTGACCAAAAGTGACCGGTCAAAGCGGTAACATTTTCCGGTCAAAAAGTTGGGTATAAGGAAAACCAGTAAATGGCATAACTAAAACCCAAGAGGGCATAACGAAATAATTGAAAGGTGTAACAGTAGTATAACGGAGCCGAAAATGGTATAACATAAACCACAAATGGCGTAACATAACCATTAAATGGCATAACTGTTGGTTATGCCACCTTTGGCGTACCAGAAACCATTGGAAAGCATAACAGAAACCAAGTGTGGCATAACAAGGAACCGGAAGGGGAATAACGCATAACGAAACCTCAAAATAGCATGACGAAAACCATAAAATGGCATGACGAAATCCTCATGAAGCATAACTGTACGACACCTGTCCCCCGTCCCCACCCCTGTCTCCCGACGTCAGGTTTTGTAATTAATTAATTTATTTTAGAAGGGTTAACCGTGGGTTAAGTTGGAGAAAGGTGAAAATTTTGAAAATGTAGACGTGTTTTGTGATTTTGTAGACAGTAAAATGTAACGGACCTTGGTAAATAATTTAATCGAATAATCAAGGCCGTTGATTTGGTTGGTATTGGTTTTGTAGTTGTATTTCGAAATTCTAGGCTCCATCCTATTTTTTTTCGTTTATGAACCTCAACATTAGTAAGAAAATTCCACTTTACAAATCATAACTTATGTTTGATAAAGGTTGTAACGATAAGCAATTGACTTCATTTGTGGTAGGAATGGTAGGAATGATGTAATCTCTCGGATAGACGATTCTGATTTAGAAGAAATTGAAAAAGTGGTCATCGAGTTGTGAACTACATGGGTTAAATACGTATGTAAGCATATAATTTGTACTGATAAATTGGTTGCCGACATTCGATTATGATAAAAGATTGTGACAAACATGTAATCGATAAGATGTGCAATCTTAACGGTTTAGATCGGTCATCAGGGAAAAGTATTGAACACTTTCCTTTAAAATTTTATGTAGAACCCTATTGTTCATAAACTAAGGTATTGTGTTGTAGTGCAATGTACAATACTCATATGATTGCAACACAATGATAACGATCGATACCGTTCAGATTGTTTTGCTTGGTAATTTAATTGTTCTTGTAAATATTATGGGCTAAGTTGTTTATAAAGCACCTTTATCGGGACGTAGATGCATTATTAGGATGACATTCCGTTTATTACCGATTTTGGTGGAAGTGATGAAATCAAGAAGATGTGAAATCCTATCGGTTTAGATCGCGCAGTTGAAAATATTACTTGGTTAATGCCTTGTAAATCTATGCACTTAATCTGTGTAATTTTCAACAACTGTGTAGTAGAGGTATTAACGAAAAATGGAGTGGCAAATCATCAACCCACTTTGAACGTTGTCATATTTTTTTGTGTGTAACAGATGTTGAAAGATTAATCATCGTAACGTAGATTAAATATTTGACGTCCGATTATGTGAGTACCGATTAAGTATGTAACTGTAGGAGAATCCGAAAAAATTTGAAATTACCTCTACAAAATTCGACCACGAGATTTACCGAAAAAAAATCGACCACGTGGACTATCCCCGTCGAGGTTAAGGGACAAAAAGGCGTATCGTTCCCCCCAAAATTTTCCTCGAACGGTGCACCTTCAATCTTCCCCAGCACACCACCTGGTGTGTCCTCTAGTCCTCTAACCCGTCAATCTTCCCCAGCACACCACCTACTCCGTCCTCTAAGCTCTCAATCTTCCCCAGCACAGTAGCGATTGGGTCTTCTCCACAGTCCAGACGCCTCACCGGCATCAGCATCCTCGCGAACGCCGCCACCATCCGCACGACCCCGCGACCATCCGCCATCATCACCATCTCCACACCAGTGATTTCGCAGAAGTTGTTGTGACCTAACTCTATGTCCATCCCTTGCAGAAACTATGTACCTAAACTGAAGATGAGGCAAAAAATTCCCCAAAACCTCAACTCTCCACACCATCGACGGCTTTGAGCTGTCCGCAGCCCCCACGGACATCACCACGCAGACGAGTCACGCATCCAGCATCTGCATGTCCATCTCTGCATCTGCCAGGTAAGCCGTTGCATCATATATTGTCCCTGCATGTTGTTCATTCTGTAATGGACGAAATTTGTGTTTGGTCCATGTCACCTGAGTCTTAGTTGTAAAACGTGGAGGTTTAAACAGCAATATTTGTTTTATTTGTGACCCTTTGAAAAAGGGTTTCAAAATTTGCATCATAATGATTTGAAGCACGGGTTTTTGTTATTGTAGATGTAGAAAGGTTTCATGGATGTTAGGAAATGGTAGAATTTGTCGTCATTGTTCGCAGAGATTTGGTTATGATTTTGATTGTTGTTTTATAAGGATATGGTCATGGTTATGATTTTGATCATGCAGTGTGATTTTTGGAGGGACTGATCTATGTACTTAGTTATTAGTGTAGTGTCTAGGGTATGAACACTGTAGGCATGAATGAAAGCAACACAAGTTGGTATCCCAAATGAGGATGCCCCCAAATGAAGGTTAGTCTGTAGGAAAAGTTTAATAGGTGAAACAATAAGAATGGCAAACAGAACTAAGAAAGAAACAAATAAACCAAGTAGTTGGTGCATTTGTTGGTCAAATGAGCAGTGAGGTTGTATTAGATGATGTGATTTAATAAGAGATAGTCATAATGATTTGTTGTATACAATTGCAGTTAGTCCCATTAGCTTGTCATTAGAGTGGCCCAAACCAGTACTTAGAAGGATGGTTCGGCAGTAGGTAGTTGTGGCACTACTACCTTGTCCTTTTGCAGTTATGACGTATTCCATTTCCAATTTCAGTTATACGTTTTCATTTACAAATGGTGGTTGAACAATTTGATGTGATTACTTATCCATCTGAATATATTATGTTGTAACATGGGCACTTATAAGTATTGTATTTTCAGCATGACAGACCAGATCATTGAGAAGTATGCTTTGAAAGGAAGGGCGCCAACGGCCTTCATTCTATATAAGTAATATTTGTTGATGGAAATTAAATTTATTGAGTGGTGTTGTAACACTTAGTTATGGTTTTTTTCCATGCCAATGTGTGACTACAACTTTTTGATTGTGCAAGTAGCAATGAAGTCATGGCGAAGCTGAAAGATGCCGGGACCATCATAACAAATCAGGTCAAATAATAATCTTCACATGTGTTATATTGGATTTGTTTGAAGATAGTAATTTGTCATGTAGTTCCATGTAATTGGTGAATTATTGACGAATGATAAAAGTTGCATGATTTGGTTTGTATTGCAGACGAAGAGGGACATTGGTGACCAATGGAAAAGCTTGTCGAATGAGGAGAGGCAAAATTACAAAGACATGGCTGAGGTGGCAAAAGAGGAACTTGGAAAGCATAAAGATTTATTTCCAGCGGAACCGAAGGAAGTAAAAGTTAGTACAAATTGTTTGAACCCAACTTAACTAGGTGAACATGATTTGACATGATTTTGGAACGGCCTCTAATTTTCTGCCTATATTTTCACTTTGTAGAGAAAGCTACAGAACCGTATCTCATTGAAGTCCATTGTTTGCATAGTTAACAAGTTAAGTGCAGATCAGCGTAGTGCTGTTGAGGCTATTGGTTTGGGGGGAATATTACAATTGAGGTGTATGTTTCTGAACCATGCGCTATGTAAGTGGTTGGTGGGTAAATTTGATCCTGTTTGTCATTCACTAACTGTTCATGGACGGATTTATGTTGTGACGGAGTCCCATGTTGAGGAGTGCTTGGGCATTAATGGCCAAGGCAATGATATTGAGTTGGAGGGCAATACCAAGATTGAATCATGTCCAGAAGTTGCAAAAGACGTAGGATTTACGAATGGGGTGGTCCAACTGAAAGACCTAAGACAGTATTTGGAGAGAACGGAGGAAGTTGATCATGTTTTCAAGAGAAAATTTGCGTTGTACATATTGGGGTGTTTTTTATGCCCGAACACAAAAGCGGGTGTTAGTCGATCATTTATGAAAGCTGTTAGTGATGTTGGGGAAATGGGCAATCAGAATTGGGCGAAGCTGACCCTACAGTTCTTATGTAAGGGTATACAGGACCAACGTCATAACCATCATGTACAACCAAGTGGGTGCCTATTCCTATTGGTGGTACGTATGCGTCATTATGCATTTATGTTATCCATATACCTTATTTGACTATGGTTAATTTTGGGTTATGCATTATTGAATTCATTATCGGTTTCAATGTAGGTTTTCTACTTGGAACGTGTCTCGCCTACGATCAAGCCTCCCATTCGAAAATTGCCTTGTTTGGTTGTTTGGGGTGATGATGAAATTAAAAGCGTGTTGCACCAGTTTGACAAGATTGGAGGTTATGACAGCGAGGGGGTGGTGGTGCATTTCACAGAGGTCGGGGAACCAAGTGGAAAAGAAGGTGGTGTGTCCCAAATATCAAGTGCCGATGTACAGACCATGACAAGTACATTTCTAACTGTGGCTGGATTGTTGTTGCGGCAAAATATGTTTATGTCTAAGCTTATTGGGACTGAAATGAAGTATAATCCGCAAGAAAAAAGGGGTGAAGAAATGGACGCATACCATGTCCAACTGATTGGACAAGCGTCAGCCCTCTTGAAGGGTTTACAGAGTTGTCAAAGTTCACCACCTGCTGCGTTTGAAACACATGATATTGCGATGAACGAAATGAAGGGTTTGTCAACCAATCCGAGACTTGATAGGCACATTGGCTTTGAAATTCTGTCACGGCCAAACATGGAAGCTGAATTGGGTGAAGAAATTGAATTGGACCTTGTCCACCCGTCTGCAAGATCCTCTCCCCAAGTAACAGCCCAAAACAAAAGTGAAACCCCAACACCAAAGAAGTTGAAAACGCCCGATCCTGTGGTTACAAAATCGAAGGGCCCCGACACTCGAACCGCAGGGAATAGGAGGATACAAAAAAACATGGATGAGGATGTATCTTCACCTTCACCGGTGAAGGGGTTTCGGTCGCTTGCCGGATTGAGTAGAGGTAGGAAAAGGAAGTTGAGCATTGGCAACCCTATCCTGCATGTTGGTGGTTATGATAATGTTGAAGTGAATTATGAAGCACCGCGGTTGCGAAAACCTGATCAATTGAAGAAAAGCCACTTCCAGTGTTCCCTCTTTACCAAGGATGGTGTCAAGAAGAGGAACCCTCCCAAGAAACAACCAGTAAATGATAATTTGGACAACTTCGATGTGAACGTTCCCACTGTGCGTATATTTTCCCCTCATTTCCATATAATGTCCCTTTAAGTCATTCCAATTTAGGTCTCTTATATATTTCTCCCTTTACAATGAAACAGTTCCGTGGACGGTATAGTTCAAAGAAGGCTTTGCAATTTGTCGGTGTTCAACCGTTGAATCCACCAACCAAGGTTACTACGCATTCCCAAATCCTTTGTACACTCTTCTACTGATTCTAACCTTTACTTCCTTTCCATTCCTATATTGTACAGGCGGATGTTAAACATATGGCGGAAGATGCAAGGAAGCAAACCTATGAACCATTAACTGACGAAGAGAAGTTGTTCATTGAGTTCATTTTTGATATTCGTGATCCATGTAGTGGGTAAATATTTTTATTCATGCAATCATTTTTTGTTTTCTGATGTCAACTCAAGTACGCTGATTGTTTAAACCAAATCATACTTGTAGGGATTCTTACGTGCACCTCAAAATGTTTGGCACCGAAAGATTCTTTGGAACCCAATTTGAATTGTGCAGCTTGAAACCCCGAACATGGATACTAGACACGGTGTGTGTGATACGTTTTAATAAACCTTACCATGTTCAACTATTGAATTTGTTATGAAATTTGGGAATTTTTTGAAATGTGGTAATGAAATATCGTGTATGGTTGTAGATTGTAAATTTGGTTGCCGTTCAGATGACTAATGCGGAGAGGTTGCACTATCCGGACAAGCGACACTTGATGTGGTATTTGCCGGTAACTGTATCGGTAAGGATAATTACTTTCCCATTTTGTAGTTGTACTTGTAATGCTCCTATGTTTGAAATTCCGTCGTTTTTCGCAGAGGCATATATTAGACAATCCGAACATGAGTGAATGTGATGTGAAGAAGTTATGTGATGGGTACTTCGGAGATGCAAATTTTACTTCTGACATTCGCTCATGCTCCATGGTAAACAAATAAATGTTAGAATCAGTTCGCAGTAAATAAAATAAAGGTTTTGCTTTCAATAGTTATGGAATGATGATTGTTTGCCTTGGGTTGCAGATATACATACCAACTAATGATCGTGGGAGCCATTGGTTTTGCATTAAAGTAGACATAGGTATTCGGATGGCTTATATTTTTGATTCAAAG
This sequence comes from Rhododendron griersonianum, assembly GCA_018127125.1. NCBI lineage: Eukaryota > Viridiplantae > Streptophyta > Magnoliopsida > Ericales > Ericaceae > Rhododendron > Rhododendron griersonianum. The sequence continues at coordinate 24,611,381 of CM030799.1, forward strand.
CCCGCAAGTCGATCCAATATGGCCCGTAAGAAACTGACAAGGGCAGTGGTATGGCACACCTCGCATAGACCATGTTTTACTGTATGGACGTGCAAATTGTATTCTAACAACTCCTTTGTTCTATTAGCTGGGGGGATTACATCGCGCGTTGGTCCGCCAATATGGAGACCTCTATGAAGTTGATGTCACAAAGTTTAACATTGCTACTGTTGAAAGCCAACCTCTGCAGGATGATACGGACGGGTACTTTTCTAAACATAGATGATTGTTTCGAGAACTTTGTACTTGCGTTTGTAGTGGAATACTAAATTAATGCCTGCGCATTTGTAGGTATGATTGTGGCCTGTTTGTCATCAAATTCATGCAAGGGTTTAATTACCCATCAGGTGTACACAGGGTTAGTCGTTTTAAACTTACCATCGTATTGTTTAGGTTCTTTGGTTGTGATAGTGTACGATTTGTAAGCTACATTATGCTTGTTTTAGATGGATGATACTGAAAGGCCAAGGTTGTTGATGGAATTGTGTGGTGACGAAAATAACCGGGATGCGTTGGAGGTTATGACAAAATTTGAGGCATGGAAGGCTGAAAGAGGTAAAATAGTTCGTTTGTAACGATGTTTATCTGGACTACACATCTCATTGTCTGGACTAGTTTCTAAAAAACACATGGAAGGTCATACGACAAGAACGTCACCATCACTGTGTTATTCAAATCATACAGACCATGTTCACCTCAAACATACCTGCTTAATCTTGAACGTAACAAGTAGTTTTGTAGTATGTGCTCTATATTTCGTACTTGTTCAAGTGTCCTTATACACATTTGGTTTTTCAATCATGATTGTGTCAGAGTTAAGTGTGCAACGCAATCGCAATGTAACCTTGCTTATTCATTATGGGGGAAAACTAGTGCAAACACCTTTTCGTTATATTGGTGGGAACGTAGGAGAATGTACGCCTATTACTGGTACAATGTCATATTATGAACTGAGGGATGTAATTAATGAAACTGGGTGTTCCAATATAGTAAGGGTATTCTACCAACTCACAGCAACAACTGGAGAGATAAGGTTAGTTCTCATTGACGGAGATGTGCGTTTGGCTGAAATGTTTGACCTGTATGGGCTAGGGGCTCAAATACATCTTTATTTGGATGACCCTTTATGGTCAGATGGAAGTGAGAGTGACAGTCAACCCCGAAGGGGGATACGAAACCCAAGTGCAGTAGGCACAACTGGTCAAGTAAGGCGAAGGGGTGGTCAAAGCACAAGTGCGAGAGGAAGAGGACGTGGCAGTGGAACAGTAGGTCGTACAGGAAGAGGAGGTGCAAGGGGAGATGCTTTCGCAAGAGGAGCGGCAACTGGAAAGGGCCAATAAATAGGTATCATTTAAAGCTGCAGTTATCACCAACATTTGTTTTATGCAATTATAGTACCAAGTACATAACATATACTATGTTGTACACTTTACAGGGAAGCGGTGCATCGTCCATTTTTTACGTAAATGCAGTAAATGGTATCGAATTGTGAAGAGGTATGAAACAGAAACCGGTAAATGGGTTACTTTCAACATTTGTTCAGCCATATGGGGGTTGTTTGAGTTCTGACCATGTTATGCACATTAATGTGTTTTGAATATGTTTTGTACAAAGATGTAAGGAACTTGCATAGTTGTCGGAGGGTAAAGGGTACGAAAGTGTGCATACGACGTACTGTACTGTATGACTGCATTGGATATTCAAGTAGTTCGCCTGGATTTGTGTAACGTTATGGTCTGAACGTTATGGTCAACAAAACGTAGGACATACTGTATCACTTGTGGTTGGTTGACAAACATACCTGGACTGGGGCTGGGCGTGTTCGGACTAGTTTAACTGTAACTACTTCGGTAGGATTTCACCACAGTACTGAAGGTTTTAATTGTCAGGACTTGGTTAGACATACAATCGATTCCCTACTGATTGTCCGGTTGTAAGTATTGTTACTGTAAGTTTTCACCTTCTCATTGTCGGGTTGTGAGAACCATGACATTTTGTTCATCATATGAATATATGAGATTTGTTTGTCGATACCTTTTAATGTTAACATTATCCAACTTGTCCCTATAAATTCCGTCGACTTGTGGTGAATTTGTGACTATCTTGTCAAACCGTGTCTTCAAATTGCCCGGAATGCTTTACAATGGCATTGACGGGAACGAATGAAGACAAACATTTGAATGATGCCTTCAATGATATATATTCTGGCAATTCAATTTCTTACAAAAGTAATACTTACCGATATCCGCAGGAGTTGATATTTTACAAAATCGTTTACAATAATTTCGAAATATGTATGATTATTTTACTAGACTTTTTTGGGATCCGGAATGGGTCGAAACGCGATTGTCCCAACCCGGGTCCCTGCAAATTGTCCCTACTCTTACCAGGACAATTTCATGTAAGAGCAATAGTACCAAGTAATACGCCCGATTGGACAAGGTGGAAATAATTATTGTACATATAGTTAAATTTTTTTATTTCCCAAGTTGGTATATTTAAATTGTAACTGCATGATGCATTAATTTGTAACCCATTTTTTCGCGGATTCAACAACAAACCCACTAGAGGGCGTGTATCGGGAAACGTCCATTGTTGCACTTACAGCAACGATTTAATCGAAACTCCTATTGGTCCGAACCTTCCAATAAAGGGTCCAAGTTCCGTTCGGTCCATTGGCGAGATGAACGGCCCGGATTCGGTTTTGTTTTTTTTACCGGTATCTGAGTGAGTATTTTATTTTGCCAAGGACCGTTACAAACAAAAGTCATGACTGATGAGAAGAAGATACCTAATACCCGGGTTGGGACTTGATGGACACGACTTATGAAAGGAAACGAGTAGTCATGACTGATGAGAAGAGATATAGATAATACCCACCTTTTCCAGTTCCCAAACCCGTCCATCTTTTCCAGTTCCCAAACCCCTCCAACTTTCCATCTACTCCCCCCTCGCCCCATTTAATCCTCTTCCATTCACTCCATCTTCCATTTACTCCTCTCCCTCTACTCCCTTCTCTCGTGTGATCTCTGTGTAGCATTCGTTCTCTTTCTCGTCCAACCATGGAAAACAAAACAGGGAACATATCAGACTCGTCCTCTGATATTACTGACTCAGAGATAAACGAGTACAAAGACAAGCCTTATGAGGAATTGAAGCAAGGGAAGTACAGGGTTAAAAATCGGGATGGTTCCCTGAGGTGTCCGTTTTGTCAAGGGAAAAAGAAACAACAGTGGCAGTATAGGGATCTTTTGCAACATGCTTCTGGAGTGGGGTCAGGTGCGGCTTGGAGAAACCCAAAACATAAGGCCCGACACCTTGCTTTGTCCGTCTATCTGACCTCTGACCTAGCTCACGAGGCAGAGGGGTAAGAGATTCCGAGGTTGGACATGGTGGTTTTTTTATTTCGTATGGGTTATTGTACGTCCACAATACATGTTTGGTATGGGATATTTGGCTGTGTAGGTTGTTTTCTTTTTTGGGTCATATGTTTGACTGTGTAGGGTCGGTCATGGTTGTTTTGTTTTCAATGGAAGTCCTATTGGGTCATCGTTGTACTTACAATCGATTCAAGTACGCATTGTTCTTAGCCTTCCGCTTTTGGAAAAAATTCACGTATTTTCTCTTCCCTTCATGAAAACGACATTTGCATCAAATTCCCCCTACTGGGAACATGTACTTGTCGATCCCTCTCCATCGTTTTACTAATTTCCAATAAATGTTACGAAACAAAATCCAAACATAGCATAAATCGGTGGAAAATTTTAATTTGGTGTACCGCATAACGGCTGTCCCGTGTATAGAACGGGCACAAACGGGTCATGAAAATAAATATACATGCGTGGCAATCCTACATACGTATTGAAGTCATTTGAAACTTCAGTTGTACTAGTGAGGGTATTTGGAAACTTCAGTTGTACTACTCCCACACCTGCCTCCTGCCGTCATTTATGTTTCCCCCCTACATTTGAATTTCAATTTCGAAATCTATCCCCCACTTATAAATACCTGTCTCTCCCTCCGTCCCTCTCTCTTTCTCTCTCTCTCTCCCTCTCTCCCGTCTTCAGCTAAACACGTCTAGTTCGAAGTACTCTTTCGGGTTCGACCGCCATCCCCCACCGCATAACACCGCAATACGGTACCCTTATTACCAGGTATGAAACACGAAGTACTTGTTATCTATTGGGTGTCGTTGTCTGGCCTAAACGACCTCTGTTATCAATTTCGTTGTCAAATCCTTTTCATCTTTTATCTCAACGTTTGACATTTATGCATCCGTACAGTAATATTGTATGATCGATTGAGCATTCGATGGTAGTTTTTACGAAAACACAAGTTTGCTGTTCAATATTATTCAATAGTTGTTGGACATTAACAAACTAACTCCACCAACATGTCGGCTTATACTAGCATGTGAATAAGTCTTTAAACGTCTCGCTTACAATTGTAGCGCCGAAATGTCATGTGGGAGCACTAATCACAGGGGTGATGATGGTGACTATCCGTTCGGTCCTCTTTATGACCCAACAACACCAAACTGTGATTGTGGGATGTGGGCAAAGTTGAGGATTGCAGGGCCAAAAGCAAAACACCCGGGGAGCTTGTACTTCTCGTGTTCACAAACAAATGGGGATGGAAGGTGTCGATTATTTTAGTGGTTTGTTCCCTTATCCTGAAAGGTTGAAGTTTCTACGACCGAAGGTACACATGTAGCTGTTCTTGAAACAAAGGTTGATATGCTCGAAGAGCATGCTCGGGTCATGAAAAATATAAATCGTGGACTGCTTTGGTGTTTACTTGCTGCAATTGTGGTGATATTGTATATGCGCTGACCGATGACAATAAAATGGACGTACTGTGCATTTCATACGGTTGGTGGATGTAATTGGTTATGAATTACCATTGTGACGTTATGTAGGACCGTTCTCCCATTTCGTACTTGGTTGAATATTAAATGCTGCATGTTTCGAAAACAATGCGTAATCATGGCTACTTAAAATGTTTGTATTTCCGTCCAGTGTTTGGTTGGGAAACAAAGCTCCCAACCATGTCTGTTCTAAACAAAACGTATTTGTAATTTTATGCACAACTGGATCCCCTATGTGTAGGGATGGCAATTGTACCCGCCCCGCCCCGGACGGGGCGGGTTTTTCACCCCATTTTCGGGTATCGGGTCGGAGCCAGGGTAAAAAATTCCAAACCCGCCCCGAAATTACCCGACCCCGACCCGGCGTGTGTGTGTGTTTGTATATATATATATACATTTATTTATATATGCATATATACTTATATACATGTTCTTTCATTTTTTTAGCATTAATCCAAAAAACAATGACTCTTTACTGTCGAGTAGCCTAATTAAATTTTAAAAAAATAAAAATTGATATTTATTGGTGATTAGTGGATTTTTTAAAAAGTTTTCATCAAATATTTATAATAAATTTTACACATAAAGAAATGGAATGAGGTATCTAAAATATTGATTGCAATTAAAAGTTTAGATAAAATCGCGATACCAAAGGACACAAAAATAATTTCAAAAGTTTTATTTTCTAGATAATTTTTAATCTTATACATCATTTTTATTTTTACTTTTTTACTCATACTTTAATTTTTTTAATTTTTACGAGGCGGGGCGGGGCGGGAATAGGGGTACCAAAAAAACCCGGTCGGGGTCGAGGCGGGGCCGGATAATGATTTTCGGGTCGGGTCGGGGTATGCAAAAATCCGCCCCGCCCCGTTGCCATTCCTACCTATGTGGCTATGTGCAATAGTTACCTCTCACATTCTACAAAGGTTCGTATCCCACTGTTAAATAGTTACGGATCGATTACGTGTGCATATATAATATAGGTTGAACATTGGGGTTCCTTCATGACGATTCCCCCTGATCCCATAGTCATACTTCTTTATGTTTTGTTTTTGTTTGGGCTGGGGGAGTAATTCTTGAACTGTGAATTATTGACTCACGTCACCATGACCCGTTCATAATTGAGGACAGGTGGAATGGGTATTGTCCCGTCACATTAACTACAGGACATAACTACACGACGAACTCTGAATCGATGGGTCAATCGGTCATAGGGTAAACAGTAATATGTGGCCTGCACAAGCACTTTATTTGACCCTGCAAATTCTGTAAAGGTATGACTGTAAAGGTATGACACGACTAATGTAATGTCCAACGTCAGTAGAGCCATTATTGGCAATTTCATGGACAGGAGCCGGGGTAAACGTTCATGGCTTTGTAGAATCCTCCTCTCATGAGGATGCAAAAATCCCCGGAAAAATGATAAAACTCCACCAAATGATACAAACAAAATTGAAAAAGGAAAAAAAGTAACCCACTTTGGCTTATGTAGCCGAACGTATGTATTAATGTTGAAAAACAATTGTAGCGCTTCTCAATCCAAACACACCATTAACCTCTACTTTTTTGGGTTCCTTAATGAAATAAAAGGGGAGAAAAGGAGTAGAGTTTAGTCTGCATGCCATCTCGGAATATCTTCGCAGAGTGGGGACCATATATTCGTCGTATTGCGTATAAAATTGGGTCTAGCAGGAGCTGCAACTTAATCCATCGGTCAATCGATCATGAAGAGTCAGAGTACAGTATGGGTAGTCTGAAGGCATGCTGTGCAACTTCATGTGGGGTGGACCCTGGTTGTGAGTCACTGGGTATCACATGTTAAATAGTTAATGAAATCTGAGAACATCCTGCCTACTTATACCATTGGGAGTTCTGCATATTGTACAGTTTGAAACGCCTCTCTATCTCGCTCCCTCTGTCTCTCTCTCAAATATCCCTCAAAGAACCTACTAATACTACTCGAAAGGCTTTACCATTTTTATCCGTTCTGAAATACAACCCCATAGTATTCAGTTCATTGAAGGCCATTGTAGTATAATCAGTAAGTTCGATATGGTTCGGGGGTGGTGATCTGCACATGGACCACCGTAGTTCTCATGTCAAGTGAGTTGGACCATTGTAGTTATCATGTCAAGTCACGTGCCCCGTCCAATCATAACCTTAAGGTAATTAACCTACACTCTCGACTCCCACAAATTTATCTGTTGCGAACTTATGCAAAACCAAGTACATAATTGCCCATAATAATATAGTTGACTCCTTTTTTATTTCGTACTAACTCCTCCTTCCTTCCAACTCTACTAAAAAGCTGAACATGATTTTAGAAATTAACCAAATAAGTTGAACAATTGGCCAAGTATAACACGATTTGGTCGACACCCGTCGAATATACTGACAAATTGCACCACATCTAAAGTGGGGTCTGTCCTCATCTGTATTAAAAATTGTATTTCCATCGGTCGTTCAATCGGTCATAGGGCTTAGCCTTTATGACGGAGGTGGCGTGAATAAACAACACTACTCATATATAAAACTATGAATCATCTGCATGGTCGCATTTGTATTTCGTATATATACATGAAATATGCCATATTTTATCTCTCTCCCTCGGAGACCTCTTAATTCCTATCTCTCCCCTTCTCTCTCTATCTCTTTATGTTGAATTGCTAACATTATACTATAATGCAGGGTTTGGTTGATTGTTGGCACGTGGCCTACACGAGTACATCTGGGACAAGCGTCACACGGTTGATCTGGTAAATATGCTATAATATATGTGGGGATTTGGTAATTAATGGAATTACTGCTGAGGTCCTCCCCCGTTTGGAGCATATCTCACAACTTCAAACACCGAGTTTGATATAAGTGTGAAAACCCAAAAACCCAAGTATTTTAATGTACAATATGTCACTAAAGGATTTACCACCGGCTTCGCTTCAACCTGTACGACAAGATGAAGGATATTGTTCAATACGTCCCATGACAATACTATGATTTCAATTATTCATCGGCACATCTACTTACTGTAATTCAGGAAATTTGCCTTCTCGGATTTTTCAACTGCTTCGCATGAAGGTGTAAGTCCAATCCATGTGTGCGGGAAATACGCAATTACGTTATACATATAACTTTGTATAGGAGCTATGGTATAGGTGGTATCTATTTCTGTGAAATAGTCCTTGTATACAACTTTTTCCTCATGGATGTACGGAAGGACGGAACCAGGATTTTACCTTAGCAGTGGCGAAATGTATATTACAAAACTGAAGATATGACCCATGTTTCTTTATCCGGCTAGAACAAAAGTGGGACACATGGGGGTGTTAGGCATTCTCAAATTGCCTTCTCATATATTAGAATAGGCTTATAATAATTTTCAGTTTATCCTGGTTCTTTGGCTGTTTGGCATGACAACCGCAAAACTGATTCCATGACAATCTATGTACATAATTATGTCACCTCGACATAGGAGAAACCTCGTCTGAAATTGTTCGCAGACAACCCGTATGTGGTGTGTATTTTTCCATTTTCCGCCTCATAACAGCCAAACTACAATAACACTGGGGGATATACTACAATCGATCACCCAATCAATCACACACATTGTACATACTCACACTGGCATGTACATATAACATATAACTACACACAACCAAACACCACAATCACAGCAATTTGACAGCCAAAAATATGCACGATTACACGTCCACAAAATAAACAAAAGTAAGCCATTACATTTTGACCAAAATACGCAAGAAGCTTACGATAACATCCGAACAACCGTAAGAAAAGGTGATCATGATTCGACATTAAGTGATCACCTATACTGCAGAATAGTTTACTTCAACCTTACCATCATCCATGCACCAAATACTAAAGAAAACCAACTACCAAACATATTCGAAGGAACGAAACACCAAAAGTTATCAGTACATATTACAAAGTTTTGTTAAGTGACCAAGTCAAACCCAAGTATGTCAACAAACCTGTCACGCCCGTTACCATCAATCCTCATCCAAACTGCTTGAAGGAGAGCACACAACGCGCTCCACCCTTCTCAACCTTGCAAACATTTCGAATTGATTGTCAAGCACAGATTGCAGCGAATTTTGAATGCCTTCCAGAGTTGCAGGGTTCTTAGCCTTCCGATGAAACTTGCTTTGCCCTTCCGATTTCCCAAGTGTACCACGACCTATAACTGTAACTTCTTTTCCAAACTTGTCCTGCATTAGGTCAGGTAATTTCCTTCCTTTATGCAGAAAACCAGTCAGTAAGTGGCCAAGAGGGAGGGATGCTTTTGGATGGTTGTTACACCAAGCTTCATATATTGTGTCCCACCACAGGGTCGCAATATCGGGCTTGAACCCATTGTATACCGCATGGAGCAACATCGCCTAGTTAGCATTAAGCTCACGGCGTGGGGACTTTGGCTTCACATTCCACCAAAAGATATGGTGGAGGAGAACAAAGTCTTTCTTCAAGCCGTTCAAAAGGAAGTTGGGATTGTCGTCTTCTGGCCAATTCCCATGGCACATCGTATTCCAAATGTCATAGTAACTTGGGATTTCAACGCCAGGAAGATAGGGGTATTGCTTTTCAGTCTCAACAGGTCGGCGTACGTGTTTATATTGGGCAAGCCTGTTCGGAGTAACATTAATATTATGCCCCCGTACTCTTGACACCATGAACCTTTTATCCTTGTCCATCTTGAAGAGATCTATTCCGGCAAAGAACTCCCGAACAAGGGTCCAATTTGCCTTCCCTCTATACGTGCAAATAGGATTTAACCCCAAATCTTTCAAGATTTCAGGAACTCGTGTAATTTTCTTCAACTGCCCAATCGCCACACTTCTCTCCTCAATTACTGGACGTGATACAAAGTTGGACAGATTTGGCAGCTTGATTGCGCCATCACTCTCACTCTCACCATCACTCCCACCATGACTCTCAGTCTCCCCATCACTGTCACCATCACTATCACCATTGTTGTCACCATAACTGTCACCATCACTGTCATTGTCAGCATGCGATATACTATTACTCATCTCCTCATGCTCACCAGCAAGGAGGACATTAATTTCGTCTTCATCACGACCTTCGGTGGACTGCTCCACTGATACTGCTGCAAGCCGTTTAGATCTTCGTAAAGAAGGAGACGAACCCGATTCAGGAATTTTCCTTTTCATAGCCATAATTGCAATCTCCTGCAAAACAATCCAACAATCACATACAACAAATTAAATCAGTCCAGACAATATGTATGTTCAAAATTTGGCTACGTCGAACGATGCCTTCGACTAGAGAAAAATGTTCATCAACCACAATGCCGCAGATTAATACATGTTCTGACATATAATAGATTAGGCAATAGATTAACACTCACACAAACTGGGATTTCAAAAAATACCTACCACATAAATTCAGATGTCACAAAACCAATTATACATGAAATTTCTTATATTGGCCAGTACTTATCATATGCCATGCAACATATAATTTTTGACACTTTATAATACAAGTACTATGAATATCTTCGGTACAAATATGCAACTTACTAATTGGGCACTAATTGAACTTTTACAATTGCAGTACAACAGTGAATATTCCAACCTATGACAGTTTCTATTTCTGATGTAACAACTAAGTATCTACCGTATGAGATGCAAGTGATAATTTATAACAAACGAAAGGGTAAGTATGAGTTCTATGAACATCTTAACTTCAGTCCAATATTCGAACATATATTACTAATTGAACTTACTAACTACTACTACTACAAGACAGAAGTGAATAAATAAAGGATACTGTGCATTATTACAATGACGCCTTACGTTTATGTCTTACACAAACAATACACGTTTACATCAACCTCATTCAAATATTAAAATTACACTACATATGAAGGTCGTCCATTTCATGCTTTGATGATAACTTTGGACATGTCCTCTTATCGTGACCTCGGCACTTGCAATGGCTACATTTCCTAGGATTTTGATAATGTTGGGCAGATGAGTTCTTTCCTGGGTTGCCTTTGGTCTTCACCACAACTGGATCGCCCACACCAAATATGAAATGGCCATTGCTTGCTTCACCTATCTCTGGGTTCCAGTCCTTATTCTTTTTCCTCTCCCACCGCTTCCTCATCCACGATGTCATTTCGTACTCCACTTCCCTAGCATCTTCAAATGAGTCCTGGCCTTGCGACGCATAGAACGACATCAAATTGTATCCCGAACTCAATATCCCATACCTAGCCGTACACGATGCAGTGCGAGACATTTGGCCATGATTTGGTTGTTGGGCCATAGGCCGAGCACACCTTGTCCATCTTCGCATGACTAAACTGGAGGGAATGGTCAGTAGATGTTCATATTTCATTACCACAATCATGTGGCAACAAGGTAGACCAAATGACTCAAACATCATGCAAGAACAATTCATTCTGGTTTGAATTGCATAATACTCAACCGTCCAATTGGACTCTGGCTGCGAGTACATTTCAATGAAGTACAACCGACGCTCCACCTCATCAACGCGACGCGCCACAATCAATGCAGACGTGCGCTGTATTTCATCCTGAAACAATTTGAATATGTATCGTGTATACACCTCGGTTCCGTTCTTCTCTAAGGTTTTCAATTGCGTGATTAAGACTGGGGTACTGTGCTCCGTTACTGTCTCAGCCTCTGCATCGGCAATTCGCATCCTATCCAAACCACGGTGGTACTGTTGGATGAATTCAAAAAGTCGTAGCCTTACTTTCAAGAACTGATTCATATAACAATTCATACCTTCACATCGCTGAGTCGTCCTCATCCCAGCAAAGAAATGCCCAAGGAGATATGCCTCGGCCCATCTTTCACGGTCCCTATACATCTCTACCACCCAAGCATTTGTCTGTAGCCCATAGTGTGAAACCATGTCAGCCCAAAGACTCTCAAATTCTTCAACCTCACATTCCATTTGCATCAACTTGGTAAAATCAGATACAAATTCCGGCCTATGAACATTTTTTGCTGCATTTCGCTCCAAATGCCACGAACATAATCGATGCCTTGCATGTGGAAAAATGTTCCTAATTGCATTGCGCATCGCCAAATCACCGTCTGTGACCACGGAGATCGGCCGTTTACCATCCATGGCCTCCAAAAAAGTTGCAAGAACCCAATTGTACGTCTCCTCTGTCTCCTTCGACAACAACGCACAACCAAATATGGTCGTCATAAAGTTATTACTCACACCCGCCAGTATGACAAATGGCTTCTTGTAAGCATTGGTCCGATATGTCGTGTCGAAAACTAACACATCTCCGAATGCGGTATAATCCATTTGAGACCTCCCATCTGCCCAGAACAGTGTCTCCAACCGGTCCTCCTCATCAACACTATACTTGAAGAAAAATAGCGGATCGTTGCTTACCTGAGCAGACAAGTATCCCAATGCACCCTCAGCATCCCCATTTCTTATTTCTTGTGTCCGCTCCTTATGCAATTTGTTGCGCATATCTGAAAAAGTAAACCCCACATTTTGGAATCCCCCTGCCTGACATCTCATAAAGTCCATAATTTGGGATGGCTTCATGCCTACATTCCGCATGGCCATTAACTGAGCTACATCAGCATCACCCACGTGTCTGTGAGATCGAAGAAACGGAACACATTGCTGTGCTGCCAAGGGATGGTTGTGGGTACTCACAAACTCTGTAACAACATAATTTCCGATGGTATTGGTCATACAACATACCCGGAATTTAGCACCACAACCAATTCTTGTTTCAGCTCTATGACGCCGTTTCCGATCAGTGCGTTCTAAGTGCTTCTTGTTTCTCTTACCTTCCCTAGAACATACCCAATCCCTCCACTTCACATACCCTTCGTTGCCTCTATGTCTCTTGCTTTTATGTTTGCGTACACTAAAACCCATTGCCTTGGCATATGCATTGTAGAATAGACCAGCCTCTTCTTCAGAAACAAATTTCATTTGCACAATCTCCGTATCATTCAATAAACGAAGACTATCATCTACACTAGAAACTGACCCTTCCCCTTCCCCTTCAACATCATTACCTCCAAATGTATTACTGTGCGAATCTTCCCTACTAGACCAAGATTCGGACTCAGAGGTGGATTCCCAATCATACGACACACCCTTGCTGTTGGTACTCCTATTGGGAGTTTCCATCACACCTAAATAATAAACCACATTGCCACAAGTTTTACTCCACTTATCGGGGTCAAATACGTTGCATGCACATGAGCTGTAACTAAAGTGATCAACAAACTTCTATGGACGCAAGCTCCAGTCCATAAAACAACATTCGCAAACCACAGATTCTATAAAATATACCTCTCAAAAACACGATTCCAGCACATGCACATATTCTACTCATAACAGATGTAAACCAGCGCCAAACTATCAAACATGCAAGGGAAAACATACATTCCACACACCCACAGCCTCTCAAAAACCAAACATTCATCATTCCATGTTCTGGAAATACATACCGACGAATCCAATTCAGTATAACAAACCCACTTACATAAATAACAAAACCCTAACTCTTCCTAACTCAATGGGGACAAGGTTCCAGCATGGGCAGTACAAATACAATATCAAACAAGACGAAGATCTTTCGGGAAAATAGGGAAAAAAATGCGCAGTAAAAATTATGGCCAATAAAATTAGGATAAAATTATTTCTGATTGATTCCAAAAAAAATTCCCACTAAAAGAATAATTTTTCAACAAACACACCTACCAGATCTAACACCAAATATCACATTTCAACAATGTAACACAAAACCGGGGAATAAATATTTACCCAAACTCAAATATTCCCTTCAGGTCCGTGAGATGTGTCGCCCGTCTTCTTCTCGTCGAACCTGGGCTGCGGATCGAAGGCTGATGCGGGCGGCGTCGTTGGTGTTGCAGGATGGACGTAAGGTGCGACGGACAGACGAGAAGAGTGGGATGGGAGATGGAGATGATTCGATCATTCCATGAATGCTTCTACCCTTCTACGTCTGGGATAAAGGAGCATATGATCGACTTACAATCCCAATGTGAGATGTAGAGAATCATATTCTTAACCGTGGGTTAAGGGAGTGCGCTGGGTGGGGTTGGAGTGGAGTCAAGGATTTTACCGGTTCTTTAGGTGGCAAGTTTGTTGTGTTATACCTACAATTACACTTTCAATGGTTTTGGTTATGCTACCAGTGGTTTCAATTATGCTTCCAGTGGTTTTAGTCATGCCATTTCTTACGGTGTCTCCAAAACAGAGGGAGACACCGAAGCGTTATCCCTTAGTTTTTGTATAGTTGTTCGGTCCCTTTCTGAATGAATACCGGTGGGCGTGGAAACAAGTTCTACTCCCTTTTTTATTAGGTTCCTTTCCGTCCTGTAAGTTTCCTAAAGCTGGTTCTGATTCTAAGGTAAGGGGGCAATCGACCGAATGCAAGTGAAGCCGGAGCTAGAGAACCCATCGGCATTAGAGAGTCAAAAGATCATGGATCAAGGGGGAGCTAAGTGGATCGAATTGAGGGAGAGTTAGGCCCAATGCATGATTCACACATGAGATCAGAGTGTGATCGAGTCTCCGTCGCCCGAGTCAAATGTGGTATGAAACGTACCGATACCGGGTATCGTTTCTAATTTATCGCTATCAATGTCATTTTTCCGCATCAAAGAATTTAGTATAAAAAATAAAATAATTTAAAAGTAGTCCGGTATTCACCGGTACCATCCGGTATTTGACCGGCACTAGAAGAAAAAATAAATTAGGACCTAGTCCAATAGTGACCTGTACATCCGGTACCAATCAGGCCCCGTTTACACTAACAAAAAACACTAAAAACTTAACTTATTTTACCATCTCGTTTTCACTAATAAAAAAGTTTCAGCGTTTTACCATCTCGTTTTTACTAACAAAAAAATTATCAATCACCACTGTTTTTGCTACAGTATCCTTACTCACAAAGCCATCAACAATTTATTCACTACCGAAAATAACTTGACATTTCTCAACAACTTATTCATTACTGAAACACTAACAACTTCTCACCACGAATAAAAAAATTACCCAATCCCAAACGGGAAATTTTTTAGGATCTGAATCAGAATCCCAAACAACCTTTTCCCGCAACGGCGAGGCGACACCTTTACAGCCTTTATTACTTCGGGGCATGTGCTCCCAACGTTACCAAAAGCTTCCATTTCCAAGTGCCTAAACCAGAACACAGAGAACGAAGAGAGTGAAACAAGGCGAGGCAAAACAATGGCTCAACTCTCCGAGACCTACGCGTGCGTGCCGTCGACGGAGCGCGGCCGCGGGATCCTGATCTCCGGCCACCCCAAGTCCGACACCATCCTCTACTGCAACGGCCGCTCCGTCATCATCCGCCACCTCGACCGCCCCCTCGACGTCCACGTCTACGGCGAGCACGCCTACCAGGCCACCGTCGCCCGCTACTCCCCCAACGGCGAGTGGATCGCCTCCGCCGACGTGTCCGGGACCGTCAGGATCTGGGGGACCCACAACTACGACCACGTGCTCAAGAAGGAGTTTAGGGTTCTCTCGGGCCGGATAGACGACCTCCAGTGGTCGCCCGACGGGATGCGGATCGTGGCCTCCGGCGACGGCAAGGGCAAGTCGTTGGTTCGCGCTTTCATGTGAGTTGGATTTGAATTTTGGGCGAAGTTGCATTTCAATTCCGTTGTTTTTTGAGGATTGAGCGAATTCAATAATACTACGTATTTAAATAGGCTGGTAATGATGTGTAATTGAGTTTAAGTACAAAATGTGGTGGTTTTTTAATGAGTGTAAAAGATGGATTTTGTGCGTAATTTTGCGTTTGATCAGATTAGAATCTGATTATTTGGCTAAAAACGATCGATATGGGTGCGCATTATCGCGTCTGAAATATTACATCTTGAAAGGTTTACCTGAAAGTTGAAAGGTTCCTTTTTGGTGAGAGACAAACGTTTGTAAAAATGAACGATCTTTTGGTGGGAAAACTGTGGTGAGAGAGGCGAAGAGTCTTTTGGTCCAACAGCATCACGAGTGCACTTAGGTGCCAGGTGAAAAGGAGGTCAGGAGTTCAAATCCTCTTCTAAGGTGTTAATCTAACAATTGTAACAATACTGACTTTGGCCGATAGAAAAAAAAATTGTGAAGAGAGAGAGAGAGATGCTCACAACTTTGTGTTATTGCATTGTTTTCGATTTCCATTCATGAGGAGAGTAAAACATTGCTTTCTGTAAGATCATTACCAGTTAGGAAAGGAAGATTTTTCATTTGAAAAGATGACGTGTGATTGGAATGTCTGCATTATTTTAGCTTCTGTCTGAATTCTATATGGTCAACGGTAAGGAATGAGGATGATTAGGCTGAGTACTGGCAAAATCGGCACATAGGGAGGGTGCAAGGCGTATTGTGTTGAATTTCAACGAAAATAGCATTTGGGGTCAAAGGTACCTTGCGAGGAAGCTATCAATGCCTGGACAATGGACCTGGATTTGACCATTGATTGTGCGGATAAACCTCCCTAAACAGTGTTTTCTACACATCTCTGCACGAGATCTATTGATCATTATCGATCATTTGGTCTACTGTCCAGTGCTTGACATCTACGGTATGTCCTTATCCATTTCTCCTGCCCAAAGTTGATGATTGATGTCTAGATATTTAAGTGGAGGAAGGGATGATTCCTGAAAGGGCTGGGCTGTTGTGAATTGTAGATTCTGTTTGTCTTTGTCAGCATGGAACCTATTTTTCTCTCAATCTGTGGAGGTCGATTCTAGGGGAAGTATTCGAGTTCAACAATGTTAAAGCTTTTAGATGGACTATTTTCTCTGTTCATATTTTTGTTCATATGAATGGTAAGACTTCGCCCGAATTTTGTTGTTGTTCTCTATTAACCCTACAGATCCAGGTTCCACCATTTATGCAAAGTAGTCTATACGTACATACGAGGATAATGGGGCCACCTCATGTCTTAAAATGTTCTCCCGGGATCTTCTGGCCTGGCTGTTTATATTTGAGGAACATTTGGCAGTATAGTTGTTAAACCTTCGCTGTCATGAGAAATCATTTTTTTTAATGGAGGGAATACATAGGCGGCTTAAATTTTAATGATTTATTTAGGTTCTCTAATCCAAACCCTGTATGAAACATATTGCAGTTTTATGTCGGTTATGTGTTGCCATACATGCTGAGCGACATGTTATCATATGTTACAAACAAATGTATTTCTATCTTTACTCGATGAACAATATCTTCCATAGGTGGGATTCAGGAACTAATGTTGGAGAATTTGATGGCCATTCGAGAAGGGTTCTGAGCTGTGCATTTAAGCCAACAAGGCCATTTCGCATTGTCACATGTGGAGAGGATTTCCTGGTGAACTTTTATGAAGGCCCACCATTCAAATTCAAGCTATCTCACAGGTTTGGTTTGTCAAGTTGAAATTCGTTGCATGATATTTAATCCTGGCTTTAGAATTCTGCCTTCTAGTTGCATAAACCTGTATTATTATGTTATACATGTTTGAGGATCGAAAACATTAATGCTCACTAATGTTGCCTAGCCTCAATGGTGCCCTGCATCCGCCTCAATATGCTTCAAGCTTAAGCTTGTGCCTAAGCGCGCCTTTACAACACTGACATGGACTTGGTAGGTGTATCCTGCATATTTGTCAAAGGCGCGCCTAGGCCCAAGGCGATGCAAGGCGCACCCCAAGCGCCTTGTTGACCCCCAGGCAAGGCAACTTGAAAAAGGCGAGCAAAAAGTGACAAGGCAAGAAAAGCGATCAGGCGAAAAAAATAAGTGTGTTTTTTCCAAAAAAAAAAGCACAAATAACACAATTATTTTCAAAAATAATTATTTTTTCCCATAGGTGCGCCTCTCTTCAAAAAGGTGTGCGCCTCGCCTTGCGCCTCTTGTCTCAGGCCCAACAGAACTTTGCGCCTCGGTGCACCTTTTGCCCTTGACAACTATGTCCGTGTCCAACACGTGTTGGTCACGGACACAACACGACACTCTCTGGACCCTATTAGGACATGCCTAAATACTTGTCCAATTTTTTTCATTATATTTCTTTTAATCAGACACATTGTGGATACTCTAGGATGCATTGGCGACACTCTTGGAACTTGGAACATGCTAAGGACATATTGAAAGGATCAAATGTAATTTTTAAAACTCAGTCCAGAGTGAAAATTTCCATAGGTTTATAGTTCATGTATGCTTTATTATATATGCGGACCGTTGATTTGTATCTTCTAACAATGCTGGCTTTCGCCAAGGGAAAAAAAGTAAAATAAAGTACTTTTTCATTTGAGGTGATGAGCATAACTGTATAGGGCTGGAAGAGCTGGGGCAGCAGTTGATGGTAGTGGCTAGTCGGTTAGTGTAGGAGAAATTTAGGGTTATAATTTGTTGAAGATGAGGACATTAAAGGATTATGAAAAAAATACACGGGTGTCGAGAATCTGTGGCTAAAGAGAATTTATTGGGTTCGAATAGGATCACTCTTTTGAACTCCTTGAGATGTCCTGTTGGTTATGTACGTAGGAGTTGTAACTTAATAACTGAAAAATGACTATTATATAAGTCAGGTTATATACATGCAATATGTAATAGAATTGAGCTTGCATTTCGAAAGATATATTTAGCAAAATGTGTTGTGATAATGATCTGCAGGGACCATTCAAATTTCGTCAATTGTGTACGGTTTTCTCCAGATGGTGGCAAATTCATTAGTGTAAGCTCTGATAAGACGGGTATTTTATATGATGCAAAAACTGGAGCAAGAATTGGTGAGCTTTCCTCAGATGATGGTCATAAAGGAAGCATTTATGCTGTTAGCTGGAGCCCTGATGGTAAACAGGTAATCAGGGTTGTCTTGATTCTCTCTCAAACTGCTTAACCCTCAAGCTGATTTTTAATTCAATTTTAGCCTTACTATGTGTTCAAATTTGGTTTTGTGGACATCTGTCCTCTGGGATGCTCAATGACCGTGGAGATTTATACACAAAAGAATTGGTTTTAACGGAACTGAGCGGGAAGGAGTGAGGAAATATGGGATTGATTATTTACAAAAACAAACATATGGGATTGATTTGCCTTCATTTTCCCCCTTAGTACGGCAGACTAAGCCTGAATGTACGTAAAAAATGGTTATGTTTCTTTTTCACTGGGAACCGGGCAGTGAACCATGATTTGAAGTTTGCTTTAGGTTTGTATAGTGCATTTCTGCCTCTTACGTTCTTATAGTGCACGCTCTTCGTCATCTGATATAGAACATCCTTTAGGAACCTGTAATAATGTTGTCTACATTTGGACTTTTGAGGTGGGGTAATGCTAGAAAACATGTATGTTAGTCCCAGAAAAGGTAGGACTAAAGTTTTAAGGTTTGTAAAGTGAAATGGGTTATAATTTGATGGAGTATTGGAGTTGGAGGTAACTGGATTCTTTTGGCTAACAACTTTTTTGGGGTTCTTAATGTTCCTCTGCTTCGCAGGGATCAGGGAGATATTTTCCTCTGATTATTCCAATTTAGGGTTTATGGCTGATTTACTTGAATATGGTTTTGCTTGGGAAGAATCTCAAGGCACGGGGGAGATTTTAGTGATAAGAAATAGAAGGGGATAAGGGATTGGTTTATTAATTATGCTTGTTCAGTATGGATTTGGAGAGAAGACATAGGTATTGTTGTGCAACTTTAGACAGCACTACAGGATGGTAATTGTAGAATCTGTAAAGAAGAGGGCTTCAACTTTGTAATGGTCGATCTAGTTAAACAAGCACAAAGTGAAGTTGCATGACAAATACTCTGTACAATTGGAACCAACATTTATTGGCTGTTCTGCAGTTTCTAATTCTGGCTAAGACTCGGGGATGGGTAATTATTCCACTCGCAAATTCTTCAGTATTTTTCCAAGACATGCTCAGCTCATTCAGTGTTTCAATGGATAACAGTAGCTTAATACAAACTTAAATAAGACGCAATTTAACAAACACTTGTTAGTATCTGTTCTTAAGAGCATTTCCTTCAATTTCAGTAACCAAAGCTGTATGCATTATATGGACAGAAATCAACTGACCGGGATCATTCGATACAACATTATGAACATGATACCTTTTATTTCAAAGAAAAATAGACTGGTCAGGGTAGCTCAGCTGGTAGAGCAGAGGACTGAATATTCTTGGGAACAGATCCAGTGGAGACGGGGTGGAGCCTGATAAATAGTTAAGGAGTCGAATGGGCTTTTGGGAATTCTTTAAGCGGCTTTGCTTTCTAGGAGCGCTGCCTTTTTCTTGTTAGCATTAAGTGCATACACTGTCATTTGAAGGTTGGGGGCTCATATGCTAGAATAATACTATTAGCCGACTGGTATACGTAAAACCGAAAATTAAATTAGGCTTAAGTTTATTAGTCAAATCCCTGAACATGTTACATATGAAATCTCGAAGTTCCGCCTTCTCTTACCCTGCTCTGCATTGGTGGTGTTCAAATATTTATTTGTGCTTCATCTATTGCAGGTGCTAACTGTGTCGGCTGATAAGACGGCAAAAATATGGGAGATTTCTGAGGATGGTAATGGAACAGTGAAGAAAACGCTGGCTTGTTCAGGCTCAGGCGGAGTTGAAGACATGCTAGTTGGGTGTCTTTGGCAGAATGATTATCTTGTCACTGTTTCTCTTGGTGGAACAATTAGCTTATTCTCTGCAATTGATCCTGATAAAGCCCCACTACCCTTGTCTGGACACATGAAGAACATTACGTCACTATCAGTGCTCAGAAGCAACCCAAAAGTCATATTATCCAGCAGTTATGATGGTTTAATAGTTAAATGGATCCAAGGAATGGGATACAGTGGTAAATTAGAAAGGAAGGTGAATGCTCAAATCAAATGTTTTGCAGCTGTTGACGAAGAGATTGTTTCATCTGGATTTGACAATAAGGTAACTGCTACTTGAAACATGTGTGCTTATTTCTTCAAATAATTGCATGTTTCACTTCAAGAAGTATCTACAAAATTAACAAAAAGAATATACTTGTGAAGGAAAAACATGTTTCACATTCCTTATGATCCAATATATCAATTGTGTTGATGCTTTTGAATTCTTTTTACTCCTAAAAGCGTGATGTGCGTTATCTTTTGATATTTCGTTTATTCTACCTGTTCCCTTGTAAGCTGTGTGTTAGTAGATGGCTTCAAAATTGATCATGTTATTAGTCCGAATAGTGCATATCTAGCGAGGTATGAAAAGGAATGATATAAGGTCGTCTTTCCATCTCATTTTCTTCGCCATACATTTTGTTTCTCTTAATCCATGATAAACTCTTATAGGTTAGTGTCCTCTGTAGAAAGTTAGGATTTGCTTAATTAGCGACCCTACATCTTGACCATTGTAGCGGGTTGTATGCAAGTTCAACTGGACTAATGAGATAACTAATCCAATAAATAACTGAACGATCTTGTGATCCCTTAATGTAACATTGTTCTTCACGAATCATGTTGAAGACGTGACTAGTAATGAGGGTAGATGTATAGCTTCATTAGATAGCTGATAGGGTAATGTTTGTCATACATGACTATTCTCCATTGTTAAATCCCAAACTGATCGAGTCAAAAAAAAAAAATCCCAAACTGATGACATAATAGGGATGCAGTATGCACACATAAAATACTACAAAAAGTATAAAACCTCCTAAGAATTAATCAGTAAGTATCAACTTACCAGTAGTTTAGATTTTTGGGTTTAGAAGTTAATTAATACAGGGAACGGTGAAATTACATGTGGGAAGGTGGCATCTACTGGAGAAGTTTTTACTGTTATGTATTGATCAACTTCAAGTATGGAGAATATTTTGTTGGTTGTATATGTTGATGAAAGTATGGCACAAAAAAGTATCACTGAAGTACCCCATACTCAGATGATGCGTGGACCCCACACACATCATTATGTTTTGGGCTTACACATCATGTTCTAATTAACAGTGCTTTAGTGCTGCAAGATATAAATATTTGCAAAGCCCTGCCAAATGCAGCCATATGCTTATGGGTTTTTTCTTCCCTTTTTAGTTTTGTTTGTGTTATCTTTTAATTTGTTTTGCTTTCTTTGCTTCTCTTTTGATACTCAGGTGTGGAGAAATTCTCTACTTGGCGATGAATGTGGAGATGCAGATTCTGTTGATATTGGCAGTCAGCCAAAGGACTTGAGCCTTGCCATTGGTTCTCCTGAACTGGCCTTGGTTTCAGTTGATTCAGGAGTTGTCCTTCTAAGTGGTACGAAAGTCCTCTCAACAACTAACCTTGAATTTACTGTGACAGCATGTGTAATTGCACCAGATGGAAGTGAAGCCATAGTGGGTGGCCAAGATGGCAAACTTCACGTATTTTCTATCAATGGTGACACTCTTACAGAAGAGGCAATACTTGAAAAACATAGAGGTGCAATTTCTGTCATTCGATACTCTCCAAATTTCTCTATGTTTGCATCAGGAGATGTCAATCGAGAAGCAGTCGTCTGGGATCGTATCTCCCGAGAGGTACTTGATAAATAATTTTCTCTAGAATCCAGGTCATCTGTGAATTGAATGTGGAGTATTGAGTATCAGTTTCTGGCATTTAAGATCATTTTAGCGGCAAATATGATTCATTTTGCAAAAAGACGTAAGATGGATGTACAGTGGAAGATAGAAGGAGAATTTAAACATACAGCAATGGTCCAATTCCTTGCTTTGTCTGAGTGGCTGAAAAGTACGCTATAGTCGTAAGTGTTAATTCCATTAGTTTATGAGTATCTGCTTTGGTGATATAAGCAAGGAGTAAGGCATTACTCTATCTTTTCGTGTAACTAAGAGGAACATAGGACATGTAGAGACATCGCGCCACGAGTAACACTTAAACCTTGTTGCAATAGACAATTGCTGTTCGTTTGGCTTATGGAACGAAAATTTCAATTAGATATTGGTCAGGACCGTGTCATAGGTCATGACTACAAAACTCATCCTGTGGAGGCTAACTAAAGTTGCTTTTTTTCCTTTTCTTGTTTCAATGAAAGTACCTTAGAAAGAAGGCATAAACGGGATGGCACCCCTGTACAAAGAGGACGGTCAAAAGACAAGTAGACCCTATATACCAGTTTCTGTATCAAAAGGATCAAATCATAAAATTAGCCACAAGTGGGGTTACTCTCCCTTGAAACTACTACCAAAAAGTCGTTTCTGCCTATACATGGAGCTCTCAGTTACATCAAAATGTTTCATCTTCCCCTCTCTCCCAATAATCCACATCAAGAAAAGTGGAATCACAGTCCAAATCTTCCTTCTCCCTTTCTTACTCTTGCCCCATACCAACCCTGAAGTCAGTGATTTAAAAAGCGGCGCGCCATGGTGCTGAGCTAAGAAGCACGGATACGTGATTTTTTTAAAAAGAAGGATACGATACATTGGGGGATACGTTGAATATAAAAGTAAATAAATAATATATTATATATAATTTTTAATTCCTAAAATTTCATTAATGATTAAAGTTTTTCATGACACAAGTTCACCATTTCACTTGTTGGGAGAGATATATTTACATACATAGACACAACGAGAGAGAGAGACTTACAAGGTTGTCGAGAGAGAGGATATCATCGGTGTGTTTCTATCGTCGATTGGTGGGGAAAAAAGAAAAATATAGTCCAACTTGCAATTTTAACCCATATATTTTAAGTAATGACATATTTACCCTCGCGCGTATCCAACATGTATCTGCGCGTATCCAAAACGTATTGGGATACCAAAAAATAATTCTAAAAGCAGGATGCTTTAAAAAAAACATATCAGATACGTATTCGGAGCGTATCCGAGAGTATCCACACATATCCAAAACATATCGGGATACCAAAAAAAAATTCTAAAGCAGGATAAAAGCGTATCAGATACGTATCCGGAGAGTATCCGATATGGGTACGATATGTGATACGGAGGCCAAAATAGAGTATTCGTGCTTCATAGGCGCTGAGGCGAGGCGAGGCGCAAGGTCTGCGCCTCAGGTATAGGCGCTTAAGCGCAAAACACAAAGGCGAGGTAGAGGCGCTAAAGCGCGCGCCATGGCGCAAGGCGATGAGGCAACGAGGCGCGCACCTTTTGGTTTTTCAGTCAATTAATCCCAAAAATCAATCTCAACCCTTCATCTATGATGCATACAAGGTGGGTGATGCAATAATTTTCTTGAGAGTAAATCAACCTCTAGGGTTGAGATCGATCGAGTACATCAGACTGTAGCAACAGCGGTACTTCTTTTTCTCCTTTTTCTCCTTCTCGACGCGATCGATCTGCTCTGTTTCTCTTCTCCTTCCAGATAACTCCTCCTCCTCCTCCTCACGTCTGTTTCCACTGTGCTTCTTCTTCTTCTTGTCACGAATTTTACAGCTCTATTTTTCAGTTTTCCTGCACCTGCTGTTTTTTTTACAATATTTTTTTATAGCTCTATTTACAGTTTATGAACTCGGTTTTCTCTATTTGTTAATGGTATTTTTTCATTTATGGTATTTTTCTATTTGTTCATTGTAGATGACATCTGAAAATAATAATAATAAGACTAAACGTTATTATGTTAGCTTTTCATGGATGATATGCTTTGTTTAGTGTTTCGTGGTTCCATTTAACCATTGAATGCTATGTTTTATGACATTTGAAAGTTTTATAAGTGTTTGTTTGTGTTGAAAACTTGTTCTAATAAATTGCGCCTCGCTGCCAAGCAAAAAAAATAAATTTGTGCTTCGCGTCAATAATGCGCGCCCCTCGCCTTGCACCTTGCGCTAAAGCTCTAGGGGACCTTGGCGCCTCGGTGCGCCTTTCGCCATTTAAAACACTGCCTGAAGTAACTCTCACCCCTACCAGAAAATACCCAAGGGATGCCACACCAAGATAGAACTGATGTCAGTAGCATTTTCCTGGAACGAACACAAAATAAGCTGATCAAAAATTTGGAACTTCTTGTTGCTTCTGTAGTGGTGATGATGGACGGTATAGGGTGCCACAAACAACTCTACTTCCATTTGCGGTTGATCCCACATCTTCCTTGTGAGGGAATATTTGGGCTTGGCGACTTAGATTCTTACATTGCATCACTTTGTGTGGGGCAGTGCCTCCTCTGTGTGTGTCTGTGTGTTTTGAATCTTTTGATTGGCAATAAACCATGTTGTCAGTAGACCCCACAACCTGCCTCTAGATCTAGGCACGTACTGGCTACTGCCAAGATAGTCTTTTATTTAACTGGCGGAGGGCATCTTCACTCTTTGTTCTTGACATAGTGATCGATCATCGAATATGATGCCTTAACAATTTGTTTTGCAGGTGAAGCTTAAGAACATGTTGTACCACACTGCACGCATAAACTGCATGGCTTGGTCTCCTGATAGCAGCATGGTTGCCACCGGGTCACTCGACACGTGTGTAATTATATATGAGGTCGACAAGCCAGCATCAAATCGTATTACCATCAAGGGGGCTCACTTGGGTGGGGTTTATGGATTGGCTTTCAGTGATGAGTGCAGTGTGGTGAGTTCTGGTGAAGACGCTTGCATTCGCGTATGGAAGTTGACCCCAGAATAGTTTTAGACGAATGAGGTGAAAAACGACGATTGTTAAAACGGTAGGTTCTGATGGGTTTGGTTTGATTTGCATCTAGTTTGCAATTCAGTGGTGAATCTGGCAAAGAATAGTTTGTTTTCTAAGAATGGGATTGTCTGTTGAGGAAATGATTTACGATTATATTTTCTGTAAAAATTACTCATCCAGAATAATATGGCCATAGCATTTTTTCAATTATGAGCCACAGTGGAGAGTGTTGCTTTGATATGAAAAGACCAAAACCGGTCGCAGCATGCTGTTAGAAGCTATGTTTGTATAGCTGGCATTAACCTTTTGCCAATGACATTGTATTCCTTCTCGTTTGTTTGAGAATCATGTTTGGATCATTTTCCGGCATTTTCTCTGAATTCTGGATCTTGGATTCATAATCTGCCTTTGATACTACCTTCAGTTTTTGCATCCCAGCCCGTTAAACCATAGAATGCACAAATTAAAAGCTTGACACTCATGGTATCTGTTTCGCTGAACTCGTGAATATAAGAAATCGGAGTTCAGTTTACATGAGGGGCTAAGTGTCTAAGACTCGGCAATAAATACTAGGTACCTTATGCTGTGTTTGGATTGCTTTTTGAATTTTTTTTTGAAAAAGTAGTAGGGATAATAAGTAGAGAGAGATAGAGAGAGAAATTATTGGAATTAGGAAGAATCTATGGGGAATCTTTTGAATAATGCTTTTCAAATCCTAAAGCAAACAAGGCATTAATCATTTGAAAAATTACACTCTAGAAAAGAAATTTAAAATACTGCTCTTCTTACTTTCCAAACCCTGGCAATTGCTTCTCTTCGGCTTCTCATTTTTCACCTTTTTCCCGTCGCTCACCCGTAGAGGCTTAGAATCTACGCTCTGATGTGATTCTGGAGTCACGAATGAGATTCCTGACCTGTCACTCGCCCTCGTAGGCTTAGAATCTACGCTCTGCTGTGATTCTGGAGTCACGAATGAGATTCCCGACCTCTCAAGCTCCGTAACCACCGAAACTTGTTCGGCTACAATCTCCAACTCATCCAACTGAACTTCAGCATATTTTCTTTTTCTGAATGTGTTGTTTTCAGGCACCTTTAAGGGGATTTTGTCACTACTTGCCTTATTTTCTTCAGTAAATGGAGTTTTCAAAGGGCATACTAGCTTCTCCAGCTCTGTAGCTTCATTGAAGTAGTTGCTTTTCTCCACCATGGCTTTCTTCCCCGTTACTGCAAAATAGAGTAACCTGTGTTTCAGTTCCAAGGCTACATTGGCATGTATATACACATACAATGCCTCAACATCTGATAATTGGTGTAACAGTTTCTATGCTGCATATTATCAGGTGGGTTTAGAGAACTTGCCTTCACTTTTTTCTACGCTCTGATGTGATTCTGGAGTCACGAATGAGATTCCCGACCTGTCACTCGCCCTTATAGGCTTAGAGTCTACGCTCTGCTGTGATTCTGGAGTCACGAATGAGATCCCCGACCGCTCAAGATCCGTAACCACCGAAACTTGTTCAGCAACAATCTCCAACTCATCCAACTGAACTTCAGCATATTTTCTTTTTCTGAATGGGTTGTTTTCAGGCATCTTTAATGGGATTTTGTCACTACTTGCCTTATTTTCTTCAGTAAATGGAGTTTTCAAAGGGCATACTAGCTTCTCCAGCTCTGTAGCTTCATTGAAGTAGTTGCTTTTCTCCACCGTGGCTTTCTTCCCCATAACTGCAAAATTGAGTAACCTGCGTTTCAGTTCCAAGGCTACATTGGTATGCATATACACATGCACGTATACAACTATACAAATAGGTGGGAGTTCAACTCCCAACCTGGTAGATGGAGGAGCTCCAAGGGAGCAAGCTCAACCACTGAGCTGTGCCTCAACATCTGAGAATTGGTGCAACAGTTTCTATGCTGCATATTATCAGGTGGGTTTAAAGAACTTGCCTTTTCTTTTTTCTTTTCCTGTTTTGTGAGAGGAAATAATGGAAAAGCAGGACTCTGATTTAGAAACGGCAGTGGCCTCCTGTCTCAATAGCGTACCAAAAGTCTGAATTTTCGAAGAAGGATTCATATGAGGTCTTGAACTTGGGAAGTGATCAAAGGCCTCCATGGTAGTTGGATCCAAGTTACCTTTGGCAATTGCAGCTGCTATTGATGGTGGGATTTGTCTAATTTTAGTCAAGGAGAAAGAACTGAAAATATTGTGTTCTCTAACGTCCCCAAGATATCACAAAATTCTTAGTTCTGAAGCTGTGAAACAAGGATTACTATTACAGACGTCTTAACAAATGAAGTGCCAGTATTAAAACCATCAAATAGACTTCGCATAATTCCCTCACGATGTGTTTGGAAGATGTGGAAGGAAACAAGGGAAGATGAGAAACGAAAGTAAACGCAGAAACGTTTCTCACCACTACCCAATTACTGTATGTCACAACCACTGAACAAACTTCGTTGACAAACGTAGTTTATGCTCCGCTAATATAGCAGCTTGTCGAGCATTTGACAAACTCATTCCATCCAACCCGTAGGGTTGGACACACAGCAATCCATCCAGTAGGATTTTCTTTTCCTTTTCCCATTCTGACTTCTGTAGAAATTAGTTTTCATTTATTCTCTTTCTATTCCTTTTACCTCCATATAACTAACCAAAAACAAGAATGTTAAGGCTCTGTTTGGTAAAGTTGCCAGTTTTTTGTTTATGAAAAACAAGAAATGAGTTTTTGTTTATTCATTAAAAAATAAAAACAAAAAACATGTTTGGTGACCATAATAGTTTTTGTTTATTTATTTTTTGGGCTGCCGAAAGTGTTTTCAAAACAAATAAAAACGCAACTTTCGTGTTTCTAGAATTTTCGTAAACTAGTGGAACTGATTATGTATTTTGTGAACAAAAACAGTAACACAAACATGTTTATAATGCCTGTTTTAGAAAATATCGGAAACAAAAACAAAAAACTAGAAATAAAAACTTTTCCCAAGAGAGCCTAATATTTTTTGCCGTTTCCTTTGTGGTTCTATACCCAAGTTCAAAATAGAGAGAATATAAATAAACAAATGGTAATCAGATAAACAAGTTGCAGCAAACGAATTTCGGATGAAAAACTAAGATAAAATGAAAGGATACGGGCCCAGGAAATCAAGGTCCCCATCCAGAGACTGCAAAAGCTTTTCCGGAAGAGGTTTCATGTGCTTGAGGCTCTCAGAGTCAGCATCATAACTGTGCATAATTTAAAACACAAGCCACTAGGTATAAGCAAAATGATGGAACGAAATAGGTAGGAGGTTTTCTTTTATGGATGATGTTAACAAGTTACAGACATTCGAGCATGCTGGAAAACTGCAACTGCTTTTTTGAAGGATTCTGGATAGTCTTCGGGCATTTGCCTGCCCTTCTCAAACTTTAACATGGATAAAACCTGTAAATAAGCCACAAGCATCAGTATACTGTACATTATAGTATCTTTGGGATTTTTCAGCAAACTAGTATATGCATGTAACAACTATACACACAGCATGGGTGAATCAGTGGATCGCAGCCCCTACTGGGATTTACTCAACAAATCTTCTGGAAATGCTATTAGAGACGTTAGGGATAAAGCTCCACCTTTCATGTTTCCTGTTTAACAAGGAGGGTGCCCAAAGGGGCTTGTAATAAGTGGCTTTAGTTTGGTGCTTTAGGAGACTAGCAACAACGTATAGCTTGGAAACTTTGGGGATTGAGTTGTGTGTGCTTTGTGGTCAAGCTGAAGAATCCCACGATTATGAATTTTTCCAACTGCAGCTTCTCAAAATCTGTCTGGTCCAATTTGATTAGTAACGGCCATATTTGCAGAAGACATGAGCAGTGGTATCATGAGTTAGAATGGGCTAATATTCACTGTAGAAGGAGCTCCGTTACTAGTTCTGTGTACAGGCTCTCTAGCAGCAGCTGTTTACCACATTCGATAACTTAGGTATAAAGAGAATCCTCAGTTTAATTGATTACTGTGCTTGTCTTGAACTTTCTTCTGTGATTTTGCTTTGGTTTGGTTTTTTTGTTTCCTGAGTACAATGAGTAGGGTTCTTGTACGTTTAGATTACTTTCTCCCTTCCTCTTTCATGGAAGGTTCAGCATGACATAATAAGGTGATTGCCAGCCCCTATGTTTTGGTTGTTTTTGTCTGTTACAATAGAATTTAATTTGCCACTTTTGACAAACTGATCATGGGTTGTGCTTTCTGGTTTCGACAAATATTTTGCATGTTGGCCGCTTGAAACATTGTGGATTGAGAAAAAATTTCTGTTGAAAAGTTAGTTCGGATGTTGACTACGTCATAGGCGTATGTGTCGTCAGGTCCGGCCCAGGCACAAGGCCTGGGCCTTGGGCATCCCCAAAATGCCCAATTTTTGGGGCACCCCAATTTTTGGGGCACCCCAATTTTTTTAGTATTTGGGTTGGGTAGGACTCTTTTTAGGAAAGGCCCAGTCCAAGTTTTAGAAGCAAAGCCCAGTCTCTAGAGCATTGGTACTGAGGCAGTAGGACTTTCTGCTTATAAAATATTCTTTGCCTTCATTGTTTCCTTCAACTAGCGATGTGGGAAGGTAGGAGGCTTTGTTTTGCAACTTGTTTGTCCCACATCGACAGAGCAAAGGCTCAATTGGCAAAGTGCTCACCTATAAAGCCCTCTACTCCACCTGTTCCACTTGCTCACCGAGTGGTTGCACGTGAAAGCAACATGTGGGCAGCAAGTATCGGAATTAAAATTGTTTTGAAGGGAAATTTCAAATTTTGAAATATATATATGTATGTATTAGTCAAGGGGATTTAATACCTATAGTTTTGGCTTCCTCTGACTTTTTTTTTTTTTTTTCGGAAAAAATGTCAAGTGTTTAGGGCACCATTCTTAGAACAGGCCTTGGGCACCCAAATACCTTGGGCTGGCCCTGCGTGTTGTCACATGCCAATGTTTCTTGTTTGGGGCATGACTATTACAATGGTCCTAAGCACATTTTTCCTAGTTATACATCGTCTTGCCTACATATCTCACAAAAGAAACAAAGTGAAAGCAATACAAAATTTGAAAGAGGTAGGCAAAACACTCTTACACGGTCTAAGTCCCGGTACTTTGAAACCAGAGAATAAGCCTTTGCAATCCCAATTCCAGGAACTGATGGAAGGAAATCACAGCCCGCTAAGACGGACATGCCTGTGAGGATACTAGAAGATTAGTTCCTCTATCTCAAATCAGTTGAGTTCATATAAAGATGTAACTTAAAAAGAAAAAAGATGAGGCTTGTTTGTAATGTTTCTGGTTTCACTGTCATTTAGCTACAAACAATGGAGTTGAGCACAGATGACTAGATGAGTATGCCGGCCCCCCTTCAGTCATATACAAGAGCCCAACACCCTTGGTTTCATACAGTGCAATGGTGAATAAATTTTGCTTCCCCCAGGAAACAGTTTTAAACATTGTAAACTAAACATATACTGACTCACATCACCTATGAATAGTTCTTTATCAAAATGTCGGAAGGATGGCACACAAGTTGCAGACTCAAAGACCTTGTGTAGTAGTATCTCTTCACCATTGCCATAACGGTCCATTTTGAAAACAATCTGCTAGCAGCCAAGCAAAATATATTAATAAAAGTGGAAAATCAAGTCGTCAGGAGAACGGTAAACCTCCATCCATTAGTGACTTTGTGCCAAGGTTTGGTAGAAGTTCTTACAGCTGGACAACCATATGCCAGTAGATCACTGTCCTCTGAAATCACTGCTATGATTCCACCATTTTCTGGTTCAAGGCTGGACAAGTATGCTAACTGTGCATCAGCCTCATATGGAGCTACTACAAATTCAATGTCCTCTGATCTTAGGATCTGAAAAATCACGACTTGAGAGAATCAGAGATAAAACTACAAAATAACAGAAATAAAAGGACATCGAAGCACAGAACTCAGGCAACAAAGATATAAGCAAATGAAATGCTCAATGTATGTCATATTATGTAACTTGTCAAATTTAGAACTTTTAGGTGGAAATAGCTAAGAAAGAGTGGCAATTTGTTACCTGGATCAGTTGGTATGCCATGGATGGTGTGATACTCACTGCCCTCTACATGTGAAAAAGCAGAAAAGTGAGCATTGGCGATTGATTCTTTCAAGAATTTGTGTACGGTACAAAAGAATCCATAGTCATATGTTCTAGACATACAAAAAGGAAATGAGAAGTTCACTCCTTCAAATCAGAAGACAAAAGAAGAAGGAAGAATGTAAATTTTAAGATAGGAACAAGTTGGCTGTTTGAAAAATTGGAAGAAGAAAGGCTTTTTTGGTTAGACGCATGCAATTAGCTAAGCATTTATTCAATTAATAGAACCAAAATGGATGGTATTGTGTCTATTACTAGGTCTTCCTCCCGAGTTGAGACCGATCATTCAAATAGATGGGGGTAAGCAAATGAGCTCGGATATTAATGAACTCTATAGAAGAGTTATCTTTATGTAAAGTTGTGAGTCCCGGGACTCTTGTCTCTTGATCCAACAACTATGGAATGGACACGGATCAATAGCTTCATTTGACTTGGCAAAATAATTTTTTCCTTGGCAAAGGCTCGCACTGTCAAATGAACCTTTAAAATAGGCCTTATTTTTTATTTTGCTTGTAGCCTGAGCCGCTGCTATGACTTTGTCATCACATCAGATGAAATGAGCAGAACGTATCAATGAAAAAATTAGAAACTCTGGAGTCTGGTCCAGAAAATCGTAGTTGTTGAAATATTGAGCTGGCAAATTTTACTCATGATTACAAATGCCGGATAGACATCAGTTCATGCCAAATTTTTGAACGCAGGATAAAAGGGTGAAAAAAAAAAGAACAGGATTTTAACCAACATTCACAAGTCTAACCTGCCTCCATTAACACCATACAAAATTCACCTAGACACAGGCTAGGCCAACGAGGATAAGCCAACAATGCAAATCACAAAGGGGATAAAATTAGATAATACCTGGAAGAGCTCAGAGGCGGCATTACGATTACCTTCCTTGAGCTTCTCCATCGCCAAATCTAGGTTAGCTTTCCTTTTCCTATATAAACTCACATTAGTTCTTATCCTTCCAACAAAATACTAATTGGGTGGAGCCTCAAAAACATCAGAATGAATACACAAAGTAATAACATACCTGCTTCGCTCCTGCCCTGTGGCGTCCTTGCACGAAATATCCCCACCATCGAAAACAACAACCGGAACAATGTTGTGGTGGCGGAGCAGATTGATTCGGTGCATAAAGTAGTTCAAGTATTGAAATTTCTTGTCGCCCTCCGTATTGAGGCAAATCTCCATGCTACATGAATATGCTGTTGATTTCACAGTAATTTTAGTTCACCCCAGATAGAAAAGTACACAACATATATGAAAACAGCTACCATTTGCACTTTCAGAATCATACCTCCTTTGTGAAGCCATGAGTAAGCATCAATACCCACCTGAAAATAGTTGCAAAAAATGTAAGATTGAACAAAATTAAAACAAATGCCTAATACTTATACAAAACAATTTGCCGATAAAAAAAATATACTTATACAAACAATGTATGTATATATGGAGATTGATATGAAATTAGAGGGAGGTGAGGGGGGTATTTTACGCGCTTGCCGGCATACTTCTTGATGTGAATGGATTCGATATAGGGTTTCATGAACCTGAGAAGGTCTTTGATACCCATTTCTTATTACCCACCTTCTGTGCTTGTTCCACTGCTATAGATGTATGAAGGTGTCTTGTGTGTGTGTGTGGAGTAATGAGTTGACGATTTCTGGGTTTGATGAAGAATGGGGAGAGAGAGAGAGAGAAGGGTTTTTGGCTTTTTGCTGAGCAGAGAAAATGGCGGGAATAATTGATCTGTTTATTTTTTTTCCGCGAAAATAAGGTTTGAAATTTTGGGTACTGTGATTCCCGCAACATTCCGGCCCGGTTTTACCAAGCACGCATTGTGAGGGCGCGTGTTTAACACTTTTTAATACTCCTACTAGTATTTGTAATTAGATTTAGAAGGTTAAAATACGGTACATAAAAGGGGAACATGAAAGATAAATGAACGGTTCAGATTCACAATGCGAAATATGAAAGTGAAATGAACGATTCAGAGAAATGAATGATTCAGATTCATAGTGCACCGTTCATTTTTCTTTCATGTTCTTCTTTAATGTATCCTAACATTTTAGTTAGATTTACGAAAGAAAATAATTAAGGATGAAAACTGGAGGCCTGTTTGAAACTTTTCAATCAAATAATTAGGAAAAGTGTGAAGGAAAAGTTATTGAGCTTAATTAATCATTTTGTTATTTTCTTACAATTTTTTAGTTTTCTCTTCCTTGCTCTTCTTACCCCTAAGCTCCGTTTTGGAATTTAGGGAAAGAAATCGAAAAGAATAGAATTTTTAAAAAAAATTCTTCCATTGTTTGTTTTCAACTTTTCCCGTAATTTTTCTTTAATTATTTTCTCTTTCTTTTCTCTTTTCTAATCCAAATTCCAAACAGAGCCTAGTAGTATCAAATTACACTTCCCTCAGGGTTCCAAGACGGAGTGTAACGGAGACTTGAAATCGCAACCAAATCAATCACCCAAGGTTCATTTGCAAATTTAGAATCTTCATGGTTCAAATTGTTCGAAGAGTAAACTCTGAGGTTTTCTTGTAATTTCCCCTAAATAGCACTGAAACTGTTCAAACGTTTTGATGCTTGAAGGGTTTGTCGCCATAGCAGGAGAGTTGGACCAACCTGAAGAGAGAGAGAGAGAGAGAGAGAGAGAGAGCGACAATCGGCAATGGCGAACGAAGGGGACATTCTAATGCTCGAAGCTCCTCCTACTTCTGAACAGCAGTCCTACAGGTCCATCGGCGCTGAAATCATCGACTCGTTGCCGTACATCGACGACGACTACGGCGACCCCAGAGTGAAGGCAGAGGTGGACCGATTGGTCGAAGACGAGATGCGTCGCAGCTCCAAGAAACCCTCCGATTTCCTCAAGGACCTCCCTTCCCTTCCCAAGTCCCAATTCCAGGTCCTCTCTCTCTCTCTCTCTCTCTCTCTCTCTCTCTCTCTCTCCGCACAAATCATTGCTAGGGTTTTACATGCGTTTCTATCTGCGTATATGTGTCTCTGTGTGTACACGTACTTATATATATGCCCTAATGGGTGCGTGAAGGGAGCTATGTACGCTGAAGTTAGGTTATCCATCGCTGCTGTAATAGATTTCTTTTGCAATCCTGTATTCTACAGTCCTTAACCTTTTTTTATACTCAAACTCAAAATTTGAGTAAAACCCCCCTAGCATCTCCAGCCCTGACCCATTCTTTTACCCATATTTGGGTGAAAATTGGGGTTGAAAGCTTCATTTTGGTATGCCTTCTCCAATGCTAACCCTTTTTTTAACCCAAATCTGGTGTGTTTTTCTGTTTATCCTCCGAAATATGGATCACATTGGCACATTTGTAAATAATAAAGTGAGAAGAGTTGTTGAGAATAAAGGGTATGGATTTGGGTCTCCCCACATTTGGGTAAGAAAAAAGATAAAACTCAAAATGGGTAGGCAAAAGGGTGTGACATTGGGGATAGACTTTTAGTGTTTTTACTCAAATTTTGGGTTTGGGTAGAAAAAATGGCAAGGATTGGAGATGCTCATCCACTCCACTCCCTGACTCAAACCTATACCAAAGTGACCCAAATCAAGGGAGATTCAAATTTTCCCCAGCTTTTGCAAGGCTATTTTTCACTTCCCAAATTTACAATCATGTGATGTTCAAAGAAAAAAATTACAATCATGTCATTAATGAAACTTTTGCTCAAATTTTTGCATAGATTTGAGTTTGCCCATTGCAGTGCTTCAAGCCAAATGAAGCTTTTACTCAAATGTCTTCTCAAATTTGAGTGAAAATATGAGTAATGGCTGGAGAGGCGTATGGGCTCAATGTGCCGGGTAAACCATATTTGGTTGGTTTGATAGCAGTCAGATAATGCTTTCACGACAAATATGTTATTAGGTTGCAGAAGTTTATTGCTATAGCCGACAAGATCTTTTTTTTATTTCTTGTTGTGTGGGGGCATAATTAAAAAAATCCATATTTAGTACATAACAATCATGGTTTTTTTGAATCAACTCCAATGATTACTAAACAAGATGTGACGTGAAGATCATTCTGTGGCACTTCTTATTTGGGAATTTATTTTCAGAATCATCCAATTCTTGCCAGAGAGTATGAGCGGGTAAGAGCTGGGAAGCCTCCAATGCCACTTGATATGTCGCGTTATGGACTCGAGGCACCGTCTATGAACAAAAGGAATGATGAATCTTCTTGGAAGCAGGCGCTGCAGAAAGCTCAACGCTTGCTGCAGCATCAAGTAATCAGGTAAATATCTTCTTGATCTTGTATGGTTAACTTGCTGCCTACTTCTGGTATGGACGGTATGGTACTACGATGAAGCTGGTTTAGTAAAGAGCAGGAAACATGGCCATAATCTGTCAACGAGTGGATTTTTGGTAGGTTTTGGCTGGGGAAAAGCTTTTGGCCATAACAGAGTAGGCTTCTTGGTTTCGCGTTGGAAAGATTTTTTCAAATTTTTAGGATAAGCATTCTTGGGATTACAATTTCTGAGACAGGTGTTATCTACTTGAATTGTGGGCGGATCAGGTAGGGACTGATTTGAACTTCAGTGCCTATCTACTTGAATTGTTCTTGGTTTCGGTGTTATCTACTTGAATTGTTCTTGTGCTGGGAATAGTGCACTTGGTTATTGTAAAGTCCTTGCTTGTGGGGAGAAGGAGAAAAAGAAGAGTAAGGGAGAAAACTGAAGCCATAAAGGTTTCCCCCCGATAGACTAAGGAAAATCTCACAATCATAATAACAAATTCTCCGAAGTTTGTTTCTATTACATAAAACACCAATCTAATATTTTAGGCCATTCTAAGTACAGAGTCATTCTATTCTTTGAAGGACCCATTAAAAAATAGTTAAGTAATAAAACCTTACAGCTAGAATATCTAGGCCTCCTATAAAACCCAAAATCACAATCGACTCAAGTTGCAACCCCTTGACCATAACGACAACCTATATCTGGAAATTTATAGCTGCAATGGACAGCCTACCTACAATGCATAGGTCATCCATTTTGAATTACCCATTTGGTGAAACTCCCAAAATGCCGAAGCCTTTTACTCTGAAACACAAGGAGAATAAAGAAGAAAAGTAGCAATAAAATATGTGCTGGACATACTAACAGGGATTACCTGTAGAACTTAGT
This sequence comes from Rhododendron griersonianum, assembly GCA_018127125.1. NCBI lineage: Eukaryota > Viridiplantae > Streptophyta > Magnoliopsida > Ericales > Ericaceae > Rhododendron > Rhododendron griersonianum. The sequence continues at coordinate 24,648,196 of CM030799.1, forward strand.
CTTCTTGTTCTGCCTTCCAAGTGCCATAGTTGCCGGATCCAAAGCGATTCCTAATCTTGGCAAAAGTCCGCTTGGTGATATACATATCTTATTTGATCAATATAGAAGTTACCTTGATTGCTTCTTGTTGAAAAAATTAGAGAATATAATATTAAAAAAGAAAAGGAAAGTAGCAATGGAGGAATGAGGGTTGTATTTGCTTTTGGAAAAGTTGAACTCGTCATGTACCTGCATAAGAAGATTAATGTGCTATGTTTGCATGCAAATTATCCTAAACGAGAGTTTGGTATGGGAACATATTTATTGCGCTAGATGTTAAAGATGTATATCTATATGTAGGACATAGGCTTGTCAAATATGAAAACTGATAGTTGGCATATTAAATTATTTTTCCTGAATAACTAGTGTCTATTAGCTTTTCTTGTATTGTAATTCCATGTTATTGAGGACTGAAGGTATTCATGCTCTGCCAAAGTGTAAGTAAATAAATAAAGAAACTAGTCATGGATTTTGGTTCTTTGTTCTTCCATCAAAATAGATTTTCAAATGTAATAGTTCCTTTCTACAAATTCTGCGACGTAGTAAACAATATGACATGGCGGATATGGTGCATGTGGACATGCTCTATAGAAACAATAAGATGTTGATGTAGTTTGATCATCAACAATGAGTGGATCTGTAACTGCTCGCTAGTTAGTAGATGTGTTTCTTTAAGGTTTGAGAGTAGTAATTTGGCAAACTAAACACTGTTTAGGATTTCCTACTAAAATAGTTGGATTCAGAGGGATTCCAAGTCCTGTTGAATCAAAGTTGCTAAAAGAGCTTTGGAAGCTTTTTGGAATGTGTGATGCATCCGGCAAACTATGATCCTATGGTATCTTCTTCTTTCATTTCCGCATCATCTTTTTTGTGCCTTACACCAATCAACCCCATTGAGGAGGTATTTGGTCAAGCTTACAACCGTTTCAGCCATAAGGAGCCCCATCTGTGGAGTACTACTATTCTCAGGTGCTGATCACAGCATGTGGAACATAAAAATTATTTTACATTCCAGAAGCTGCGTTATGCATCTTTAGGAATCTCTAAAAACATGCTAGCCCCAAATGACGCCTTCTTCGATCTCTTATATTGATATTTCTTAAATCTTGCAGGAGAGTTTTCTCTCCACTCCATCACATGGACAATTCATAACATACCAATTACAGTCAAAACTACAAAAGCATTTTCTGCCTACAATAGGGTTTCCCCCTTCTGTTTCTTCTCCATCTCTAATATTTGAACCAGCTTTTTTCAAAAAGTAAATGAGCCGGGTTGTGCATGAGTTTTCCTTCTTTTGGAAATTTCAGGATATCTCTAAACTCAACTAGTGTGTTGTGGAAAAAAGATTCCATGCAAGCATTATCTAACTATTTTAGTCATTGTGTTTTCTTGGAGTTCTACGACTAGTTGTAGGGTATCACTGTCTTTTCTTTTTTGAAGAAGTAGAGGTAAATGTGCATGAATGTTTCTCTGGATTGCTGTTATCTGAATTAAGTGAAACTGTGAATTCAATGGTAATGCATTTTTCCTGTGGTTCCATTTTTTCCCTGGTCGTCTTCTTGGCTGTGACTGGTATAGTGGGCATTCTTTTATTTCTCTTGCTTCTTTCCTCCTCAAATCACCGGTTGAAACTTCCATGATTAATTTTGCAGGCTAGAAAATCTCGACCTAATGTCTAAACACGGTGTCGATGTCTGGAAACTACACAACCAACGATTGGAGGCATTCCTGTCCAGGTACTTATTATATTTTTTTCTATTTGTTATGACAATCGTGAGGACAGAAAAAGATCTTTCTCTTCGTCCTCATTAAAGGGCAGACTTATCCATTTGTTTTGGTCAAACATTTTGCGTCAATTTCTAACCAGGCCAGTTTATAATTGTATATTGCGTGTCATGAGTTGTTTGTAAGTTGCTGCATTTACTTCGTGCAATTAGTTTGCTTTCCACACTTGTGTAAGACATTAAGACGAGGCAAGGCACACGGGAAATGTCTTACTGCAGTTGAGGCACTTAAAAAATAAAAATAAGGCGGTATGAAAATGCCTTATTTAAGGTGAGGCCACAAATTTTGTAGACCTCAGCTTAGTAATGACACCTTTAGTTCATGCGATTTTGGCACGACCACCACTTGATTTAAAAGGCAAGTGTTAAGGCCTAAGGGTCTTTTCTGGCAGGACGGGGTTGGGTGGCAACTTCCAACATTTCCAGAAATAGAAAGGAAAGAATTGGCAGGAAACTAGGCATCATCTTGAAGAAGGGAAAGGGGTGAGGGTATAATGTTGGTGACGCATAGCCAGTTAGTTGTTTGTGAATGCCACCTGCATGTCCTTATGTCTGACTCGTACCTTGTGGAGCAATAAAGAGAAAGCAAGGGATCGATAGAATGGGAAAACTAGGAGGATGAACCAGGAAAAAGGGAAGGAAACTCACATCTTATAGCTCAGAAAAGATTGTTAGTTCTATTGTTCAAATGGACATTATATTTGCTCCCTTTTGAAGCATTAAGTCATATTTTGATTGAACGCTTCCAAGGCAATAGTGGTCTATAAGTATAGGTATCTTTTTTTGTGTCCTCCGAATGGTGTTGGATTATTTCTCTTTGCCTTACAGGAGGATCTTGGCTATACTAGCTTCTAGCAAAGCTTCATGAGTTCTAAGTGCCTTTTGTGTTCATCTTGCTTCTATTTGTGAAACCCACCATCTGCATTCCTCCAATCATTGTCCATTGGCGATTAATTATTTGTATCATCTCATAAACTTGTTCTCTGCAGAATGCAAGCACAAGCAGTAGAACTCAATGAAAAGATAGAAGTCGTGAACCGTGAAAGGAAATATCATCAGGTGAATTAAATTACTGAACCTCCTTTTCAGTTTCCTTAACTGTTCATGCACTTCCTGATGAATATGTTTCCTCTATGTGATTGATCAGCAAACCACGGCGTATGAGCTAAATGCATTATCCGCTCAATGGAAGGAACTTTGTGAAAAAAATATACAAATCCAAGCTGCCTGTGCTAAAATTGAAAATCATATTGGAGAAATGAAGGCACAAGCTGCAGAGAGGTAAGTAAAACTTTAGGCTCTGCGTGTATTGCTAGTTTGGGTATATACGTCATTATGTTTATTTTCTATGCAGGGGTTGGAATTTGGAGGCTAATATGGAGAATTTATCATTGCATCAAGAACAGTAACATAGGTATTTTCATTCAAGAAGCATTGGTTTCCGTCCCGTTATCTTGATGTTTATGGTTGTGAAAAATACCAAGAAACAATAAAGAATGAGAGAAAATGAGAGACTTGAGAAAATAAATATTGGGGGCATTTTGATCGTGAAGTACGAGAATTGATTTTAGCTTTTGAAGCCGACATGGGACTACAGAATTTATCAGGGGTTAAAAAGGAAAGAAAGAAGCTTCTTGATTCTCTTTAGAGAACCAAAAAAAGTCCATAGTAAATGTCTCGATCACCATGCAAAAACATGTGCAGCTTTAAAGAAGCTTCTTGATTCTCTTTAGAGAACCAAAAAAAGTCCATAGTAAATGTCTCGATCACCATGCAAAAACATGTGTAGCTTTTGAGAATCTCTCTCTCGTGTGTGTGCGCACACATGACACATTGCAGCTAAATTTTGGAGATAGTAGAATCCCGTGGCAACTGTATTTTCCAGATAATGCTGACTAGGTTTGTTTATTTTTCCAGAATGATGGTCAAGCTAGACTCGTTCTCCCCCGTTTCTCAGTTTAATGCTTCATGCAAGGTTGCCTATTTTAACGGTAAATGGGATCTTTCACAGGTTCACCGAAGGTTGGGAAGATTGCAGGAAGGAAGTAAGTTAACTATGGTGGTGTGAAGGAATCTGGTGTTTTCGTGTAGTGAGTGTTCATCCTCTCCATTCTTCAGCCTTAGTTACTAGCAACTGCAGGCTATACCTGGCCCTTTACACAAGGATTAACTGCAGGATTGTTCCTCCAGCACTAGTCGTTTCTTTATTGAATTGATTCTTCACTGTGCTGGAGAGAATTCTGTGACTCTTTGCGGATCTATGAGGAGAATGAGCGCATCGTGTTTGTTTATGTTCGACCTCCAAGCATATTGGGAATCATGTATTTGCTGGTATTTATGTATTGGATTATGTTTTACAAGCTATATGAGCGGGAAAAAAAAAATTACTTTTTCCTTTTCCAGGTCAAAAGGTAGCAAGAAATGTGGTTTTTTTCGTCTCAAAATACACGAGCCTTGGACCGCCTTTTCTGGATGTTGTAAGATAGATTTTAGTGTTAAATGTTACTAGGAGTTACTGAGTTTTTTTTTTTCCCGGGATCGGATTCTGGCAATAAGAGTTCAAATGCCATTCCAAGGGTTTAGCTAAACCATTAGCTGAATGTATCCGGTTCTAATTTCACGGTGTCCTCTCCGTCTCTTGTCTTGCAATATTCATCCACACCGGGTAATCCTCGCGCGTTTGAAATCTATCTCACGTAAAAGTTTAGAAGATTATGACTAGTTTGTTGGTTATTGATTATTTTTGTAGATCTGGAAAGAATGGTTAAGGTGGCTTTAGATTTGTAGGGTACAATGGAATCAACTATTGTAATTGATCAATTGAGTGAAATTAGAGTCTGCCCTGAGCTAAAGTAAGTGTTGCGATTGCTCTCCAAAAAATTCTGAATTGTAAGGGCTTTTATCTCTTATTATAGTCCAACAAAAGATACCCTATTTTTAATTTTTGCTATAAGCCCTCAAAAAATTAGGGTCGGCTCTGAGTGAAATAACTTTCTTACTCTCTTCGTTCTCATTCTTTAGTCCCAATTATCACTTTTTCCCGTCCTAAAAAGATTGTTCCATATAAAAACTAAATGGATAATAGATAACAAGATTGTTCCATATAAAAACTAAATGGATAATAGATAACGAATTTTCTTTTTTATCCTTTCATTTTTAATTAATATTACTAAAAAAAGTAAGAAAATGTAATGATTGAAGGGTAAAATGAGAAAAATAAATTCTCAAAGGTACAATAATTGTGTTTTCTTAATTAATTGAAATCTCCAAAAAGAACTAAAGAATGAGAACGAATGGAGCATCTGAGAACAATCAAAACACACACTTCCTACTCAATGGAGCCCCTTATGAAGATATATCAATATATTATTTTTTTTAACGAACAAGATCAATCTAATTATATTAATACAAAAAATAAAGTACAACAAAAATAATGAAACAAAAAATAAAGAAAAACCGCGTGAGCCGAATGTAATTAACCCTGCATAATAAAAAGAGCGGGGTGTCCAGTTCCCCAATGAGTTGAGTTTTGTTCACCCTCCTTAAAAGAGGATGAACATTACCCTCCTTCCTATTGGTTAAAATAGTGTGGATCCCACCACAAAGTGATGTCTGCTTACCAAAAAGTGTATTGTAGGGGTAAGCATGACATCACTTGTAATAAGATCCACACTATTTCAACCAATAAAAAGGAGGGTAACGCTTACCCTCTTTTAAGGAAAGTGAACAAAATTGCACTCGTTCCGCAGCCCCTACTTTGGTGTGCAACTTGTAAATTACTGCTTAGCCCTTTTACTTTGCTTTATTTTTCATTTTGGCCTTTAAAGAATCTTTTTTCTTCATGTCAGCTCTTATTTTCTTTTTGAGCTTAATTGGTAAATAAATGCCACGTGATGGCCGCTGGTAAATTCTGCTAAAAAAAAGGTGAAGCCCACGTGATGGCCGCTGGATATAAATGGTCAGAGGAAGCTAATATTATAGACCGCTCACGGCTGGATGTAGTAAGTAATCGCAATTGTCTATCTCAGCAATCTGAACTGTTGAAAATACTTTTGAATGGCTATGATCAGAGACGGAGGTAAGTGAGGGCTTATGGGGGCCATGGCCCCCCGTGTTTTCCGGATTTTATTTTTTTGAATATAGTACACATGGTGCCCCCGGGGAAAGAAACTAGAAACAACCATTTTCTTCAACAGAAAAACTACTTTTTTACGGAGCAACCTGTAAATAAAATTTAGGGCACTCAATCGCGCGTGTCCAAAAGTGTGTTAGATGTTACCGGTCAAATTTGAAAAACAGATCTCAGCCATTGATTACTGAAATTGTGCGGAGCCATGAATAAATACTCCGTATCTCCTAATTTCTTCAAACACGTGAGCCACAACCAAAGACCATTTTCTTCAAACTAGAAAACAACCTTTTCGTTATTTTTTGAATCCTTTAAATTCTAGTATCTTGACATTTTAAAATTTTATAGTTCATAGTTCGGCCCCCGCGTGTACAAAATCCTAGTTCCGTCTCTGGCGGGGATTACTCACTGCACCCTATAGTGGGTTTGCACACTACAGGGCCCCGGCTCCCTTATTATAGTATGGGGTCTAGGGTCTGGATATTCTTGACCGTGTTACCTCATGGATCAGGGTAAAGTTCTCTTGAACTTAAATTAAAATTAAAATTTTGAAGTATTGTCTTTATTTAAATTTTTTTTGCATTTGTAAGTTTTGCGCCAAACTTTTGTGGGTTATTGATTCGTCTCGACAAGAGGAATTAGAAAAAGTAAAGAAAAATTTACTTTTACTCAAGTATTTTGAGAAATAACCACTTTTTAGTTTTAAAAAAATGACATTTTTGCGCTAAATTCTCAAAATACTTGAGTAAAAGTTAAAAAAAATTTACTTTTCCGATTCCTCTCGTCGAGACGAATCAATAACCCATAAAAGTTTGGCACAAAACTAACAAGTGCAAAAAAAAAATCAAATAAGTACAAAACTCTCAATTTTAAGTTGAGTTTAGGAAAACGGGGCCTTAAGTAGTCTTTTGATTATACTATTTCCGTCCCCATTCTTTAGTCCCTTTTAGAGATTTCAACTAATTAAGGGAACACAATTATTACACTTTTGAAATTTGTTTTCCTCATTTTACCCTTCAATCATTACATTTTCTTACTTTTTTAGTACTATTAATTAAAAAATAAAAGTGTAAAAGATGAAATTTCTTATCTATTTACCTATTTAGTTATCATATGGGACAATCTTTTTGGGATGAGAAAAATGCTACTTAGAACTAAAGAACGGGGATTAAGCAAACATGAGCGGTTAAAGTAGATGAGTTTGGTATGACAAGTCTAACACTCACTCGGACTTTTGGTTGGTGTTGTGCAGTGTGGTGCATAGCACCGTGCTGTGCACTTTCGAGCCGTCGGATTGTACATCTGACGCCTCAAATCTCATCTCGGCAATCAACAATCGAGAGCCGTTCATTGTCGAGATGAAATCCGAGCCGTCGGACGGTGCTGGGCATACCACTGCACAGCACCATCCCCGATTCCACCCACTTCTCTGTTTTCGTTATCTGTTTTTTGAAAACCCTCTCATTCGAATCTAAAAGTCAAATATTTTCCATTAATTTTCATTCCATAAGTTACCCTATTCTTTCAGTAGTTCAATTATTTACATTCCATAACTGTTCATATGTTTCTCTTGTAAACAAAAGCCCCGACAATACGAAATCTCTTTTGAAAGGGGCAAATCACATTCACACTATAATCATTCCGAAATTCTCCTTATATATAGTTCGGTCCTTTTCAGAATTCGTAGGGCGAATAAAACAGTTTCGCTCCACAAATTATGAGAAAGCACCCATCGATTTTCGATTAAACATACTCATTTTTTGTTAGAACCCTTGAAAAATTATTTCGATAAAAATGAACGGTTTATAGATTATTTTTGTGGAACCTGAGGTTGTCCCCACAAAATATATAGGTGCATGATCTATTTATGTATACATGTTTTCTCTTTTGCTCATTCTCCTGTTGTAATGAATGAGCAAATCACTCAAATCTGGGTTCAAATTTTCATTTAGAATTTTGATTTCCAAATTCTGAATAAAAGTTCAAAGATTAAATCAAACTCTCATAGTTAAAACCATTGAACTAATTTTTGGCGAGGTACTCAAAATATTATCTTAACTAAATGAAAAACTCGAATCGTTTTCGTGGGATCAAGAGCTCGCCCAATACATTGGTACGTGCACATGCACTACGCACAGCCTTTATACTAATAAAATCCCGAAATACATACTATGGGTACCGACGATGGTGCACAGATGAGCATGATGAGCTCATTCTAGGATTTCACACGAACACTCTGATCCGTACACTAACTTCAAAACAATCTTTAGGGTGATCATGCAAAATAAAAATAAAAAATCAGTTCAATCGAAATAATAACTTAAATTCAATTTTTCATTAAAAAAAAATGTACCACACAAGCTTCCACTCGATTTGTCCAAACAACGACAAAATTTGTTGATCAACCATAAACACGTTTAGGGTTTCAAAGAAGGGGGCAAGATTTTACACCACGTTTATTACTCGTAGTAATTTTTTTATTGCAAGAATTGTGCAGTAGTTAGGACAAACTTGGCATGAAACAAAGGTAGAACTACAAACACATCAGAATTATTGATTGTCGAAATTAACAGTGCAAATCCCACAAAAGTCCTCAAATCCTCATAGAAGGTCCAGATCCTACCTACCGCCCTGCAAAAAAACATACTCTCTCCGTTCCAAATTAATAGTCCGATTCGATCTCCAATGCAACTTTTAAATTGTTAATATCTTTCAATCTATAATGTCTTTAAAGATTTTAAAAACTTTGTATAATAGAACTAATTGAGATCTATCATATGAAATCCATATTGCACATAAAATTCATTATAGATTGAAAAATATTAACAATTTAAAAAATACATTGGAGACCGAACCGGACTATTAATTTGGAACGGAGGAAGTATTTTAGAGGGTTGACAAAGAAAATGGACAAAAAAAAAAAAAAAACCCCTTAAAAGGGTACATGAACAGTTCAGCTTCATTGTGCAGTGAATCTGAACCGATCATATACACTTTAAGGGTCTTTTTTTGTCTATCTTCTTTACATCCAACATTTCTCTATTTTAGAATTTGGCACTCGTTCATCTATCATCAAAATTCTCTCTCCATCCCTAAATATATATACAGCGCGCAAATTTATACATTAAAAAGAAACATTTTGGTCATAGAGAAAATCATTTGTTTTTTTAAAAAATTAACCAAAATTTTTTTTTTTTTTTGAGACATAAAATTTAACTTTGGTAGTAAATAATTTCTTTATTCTTTTGTCAATATGACAATTTGCTTTAAGAGGAAAGAAAATTTGTACTATTTGGAAAAAAGAACGGTCATATCTTTATTCTGTCCCTCGGAGTTTGAATAGATTTTTGCTACTCTAGTGGATTTCGGATTGGTGTTGCGCAATGGCGTACACAGCACGGTCTGTGCTATCTTAGATCTCATCTCGCAACCAACGATTGAGAGTCTTTCATTACCGAAATAAGATCTGAGTTTGTCGAATACACGATCTGACAACTCAAAGATGCACAACATGGTGCTGCCTGTACGCAGCACTATCCCCCAATGTCTAGTGATGCATTGCTTTGCAAGAGGAAAAGGGTAAAAGTGTAAGAACACATTCAAGAAATTATGTTCGGGTACTAAAATTATCATTACTTCCTCCAAAACCAACATATCCAACTCAAAATCATGAGCACACAAAATCAACAGTATGAATCAATGAACAGAAATTTTTTTTCCCTATATGATTCTAATCTGACCAATCGGAACTGTCCACTCGCCTACCGACATCAAATCGAACCCTTCATAGAAATAACTACGATATGAGCGACTTCGATCACCGTTGTGGACTCGCTCAGGACCCACAACAGAAGAGTGAGCCTGCAGAGAACAGTTGGAACCCAAGAGTTTAAACAATTTGTAAAGTTCACATCTTGAAGAAAGAGCTATTTACGGTAGCCAAACATGGAAGATTGCAAGGACAGGACATAGCCAAACGAGTCAAGATTGCCAAATATTCCTACATAAATAAGAGCAACTTGTTAACAAGACAACCTTTACACAAAACAATAAAAGTAGATGATTAAGGAAAAAAAAAATCAAGATGTACATGTAATAATGGAGAGAAGAAGAAAAGATTTGCTAAATACTTGCCGCATAAATTAATGAGAACCTTGTAATCGTAATAAGCTTACCAAAACAATAAGAAGTTGAAGATGATTCTAGAGAGAGAGGAGAGAGAGAAGATGATGTGTAATGGAGAGAGAAGGATAGAGCTCCCTTCAATCCAAAAAAGGATCAAACAAAGGGTAATGAAGCTCCAGACATATGCAAGCCACAAGCCTATCCATTTAACAAGGAAAGGGATAGGGCTGAGGGATCCATAGATCGGCAGCTCAATCTTCCCCAGTTGAGATCCACTATTGGACTTCAAGGAGCTCTACTCCATAAACCCTAATCTCACATGCTTTTTCTGCTAATATCAACCCTTGAAAATCCAAACAGAATACCGCTTTACTCAACATGAAAACCACAAAATACATGCCCTTGACAAACCCCTGCAAGACAGAAAACCCAACCCAAGAAAACCCTAATTCATAAACAAACCAGAAGAAAGAAAATCTATAAATAGTACCCACAAACCCTAGACCACACACCAAACTTCTAAAAACTCCTAGAGAAAAAAAAATACCAAAAAAAAAATCAAAGAAAAGATAAGAGGAGAAATACAAACAGTACCCACAAACCCTAAACCGCGCGTCTAACTTCTAACACCCCAAAAGAAGAATAACCCACCCAGAAAAAAATCAAAGAACAGAGCAATAAAACGTACAAAAACTGATTCGTTAACTCAAAAGAACTCAAGATACATAAAGATGATATGGATAATAACCACAAACAAACCCTAAAACAAACCAGAGGAGCTATTGTCAATCTCAACCCATGAATAGTATTTATAACCGAGAGAGACCCTCACACAACCAAATTCTCCAACTACTCTTCTCAACCACTGGTTTCTGTCTATCCCCTTTAAAACACCTCTCCGCTAGGGTTAAAGATGAGGCCTAGGTTATAGGGGTAGAGAGACTATTTATAAAACCAAGAAATTGATGGGGGTCAGGAAAATTATTGGAGCATTTTCTGTACCGTTCAATAAAATTTACTGTAAAGCCTTGGGGAAATAAAAGATTCCCTTGACAAATCACATGCCTTTGTCACCCCCTCGATCTTTCCACCCAATATATATACTATAGATTATATATTTAAGTATATTTTATTTTGGTAATGCAGAATGTTATGAGCCAATTTGAGCATACCTTAAGAACCCGTTTCAGAACACCTTCTTAAAAAATAAGTATTTATTTCACATTTTCAAACTCAAAAATAATGTAAATAAAAAATAACTTTTTAATTTTTTCTTGTATCGCATTAAAAATCTCAATGAGATATTGAGATCTTTCAAAACAAGATTCATATTGTATATTTTTATATTTCAATAAGCCCATCGTTTTTGAGCTCAAAATTGCCTTCTTAAAAAATAAGTACTTATTTCGCGTTGCGGAACAGGGCCTAATTCCTAATGTTTCACACACTTTACGTATTCGAATGAGATGATCCCAATATTAATAAGACCTCATTCTGCTTTCTCAAATAAGTATTTAAAAAATAAGAATTTATTTTTAAGTTTAAAAATAATGAGCTTAAAAAATAAATTTTTAATTTTTTTTTGCAGAGTTTGATAGATTTCATTAATATCTATCAAATAAAATCCATATTGCATATTTTATTTTATTTCAGTAAGTCTATTATTTTTAAACTTGAAAATTGTAAATAAGTGTACTTATTTTTTAAGGAGTGAAAGCGGAACACCCTCTAAGTCACAAACCAAGGCCAGTAGGTCAACCCCTAGGACCTCGTTTGTTTTGAGATTTTGGATTTTGATTTATATGTAATGAGTGTAAAGAGAAATATATAATTATTAGAAATAGGGATAATGATTAGAGAAAGATAAAAGAGAAAAATGAGAGTAATAATTGAAAAAAAATAAGATAATGATTAGAATCCAAAATCCAAATGCCTTATTAACCGAACAAAGTCCAGGTTCCCTATATATATCTATCTAATAAAACACAAGGGTGTGGGGACCACACAAACACAAGTTGAAAGAAGGGCTGAGATTCATTTAATCTAATGGCTGATGTGTGCTCTCCAACTCTCTTACGAAAACACCCACACTCTCACAAATATATTACAAAAATGTCATCGATTCTTTTTACCCACTGCTCGGCTTCTGGCGTTGGCATAAAAAAACAAAAATATATTACAAAAATGCTCATACCTACGGCACTACCGGGGTGCGTAGTGCCGTTGGCACGGGCAAACACTAGTATATATATATGTACGTACATAATAATGTACTCCCTCCGTCCCCATTCTTTAGTTCCTTTTTGGAGTCTGTGCCACTTTTCAATTGATTATATCTTGCCATCTATAATTTTTTAGGTGATTTTGAAAACATCCGTTTAAAAGAACTCATTGAAATTTATCAAATAAAATCCATATTGTATATAAAAAATATTACTCCATCCGTTCCAAATTGAGAGTCCATTATTCCATTTTAGGTTGTTCCAAAATGATGGCCCTTTTCCAAAAATGAAAGGAAAAATTTGGTGATTTTCCAAAAGTGTCCCTCACAATTAAATATAAGTGTTATAAAGTAAGTAAAATATAAGGGTAATGGTGAAAATAATAAGTAATATAGGTGTAATATCTGCATATCCCCTAAAATAGTTGGAATTTCCAAGAGGGACTCTCAATCTGGAACGGAGGGAGTATCAATAAAAGTTATAAATTGATACTAAAGTATAAAGTACATGTACATAGATATACTAGAAGAGTGTTTTCTTTTCTTTTCTTTAAAAGACGCTCCGGCAATTATAGAATGAGGAAAGTTGTTTGGGGTTTGGGTAAAAGTAAACCCTTTCCAACTGTATTTCTTCGTTGTCCTAAATAGTCTTTATAACATGGGTTCAGACTTCAGAGGGGTGAGGGAGATCTGTTTATGCACGCGTGGCAAGTGGCAACAATCTATGGCAAGGTAGGGAGGCAGGGATTCGGAGATGCTGCCAAGTATCTCTATGTGGACAGGTGCTGAGCGGTCGGATAGACCGCTGATCTCCGCAATCGATGGCATGGATTTTAAGCGAGCGATTGACGGTTTAGATTTGTATGCCATCAGGTTCGATTCAAGCCCTTTGTGCAGAGATGATCGGCCGTATCGGCCCGCTCGGCAAGGAGTTGCTCGATAGCATCCCCGGACCTTGGAGGTAGGGGTTTAAACTCAAAATTTTGAATAAATCATTCATTAAGAATGGATTAATTATCTTTAATACCTCCAATAAGTTTAATCAATTTTATACTCAATTTTTGTTGTTTTCTTCATTTTTTTTTCTAAAATTTTGATATATTTAGAGTATTTTTCAGATTCGTAATCAATTTCAACGAAGAAGTATAAACAATGAAAGTTTATGTCAAAAGGAAAAAAAAACATTATTCTATCCGTCCCAATTTATTTGTACTCATTTTAGACATTTGAACCTTATTTGGTTTCGTTTTAAAAAAAATTTTATGAGAGTAGTAGGAATAATAAGTGGAGAGAGGCAGAGAGAGAAATGATTGGAAATAGAGGAAATTTTTTTGATTCTTTTCAAAAAGTAAAACAAACAAGGCATTGAGCATTTCAAAATATTTGTTTATTTGACTTTTTCAAATGAGTCAAATTCCCATTTTACCCTCTCTTTTTTGTTTTTTTTGAGATTCTCTTATATGTGAAGGAGTATAAAAAAATAGAAATAAAAAAGTTGGCAGTGTAATTGTTTTGTCCGCAGGAAGACAGCTAAAGGTTGGTTGCGTATTTTACTATTTTACCCAAAAAAAAGGTTGGTTGGGTGGATGATAACGTGCGCATCCGGGGGCGAGTCCACTAACCTTGTCCTTGAGTTGTCCCATCAAACGTCCTTTTGTTCATTTAGACAAGCAGCCCTAGTCGGTAGTCCTACTGTTCGTTTCCTCAACGCTATTTTACTCCTCCACTCATACGCCGCCACGTGTATAGAAAAATCTAGTAGTAGTACTAATCACTTTGTTTGGATGCCCTTTTTTAGAGTTACTTTCAACTCTCGGTACAGTTTTCAATAAATCTTTCTCCACTCATTACTATTCAACTCTCAAAAATAACTTTTTAAAAGTTCAACCAAACAACGTGATTCATATCTGTTCACCATCCCGTTTCAGATACTAACGAATATGGCTCAAAAAATATTCATTACCTTTATTTTCAATCATCGCTCACATTCTGATCAAAAAATAAAAAATCATCGCTCACATTTTTCTTTATACTCATTACGCCTATCTCCAATCATTATTCTCATTTCTCTCCCTATCTCTTTCACTCATTACCCGTATCTCCAGTTATTATCCCAATTTCTCTCTTCTTTTTTTTGGGTCAAACGGAATCTCTTCACCCTACGCTGAAAGTTACTCATTTTGTTCCTAAATGGTTGTCCACCATATTTTTACGTGAAATTTTTGAATCAAAATATAAAATACTTTCGTTCGTAAGAATCTTAATGGAACGGGCAGTGGAAACATTCTCTAAATAGCCGCACCAACAGCACTAGAAGTCTAGCACTAAGAAATATTCTCTTCGTCCCAATTTAATTACCTCTTGTTCCCTTCTAATCAACTAAAAAACTGGTTATATATTTTTTTAGATTTTTCTTGAATATTTTTAAAAATACTTTTGTAAAATTAGCCAATAAGCCAATTTTTTCATATTTATACAAAAAAAAGGGGTTTTGATGTTAATTTTACTGTTTAGATTTCTCTCGTTGTGACGAAACAATAATCTACAAAAAAATTGACGAAAAGCTAGCAAATGCGAAAATAAATTTAAACAAGAACAAAAAATTAATTCAAAATGGATTATATGGCCAAAATAGGCCTAAAACACATGTTTTTACAGATTTTTAAGCAGATTATTCTCTTCAAATACATCAAGAAAATACATTTAATTTGACGATAACAATTTGAGTATTGTCATTAGTCTATAATTCAATAATATAGCAAAAACGCACCTTAAAGTCTACTGTTCGAAACATCAAAGTTATCATCTCTTTTTAAGGTCTAACTAAATTCACACGGAGCTTTTCTCCAATGGTAATTGGTCTCCCAGTAAATGGGTGGCATAATTGGGCTTTTCAAAATTTATCGAGATGCGTTTAAGCCCCGTTTCGCTTTCTTTTTAAACTTTTTTTTAAAAAGAATGTACTTTCAAATTGAAATATAACGAAAATGAAAAATAATTTTTCAAATTTTTTTGCACCCTTTAAAAGATTTCAAAGATTTATCAAATAAAATTCATATTAATAAAAAATTATTTGCATAAATACATACTTTTTGAGCTCAAAATTAAAAAGAAAGTTTTAAAATAAAGTGGAACACCCCCCTAAATCATCCATACGAGGAGTTTTTCCAATGACGAGCGGGTATCGCCGACGTGGTACCTGCTCAATGTATCTAAGCCGTTCGATACACTTTTGGACGGATCGGATTAAAATCCTCTCTCTCCTCTTACCCCAACACTTTCTCTCTCCAAATCTGAGCCGTTTAAATATGTAATGGACGGCTCGGATGCGCGAACAGGCACCACGTGGTACCCGCTTGGCACTGAAAATTTTTCCCATCCAGACAGATCAAAAGTTATCAAAAAAGTTGAAGGCAATTTACAAATTTTCAAGGGGCATAAAAGACCATTGGTCTAGGTTTTTCCCTTTAGGTTCTGAGTATGTGGGCCATGTAGCCATGATGGGTACTCAAAAACCTAATACAGGAAGATCTACTGCTAGATCTCGTTTGGCACGGGAGATGATAACTTTACCTGGCACACGGCAATTTTTCCGCTTGACTTGTCTCCCTCTTTGGCCTCTTTAAACTTTATCCGTTTCAGAAATCTTCTTAAAAAATAAATAGTTTATTTTACATTTTCAAATTTTAAAATAATGTAAATGAAAAATAATTTTTCAAATTTTTTTGCACGGTAAAAAGGTCTTAATGAGATCTATCAAATAAGATCCATAGTGATAAGAAAATTATTTGCGTAAGCACATAATTTTTGAGCTTGAAATTACCTTATTAAAAAAATAAATACTTATTTGGAGTTACAGAAGGCAGCCTATTCATCAGTGCTTCTGGATGCCTCCACACCATTGGAAAGTCGGCTCCGGATCCCCTGTCCTACTTAGGCTGTCCGACTCCCCTGTCCGAGTCTTCTACATGCGACACGTGTTCACTCCTTATTTCCCCTCATAACAGCGTTAAATTCTAACTCCATTCCAATTCCCTTTTGCGTTCCCGTTCCCAAACATAGAATTTGAAAAATCAAAGTGATAAGTTAGATTGGTTCTGTCCTAATTTACTTGAGCAATGATTCTCACACAGATTTTTGTGTACATATCATGTACATACATTTTTGTGAGGCTCATATCGGTGTCCCACAAAATGATCCGAACCGTTCATCTTTTTTCAAAATATTTTTTGGAGGATTCCTATAAAATATCAGCTTCAACGGATATCAGTAAGGATTTTCTAAAAAATCGTAGGGTGAATTCTATTTTGCAGGGCTGTCAAGATTAGAAGTGAATGAAGGGGTTATGACGATGATTTATTTATTTATTTATTTTTTTGTGATCGGCAAGGCTGTCAAGATTAAAAGTGAATGTATTGGTTATGATGTTTTTTTTTTTTTTGTGATCGGCAGGACTGTCAACAGATATTAGTAAAGGCTTTTTCAGAATTCGTAAGGCAAAACAGAATTCACCCTACTATTTTTTAGAAAGCCCTTATCGATATCCATTGGAGCTGATATTTTACAGGAATCTTCCAAAAAATATTTTAAAAAAGATGAGCGGTTCGGATCATTTTGTGGGATCCTGATATGAGCCCCAAAAAATGTATGTACATGATATGTACACACAAATCTATGTGGGAATCATTGCTCAAGTAAATTAGGACGGAGCCAATCTAACTTATCACTTTGATTTTTCAAATTCTATGGTTTTTGGTTTTAATGTTTGTTTGTACTATTTTTATACTTCCTCCGTTCCAAATTGAGAGTCCCTCTTGGAGATTCCAACTATTTTAGGGGACATGCAATGATTACACCTATATTGTCTATTATTTCCACCATTACCCATATATTTTACCTACTTTATAACACTTATATTTAATTGTGAGGGACACTTTTGAAAAAAATCACCAAATTTTTCCTTCCATTTTTGGAAAAGGGCCGTCATTTTGGAACAACCCAAAATAGAATAATGGACTCTCAATTTCGAACGGAAGGAGTAATATGGTTAGTGCAGAGAAAAAACAGAGGAGTGGGACAGGGGAATAGTTTCTCAGACATGGGACAATAATTTTAACACCACACTCATTTACACATCCATTCACAAACTCTCACTCACAATAAGGGTGGGGCCCATATATACTGGGCGTGTAGTGTGTGCGGGTTTCACCCTTATTGTAAATGTGGGTATGTGAATGGGTGTGGTGTTAGAAGGACTCTTGATGGGAATGGGAACGTAAAAGGGAATTGGAATAGAGTTAGAGTTTAACGCTGTTATGAGAGGAAATAAGGAGTGAACACGTGTCGCATGTAGAATACTCGGACAGGGGAGTCGGACAGCCTAAGTAGGACAGGGGATCCGGAGCCTGGAAAGTCCTGCTACAAATATAGTATAGTAGTAAAAAAAACAAAAAAGAAAGTATTGGTATGAAAAAAATAGAGCAAGTATAATACTCTCGCATGCCACGGTCACAACTGTCCCGTTCCGCTAGGGAAAATAAGTACTTAAAAAATAAGAACCTAAACAGAATGGGTCCTTATTGCCATTGGTACCAACCTAGGGTTGTACATACGGCGTATATCGCCATCTGGGACCCACTACGGGTCCCACAAAAATGATACAATCCGTTGACAAATTTTTAAAATATTTTTTCAAGCGGCGACATAAAAAATTAGCTCATTTGAATATGTATACGTACTCGATCCAATTTTTACTTTTATGCAGAAGTTTTTGGAGACTTTGAATGGAAAGTTAGAAGATGGGATTAAGTACTTACACTTGTTAAAAAAATATTTTAAAATTTATCAACAGATCCGATCATTTGTGTGAAATCCGTAGTGGACCCCACATTGCGATGTACAATTTGGATCAAGTACTTACACTCATTTAAAAAATATTTTAAAATTTATCAATACATCCGATCATTTGAGGGAAATATGTAATGGGCCCCACATAGCAATGTACGCCATATGTACCATGTACATCCATAGGTCAGGTACCAAATTACCAATAGCACCTCTCGTTGGTCATTCACCTCAAAGTGAATATTTCAGGAGTAGTCTCGATCGCGTTCAATTTCAATGATAAGATTAGTTCGTTTGGTAAAACTTGATGGTTAGGTGAATTCACACTATATAGGATTTTCCGCCTGACCGAAAAAAAGAAAAGAATTCACACTATATATTTTATATTCTTCGTTTTGGTATTTTTATTCGTTTTTTTAAAATTTTGTTGATTTCGTTTTTTTTTTTTTTGATTATTCACACTTCTCGACAGGAGAAATCTAAAAAATAAAAAACTATGACAAAAAGCTTTAAAAGAATTACTAAACACGAAAAATGACTAAATAAGTGGTATTTTTTGTTTGTCTATATGAAACCTTTTCAATTTTAGTCTACATTTTCGTACTCTTCCGATTAATCCCATGACTCTCGTCGAGACGAACGATTAATCGCATTATTCTTGTCGAGATGAATAATTAATCCCAAAAGTTACGACGAAAAATTAAACAAAATTACGAAAATAAGTTTTAGTAAAAAAATATTGAAAACAGCAAGTATAGCGTAAACTCACCCTTATAAATCTTCTTGGAAAAGAATCAACCCAATCTCATATTGTTAAGTATTTGATCCAACAACACTTGTTTTGGTTTTCAATTCTGGTCCAGAATGTCTGAGTAGGAATTGGATAATTGAAATTTTTTTTTGATAATTGAAATATTTTATAACTTTCATGTAGATAGTTTCAGGTAACATAAAAGGAATAGGCTCATCGACAATTGGGGTAACCCATTTGCCTGGTGTTTGCCCATTTGAAGGCTCGTGCAGGGTACGTTTCGATAGTCTACACCATTCACTATGTAAAATTCGTTGAGAACTTCAATTCTAAAAAAAAAATCATGTTCATCGCATACCGATCGATTTTTTCTTGGAACACATTTCAATGAGAAAAATAGATTAAAATGGATGTCTATTTTTCTCAAAAAAAATTGTATTTCAAAAGGACATCGATCGATATCCAATGTAAGTGATTTTTTGTGTGCGCAGAAATTCAATTGAAATTCGTGGCCTTAAGATTAATGGGCTGGTCCAAAGACTCCAAATGACCCATTGAAATTAGGTGTAGTTTTTTCATGGCAAAACATTTTTTCTATTTTTTAGAAAAAAGGTCGTATGCCTCTTTATCCTTATTAAAGAGTTCTTAATGCTATCATAAGATGGTCCTCAATATAACAATGAAGATTTGAATTTTACCTAATTCCAAATAGTCATTTGGGCATTCCTTTCATCTAGACATAACGTTCTTTTCCATTAGTTCTCAATAATAGACCATGCTTGTACATATTTTTTTTATCTGCTTTATAGCATTGCAAACGGTGTTTTAGTGAGCAGGATCATTTTGGGTCTCAAAACCTGTGCGCACAGTTCTCAATAAAAATTTCCTATCTATCTCTCCATTTATTACCCAAAAAACTTCCCTCAAAATCCAAACAGAAGAGAAACTAAGAGAGCTAAATGACATGACTTGATTTGTTTACATTGTCAAATAATATAATTCATATCTGATTTCTTAAAAAATTACGAGTCTCCAAATAAATTAAGTAATTAACGACCCAAATAGTGGGCCTAAAAATTAGGGCCGCTCAAAAAATCCGGTGAACTGTGAAACCGGACCGAACCGATCCGTACCTTTTGGATTTTGTCCGTGGATTAATAGTCCGAACACGGATTGAAAAATTAAAAAATCGTGACTTGTGGTTCGGTCCACGGATTTTCATTACAAAATCGTGGATTAACCGAACTGGACCGTGAGATATTTATTTTATATAAATAATATATATAAATATATGTGTATTTATATAATAAATTGTTTGTAATGTTAACACTTTTTTCTACCAATTTTAGTATTTTATCTTAATAATGGGATATAGTGTATATGTACATAAAATATAGGAAGTAAATCGTAGTTTTTTTGTATAAATAATAGGTAACCCTAGTTAAGTTTCACTGGTTCGTTTCTTTTCCAATTCTTTTATATTATCTACTACTCCATAATGATACAATCCTACTAGTGTTTAGATTCTTTTGAATCTGATTTTTGAAGTAGGCTTTTGGTAGTTTATGTAATAAGTACTTTCTGGTGGTGTTAAACTTAATTCTGAATGTAACATTCTTCCCTTTTAGTGTGGGATATATGCTTGAGCTTTATTTTTGCTAAAATCCATGGACAAAATCGTAACCGATCCGCGAGTCACAGATTGGATTGGAACCGAACCGTAGGACTTTTGGTCCGGACCCGGATTTCATTTTGTAAAAACCGTGACTAGCAGTTTGGTCCTCGGATTCTTAGAAATCCGAACCGGATCGCGGGCAGCCATACTAAAAATCCTTGAAAACTGTTACCACAAGTCAAAGTTGGCGGATAGTTTTGCAGTTAGGGGGAGCATGGGCCGAATTGATCATATTTTGTGGTAAAATCAAGAACCAGAACCAAATCAACTCTTATGGATTGAAGATTTTGAGAACCATAGTAATCCAAAAAACACATTGAACCAAGCCAATCAAACCACTTGACAATTATTTGGTTTTGGTTTGGAATCTGATGATCACCCAATATTGTAGATATTTGGTGTGACTAGTCTCATTTTAAACTTGCGTTTATTTAGCTTTTATAGCGATATTGCACGTAAGGTATGTTTTTAGTGTTTTCAGGTAAACCGTGTGAATAAGGCGCGTTTGAACGCCAATGAATGCTCCGGGTGCAACCAAGTGCTCAAGGCCACGTGCCACACTGTTGTGGTGTTTGAAAAGATGGTTTGGAGGTTGTTCGGGTCGCCCAAGGGTCAAGGGAATTGAAGGAGAAATGAGAATTTTACCAAAACTACTCATCTTCCGACCAACTGAGGGTAGAATTGTCATATCATTTGATGTACAAAGTACTTTTAATCCAAACTACTTGGGTTAGAAAGTAGACTCGACAAGCTTTCCAACGGTTCAAAGAAACACCCAAATTCGAGTTCGGGAGTGTCCGGAGCGAGTCCGCGAAGTTTGTCCAAAAATCTGTCAAGCGGGTACCAGTACTGGCCAACTCCCAATACCGGTACTGGGTGTCCAGAGATCAATTTTTCTAGCCCGTTGAAGCCTTATACCGGTACTGGGGCATTTCCAGTACCGGTACTGCATGGAAAAATCTGCAGATTTTTTTTAACTTTTTCAACATTCCATTTATGGAAAGTTTCCACTTATGAAATATTTTTGGAATATTTTGGTCATTTATAACTTAACTTTAGAGCCCTCTGAATAGGCTTGTATGCCTTTTATGGAAAGGATGGCCATTTTAGTTAGTTTTAGGCCTAAGTCTTTTTCTTTCCTAGCAATCTCCATTGATGCTCTTGAGCTTTCCTAACTAATTTCTCTAAGAACTCTAGTAAGTCTATGTCGTTTATTAAAGTTGCTTGTATGAACTAGATCCTTCTTAATCTCAAATTAGTTTTTGTTTTTATCGGATAAATCTAATGTCTCAATTTTCTAGCATGCTTTACTCTTGCTTAATGGTTGAGTAGTCTTCTAGGTTTGGTCACAGGGTGATATATCTCCCATGACATAGTTGATTTAGTGGTTTTTATATAACTTGATCATGGCCTTAGTAAGGAGAAGGCCTAATCTCTAATTTTTGGCCAAACCAAAGGGGCTAATACCTTCTTTGACCGTGTGTTGCCTGGAGTTTTAACCTTCGGTTTGCACACGGGGCTTGGGGCTTTTAAACGCTCTCAGCGTTTGAGTAAAATGTCTTCTAAACAAGATTAAGTCATTTCCGAGCTAATGTCATGATTATGCTCGGCTTTTAACGTTGAGCGCTCCGGGTTAAGATTGTCTATGTCTTGGTTTGGAGTTGTTAGAAAGAAATGGTTAAATCGGCTAAGTCATCGGGCGTTTTTAGCCCCTAGACCTTGCCGCTTGTTTTTATCTAAGTTCAAACCTTATTTCTAGTCTTTTTACCATAGATCTCCACTTTCTAAAGTAAAACTGACAGTTGGCCGTCTTAAACGCCGAAAACCTTACATAAAGCCTACCATCCGATTAAGCTATATTCGAGCTCCCTGTGGATCGACTCGGACTTCCTTGCTATACTATGCAAATCTTTAGTTGTAGTCTGGTTAATAAATAATTAAATTTGACGGCCGTTTGGTAAACTTCAACGACTACCGAATGGGCGCATCAAATTTTGGCGCCGTTGCCGAGGACTTCTTATTATAGCTTATTTGGAGGATCGAAAAACCACTGTAAGTACTCCGTTTATTTTTCCTTTGAGTACTTTGAACTCAACTTGGCGGATACCTCTAATTGAGCCACCAATTCGACTTGAGGTGTAACGAAGCTAAATTGAGCATCAATTGCCTTTTTACTACATTTTGTCTATATAATGTGGTGGTGGTATAACCCCACGAAATTGTTTTGAGAGAGGTGGCGACATAGCTCCTCTAGCCTGTTTACTTTATGTCTTATCTATCTAATAGAATAACGACGACAAATTGGGAAATAGTTCCCAAGACTTTGCGAGAGTACCTTTGTCCCAATCAAACTTTCACACCCCCTTGCATAGCCACTCATGACACCAATGTTTTTAAAAGTTGTATGACCATTTCCAATTAGTTTGATCTCAAGAACCAAATTCAAACTTTTGCCGAAAGAGTGAATGAGTTATTTTATGCATGTTGGGAAAGATACAAGGACTTACTCATTGCGGTCCTGCATCATGGGTTTGAAAATATCCAATTAGTGAGAGTCATTTGACTATTCAATTAGTGGTAGAGTAACGATTAATCGCTATAATCGACTATAGTAGTTAGAGTTATTTGACTAAGAGCTTAACTGATTGATCATATTGAATGAGTGATGATTGACTATCGTAGCTAGAGTCATTGGCCAATTGTTTTAATGCTACAGTGATAATTGAGCATTAATACAATTGGCTAAAATGAATTGGTTAATGTAGGTTGATAGTGATTAATGTCCTTAGTAAATGTAATAGTTAACAGTAGTGTTGGTTGACAGTGATCAATGAATGATTTATACAATTGGCTAATGTAAGAGTAATCACGAATTATTGCTCCATAATGCCCTATTCAATAAATAATTTAGTTTTATTAATCATTATGGTAGTATGTTTTAATTATAAGGTAATACAAATTAAGTAGAACTAAGTGACATTAATTTATTGTGGTAGTTACCTTATTAACTCCCCTCACTGTGGTGCATTAATTATGTTACAAAATACGTACCTACCTATCATTAATGCCATACCACAAAATAAGGTTGTTCATATCACACTACCTTGGGTTGTTCATACTCTCCACCCTCATCCTCCCCTCACGCCTCCTGACACCTTGGCCTCCCCGATTCCTCTACTGTCGGACCTCCTCTATCATATTCGCTGTTCGCCGGTGATTCGTCTCTGGTGGTGTAACGCCCCAACTTTTCGGAAGCAAAATAAAATAATTTCTTAAGAAAATTTTGCTAAATAAATATAATTTTCCAAAATAAAGGTCTATTACAATCTCAAAATAAATTTATCGATTCAAAATACATTAACTTCAGAGCTGACTCTAGGCTTGATACAAATCCCAAGCATATTCGATCTCTATTCCTGATATTCTTCTTGTGTTGAACTGCACCATCGTTGAATCCTCTCCATTGAATCCTGCACCCTCTGGCAAATTGATCGCCGAAGCAATCGATTTACCAGGATACAGACGTATCCGTGAGTGATAAATCACCCAGTAGAATAATCCAACCCAACCACCCCTCTTACATTACAGCTAGCAGATAATCATATATTATTAATGCAGGAAAGTAAAATAGAAGTATCACACATGAATTTATTCATTTCTGTCCAATAGCCTAACAACAAGAGAAAATTATTCACGCCCAGACCATAACTAGGGTTTGCCTATATTAATCACCACATCAAAATTTCCACTAGACTCCCATTAGTTCTGTCATCACAAAATTTCACTGGACCACCCGCCAGGTTTTATCAACATAAAACGTCACTGGACCACCGCCAGGTTTTATCATCATAAGACATCGCTGGACCACCGCCAGGTTTTACTGTCACAAAATATCGCTAGGGCTTCGCTAGGTTTTATTATCGCAAAACATCACTGGACCACCGCCAGATTTTATCAACAAAATTTATCACTGGAACACACCAGGACTCTCAAATTTCCACTGGACTCTCGCCAGGACTCTCGATGTTCCACTGGACTTTCGCCAGGACTCTCAAATTACCACTGGACTCTCGCCAGGACTCTTGATGTTCCACTGGACTTTCGCCAGGACTCTTAAATTACCACTGGACTCTTAAATTCTCATTACAATCTCATCATATTTCAAAATCACGCCGGCAGGCAATTTAAAACAAAAACTTTCCAATTTATCCATTAACTAACATCGTTTAAGTGTTTTCTATTTCGCATACAACTCCATGTCTCTAGGGTCCAATCTAAACAGGTCAATCAGAAGTTGAAATAATAAACAGGCAATCAAAATAATAGTTGAAATAAACAATATGCATTAAATCACATAACCTTTTATGAATGGGCCGTTACCCTTAGTCCTGTATGATCAACAAGTTATTAATAAAGTAAGGAAATTTTATTAAATAAAAGTTTTATTAAAAAGAATATAATCTAGGCTTATATAAATTTTTATTTAGGAAAATAAATTGGTTAATGATCATAATAAATACAATAAGTAATTAATAACACTAGAATAGGTAGCATGGCTCTAAAAGGAGTCCTAGGGTCCTGCGTGACATGTTCGAGTATCAGAAAGTGGGTCCGGAGGGTTACGGAATTATTTTTAAAATAAAAATGATTTTTAAGGTTGTCAAAAGTAAAATAAATAGATAATAAATTATTTAATAAATAAAATATGTCGAGATTAATAACATATCATCTTTAGGATGTAAAGAATCTAAAAAAAATATTTTGGGAATTTATAAAATGGTTTATAAGGTCGCAAGGATTTTTCGTTTGAACTTTTGATTGAAAATAAACAAAAAAAATTAATTAAATAGATATTAAAATAAAAAATATGATATTAACAAGTTATGATCTTTGAGGTGTTAGGAGTCTAGGAAAAATAGATCGGGCGTCGAAAACGGTGTTCGGGATGTCGAAAAGTCGATTCGGAACGAAACAGAGCAAACCGCAAGGTCTGACCAGTTGACCTTGCGGTGGAGCACGCGGCCGCAACCTCGCGACTGGTTCTTGCGGCCCGCACCTTGCGGCCGCAAGGTTTGGCCCAGATTTGGTTTTTTTTCCGTTTTTCGCTACGGTTTTGATGCATGGGACCTTGGGGACTATGGGTTAGGCCTAAAAACATTAAATATACTTAGAGGAGTGTTTGGAATGGATTATAGTACCTCGAATCGGATCGGATTGATTTAAAACGAATCTTGAACGTTTGGAGAAGAAGACTTCGGTTTCTTCGATCGGGGAACCTTGGGCTCGAATTGGATGACGTTTGGAGATGCTTGGGGTTGAGGGAAGTTATTGGAACGATCAATTTGAGTTTCGGTTGATCGTAGACACGAAACCCACTTTTCTCTCTCTATCTTTCTCTCTCTAAAACTCCATGGATTGGAGTTCGATTTTCTTCGAATTCTCTCTCTTTTCTGGACTGGTAGGGTATGAGGAATTTCGTGGTGAACCCTAGGGTCGAGCTTAAGGGTTATTTATAAGAGAATTTTCGATGAGGGTGAATAATTCGTATTTGAAAAGGTTTCAAATTCTTGGGTTTTGATGGGGACGGAATATGGACGAAAATATGGTTAGGGGAGTGATAGAGATCGAGTAGGAATAGGAGATGGAGAGATGGAAGGAATTCTAATCATGCATGCAACTAATAAAAGAGATAAATAAGATAATTATATTTTTCTGTATTTATCTATTAAGGAAAAGGATATATATAAAAATAATAATACTAATTAAGATCTAATAATATTAACGCTATTATTTTAAAAAAAAAATTGGGTCCAAAATCCGGATCGTTACAGGTGGTGCGGTTCAGATGTGCGGCTGTGGGTGCGGAGCTTTTGTGTATGATTGGGTCGCCGGAGTTGGAGATCTATGTTGGTGGATGATGATGGCGAGGGTGTTTTTTTTTTCATTTTCTTTTTGGTTTGCGATCCTTTGCTTATTCTTCTCCCTTTTGTGGAGGTTTTCTCTCCGGTTTCTTGCCGTGAGTTTTTCTCATGACTGGGTTTCTCTCAGTTGGGTTGTTTCTTGTTTTTGCAGGAAAAGGTTTAGTTGGTTTGGGGTATAGTTTATGAGATGAATCCCCGCCGTCGTGGTTACTTGATCCTTTGTCTAAGGACGAGTTTTCATCTTAATGTATTCTTTGATTGGAGTTATAATATCAACTGTTATCGGTTGGCAAAAAAAAAATTTACCACACCACCTGATCATTGTTACCATTGTAATGTTCGACTGTTAGAGCATCAGCAGTGGAATAAGCAAATGTGAATAATCAAAACAAGTCACGTCAGATTTTGATTATCTATTTAGAGGTTTCTAAAGTTAGCAATGTCAAATCCCACATTGGTTATTTTTTCGCCATAATCAAAACCAATGGGCCCTCCAAACTTTTTCCCTTCATTTCACACATATTTTTTGAAAAAGCGGTTTTGGAAGGAAAAAAAAAACAGTTTATGTTAGAAACAGTTCAAAAAAAATAGTTTTCCAAAATAAAAAATAGTTTTTCAAAAAACACACACTTTGTTCACTTAAGAACTGTAAATATTTTGAAAGAATTGTATTTACACAAATAGTTTTGAAATTTTAAAAACTATAAATATAGTTTTTTAAAAACAGATTTTGTGTAAAAAACGGTTTTTTGAAAAACACACTTTATTTACTTACAGTTTTTAAAATTTTTGAAAAATTTGTTTTTTGTAAAAAAAAAGTTTCTGAAAAAAACAGGAAAAAAATCTGAAAGTTACAGTTTTTTAAAATTATTTTTTGAAAACATTGTTGAGAGAGAGAGAATGGAAGAGAGAGAAGGTTTTTGTGTAATGTAGGTGTACTTGATTGAGAGATAAAATTTGATTATTGACAAAATATTGCTAGCTTTGTTATTGAAGAGTCAAAATTTGATGAGTTGTTAAGAGATTGCTAGGTTTGATTATTCCAATGTAAGCATTTTTTTGATCCAACATTGCTAACTTTAACAATTTTTTGTTTTGCTTATTCCACTGTGGATGCTCTTACTTCATGATGTGAACATATCACAGTTTATGATAGTACTTACCTTTTGAAAATAATACACTTAGGCTGTGTTCCACAAAACTTTTAAGAACTTATTTTTTGTCCAATAAGAACCCCTGTTCTTGAAAAATAAGAAGGCTTGGAAGAAATTATATAGGTTCCATGAGGGCCGGCGGACGGAAATCGTACCGGTAGCCGCGCCGGGCTGTCTCCGGCCACCGGACGGCCGATCCGAGCCGTACAAAAATTCTAAAAAAAAAAACCAAGGGGGCCCTCGCGGGAATCAACGGCATCCGAGGTGTGTAGAGTGCTTGATCCGAGCACCCCTTTTCCGTGTACATATGAAACTAGCTCGGATCGGCCGTCCGGTGGCCGAAGACGGCCCGGCGCGGCTACCGGTACGATTTCCGTCCGCCGGCCCTCATTCTCATACCAACAGTCCTCTTTTTTGTATACGGCAACTTTAAACTAAAAAATAATGTGTTTACGCAAACAATTTTCCTACCACTTTGGATCTTATTTGATAGATCTCATTGAGATCTTTAATATGGTGCAAAAAAAAAATTATTTTTTTCATTTATGTTATATTTGAGTTTGAAAATGTGAAATGAACTTTTTATTTGGGAAAAATAAGAAGGCTGGATTATTTTTGAATAAGAAGTAAGGAAATAAGTACTTATTTTTTAAGAAGGTTTGCGGAACGGGCCTTACTACATATTCAGACTTTGTTTGCAAACTTCGTTGGTGCAACAAGGCTGAGTCTTGCTTACCTATCCCATATTATGTCATTAATGGTATTAAGATGTTTTTGCCAACTTCTTAGGTATAATAAAGTTTGGGGTCTTGCTTACCCATCACACATTATGAAGTATTAGTACTAGAGTTCTCCCTCCCTGATTTAAATTCTTCAAACTTATCCAATCAAATACTAGCAAGTTTTTCCATTCTTCTATACATCTTCCTTTTTTCGCTAAATAAAATGAATAATGAAAAAGCTTCATAACTTTCAAGAACAATAAATTGAAGAATTTCACCAAGTAGATTTCTTCACATTAAGAAACTTATTTCACCAAGTAACCTTATTATGGTTCATTAATATGATTACATTAATACGTACTTACTTATCACTGATATTATACTTACCATGGAATAAAGTTACAAATACCACAAATCTTGATCGATATCATACTTTCCACCATAACAGTGGGCTATTACTTCTTGATATACACTTATCACGTGTTTTGCTAGTACTAATACTTACCTTTCTGAATGAAAACAAAGACTATATTTTGAGATGTTTTTTACGACTTCATCTTACTAGAGTGACGACTAGATGGTTGATTGCCATAATTGACTATTATTGACCAACTAATTAAATTAACAATACAGATTTAAAATGTTTTAGGACCAGAATTTGACAAAAGGCACGATTCGGTCCAAGTTTACTGATTTTTCGATTTTTTTGAACACCCCTACATAAGTGCATACATTTTTTTTATTGTTTTTTTAATGAATACAAGTGGAAAGAAACAAAAGTAAAAACAATAAATATCCAAAAAGTTTGCCCAAACACAACCAATTGAAACAGAACAAATTTATCTGACTTAACCACAATATAGGCCCCATTTTGCTTTTTTTTAAAAGTACTTAAAAAATAAGGATATATTTTCAAACTTAAAAATAATAGACTTACAAAAATAATTTTAAATTTTATTTTTTGCAGGGTTTGATAGATCTCATCGAAATCTATCAAACAAAATCCATGTTGCATATTTTTTTATTCCAGTAAGCCTACTATTTTTAAGCTTCAAAATTACAAATAAGTACTTATTTTTTAAGAACCTAATCCGGA
The DNA here is from genome assembly GCA_018127125.1 of Rhododendron griersonianum. Taxonomy (NCBI): domain Eukaryota; kingdom Viridiplantae; phylum Streptophyta; class Magnoliopsida; order Ericales; family Ericaceae; genus Rhododendron; species Rhododendron griersonianum. The sequence goes on from CM030799.1 coordinate 24,677,657, forward strand.
ACGAGGCCGTTATCATTCTCCTCAAACCAAATTGTGAAATAGGAAGAAAAACTCAAAAAACTTCTTTAGAGATGTTAATCCTGAGGCTAAGTCCCACTAAGGGATTTTTGGACTTTTTTCGTTTTGTCTTTATTCAATTTTATTTTTGCGTTTGTTCGTTTTGTGACAAATCTTTTACCCCTACTGATTAGTCTCATGAGAAAAATCGAAAAAGTAAAAAATTATTAATATTTTTGAAAATATCCAAGATAAAGCAAAAAATGCTTTTTGGGCTTTATCTTGAATATTACAAAAAATATTAGGGTAAAAGTAAAAAAAAATATTCCGATTCCTCTCGTCGAGACGAATGAATAGTGGTAAAAAATTTGTCTCAAAACGAATAAAAGCGAAAAAAAATTGAATAAGAACAAAACGAAAAAAAAAACCCAAAAATCCCTTAGCGGAACTTAGCATAAAATTCTTCTGCATTTTTCCTCTCATGTGTGCATATGATTTAACAGTCCGACTACTGACACAGATTTTCTGTGCACAGATCACTGTGTGGGGCCCACTAAGGGTCCCACACAAACGATCCGAACCGTTCATTAAATTTAAAACACTTTTTCAAGGGCCCCCGTAAAAAATCAGCTCAATCCGATACCTATTGATACTCGATCCATACATCTAAACTTTCATTCAGACTTTCGGAAATAAAGTCTGAATGAAAGTTTAGATGTATGGATCGAGTATCAATAGGTATCGGATTGAGCTGATTTTTTACGGTCTGTGCACAATCTGCGCACAGAAAATCTGTGTCAGTAGACTTTCTGATGATTTAAGGACCCATTTATTTCTGTTTCAGTGAGAGTAAAAGAATCTCATAAAAACCATGTAAAAAAATTATGATGGAGATAGCGTACCTTTATTCAAAAAGTGATTTTTTGTCAAATTTTTTACTTTTTGGATGTACATACCGTACATCTATTCAAAAAGTAAAAGAATTTATTACTCCAAAATATTAAAAAAATTTACTAAATACAAAAAAATAAGCAAACCTATAGAATTTTTTTATCTCAACAATAAATTTCAAAACTGCAAATCAAACACAATGATTGTTTTGAGCCGTAGATGGATTTTTCCAAAAACATCTCTCCCATTTGGGAAAAGACAATAAATGAGGCGTGGCAATTGGCCATGAGTTTGTCAGAGCAGAGGAAGATTGGAAGCTTTGTTTACCCAAAAACACTACAGTCACCGACTGGGAGGGTTGTAGGGATGGCAAAGTGAACCGAACCGATGGGTACCCGAACCGTAACCGAAAATTTTCCCCGAACCATAACCGAAAAATTCCCCGTGGGTATGGGTATGGTTGAGGCCTTGGATAACCGAACGGGTATCGGGGCGGGTATGGTTCAACAGATCTCCGAACCGAACCGAAACCATATAATTACGAAATTACCCTTCATATATATACATATATACTGTATATATACAGGAGTTAAAAGAGACCAGTGGTCGAAGTGCATATGTCCAAAACTTTAGGGACCAGATTGTTGCATGTGTTAAGGTCTAAGGACCTAGAATGTAATAACCTTTTATATAAATTTATAATAACAGTCTGCAGCTCAATCCACGCAGACCTCAAACCCTGAAACCCACCCCCTCCTCTCCTCTGCAACCCTCGCGGTCTCCGCCGTTCCTCGCGATCTTTGCCTTTCGTCGTCATCTGTTGTTCGTCGTCGTCATCCTCCCTCCCTCTCTCTCTCAATTGCAGACATGAGATAACCCCCACCCAACTTCTCCCATGGTGTCAAGCAAAATCTTCAATCGAACTTACAGATCTGCGGCTCTAGCGACGTCCAAACACAAATACTCCTCTCTCTTTCTCTCTCTCTCTCTCTGTGTTACGAACGAACCCACCCCAAAAGCCATTACCTTTTTTTTCTCCTTTTTTTGATAAAAAACCAAGTCTGGTTCGGGTACCCAATCGGTTCGGGGATTACCCGAACCCCGAATGGTTCGGTTATGGTTTCTTTTTACTCTTCCCGTTCGGGTATCGGGGCGGATATGGGTAGGGGTTCGATTTCGGTGATCGGGTACGGAATTCCCCACATCCGCCCCGAACGCCCCGATTGCCATCCCTAGAGGGTTGGTGACTAGCCACTAGGCCTGTCAATGGATCGAATACGATCCGGGTCCGATTCAAAAAATTCGATCCAAATCCAATAATGTCGATCCGATAATTCGAATCCGGTAATCCAAATACGAAACGGATCGAATTGGATTAAATCCGTTATCAATCTGATCCAGACTTTATTATTATTTTTTTAAAAAAAAAAGTAAATTTTTTATTTTAAAATAAATGTTTAAGAAGCTGTATTTTTATTTTTATTTTTAAAAAAAAACTGTATTTTTTGCTAAATTTTTTGAAGTAAAAAAAATTTCGAATCGGATTCGGATTACCACTAGGGAAATTGACGGTCAAGGACTTGTTTTAATAATTAATATCCGCTAAGGACATTTTCAGCATTAATAAATGTTCTTAACTTGTCCTTGACGGGTATTAATTATCAAAACACGTCTTGGGCCGTCATTTTCCCTTACCACTGTCGGATTCAAGTCTTATTGGGTTCGGATCGGATTTGAGTCTTATCGGATCCGGCCTATTGACAGGCCTACCGGCCACCGACCGTGTGTGGGGCCCACTTCGGGTCCCGCACGAATGATCTGAGCCGCTCAATAATTTTATAAAAAAAAACGAGTGAGCCCCGTGAGAAATAAGCTCAATCCGATATGTGTACGTGCTCGTTCTAAACTTTCATTTTTTAACGGCTCGGATCATCTGATTTTGGAAAGTTTGGATCGAGCACGTACACATATCAGATTGAGCTTATTTCCCGCGAGGCCCACTTGATTTTTTTTTAATTTTTTTTTAGCGGCTCGGATCGCTCGTTCTTTGGGCCCCACACATGATCGGTGGCCGGCAGGCCTGTCAATGGGCCAGATCCGATGACTTTGGGTAAATCCAATGGCTAATTGTGTGCAAGTACAGTTTTGGGGCTAGGGCTGAAAACGAACCGAATCGAGCCAAACCCTGTTAAGTTCGACTCGGGTTCGATTTGCGCCTAAACATCTTGTCTCGAATTTGGCACATTAAACTCAAACGAACCGAGCCGAGCCGAATCTAAGCTCATCAAGACTCGGGTTTGGTTCGGCTTGGCTCATTCAACTCAACTCAACCGAATCCAAACTCTCTCATTGATGCTTCGTTGTCGATATATCAAAATATATGATCACTCCAAGCGTAGGGCTAAAACGTCACTTGAAGTATAATAATCTTGAAGTCCGGATCGTACCCAAGAGAATATCATTATGGCTCGATTGGATTTGTAGGAGCAAGTTTTGTGGCCTTGAGACGGCTAACTTTAGGAGTAGTTTGAAACGAAGAAAATGTGCGATAAAAGTGTGATTTTAAAACGATTTAAACTAAGTGGTTAGGTATAGGGGATTTCAACACCCACAACTTGAATCAATCAGCTTTTCTTGCGAATTACTCGGGTTGAGATACGCGTCAACGATCTCCCAACCCGGAGGATTTATCATTAAGACCATTTACTAGAAAATGAGTCGAAATACCAATAGAGTTTTAGTATTCATCTAGCAAACGCAAGGGATGACATAGCTCCAAGCATCGATGCGTGGCAAGTAGGCTTGCTCTTGTCTACGAATGATCAAAGAGGTTAATGTGAGACCCCTACTTCATGTTTCTTCCGGTTAACAGTTAATAATAGAGAATAATATAACTGGAAGGTTTGCGCGTATTTGAGTGAATAATAAGGAGGAATTAGTGGTTGAATAAGATTTGAAAGAGGTAAGAATGGGGAGTTTGAGTGTATTCAAAGGAGTTTGTCTTATTTGTAAAAGTTAAAAGAGAGAAGAATTAAAAGAAAAAGGAGATCAGAGTTTTCTATGTAATCTACGTGGAGGTGTGCATGTGTGAAAGAAGGGTGCAAATGGGGAAATATAGGCAACGTGGCAATTTTTGCCTAATCTTGGGAATCTCTTACCATGACAAGGTTTAAGCATGAGAGGATATAAAAATAAGAAAAGAGAGAAAAAACATAGGAAGAAAGGGGGGATATACCCTTTTCAGTTGGGACTTCCATTCTCGGTGGGGAAATGGTGAGAGCTGAGCTAGTCATGAGACAAGAAGAGAATAGTACGAAGGGTGTGTTTTTTTTGTAAAATTATGCAAGTATTAAGAAAGTGGGTGATGGCGTTTCATTAGTTATTTGTTGTTTATTAAATTGGTTATGGTGCTTGACGATCCGGGTTGCTACAGTTAACACCATTGAGATTTGATAGACAAACACCTACCTTGATTTCCCAACTAACTTGAAAGTTTATTGAGAAAGGCATGATCAACCCAAGTCATGGTGTGCTAATCACACCATGACCAAGCCTAATTAACTACTCACTCATGCTATGAATTGAATCAACAAATCTAATTATTGAAAATATAATGGAATTCAAAATAAACTAGAGATTAAGATAGATCAAGAGTGTAGATACAACTTTAATGAAGAGTAAAACAACTAACTACAATTATCTAAGGTAGAAAATGCAGGATTTGAACAATGAAGAACAATAGCAAGAGTAAGCAAAAAGTAAATTAAAATCTATCCTATATCTTGAAAATGTGTGTGTTGGATATTTGTAAGATAAAGAGGTATTCATACAACCCCACTTTTTTCTCATAAAATATATAAAAAACGATCTAAAAACTTGCCACGTAGACCTTCCGAGCAGCTTTGACTGGGCCGTCGTAGCCACTCGATATCAATACAAGTAATGTTGTATCGAAACCCAAAGTCTACGAACTGACTGGGATCTCTTGCAAACGAGTATCGATACAACACTCTGTGTATCGATACCGGCCTCGAAATTCTTGGATTTTCAGCTTCCGACTTGGCTTTCAATGGTCTTGGTCACCTGACGGGTCTTCGACTATTCGTTCTTGGGCCCGGTGGCTCCATTTTTGACCATCTTGAGTTTTGGATGCCTTCGGCTTGGATTTAAACTTTAAAATCATCTTGTTACGCATCCTGCAAAATGAAATAAACTACCTTACGCGCAATATCAAATAAAGTACTAATTTAAATAAACATAAAACGATAAAACTAAGGACTTAAGCATCAAGAATATGCATTATTGGGTGCTTATCAATTGATCGTATAGAATTTGAGAGAAAAATAAGTATTGAATTATATATATAACCTTAAATTTTTTTATATTTACAAATAGACCCTTAAAGAATTATTAATTATACTTAATTATAGGTTCGCGAGCCTAAGCGAGCCGAATACCGTTAGGCTCAAGCTTGGCTTATTTACGGAACAAACCTAGAATTGAGGTTCAGGTTTAGTTCGTTTAGCAGATGAATCAGCTCAAACAAACTCTTGCCGAATTGAGTCTCAGACAATTTGTGAATGGCTCAGTTCACTTACAGCCCTATTTGGGGCATTAATGTCCCAATACCGGGGTGGGGTATCACAACCGGAGCCCACACACATTCTTTTATGGAGGCTGCTATAGCCACCGACCCAAGGGGTCTCAGAATTGCACCGACGGGCATGAGGGCTCCACTCCGGATCCTGCATAGATGATTCGAGCTGTTCAATAATTTTAAAAAATAAAATCGAGTGGGCCAGTTAAAAATTAGCTCAATCCGATATGTGTGGATACTTGATCCAATCATCTCATTTTTCATCCAATCTTCCCATTTTTCCCGGATTTTTAAAAATTGAAAGTTTAGATCGAGCATCTACACATATTAGATTGAACTGATTTTTTTACCTACCCGGTTTTATTTTTTAAAATTATTAAATGATTCGGATCATCCGTGCGGGGCCAGAGTGGGCCCCGCGTGCCCGTCAGTGAAATTTCGGGACCCCTTGAGTCGGTATCCATAGGTTTGGCGTTCTTCTATATACTCTGCTTCGCCCATATTCGAACGCTAACAAAAACCCTACTGCGTGCGAAATATCTCAGAGACATTCTCCCCATGGGTACGCTCTCTCTCTCTCTCTCTCTCTCACGCACACACTTTCATACTTTGCTTCGCCCACATATGTCCATTACTGGTTCGAGTTATTGGTCTGTGAAAATCTAACTTTCGGTAATCTGAATGGAAGTTAATTATTTTGCGGAATTAAGTTCAAGCAAAAAAACTGGGCTTGGAGGGCACTGTATTTTTGAATGACTTATTTCAATTGCTCTTCTTTCTTTTTTTTTTTTGCCAGACATCGAGGAAGATATCCGGGCCCTGCAGCTTGATTCATCGGGTACAAATTTTCTTATCGATTGCGGTTACGTTTGTTTTTCTTACTCTTGTAGCTTTGAATGATTGATACTGTATATCTTTAATTCGATTTTTTTTGTTAAACGGCCCGCTAGTGAACTTTGGGATTGGTCCCAAGATTAGTTGAGGTGAGCTTATGCTAGCCTCATAAGTCATACCTGAGTCGTAACAAAAAGTTGATTTTTTGTACCACTAATGATGCTCATACTGTTTATTACCATTAACAGTTTTAAAATAATGGTATTATGTTGGTGGATTTTCTTTCAATTTGCTATCTTTTATGATGATGTGAATGCTTGATTGAATTGAGCAGAAGGTAATGGTGTGATGGCTAATGTCGAAGATGTGAAGCCTCAAGATGTTGAGAAACCTGGTAAGCCGAAGGGTGTAGAGGTTGCATGACCAAATTGTTCAGCTGTGTGATTGGTATTGAACTTTACAATGTTGTTTTTAATAAACTTTGAACGCCACTGCGCCTTTTTTCTGCAGGCATTACTTATTTTCATTGTTGGGAGGCCTCTGCAAAAGCTTTTCTTCATGATCTATGCAAATTAGGCAAAGATATCACATTGCCATTTCTATAGTTGCATTCGAGACTTCCCATATCTTCCCTTTTTTCCTTTAGTTGTTTAAGATCAACTGGTATCATGGAAAATAGCAATCCTTGAGAGTCTTATATGTACTCTGGCCGCGTACTAGTACTGCATATGGTCTGGGTAAAAATGTTTACTCCTCCCTCATGCGACACGTTTAACTCAGAAGTTGCACCTTTATATCAAAATTTTGATTGTCAAAATCTCCCTAGAGTGTCCTATTATTTTAGGGTAAAAATGTGTTTGGTAAAAACTTAGTGTTGATTAGAAGAAATTGTTTGATACAAGAAGATGAAATCTATTATTCCTTATTGGTGATTTTTATCTTTCAACTTTTATTATTTTGGCTGCGTCGGTGGTGGTGAGGCTGTAGTGTGGAGCAGAATGGAAGTGGTGATGGTGGTGGAACGAGGGTGGTGATGGTAGAGTGGCGGAGGCGGCAATGGAGGAATGGAGGTGGTGGTACTCCTGTACTGGTGATGGTGTGGTGTTGTAAAGGTGGACAGTCGGTGGTGGTGTAAATGTGGAGGGGTTGTGGTTGTGTTAGACTAGTGCTGGTGGTGGTGGAGTGGTAGGCTGGTAGCTGCAACGGCATCAATTGGGTCATGTTGGTGCTATATATAACCAGTTAAAAATTCAGTCAGCATTAATTAAGAACTTTATTACTTAAAATCATAATGTTTAGCCTTAGTTTTTAAGAGGCATTTTAAAATTTCAAATGATACTAAATCTGGTTATCAAGTAGTTTAATTTACTTTTACTTTACATATGCAGTTTTAAGTACTGAATTTAGTTATGTAACCTTGCTTATTTCTGCAGTATCGCGTGTCTAGTTCAATCGCATTCATGTTGTTCGTCCAAAGCCAACCAAACTCAATGCTTAACCTTGTAGGACAAGTGTGGCACCCCACAACAGTCCCGAAAGTTAAATCCATCCTCTTTTACCCCATTGAAAGCCACACTCTCTAGTTGCCCCTAAAGTGGTCATATTTGCCAACCTTCCAGCCAGTAAAACCAGCTACGACCAATGCAAAAAGTTTATTCTGATTGCTGTCTTTATCACTGTTTGGCTCGTTACTAGTGGGAGAGTGTTTCTTTGACTTGTCCTATACGTCACCGAAGGTAGGGTTGGGACATTACTGAGTTAGCCAGTTCTAGTCTTAGGAAAGATCAACATAAGGTTGTACTTTTTGTAGGCTTGGTTGGATTCTTAGTGCTCATATTTAAGCTGTAACCAGGGAATGGAGAGGTCAGCTAGTTCATATGTGAAAACTGTACAAGTTAAAGATCCCCTGTTGTATTAGTTGGTACTTGCTATATGCAACCAAGTTCCCTAGTTGGGTAAAGTGTAAACCTCTTCACCCAAACGCCCACCCCAACAATATAAAAAGGAGAATAACGACTCCTTGATGTCTCGACAAAAAGACAAGAATAGGGACAATGCATATATGATTTCCTCATTCAGAAAAAGTAAGACGGTGCTTCATTTTAGGCTGCCAACAGAGATGCCATTTATTTTATAATTTTTGTCTATCTGTGGTTGGTTTCAGATTTGAAGGATGAGGTCAATGCGACCTCAAAGCCAGTGACAATTGAACCAGAATGCACCTCAGAAGGTCATTACTTTTTCTGCTTCCACACCCCCCCCCACACACACACACCCCACCACCACCACCACCACCGCACACACCCCACCATCACCACCACACATATACGCATGCGCACACACATGTCCTCACACACACCACTACCACAGGTGCCTTATTATGTCTACTCCTACCATATTTTCATGGTTATGTTCCTTTACTTTGTTTTCAGTTAAACATAAGGATACTGAAGATAAGATGGAGGACATCAGGAAGCGGCACTTGAATGTTGTATTTATTGGGCATGTTGGTAGGTTGATCAGATTTGGCGTTGTAGTCATAATATATGGGGCTGCCTGACATAGATTTTTGGCTGGTAGACTTTTGATTTTCTCGTAGTTTACTTATGCTAGTACGCTATTGCACTCACGAGTGACTGGTATGCTGCCTTCCCCCCTCCCCTTATCGTTACGTTGGTGCATTGTTTATGCTAACTTTCTCTTCCTACAAGGCTGGGATTTGTTGACTTTCGGAATCCTTGTTGAGTCAATCTTTCATTCATTCTAGGTTTCCAACTCTTTTGGACCTGTTTGCGTACATGATATCTCATGCCTGCCTGCTTGTCATTGTAGTTGTTGCCATCTAAAGGGTATGGAGTATGGAAACCATACACTTTTTTGTATAGCTTCATTTGTGTCATATATTTGCAGACAGAGGCACATTTTCAAGAGAAATGGACTATGTGAATTTGATTTGACTGGGACTTGCTCTTGTTATTTTTGGTATCTTAATCTAAATGTCTTTTTGATGTTTTATTTCCCCGGTTGATTACTTCTGAGTTTCTCACGCTTGTGTACTTCATGTTCTGTACTTCATCTGGGTTGTAGATGCGGGGAAGTCAACTATTGGAGGGCAGATACTCTTCCTTAGTGGTCAGGTTGATGACCGTACAATCCAAAAATATGAGAAAGAAGCAAAGGATAAAAGTCGAGAAAGCTGGTGAGACCTTATGTTGCTTTTCAATCAAAGTTGGTTGGAAAATTTACTCATATTATGGCAGAACATGTGAGCAAACTGGTTTCTATGAAAAGTAGTCTTATAACTCGGTAGCTGCTCACGGAGTCACTCGGTTGTACTTCGTTCATTGTTCACTCCAGTGGAAGATAATGCTTTCTCTGTCTAATGAAACTTGCTCAAAACCTGTGCATTTATATTTTTGCAGGATTGAGTTTGGGTTTGTTGAGAGAGAGATATGTTTACCTCCCAAACTGAGAAATGTGGGTCTTCAGAGCGGAACTTTGTCTTAAAATACGATGTTTGGGCCATGGATAATTGATACTTAATTGGATTGGAGGGGCCACCTCTTGAAATTCTTGCACGCTCAGCTTTAAACATGCATTATTAGCAAGGTTTCTGAATTTTCAGCAGAAAGCCAAACGCTATAGATATACATTTGTGCGTGTATGTGAATGTATATAGTGTCTATCATAGTGAGAGAAGAGTAGTGCTCTAGGATCTGTACTGCCGCTGCTGGAAAAAACCATGGATGTTTGTAAGAAGTTTTTCGGAAACTATAAATGTGTAAGCTAGTGGTATTTGTAGAGAAGACTAGTGCAGCTAGAACTGACCATCGATGTTTGTAAGAAATTTATCGGGAAATTGACCTTTATTTTGGATATTGGATAGTCTATGAAGTGCCTGTTTTGACACTGGTCTAGTGGTCTTATAGAACTAGTACTATATAAGTGCTTTGTCTGTGTTACCTGCTCTCTGATTAAGATACTATTTGGACGAGCCAAGGCTTCTTCTTCTATAGATAGAAGCCCATGGAAGGGAAAAAATTAACAGCTAGTAGTTACCAATATGGGGGATTAACTGCTGGTGGAGTATTATGTAAGGATGCCAATTCATTCCCTTGAGTCAATATATCATCTGCCCTTCAGAAAGTGTTGTCCATATTTGTCATTGTGGAGTAAAGGAATATCTGCTGCATTGATGCTGATTGGAAAAAAGAAAGAAATGAAATATCTACCCTATTTATTTCAGTGAGTATTCAATGTGGTCCTCATGGTCTGTTCATTTACCTTGTTTTCTTTGACTTACCTCTTGATCTTCTTTGTCCATCCCTCTAGTTTTAGATGTTTTAGACCTATATATTGTGCACTGGTTTTTCTCTTTTGATTTAGCTTGCTTTCCTGATTTACCTCTTGCACTTGTTTTTCCATCCATCTAGTTTTGAAATGTTCTACAACTGTACTAATCGTTCACTGGTTTTTCTCTCTTGCATAAGTACTTTTTTTTTTCCCGTACTTTTGGTGTTTATTCTAATTTACTTTTTCGTAGATCACTTTAACTTCAAGTGCTAAATAAAATCATGGGCACTTTTATGTGGCTTGTTGACCATAGTCTTGTTTGAGAGTTCTGATCAGCCGTGGCTATCACAGTTCTCATGCTAGTTTTTGTTGCTTCTTACCGTAGTTTTTATATGGAAGTCATGGAATGGTATCATTTTTTAGAACATGTTGGAAGCTTTGAATATCTAATGGCCATGACATGGATGGTCCTTTGCTTTATTTAAATGCCCCTTTTGATCAACTTTATCCTCTACGTACTAGGTACATGGCGTATATTATGGACACAAATGAAGAGGAGAGGGTTAAGGTATATATATTTTGTTTCTAGGATTGTATTGTTGAGGTTGGAGCATTTGCTGTTATATTATCTACTTCTAGTTCGGCAGTTTAAAAATTATTCATTCTTTCAGTAATTTATGAGGTTTCATGTGTAAATTTACTTAGGGGATAACAGTTGAGGTTGGAAGAGCCCAGTTTGAAACAGAAACAACGAGATTTACAATTCTGGATGCACCGGTAAATTGCCGTTTGCTATGTGATATATACACTTGTGTTATTTTGTTTTGCCTCTTTGCAATGAAAGCACCACTTGAAGATACTCATGAAGTTGGGTCAATTTGAAGGTAAAAGCCATGTTTTGTATGAATGTGGCTTCTTTTGGTCAATATTGGTGTTACGGGCGGTTTTGGATATTATATTACTTGTCTTATGAATTCTGCTAGCTAGTTGCTTTCGTGTTTTGTATGATTTGAATTCGAGCTGGGCTTGCACAAGTAGTTTGTTTAGCAGACTGTGAAACTTTGTGATGCGTAATATATATATTTATTACTTTCCAAAGAGGCAAGGAAATGATTCATGGTCTAAATAAAAGCCAATACTCCCTCCATCTTGGGGATTGTCAACGGACCGGATCCAATCCGACAAAATTCGAATCTGATTACCAATCCAAATCAGAAAGTCCAAAAAATAACGGATGGGATTCAGATATATCCTATCCGATCAGGTTAAAGTTCCAATCCGAAACAAACTCAAATTTTGAAAACCCCAAGTGCTATCTACATATCTACATAGGAACTTAGGAGAACTTGGCCTAACCTTTTTATTATGACCTATTTTTATGTTCTGTATTTTTTTATTTATTTAAATTCAAAACAGACAAAAATGAGCTAAATTTAATATTTAGATGAAAAGCCCCTTACTCAAGAGACCAAAATCACCACCCAAAAATATTGCAGTAACATAAGTTCTACTCAATATTTGTTTTTGTTGAAAATTTCCCCGAAAGAGATTTATTTCGATGAAAATATATGTATAACAGTATAAGTTTCTTTTCGTATTATATGCTATTTTAAATAGAACATGTATACATACACATACAAGCTGCTTTTGCTATGAAAAATTTGATCTTCCCCAACTTTTGAGGAGTTAAAAAAGTTGGATCGGATCAGATTTTCAGATTGGATTTCTGATTTTTCGGATTTGGATTGGATTGCCTTTAAATGGAAATGCAATAATTGGATTCGGTCCAGACTATTTCGTAATCGGACCGGATTCGGATCATGTGACGTGATCCGGATCAAATCCAATCTTTTGGTAGGCCTACTCCGTCCCATATTGTTTGTCCTTTTTTGAGAATCATGCCAGTTTTCGGACAAAAAATAAAGCACTTCCGTGCATAATTTTTTTACATTTCTTGTATCCCAATTTAAAGAACTAAACGAGATCTTTAAATTGGTGCGAACAAAGTAAAAAATTATGCATGGAAGTGCTTTAGTTTTTGTCCAAAAAGTGGCACTATCGTCGAAAAAGGACAAAGAATATGGGGTGGTGGGAGTATGTTTTCTTATTGCAGGAAATAGAACAACAATTCAAACTATGTCTACGTTCAGTCCTCATTTTGTATGATGCACTTAGCATGTGCAGTTGTGTCGTTGCTGTTTTTCAGGGTCACAAAAGTTATGTACCGAATATGATCACTGGGGCATCTCAAGCTGATATTGGTGTACTAGTGAGTTGCACATACTTTCATGCTAGGGACTTTAATGTTGACTTTGGTTTCTTAAATCTCTCTCTCTCTCTCTCTCTCATATGTATATACATCAGGTGATATCTGCTCGAAAAGGTGAATTCGAAACTGGATATGAAAGAGGTGGACAAACTCGTGAACATGTCCAACTTGCTAAGACTTTGGGTGTCTCAAAGCTGTTTGTTGTTGTGAATAAGATGGATGATCCTACTGTAAACTGGTCAAAAGAGAGGTGCTTTGCTAGACTTTCCTTTTATCTTAGTTTTGTTGTTTAATTTGCTTTTCATGTAATACCGGTGTTCTTTCCCAGGTATGATGAAATTGAATCGAAGATGACTCCATTCCTAAGAGCTTCAGGATACAATGTGAAGAAAGGTGAATGCCATGTTCTCTATTAATAGAAGTTTCTCCAGTTCGCATCTTATTATCTTAGTCTGACTATCTGGATTTTAGGAAAGTAAAAAAAGGAATCTTTGAGATGAAATGAAACATGATGACTTGTAACATTGTTGCTTTAAAGCTGGAAATTGTCTCGGTATATGGCAGTGATGATAACAAGAACTGAATTTTTGCAATATTGTTAGTGTAAACTGGAAACCAATTGCACATGATTTAGACCAAAATAAAGTACTTTCAAATGGAAAATTTAAATTAAAGGAGTAAAGCAAGAATGTTGTATTCTTAAGATCTCATGGGAACAAATTTCTAGAAGTTGGATTTTTATAATTGAAGTATAATCGGAGGACTTATTTGTCCTTCAGATGGGGAAGTGGGACGTAGTTGTTCCTTTCCTTTTTCCTCCTCGTCCTATGTTTGATGCCTCTTCTTTTTCTATCCCCTCTCCGCAAGTTCCCATACTCTGACAGGATGTCAGCTGCTTCAGACTGACACGTTAGACTGGTTTTTTTTGTAGGCACATTAGACCTTACAATTCTGGGGGAAAATTCATGGGCATTAGAAGCTACTTCTAGAAATTGCAGGAAAGGGACATTTTTTCATGGCATGGCATGTGTCAGTTTGGTCAGGATTCACACCTAGAATCTTACAGTGTGAACTGAGTTCTGACAGACCATAAAGAACATTTTTATCAACTTGTCAAGAACAGCAATTCCGTTATATGGGTAAAAGTTGCATTTCTCGGGTGATTGGTATCTGCCAACGATCCTTGCACACTAACATCAAAAAGTTTCTCCCTGTTAACATTGTAAACTTTCTGTTGAGTCCAGTTTCAGATAATATACAGGGTTAGTTGGCTGTGGATTGAATTGATTCATATGAGTCATGAAGATTAGTTTGCGACTTGGTGTTACAATATTTAGACTTAGGGACTTCAGATAAGAACTATGTAGCACAATTATGGATACGGACACGGCAGGGGCTACAAACACGGATACGGGAATTCTTAAAAATTAGGGGCACAGACACATGGCAATTTTTGAAAAAAGTTTGTTTAGTTAGGCAAACCTACATTGTAATCACCAACTATATGGGTTAGGACTCCTATCGAATGCATTATCGCCTGACGATGTATATCTTTATGCATACACGTATGTTTTATTACACTTTTGGCCCAATATTTGTGAAGTTATAAATATTTTATCCTGGAAATCTTTTAGATTTTTATAAAAATCACCATTCCGTGTCCCCATGTGTATCCTCGGTTAATGGACACGCCAAGTGGCATGTCCCATACCTGTCTCGCGGTCCCCAAAGTGTCCGACACGGATATTACAACCTCTAGGAGTGTCGGTGCTTCATAGAATAAGAGCTATGTAAGCTGTAAGATGAAGAAATGACCCACAAATACAGGACTTTTTGAGGGAAACATCATCACGCAGAAACTATAAAGGCCAAAGGGTACCACATCCTTGGAAGTTGAAAGTAATTAATCACTAAATAAGTTTATTGCAGTGAAAAATGTGTTTTATAGGCAGTCATGCTATAAAAACCTTCGACATTCACAGACTTTGCCTTCAAGGCCAAAGGCCCAAGACCTATAAAAGTTGAGGCCATGGGAAGGAATGATTTCCTTGGACTAAATGAGGATCTGGCTTTACAAGTTTTTTTGGCAGTTGTGCTGCATCTTCTGCTCTCATATTTTATGATAGAAACTGACCGCCTCCTTTTTACCATCAAACTGCACCTCTCTCAGCACTTCTCTCACGGGTTTCTCTTGCAATGTTTTATTTTCATCTGTTTGTAAGTTCTGTATTTTCGGACGGGGAGTATTGAGTTATGGAATCTTGTTCACAATAGATTCTTAGTCGGGTTATTTCAACTTGCAGACGTTCAGTTTCTTCCCTTATCTGGGCTTGTTGGTTCAAACATGAAAACGAGAGTGGACAAAAGTATTTGTCCATGGTGGAATGGTTCATGTCTTTTGGAAGCTCTTGATGCCGTTGAAGTTCCCCAGCGTGACCCTAAAGGTCTATTAAGGTACTGTGGACTTTCGTCTCTTTCTTTTTCCTTTCTGTGTTTTTATGTGATTGGGGAGATTTGAACGGAAATTCCTTAGCTTATCTAGTAGGCTTTCCCCCCCCCCTGAAATTGTATCATATATCTTTATCATAGTATATGAAAGGGTTTTTTTTTTTTTGGTACGTTGGAAATTCATATGAAAGGGTTTGTCTGAAAACCTTTTTCTGCACTCGGTTATGAAAATTATCAGGTTTCCATTAGATTTTTTTTAAGACCCTTTTGTGAGCGTTTTTGTAACTAGGAAGGATGATGGGTGGTTTTGGAGTTTCCTATTTTGCGCAATGGTTGGTCTATTTATGCGACAGTCAGAATCTGAATTTGTAGGTTGCCTATTATTGACAAATTTAAGGACTTGGGAACTGTTGTTATGGGCAAAGTTGAATCTGGCAGCGTGCGCGAGGGTGATAACTTGTTGGTCATGCCAAATAGGGTGATTCCTCCTAACCATTTTCCTCCAAGTTCTAATCTATATGTTTTGAATTCTTGGTTATTGTTGGATAAGATTGGAGGGCTTCATTCATCTGCAGGCCCAAGTTAAAGTTCTGGCCATATACTGTGATGAAGATAAAGTTAAGCATGCTGGACCTGGTGAGAATCTAAGGGTTAGGTTATCTGGGATAGAAGAAGAGGACATATTATCAGGTTTTGTCTTGTGCAGTGTTGGTAAGTTTCTTCAGATATATGACATGTTCTGAGAGTAGTGCACTTTTGTTCTAAAAGGGTGAAATAGCGATGCCCTAATTTTGTTTTTTTATTTGTTTTTGTTTAAGAAATAAAATTATCATACCCAATGAACTTAAGTCTAGGGATTTATAATCGTCATATATTGTGGCATTTGCCTACAACAAGGTCCATCAGAACCTTCTATGTTTTTTGCAATGTCAAGTTTCTTGGATCTGTTCATTTGATGATGGGTAAGTTACAAATAACCCACCTTGAGGTTCGCCCACGTAATGGAAAATGCATCCCACCCGGTTTGAGGTCGGATTTCATTTTGCCCGCTCCATTAGGTCTACTATTAGGTCAACTTACCAGATAGCAGTTGCAGATGAGTCCAGGAACAAAGGTTTTTGAGATGGAGAAACTAGCCCTAAGGGAACATGTGACCATTTTTCTCCCTCTCTCTCCACCTACCTGATCTGCTTCTCTTCCCAGGTTTTCTAACTGCTTTCATGCCAGTGACCACAATAGTAAGGAGAACACTTGATCCATCTACCTTCCTCTTCCTCCATCCCACCCCATTTTTGCCGTTTTCTCCCCCTATTTTTTGTTGCCACCATCTGCCACTCACCAAAGCCGTTTAAACCCCTTCCCACAATCAAAATAAAAAAAAAATTGTATTTTTTGAAGATGGTGTTGGCATATAGATTTTGGGCTATGAAGCACATACACTGACATGGGACATGATATTTAAAAAAATGGGACACTGGCACAACAATTTTAAAAATGAAAGGATGCAGACATGTGGGGAACACGACAAAAATATGTATCATTTCAGTTTTAGTAGTTGCTTTTGTTATTGAAAAAGCATTGTAACCACAAACAACCAAGATCAATGTAAACATCATCAACTTTTACATAATAAAGGATGTGCATCAATAAAATCCAACAAAACATCCAAGCAAACATCGATACAATCCTCTTAAAGGAAAACACCATCCTAATATGTAGAAACCTAGGAAGCACATACCGTGATACACGTCTACCGGCCTCACGTATCCATATCCGACACGACACTATCCGGACCCTTTTAGGACATGCCTAAATACTTGTCCAATTTTTTTATTATATTTCTTTTAATCAGACCCATTGTGGATACTCTAGGATGCATTGACGACACTCTTGGAACTTGGAACACGCTAAGGACATATTCAAAGGTTCAAATGTAATTTTTAAAACTCAGTCCAAAGTGGAAATTTCCATAGATTCATAGTCCATGTATACTTTATTATATATGCGGACCGTTGATTTGTATCTTCATTGTATTGTTCTTAATTTGATAGAAATTACTCCCTCCGTCCCAATTTATTTGTCCTTTTTGGGAGTTCGTGCCACTTTTCAATAGATTATATTTTGCAATTTATAATGTTTTAGGTGGTTTCGAAAACATTGTATTATGGAGTAGAACTAATCGAGATCTATCAAACAAGATCCATATTCGATATGAAAATTCATTACGGATTTAAAGATATAACTAGTTTTTTAGCCGGTTAGAATAGAACGAGGGACAATTAAATTGGGACGGAGGGAGTATGTTTTCGAATTTTATATGAGTTCATAACATACCTCTATAATACAAATACATCCTACATTCAGTCTCCCCGACGTGTCCATGTCTTACTTTTCGAAGGAATTACGTGTCCGTGTCTGTCTCGTGTCCGTATCAATGTTCTAAAAGTTGTTAGGTGCTAGTCGAGCAGTCGGCCACTTTCGAGTGATTAATTGGATTAATCAACTATTAATCGGTGCATATTAATTAGTAATCGGTGATGAATCGTTAGTCGGACCTAATCGGATAGGCCTCGCCAGCGATTAATTCCTTGTTTTAGAACACCGGTCCGTATCCAGTATCAGTGTCCGTGCTTCTTAGGTAGTAAGTAGTAACTAATAAGCATCTCTCCACTGTGCTACATCCAATAACCAACATTCAGCAAAACAAGTGAAAAAAGAGAGAGGACAAACTGACTTAAGTCTCCCAACTTCAAGTGGACCCAATTTCTACCACTTCATCATCACCATGCTTTCGGCCACCATCTCCATCATTTGTACTCTTAGAAAATCATACTAGTCTCCTCCATAAATTATTTAAGACGCCTAGTATTTCTTTTCCAAAATAGACCCTGCTTATGTTATATTGAAATTATGGATGTTGATTCCTTTCAGCATATTAAGGTTGTAGACAGTGAATAGAACAGAATGATTTTGGTGTTCGATGTAATTTGATTCTTATTTGTCTTGGTATTTGTAGAATTTTGGTTCTAATTTTTAACGTAGGTGCTTCCCAATGTTGAACTCCTGGATCCTGCATTAGTTGAGAGTGCATGAGCTCTTCATTTTGCACAAGAGAGAAAAACAGAGAGTGCAGGAGTAGTTCATTAGTGGGGCTCATGCAGAGGAAAAAAAAAAGGATTCGTTTTCATAAGCGTGGGAATCGCAGATACGATAAGGAAAGGGATGCATGTTTTTAGTAGGAATGTTGGGTTGGTAAATCTTTCATGAAACTGAACGTAGAAAAAGATCACATTGTGGGACTCCTAGCCAGATTACCCTTTTAGTTTTGGTTCAATCTCTGTTCTTTCAATTTTTTCCTTGTCCTCTGATGCCTTTGGGTCTCAACTTGTTCTTTTTCGTGCAGCGAACCCAATACCTGCAGTATCTGAGTTCGTTGCCCAGTTACAGATCCTTGAGTCGCTGGACAATGTACGTGAATATTTTTTACTTTTCACCCGTTCAGACTGACTACAGGAAACTAATGGGTGGTCATTTTTCTTCACTTGAACCAAGGGTTTTACTTTTCACGTGTTCAGACTGACTATAGGAAACTAGTGGTGTTCATTTTCCTTCACTTGAACTAAGGGTTTTATTTCAGGCAATTTTTACTGCTGGCTACAAGGCTGTCTTGCACATTCATGCTATTGTGGAGGAATGTGAGATTGTTGAGCTGATGCAACAGATTGATCCAAAGACAAAAAAACCTATGAAGAAGAAAATTCTCTTTGTGAAGAACGGTGCAGTAGTTATATGTCGCATGCAGGTTAGTGTTTTCTTTTTTTGTGTGTAAATTAATTCATGGAACAGAAAAACCCAGTATAGGTGCTAAGGGACATGCCTCAGAAGAAACAGCCTAGCCAAAAACGACCAATAACACTGGCTGCAAACAAAAACCCTGAACTCAAAAGAAAGCCACAAAATTCCATTCCGGACAAAGAAGCCTATTTTTGTTAGGGCTGCCCACTGTCTGGATCGGATTCCTATGAATCCAATCCTAATCAGAAAATACAATCCGTGTCCGGAAGAAACGTCTCGTGGTCCAGTTTCAATCCAATCCATGAGTCACGGATCAGTTCCTGTTTTATCACAGATTACATGTCATAAGGAAATAAACAACCCACAAGGGAAAAAAAAAATAGCCTTACTGCTTTGGGACTTAGGAGTATACAGCAAGTATAGTATACATATAAGTGGTACAACTGGATAAGAATAACACTTTACCCCCTAGGTTTTATATGAATATAAACTATGTCACAATAGTTACAAATATTTATAATAGTGGTAAAATCATTTACATGTGTGTGTGTATATTTATATATAAGAAATATCTCACGGTCCGATTTGGTCAATCCATGGTTTCAAAATAAAAATCTGTGTTTGGACCGAGAGGCATGTTTTTTTAAATTTTGTGTCAGGACCATTAATCCACGGTTCCAATCCGAAACGTACGGATTGGTTGGGTTCGGACCGGTTTCAGGGTTCACCGGATTTTTTGAGTAGCCCTAATTTTTGTGACTTCTTTGCACTTCTCCCCGAGTAACTCATACAGGACCTGATATTTGATATCCCGTTCAGTTCTAGCTATCACACTGTCAAGTGTCATCCACCGGGGACTAATGCTGAAACCATCCCTCTCTCTCCAAACTATGTTAGAGAGCTGCAGCCATGAAGAGTTTATTTGCCAAATGCCTTAACATAGAGGCTTTGTTCCTGGTCATTCAGCACGAGACTACAGGAAGGATCTCATTAGACTGTCTGTAGGTCCAAGATTTAGTTCTATTTAGAATCCTATCAAGCAACGATTGGCAATTTTCAGCTTTAAGTCTGGTTGTGATTGAGGCACTCCCAGATACTTGACTGGTAGAATCCCCTCAGGATTGCTGGGATAGATTGCAAAGCAGCCTTCTGCTCAGCATCGACACAAGGAAAAATATGTATCTTTTCTGCAAATTCGGCTTTAAACCACTTATCAGTCAAAATTTTGAACGATTGAGGATCAACCCCAGGATCAGCCCCACAAAAAAGGGACATGAAATGAGAAACTTTAAGCTCTTGACATTTAGGATTGTATATGAAATCTCTTTGATCAATTTTATGCTGAAGCAAAGCTGTGGAAGCCTCTATTGCTGGCAAAAACCGGTATGAGTAGATTGGATACCCTTGCCTCAAACTCCTTATCCCAGCAAGTTCACCATTGATAACAAAAGAAAACAAAGCTGTAGAACACACTGCTTAACCCGTTGGATGAATTTACCAGGAAATCCATCAGAGACACGATTTCAGTGAGGAAGTTTGGATAGGAAATATCTATAATTGGATTAACTTCTTTTAATTTATTTAATAAGTTTAAATTTGTTAGGATTCTGTTTCTTCTTATCCTCTTTGGATTAGGGTAGGTCGTTTTGCTCATGTAGAGGCCCATAGGTAATAGGTTTTTTTAAGACTTGATGATTTGAGTATATTGAATTCGGTTTCCTCTCCCTTTACATTATCCTTCTTCTCTCTTAATCTTCTCTCAATCCCTTCTTTTTCCTTAATTCTAGAATTCCTAAGCTCTGTTGTCATGGTTTTTCTGTTCTATATGAAACGTGCTTTCCAGGTGAATAACATGATATGCATTGAGAAGTTCACTGCATTTCCACAGCTTGGAAGGTTCACTCTTCGTACTGAAGGTGACGAACTGACATTAGTGCATTATCTTATCAGTATATTCTACCTTAATTTGTTGGGCTAGTTTAATTTTACTTCACTTTGGTCATTTTTGCAGGGAAAACAGTTGCGGTGGGAAAAGTTATTGATGTTCTTTCCTAAGTCAAACATTTTTGATGTGGTAGGTAGAATTTTGAATTCTTGCATGTCCTTTACATGACCAGTTGTGGACTATAGAAGTTGCCTCCCAGCCCAGCTAGGCAGGTAATGGATACTTCATCGTGAGGGTTTAAACACCACCCCCGCCCCCACTCCCCTTCCCCCTAGGATAGAGTAGATTAGGGGTTTTAAAAAGTTGTAGGCGATACACACTTTGCTCCAGGGTTTTAACTGATATGCATGTGGCCCTATTTTCAACATCCTCGAAGGCAATTTATGTCAAATGGGAATCGTGTTGCTAAATAGTGCAGAATTATTCCGGTATGCCTTCCGATAATGGAGGATGAAATGGTTCCTATATTTTAGATTCACTTGGGTAGAAACTAGGAATAAGATATTTTGTGGCTTTTGAAGCGAAAGTGATGGTGGTTGTTAGAGCATCCGTAGTGGAATAATCAAAACCATAAGGTTGGTAAAGTTAGCAATGTTTGCTCAAAAAAGAGCTCACATTGGAATAACCAAACTTAGCAACCTTTTAGCAACTCATCAAATTTTGACCCTTGGATAATCAAACTAGCAACATTTTGCCAATAACCAAATTTATTGGACCCCACATCTTCTTAATCAAGTACAACCATCATTGGTAAGTGAAACTCACTCTCCACTTTGGCAAGTGGTTGTGCATTTAACAATATTGATCACTTTATGGATTTTAACAAATGCTCTCCCTTTCACTTATTTTACTAGAATGCCATTCAATGTAGACCATTAGATTGAGAAGAAAAAAACTGACCGTTAGATTTGTTATCCAATAGGTACATGGTTCAAATCCTAGGGATCCCTCTTCATAAGAAGTTAAGAACATTTTTTTCCTCTCACATACTCACACTACCAAAGGGATATTCTTTTGAGTAATGACGAATTATGGAAAAAGACAAAATATGGGAGCAAGTAACTGCCATTTTGAGGTTAGTTTTATTTTTATTATTTTCTAAAAAAAAATATAGGGCCCCGATTTTATAAGTTTGTCTTAGGCCCCGAGAATATCAGGGCCGGCCCTGGACATGAATATGTGTTTGACGAACATTTTAGCACGACACCTTTCAGAATATCATGATATGAGACATCAAGGACACAACATATGAACCAAAATTTGTACATGTACACTGGATAGTAATATGTCTAGCTTCATTGCCTACAAAACAATATTCTTACTATACTAAGATAATAAGAGTGGTTTTCTTTGTTGGTTGTATTGAAATGGAGAAGTGACTTGGAAGTCCTAATATCCATTTTGGATAACTCTGTTAAATGTACGGATTAGAGGATTTGGGCATTTTTTGATGAGTTATTAAGTTCTGGGTTCATCCTAATGGGTGGTGTTAATGCCACGACAAAAGATTGCAAATGCCTTGATTGCCCTTTTACCCCATTTTATCTCCAAGGTTGAGTAATGACGAACGTGACGCCTCTGTCCTTATATTCCTTTCTGAGCAAATATTCTACACCAAATTCTCGATTAGAAGAATCACCCTTGTCGTACACTCTTTCTTCCTCTCTATTTTTCTGCATCTGACTCTCTCTCCTCACCATTTTCATTCTATCCATCTAACCACTATAACCCTATTAACTCACCCTACGTGTTCTATTTCTCCCTCTACCCATTTTCACTCTCTCGAGGCACATCCCTCCATTATCGACACGCAATAACCCCACTCTTTGATTGCATCTCCGCCCAAGTCCTTTTGTCATACTTGGCAAATGGCATCGGACAAGTCCGCATTGCCTTGCTCCCAAATTACTTTGGGCTTTTGAGGAAATTGTCGGCAATGAGGGCGTTGAGATGCAAGTATTCGATTACAGTGACCGAAATTTGATTTTTAACTGCCGTTACAATCACCTTGTTTCTAGTTTCCGGTTCCGTCTCCTTTGAAAGGTGATAGTTGTTGGGTAGCGATAGCCTGGGTAGGTAGCAGAGCAACGCCAAGGACAATAGAGACAAGGTGTTCTTCAAGTCAAAACACTAATAAAAGTTTTTGAACTGGTGCTGAGATTGAATGTGATGTGCTAACCGAAGTAAAAACGAAGGGACTTGGTGTTTATTTGGTCATGAAAATGGATATTTGAGAGTAACATCTGAAAAATAGAGAGAACTGATTAGTTACGGTTGTAAAACAACAGTACAACCAACAAACTGATATGTTGATGAAATGTTACTTTTGCCGATAAAAAAAACAAAAGCAAAAACAAACTGATACGGTGATGATGGTAACTTGACAAGTTGACATTGATAATGGTGCTTTCATGATCTGGTTTAAAGAGAGTTGAAGGGGCAATTAAGGCATTTCCTATCGTGTGTCGTGGCAGCAACATTTAAATTCCTGTCATTAACACCACCTTATCCAATTATTTCTAGAAAGCCTAATGAGGATGAATTACTAGGTATTTAGCCACGTTGTTTGGACTCTGATCGTTAGCTTCAAGTTATTTGATGTTATCTTTTCATGTACTTCACATAGGTATAACATTGTGTAACTCAAGTGTAGTTAAAACTCATTAGAAACAATTAGGACATCTTTGTATTTCTTTTGAAGATTAATGAAATTTTCTTTTTGCCGTTCATTTAAAATAAGAAACCATTAGGACATGTCCGCATGGGCCGTGGGCGTCCCTTGATCAGTGTCAATTTCGACATTGCATTGCCTTCTTAGAAGAGTGTGTGCTTTGTAGATTTCATCAATCGCATGTACTATTTGCATGAATAAACCTAGGCATGTGTTTGCTGTTTACCATTTGCCTGAGGTTCACATTTCCATTATGTTAAGATGCTTATTGAAATAAGTTTGACAGGCAAGCTGTACCAGCGGTGCAACAATTTTTAAGGAAACAAATCAAGCAGAAGTACAGAAGGGCCTTCTACCCACATTTATGAGCATGCATAGATTATGATACAGCATGACATACTATAGCTACTCGTGCCGATTGCAACATGATTTGTGCCGATTGTAACATGATTTGTTCTTGATTTTGGTTGATGGTGTATGATTGTAGTTCATTAATCCCCATTTGAAAAGGTTAACTTTGTCGACTTATATAGACTTGATACTGGAGTTGTTGATGAATGAGTCATGCAATGTGGTTAAAATAGATATGTACACAATAACGATACCCATTATTGTTCCGACGACTCTTCTTGCTTTAGTTATTTCAAAAAGCTCAGGAACGAATATGTACCAAGTAGAAAGATTCCTGTTACAAGTAATGAAGAAACACGGGTTGGAGATGATGGGGTTGGTCCATTGATTTCCTTCCTTTTTGTGGATTTTTACTTAAAATTGTTTGAGTTTGGTGATTATATGCACAGCTTTATGGGCTATAGGGGAAAAAAAAAGGGGGCGTTATCTGGTTGTCTTTTATTTTTGATTGCCAAAAGGGTGGGAGGGGGCGACCAGCATAGCAACCTCCTTGGGCGTGACCACAGGGGCTCCCTTCCCGCTTGTGGAATGTTCGGTAATGTTCGGTTCGAGTCATAACTATTGTCCGTGAGGACAGACTGTCACCACAGCACCACCTAGGTACAAGATGGCTTAGACTCCACCTCTATCATCGGTGAGGCTCGAACCCGAGTCTCCGCTAGGGCGTGTGGTGAGCTGAGCCATCCAGGCTACCACCGAAAGTGGTGTTATCTGATTGTCACTATTTTTATTTTCTCAAAATAAGGGTTAGTTGTGGTGGAAATGGTGGATTCTGCAGTTTAATCTCTTTAGGCTGCGGCTGGATCATGGAGAGAGAGAACTTTCAAACTTCCACTCAGACCAACCGTGAATGGGTCATAGAGTATAGCAGTGGCGACGCTCATATATATCGTATCCTACAACGCCGTGCTTTATATTGACTCACCTTTGCCTCCGTTGAAGGCTAGTTTGAGGAATATTTAGGTTTGGATCGGGATCTTGGTACAGTTGTTCTGTTGAGTCTTTGTTCATTTCTCCGTACTTTTTTTTTTTTGGAGAAGGATAGAAGAGGAAGGCTGTGTTCCAGAAACGATTTAAGAACTTATTTTTTGTTGAATAAGAAGGCTTGTTCCGGAAAATAAGAAGGCAGCCACTTATTTCGGAAGAATTTGTATAGGTACCGACCGGCCGGGGAGAGAAATCGTACCGGCAGCCGCGCCGGGCCGTCTCCGGCCAGCGGACGGCCGATCTGAGCCGTCCAAAAAATCTAAAAAAAAAAAAACAATTTTCATTTATACACGGAAAAGGGGTGCTCGGATCAAGCACCTTACACACCTCGGATGCCTTTAATTCCCATGTAGGCCCCCTTGTTTTTTTTTTATAGATTTTTTGGACGGCTCGGATCGGCCGTCCGGTGGCCGGAGACGGCCCGGCGAGGCCGTTGGTATGATTTCCCTCCGCCAGCGCCCAACACAATAGCAACAGTCTTATTTTTTGTATACGGCAACTTCAAGCTCAAAAATCATGTGTTTACACAAATAATTTTCCTATCACTATGGATTTTGTTTGATAGATCTCATTGAGATCTTTAATACGGTGCAAATTTTTTTTTTTTTCTTTCCATTTACATTTTTTTTGAGTTTGAAAATGTGAAATAAACTTTTTGTTTGAATTTTGTGGAATAACCCTTCCTATTTTTGAAATTGAAGTTGCAAAATAAGTACTTATTTTTTAAGAAGGTTTCCGGAACGGGGCCTAATTCTTCTTCATAGCAACACTCCATACCTAATTATGTTTTTCATAAATTAACATATTGTAAAAACAGTAACGACTTACCTCAATCTATCTAGTAAAATGATTGAACAAAAATATACATACACCTTAGATTTCACCAAGATTACTTAGGTTCCCAAAAATCTCCTCTCTTTTGTTCCAATTTTCTCAAAACCGCCTTCAAAGTCTAAATGATGTGGGATTTTTATGGGTGAAAAATTGAGAATTTTATTAATTGAATATCACAATGTTACGTAACCCTCAAATTCTATGTTTTGCTATATTTTAATCAGTCCTTTAGAAATTAATGTTGGTATCATTGTATTTCAGAGGTTATCACTATTTAATTATTTTTTCCAAAATACTAGAGGGGGGCGAGCCTATATACTTTCATTGGAAATTTATTTATTTTAATATAATTGCAAAGTTTATTTTTTCTTCTTGCAGGGGCGACCGCCCCTACTGGCCCCTCCCTGGCTCCATCTCTGCCGATAGCTCGACTGGCACGGCCATGGCGGTCAAAACGTCGACGGCTTTGAGCGAGGCCTTGTGGAGAGCATCGGATATGACGGTGGGGTGAATGCCGGCGTCGAGGAGGGAGAGGCACTGCTTGAGGAGTGCGCCGGCAATGACGACGACGGTGGTGGTTCCGTCGCCGGCGACGACGTCCTGGGACTTGGAGAGCTCGACGAGCATCTTGGCGGCGGGCTGGAGGACCTCCATCTTGTTGAGGATGGTGGCGCCGTCGTTGGTGATGATGACCTCGCCGGAGGCGGTGGAGATCATCTTGTCCATGCCCTTGGGGCCCAGGCTGGCCCGGACGGCGTCGGCCACGATATTGGCGCGGCAGATGCCTTCCTTGCGCTTGTTGTCCACGTAGGACTCTGTTTTTGATGAGGCTTGGCGTGAGGCTTGGACGGCCATGACTGGAGAGAGAGATGGGAGATTTGACTGCTACTCCTAAATGGTTAAATCTATCAACCCAGATGAAGAGCGGCTCAAAGCACATTAGCACAAGGCCAGATTAGATACTTGTTAAAATCGAATCTGGCTTGTTGACTGCAGAGATATAGTCTAAGTGATCGCAATCGTCGGATGGTATTTTTAATGGTCCAAATTTGTTTTCATATTTTTATCGATAAGAATATAATCATCTGTAAAAGTTTTAGCAAATCTAAATCATTAATTATCAAGATGAACGGTTTAGATTGAATTGCACACGCTTCTCTGCAGTTGACTGCATGGAAGCCGGATCCTTAAAATTGAGGGCATTGGATTGTTATCTGTTGAGCCCCTTGATATTGTAATTGGTACAGTTAAAGTGGGCTTGTCACGACCCGGATTTTCAACATAAAATAAATAATATGTTTCAAAAGAAAGTGCTACGCTTGCTTTCGTAAACCCAAAATAAAGTTCCACCTGTTTAATTACAGACAAGTTCTCCATTCAGAAGAAAGTATACTTTGGCATCACAGCCCAAATCAACTTAGTACAGTTATAGTTCTAGTCAAAAGATAGTTCATGAATCCTTAGTTACAAAGCCATCTTGACCCAAAAACTTAACTATTACAAGATGAAAAAGTAACTAAGTGCATTAGGCTTCCAAAATCTGTCCACAATCCAAGCATGTAACACATGAGGCTAAAATCCGGCATTGGTACCTGAAAAGAAGGATTTTGTTGAGCTACGAAGCCCAGTAGGAAAATCTTAACCAAAATTATATGTACGCATGTCGATTAGTACAATAGAAGAAAGATGAGGAAACAATGTTCAACACAGAATAATCAGTCAACTCGTGAATGAATCCGTAACCCCGATTAAGTACGTGTGTCATACGACTCATTTACTTCGATGACCCCAACTCAACTCGACACCACATATAACTCCCACCATTGGTATTTCCACCCCTTGCGTTACCATACAACTTCACGTGGATTACCATGTTACCACCCCATGCGTCACAGTGATCCCCATAAACCCAGGGTTACCGTATTACCACCCCTTGCGTACGGGACTCCCTAAATCACCATCCGACCTCAGACGACCCAATTCTCAACTAACATGCGAGCTATGACTTCCCGAGATCACATTCTCAAACGTAATGTCGTATGATATGCCAATACTATCACAAATGCATCACAAACGGTCACATATTCCAATTTACAACCAATCAGCAATTAACAACGTTTAACCATGTAGTTCCATGTTCAATTGTGTCAACGGAAGACCAACGAACGAAGAAAGCATCGAAAAGTCACAAGAAGCCAAAAGAACGAGCTTGAGATCAATTAGGAGGTGTTTCGAGGGGTTTAGAAGTAGTCGGAAGCCAAAACAATCAACAAAGGATCAACAGGAACAAAACCTGGAGATAGGCCCCCCGTATCGATACGGGAAAAATCCGTATTGATACGGAACAAACTGTCCGAAATCAAAGGCTTACCGTATCGATACGGCGAGAAATCCGTATCGATACGGAGAGGTCTCGAGAGGCGATTTCTGCAGATTTTCAGAACAAGCTAGACAACCAAAACACAACATTGCAAGGCTCGATTCTACACCAAGTTCCTACCTCGAGACAATGGATGAGATCCTCGCGTTATTGGACGAGCCCTAGACTTTCGAGCTTTGAGACTTCGATTCGAACTCAACCCAAAGATTTCCGAGCTTAGGAACGCGATTGCAAGGCTTGAATGTAGTTGTTTCTCGAAGATTTCGGGGTGTGAGGTGGAGTTTTGAGTGTGAGAGGAGGAGAGAGAGAGAGATCGGTGGGGGGGAGTGGAGAGCCGGTGGAGAGGAGAGAGGAAAGGGAGATGAAATTATCTCCTACTCCTCACCCACCCCTATTTATTCTCACAAATCACACAATCACACATTTCTCCCTCAAACTTCAATTCTATCACTATGGTCCTCGAATCAATTATTCACCAATAATCCATATTTTCTCAATTAAGCATTTAGTCGATATTTCAAACATTAAAATTATTCGGGTCTCTACAATCTATCCTCCTTAAAGAAATTTCGTCCTGAAATTTTACAACGCAAGTAAATCACAATCACATATCAAATAACCATGCTCATGCAACGGCATATACTACCAAACAAGAAGCCAATAATCATAGAGTTTAAACTTAGAACTCACATTGATCAACTCGGAAACAAATGCGGATACTTCTCTTTCACTTCGTCTTCCCTTTCCCACTCGACTCTTCCCTTCCGAGATGACTCCATAAGACTCGCACTAACGGAATGGTTTTACCCCTCAAGACTTGCTCGCGCGAATCTAGGATACGTATCGGCTTCTCCTCATACGATGCATCGGCTTCTAACTCAAGTTCGGACCACTCTAGAACGTGTGACGGATCCGGCTCGTACTTCCGTAACATCGATACATGGAAAACATCGTGGACACCCGACAATCTCGGCGGTAACGCTAATCGATACGCGACTTCTCCGATCTTCTCGATAATATCAAACGGTCCGATAAAACGTGGCGATAACTTGCCCCTTTGCCCAAAGCGAGATAGTCCCCGACGCGGCGATACCTTAAGAAATACGTGATCCCCCACTTCAAATGTTAACGGTCGGCGATGACGATCGGCATAACTCTTGTGCCTACTTTGCGCGGTTATCAACCGTTGGCGAATCAATTTAACTTGCTCGGTAGTTCTCCTTTGAGCCTCAAGAAGACGTAAACGTATCACTCTCATGCTTTCAGAGGTTTCCTGAACTAATTCCGGTCCAACCAATGTGGCCTCGCCCAACTCGGTCCAACAAACGGGTGATCGACACGGTCTCCCATACAAGGCTTCATACGGTGCCATCTCGATACTAGATTGGTAACTATTGTTATACGCGAATTCGACTAACGGCAAATGATCCTCCCAACTACCCCGAAAGTCCATAACGCAAGCCCGAAGCATATCTTCTAGAATTTGGATCGTTCTCTCGGATTGCCCATCCGTTTGAGGATGATACGCGGTGCTAAATAAAAGATTAGTACCAAGAGCGGTCTGCAAGCTTTGCCAAAAACGCGCGGTAAACCTTGGATCTCGATCCGATACAATAGAGACGGGAATTCCATGAAGACGTATAATCTCACGAATGTAAAGACGACTAAGCGACTCAATCGAATCCGTAACTTGAATTGGTAAGAAATGCGCGGACTTAGTCAATCGATCGACTATCACCCAAATGGCATCGTGCCCCCTCGGCGACCTCGGTAAATCGGTAACGAAATCCATTGTCACGTTTTCCCACTTCCACTCGGCCACAGGTAACGGTTGCAACTCCCCCGCGGGTCGTTGATGCTCGGCTTTGACTTGTTGACACGTAAGACATTTGGACACGAAGATAATGACATCTCTCTTCATTCCCGGCCACCAAAACTGTCTACGCAAGTCGTGGTACATTTTCGTTCCTCCCGGATGCACGGCTAACGATGAGTGATGGAATTCTCTCAAAATTTCCTCCCGACACGAAACGGGTACGAACAACTTTCCTTGGTATCGTAAACTTTGATCGGCGTGAATCATCCATCCCTCTCAAGCATTGCCACTAAGAAACTTGGTATGAAATTCTCCCGCTTCCCCGTCATGTTGTTGGGCCTCGATGACTCGGGTCGACAAGGTCGATTGAACGGTTAAGTTACACAATGTGACTCCATCCCGAACTTCCTCAAAATGTAACGCATACGAGCCTAATTCGTTCATCGTTTTCTACTCACGGACGGCCAAACTCGTAAGTTGTGTCGATTTCCTACTTAATGCGTCCGCTACCACGTTTGCCTTGCCCGGATGATATTGCAACTCGAAGTCGTAATCCTCTAAATGTTCCATCCATCGGCGTTGCCGCAAATTGAGCTCCTTTTGAGAAAACAAGTATTTTAGACTCTTATGATCGGAAAAGACTTCAAACTTCTCACCGTAAAGGTAATGACGCCAACTCTTTAATGCAAAAACGACGGCCGCAAGTTCTAAGTCATGGGTAGGATAATTTTGCTCATGAGTCTTCAACTGTCGCGAGCCATATGCTACAACACGTCCCAATTGCATCAACACGCACCCCAATCCCTCTTTCGAAGCATCACAATATACGGAATAACCAACTCCTTGTTCGGGTACGACCAAAACAGGCGCGGTAGTCAATCTCTTCTTCAATTCTTGAAAGGCCTTCTCACATGCGTCATTCCAAACGAAACGAGTTCCTTTACGAGTCAATTTGGTCAAAGGAGCCGCTAGGCGAGAAAAATCTAGTACAAAACGACGATAGTATCCAGCCAAGCCCAAGAAACTACGAATCTCGAATACATTCTTCGGTCGTTGCCAACTCATCACGGACTCTACTTTCCCCGGATCAACGGACACCCCACCATTCGAAACGACATGACCCAAAAACTTGACTTCGGACAACCAAAACTCGCATTTACTAAGCTTGGCATACAAACAGTGTTCTCTCAAAAGTTCAAGGATGATGGAAAGGTGAGATTGATGCTCCTCCTCCGAAGGCGAATAGATAAGGATATCGTCTACAAAGACAACTACGAAACGATCGAGATAAGCACGAAAGATACGGTTCATCAAGTCCATGAAAGTTGCCGGTGCGTTCGTCAAACCAAAAGGCATAACAACAAACTCGTAGTGGCCATAACGAGTACGAAAAGCGGTTTTAGGAATATCTTCTCTCCGAACTCTCAACTGGTGATAACCGGACCTTAAGTCAATCTTAGAGAAACAGGTAGCGCCTCGAAGTTGGTCGAATAGATCGTCGATTCTAGGCATTGGGTACTTATTCTTTATGGTTACGCGGTTCAACTTACGATAATCGATACAAAGGCGAAGAGAACCATCTTTCTTCTGAGCGAACAAGGCCGGTGCTCCCCACGGTGAAGTACTCGGGCGAATAAATCCCAAACTCTCCAGTTCTTGCAATTGAATCTTCAATTCTCTCAGCTCGGCAGGCGCAAAACGGTAAGGAGGTATGGAAATAGGAGCGGTACCAGAAAGTAAGTCAAATGTGAACTCGATTTCTCTCTCAGGTGGTAAACCAGGTAACTCCGTCGGAAACACGTCCGGAAAGTCACAAATGACAAGAGGTAACTCCCCACGCGCGGATACGCCCTCATCTAAGGTCAAACTTGCTAGCACGGCATACATCGACTCATGTTCCCGAGATTCACACAGATACGGTTCTATCGGTTCCCGACGCTCCCCGAAAAACTCAAAACAGGTACCCCCAGGTGGACAAATGCGGACCCGACGCTTGAAGCAATCTATAGTGGCGTGAAATGTGGATAACCAATCCATTCCCAAAATGAGGTCAAACCCCGACATATT
The DNA here is from genome assembly GCA_018127125.1 of Rhododendron griersonianum. Lineage (NCBI taxonomy): Eukaryota > Viridiplantae > Streptophyta > Magnoliopsida > Ericales > Ericaceae > Rhododendron > Rhododendron griersonianum. The sequence continues at coordinate 24,709,892 of CM030799.1, forward strand.
CAGCACGATAAAATCAAAAGTAAAACGACGATCCCGTATAGTGAGCTCACAATCCCGGCAAATACGATCTAACGGCGATCTACCTCCTATAGGTGTGTTAACAAACAATGGTGGATTGATACTCTCGATTTCCAATTCCAACGTACAAGCAAAAGATGCAGCAATAAATGAATGAGAAGCTCCCGAATCAAATAGTACTCTAGCAAAGGAATTGAACAGAAGAAAAGTACCCCTCACTACGGACGTCTCTGGGGCCTGAGAAATAACAGGAGGCGGAATGGCTGACGTAATGGCAAAAGCTCTCCCCTGAGTAGTTTGACTCTGGACATGTCCACCTCGATGGCCGGAACCCTGAGTAGGTGTGGATGAACTAGCTCCTCTCTCAACCTGAGATCCCTGAGCCGAAGTGGTCTGACGAAAATGAGGCTGCTGCTGCCTCTGAGTTCCCCGAAACGACTGCCGCCCAAAACTCCGTCCACCCCTCGGCTGTTGCACTGACCCTGACTCACTGCGAGCCCCGTCCCCACGCGGACAATTCCTAGCAAAGTGACCCGACTTTCCGCAAGTAAAACAAGTACCCAAAATACGCGGACACTGAGCTCGAATATGCCCCGCCTGACCACACTCATGGCATACCATTGGAGGTCGATTGGAAACTCCTCGAGTCCCGAATGATGATGAAGGTGGAGGCCTAAAGTTCGATGGACCTTGTGAAATCGACATTTGATCCCTTTGCCTTTTCCTCCCTTGATTACCGAAACTCCCCGATGATGAACTTATTCCCCCCGTAGGTTGTCTCGGTTCCCAAGCTGTAGGATTCCTTGGTGCCTCTCGCGGTGTCTCAATGCTCCGTGCACACTCCACGACCTCGGAAAACTTCCCTTTTCGTTGTGCCACCACAAACTTTTTCACGGTATCACTCAAACCCCTTTCAAATCTCCTACACTTTCTCTCCTCGGTTGACACCATCTCCGGGGCAAAACGGGACAAAGATTGAAATTTTACCGCATACTCCGACACAGTCATATCCCCTTGCTCCAACTTCTCGAATTCATTCCTCATTTGATCCCGACTCGTTTCCGGAAAATATTGCTCCTCAAAGAGCATCTCAAACTCCGCCCAAGTCAAGTTCTCAATGTCTGGCTCATCTACTTGAGCCGCGATCCTCGCCGCCCTCCTTGCATCTTTCCTTGACTCCAGAACGGATTCCCACCATTCGCCAGCTTCCCCGACCAACTGCACGGCCACAATTCCCACTCGGATATTATCCTCGGTAATGTTAAGAGCCCTAAAAAGCTTCCGGATTTGGGTTAACCAATGGTCGGCTACCAAAGGGTCACTAATGGCTCCATCAAACGTCGGAGGATTCCTACGGCTAAACTCCCGCATTGCTATCATAGCCCTATCCTCAGCATTCTCTCTCGGAGCCTGGTTCAAAAGGTTTGCAGCCGCAAGTGCCGCAACAAGATCCCTAGCAAACTGAGTTTGATTCAGAGGCACACCTGCACCTCGACCTGCCCCAGCCCCCAGATTCCCACCTAGATTCTCCCCATGCTGACTAACTTCGTCCTCGGGAGGTACCCCACGGCCACCCTGGTTTCCACCCCTACCTCGTCGCACACGCAATCTCGGAGGCATCTTACTACAATTATAAGAAAAGAGAGTCCATCAACAACAACATCATTTAATGAGGTCGAAACCTCCAACTATCCCAACACGGGTCTAAGATAACGCTACACCACTCTACTTTATTGAAATGCTATGCCATGTAAGTTAAGTGTTAACAATGCACACAAGCACACAAGCACACAAGCGTTATAAAAATAACGTGACATTTTGAACCCATGAGACTAGAAGTCTCCCCACGGTCTCTAGGTATTCTAAACCTAGACGCTCTGATACCAATTTGTCACGACCCGGATTTTCAACATAAAATAAATAATATGTTTCAAAAGAAAGTGCTACGCTTGCTTTCGTAAACCCAAAATAAAGTTCCACCTGTTTAATTACAGACAAGTCCTCCATTCAGAAGAAAGTATACTTTGGCATCACAGCCCAAATCAACTTAGTACAGTTATAGTTCTAGTCAAAAGATAGTTCATGAATCCTTAGTTACAAAGCCATCTTGACCCAAAAACTTAACTATTACAAGATGAAAAAGTAACTAAGTGCATTAGGCTTCCAAAATCTGTCCACAATCCAAGCATGTAACACATGAGGCTAAAGTCCGGCATTGGTACCTGAAAAGAAGGATTTTGTTGAGCTACGAAGCCCAGTAGGAAAATCTTAACCAAAATTATATGTACGCATGTCGATTAGTGCAATAGAAGAAAGATGAGGAAACAATGTTCAACACAGAATAATCAGTCAACTCGTGAATGAATCCGTAACCCCGATTAAGTACGTGTGTCATACGACTCATTTACTTCGATGACCCCAACTCAACTCGACACCACATATAACTCCCACCATTGGTATTTCCACCCCTTGCGTTACCATACAACTTCACGTGGATTACCATGTTACCACCCCATGCGTCACAGTGATCCCCATAAACCCAGGGTTACCGTATTACCACCCCTTGCGTACGAAACCCTAGAGTGTCACCGTATTACCACCCCTTGCGTACGGGACTCCCTAAATCACCATCCGACCTCAGATAAATCACCATCCGACCTCAGACGACCCAATTCTCAACTAACATGCGAGCTATGACTTCCCGAGATCACATTCTCAAACGTAATGTCGTATGATATGCCAATACTATCACAAATGCATCACAAACGGTCACATATTCCAATTTACAACCAATCAGCAATTAACAACGTTTAACCATGTAGTTCCATGTTCAATTGTGTCAACGGAAGACCAACGAACGAAGAAAGCATCGAAAAGTCACAAGAAGCCAAAAGAACGAGCTTGAGATCAATTAGGAGGTGTTTCGAGGGGTTTAGAAGTAGTCGGAAGCCAAAACAATCAACAAAGGATCAACAGGAACAAAACCTGGAGATAGGCCCCCCGTATCGATACGGGAAAAATCCGTATTGATACGGAACAAACTGTCCGAAATCAAAGGCTTACCGTATCGATACGGCGAGAAATCCGTATCGATACGGAGAGGTCTCGAGAGGCGATTTCTGCAGATTTTCAGAACAAGCTAGACAACCAAAACACAACATTGCAAGGCTCGATTCTACACCAAAACAACAAGCAAACATATAAAAGAGGTCAAGAAGTTCCTACCTCGAGACAATGGATGAGATCCTCGCGTTATTGGACGAGCCCTAGACTTTCGAGCTTTGAGACTTCGATTCGAACTCAACCCAAAGATTTCCGAGCTTAGGAACGCGATTGCAAGGCTTGAATGTAGTTGTTTCTCGAAGATTTCGGGGTGTGAGGTGGAGTTTTGAGTGTGAGAGGAGGAGAGAGAGAGAGATCGGTGGGGGGGAGTGGAGAGCCGGTGGAGAGGAGAGAGGAAAGGGAGATGAAATTATCTCCTACTCCTCACCCACCCCTATTTATACTCACAAATCACACAATCACACGTTTCTCCCTCAAACTTCAATTCTATCACTATGGTCCTCGAATCAATTATTCACCAATAATCCATATTTTCTCAATTAAGCATTTAGTCGATATTTCAAACATTAAAATTATTCGGGTCTCTACAGGGCTTGACTGTTAACTCGGGCGCACACAAGGATCTAGCAAAACCCACATCTACCCCTGCACAGTCCGCAACATACGACAAAACACAACAAAAATCATGGGACATAGAGGGAAAACATCAAAAGTCTGAGAAGTCAATTCGGTAATCAACCAAAAACAATGGAATAGACGAAATCCATCCAGGAAAAGGAACTACGCGTACAGAGATTGGAGGGGCTTGATTGGAAAAATCGAACCAAAATTGTCCAAATCGAATTGAGAGTTTCATGTTCTTAATTATATGCCATCCGATGATGGATCTAATGGCCAATATTTATGTTTGCGATTCGATCGGTCTATTATTCTCTTTGCAAAACAACAATATATGGGGGGAAAGAAAAGCAAAACTTGCAAGACACTAGTATGTGATTAAGATAATATAGAATAGGCGAAAAAGACTAGATACTTGAATGTGGAGACACTAAAAATGATCAATCAAACGGAGAAGGAATCAAAGAAAAGGCGAAAAGAGCACGTCGTGTGAGATCATGCATCTTGCGTGAGAAGAATTTGTCACCTCAAAAAACCAACCACTCTACACGTAATTGCCATCTTCATTATTTTCCATCTAAACTTATCATTTTATGCTATTTCCTTCTCTACTATTTGTAAAAATATTTGTGCCCATACAATGTTTTTTTAACCAAAAGAATCTTTACATAAAAGATTTATCGATTTTCATCCAAACATCGGTTGGTGTTGTGTTATTATATCATGTTAATTACGATCCCGTGCATAGCACGGCCTTTATGGTAGTAAAATAGTATTAAACAAAATAAATTGGTACAGTAGCTGGCAATATCAATAGCAATTTTAAGATAGACTTGGTCACAAACCCGTAAAGTTGATCAACGCCGCAAGGATAGCTGGAATTTAGAGGTTTGCTTATTCCTAAAATTTTAGGTTCGAAACCCCTTAGCCCCCATTCAGTTTTACATAAAGGATGGAAGAATTAATTTTTTTGTAACTTTTTGTGTATTCAGTTACCAGAAAAATTATAGGACTCAGAACTTCAACTTTCCCACTGAGAAACAATTTCCTGGAAAATAGGTCTTGCCAGAAGGAAGGAATTCTTATTTTTCTGCAAAATTTTCTGTCAAGAGAACATATACAGGAAAATAATTTTTTTTTCTCTTTTACTTCACTTCACTTCACTTTTCTTGGAAACTAATTTTTCTCACGATATTTCTGACAACTGAACAGAGCCCTAGGTGTTATCAACTTCTTTGAGACTAATCCATATGAATTGTTAATTACGTATTTATTCTTGCATCCATGTGCTTATTTTTGGTAGAGAAAATTGCATTTGGTAGGTTAGTAGACGTGGCCGACAATAATTCCTATTTTCCACCTCACACTACATTTTATTCCATGTTGGCAACTAAAGCTAATGAGAAGTTTTTGGGTGCCAATCGGGTACCACACATGTGGTACCTCATCAGCGATACCAGTCATCCAAACGTATTTTTGGCGGTCCGAATTTTAGACAGAGAAAAAGATGAGAGAGAGTGGTCGGGTGAGGGAAGAGAGAGAAAATAAATTTAGACCATTCAAAACACATTTAGGCGGATGAAATTATCAACGGGTACTGCCACGTGGCACCCGATAGGCAACTAAAAATGTCTGAAAGCTAATCCCGTGATCAAGAAAATAAACTACTCCTACAAGACAAAAACACTTGCGTGTTACCAGACAAAAAAATACAGTAGATGAGAGAGAATAAAATGGCGACATCAGCAACCAAACAAAACTAATATCGTTGTCATATTTTGAATTTTCAGGGATCACATGGAGGGAATCGTGGCCCAGTTTAGGAGTTCTTTTTTTGTTTTGCTGAAGAAAATAAATTTAAGAGTTTACAAGTTCAATTTTTTGTACTTGAAATATGGTTGACATTTTTTTATTTAAAATGCACAAATTCTCATCGAAACAGATAGGAAAAATAAAATTCGAACCTGAAAATATAGTATGACAATTAGGAGATAATTATTATATTTTTGAACTCTTTTAGACAGTCGATACATGAGAACAAAAACGTCTTTAGAAGACCAAAAAAGAAAAACTATGGGTACACCATTCAAACGAGACGCTGACGCGTACCAAATGTACACCGGATTAGGTGGGCAGGGCCGGCCTTGGGCTAAAGCCCAAGGTGCGACGGCTTTAAGCCTCAAAATTTGAGCAAAAATTAGGGCCTCATTTTCTATAAAAAAAAACCCGTATATATGATATATAAAATGTTTCTTGTTTCAATGCAAAAATGCATTTGGCACCAGTGGTGCATGCAAAGACTTTAAAGCAAGGGGTCTCTAGTTCAAGTCTTGGGAAGGACTTCTTATAATATTATTTTTTGCCTTATTATACTGTAGGATTACTTACGGTATCACTTTTACATTCTATATAAGTTTTTGAGAAATTTTTTTTAATTTTCTTTTGTTTGTTGCAATCTTACTTTTAATATCAAATTCACAAAAAAATCACTGTCGACAATAAATAAACCAAAATAATTTGTTTTCGCTCAACAAACTTTGATAAAAAAAAAAAAGGAGAGGTTAAAATTAATTATTTTTTATTGCTAAAAATAGAATTATTACAAGAGTAAAGTTAATAACATGATTAGCTAGATAAAACGAATAGTGTAAGTAATACTTCATTGTGTTTGTTTTATTTTTTTCTAATTGTAAAAGAATTTTAAAGTTTATTTTAGTTAGAAACTAAAATAACCATGTTTTATTTTTTATCTGTATTAGTCACCTATAATGATTTTTTTTTTTTTTAACAATAACCTAGGGCCTCCATTAAAAATTTGCTTTAGGCCTCAAAAATGTCAGGGCCGGCCCTGTAGGTGGGATCTACTTCGGAGTCTCACACAAATAATCGGAATCGTTCAATTTGTTTAAAATATTTTTCAAGAGTCCCGAGATACAAAAAAAAAAAAAAAAGCTCATTCAAATATTGTATCGTTAAAAGCTTGATCAAATTTCGTCCCTAGATTCGCAAGGACGAAAATTGAATAAGTTAGATCAAAGATATACACAAGTGTACATCAAATGGTGTGTTGATAGTTTGATGACTCGAAGAAGAGGTCACTGTGGATCTCACCATAAAAAAACATGTGGCCACTGTGTGTTTCTGGCACTTTGTGTGGTAGTCCGTCGTGTTGCACTTGTCCTTATGTAGATTATTACACTTAAATTGAGAAGTTTTTGGGTGTCGGACGGATACCACACACTTGTTTTGGACTGTCCGGGTTTTAGAAAGAGAAAAGAATTAGAGAGTGGTGGGGTGAGGAAAAAGAGAGGGAATAAATCTAGACAGTCCAAAATACGTTTGGACAGTTGGAATCGCCAACGGATACCACGACGTGGTACCCCTCGGCGCCCAAAAATTTCTCCACTTTATTGAGAGGCAAAAACTGAGTTGATGTCCTTAATCCTTATGAATTATTGAGAAGTTTTTGGGTGTCGAACTGGTACCACACACGTGTTTTGGATTGTCCGGGTTTTAGAAAGAGAAAAGAATTAGAGAGCGGTGGGGTGAGGAAAAAGAGAGGGAATAAATCTAGACAGTCCAAAATACATTTGGACGGTTGGAATCGCCAACGGATACCACGACGTGGTACCCGCTCGGCGCCCAAAAATTTCTCCACTTTATTGAGAGGCAAAATCTGAGTTGATGTCCTTAATCCTTATGAATTAATTTTCTATGCAATGTTGCAGAGCCACCGTGGGACCAGTGGAGGCACGGGCCCCACTTGCAATTTTCAATAATTTCAATTTTATCTCAAATTATAAAGGCCATTACAATGTATCCAAAAATTATACACATTTTTATTCTTATTTATATCATTAGTATCTTTGTCAAATTTTTTAAAAAAATCTCTTTTACGTATTTATTTTTCATAAAGGCTCGTTATCTTTATGTGTATATTGTACTAAATTTTACTATGTTTTAAATTCAGTTCTTTCATATTATTGTTGTTTACTATAAGTAAAAGATAAAAAAATTTAAAATCATGTTTAATGGTGCCTCTACCGACCTAAATTTCTGGCTATGCTACTGAATCTACCTGGTAAGAAGTATTTTAAAATTTGGACTAATCAGTTCTCAAATGTCCTATGTAGGAGTCGGAGTGGTGTACAGAGATATTGCTACAATATGACCGTCGTTCGGCACAACAAAGAGGGATAGAGGAAGAATTGATAAACGAGTCAAACAAATTGAACAACTCTTTGTACAAGCTTAGATTGTTTAAGAGTATAAGCGATCTCTAACAAGTTTTAATCAAACTGATTGCAAATCAATTTTGAGTAGCTTGATGCTTTTTCATATGTCGAACAAGCTGCGTAATAGCTTACTTAAGCTTAGTTTAAAAGCCTAATGAGCTTCAAAAACATGTTTAAATTCTGTCTATTTATGTAACAAATTAATCTTGACGAGCCTTCCACAAACGAACACAACCTCGAACTCGAGCAGTTTGTCTTGCTTATAATCAGCCCTAAACAACAGATCGTGGAGAGATTGTAATACCTTTCATGACTAAAGCAAATTCGGTTTATCAGCATGGCCACTTTAGTCATTTAAAGATCTGTTAAGGAAATAGAGTCCCACATTGCTTGGGAGTGGAATGGGTGATCACTTAATAACATTTGAGACCTCTCCACTCATTACCAATTGGTTTTGAGATGGATATAAAGTTTCTACATGGTATCAGAGCAGGGCCCGTTCCACCCCACAATTTAAAAATTTACAATCCACACCCCACGATGACAGACCAGCAAAAATGTTGCATGATGATAGGACCCAAAAGTGGCCACACGTGACAGACCTCAAACGCGGCTGCACGTGAAGGGAGATGTTAAGGAAATAGAGTCCCACATTGTTTGGGAGTGGAATGGGTAATCACTTAATAATATTTGGGACCCCTCCATTGGCAATTGGTTTGGAGCTGGATATAAAGTTTCTACAAGATCTTTCGATTTCCGTAAGCACCAATCCTCATCCCCAAATCCCCCTAGGTTAGAGTAGATTATGATTAAGGAATGGAAAAAAAAAATCCAGCCTACTAAAATGCATTAGTGCAGCTATCTCTCTCTCCTCCCCCTTTCTCTCTCTTTTTTGGGTGGTGTGAGGAGAGAGAGAGAGTGGAGAAAAGATGGACAGAGAAGAAGACAACAAGCAAACTCTGAGATCACCTCTCATTGATAACAATATCCAAGGACATGGAGAAGGTGGAATACATGGAGAGATCAGCAAAACTAATACTAGCACAATTCATCAGAAGGGAATTGATGATGAGAGGAAGAAGAATGTGGTGGTAGAAGAAGTGAAGAAGCAGCTATGGCTTGCTGGTCCCTTGATATGCGTCAGCTTCTTGCAGTTCTGTCTGCAGCTTATCTCGGTGATGTTTGTGGGTCACTTAGGCGAGCTGGCTCTCTCCGGCGCTTCCATGGCCACTTCCTTCGCTTCGGTCACCGGTTTCAGCATGTTGGTGAGTTGATCGTGTCCAATAAATCTACTTGAATCTTTTGATATACTTGACTCTATATAGGAAAGTATTTGAAACCGGATGTACACATATGTGTGAGAGGTGTGGTCGGAGAGTGATCAGTAGGAGTGTTCGTAGACTTATTGATACATATACATGTAGACGTATGTAATATATACAGTGGTATGTAAGTTAGTAACTGTATTTATGATGTGGAATCCCTCTTCGGCTGTTTGATTGGAACATGGAACTGGGTTCAAAACTTGTGAAGTTCTTCTTCTTCTTCTTTTCGACCAAAGTCAGTACTGTTAGAATAGTTAGATTAACACCTTAGAACAAGTATATAAATCTTGACCTCCTCATTCATGAAACCTAAGTGCACTCATGGTGCCGTTGGGCCAAATGCCTCTTGGCAAATCTGTGAAGGTTGTCCCGGTGTCTAAACGTGCATTGAACAGTAAAATCTGTAAAACATACGATAGATCGGGGACGTGGTATTTCCAATCGAGTAATCACTCAGTAGTTTTGGAGCACCGCCACGTAGTGCCCAACACCCTTTTCCATTATACATTTTTGTAGAATTCATACACTTAGTGCCTCATAAATGTATAGTAGAAAAGGGTGTTGGGACACCACGTGACGGTGCTCGTTGTTAATCTGGTCAACCAGAAAGATGGCCCCTCCAATGCTCTGTTTGTAGAGTTGAAAAGACTAGCTAGCTTCGCTGCTTTTTGGAAAGAAAAAAGTCTCTACTACAAATACAAAATAAGTTGTTACTTTCCCCAGCCAGTAATGATTTTTGCACTCTAGCTTCCTATAAATACACTCCAAAAATCATCCTTTAATGCTTAAAATTACGCACAAAACAAACACTAAAACAAGACTTTACAGTGCATTTATAAGAAAGTGGAGTGCAAATATCATTTCCTTTGGCTTTTGGTCATATGACTCATATATATTTTCAGGAATTAGGATAGCTTAAAGCCTGCCTTTTTATTTCGGTTCTCCACCACAAGAAAATTTTCAATGCAACGGTCCTCTGTAAATTTGTAATGCTCCTTTCACATAGGGTGGAACCCACACATACATGGGACCTCCACACGTGAGAGGGCGTCGCAAATAACCGTTGCATCCAGAAAAATTCCCTCTGCCACATTTAGTTATGATTTTTTGTGTTTGAGAAACCAAGAAATTTTGACTCTGCTTGCTCTGTGTTTGTGTCAATGAGTAGCAGGGAATGGCAAGCGCATTGGATACCTTATGCGGCCAATCTTATGGAGCAAAGCAGTACCATATGCTTGGCATACACACACAAAGAGCTATGCTTGTTCTCTCACTTGCAAGCATACCTCTCGCATTCATCTGGGCAAATACCGGCACTATCCTTGTCGCACTAGGCCAAGATCCCGAGATCTCCCGAGAAGCTGAACTCTACGCCCGTTACATGATCCCCAGCATCTTTGCCTACGGCCTTCTTCAATGCCTCGTGAAATTCCTACAGATGCAGAACATTGTCTTCCCAATGATGATAGGCGCCGGGATCACGACTCTGCTCCACCTCCTGGTGTGCTGGATTCTGGTCTTCAAGTCTGGCCTCGGCAGCAGAGGAGCTGCTCTGGCGAATTCCATTTCTTATTGGGTGAACGTGGTGTTGCTAGCACTCTATGTGAAGTTTTCTTCGTCGTGTGCGAAGAGTTGGACCGGCTTCTCTAAGGAGGCCTTGCATAATATCCTCACTTTTCTCAAACTTGCAATCCCTTCAGCTGTCATGGTCTGGTCCGTAACTTATCATCAATCTCGTAATTGTTTGAGTATCAATTCTCTTAGTACCTGATAGTGCATAACATCTCTATGTCGGGTGGAGCCATGATTTCTGTCAAGTCGGGGAAAGAACGTATTAAGAAGCATCTGCCAAATTTTCTTCTTCAACAATCAAGAAAATTGAAGAAAAAATCATATTACTGGTAGAAAACTATATATTAATATCTCCCAGTGGAATATCCGATGTTATATCCAAATTTTTACGACCATGTGACAGAGCCAAGTGCAAGGGTGGGGAGGCCAACCTTGCTAGAATCATTTCAAAATAGAATTCTAGGTTCTAACTTCTAAGTTTGGGCCTCCCCTCCACAGAAATCCTAGCTCCGTCCCTGATGGTCAATCACCCGAACCTGCCTCAACATGAATCGACATGTCTCCAACTTAACTTACATTTGATCTCAAATTTCCTCTATATTTCATTGACATGTTATGACCAGGTAGTACAGCTTATGTTGTATGTTCTGTTAAGAAGAAAACATGTCATAAGTATCTGTGACTCCTCTATCACTGGTTGGTTGTGGTATTTTTTTGGGTAAATATTGTGCTATTCATTACTTTTGATTTTATTGAACAGCTTGGAAATATGGTCATTTGAAATGATGGTTCTACTATCCGGTCTTCTTCCTAATCCTCAGTTAGAAACCTCGGTGCTTTCTATCTGGTAAGTACTGCTGCATATCTTTCTCTTCTTGGAACTTATTTCCATTTTTTGAATTAACTCCTACATAATCATGCATTACTAAGTTAAAGTTTCATGTCGATCGGCAGCCTTAATACCGCTTCAACAGTTTGGATGATCCCGTTCGGACTCAGCAACGCAGTGAGGTGATCTGTTAAATACTTGGCCTAATTTAGTTTCATAATCCGTTTTCAATGCCAACAATTTCGAAGTCAATATGGTTTCAAAAAACAGTTCCCGGATTCTCCAAAGTCGTTTTCGCTGATTGATTTTGTTACAGCACGAGGGTGTCAAATGAACTGGGGGCCGGCAACCCACAAGCAGCGCGATTGGCAGTATCCGTTGTGTTAGTCATGGCCGTTACCGAGGGAGTTTTGGTTGGGGCAGTCCTGATTCTGATACGGAACATATGGGGCTATGCTTACAGCAATGAAGTAGAAGTGGTCAGATATGTAGCAGCCATGATGCCTATCCTCGCAATATCCAATCTCTTGGATGGCCTCCAGTCTGTTCTTTCAGGTCTTCTCCTCATTTATCTGTCATTTGTTGAGCCTTTTCCTAAAACGATAACAAACCAATCCCTTATTCAGTGCACGAAAATGGTCTTAGAAAATAATCCCCTCAGGTCCATGAAGCATGGACATGGATACAAGTCATACGACAAGATAAGGATAATGATAAGGACTTGAAAATAATACCCTCAACAGAGGGTAATCCATGAAGCATGGACACAAATACGAGTCATGCGACAAGATAAGGATACGCAAAAACCTAAAAAAGTACTATTATACTGGTACGGCCAAGCCGCCAAGGTACGTTTGAAGTTGTCTTATAAATTTCAGAATCATGTTATTCAAAATGCACAAATGGCGATGAAACATTTAAGAACTAAGAATAAGTTTAATAGAATTATATTAGTCAGTCAATTAATGAGATATGGATATAGACACATGTAACATAACAGGAGTTTTGAAATTAAAAGTAAAATAAAATATAATCAAAATAGTACTGGAAAAACCAATCTCAATATCATAAACGGTTTAGATGGGTAAACTCGAAAAGTAGGGGTATCCGATCCAATACTACTTAAATTTAAAGAAGATTAATTTCAAGTATTTGATACTCATGAAAAGTATCAGATACATATGCATGTCCAAGTATCCAACGACTCCCTCCGAGAAGTATCCGTGCTTCATAGCAGCATGTGTACCATGACCGAAAACAGTCCTCCCTGCTTCCTCCTAATAATTTTGTTCTGTGTGTGTTTTCTGCAGGGAGTGTTAGAGGATGTGGTGGGCAGAAGGTTGGTGCATTTGTGAATCTGGGGTCGTATTATCTGGTGGGAATTCCTTGTGCTCTATTGTTCACTTTTGTACTACACATTGGAGGAATGGTACGTTCCTTGTTCTCTCTCTTCTCTGTCAGCAACTATATATATATCTCCTTCTTTGTCATCTTCACTTCACTAGTAGCAAGTTAGTATTACAAGTCCTCTTCCATGTAGCACGGATATAGCACAGATACTGGTCACGTACCTGTGTCAGATGCTTTGCATATATACCGACACTCTCCGGACACGTGTACAACACTCACATCAAAGTGCCCTATATTTTCTCTCAACTTTTTTTCGTTTGCACAATCTGAAAACATTCTAAAACATGCTAGGACACTCTTAGAATACTCTATTGAGTGTTACCATCGAGGATCTTCCTTTCTGGAGATAGATGATTGTTGGCTATACAAAAATACTCTTCTTTTTTTTTAAGTCACCTCTTTGAATTTTTTACCGATAAACATGGAAAACGGCCTACATGGGGTGTTTTTTGTGATAATTTAGAGACTTAATTTTGTTTTATACCAAATAATCATATAAAGGTACATATTTTTCTAAGTGTATGTCCCCAACGTGTCGCGTACTCGCGTTCTTCAAGTTTTAAAGATTCACGTGTCGAAGTTAATGTCGTGTTGCATGTCTGTATCGGTGCTGCATAGGATCCTATTGAAAATCAATTGTACTTAGGATCGGAATGATTGGAAAGGAAAAAATTAGTTAGATATCTTTTCTGTTGCTGTTTTTCTCAATGTAGGGACTGTGGCTGGGGATTTTATGTGCCCTCATCCTGCAATTTTTATCGCTTCTTACCATTACCTTGCGCAATAACTGGGAGCAAGAAGTACTCTCTCTCTCTCTCTCTCTCTCTATGTTTTTGAACTTCCATTGTCATCGCTCTCTCTCATTCCAAGCATTTATCTTTCCATGTTTTAGTCAAAGAAGGCAACAGAACGAGTCTACGACTCTATAATCCCTGTGGAGGCAGTAGTGTCATGATCAAACTGAAATGCTACACAGCGGCAGCTCCAAGAATTTCTAACAGGGTGTTCAAGAAGTTGTTGCTACAACAATTTGCCGTACAACAAAGTAGATTATACTACGCGCTAATTAAACCAGTTGAAAAACTCAATTTGGCATGACCGAACGATCGCGATATGTTGCACCTTATGCCCTCCTGTCCTCTACACGTTATATCCGTTAACCCCATTACTCTTTTTTTTCACTTAAACTCTTAACTTAAAAGTAAAAAACACTTCAAAAAAAAATACTCCACTCCTTGACTGAGACTTATATCGAAGTGAGTTTCACTCAATCTTTAGTCAAATTTACAACTATGAAGGCTATTTTGTGACTCTCAAATTTACAACTATGCCACTAATGAAGCTTTTACTCAAATTAATGCTTAGATTTGAATTTGTCCATTAGACGTACAGCCTCATATCAAATGAATGCTTTTACTCAAAAAATGAAAGCTTTACTCAAAAAAAATGAAAGCTTTCACTCCAATTCGAGTACAAGTATAGGTAAAGGCTGGAGTTGCTCAAAAACATGCTATTAATGTAGAATCACAAACTCCTAAAACATAAAAGCAAGTTAATTTTTCCAAAAACTACCTTGCGGTTGAGTGAAGTACTGGCGGACTTGACGGGTGATTCTCGATCCGATAGCCAGGGACGGAGCCAGGAATTCGTTATACGGGGGCGACCATGTATGCGAGATAAAAAAAATAAAAAAAACCATGCAAAGTAATGTAAATGCATTAAAACTAAAAAAAGAGTACAAAATAGCAACACTCCATACCTAATTATGATTTTCAAAAATTAACAGATTGCAAAAGTAGTAACGACTTACCTAGGGCTGCTAAACGAACCAAACAGCTCGAGCTCGGCTCGACTTTTAGCTTGTTTAAATTCATTTAAAAAAAAATAAGAAAAGTTCAATCACGTTTTTTTGTTTGTTTATGAATTCAAGTCAAACTTGAGCATATGAGTGTTTGGTTTGATAAGCTCGTGAACAAAGAGGTCATTCTATAAATCTATATTATAAAATAGAGCAGTTTTTTTTTTTAAATGTCTAGGCATACAAATGAGAACAACATTTATATTAAGAGAGACTTAAATATTCATCCTCAAATCATATCTGACTTATGTTTCCATCCCAGTCATTTTGAACAGTTATGTTTTCATCCTCACTTTTTTTAATCCCAATAGTGCCCTTATATAAAAAATTGGGTACAATACATACGTATATATATAGCATTGAATTTTGGGATCAAAACATAACATTACTAGTCCCCCCATAAATTCAGCCATGAATTCTGCAATTAATTCCAAAATTAAGGGCCAAAATCTTCATCCCAAAACCAGCCCCCGGCCGTTTCCATTTTGCATCCAAAATCATGCAAAAGCAGCCAAACCATTTCATCCCAATCCATCCTCCTTTTGCTATTTCAGCGACCCAAGCCCAGTCATCGCCGACCAAGCATGGCCAACCACCGGCGACTCGAGCCCAGCCCTCGCAGACCACTGGCGGACATTTTTCGGCCATCGGCGACCCTCGAAATCCTCAGATCTAGTACCTAGCGGTTGTTTCGACCTCCAACACCGCCTCTTGCTGCTCGCCGCTCACCGCTTAACAGGTCGATTTTGATGGGGAGATAATGAGGATGCCCAAAAAAAAATATGTAGCTTGTCCTATGTTTACCTCCGTCTTTTTCTTAACGTCTTCTTTTGCATCGATAAATTTACTCGTAATTTGATATCTGTGATTTTAAAATTTTCAGTTGGTGGTGGAAGACCAAATGAAAAATGTTTGTCTATATTCCAATCATTTCATGGTTAATTAATTGTTTGCCTCTATTCACACCAAACCCACATTATTACGTGCTTTTGTGTTGGTGATAAAGTGGCTATGTTTTATGAAATTAACATGATAAATTGACCACATTTTAGCTTTGTGGATTATAGGTATTGGCCAACAAGACACGATAAAGTCGCCATGTTTTATGAAATTAACATGATAAATTGACCATATTTTTGCATGTATTGATCATGTTAAAATGCTCACATATTAACCAAAAAGGTTACATTTTTAATTGATCTTATTCCATGAAATATGGTTAAATTACCATCAAAATAGGTGTTATCGTGATCAGCGTTTCATGGTTAAATTACCATGTCGATTTCAACGTTTCATGACCATTCGTAATCTAGCTTGAAACCGATTTAATAAACATGACATAATCAATCATATTAAAATTACCAAAAAATCATGAATTATGATTGTTTCGATGCGATTTAATTTGAAATATAAAAATAATAGAATATTAAAATAAAAGTAATCAATCATATTTAAATTTACCAAATTCCACTGAATTAGGAAAACAATCCAATCCAATCCCACTAAATTAGGAAAGCAATAAACATAATATATTTATATCATAGTGAAAAGGGTAAGAAAGGTAATTCACACACTAAGAGGATGAAAACATAAGCATGAAAAAAGGGCGGGATGAATTCTTACATGGCATTAATAAAGAGGATGAATATTTAAATATTCCTTATATTAATTGGATTACTCTTCATTAAAATAGTAGGTATGTGATTAAAAAATGAACAATAAAGGAAAACCTAATTATTGCTTTCCTTACCAAATATCTATGTCCTTTTTTGTAATATTTATTAATTTTTCCCCTCTATCTCTATCTTTATCAAGTTGGATTACTCTTCATTAAAATAATAGTCATGTGATTAGAAAAGAAACAAAAAAGGAAAACCTAATTATTTATTCCCAAGTTTTCTTACCAAACATGACAAATTGATTATAGGAATACATCAATTTGTCACACTTCAACCACACTCCTTCTCACAAATATATGGGCTCTACACATTTATTGTTGGATTCTCACACATGTATGTGAGAAGGGTATGACAAATTGATGTGTCACTAGCATTATTATTCTTTTTTTTCATAATATTTGCTTTCCCTCTCTCCAATTTAATAAAGATAGAGACAGAGAGGAAAGCAAATATTATTGAGAGAGAGAGAGAGAGAGAGAGAGAGAGAGAGAGAGAGAGAGAGAGAGAGAGAGAGAGAGAGAGAGAGAGAGAGATATTTAGTAAGGAAAGTAATAATTAGGTTTTTTTTTTCTTTTCTAATCACATGGTTACTATTTTGACGAAAAATAACTTGATGGCGATAAATGCGTATAAATAGAGCAATTTTCTTTGAAAATGTCTAGACATATAAATGAGAGCAAATTTATCGTCATCGAATTATTTTTTGTTAAAATAGTAAATAGAGAAATTTTCTTTACATATAAATGAAAGCAACATTTATTGCCACTATATTTTATAATACAGATTTGAGATAGTATTTTAATATGTGCGGATATTAAAAAAAATGAGATTATTATTAGAAGTGCCTTTAAGCACAAGTAATCCACTAGTATTACAAATATAGGGGTAGATTTAATAAATTTTCCAAAATATGAGATATGTATCGGCATTTCGTATGAATATTTTCACCAGTTTTACAGTACCATTGCATTCGAATAGGAAATATCCTCTGTGAGATATGAAAATTTAAGGGTTTGAGAGTTTTTAATTTAATAAATGTAGCTAGTAATAGAATTTTATGTTTATAAGTGATTTCATCCCAAAATTCTCAACCTATACAGATAAGAATTTTGGGATGAAAATTACTTATGATTTTATCCCAAAATTCTTGGCCTATACAGATAAGAAATATTTAAATATTCATCCTCTTTATCCATGCCATGTAAGAATTCATCCCACCCTTTTTTCATGCTTATGATTTCATCCTTTTACTGTGTGAATTACCTTTTTTACCCTTTTCACTATTTTTAGGAATATAACATGATAAATTGACCACATCTTTGCATTTTTTCTTCATTCTTCAAGTTGGCCAACAGAACATGGCTAAATTATCATGAAACTATTTCATGGCTAATTATTTGGACCGTTTACCGTGAAACTAGTCCGACGAATCTGTTAGGCCGCTGCGCGGACCAATTCATATAAGGATAGTTACATGGTTAAATTACCATGACATTTCATGGTTATATTACCATGACATTACATGGTATATTACTTATGATTTCATCCTAAAATTCTTGGCCTATATAGACAAGAATTTTGGGATGTAAATATTTATGATTTCATCCTAAAATTCTTGGCCTATATAGACAAGAATTTTGGGATGTAAATTACTTATAGGCCAAGAATTTTGGGATGTAAATTACTTATGATTACATCCTAAAATTCTCGGCCTATTGTTTAGGATGTAAATTACTTATGATTTCATCCCAAAATTCTCGACCTATATAGACAAGAATTTTGGGATGTAAATTACTTATGATTACATCCTAAAATTCTCGGCCTATTGTTTAGGATGTAAATTACTTATGATTTCATCCCAAAATTCTCGGCCTATATAGACAAGAATTTTGAGATGTAAATTACTTATGATTACATCCTAAAATTCTCGACCTATACAAATAAGAATTTTGGGATGTTTTGGGATGAAAATTCCTTATGATTTCATCCCAAAATTCTTGTCTAAAATTCTTGGCCTATATAGACAAGAATTTTGGGATGTAAATTACTTATGATTACATCCTAAAATTCTCGGCCTATTGTTTGGGATGTAAATTACTTATGATTTCATCCCAAAATTCTCAACCTATACAGATAAGAATTTTGGGATGAAAATTACTTATGATTTCATCCTAAAATTCTTGGCCTATATAGACAAGAATAATTTTGGGATGTAAATTACTTATGATTACATCCTAAAATTCTCGGCCTATTGGTTGGG
The DNA here is from genome assembly GCA_018127125.1 of Rhododendron griersonianum. Classification (NCBI taxonomy): domain Eukaryota; kingdom Viridiplantae; phylum Streptophyta; class Magnoliopsida; order Ericales; family Ericaceae; genus Rhododendron; species Rhododendron griersonianum. The sequence continues at coordinate 24,728,759 of CM030799.1, forward strand.
ATGTAAATTACTTATGATTTCATCCTAAAATTCTCAGCCTATATAGACAAGAATTTTGGGATGCAAACATAAGTATTTGTATATCCCAAACTATCCTTATATGAATTGGTCCGCGCAGCGGCTTAATAAATTTCGTCGGACTAGTTTCATGGTAAACGGTCCAAATAATTAACCATGAAATGATAAGAACAGACAGACATATTTCATGGTAAATGCTACAAATAATTTACTATGGAATCGAAAAGCTTGTATTACATATATGGTTTAAAATCAGAAGGGCAATAGCGGTATTAAAAGTATGAGAAGGACGAAATCATAAGTTACTGAAAATGATAGGATGAATTCATAAGTGAAGAGGTTAATAGGGACGAATTTTTAAGTCTCCCTTTTTTTTTTTTTATCTAGATTAATGATCGGATGTGTTCCAGAAACGATTTAAGAACTTATTTTTTGTTGAATAAGAAGGCTTGTTCCGGAAAATAAGAAGGCAGCCACTTATTTCGGAAGAATTTGTATAGGTACCGGCCAGCGGACGGCCGATCCGAGCCGTCCAAAAAATCTAAAAAAAAAATAACAATTTTCATTTGTACACGGAAAAGGGGTGCTCGGATCAAGCACCCTACACACCTCGGATGCCTTTGATTCCCGTGTAAGCCCCCTTGTTTTTTTTTTATAGATTTTTTGGACAGCTCGGATCGGCCGTCCGGTGGCCGGAGACGGCCCGGCGAGGCCGTTGGTATGATTTCCCTCCGCCGGCGCCCAACACAATAGCAACAGTCTTATTTTTTGTATACGGCAACTTCAAGCTCAAAAATCATGTGTTTACGCAAATAATTTTCCTATTACTATGGATTTTGTTTGATAGATCTCATTGAGATCTTTAATACGGTGCAAAATTTTTATTTTTTTTTTCTTTCCATTTACATTTTTTTTGAGTTTGAAAACGTGAAATAAACTTTTTGTTTGAATTTTGTGGAATGACCCTTCTTATTTTTGAAATTGAAGTTACAAAATAAGTACTTATTTTTTAAGAAGGTTTCCGGAACAGGGCCTAATTCCACACACCAACATACCTAGGCAATTGCATTTCTCCCTTACTTTGTTTTTTGATGTTGGTTGGCTTGTGCTAATGGATGTGTTTGATTGTACTTCGTTATTTGTTATCAATGAAATTTTCCATTTCTCCAAAAAAAAAAAAAAACCCTGATATTATTTATAGAATGGGAATTCATGTCGTCCTTATTGAATTTCATGCTCCAAGCAGCCAAATCCCTCCCTTACAGATGAAAAAAAAAAAAACATGGTGGATTCTCCTAAATACATAATTAGCTTCATTTATAGGCATCCACCTTACTTCAATATATATCCTTGGCTCCCCATAAGGTGCAACATATCGTGATCGTTCGGTCAATTTCAAATTGAGTTTTTCAACTGGTTTAATTAGTGCGTAGTATAAGCTACTTTGTTGTACGGCAAACTGTTGTAGCAACAACTTCTTGAACACCCTGATAGAAATTCTTGGAGCCGCGTGTAGCATTTCAGTTTGATCATGACACTACTGCCTCCACAGGGATTATAGAGTCGTAGACTCGTTCTGTTGCCTTCTTTGACTAAAACATGGAAAGATAAATACTTGGAATGAGAGAGAGAGCGATGACAATGGAAATTCAAAAACATGGAGAGAGAGAGAGAGAGAGAGAGAGAGAGTACTTCTTGCTCCCAGTTATTGCGCAAGGTAATGGTAAGAAGCGATAAAAATTGCATAAGGAGGGCACATAAAATCCCCAGCCACAGTCCCTACATTGAGAAAAACAGCAACAGAAAAGATATCTAACTAATTTTTTCCTTTCCAATGGTAAAAATTGCATGAAGAGGGCACATAAAATCCCCAACCACAGTCCCTACATTGAGAAAAACAGCAACAGAAAAGATATCTAACTAATTTTTTCCTTTCCAATCATTCCGATCCTAAGTACAATTGATTTTCAATAGGATCCTATGCAGCACCAATATGAGCATGCAACACGACATTAACACTTCGACACGTGAATCTTCAAAACTTGAAGAACGCGAGTACGCGACACGTTGGGGACATACGCTTAGAAAAATATGTACCTTTATATGATTATTTGGTATAAAACAAAATTAAGCCTCTAAATTATCACAAAAAACACCATGTAGGCCGTTTTCCATGTTTATCAATAACAAATTCAAAGAGGTGACTTAAAAAAAAAAGGAGTATTTTTGTATAGCCAACAATCATCTATCTCCAGAAAGGAAGATCCTCGATGGTAACACTCAATAGAGTATTCTAAGAGTGTCCTAGCATGTTTTAGAATGTTTTCAGATTGTGCAAACGAAAAAAAATTGAGAGAAAATATAGGGCACTTCGATGTGAGTGTTGTAAGCGTGTCCGGAGAGTGTCGGTATATATGCAAAGCATCTGACACAGGTATGTGACCTCCGGTGAAGTATCCGTGCTACGTGGAAGTGGACTTGTAATACTAACTTGCTACTAGTGAAGTGAAGATGACAAAGAAGGAGATATATATATAGTTGCTGACAGAGAAGAGAGAGAACAAGGAACGTACCATTCCTCCAATGTGTAGTACAAAAGCGAACAATAGAGCACAAGGAATTCCCACCAGATAATACGACCCCAGATTCACAAATGCACCAACCTTCTGCCCACCACATCCTCTAACACTCCCTGCAGAAAACACACACAGAACAAAATTATTAGGAGGAAGCAGGGAGGTCAGGCCGGACCCGGAGATGCTGCCAAGCACCCCCATCCAAGCGGGTGCCGAGCGGCTTCCAGCCATTCATCTCGGTACGGACGGCTTAGATTGAATTTGAGCACATACAGATCTGAATCGTCTATTGCTCGGTTAAGAGCCAAGCCGTCGATTGCTGAGATGAACGGCCGGATCGGTCGCTCATGGTACACACTATGAAGCACGGATACTCGTCAGAGGGAGTCGTTGGATACTTTTTTTTTAATCCGAGTCGTTGGATACTTGGACATGCATACGTATCTGATACTTTTCATGATTATCAGATACTTGAAATTAATCTTCTTTAAATTTAAGTAGTATTGGATCGGATACTCCTACTTTTCGAGTTTGCCCATCGAAACCGTTTATGACATTGAGATTGTGTTATTAGTTCCCTAGAACAAGAGAATACGAGTATCAAGGTCTAGATAGATAAAAATAAAAATGCTACTGTAATATCTAGACAGAGGAACGATTGGTTTTCTAGTACTATTTTGATTATATTTTATTTTACTTTTAATTTCAAAACTCCTGTTATGTTACATGTGTCTATATCCATATCTCATTAATTGACTGACTAATATAATTCTATTAAACTTATTCTTAGTTCTTAAATGTTTCATCGCCATTTGTGCATTTTGAATAACATGATTCTGAAATTTATAAGACAACTTCAAACGTACCTTGGCGGCTTGGCCGTACCTGTATAATAGTACTTTTTTAGGTTTTTGCGAATCATTATATTGTCGTATGACTCGTATCCGTGTCCTTGCTTCATGGAGTACCCTCTGTTGAGGGTAATATTTTCAAGTCCTTACCATTATCCTTATCTTGTCATATGACTCGTATCCTTGTCCATGCTTCATGGAGCTGAGGGGATTATTTTAAAGACCATTTTCGTGCACTGAATAAGGGATTGGTTTGCTATCGTTTTAGGAAAAGGTTCAACAAATGACAGATAAATGAGGAGAAGAAGACCTGAAAGAACAGACTGGAGACCATCCAAGAGATTGGATATTGCGAGGATAGGCATCATGGCTGCTACATATCTGACCACTTCTACTTCATTGCTGTAAGCATAGCCCCATATGTTCCGTATCAGAATCAGGACTGCCCCAACCAAAACTCCCTCGGTAACGGCCATGACTAACACAACGGATACTGCCAATCGCGCTGCTTGTGGGTTGCCGGCCCCCAGTTCATTTGACACCCTCGTGCTGTAACAAAATCAATCAGCGAAAACGACTTTGGAGAATCCGGGAACTGTTTTGTGAAACCATATTGACTTCGAAATTGTTGGCATTGAAAACGGATGATGAAACTAAATTAGGCCAAGTATTTAACAGATCACCTCACTGCATTGCCGAGTCCGAACGGGATCGTCCAAACTGTTGAACCGGTATTAAGGCTGCCGATCGACATGAAACTTTAACTTAGTAATGCATGATTATGTAGGAGTTAATTCAAAAAATGGAAATAAGTTCCAAGAAGAGAAATATATGCAGCAGTACTTACCAGATAGAAAGCACCGAGGTTTCTAACAGAGGATTAGGAAGAAGACCGGATAGTAGAACCATCATTTCAAATGACCACGTTTCCAAGCTGTTCAATAAAATCAAAAGTAATGAATTGCACAATATTTACCCAAAAAAATACCACAACCAACCAGTGATAGAGGAGTCACAGATACTTATGACATGTTTTCTTCTTAACAGAACATACAACATAAGCTGTACTACCTGGTCATAACATGTCAATGAAATATAGAGGAAATTTGAGATCAAATGTAAGTTAGTTGGAGACGTGTCGATTCATGTTGAGGCAGGTTCGGGTGATTGACCATCAGGGACGGAGCTAGGATTTCTGTGGAGGGGAGGCCCAAACTTAGAAGTTAGAACCTAGAATTCTATTTTGAAATGATTCTAGCAAGGTTGGCCTCCCCACCCTTGCACTTGGCTCTGTCACATGGTCGTAAAAATTTGGATATAACATCGGATATTCCACTGGGAGATATTAATATATAGTTTTCTACCAGTAATATGATTTTTTCTTCAATTTTCTTGATTGTTGAAGAAGAAAATTTGGCAGATGCTTCTTAATACGTTCTTTCCCCGACTTGACAGAAATCATGGCTCCACCCGACATAGAGATGTTATGCACTATCAGGTACTAAGAGAATTGATACTCAAACAATTACGAGATTGATGATAAGTTACGGACCAGACCATGACAGCTGAAGGGATTGCAAGTTTGAGAAAAGTGAGGATATTATGCAAGGCCTCCTTAGAGAAGCCGGTCCAACTCTTCGCACACGACGAAGAAAACTTCACATAGAGTGCTAGCAACACCACGTTCACCCAATAAGAAATGGAATTCGCCAGAGCAGCTCCTCTGCTGCCGAGGCCAGACTTGAAGACCAGAATCCAGCACACCAGGAGGTGGAGCAGAGTCGTGATCCCGGCGCCTATCATCATTGGGAAGACAATGTTCTGCATCTGTAGGAATTTCACGAGGCATTGAAGAAGGCCGTAGGCGAAGATGCTGGGGATCATGTAACGGGCGTAGAGTTCAGCTTCTCGGGAGATCTCGGGATCTTGGCCTAGTGCGACAAGGATAGTGCCGGTATTTGCCCAGATGAATGCGAGAGGTATGCTTACAAGTGAGAGAACAAGCATAGCTCTTTGTGTGTGTATGCCAAGCATATGGTACTGCTTTGCTCCATAAGATTGGCCGCATAAGGTATCCAATGCGCTTGCCATTCCCAGCTACTCATTGACACAAACACAGAGCAAGCAGAGTCAAAATTTCTTGGTTTCTCAAACACAAAACACAGGCAAATACTCAAAACCATAACTAGATGTGGCGGGGGGAATTTTTCTGGATGCAACGGTTATTTGTGATGCCCTCTCACGTGTGGAGGTCTCATGTATGTGTGGGTTCCACCCCATGTGAGAGGAGTATTACAAAGGACCGTTGCATTGAAATTTTTCTTTGTGGTGGAGAACCGAAATAAAAAGGCAGGCTTTTAAGCTATCCTAATTCTTGAACATATATACGAGTCATATGACTAAAAGCCAAAGGAAATGATATATGCACTCCACTTTCTTATAAATGCACCGTAAAGTCTTGTTTTAGTGTTTGTTTTGTGCGTAATTTTAAGCATTAAAGGATGATTTTTGGAGTGTATTTATAGGAAACTAGAGTGCAAAAATCATTGCCGGCCGGGGAAAGAAACAACTTATTTTGTATTTGTAGTAGACAACTCACCTAATTCCATCAATAAAAAAAAAAAAAAAACTTTATTCGTTAGCACTTTTTTCTTTCTAAAAAGCAGCGAAGCTAGCTAGTCTTTCAACTCTACAAACAGAGCATTGGAGGGGCCATCTTTCTGGTTGACCAGATTAACAGCGAGCAACGCATGCGATATTCGCATGAGGAGAGTAATCTTATCGGTCTAATGGGAGTAGTATTGACGAGATTGGAAATGAAAAAGTACTAGTAATTAGTGGTCTTGGGGCACCGCCACGTGGTGTCTCAACACCCTTTTCTACCATACATTTATGAAGCACTAAGTGTATGAATTCTACAAAAATGTATAATGGAAAAGGGTGTTGGGCACTACGTGGCGGTGTCCCAAAATCACTGAGTGATTACTCGATTGGAAATACGACATCTCCGATCTATTGTATGTTTTACAGATTTTACTGTTCAATGCACGTTTAGACACCGGGTGTTTACACCCGTTTTTGGCACCCAGTCCTAGACGAGCAATGAGAGGCCATTTAATTAAAATTTAATTAAATTGGACCATAAAATGAAGAATTGTTGGATCAAGATAATGGGCCAAACTCATGTTAACTGGGCCCGGGTAGTTTTGACCCAATTTGGTTGTGCTTTGAGATTATGGGCCATGGGTTGTATTAATTATAAGTTCAAATCAAGGCCCAATCAGTGAACTAGGCCATGTATGTGATAATTTATTTGGCCCATTATCATTTGGTATCTGGTAATGACCCATGAGAAGCAAAAGGACGAGGGAATGGGGATGGCTGCCACATGGCTATGTGACCTAGTCAAATTGGCCCATAACTCTTTGAAACCCATGGAAAAGGAGCAGGAAATGGTCAACTAATTGCTCAACTGCCCATGATCAAGAATTAATCCATGGGTAAATATTGTTTACCCCAGTAACCATCCATGATTCCATTAAACATGTTAGTAGGTAGTTATTGTGGACACTTGGCAGCATTTGAAGGCAACTCGGGACACATGTCAGCTCGTGGTGAAGGCGGGAAACTTGACTCAGATCTGGGCCAGTGCGGCATTTGTCTATAAATACTACTAGTTCACAAGATGAAAGAAGGGTTCACACACCAATCAAGCTCAACGCTTAAAACCAAAGCCTTCCCAGTGAAGTAATTATCTCACTTTTCTCATATTTACTCGATTACTTCATCAAGTACTTCGGGTTTTCTATCTCTCTTGTATCCTAACTTTATTATTACGACATAATAAAGTTATTTATATCTCTCTTGTATCCCCTACTTTGTTACTGCAAAATAATAAATTTATTCTACGTTGTTACTTCTTTTCCTACACGGTTAGGAAATTATTAAGTTCTCGTTCGAAAAGGTAAAACCACGAACCAACACTGCAATCCAGCTCTTAGGTTGCAGCACTTTTGCCCTCACAGATCTAGAAGTCAGAAAAGGGACGCCCAATCCTTCACGTTGGACGCGACAAGTCCTGGCCGCCCGCTCAGTCATTTGAGCCACTTCGGAGCCGAACACCGGGACAGCCTTCACAGATTTGCCAAGAGGCATTTGGCCCAATGGTACCATGAGTGTGCTTAGGTTTCATGAATGAGGAGGTCAAGATTTATATACTTGTTCTAAGGTGTTAATTTAACTATTCTAACAGTACTGATTTTCGCAGATAAAAAAAAAAAAAGAACTTCACAAGTTTTGAACCCAGTACCATGTTCCAATCAAACAGCCGGAGAGGGATTCCACATCATAAATACAGTTACTAACTTACATACCACTGTATATATTACATACGTCTACATGTATATGTATCAATAAGTCTACGAACACTCCTATTGATCACTCTCTGACCACACCTCTCTCACATATGCGTACATCCGGTTTCAAATACTTTCCTACATACAGAGACAAGTATAGCAAAAGATTCAAGTAGATTTATTGGACATGATCAACTCACCAACATGCTGAAACCGGTGACCGAAGCGAAGGAAGTGGCCATGGAAGCGCCGGAGAGAGCCAGCTCGCCTAAGTGACCCACAAACATCACCGAGATAAGCTGCAGACAGAACTGCAAGAAGCTGACGCATATCAAGGGACCAGCAAGCCATAGCTGCTTCTTCACTTCTTCTACCACCACATTCTTCTTCCTCTCATCATCAATTCCCTTCTGATGAATTGTGCTAGTATTAGTTTTGCTGATCTCTCCATGTATTCCACCTTCTCCATGTCCTTGGATATTGTTATCAATGAGAGGTGATCTCAGAGTTTGCTTGTTGTCTTCTTCTCTGTCCATCTTTTCTCCTCTCTCTCTCTCCTCACACCACCAAAAAAAGAGAGAGAAAGGGGGAGGAGAGAGAGATAGCTGCACTAATGCATTTTAGTAGGCAGGAATTTTTTTTTTCTCATTTCTTAATCATAATCTACTCTAACCTAGGGGATTTGGGGAGGAGGATTGGTGCTTACGGAAATCGAAAGATCTTTAAATGACTAAAGTGGCCATGCTGATAAACCGAATTTGCTTTAGTCATGAAAGGTATTACAATTTCTCCACGATCTGTTGTTTAGGGCTGATTATAAGCAAGACAAACTGCTCGAGTTCGAGGTTGTGTTCGTTTGTGGAAGCCTCGTCAAGATTGATTTGTTACATAAATAGACAGAGTTTAAACATGTTTTTGAAACTCGTTAGGCTTTTAAACTAAGCTTGAGTAAGCTATTACGCAGCTCGTTCGACATATGAAAAAGCATCAAGCTACTCGAAATTGATTTGCAATCAGTTTGATTAAAACTTGTTAGAGATCGCTTATACTCTTAAACAATCTAAGCTTGTACAAAGAGTTGTTCAATTCGTTTGACTCGTTTATCAATTCTTCCTCTATCCCTCTTTGTTGGGCCAAACGACGGTCATGTTGTAACATTATCTCTGTACACCACTCCGACTCCTACATAGGACATTTGAGAACTGATTAGTCGAAATTTTAAAATACTTCTTACCAGGTAGATTCAGTGGCATAGCCAGAAATTTAGGTTGGTGGAGGCACCATTAAACATTTTAAATTTTTTTATCTTTTACTTATAGTAAACAACAATAATATGAAAGAAATGAATTTAAAACATAGTAAAATTTAGTACAATATACACATAAAGATAACGAGCCTTTATGGAAAATAAATACGTAAAAGAGATTTTTTTTTTGAAAATTTGACAAAGATACTAATGATATAAATAAGAATAAAAATGTGTATAATTTTTGGATACATTGTAATGGCCGTTATAATTTGAGATAAAATTGAAATTATTGAAAATTGCAAGTGAGGCCCGTGCCTCCACTGGTCTCACGGTGGCTCCGCCACAACATAGATTAGAATTATGCTCTGATACTATTTGTAACGCACCGAAGAAAGCCTAACTCCTTCCTTCTGGGGTGTTGCTACTCCAGGCTAGGCTTTTCTCTTTCATTTCATAAACATGTAGAGGAAGGACTTTTCTGTCATATAAAAACTAGTAATGAACGTGCATAGGGAAGGCCAAAGCATAGAAAATTAATTCATAAGGATTAAGGACATCAACTCAGTTTTTGCCTCTCAATATAGTGGAGAAATTTTTGGGCGCCGAGTGGGTACCACGTCGCGGTATCCGCTGGCGATTCCAACCGACCAAACGTATTTTGGACTGTTTAGATTTATTCCCTCTCTTTTTTCTCATCCCACCGCTCTCTAATTCTTTTCTCTTTCTAAAACCCGGACAGTCCAAAACACGTGTGTGGTACCCGTTTGACACCCAAAAACTTCTCAAATAATTCATAAGGATTAAGGACATCAACTCAGTTTTTGCCTCTCAATAAAGTGGAGAAATTTTTGGGCGCCGAGCGGGGTACCACGTCGCGGTATCCGTTGGCGATTCCAACCGTCCAAACGTATTTTTGACTGTCTAGATTTATTCCCTCTCTTTTTTCTCACCCCACCACTCTCTAATTCTTTTCTCTTTCTAAAACCCGGACAGTCCAAAACAAGTGTGTGGTACCCGTTCGACACCCAAAAACATTTCTCAATTTAAGTGTAATAATCTACATAAGGACAAATGTGGAATCGGCTGCAACACGACGGACTACCACACAAAGTGCCAAACACACAGTGGCCACATGTTTTTTTATGGTGAGATCCACAGTGACTTCTTCTTCGAGTCATCAAACTATCAACACACCATTTGATGTACACTTGTGTATATCTTTGATCTAACTTATTCAATTTTCGTCCTTGCGAATTTAGGGACGAAATTTGATCAAGCTTTTAACGATACAATATTTGAATGAGCTTTTTTTCTTTTTTTTTTGTATCTCGGGACTCTTGAAAATACTCTTATATTTTAAACAAATTGAACAATTCCGATTATTTGTGTGATACTCCGAAGTAGATCCCACCTAATCTGGTATACATTTGGTACGCGTCAGCGTCTCGTTTGAATGGTGTACCCTTAGTTTTTCTTTTTTGGTCTTCTAAAGACGTGTTTGTTCTCATGTATCGACTGTCTAAAAGAGTAAAAAAATAATAATTATCTCCTAATTGTCATACCATATTTTCAGGTTAGAATTTTATTTTTCCTATCTGTTTCGATGAGAATTTGTGCATTTTAAATAAAAAAATGTCAACCATAATTCAAGTACAAAAAATTGAACTTGTAAACTCTTAAATTTATTTTCTTCAGCAAAACAAAAAAAGAACTCCTAAACTGGGCCACGATTCCCTCCATGTGATCCCTGAAAATTCAAAATATATATGACAACGATATTAGTTTTGTTTGGTTGCTAATGTCGCCATTTTATTCTCTCTCTCTCTCTCTCTCTCATCTACTGTATTTTTTTGTCTGGTTACACGCAAGTGTTTTTGTCTTGTAGGAGTAGTTTATTTTCTTGATCACGGGATTAGCTTTCAGAAATTTTTAGGTGCCTATCAAGTGCCACGTGGCAGTATCCGTTGGTAATTTCATCCGTCTAAATGTGTTTTGGATGGTCCAAATTTATTTTCTCTCTCTTTCCTCACCTGATCACTCTCTCTCATCTTTTTCTTTGTCTAAAAATTCGAACCGCCAAAAATACGTTTGGATGACTGCTATCGCCGACGAGGTACCACACATCCCGACTGGCACCCAAAAACTTCTCATTAATTAGCTTTAGTTGCCAACATGGAATAAAATGTAGTGCGAGGTGGAAAAGAGGAATCGGCCACGTCTACTAACCTACCAAATGCAATTTTCTCTGCCAAAAATAAGCACGTGGATGAAAGAATAAATACGTAATTAACACTTTTTTTTTCTTTTTTAATAATTCAGGTGTCCAGGGCCTCTTACGTGCGGCGTACCTCGATTAACTTCAAGGGCCATATCCCACCACTACTTATGGGGAACTCAATTAAAATCGGAGCAAAAATTCATATGGACTAGTCTCAAAGAAGTTGATAACACCTAGGCTCTGTTCAGTTGTCAGAAATATCGTGAGAAAAATTAGTTCTCAGGAAAAGTGAAGTGAAGTAAAAGAAAAAGAAATTTATTGTCCTGTATATGCTCTCTTGACAGAAAATTTTGCAGAAAAATAAGAATTCTTTCCTTCTGGCAAGACCTGTTTTCCAGGAAATTGTTTCTCAGTGGAAAAGTTGAAGTTGAGTCTTATAATTTTTCTGGTAACTGAATACACAAAAAGTTACAGAAAAATTAATTCTTCCATCCTTTATGTAAAACTGAATGGGGGCTAAGGGGTTTCGAACCTAAAATTTTAGGAATAAGCAAACCTCTAAATTCCAGCTATCCTTGCGGCGTTGATCAACTTTACGGGTTTGTGACCAAGTCTATCTTAAAATTGCTATTGATATTGCCAGCTACTGTACCAATTTATTTTGTTTAATACTATTTTACTACCATAAAGGCCGTGCTATGCACGGGATCGTAATTAACATGATATAATAACACAACACCAACCGATGTTTGGATGAAAATCGATAAATCTTTTATGTAAAGATTCTTTTGGTTAAAAAAACATTGTATGGGCACAAATATTTTTACAAATAGTAGAGATGGAAATAGCATAAAATGATAAGTTTAGATGGAAAATAATGAAGATGGCAATTACGTGCAGAGTTGTTGGTGTTTTGAGGTGACAAATTCTTCTCACGCAAGATGCATGATCTCACACGACGTGCTCTTTTCGCCTTTTCGTTGATTCCTTCTCCGTTTGATTGATCATTTTTAGTGTCTCCACATTCAAGTATTTGTCTTTTACGCCTATTCTATATTATCTTAATCACATAATAGTGTCTTGCAAGTTTTGCTTTCCTTTCCCCCCGTATATTGTTGTTTTGCAAAGAGAATAATAGACCGATCGAATCGCAAACATAAATATTGGCCATTAGATCCATCGTCGGATGGCATATAAGAACATGAAACTCTCAATTCGATTTGGACAATTTTGGTTCGATTTTTCCAATCAAGCCCCTCCAATCTCTGTACGCGTAGTTCCTTTTCCTGGGTGAATTTCGGTGGTGTTCCACTTTTAAAAAAGGTACCTTTTTTTCAAATGAAGGTAATTTCAAGCTCAAATATAATGAAAATGAAAAATATATTTTTAATTTTTTTTGCACCGTTTAAAAGATCTCAATGAGATCTATCAAACAAGATCCATATTGATAGGAAAATTATTTACATAAACACATGATTTTTGAGCTTGAAAAACCTTCTTTTTTCAAAAGTTCATTTTACTGTTGAAATGGAACACCCCCGAATCATCTATTCCATTGTTTTTGGTTGATTACCGAATTGACTTCTCAGACTTTTGATGTTTTCCCTCTATGTCCCATGATTTTTGTTGTGTTTTGTCGTATGTTGCGGACTGTGCAGGGGTAGTTGTGGGTTTTGCTAGATCCTTGTGTGCGTCCGAGTTAACAGTCAAGCCCAGTTTAACTGTACCAATTACAATATCAAGGGGCTCAACGGATAACAATCCAATGCCCTCGATTTTAAGGATCCGGCTTCCCTGTAGTCAACTGGAGAGAAGCGTGTGCAATTCAATCTGAACTGTTCATCTTGATAATTAATGGTTTAGATTTGCTGAAACTTTTACCGGTAAAAGTATATTCTTATCGATAAAAATATGAAAACAAATCTGGACCATTAAAAATACCATCCGACGGTTGCGATCACTTGAACTGCGTCTCTGCAGTCCGACAAGCCAGATTCGATTTTAACAAGTATCTAATCTGGCCTTGTGCCAATGTGCTTTGAGCCGCTCTTCATCTGGGTTGATAGATCTCCGTTCCAGAACGCTTCTTTAAAAATAAGTACTTATTTTGGACCTTCTTTTTAAAAAATAAGAAGGCTCATTCCACAAAACCCAAATAAAAAGTTTATTTCACATTTTCAAACTCAAAAATAATGTAAATGAAATTTTTTTTTGCACCGTATTAAAGATCTCAATGAGATCTATCAAACAAGATCCATATTGATAAGAAAATTATTTGCGTAAACACATGATTTTTGAGCTTGAAATTACTTTCTTAAAAAATAAGGAGTTGTGCTATGAGTAATGGGCGCCGGGGAGGGAAATCGTACCGACGGCCGCGCCGGGCCGTCTCCGGCCATCGGACGGCTGATCCGAGCCGTCCAACAATTCTAAAAAAAAAAACCGAGAGGGCCCTACACGGGAATCAACGGCATCCGAGGTGTGTAGAGTGCTTGATCCGAGCACTCCTTTTTCGTGTATATAATCAACGGCATCCGCGTTGGGCCCCTCGGTTTCTTTTTTAGAATTGTTGGACGGCTCGGATCAGCCGTCCGGTGGCCGGAGACGGCCCGGCGCGGCCGTCGGTACGATTTCCCTCCCCGGCACCCATTAGTACCTATATAAATTCTGAAAAAATAAGTACCTTCTTTTTATTTTTTGTGGAACAAGTCTTATTATTGAACAAAAAATAAGTTCTTATTCCGTTTCTGAAACGGGGTATTAACCATTTAGAAGTTGCAGTCAAATCTCCCATCTCTCTCTCCAGTCATGGCCGTCCAAGCCTCACGCCAAGCCTCATCAAAAACCGAGTCCTACGTGGACAACAAACGCAAGGAAGACATCCGCCGCGCCAATATCGTGGCCGCCCGGGCCGTGGCCGACGCCGTCCGGGCCAGCCTGGGCCCCAAGGGCATGGACAAGTTGATCTCCACCGCCTCCGGCGAGGTCATCATCACCAACGACGGCGCCACCATCCTCAACAAGATGGAGGTCCTCGCTCAAAGCCGTCGACGTTTTGACCGCCATGGCCGTGCCGGTCGAGCTATCGGATCGAGAATCACTCGTCAAGTCCGCCAGTACTTCACTCAACAGCAAGGTAGTTTTTGGAAAAATTAACTTGCTTTTATGTTTTAGGAGTTTGTGATTCTACATTAATAGCATGTTTTTGAGCATCTCCAGCCTTTACCTATACTTGTACTCGAATTGGAGTGAAAGCTTTCATTTTTTTTGAGTAAAGCTCACTTTGATATAAGTCTCAGTCAAGGAGTGGAGTATTTTTTTTGAAGTGTTTTTTTACTTTAAGTTAGAGTTTAAGTGAAAAAAAAGAGTAATGGGGTTAACGGATATAACGTGTAGTGGACAGGAGTGCATAAGGGGCAACATATCGCGATCGTTCGGTCATGCCAAATTGAGTTTTTCAACTGGTTTAATTAGCGCGTAGTATAAGCTACTTTGTTGTACGACAAACTGGTGTAGTAACAGCTTCTTGAACACCCTGTTAGAAATTCTTGGAGCTGCTGCTGTGTAGCCTTTCAGTTTGATCATGACACTACTGCCTCCACAGGAATTATAGAGTTGTAGACTCGTTCTGTTGCCTTCTTTGACTAAAACATGGAAAGATAAATGCTTGGAATGAGAGAGAGCGATGACAATGGAAGTTCAAAAACATGGAGAGAGAGAGAGAGAGAGAGAGAGAGAGAGAGAGAGAGAGAGAGAGAGAGAGTACTTCTTGCTCCCAGTTATTGCGCAAGGTAATGGTAATAAGCGATAAAACTTGCATGATGAGGGCACATAAAATCCCCAGCCATAGTCCCTACATTGAGAAAAACAGCAACAGAAAAGATATCTAACTAATTTTTTCCTTTCCAATCATTCCGATCCTAAGTACAATTGATTTTCAATAGGATCTTATGCAGCACCGATACGGGCATGCAACACAACATTAACACTTTGACACGTGAATCTTCAAAACCTGAAGAACGCGAGTACGCGACACGTTGGGGACATACGCTTAGAAAAATATGTACCTTTATATGATTATTTGGTATAAAACAAAATTAAGCCTTTAAATTATCACAAAAAACACCATGTAGGCCGTTTTCCATGTTTAACAGTAAAAAATTCAAAGAGGTGACTTAAGAAAAGAGAGTATTTTTGTTTAGCCAACAATCATCTATCTCCAGAAAGGAAGATCCTCGATGGTAACACTCAATAGAGTATTCTAAGAGTGTCCTAGCATGTTTTAGAATGTTTTCAGATTGTGCAAACGAAAAAAAGTTGAGAGAAAATATAGGGCACTTCGATGTGAGTGTTGTACGCGTGCCCGGAGAGTGTCGGTATATATGCAAAGCATCTGACATAGGTACGTGACCTCCGGTGAAGTATCCGTGCTACATGGTAGAGGACTTGTAATACTAACTTGCTACTAGTGAAGTGAAGATGACAAAGAAGGAGATACATATATATAGTTGCTGACAGAGAAGAGAGAGAACAAGGAACGTACCATTCCTCCAATGTGTAGTACAAAAGCGAACAATAGAGCACAAGGAATTCCCACCAGATAATACGACCCCAGATTCACAAATGCACCGACCTTCTGCCTACCACATCCTCTAACACTCCCTGCAGAAAACACACACAGAACAAAATTATTAGGAGGAAGCAGGAAGGACCGTTTTCGGTCATGGTACATACACTATGAAGCACGGATACTTCTCGGAGGGAGTCGTTGGATACTTGGACATGCATACATACTTTTCATGAGTATCCAATACTTGAAATTAATCTTCTTTAAATTTAAGTAGTATTGGATCGGATACTCCTACTTTTCGAGTTTACCCATCTAAACCGTTTATGATATTGAGATTGGTTTTTCTAGTACTATTTTGATTATATTTTATTTTACTTTTAATTTCAAAACTCCTGTTATGTTACATATGTCTATATCCATATCTCATTAATTGACTGACTAATATAATTCTATTAAACTTATTCTTAGTTCTTAAATGTTTCATCGCCATTTGTGTATTTTGAATGACATGATTCTAAAATTTATAAGACAACTTCAAACGTACCTTGGCGGCTTGGCCGTACCTGTATAATAGTACTTTTTTAGGTTTTTGCGTATCCTTATCTTGTCGTATGACTCGTATCCGTGTCCATGCTTCATGGATTACCCTCTGTTGAGGGTATTATTTTCAAGTCCTTACCATTATCCTTATCTTGTCGTATGACTCGTATCCGTGTCCATGCTTCATGGAGCTGAGGGGATTATTTTCAAGACCATTTTCGTGCACTGAATAAGGGATTGGTTTGCTATCGTTTTAGGAAAAGGTTCAACAAATGACAGATAAATGAGGAGAAGAAGACCTGAAAGAACAGACTGGAGACCATCCAAGAGATTGGATAATGCGAGGATAGGCATCATGGCTGCTACATATCTGACCACTTCTACTTCATTGCTGTAAGCATAGCCCCATATGTTCCGTATCAGAATCAGGACTGCCCCAACCAAAACTCCCTCGGTAACGGCCATGACTAACACAACGGATACTGCCAATCGCGCTGCTTGTGGGTTGCCGGCCCCCAATTCATTTGACACCCTCGTGCTGTAACAAAATCTATCAGCGAAAATGACTTTGGAGAATCCGGGAACTGTTTTGTGAAACCATATTGACTTCGAAATTGTTGGCATTGAAAACGGATGATGAAACTAAATTAGGCCAAGTATTTAACAGATCACCTCACTGCGTTGCCGAGTCCGAACGGGATCGTCCAAACTGTTGAAGCGGTATTAAGGCTGCCGATCGACATGAAACTTTAACTCAGTAATGCATGATGAAGTACGTAGGAGTTAATTCAAAAAAAGGAAATAAGTTCCAAGAAGAGAAAGATATGCAGCAGTACTTACCAGATAGAAAGCACCGAGGTTTCTAACTGAGGATTAGGAAGAAGACCGGATAGTAGAACCATCATTTCAAATGACCACATTTCCAAGCTGTTCAATAAAATCAAAAGTAATGAATTGCACAATATTTACCCAAAAAAACACCACAACCAACCAGCAATAGAGGACAGATACTTATGACATGTTCTTTTTTTTAACAGAAAAAAAACATACAACATAAGCTTTTGTACTACCTCGTCCTAGCATATCAATGAAATATAGAGGAAAATTTGAGATCAAATGTAAGTTAAGTTGGAGATGTGTCGATTCATGTTGAGGCAGGTTTGGGTGATTGACCATTAGGGACGGAGCTAGGATTTCTGTGGAGGGGAGGCCCAAACGTAGAAGTTAGAACCTAGAATTCCATTTTGAAATGATTCTAGCAAGGTTGGCTTCCCCACCCTTGCACTTGGCTCTGTCGCATGGTCGCAAAATTTTGGATATAACATTGGATATTCCACTGGGAGATACTAATATATAGTTTTCTACTAATTATACGATTTTTTTCCTTCAATTTTCCTGATTGTCGAACAAGAAAATTTGGCAGATGCTTCTTAATACGCTCCACCCGACATAGAGATGTTATGTACCAAGAGAATTGATTCTCGAACAAATACGAGATTGATGATAAGTTACGTACCAGACCATGACAGCTGAAGGGATTGCAAGTTTGAGAAAAGTGAGGATATTATGCAAGGCCTCCTTAGAGAAGCCGGTCCAACTCTTCGCACACGACGAAGAAAATTTCACATAGAGTGCTAGCAACACCACGTTCACCCAATAAGAAATGGAATTCGCCAGAGCAGCTCCTCTGCTGCCGAGGCCAGACTTGAAGACCAAAATCCAGCACACCAGGAGGTGGAGCAGAGTCGTGATCCCGGCGCCTATCATCATTGGGAAGACAATGTTCTGTGTCTGTAGGAATTTCACGAGGCACTGAAGAAGGCCGTAGGCGAAGATGCTGGGGATCATGTAACGGGCGTAGAGTTCAGCTTCTCGGGAGATCTCGGTATCTTGGCCTAGTGCGACAAGGATAGTGCCGGTATTTGCCCAGATGAATGCGAGAGGTATGCTTGCAAGTGAGAGAACAAGCATAGCTCTTTGTGTGTGTATGCCAAGCATGTGGGACTGCTCTGCTCCATAAGATTGGCCGCATAAGGTATCCAATGCGCATGACATTCCCAGCTACTCATTAACACAAACACAGAGCAAGCAGAGTCAAAATTTCATGGTTTCTCAAACACAAAACATAACTAGATGTGGCGGAGGGAATTTTTCTGGATGCAACGGTTATTTGCGACGCCCTCTCACGTGTGGAGGTCCCATGTATGTGTGGGTTCCACCCTATATGAGAGGAGCATTACAAATTAACAGAGGACCGTTGCATTTTCTTGTGGTGGAGAACCAAAATAAAAAGGCAGGCTTTTAAGCTATCCTAATTCCTGAACATATATATGAGTCATATGACCAAAAGCCAAAGGAAATGATATTTGCACTTCACTTTCTTATAAATGCACTGTAAAGTCTTGTTTTAGTGTTTGTTTTGTGCGTAATTTTAAGCATTAAAGGATGATTTTTGGAGTGTATTTATAGGAAACTAGAGTGCAAAAATCATTACTGGCTGGGGAAAGAAACAACTTATTTTGTATTTGTAGTAGACAACTCACCTAATTCCATCAATAAAAAGCAGCGAAGCTAGCTAGTGTTTTCAACTCTACAAACAGAGCATTGGAGGGGCCATCTTTCTGGTTGACCAGATTAACAGCGAACACCGCCACGTGGTGTCCCAACACCCTTTTCTACTATACATTTATGAGGCACTAAGTATATGAATTCTACAAAAATGTACTCCCTCCGTCCCTTTATTACAGTCCAGTATTCCATTTTGGGCTGTCCCTTAATAAGTGTCCATTTTGTAAAGTTAGTGGGTAAAAGTTGGTGAATTGTCTAATTTGTCCCTAAAAGTAGATTCCATTTTAAAAAGTTAGTGAGTAAAAGTGTAATGATGATGGGTAAGTAGGGAAAGTAGAGGAAAAAATTGATGTGAAAGGTATAATGATGATGTCTTTTTAATAAGTTGGAGTTACGAAGCAGGACATTTAAAAAGGGACGGAGGGAGTATAATGGAAAAGGGTGTTGGGCACTACGTGGCGGTGCCCCAAAACCACTAAGTGATTACTCGATTGGAAATACCACGTCCCCGATCTATTGTATGTTTTACAGATTTTACTGTTCAATGCACGTTTAGACACCGGGACAACCTTCACAGATTTGCCAAGAGGCATTTGGCCCAACGGCACCATGAGTGTGCTTAGGTTTCATGAATGAGGAGGTCAAGATTTATATACTTGTTCTAAGGTGTTAATCTAACTATTCTAACAGTACTGACTGTGGCCGATAAAAAGAAGAAGAAGAAGAACTTCACAAGTTTTGAACCTAGTTCCATGTTCCAATCAAACAGCCGAAGAGGGATTCCACATCATAAATACAGTTACTAACTTACATACCACTGTATATATTACATACGTCTACATGTATATGTATCAATAAGTCTACGAACACTCCTACTCCTACTGATCACTCTCCGACCACACCTCTCACACATATGTGTACATCCGGTTTCAAATACTTTCCTATATACAGAGACAAGTATATCAAAAGATTCAAGTAGATTTATTGGACACGATCAACTCACCAACATGCTGAAACCGGTGACCGAAGCGAAGGAAGTGGCCATGGAAGCGCCGGAGAGAGCCAGCTCGCCTAAGTGACCCACAAACATCACCGAGATAAGCTGCAGACTGAACTGCAAGAAGCTGACGCATATCAAGGGACCAGCAAGCCATAGCTGCTTCTTCACTTCTTCTACCACCACCTTCTTCTTCCTCTCATCATCAATTCCCTTCTGATGAATTGTGCTAGTATTAGTTTTGCTGATCTCTCCATGTATTCCACCTTCTCCATGTCCTTGGATATTGTTATCAATGAGAGGTGATCTCAGAGTTTGCTGCTTGTCTTCTTCTATGTCCATCTTTTCTCCTCTCTCTCTCCTCACACCACCAAAAAAAAGAGAAAGGGGGAGGAGAGAGAGATAGCTGCACTAATGCATTTTAGTAGGTTGGAATTTTTTTTTCCCATTTGTTAATCCTAATCTACTCTATCCTAGGGGATTTGGGGAGGAGGATTGGTGCTTACGAAAATCAAAAGATCTTTAAATGACTAAAGTGGCCATGCTGATAAACCGAATTTGCTTTAGTCATGATAGGTATTACAATCTCTCCACGATCTGTTGTTTAGGGCTGATTATAAGCAAGACAAACTGCTCGAGTTCGAGGTTGTGTTCGTTTGTGGAAGGCTCGTCAAGATTGATTTGTTACATAAATAGACAGAGTTTAAACATGTTTTTGAAGCTCGTTAGACTTTTAAACTAAGCTTAAGTAAGCTATTACTTAGCTCGTTCGACATATGAAAAAGCATCAAGCTACTCGAAATTGATTTGCAATCAGTTTGATTAAAACTTGTTAGAGATCGCTTATACTCTTAAACAATCTAAGCTTGTACAAAGAGTTGTTCAATTCGTTTGACTCGTTTATCAATTCTTCCTCTATCCCTCTTTGTTGTGCCAAACGACGGTCATGTTGTTACATTATCTCTGTACACCACTCCGACTCCTACATAGGATATTTGAGAACTGATTAGTCCAAATTTTAAAATACTTTTTATCAGGTAGATTCAATGGCATAGCCAAAAATTTAGGTCGGTGGAGGCACCATTAAACATGATTTTAAATTTTTTTTATCTTTTACTTATAGTAAACAACAATAATATGAAAGAAATGAATTTAAAACATAGTAAAATTTAGTACAATATACACATAAAGATAACGAGCCTTTATGGAAAATAAATACGTAAAAGAGATTTTTTTTGAAAATTTGACAAAGATACTAATGATATAAATAAGAATAAAAATGTGTATAATTTTTGGATACATTGTAATGGCCTTTATAATTTGAGATAAAATTGAAATTATTGAAAATTACAAGTGAGGCCCGTGCCTCCACTGGTCCCACGGTGGCTCCGTCACAACATAGATTAGAATTATGCTCTGATACTATTTGTAACGCACGGAACGCACGGAAGAAAGCCTAACTCCTTCCTTCTGGGGTGTTGCTACTCCAGGCTAGGCTTTTCTCTTTCATTTCATAAACATGTTGAGGGAAGGACTTTTCTGTCATATAAAAACTAGTAATGAACGTGCATAGGGAAGGCCAAAGCATAGAAAAATAAGGATTAAGGACATCAACTCAGTTTTTGCCTCTCAATAAAGTGGAGAAATTTTTGGGCGCTTAGCGGGTACCATGTCGCGGTATCCGTTGGCGATTTCAACTGTCCAAACGTATTTTTGACTGTCCAGATTTATTCCCTCTCTTTTATCTCACCCCACCACTCTCTAATTCTTTTCTCTTCCTAAAACCCGGACAGTCAAAAACACGTGTGTGGTACCCGTCTGATACCCAAAAACTTCTCAATTTTAAGTGTAATAATCTACATAGGGTTATTTACAAGGACACCCCCTCAACTATCATGTTTTGTCAACATGACCCCCCATCTTTAAAACTCGGCAAACTGACCCCCCAACTATCAAAACTCGTCAACTACACCCCTTCTGTCCAAATTTGGCCAAATCTGTTAACATCTGTTAACAATTTTGACAGAATAATATTTTGAAACCCAAAAATACCCTTCCCATGGGCGGGAATTAAAAACAGGAGGGGGAATAAAAGCCTCCCAAAACCGAAAGCCAAACCCTATATTTTATTCTCCTCCCTCTCTCCTCTTCTTCTCTCCTACTACTGTCTTCCACCTCCACCTCCCAAACCCACCAGATTTTTCTTCATTTTTCCTTGTTCTTGTTCTGCTCCCCCCCTCTCTCTCTCTCTCCCCTTTACTACGTACAACCCCTCAAACCCAGAAATTAAAACCTAAATTAAACCCACCTCCCACCAAATTTTCTTCTTTTTTTTTCTTGTTCTTGTTCTTCTTCTCCTCTCTCTCCCGTGTTCTTACACACACACACCCCCACTCCCAATCACCCCAGATTTCAGATAGATTTTGAAAATCTTTTCATTCCTCATTCCATACACCATGAGCAGTAGCTCTACTTACACCAACAACAATTCGCAGTACAATGGAGACGAAAAATGTGGATGTGGGAGGAGAGTAGTGATGAGAACGTCACTGACGACGAAAAATTTGGGAAGAAGGTTTCTTGGTTGTATCAACTACAAGGTAAGTAATTAAATTTTTTTTCCTGAACAAAAATTAACTGATTTTCAAGTTAATTGAATTTCCAGTTAAGTAAATAATATAATGCAATGTTGCTATTGTGATTTTCCAGCAAAAGAATGGATGCAATTTCTTTGTGTGGATAGATCCAGAAACTTGCCCTAGAGGAGTGGAGTATGCTAAGATCATGCAAGCCAAAAAGGAAGCACTTGAGGGAGAAGTTGAAGAGTTGAAGATGATGATTGAAAGCTTGGAAAGAGGAAAACAAATCATGGAAGTAGAAAATGAGGCCTTAGTTGTGAAAATGGCAGACTTGACTGAAGAAAATGTAAATCTAACAGCTTCTAATGAAGCTCTATAGGCACAGATTGAAGTCTAGAAGACTCAAGCCAGGAAGACTAGAGTGTTTGGATCTTGTTTGAAAGGGAAAATCATAGTAGTGGTTGGCCTCCTATCTGTCATTGTCTTTGTGATTGGTGTGCTGGTGTCAAGTGTGAACCACACTCCTAAGAAAAAAACTCTGTATTTGTATGGGTATTGAATATGAATGAATGAAGTGTATTAAGTGCTTAACTTGTGTAATTCACAAAACATGTCAAAACCAAGAGCAAAAGGTATTATGATATTTTACCCTATTTTACCACTAATGCCATAGCACTTGTCCATGAAACTGGAACTGTCCATAAACCTGGAAAACCATTGCATCCATTAGTAAACACAACCCAAAAATGTAAAAGAACAGGTTCTTATATACAAGTCACACAGCCCAGAAACCAAACCATGAAACATTTTCCTTACCTCCAAACCAAGTTCTCATATTCCAGTCACATAATTGAAAGATGTCATTGTTTGTCAAACATAATACACAAAACTAAACTACTGCCAACCAAGCTAAAGTACTGTTTAGCAAGAAAATATTACATTCAGTAGTAGGAACCAACAAAAGATAAAGTTCTGGTTCCATTAGGCACAACAAAACCATTACACATTGGTCTTATCCTAAACCATGCCCAAAACCCTATTCAAATTGCAGATTTCTGTGTCGAACTTGGAGTTGAAGTTGCTCCTTGGGAGTCCAGCCTGGGGATTGGAGTGGTTGGCATTATGGCACTGCCAACTCCATTACCACTTGCACATGATGCAGCAGATGAACTTGATGGCTGACTCTAGAAACTGCATTCCCTATCCTAGTGGATCTCCTCCATCCCTACATTCACACCATGTAATGAAAGCTGATAAATATGTCATGCACACCTTATAGTATGGACTATAAACTTAAACTTAACTAAATCTATGAGATTAGTTTCATACATGTGGGTTTGGTAGACCAACTCTTGGGGCAACAGTTCTTGCACCTCCAAACCTTGGAATTGGTACTTTGGCTTTTGCAATAATTGGTTCTTTACCTTTCCCAATAGTTGGTTCTTTACATTTTCCATTGTTTCCACCATTTTGTTCACATATCTCTTTGATAACAACTCCAGGAAGTGCAGGAGTGGTTCCACCTCTTCCTCTTCCTCCAACCACCACTTGTCCTTTGTTTGGAGCAGGGTTACCACCTCTACCAGTCCCTCCAATCACCATTGTGCCACCTCTACCAGTTTTTTGTGCACCACTTCCTCTACCACCAACCTTTCCTCTCCCTCCTCTACCCCTTGTTCCCTGTTCCTTTTCCTCTTCCTCCACTAGCAGCAGTCTTCCCTCCTTTTGCTCCCCTACCACTCCCAGTGTTTTTATCTTTTTCCCTTCCACTACTTGTGCATGGAACTAGTCCTCTTTCCTCTGCAATTATCATTTCCTCTGCCATTATCATTTCCAAGTCCTCTGCCATTGTCATTTCCTATACAGAAAAAGGTACACATTTGACACAATGAAACAAAAATTAATAACAACCAGTGGTGAATAAATGAAATGATTTATGCTCTTACTTGTTCAACAGTTGTGTTTGTTGGTTTTTGAGGACATGTCCTGGAATTGTGGCCTGGCTGCTTACAAATTCTACATTTGAGGCATGTGTAATACTTCTTCACTCCTTTTGAGGGACCTCCTGTTGGATTGTTTGGTTCATCAAGCCATTTCCTCCTATTCTTTTTTGGTCTACCACCATTGACCCAAAAAAGAGGAGGTTCTATAGGATCTAAATCCTTACGAACCCACATTGTTTGGTCAGGAATTGGCTTGATGGTGAAGTCGTATGTCTTGGCAAAAGTACTAATATAGAAGCACTCATCAACAAAGTCATCAGGATTAGACTTATCAGTGATAATTGCTGCCATTCCATGTTGACATGGTATCCCACACACATCCCACTTCCTGCATGTGCAGGTTCTCTCATTTAAGTCCACAACAAATGTCCTGAGTACAGTCATTACTTCATAAATCTTGTCACCACTATAAATAACCTGACATTCCCCCATCAGCTTGCAAGTTTTCTCAACCCTTTTCCTAATCCTTGGATATAGGGTACCTTCCCAACCCATGCACATTTGCCTCATAATTTGCAACCTTGTCATGAGATACCTTCTAATACTTTCCAACATGGTCAAAATTGGTTCATCCCTTGCATCTTTGATTGTTTGATTGAAAGCCTCACTAGTGTTATTGTCCATTCTATTGCAGTTTGACCGATTAGACTTATCAGTGATGATTGCTGCCATTCCATGTTGACATGGTATCCCACACACATCCCACTTCCTGCATGTGCAGGTTCTCTCATTTAAGTCCATAACAAATGTCCTGAGTACAGTCATTACTTCATAAATCTTGTCACCACTGTAAATAACCTGACATTTCCCCACCAGCTTGCAAGTTTTCTCAACCCTTTTCCTAATCCTTGGACATAGGGTACCCTCCCAACCCATGCACATTTGCCTCATAATTTGCAACATTGTCATGAGATACCTTCTAATACTTTCCAACATGGTCAGAATTGGTTCATCCCTTACATCTTTGATTGCTTGATTGAAAGCCTCACTAGTGTTGTTGTCCATTCTATTGCATTTTGACCTCAACCCATACATGCACCTAGCCCATGTCTTAGGCTCTTCACTCATCAAGTACTCATATGCACCCTCATCAATTTCTGTAATGGCATTCATATGGTACTCAAACTCTTGAACTGTGTACACTGATGCTGCCTTCCACATTAGGTCTTTCCATTCTTTACCCTTGTACACTTTTGAGAAATTTGAGTACATGTGCCTAATGCAGTACCTATGTTCAACATTAGGGTAGAACTCTGCAAATGTTTGTGTCAAGCCCTAAGTGAAACAAAAAAATAAAAAAACAGATGTTCAGTAAACATAAACAAAAAACAGATGGCAGTTATTTAAGTAAGGAAATGTAGTAATTACAAACAAAGTACTTTCTGCTTGTCAGAGACAAAGCACCATCCTCTTTCCTCTGGATCTCCTATCATATTTACTAGCAACCCTATGAACCAAGTCCAACTAGCTTTTGTTTCAGACTCCACAATAGCAAATGCCAAATGAAACATCTGATTGTTAGCATCTGTTGCAACTGCATGCATCAATTGACCTCCAAAAGGACCTTTCAAAAAACAGGCATATAACCCAATTATAGGTCTGCAACCTGATAGAAATCCCCTCAGCTGTCCATCATAACTTATGAAAATCCTCTCAAACACTGGTCCTTCCTCTGGCAAGGATTCTGTATCCACCTTAATCCTAGTAGTACTACTTGGATTCTGTATTCTAACCATCTCACAATAATCCCACAACCTGGCATACTGCCCTCTATGATCTCCCCTTATCAGTTCAAGTGCCTTTCTATTTGCCCTATACACTTTGTTCTCTGAAACATTCAACAACCATTCCCTCCTAATAGTTTTTTTCATTGAACTGACTTTAGTCTCAGGGGCATCACTAAATTTGGCTAAGTACCTCTGGGAAAGCCAAGATGAGGTTGCATTATTATTAGTATACGTCCTGGTACATGAATGTTGTTGATCTATCTTTTTAATTTGGAAGGATTTCTCTTCATACATGGGAGAGGCATGAAGTCTAAAGCCACAATCATGTGCACACTTTACAGTCACCCTTCTAGACTCATTCTTTAAAAATTTGAATTGATACCTCTCCTTTATGTGGTATTCCTTCAATAATTTCCTAAAAGCTACCACATTAGGAAATTTCATCCCTTCTATTAACTGAGGTTTGTTCATGTAACTCTCTTTGAACTCAGGAAAAATAGGCCTCCCATTTTCATCAAACTCAGGTGCAATGTTGTCATCATCACTATCAGAACTACCCTCATTTTCTTGTTCACCTAAACTCCTAAGTAAGCTTTTCCCTAAACCTACCAAAGGAATACTCTCCTCTTGTTCCTCATCAAAAGACTCCTCTACCCCACTAAAAGAGACAGTGGAAGTAGAGCTATCATCATAGGGCAACCACTCACTATCTGAGTTATCATCATCATCCATTTCACTACTTTTATTTACATCCACACCTTGAACTCCAATTCTTACTCCTATTTCTCCATCTTCATCACCACCTCCCTATCCTTCTCCTTCTCCTACTTCTCCATCTTGATCACCACCTCCCTGTCCTTCTCCTACTCCTATTTTTCCATATTGATCACCACCTCTCTGTCCTTCTCCTACTTGTTGGTCACCTCTCAACTTAGTTATGCAACCCTGGTTTACACCACCTATCAACTCCTCATCCTCTGAATCAATCACGTTAGGACAGTCAACATAAATATCAATAGAGAAATACTTGATACCATTCAACAAATGTGTTGCAAACATATCAAACATATCATCATGATTTCTCAATGCAACTAACCCATTGTTGATGTCAGGTGGAAGTGTATAATATACACTAATGTTATCTTCTTGAACTGTATATCCTATCTCCTTAATTACATCCATGAATTCGTAAAAAGTGTAGGAATCTGGGTCTACCTTGATTTCAGCAGTAACCCCATCCTTGTATTCCCAGTGGGCCCCTCTGATTAGCTTACCACCAACACGAGCTAACAAAGTGCACCTTAAGTCAAGTGTCTCCATTTTTGCATCTGCAACACAAGAGTTGATTAAAAAAAAGTCTAACATACAAATACTTAGGGAAATAAAAGGATGTCAAGTTAAACTACCCCAACAAAACCACCCATAGCCTTATAAAATGGAACATTCTCATGAACACCAAACAAATACTTTATTAATGAAAGGATTTCAACTGAGCCTTATAAAATAACTGGAACATTCTCATGAACACCATACAAACACTTTATTAATCAAATGATTTCAACTGAGACTTATAAAAAACTACATGGAAAGCATACAAACACTTATAAAAATTAAAAATTAACAAATGTGAACTGAAACTTATAAAAAAAAGAAGAAGCATGGAAACCATATAAAGAGGGACCACTCAATCTGGATTTTCAGGAAAGGACTATTTGACTGAAAACTTAAAAATTTTCACTTTTTTTTAATACCCCTAATGTCATCAGATCCAATAATGTGAAAAAAGAGAGACTTCAGTGTATTAAATAATCAGTGTAGTATTTTAATTTGTAGTTACTGATTAAAAACATAGATTCCCCAAAAATGTCTTTTTTTAACGTTAAAAAAACTCCAATCGAAGTTTTAGGGTTCCTCCAATCGAACTTTCAGTGTAGTATTTTACAGCCGTAAATCACGTATTTTCAAGGTATTTTATAGCCGTAAATCTCCTAATTTCAAGGTACAACATTAAAAAACTCCAATCGAAATTTTAGGGTTCTAAATCCCCCCCAAAACGTATAATTTTATAGCCTAAAGTTATGGATAAGGAACTTACACCTTATGACGATTTTCGTTTTCAACGACGAGATTAGGGTTTTCAATGCTTCAACTTGTACAGTCTGGAATTGGTCTGGAACGGAGCGAACGAATGAGTAGATGGAAAGACGAGATTCGGTTTAAGGTTTCGAACGTGAGTGATAGAGATGAGGATTAGGTTGTTGTTGTTGTTGGGTCTGGGGTCTGCGTTTCGAGGAGAGAGAGAAGAGAGATGGCGGGGGAAGAGGAGAGGGGAGGAGAGGAGGAGGTGTGTGGTGTTATGTTTCCAAACCCAAACCCTACTTCTTTCTTTAGACGAAAAGAAAAGGGTAATTTAGTCCTTTCGTTTGTTTCCGTCCAATTTTTAAATGGAATTATGGGAAGGGGGTGTAGTTGACGAGTTTTGATAGTTGGGGGGGTCAATTTGCCGAGTGTTAAAGATGGGGGGATCATGTTGAAAAAACATGATAGTTGGGGGGTGTCCTTGTAAATAACCCAATCTACACAAGGACAAATGTGGAATCGGCTGCAACGCGACGGACTACCACAGAAAGTGCCAGAAACACACAGTGGGCCACATGTTTTTTTATGGTGAGGTCCACAGTGACCTCTTCTTCGAGTCATCAAACACACCATTTGATGTACACTTGTGTATATCTTTGATCTAATTTATTCAATTTTCGTCTTTGCGAATTCAGGGGACGAAATTTAATCAAGCTTTTAACGATACAATATTTGAATGAGCTAATTTTTCTTATCTCGGAACTCTTGAAAATATATTTTAAACAAATTGAACGATTCCGATTATTTGTGTGAGACTTCGAAGTATATCCCACCTAATCCGGTGTACATTTGGTACACATCAGAGTCTCGTTTGAATGGTGTACCCATAGTTTTTCTTTTTTGGCCTTCTAAAGACGTTTTTGATCTCATGTATCGACTGTCTAAAAGAGTTAAAAAAATATATAATAATTATCTCCTAATTATCATACTATATTTTCAGGTTAGAATTTTATTTTTCCTATCTGTTTCGATGAGAATTTGTGCATTTTAAATAAAAAAATGTCAACCATAATTCAAGTACAAAAAATTGAACTTGTAAACTCTTAAATTTATTTTCTTCAGCAAAACAAAAAAAGAACTCCTAAACTGGGCCACGATTCCCTCCATGTGATCCCTGAAAATTCAAAATATGACAACGATATTATTTTTTTGTCTGGTAACACGAAAGTGTTTTTGTCTTGTAGGAGTAGTCTATTTTCTTGATCATGGGATTAGCTTTCAGAAATTTTTAGGTGCCTATCGGGTGCCACATGGCGGTATCCGTTGGTAATTCATCCGTCTAAATGTGTTTTGGACGGTCCAAATTTATTTTCTCTCTCTTCCCTCACCCGACCACTCTCTCTCATCTTTTTCTCTGTCTAAAAATTCGGACCGCCAAAAATACGTTTGGATGACTGATATCCCCGACGAGGTACCACATGTGTGGTACCCGAGTGGCACCCAAAAACTTCTCATTAGCTTTAGTTGTCAACATGGAATAAAATGTAGTGCGAGGTGGAAAAGAGGAATTATTGTCGGCCACGTCTACTAACCTACCCAATGCAATTTCCTCTACCAAAAATAAGCACGTTGGATGAAAGAATAAATAATCAACTACTGTTTTTTTCTTTTTTAATAATTTAGGTGTCCAGGTCATCTTACGTGCGGCGTATATCGATTAACTTGGGCCAAATCCCACCATTACTTATGGGGAACTCAATTAAAATCGGAGCAAAAATTCATATGGACTAGTCTCAAAGAAGTTGATAACACATAGGGCTCTGTTCAGTTGTCAAAAATTCTGTGAGGAAAATGGTTCCCAGGAGAAGTAAAGTAAATGAAAAAGAAATTTATTCTCCTGTATGTGTTCTCTTGATAGAAAATTTTACAGAAAAATAAGAATTCCGTTCTTCTAGCAAGACTTGTTTTCCAGGAAATTGTTTCTCAATGGGAAAGCTGAAGTTCTGAATTCTATAATTTTTCTGGTAACTGAATACGCAAAAAGTTACAGAAAAATTGATTCTTCCATTCTTTCCGTGCAACTGAATGGGGGCTAAGAGGTTTCGAACCTAAAATCTTAGGAAAAAGCAAACCTCTAAATTCCAGCTACCCATGCTCTAGCTAAAGATCGATGTAAATGATCAAGTTTCGTGTGTTTAATGTTATGTTCGTGGTTTGATTAAAAAAAAAAAAAACACAACACCAACCGATGTTTGGATGATAATCGATAAATCTTTAAGTATCGATTCTTTTGGTTAAAAAACATTGTATGGCACAAATATTTTTACAAATAGTAGAGAAGGAAATAGCATAAAATGATGTAGTTTAAATGGAAAGTAATGAAGACAGCAATTACGTGTAGAGTGGTTGGCGTTTTGAGGTGACAAATTCTTCTCATGCAAGATGCATGATCTCACAAGACGTGCTTTTTTAGCCTTTTCGTTGATTCCTTCTCCGTTTGATCGATCATTTTCAGTGTCTTCACATTCAAGTATTTTGTCTTTTTCTCCTATTCTATATTATCATAATCACATACTAGTGTCTTGCAAGTTTTGCTTTCCTTTTCCCCCATATATTATTGTTTTGCAAATAGAATAATAGACCGATCGAATCGCAAACATAAATATTGGCTATTAGATTCATCGTTGGATGGCATATAAGAATATGAAACTCTCAATTCGATTTGGACAATTTTGGTCCAATTTTTTCAATCAAGCCCCTCCAATCTGTACACGCAATTCCATTTCCTGGGTGGGTTCCGTCTATTCCATTGTTTTTGGTTGATTACCGAATTGACTTCCCAGTGTCCCATGATTCTTGTTGTGTTTTGCCATTTGTTGCGGACTATGCAGGGGTAGATGTGGGTGCTAGATCCTTGTGTGCGTCCGAGTTAACAGTCAAGTCCACTTTAACTGTACCAATTACAATATCAGGGGCTCAACGGATAACAATCCAATGCCCTCGGTTTTAAGGATCCGGCTTTTCTGTAGTCAACTGCAGAGAAGCCTGTGCAGTTCAATTTGAACCGTTCATTTTGATAATCAATGGTTTAGATTTGCTGAAACTTTTACCGGTAAAAGTATATTCTTATCGATAAGAATATGAAAACAAATCTAGACCATTAAAAATACCATCCGACGGTTGCGATCACTTGGACCGCATCTCTGCTGTCCGACAAGCCAGATTCGATTTTAACAAGTGGAGTATCTAATTTGGCCTTGTGCCAATGTGCTTTGAGCCGCTCTTCATCTGGGTTGATAGATGTAACCATTTAGGAGTAGCAGTAGCAGTAGTCAGTAGAGCAGTTCCCTTCATTGAACCAATAGAGATTGAAATTGAACCAAATTAATATCATCCCAGATTGTCTACATGTCATCATAGCCATAACTGTTTCGAAAAGTCTATATAATCAACGGATGATCACCTCGATATCTCCAGACAAATTCTTTCGTTGCAGTTGATCACAAATCAATTTTCGAACCTCCGGACAGACCATCTATTGCTATTTCCCGAAGCAAACTGACCACTTCCGCTGTAGAGTTTGCTGCGAGAGTCCATAGTTATCCTTGCTTTTCAACAAATAAACGGCAAAGTCAATGTGATTCCAAGAACCAAAAAAACCACCAATGTGCACTTCTTCGAGTTGAGTATGGAGATATTGAGGGGGCTCCTCCGTCACCCTAGCTTCGTTTACAGTCCAAAGGGCAAGGCATCACCACATTTAGCTTCTGCAAACAGGGACAGGCTCGCAAAAGGGGATCGAGCAATAACCTTGACCAGATCAAACCCATCGTGAATGCTTATAAACAACTCTAGTTGCTTGATAGAGAGCACACATGGGAACTCAACTGTTTCCTTCACCCAAAAAAACTAGATGTCGATATACGTAGACTCTTGAGCTATGGAAGATGGACAGCTACTTTGCTGAAAACAAAGGACAATGCCCCGGTGGAGTGCAGATGAAAGAACACATTTTCCAGCTTGGGAACACGAGAGAATGTAAGTTTCCTTGCTACTTCATCACAAAACTCAAAGGTTGTGAGATTGATTGCATGCATTAAGCTCGATCTCCTTCAAGCCCGGGCAGTTATGTATTGCCAAGAACTTCAGCCTTGTTAAACCAGAAACACTCAGCTTACCTTGATACGTACAACCCCTCAGTTTCAACCACTCAAGGTTCAAGCAACTACCCAATATGTTTGACAATTGCTTTAATCGTAAACTAGCATAATTCAAATCAAGGGTAGTAAGTCCATTGAGTTCACAACTTGAATCAGCTCTCACCAAGCACGAGTGCAGTCGCAGATGCTTTAAGTTAATCGCTCCATCAAGATATTTTTCCCAATAAAAATATAAAAGAATTCCACTTCTCGCAGTTATAGATGTTCTTGCACGTACGATTATCAGTACACATGACAAACATAAGATCTAACTTCTCAATGCCCGTTGTAGTTGCAAAACGAATCAACCGATGAATATCCATAACAAACTCGTGATGATAGCAGAAGGAAATCCTGAAGGAATGTAGCTTTGGACCCCGATAAAGCTTTATATAAGAACTTATTTACTCCTTCGACAAGTGTACGTTTATTCATCATCGTACAAATTGTCTCGAGCATTTGAGTGTTCTTCTGATCACAATTCAACTTAAACAACTCGTGCACATCGAAGTTGGCTTCAGATAATGATGCATAAAGAAATCTCCATCTTTTTGACAACAAGCTTGTCTTAACTGACAGCATCTCTCGTTGTCAAGAATGAGATAATAGCATACAAAATATCATTTGGCAGGTGCACTGATGGGGTCATCATTTGCCACCCTATCTGCCAACGCAATGATAGGATTCTCAGGTGATAGCGTACTTACGTGATCCTGATCCGACATGGTACCCTCCTCAATATCAACATTACCCTTCACAAGCTTTTGCCCATTTTCTTTCGAACATTCAAAGTTTCTCCTTCGTAATCCGAAAAATATGAGTGGTATTAGGAGTTGCAAAGCCTGCAATAAAAAATAAAATCAGAACAAGGTTTATCACCAGAGAACCAGACAGATCGTCGAGGCATTAAAACGGAATCGGGTTTTCTCCCGGGGCCTTTTTCAGTTGAACGCCTTGATCGAAAATTGAAACACTCTTATCTTTTGTTTCCTTGATTCAATCCTGTTGTAGTATTTTTGGCCGTCGGCGAGTTGTTTGGGAGAGACGAAAGATTTTTCTTGCAGGGAATTTTTTTTTGCGAGTTAGGATTTAGTCTTCAGACAATTCAGAAGAAATTTCAGAAGCCATTAGTGCACGGATGATCTTCTATGTAGGAATTTCAACTATGGGTGTAGGTGGGTCCACGAAGTATGTACGCACCAACTGCGAATGGTGGATTTGAGAGCGAGATTTGGAATGACTGATGCTAAGCAAATTAACCCTTTTTCAAAGAGGAGAAGAGAAGCAACACTCTGTAAAGTTTTAGTACTACTAATAAAAAAGTTTCTACAGTATAAACATTTGTTTTGAAAAATAATCCAAAGAAAGGTTTTTATATCACAACTGTAGCAACAAGGAAGGATGCACCCTCTCCCCCGTGGAAGATCAAAATCAAACGAGAGCAATCTGGAGTCAGACGCGCTACCGTTACGCCACGGATCCCTTCGGGCCGTTCTTCGATGTTGGTGGTGGCTGGTTCTAGTGGGGCAACTTGTAGTGGGGAGGTCGGGCCGTTCTTTGGGGCAGCAACAGGGGTTTGTTTCCCGGATTTCGGTGACGGTGGTGGTGGCAGCAGTCCGTCTCATTCCAGGTGGCTGCGGTGGGTGGTGGTGTAGGGTTGCTGTTTTAGGCTGGCCTATGTTGTCTATGGGTTGGTCTCTGGCTTGGCCTATGTTACCTATGGCTATGCCTTTAAGTTTTTTGGCTAGGATTTCGTTTCTTGGGCTTCATGTTATTTTTGGGTTATTGGTTTGTTGCGAGTTTTATTGTTATATTTAAACCTGTTTAGACCCTTTAGGTGATTTGGGCTAGACCCATTGGGATTCTCTTTGTTGGCTCCTTTTTCTTTTCAATAAAAAAATTTGTTTTGCCGTTAAAAAAAATAAAATTTGAGCAATCAACTTGTCAAGGAGAAGAGGGACTTTCCTCATGACTCATGAGGGGCTTGTTCGGATGGGGATTTAGTTTTATCGTACTCTAAAATTTACTCATTACCCTTATCTCCAACTATTATTTTCATTTTTATCTCTATCTCTCTCCAATCATTATCCCAATCATTACCCTATCTCCCTACCTTAATCCCTAAAACGAACAAGCACGAGATGTCTCCAAAAAAAAGCATACGAATCCACGAGGGATTTATCAAAGAAGAATCCCTGCCAGCAATTAGCCTCGATAGCCATTCTATTCACCCTGAGAGGATGCTCATTAGGTCGAAATTCATAAGTTTGGACGGATTCAAACAAAAGTTAAAAGCAAAAGCCTGCTAGGTCTCAAAATATGAAAACGGCCTAGACAAAAGTTAGGAAAAACGATAAAAAAAAAAGCTTGCTAGAATGAAAACCTGAAAAGACGATCTAGGCAAAAATTAGAGCGCAAAAGGAAGATATCAAAATTGAATATACTCACCTCGATGGTTCAGTCCAGTCCAGTCCATCGAAAGGGTCATGGGCTAAGCCCATAATTTGAAGGTAAAGCCTATAAGCCCATCTCGTCTCGTCGCTCGAACCCTCTCTACTAGTCTACTCCCACTAGTACTTTCTTCTGTAAACTCTTGTCATTCCCGCTTCAACTCTTTTCGATCCAAAATCTAGGGTTTTGCAGTAATAATCATTTCCAGATCTAGGGTTTCAAATCTCCCATCTCTCTCTCTCTCTCTCTCTCTCTCCAGTCATGGCTGTCCAAGCCTCACGCCAAGCCTCATCAAAAACCGAGTCCTACGTGGACAACAAGCGCAAGGAAGACATCCGCCGCGCCAACATCGTGGCCGCCCGGGCCGTGGCCGACGCCGTCCGGACCAGCCTGGGCCCCAAGGGCATGGACAAGATGATCTCCACCGCCTCCGGCGAGGTCATCATCACCAACGACGGCGCCACCATCCTCAACAAGATGGAGGTCCTCCAGCCCGCCGCCAAGATGCTCGTAGAGCTCTCCAAGTCCCAGGACGTCGTCGCCGGCGACGGAACCACCACCGTCGTCGTCATCGCCGGCGCCCTCCTCAAGCAGTGCCTCTCCCTCCTCGACGCCGGCATTCACCCCACCGTCATCTCCGATGCTCTCCACAAGGCCTCGCTCAAAGCCGTCGACGTTTTGACCGCCATGGCCGTGCCGGTCGAGCTATCGGATCGAGAATCACTCGTCAAGTCCGCCAGTACTTCACTCAACAGCAAGGTAGTTTTTGGAAAAATTAATTTGCTTTTATGTTTTAGGAGTTTGTGATTCTACATTTATAGCATGTTTTTGAGCATCTCCAGCCTTTACCTATACTTGTACTCGAATTGGAGTGAAAGCTTTCATTTTTTTTGAGTAAAGCTTTCATTTTTTGAGTAAAAGCATTCATTTGATATGAGGCTGTCTAATGGACAAATTCAAATTGAAGCATTAATTCGAGTAAAAGCTTCGTTAGTGGCATAGTTGTAAATTTGAGAGTCACAATAGCCTTCATAGTTGTAAATTTGACTAAAGATTGAGTGAAACTCACTTTGATATAAGTCTCAGTCAAGGAGTGGAGTATTTATTTTGAAGTGTTTTTTACTTTAAGTGAAGAGTTTAAGTGAAAAAAGAGAGTAATGGGGTTAACGGATATAATGTGTAGTGGAGAAAGTGGGTGATATTGTGAGGATTGAAGTTACAGATTTAGTCCTATACATCCCATGTATTGTAGTAATTTAGGATAGGAGGGCATAAGTGAAACACAATTAACCATGTTAGCATGAGTGAATCAAGATTTTACATGTCATAGTATTAGTGAAGTAAAAAAGTTTACAAGTCTTCTTCTGTGTTGTCTTCTTTTATTTAGTATGTGAAATTAGAAAGCTCTTGCCTTCAACAGGTGGTAAGTCAGTACTCTACTCTCCTCGCCCCTCTTGCTGTAGACGCTGTGCTGTTTGTTGTGGACCCCGAAAAACCCGATTTGATCGATCTCCGTGACGTCAAGATCGTGAAGAAGCTCGGAGGGACGGTGGACGACACCGAGCTTGTAAAAGGTTTGGTATTTGATAAAAAGGCGAGTCACGCTGCTGGAGGTCCAACTAGGGTTGATAATGCGAAAATCGCTGTTATTCAGTTTCAGATTTCGCCCCCTAAGACGGATATAGAACAATCTATTGTTGTTTCGGATTATACCCAAATGGATAGGATTTTGAAAGAGGAGAGGAATTATATTTTGGGTATGATTAAGAAGATTAAGGCTACTGGGTGTAATGTGTTGTTGATTCAGAAGAGTATTTTGAGGGATGCTGTGACTGATTTGTCGCTGCATTATCTTGCGAAAGCCAAGATTATGGTGATAAAGGACGTTGAGCGCGATGAGATTGAGTTCATTACAAAGACTCTCAACTGTCTGCCTATTGCTAACATTGAGCATTTCCGCGCTGAGAAGTTGGGTTATGCGGATTTGGTTGAGGAGGCTTCACTTGGGGATGGGAAGATTGTGAAGATTACGGGAATCAAGGACATGGGTCGGACCACAACTGTGCTTGTTCGTGGGTCGAATCAGTTGGTCCTTGATGAGGCAGAGAGAAGCTTGCATGATGCTCTCTGTGTTGTGAGGTGTTTGGTCAATAAGAAGTTTCTGATTGCAGGCGGTGGTGCACCAGAGATAGAGCTTTCGAGGCAGTTGGGTGCATGGGCTAAGGTTTTGCAAGGGATGGAGAGTTACTGCGTGCGATCTTTTGCAGAGGCACTTGAAGTTATTCCCTATACCTTGGCGGAGAATGCAGGTTTGAACCCAATAACAATTGTTACAGAGCTTAGGAATCGGCATGCGCAGGGCGAGATCAATGCTGGAATCAATGTGAGGAAGGGGCAGATTACTAACATCTTGGAAGAGAATGTGGTACAACCTTTGCTAGTTAGCACTAGTGCAATTACCCTTGCTACGGAATGTGTGCGGATGATCTTGAAGATTGATGACATTGTCACAGTGAGGTAGATTGCGCTGTTGCATTACACTGTTGGAGACTGAAAAACTTTTTGCCTTGTTAAATTTCGGTGTGTGCTGCTACTATGTTTGCTTTGCTTTCTTCTGAGGTCTTCTTTGTTGCATTTCATGTCTAATGAATTTTGTCCGTGGTCTTTTCAGAAGTGCATGTTTATTTTGGTCATCTTATTGTGTTTGTATGCCACTAGAGATGAAAACAGTAGTTGTAGTTGCATGAATCATTCAAAATACTGCTCTGAGCTGCAAATAATGATCAATCTTGTTGAAATGTTTGTTTTTTGTATGTGCTAATGTCATTGGAGCTTTTTCTGGTTATGGGAAATTAACCACGCTGTTTAATATATTTGTTAGGTGTGAGAAGCATTATGTGAATTTTTAAGGTTAACTTGATTATGCTGCTTAACAGCACTTTGTTCAACAGGGAAAAGTTTCTATTTTGATACTCTAGCTCACTCAATAGTCTATACAATATTATGGACATTTTCAAAAAGGTTTCCACGATTTTATGGCGAGAATAGTTGTTATCTAGTAGTATCTACCTTTTTTTCAAATCACGCAGACATGCTTTGAATACATGTATTTAATCACTGTATATTCTTCTTGAATTGTACGGTTGTGTTTTTTCTTGGTGTCATCAACCATTCGATGGGGATGTGGCAATGCTTTGTTGCAGAATCAGATTAATTTTCCTAGGAACTAGGAAGTTGTATTGAATTGGGACCCTATAAAGTGAGAGAAACTGAATAGGCTGTAGGAAACTTCCAGGGAAAGGGAGGATTATGTTTACTTTGCCATGTTAGATGTTTGTGTGCTGCTACTATGTTTGCTTTCTTCTGAGGTCTTCTGTGTCACGTTTCATGTCTAATGATTTTTTTCCTTGGTGTTTTCAGTAGTGTATGTTTTACTTTTGTCATCGTATTAGGTGGATATGCTATTAGAGATGAAAACAGTAGGCTTAGTTGTGTGGCAAACATCTTAAACACCACAGTAGGCTTGTTGAGCTGTTTCTCTTTTGTATGTGCTGATGGCAAGGAAGCTTTTTTCTAGTTATGCCTTCTAAAGTGCGAGAAGCATTATGTGAATTTCTACATTAACCTGTTTTTCCTGCTTCAAAACTCTTTGCTTTGGGAAAAGTTCCTATAGTGATACTGTAGTTCAATCTATGCAATGTTATTGACTTCGTCAAAAAGGTTTCCATGATTGTATATTTTATGGTAGAATAATTGTTGTCCAGCTATTTTTTTTTTATCTTGCAGACATGCTTACAAATATTTACTTAAGTCACAGTATACTCTTTTTGAATGGGAAATACTAAATAGTATTCTGTCAAAGCGTTTCATCAAACATTTGATGGACATACATAAAGCATCTGTAAAACCAAAGGTGGCAAAGCTTTGTTGCTGAAACAGAGTAATTTCTTAGGAACCAGGAGGTTGGTATCCAATTGGGACCCCAGAAAGGAGAAAAACTGAATAGGCCGCCTCAAACATTTGATGGACATACAAAAAGCATCTGTAAAACCAAAGGTGGCAATGCTTTGTTGCTGAAACAGAGTAATTTCTTAGGAACCAGGAGGTTGGTATCCAATTGGGACCCCATAAAGGAGAAAAACTGAATAGGCCGCGGGAAATTTACCGGGAAAGGAGAGAACTGAAAAGTATTCTGTCACATTAGAAAATATTGCAGAGAGACTACAGTCGAGATGATGGAAACCTTTCTAGTCTTGTTTAAGAGGGGTTTTTTGGGCTGAGATTAAACAGTTTAGATAACTTACGGGCTAGGGTTGTTTTGTTGTTCTATCTTCATAGGAAAGAAATTGTATGTAAAATGGGGAAATATTTATCTTAACGTGTTCACATCCTGCTCAAATTTTCTCATATATTGTATTGTGCTTCTGTTGCTTGTGTGGAATGGTATTGTTAGGATGATTCTTTGATGTTGCAACTTATTGGAGAATTTGGGGGTGTTGTATGACTTTTAGTTGCCACCTGAGTCGATGGATTTGATGACTCGTGCTATGATCTTCCTGTGTTAAAATTACCACTTATCCTGAAAGCTTAATATGTTAGTAAGTGAGCCCAATAATGTATATCAACCTGTCCAACACCCTCCAACCCTCCCTCACGTGCATGTTTTCTTGAACGTGGAGATGCACACATCGAAACAGAATGCAAGAGGGAGAAGCAGAACTGAAACGGACAACAAAATGCAAAATAGGAGACTTAAACAAAAGACCTCTCAGAGACCAAAAGCTCTTATGTCTTGCTAAGCTATAATTATTCCACATTCTTGTTCATACACATTTGTTTTTTTCCCCTTTTTGTCTTTTGTGTCTTGATGTATGTCTTCTTGTCACTTTCGTTTATTTGGACGCAAACCTTTCCCAATTCTTCCAAACAAAAGCTCTCTGCATTGAGCAATTTTCATCTTGTGTGCTTTTCGTCGTTGTGCTATTCTTTGATGAGAAGTTGCCTTGCCTTCTGCATTGAATCTGTAACTCAGACAAGCATTGCTATCCCTGGTTCCTGTACTTAATTTAGTTGATGCTTCGGAAGTCTTCGTTGCATTTGACATTTTTTAAGCTTTATGATCATTTAGGCAAGAATGAATTTCATGGAAGGTAAGTGTCCTTGTTGTAGTTGTTTTTTGGAAGCCGTGGTTGCATTTGTCAAAGGTTTAGGCTTTATTATGGACACATTTGGGCAACGAATAATTCCGTGGAAACTCTCAATCGTGCTTGTAGTTGATTCTTTGGAAGTCCTGCTTGCACTTGACAAACATTTTGAGCTTTAGGGACACCAAACAAACAATGCTATTGAAGCTCTCTATCTTGTGGTGATCTTGCTTGATGTGTACCTCGACTGATGTGAGATGTCTGCAGAATTGGAGAAAGTTGTCGAAAAGAATACAACTCTTTTATGTGTTTATCGCCAAATTCTTGGCTTTGTGCTTGAAAACTAGTATATTTCACAACAGATCATGCTATTTCCTTCTCACATACAGGACAGGCAAGAAATATGAGTACCACATTAGAGTTGCAGTAACATTTGTTTCAACTTGAGTTTTTTTGCACTTTAAAATGTTTCTTGGAAAAGATTGGTGACATTGTAGTGGGGGAGATGTAAGGATGTTTGTGGTACGATGCTTTGGTGTCTCTGTCACTCTACACTTAATAATTTCAAGATAATAATGTTTGGATGAGGGACTTAATGGTATCTGATCGAGCTGATTTTTGGTACAATTGTTCTACTCGACGAGCTCTTTACTAAGTGAACGTTTCTGATCGTTGGAGCGAGACCGGGGCGGCGACGTTTTGCCGTGCACAGCACGGGGCTGCGCAGCACCTTCCCCTAGTTCATGAAGTACTGCTAGATAATTTCCTTTGCTCTTTTTCTGGGGTCGGTAAGATCGAATTTCGTGTCTAGTGAATTTTGTACAAGCTGCCTTTAATAGTGAGTGCATGTTTGCTTCGTCATCTGATGGTGTTTAGATGCAATTAGACTCGAGCGAATTGCCAATGCCAGAAGTACGTACTCTGCACCTCTGAGTTCTCTCGAAATTTGACGTTTAATAAACTTCACTGAATTTCCATTCAATTTCAGACATTTAAGTAAAGAACATACAGACATCAACACCGATAATTAGGTTTCCTTTCTTTTAATTGGCCTTAAAAAGGAATGGGGAAATGTCTATGATGTGAATTACGTGCACATAATTCAAACTCATCACAACATAGACGTATAACGCAAAGGAGATATGATAGAGATTGTACATGAACCTCCATTGCATGTTCTTATGAAATCCAACATATTCCATGAGTGCATTTGAAACTGTGGTTTCCGCTTTCCACAGCTCAACCCGTCAACCAAGATGAGTCTCAGTAGCTGTGAGGTACGGATGGCTTGGATCTAATCTGAGTGCATAAAAATCTCGACCGTCTGTTGCTTGGATTAGGATCCGAGCCGTCCATTGCCCTAGATGAATGGCCGGATAGGCCGCTCGGCACCGCTGCCAAGCGGGGTGCTTGGCAGCATCCCTGGGTATAGCTGGGCCTTGGCAAGTTTATGGGCAGCTGGCACTTCATTTCTTACGACTTTCAGGACTTTAACAAAATTAAAACAAAAGCACAAGTTACAGAAATCCGAAAGAGCATATTGTAGAAGATGGGATGCAGATGTAGGATTGTTGAGTCTGTCGAGAAACTGCACGTTGTCCGCGAAGATGCACATCTCCTTGACTCCTTTGCTTTTGCTATGGGCCCATTGTAGGGCTAAAATGTCTGCTTGAATTTCGACCAGAGCAGCTGATCGAGCTAGCTTGGCACTGAATAATCTGCTGAATCGTCTCGTCTCTGTTCCTTGCCCCACCTTCATCGCCCAAGCTGCAGCCCCATGCAATGTCTCAGCATTCCAGGCCCCGTCTGTTGCAAAATGCCATGCACCATTTGGGTTGGCTTCCCCATTGAGTTGGTTGAAAACATAGGAAATCTTCTACGAATGCCATGCACCATTCTGGGCTCGTTCGAAGAAAGATTCATTCCGGGCTTGTTGACTTAACTAGAGTTGTACATTTTGTTAGGTTACTCAAGTTTATCGTTCATGAACAATGTCACCGTTGTGGGCCCCTCAAACTTTGCGAGTGTGTCTGACTTATGATAAAAAAAAACTTTCGATTTCAGTACAGTTTGTTTAATTGATAGTACAATTTTGATCCGTGTTCCTCGAGAAGCTAAAGTTGAATGAGTGTAATAAGTTTTTTGATATTCAGCGACCCCTCTTAAAAAACCACTTGTGTAGGTCGGGTTTGAGAATTACCGGAAGGCCAGAGTGAGGCAGGAATGATGTATGTTCCGGCCTTGAAACAAGCTTCTTCTTCATTCAATGAAGCACTTCAACCTGTAGTTTATGATCTTTTGGAATCGACAAAATATAGCACTAACAGAAACTCATTTGCTCTTGTTTTAGACTGGTTCTAGAATGCTTTTCCCCCACCCCTTCATTTCTAAATCTATAAATAAATAATTCGAAGATGACAACTTAAAGTATTTCTTTTATCAATTTTGTTCAGGTTTGATTTATATATATTTTTTAATTTTCAATTCTGTTTGAGATAAGTACGTATATAATTTGAAAAAATCTAATTCAAATTAGCATTAAGTATAATTATTACGGAGTATTTTTTTACATCTTTCAAAAGGTAATTTACAATTATAGTTAACCAAATTCACAAGGACTATATTTTTTTGGTCATTCTTGTAGGCTGTAGCTGTCTCCAAATTTTCTCTATTTACCTGTACAGCTATACTCTCTGAAAATTTTCCTCAAAACCTAAACCGAACTGGGCCGCGGCAATAACGATCATCTTGTGGGGGGAGAGAAGAGGTAGATGTGCGGTGCTTAAAAAGGAGGGCAGGAGATGGAGGAGGAGAAGGAATTGGATTGCGTGCTGGTACCGTTAGGTTTGGCGGTGTTTGTAAAATGTACCACCGTTTGGCTCCTCTTTTCCATACTCCGACTTCCCGCAAGAACCGTCGTCGGACTCAATGCCGAGAGCCGTCGCCAGTGGGTCTTCTCCCTGATGTCTGTTAGTCTTCCCAAACCCTCATCTTCTCTCTCTACGAATGTTTGTGCGCACTCAAGAAGAACAAAGTTTTTAATCACTTCTTTGATTGCAGGAGCACCCAAAGCTTTGGATGAGGACGAGACTGGGTTTCTTGATAAGCTAGAGTCGGTGAGGTAATGTTTCTGAGCCTGATTTGATTTGTTATGCCATCACCATGAAACTAAGGTCAAGAAACCTGTGTTCTTTAACCTTTTCCCTTGTTTCAGATAAAAGTTTTTGTTAGAGCATATGGTTTCATGTGCCAACTATGTGTTGAGGACACAAGATGGCAAAAATGACAAGTCCCTGAATTCTGGAGTTGAAGTGGAGCTATTTCAATTCACATTGTGAAAACACCTTTGTTAAAGCTTGTCCAACATTGGTTAATTATAACCTCCAAGACTAGTACATGAGCCTAGGCATTGCCAATTGGTTTTGAGTGGGATGCTTTAACAAGGTGTCAAAGCTAGGCTTTTGGAGGCTTGTGGACAAGACTCTCTTGATTGTTTGCACCTAAGTGCACCTTGTTTCGTTATTATCCCTATGTTATGCATCATTTGTTTACCTCTCCACGTGCAAGTCAGGGGTTGCACTTGTTGGGTGTGTTTAAGCTTGTCCCATATTTGTTAATTATAGCCTCCAAAACTAGTACATGAGCCTGGGCGAATGGGCTGTCTCTCCACTCATTACCAATTGATTTTGGGTTGGATGCTTCAACAACCTTAGATAGCTGGGTTAATGCCCGAAAAGAACATGAGATGTAAAGCATAACATCTGTCGAAATTTTGGACATTACGACAAAGCTATATCTGAGCATGTTTGAAAAAAACATAAAATAGTTGGAGAAGCTAACAATCAAATTTCAAATTACAACCCGGGGCAACCTTGAACACATAGGTGAGATGGGTCCAATTCCAATTGGGGTTTAATTCTTTCATGTGGGTTGAACACATGAACACAAGATGGGCCCTTGAATGGACGGTTGGGATCAAAAAAGGTGCAAGGGTTTAGATTTCGGTTCGGTTCATTTTTGAACCGAGCTTAAAATTTTTCCAAAATTTAAAACTGAACTGAACCTATGTACTTACAAAAACAGACCGAAAATGCAAAAAATTGATTGGTTTGGTCGGTTAGTTCGGTTAAAACTTTCACCCCTACGGCCCTACCTTGTTGGAATATGTCCCCCATTGGTTAGTTATCACCTCAAAAACTACTATATGAGTCTGGGCGATCTCTCTCCTTATTGCCAATTGATTTTGAGTTGGATGCTTTAACATGGTATCAGAGTTAGGTTTTTAGAGGGTTTCCCCTTTGTTGTGCCAAAGTTGCATTTTGTTTCGTTGTGATCCATATGTTCCGGATCCTTTGTTGACCTTTTCATGTGTGAGTCGGGAGTCGCACGTGCGGGGGTGTGGTGGAATTGGTCCCACATCGGTTAATTAACACCTCAAAAACTAGTATATGAGCCTGAGCGACCTCTCCTCTTATTCAATTGGTTTTGAGTTGGATGTTTTAACATGGTATCATAACTAGGGTTTCAAAGGCTTTTTTCTTTTGTTTGTGCCATAGTTGCACTTTGTTTTCTTGTGATCTGTATGTTCCGGATCCCTATGTTGACCTCTTCACATGTGAGTCGGGGGTCGCACGTGCAGAGGAGTGTTGGAATATGTCCCACATTGGTTAGTTATCACCTCGAAAACTAGTATATGAGCCTAGGTGGCCTCTCCCCTCATTGTCAATTAGTTTTGAGTTGGATGCTTTAACATCTACGTGTCTGAGTATAAAGCTATAATAAAAAAATTGGATTGGATGCGTAAATGAGCGTGTCTGACG
The DNA here is from genome assembly GCA_018127125.1 of Rhododendron griersonianum. Lineage (NCBI taxonomy): Eukaryota > Viridiplantae > Streptophyta > Magnoliopsida > Ericales > Ericaceae > Rhododendron > Rhododendron griersonianum. Next base: position 24,773,703 of record CM030799.1, read on the forward strand.
TGTGTTCGAACGTGTCCGCCACAGACACGAGAGGCAGATTAATGTGCCTGTGCTTCTTGGGTCCTTGTTAGGCATATGATATTGCTTATTTGTGTTAAGTGTATGTGGACTAACTTTGTTGTTTGCACAATATCTCCACTCAGGCTATTATTTTGGTTTCTTCTCAGGCAGTAGTAGCAGCACAGTCTACAACTGTACACAAGGTTACAGAAACACTCCCTGTTTCTAAGGTCCAGGTTAGGTTCCCATCAATTCGGTTATGTACATTTATTTTTGTACTTGTGTGCACACACAACTAATTTTGAAACGCACACACGATATACACGTGGTTACAGAAACACCCGTTCCTAAGGTCCAGGTTAGGTTCCCATCAATTCGGTTCGGTACATTTATTTTTGTACTTGTGTGCACTAACTAGTTTTGAAATGCACACATGATATACTCGGGTTGACTTGCTGAATTGAATGATTCCAAGTTCACAACCTTTACTACAATCCTACTGTCAATCAACTATGAGAAAGCCACCCTAACAGTCAACCAAGCTTCACGGAAATCAAACCTGAACAGCTCTAGTATCAAAGTAATATGCAACCGAAGTACAAAGATATATGTGGAAAATGTCAAGATGGAAAGAAACCACTGTGTGCGCAAGTTGGTATGATGCTTTAGATTAGTCATGGGAGTCCGCATCTACATTGGGGGTAGGAAAACATTAATCTTCGCTCCTCTCTCACTACCATTGTTTTGTTATTAAATTAGGATAGTCATGTAAGACAAAGGAGCGCAGTAAAATGTGGAGTGACGTTTAATTTTCTTTGATGTCTCGGTATGATTGAACTTGCCGATGTGTTTACCCAGTCAAAAGGATCTTAGTGATTTTTTGACGTGGTTTCGTGGTTGATTCCGCATGCTTTCTTACAACTAATCTTCAAGATTTGGGGGGAGGGGGGGCAGTTAAGTCTGGATACCATTTAGAGTGTATGTTGGTGTAGCATTAGGCTTTTGGGTGGTTGGCTCTTGTTGCTGTGTCTTGGCAGTGTTGGTGAAGTATTCGGTTCTCAAGGTTAACTGTTTCTTATTTGTAGGACAACGATTTAGTTGGGAGGAAGAATCCGCCAGCTTGCCCTTTGGGTACTAGTATTATCAAAGACAAGCCACAAGCGAAGATAGATGTGGATAACTTGGAAGAGTCATTGGATGTGGTAAAGTCACCTTCGGTTAATGCAAAGAGAAAATTTTGGACTTGGTAAAATCCCCCAATGCCCAATGGTAAAGCTGATAAGCCTCATGTTGTAGCTAATATCGGTTTGGGTTCATATAGTGATGGTAGTGAAGAGGACTAGGCTCCTCATAAGTATTTTATGGACCTAACAGAAACCCTATCCCAAATAAATTTTGTCTTCTCCTCACGCTCACCATCAGAAACCCTATCCCAAATTTGAGACCCTAACTCCTTTCTATTGTAGAGCCATATTTGTAAATCCTAACCCAGTATAACTATTTTGGTTTGTGGAGGATCGTTACAGTTGTAAATATGTGATCATTACTCGTAAAGCATCTTTCATAATTGTTTTATCAGCGAAAAGCAACAAAGTTTACCGGCGAGCATTTTCCCAATCTGTGAATTTATCATGTAATTAGTAAGATAAGATTACCGAAGAGATTAGGAAACCTGGAATGTGAAAACTTCTGCAAGTGATCCAAAAAATCTGTAAAGCATCTTTCATAATTGTTGTTTAGAGAAACACAACAAATTACAGAAGAGCATTGCCCCCACTGGTCCTCAATTTGTACTCCCCCATGTTTTCACTTTTTATTCCACTGGTCCTCTGTTCTCGCAGTCATTGGATGCAGTAAAGTCACCTTCGGTTGATACAGGGAAACAATTGGACTTCGTAAAATCACCCAACGATGATGCTGATAAGCCTCATGTTGTAGCCGATACTGGTTTAGTTTCATACAGTGATGATAGTGAAGAGGACTAGGCTCCTCAGAAGTATTTTAAGGACCTGACAGTGATCTATTTTTGTATCTTAGAGTTCGTTTGTCTGGAGGTTTTGGAGACGGAATGGGAGATGTAATCTGGGGTCCATGAATCAGGTGTTTGGTGTCGCCAATAGAGACGGGATAACATCTCCGGAGGGTGGCCATTACGGGGGTGGGGGTGGTGTGGGATAAAAATCCTATGCAAGTAGGATTTCATATCTCCTCCCTTGAGATAGCTTTGAAGTGACAGTTTTGCCTTTTAACTCTATATAGAACTTATAGTTACAGCCGACTCCAAGTGATTGGGACATGAGGCTCGGTTTGGTTTGGTTTATAGAACGTATAGTTACACGAGGACAAATTGAAAATGCATGCCACAATCCCAATCAGGGTTTGTTTGGTAAATGTATTAGAGGGAGGTTTTAGGAGTAGTAAGTGGAGGGAGAAAAGATATGAGAGTAACAAGTAGAGGGAGAACTTATTGGAGACCGTGCTAAGAGAGAGGGGTTGGTTTTGGGGACCCGAAACCGAACATCCCGTCTTTTTTTCCTCTCTGCCATTTATATATTCCAATTTTGTTTCCCTACATTACACTTTAAACTTAGGTCAAACAATTCAGTTTTTCTATCATCTGTGCTGATAAAATCCCAAATTTGGAAATCAAGATTTCTCCGAAAGCTTGTAAAGTGAATACATTGGCAAAGTTTCACTGAATGGTGAAAACATTGACGTTTTTACAAAATTGCTATGGGTACAACACTTGTACACCACCTTGTGTGGTGTGGGACCCATTTTGAGGTCCCACACAAATATTCCGAGTCTTTCAATTTGTTCAGAATTTTTTTTAAGGGTCTTTGAAAAAAATCAGTTCAGTTGGATATCGGTAGGTGCTTGATCCATATGTTATTTTTTTCGTCCGTACGATTGAGACAAAAAAAAGAACGTATGGATCAAACACTTACTGATATCCGGCTGAAATGATTTTTTTACAGGAACCCTTCAAAAAAAATTCTGAACAAATTGAACGGCTCGAAATATTTGTGTGGGACCTCAAAATGGTCCCATACAAGGTGGTGTACGAGTGTTGTACCCATAGCAAGTCTCGTAAAGTGAAACCGTAGTCTTGAGAGCCCATTTCTTCTTCTTATATTAATAAAAGCATCAACAAATATATCGCACTAGACATTCCTAGCCGCGATCGCAAGACAAGAGCCTATTTTTAATTTTTAGATTGTTCGAACAGTCTGTTTTTAGATTGTTCGAATAGAATCTCATGACCGTAAAGTTGAAATATTCAGTCACATTCGAGAAAAAAGTTTGATTAGAAATTTTTAGGTGCTTGCGTTCTCTTCTGCCAAATTCTTGAGCAGACTTTTATGCAGAACCAAGAACAAGAGAAAATAGGATTATAGTTATAAATTTATAATATATAAGAATTTTCCGTACCATCTGTGTTATATTGAATGGAGTGTTGTGTTACTATGAAATAGCATGCGAGTAAAAGGAGTGTAGCTAAAATGAAATTGATGAGACGGAGGTGTGGTAATACTTTACGACATAGAATGACAAACGAAAACTTTTCCGGGATGGCAAGGGAACACCAGAAAAGATGCGAGAGTAGAGAGTTAGATCAGTCGATGTGATAGTTACTGGAGATTGTAGCATTTAGAGGAGAGACCACAATTTACTTTAGAGGCAGTACTTCGAAAATACCCAAGTTTCTTGGATATCACACAACACGATCTCCTCGACAGAATTCAACTGAGATACAGATATATGTAACCGGCCCTAACTAACTGAGACGCAAGGCTTGATTCGGTATATGAAAATTCTCAGTGGCTTGTGCATAAAATATCATTGAGTTGCCCCCAAACTGAAAAACCTGTATAAACTTGTACTCAATAAGTAGAAAGGACGTCATAGTAGGTAGTATTCTACTTAACGGTTGTTGAGAAGTCAAGAAACCATTCTTCCCCAGGCATTCAACGGATACTTATAATATTTTGATTATTCTGGTGACATAATCCCCTTTTGAGTTCAATTAATAAATTAAATGGGGTCGGATCCTCTCCGGTCCAAGCTTACCGTTCAAACCTAGGCCATATATTGGTATAATCAATGGTTTGGATTTGCTTAGATACCATTACCGGTAAGAATCAGCTCTTAATGGTAAGAGAATTTGAGCAAATCCGGACCATTAATCGCAGCAATGGACGATGGTCCAGATTTCAATTGTCCTGTCCCATCCCGTCCAAAACTTGGACCGGAGAGGACGCGATTCCTTAATAAATGTAACCCAAAGTGCCTGAGCTTTATGAAAAAAGAAAGAAAGAGAGAATAAAGTATTAATTCATATTTCTCTTCTCTTACACTATGATATTACTTGAATATTTAGAGTACTTAAACCTGATCTTAGTTGTCCAAAGCTTTTCAACACAAAACAACTTGGTATTATTTTTACTATGTAGTAATAGTTTATGGAATAGTCTCATCGTCATGCATGACGCTTGACATATTTTGGGTATTTGAAAATTGTGTATATGTATCTATCTTCTCCCAAGAAGGCAAGAATCATGGGGGAGGTGGAGAATTTAAAAAACCCCCAAACGCTACTTGTGTTGTCAGGCAGATCGCACCAAATAAGGCATTGCCTCGATCGGCTCATAGAATAACAGTTGACTAGAACACAAGGATACGACACATATAGTATTATTTAACTCCTAGTATTATGTAATGTATGCTCCTACGTGAAAAGAAAAGGAAAGGAAAGGAATAATATATAGAAGAGTTTTTGTAAGTGTATTACTATAAACTAAACTCACCTATTTGTGAATTCGTTTTCGCACTCTCTTTTTTGTCCTTGTTTATATGAAATTACAAAGTTGACCTTTAAGCCTTTTGTTCCTTACAATTTGCCTTGCAGATAAAAGGAAAAACTTAAAATTGCACTTGAATAAGGTGAAAAATAAGGAGTATAACAATGGAGTGCGAAAATCATTGCCTTGCCTTTGGCTCTCTTCCAGTTCCCCCAATAAGAGAGGAAACATGATTGAGTTGTACGTTCTGAAAAACTTATATATCTGAAAGAAACAACAAACTTAAGGGGAAAAGACAAAAAACCCATATGAGGCTTTAGGATGATGAAGTGCTCATGTGAAGTGCTACCAAGGAAGCGTAGAAACCATCTTTAATGTTAATAAGAGTGTCGTGCCTTCCCTTCTCCACTATCACACCGTTCTTGACCACTGCGATCACATCTGCATTTTTTATTGTGGATAATCTGTGTGCCACCACCACTGTGGTCCGGTTCACCATCACTCGGTCTAGCGCATCTTGAACTATTCGTTCCGACTCTGCATCCAGTGCACTTGTAGCCTCATCTAGTAGTAGTATTTTTGGACTTCTGACCATGGCACGTGCTATGGCCACCCGTTGCTTCTGCCCCCCTGACAACTGCATTCCTCGCTCTCCTACTACGGTGTCATACCCCTGCGGTTTATTTTTGTCAAAAAAGAATTCTCAATACATGATGAAAACAGTTCTTTTCTCCCCTATTTAAAAAAAAAATATACGCCATTATCTGTAAAATTGTGGAAGTGTTCTTACTTGTTGTAATCCGCTAATGAAGTTGTGGGCATTTGCCAACTCTGATGCACTTAGAATTTCTGCCTCCGTTGCATTTCCTTCTTTTCCATATGCAATGTTAGAACGTATTGTTTCGTTAAAGAGGACTGGCTCTTGGCTAACTAGACCCATTTGTTGTCTCAACCACTTCAATTGGAGCCTCTGAATTTCAACCCCATCAAGTGTAATATGACCTGACTCAGGATCGTAAAATCTTTGCAGTAATGCTATCACTGTTGATTTCCCGCTTCCACTTTCTCCTACTAGAGCTACCGTCTGAAGGTTGATCATATTCACAAAATCAATTTGTAGTGAAATTTGTTTAGTGACAAATACATGTTTCATTTTACAATAGTAGCACAAAAATGAAAACATAAAAAAGGAAGAAGAGGATTCTACCTTTCCGCTGGGAATGTTCAAATTGAGGTCTCGAAAAATCTGAACATCTGGCCTCGTGGGATACTTGAAGCTTATATGGCAGAGCTCAATCTCTCCCTTCACACTCTCAAGAGTGATCCCAGACTCGTCACTGGGGTCTATCTTTGACTTCCTATCAAGAATGGCAAATATGGAAGCAGTAGCAACCTTGGCTTTTGTAGCGTCAGAGGCTAAGCCACTTGATTGAGAAATTGCCAGGGCTGCCATGGTTAGAGATAAGAAAACCTGCGAGGCCATGCCCACACGTATAGTAGTTCATTAATATAGGTATATATGTAATACATCTGCATATTAAAAATTAAAAATAATTGCTTGATGATTGGGTTTTGGATTCTTACGCGAAATACATCATAAAATTCCGTTTTCCCGGCCTCAACTAGCTTTGCTCCAGCATAGAAATTGCATGCATACACCAAAAATAGTGTGGCAGAAGCTACCCCAAAACCTATTCCACTAAAAAGTCCTTGCCTTATGCCAGTTTTCATAGGTCCTTCACATTTCCTTTTGTACAATTCCATCACTTTTTCTTCAGCGCAGAAAGAAGCAACTGTTCGTATGCTTCCAACAGCATCATTTGCAACTTGGCTTGCCTCCTCATACATTAACTGCACCCATTTACGTCTAGATCTTAATTACAAAAATATTGAAAAAGGATGAAGGAAAAAGGGTTGGTCGATGAGAATAGTGGTGGCTATGTAGGCGTTTAGCTTTGATTTTACAAGAGTATGGATAGAATTTTTGCATGTGGTATTTCGGAATTAGTTGGTGCCTGGTGGGGTGTTACAAATGTTGCAACTGTGAAAAATATGATAATGCTGGGAATAAAAAAGCAAACCTTTGCATCCGCACTGAACCCTTGCAGGAATTTTATTTGAACATAACCATTCAATCCTATGAGAGGTATCAAAGCTAGGACAATAAATGCCAGTTGCCAACATGCTGTGAAAGCAATGACCAATCCTACAGTTGCTGAAGCAAAGTCTTGAACAAGCTGAGCAAGTGCATCTCCCACTAAAGTCCGAATAGTAGCTGCATCTGCAGAGAGTCTAGCACCGATCGCTCCACTCGAGTTCTCGGACTCATCAAACCAACTGACCTCCATCTGAACTACTTTTTCAAAACACATCGATCGTACCCTTTTTATCAGTTTACAACCAGCCACTGAAAATAAGTATGTCCGTGATGAAAATGCAAATAACGATGCTATTCCAAGGACCGCAAACATTAGGGCCCAAAATTGTGAATCTTTCTTTAGTTGATGGGGTGGCTTGAAAAACGATTTAATCGCCTCTGAAATTAGTAGACCTATAGTGGGAAGTATTGCGCCATTAACGGTTGCAGCGATAGCTCCTGCTATCAACACTAGAACCTCTGGTTTGTTGAGATGAGCAAGTCGGCGCAGTGGGACTTTTGGATGATTTTGTACCGATTGGCCATAGTTGGCTCCTGCTTCTGGCAATGCAGTGTCGGAAACATCAAATCCTGTAGGTAGACCAACATGGCTACTAGTTCCTGACCTATAAGATCCACGACTTGTGGAACGAAGAGATGGCATTCGTTGACTTGGCTGTCTACTTAATTCGTTAACAGAATCTGATTTGTCTAGGTCTGCTGTAGCTTGTTTTGAATCTTTGTTCACTTCTTGTAATCTTATAAGCTGAGAGTATGCTCCTTCTGGGTCCGCAAGTAGTTCTGAGTGTGAGCCTGATCCATGAATACACAAGGCGGTAAACAATATGAATATTCTTCTATCACAACAAAGTTATCTTCCTATGTGCATCTATATATGTACGTATGCATGTGTACACTAATGTTCTTTGCTCATCAGCCTCCTGTTACGTAAGTAGCAAATTTGTTCCCAAGATACCTTTTTCAATGATCTTTCCTTGGTGAATCACTGCAATCATGTCAGCATTTCTTATGGTGCTCAAGCGATGTGCAACAATGACAGTTGTTCTGTTGACCATTATCTTGTCCAATGCCTCTTGAACAATCCTCTCCGACTCTGCATCGAGCGCACTTGTTGCTTCATCTAAGAGTAGAATTCGTGGGTCTTTCAGAATTGCCCTGGCTATGGCAACTCTCTGCTTCTGTCCTCCAGATAGCTGAGTTCCACGCTCACCAACAATGGTGTCCAACCCCTAAAATCGTAAAGTGAGATATGGTAAAACTTCAAATCTAACCAACCATGCTCGATCATGAACATAAAATATGCTCTACTATACATAACAGTTATTTCAAAAGCGACCAAAAAAAGAAAGAAAGAACCTGAGGGAGTTTATCAATGAATTTAGTAGCATTGGCTATCTCAACTGCTACTTTAATTTCTTCTAGGGTTGCCCCGTCTTTCCCATATGCAATATTGTCCTTGATGCTGCACGTAAACAACACAGGCTCTTGGCTAACAAGACCTATTTTCTCTCTAATCCAATTTAGCTGGAAATCTTTGAGGTTAATGCCATCTATGAGGACTTGACCAGAATGCGGATCATAAAATCTTTGTATCAGACTGATAACTGTTGACTTTCCGCTACCACTCTGTCCCACCATGGCTGCAGTCATTCCATTTGGAATGGAGAGTGAGAATCCGTTGAATATTTGCTCATCTGGCCTGGCTGGATAACTGAAATAAATATCCCTCAACTCTATATCACCACGTATATCATCTAATTTTTTGCCTTTGATGTCATATACGTCTATATCAGGCTTCCTATTTATTGTCTCAAATATCTTGAATCCGGCAGCTTGACCGGCAGAAAATGCCGCCATGCAAGGAGATGTCTGGCTAAGAGACCTGAAACAACCATATTACGCCAAAACTTATAGATGTATTGGGAACATAATTTCAGTAGTAGAGATGAACAATGTCACTTTAGAGGTGACTTAGCTTTTCTAACATGCGGACATAGTTTTAGAAGCAATTTGGGAAAGAGGTTTAGAAGTGAAGCTTACATGGAACCAGTCAGCACAGCAACAATTACATTAATCACTCCGCCTCCGGTATAGCTCTTATTCACTATCAACTTTGCACCAAACCATACGGCCAAAGAATAAGTGCAGAACGCGACACACATAACTGCTCCAAAACCCACTCCAGTAGCTAAGCCTTCTTGAATACCTGACTTGTAAGCATCCATGAGAGATTTGTTGTACTTAATCACAGCATGCTTCTCGCCGGTAAATGATGCAACCTACATGCGTGGTAAGCAGAAAGATGAACATATGCTAGTGAAAGAGCAAAACAACAGAGAACTAATTAATTAAACACAATGTCAAGTTTAAGAAAATCTGGAGTCACAGAATTGCTTTTTGAATTTGTGACATACTGTTCTAATTGAACCAATTGTCTGTTCAACTACAGTGGCTGCTTTAGCATAAGAATTTTGCGCGGTGGATGACACTTTGGATAAAACGATGGCTGTGGCTCCACCAGTTATTACAAGCAGAGGAATACAGGATAACAAGACAAGCGTAAGGAGCCACCCCTTGATGAATGCTATCACAAAGCCTCCCAAAAATGTTGAGACCAGTTGTATAAATTTCCCAACCTGCATCAAAACACCGTACCCGGATGAAATATTGTAAAATGCAAGAAGATATGGCCTTTTTTGTTTGATGAGTACTGGTGAATAAGGAGTACCTTCTCACCCATAGCGTCTTGAATTAGTACAGTGTCACCTGACATCCGGCTCACAACTTCTCCTGTATTCGTTTCTTTGTCGAAGAAAGCTATATCTTGTCTCATTATACTTTTCAAATAAAGACTCCTTAATCTTGCGGCTTGTCGCTCTCCCGTTACCATCCAACAAGACACCTCTAACAAGCCAACACAAAAAAACAGAGGAAAAAATAGCTTGTTATGCAAAATACCAATAGCTTTTGGAAGCTTTTTTTTTTTTTTTTGCCCTAACATATTATTGTTTGTCTGCGCGGTTGTATTTTTGTTTCTTGGTTGGATGTACTTACGAAGAAATGCTGCCACCCCGATTCCCATAGCCAAATAGACATATTTCAGTGCTACCTAAGACATAATCAAGCAAATAATCAGTGACAATATTTTGTACCCACATATCAAAAAAAACTAGGATATTTGCAAAACTAATGGGAATTTTACAAAAACCAATAATGATAATATAGTACCACTGGAGTACTCAGCGTAAGAAAAATCCTAATTTTCATCTACATGCCTCTACTGTGAAGAAAAATCAGAGCAAGAATATGCTAATCGAAGGATTGTTTATTTATTTTACCTTAGAAATTACGTGAACTATAATATCATTGTTGTTCTGGTTTTTTCCAAAAGCATTAATTATTTCGCCAAGAAGTACAGACATAAGAGGCATGCACATCCCATTTCCAACTGCACCGATTGTACCAACAATCATCAAGGCAACATCTACAGAGTCTGCAAATGCGAACAACTTGTACAATGGAACTGTTCTGGTACTGCTCTCCACTTTTTCGCCAATCTTCTGTTGATCTATGTCAAGTTGACCCCCGTTTGTAGAGGAACTTGCAGCAGCAGCTGCCTCTATTTCAAGCCCAAGGCTTGTGGATGTTGTGGCCTGATCCTCTTGCATATTCTGATTGGCACCATGCAACCCATTGTCTTCTGCCATATTCAAGCTAGAGTTGTAGTGTTGTGTATCTCATTGACTGATTCTACTCTTTCAGCCGGTTGTTAAACTACAAATGAGCCTGTAAGCTGGAAAATAGAGTTCATACAGTGGGCAGTCAGAAAAACAACATTAATGAAAAACTAAGGGAAGTATAAGTGATCAAGAAGTATTGATCATGGCACTCTGTATCATAGCTAGCTAGGAGTATCATTATCATCATATGTAGCATATGAAGCGCGTCAACATGCAAGAACACATTTGATCGATCGCTTCTCATTAAAGCAGAAGAACATAAGGCTTCCCATTACAACCGCCCACAAAGGAATATAGGAAAATTGGAGAAAGACAGAAAGAAAAGGTTAGGAGAGAAGAAATATAACTGTACTATAGAGTACTAGATCGATCGGCAATCATCAACTTACCTTTGTATGTAGTTGATCTCTCTGTTCCAAAAAAGGAGAACGGGTAAAGTTGGTTGGTTTGTTTTTTGGGGGGTGAATCTGGGATTTACTTTTTATGGAACTCTTGTTGGTTTGGTACCTCAGCAAAGTGCAAAAGTACTCCTATATCTTACTCTCTCCCCTGCTCAAAGTAAACTAGGTGGTGCTTTGGCTTTGTTTTGTATTTATAGGGAACAACATTTGTTGGGTATGCAAATGACACAGGCACATGTGAGCAAGTGCTGGGTTTTTTTTTTTTTTCAAATTTTTATTTCTCTTTCCGGGTTATGATAGACGAGAGATTATTTAGTGATCTTAAGGCATCGCCAGTTGGTGCTTCAGGCCTCTTATTCGCGACATATAAAGTGAGATTCATATATTTAGTCTTAAATATCATACAAATATGTGGTGAAAAAGAGACGTGGAACACCACGTGACGGTGTCCAGAGACGCTGGTTAACATCGAGTTGAGTTTCCTTTTCAGAGAGAGAGAGAAAGTACCACCACCATCTCTCTACAAAGTCAACTAGGTTTTTTTTTTTATTTTAGTTGGAGTATTGAAATCATGAATAGTATATGTATGATCACTGTATGGTTTGAATATATACTTCTAAAGTCAATGAAATGGGCGTATAATAACCATAGCGTTAGTATTTTATTATTGCTTCTTGTTTCCATTTCTTTTTCTTTATTGTTTAATTGTTTTTTTCTTTTCTATTTTTAACACAGATGTTAATTTCCTTCCTGTACAAGTAACTGATATTGATAAATATACAGCATGATTAGCAATCCTTATAACCACAACACATCTTTATTTAAAATATTTTCAAATACGTGTATGCTTACGATGAATACTTCTATAACTACTCTGTAGAAGGTCAAGGGTTTTATTCTTTCTTCCTGTCCTGTGTGAAGGTTATTTTTGTCTCTTTACATTGAGTTATATTTGTAGTAGTTGGACTTCTTTTCTTTTTTTTTTTTAAAGCAAAAAAAAGAATTTCATTAATCTTTGAAAGGAGAATTACAAAGATTAAAGGGAACATCACAACAAGGAGAAAGCATCCCAACTATGTTAGCACGCAGACCCTTGACAATCATATGTCCAATCACGGACCTGAAGCACAAGAAGTTGAGAAGATGTCAATAGAAGAAAGACAACGATTATAGACAGAAACTCCACCAAACCGAAATGCAACCAAACTAGCTAACTGAATTACATAGAATAGCAGAGCTGGTACTCATTAGCAGAGCGATCGGCGGCAACGGATTTCTGCAATTAGTTCCATTTACTGAGAAGATATCACCCAAATTCAGAAGAGAAGAAGAAAGAGATGAATGCGGTAGGTAGTTGATTGCAGTGAAATATCCTTCCAAAATCAGGTAGCAATTGAAGAACTCGTACCAACGACCAAGATTCGCATTTACAGCCAATCTCCTTTTTCTGATTTTAGAAGCATGAATACGGCTATTAAAATTATGCTTGCAAATTTCGAATTGAGAGTGGGAAGTCCAATTGTGAAAACAAAACCTCCATGGAAAGATTTATGAAAATAAGTACGATATGACTTGGACCCATGATAGAAAATAGAGAGAGAGAGGAAACGAAAACTGTTCTTGAAAAGCCATTAGGCTAGCCACCCAGGTTCAGTGACTCGAAATCCGTCGTTGGAATTTAGTCTAGTCCAGACTATCTTTAGCTTGTACCTAGGCCTAGGCCCGACGATTTTAGCCTATAGAAGCTTGATCTAAGTCCGTCATGAGTAATATTTAGGGGAAATAACGAATCAGTGGGATGGGGGGCATTTTATTCCCAACTCATGGACCACTTATTTGGAATTCATAAGTCATGGCAAGGAAAAGAATTATTCCCAAGACATGGTCCTGAAAACAAACATGAACAAAAATACCCCTCTCTCCACTTTTCCCTTCTTTTTTCCCCTTCCACTTCCTAACGTCAAAAACCCGTCTTTACTTATTTCTTCTTTCCTTCCACTGGAACGTAACTCCCCCTTCATCGCCTCTCTAGGGTTTGCTCCTCCTTCATCTCCTCTCTGCTCTCCATCGTGCGAAGAGTTGTCCTAGTACGAACGCCCGACTACGCTTCATACGAATCGATTCCGACTCAATCATCGTCAGGTAAGTTGAATCGATACTTGGTATGCAGAGTTGCCCTAGTACGAACCCCTCTCTCTCTCGCCTCTTCTCTCTCCTTGTCGACGAATTTGTACTCCTCTCTCTCTCGTTTGTTGATGGAAAAAGGCAAAGCTACAGAGAATACCATTACGAGATCCTTGCAAAATTTTGATTTCCATCTCAATCGCAACATCCCCAAGTCCACCCGCAACACCCACTCCACCCTTCGTTCCTCAAGTACACCTCTCTCTCTCTCTCGATCGATATAATTTCATGCAAATATACATGTTTTATGATGCATAGCTACAAGTATCTTGATGGGTTTCAAATCAATTACTTGATTTATGAAAAAGACACACCTACGACCGATACAATTTAGCCAAATCGTTGTTTTGATATTACAGTTGTTGTTGAAAAACACCCTTGTGCAAAATACGACAATTTAGCTGATCTTTGATAGAACAGTTGTAGTTGAAAAGACACCCTTTTAGACATTACCGTTCAAGCTGATAGTGTTTTTGGTAAAACAGTAAGTTTAAAAGACACCCTTTTGGGCAATACAATTTAGCTGATTGTTGTTTCGATAAGAAGTTGTCACTGTGTACCTAAGTCACATAATGCGCTTGCGGGTGCGGGTGCGCGATAGTGTAAGCATCTTTCAAAACCCTCCCAAACTACTATAATTTGTGAGTGCGAGGATTGAGAGCTGGAGTGAAGGCCATTTCGAAGGATTATGTGACTAAGCTGTGTACTCTTGCGGGTCGAAAAAATTGTCGTAGAAAGACACCATTCTGAACAATGCAATTTAGCAGATCGATGTTTTGATAGAAATTAGAACAGTTGTACTTGAGAAGACACCCTTTTGGACAATACAATTTTGTAGATTGGTGTTTGACAAAACAGTTGTAGTTGAAAAAGGTACCCTTTTGAACAATACAATTTAGTTGATTGCTTTCATAAAGAAAGTTGTGGTTGTTTATGCCGTGTAGCTAATTGGGTTTAATCACCCTTTTTATAATCTCAAATAAGATATGACTTGTAGTACATTTTTGTGGAAACTTGAGTTTTGCTTCTTTTCTTTTTGGTTACAGTATTACCCATTGAGAAGCCAAAACCTCCCAGCTTGGTGGGCTTATGTCTCGGAGTTGTTGGGAAGCATTTTGAGGATATCATTGAGGACTTGGGAGATATTGCTTCCAATTTTCCTGCTGATATTAAGGTTAAGCTTTTCCGTCCTCCTGATATTGAAGTTAAGATTTTTGTTTTGATGTTTTCGATTCTGACTTGCCAATTGTAGTGGAAGTTGTATCACCAACCATTTTGGGTTTTGTGTTTGATCGGAGCTAGTAGTTATTCCAGAATATTTTCTAGTAAGCATGAAGATGTATGGAATGATAGTAGAAACAAAAGTAACACAAAGACTAGTACAACAACAACAACAAGAGCGATGAAATTGGATGATCCTAATGTCAAAGAAGTTGATCCCAAAACATGGGCAGTTTCTGGATTTGCTGTTAGGGCCATAATTTTTAGCTCGAGCGATGAAATTGCGAACCGTTTTCTGATTTTGAAACTAGATTCATAGACCTTAAAAAGTATGTGGAGTTCGTACCTTAGTTATTTCTGTGCAAAGTCAGATTTTAAGTGTGGGCCACTATCTCAAAGCCATATTCAAGCAATGAATAATCTTAGTTCTATGGGAATGTTGAATGATGTAAATTCCAATGATGGTGCTCCCCTTGATAGAAATGATTTTCCTCAGCTCACCAGCTGCCCCAATTCTGTTGGAGGGCCTCAAGGACAATTGGGTAAGTTGGGTAAGTTCCAATGATGCTTAGGAAATGAAATGTTGTTCTCCTTCAAGTCATGTAACTTATTTTTTTTGGAAAATATAAAAGTTGCTCTTTAAATCACCTAATGTTACCCATGTTTTTACTCACTCAATGGTTGTCCCTTTACCCTTGTGTGTGTCGGTGTGTATGAAATGTGGTTATTCTTCAAGTTATGTAACTTGTTTTTTTCTAAAAATATAAAAGTTGCTCTTTAAGTCACCTAATGTTGCTCCTTTTAGGAACTTATGTTGCTCTTTATGTAAGAAAGTATGTCCTAGACTGTTAAGGGCAGTCACCCATGTTTTAACTCACTCAATTGCTGTCCCTTTACCCTTGTGTGTGTTGGTGTGTATGAAATGTGGTTATTCTTCAACTCATGTAACTTTTTTTTTTTTTGAAAATATAAAAGTTGCTCTTTAAGTCACCTAATGTTGCTCCTTGTATGAACTTTTATTGCTCTCTATGTAACAAAGTATGCCCTGAACTGTTAAGGGCAGTCACCCATGTTTTAACTCGCTCAATGGCTATCCCTTTACCCTTGTGTGTTAATGTGTATGAAATGTGGTTATTCTTCCAGTCATGTAACTTGTTTTTTTTCTGAAAATATAAAAGTTGCTCTTTGAGTCACCTAATTTTGCTCCTTATATGAACTTTTGTTGCTCTCTATGTAAGAAAGTATGCCTTGGATTGTTAAGGGCAGTCACCCATGTTTTAACTCATTCAATGGCTGTCCCTTTACCCTTGTGTGTTAGTGTGTATGAAATGTGGTTATTCCTCCTGTCATGTAACTTGTTCTTTTCTGAAAATATAAAAGTTACTCTTTAAGTCACCAAATGTTGCTTCTTTTATGAACTTTTGTTGCTCTCTATGTAACAAAGTATGCCCTGGACTGTTAAGGGCAGTCACCCATGTTTGAACTCACTCAATGGCTGTCCCTTTACCCTTGTGTGTTTGTGTGTATGAAATGTGGTTCTCCTTCAAAACATGTAACTTGTTTTTTTTTTTAAATATAAAAGTTGCTCTTTAAGTCACCTAATGGTACCCTTATTTTTACTCACTCAATGGTTGTCCCTTTACCCTTGTGTGTTGGTGTGTATGAAATGTGGTTATTCTTCAAGTAATGTAACTTGTTTTTTCCTGAAAATATAAAAGTTGCTCTTTAAGTCACCTAATGTTGCTCCGTTTATGAAATTTTGTTGCTCTCTATGTAACAAAGTATGCTCTAGACTGTTAAGGGCAATCACCCATGTTTTAACTCACTCAATTGCTGCTCCTTTACCATTGTGTGTGTTGGTTTAATTGTGGCCTTTCACAGTTGAGACAATCATTTGACAACTTATTAGACATTAGAGTGTTCTCATTATCTTATTTGGTTGTATACCTGGTAAATATTTACTTTTAACGTATTAAACTGTTCTTCATAACATCTGTTTTTGTTGTGATTCATGTGATACACTGGGGTTTTCTTCACTGCAGTTCAAGCTGTGCAAAGTTCGCTCAGTACAATTTGGGCAAAAGGGTATCCCATACATCAACACTTACGATGGGCGTACTATCCGTTACCTAGACCCACTTATCAAGGCCAACGACACCATCAAACTTGACCTAGAGGCTCAAAAGATCACTGACTTCATGGTACGTTCTCTCTCTCTCTCTCTGTATCTGTATCTTCATCTGCATCTGCATCTCTCTTTGGTATCGATTCTTACCGGAAAACTTTTCCCGGGGTTTCATAAACTCTGGAAAAAACGCGGGGATTATTCCCAACCCCAGCAGTCGCGGCGTTTATGGAAAACGCTTGGATAAACACCGGGAAGACTTTTTCTGGCGTTTATTTCACTTTTGCCGGTGTTTAAAAAATGCCAGAAAAGCCATGATTTCTTGTAGTGTTTGATATGGGGAATGTTGTGATGGTGACTGGAGGAAGGAATAGGGGCCGTGTTGGAGTGATCAAGAGTAGGGAGAAGCACAAGGGAAGCTTTGAAACCATTCACGTCCAAGATGCCACTGGTCATGAGTTTGCTACTCGCATGGGCAACATTTTCACCATTGGAAAAGGTTCAAAGCCATGGGTGTCTCTTCCAAAGGGCAAGGGTATCAAGTTGTCCATCATTGAGGAGGCTAAGAAGAGGCATGCTGCCCAAGTTGGTGCAGCTGCATAAACTGCAAGAATCAAGATTGGTTTCTGATTCTGTTTCGCTGCAGCATATTTGAAGTCCATGACCTAGCTTTCTTGTATGCATAACGTCGTGAGAACGGTGCCCACGGTCGCTAGCGGAAAGACCTTGTCAGTACAAGAAGAATTCGGAAAGCTCATCTTTTTATTTGTTGAGTCGTGAACTTTGATATATTAGGGGATCTTTTTTGTTCCAGGCATGCACCATTGTTTTTGTGAATGGTGCTTCATGTATGTTCTTACTTTGGTTCTTAAAAATGATGGACGGATGGAATTAGGTGGTAGTTTTAATCGAATACTGATATGTAGTTATATGTTTAGAGATTGGAAGCAAAGGCATTTGGTGGCTGATTGACTGTTTTTTTTTTTTTTTTAAGATCTCATATTTTGGTGAACTTTGATGCACCATTGTTTTTTTCATTCAAACTCAAGGAATTTTCCAATTGGAAGCATCCATTTAGTTACCATATTTTGTGTCTATGTATATGTGCCACAACAATGCCTCAACTGAAAGCTGGTATGTTAATTGGTAGTTATGGCCTATGTGGCCAACATACCGTTAGCTAACCTACCTTTCACTGGCCCCCCTTGGCGTGTTTATGGTGTAACTTATTTTCATAGAGAGAGCAATTTAATTTTCACAATGGGCAACTTTATTTCATAAAAGGAGCAACATATGTGGATTGACAGAGCAACTGTCTCGGGCAAGAAAACATAAAGTTGTACAACAATACTACCACAATTTATAATTACTAAAATGAAATAAAATACAATTATTCCTATTTGTCATCAGAATAATCAGATGCTTCGGGGTCAGATGCATACTGTGGATCCCTCTTAATTTCTGTAATAGACTCTCTGGGGTCGAAGCCGTCCCTTTCAGTTTTTCTCACTTTCTTGACTATCAGGCCTTGACGGATTAGTCGTTTGTACATTGCATTAATCTCAACCTGCAGCCTTTCACACACGTCGTTATGGAGCCGGTTTAGCCTTCTTCCGGCGATCATTTGCGCTGACCGTGCTTTAGGCACCTTCAGTAGGTACTTACGACATTTCGCTTCCAACTAGTCATGGGTAGGAAAACATAAAGGTGATATGATCTTTCACTGGCCCCTCTTGTCGTGTATGTGGTGTAACTTATTTTCATATACAGAGCAACTTATTTTTCAGAAGGGACAACTTAATTTCATAAAAGGAGCCACATATGTGGACTGAGAGAGCAAGTGTCACGGGTAAGAAAACATAAAGGGCTTCGTAGGCCAAAGGTTCAATAGAAGAATGAGAAAATGCAATTCGAAGTATTATGGGTTGGAACAATGATGCAATACTGTCTTACCATTCAAACAATGGAAGCTTTGACATCGTTGTCTATTGTTGCGGTATACCTTGGGACAAGCTAGTCCCAAACATCAAGGGCGTCATTTCAAAATTTGTTGGCATGGTTAACATCGACTTATTCATTAATTTGCAGACCCATATCCCATTGAAAGTCATCGGGAATTTTCTAACAAACATGTTACATGAGTTGAACAAGAATCACATGTCATACAGATCAACACACCTTTGTAAAGGGACAGCCATTCAGTGAGTTAAAATATAGGTCACTGCCCTTAACAGTCTCGAGCATCCATTCTTACATAGGGAGCAACAAAATTTCTTACAAGGAGTAACATTAGGTAACTTAAAGAGCAACTATTTTATTTTCAGCAAAAAAACATGTTACATGAGTTGAACAAGAACCACATTTCATACAGATCAACACACCTTTGTAAATGGACAGTCATTCAGTGAGTTAATAATATAGGTCACTGCCCTTAACAGTCTGGGGCATCCATTCTTACGTAGGGAGCAACAAAATTTCTTACAAGGAGTAACATTAGGTAACTTAAAGAGCAACTATTTTATTTTCAACAAAAAAACATGTTACATGAGTTGAACAAGAACCACATGTCATACAGATCAACACACCTTTCTAAAGGGACAGTCATTCAGTGAGTTAAAATATAGGTCACTGCCCTTAACAGTCTAGAGCATCCATTCTTACATAGGGAGCAACAAAATTTCGTACAAGGAGTAACATTAGGTAACTTAAAGAGCAACTATTTTATTTTCAGCAAAAAAACATGTTACATGAGTTTAACAAGAACCACATTTCATACAGATCAACACACATTTGTAAATGGACAGTCATTCAGTGAGTTAATAATATAGGTCACTGCTCTTAACAGTCTGGGGCATCCATTCTTACATAGGGAGCAACAAAATTTCTTACAAGGAATAATATTAGGTAACTTAAAGAGCAACTATTTTATTTTCAGCAAATAATTGACTATTGTTTGAAGTATAAAAAAGCAAATCATCAATTATAAAAGACTACGTTACGTATTAGTAAAGACCACTCGAACACTGCCCTATCTGCACCAAAAAATTTACCCACACCCACTAGATTCATCCCAAAAAATACGTCGACGGCTAACAACTCCCAAATCATCCTTTCTCCGAGGGAAATTGATACTGCAAATCAATACAAATCTATACACAGTAAAACTACAACGGCGACGATCGAGGAGTTTAATAGCATTTTTTGCATGCTAATTTTGAGATTCTTTTAATAGCGTGTTTGTCATTACACCACTCATTTAATATTATTTTTTATTACATTCAACACCAATTGTAAAACAATTATCAAAAAAACACGAATATAATCTAAAACTTCAATGTTGCCAATGTAATTAACCAAATTCATTCAATCGGGCAAGTATTCATTACAGTAGCTTTCGAAACAACTCGAAAACACAAATTACATGAAAGGGATGCAAGAATTACAATGGATTGTACCCAGCTGTCCAATGTTACCAAAGGTAGCCATAAACAAGCTAACCAACATATTACTTGAAAAATTTCTATGCTGAAAGCTTGTTGAAATTGATGCAATCTTCGAGCAATTTGGTCTCTCTTTCCTCCCAAAGCCAAACACGTGGAATTGATTCAGCAGTAGCCAATGAGTTGCTAAACCAATTATCAGAAAGATCAAAATTTCCCATGATCATGATTCAGCAGTAGCCAATGAGTTGCTAAACCAGTGATTTATTGAAGTTCCCTCCACATGGAGATCATGCCACACGGAGAAAACTCAAGATCAACCCAATTCCCCACAAATTAGAGCATGCCATAGAAAAACCAAAAAACAATTTGGAAAACACAAGGCATCAGACAAACAAAACCCAATTCGGGAAATAGGAGAGAAAATAACCCAATTCAAAATTTTCAGAAAATTACCTTATTCTTCTCAATTCTCCTGACAGCAACACGATCTCCGCTAGACTTGTCAATGATTCATACTCTGAAGCATGAATAGCTTCAGAATTGTGATGCCTCATTATGAGCACTGAAGATACCCCATTGAAGCAAATTCAAACAAAATGAACAACATCATGATGAATTGGTGCTTTGACGTAATCGTGGATTTCAACGTGATGAATAACATTGATATCGGTTTTAAAAAAAAAAAACCGACAACAACATGGTGCTAATTCAAACAAAATGAACATCCTAATCAGATGACTAAAGAATCCAGCCAATGCTGATGGTGCAAGGCATCCAATGCTTGAGATGAAAAACATTATTGAAGTGCCATTAACGACAAATAATTCTATGTACTTCCCAGTTTCGTTTCAAATGTATCAACTATTTGTGCATTTTATCATCTATTAGGCCTCAGCTTTCCATGGTAGGATGCCCAGTAACATAACCTTTCAATAACCAAAATTGATAACACAGCTCATACAAAATAATGATGTTTGACAGTGGTTTCTACTTTCTAGGATTCTTGCTTTTTCAATGTTTTCCCATCTAATTTCGCAACAAAAGGTGATCTGTTGTTAGACAAATATTTTCCTTTCCTCTTTTATTTTTGAGACAATGAAAGTTTAACTATGATGCCAAATAATGAGGAAAAAACTGTCTTTTTAAGGGATCCATTTCAAGGGAGTCAAAGGAACATTCTTCTAATTGCAACATGTGATTTATGAGGGCTCAACTTAGTCAATGCTACACATATACCAAAAAAGTTGGCATCAACAAGGTAACTTTCTATATTTCATTTCCTTAATTGATGGCTAAGGCAGGACTACAATGATAAGACTCTTACGGTGCCTTACATAATAAGCTAAACATTGATGTTTTCACCACAAAGTCAAAGCATCAACAGAAAAATACCAAGTAAAAATGCTTAGTAAATTAACTACTTTGTCTGGCTGGTATTAAATCTCGAAAAGTAGAATATAGACCTTACTTTTGATTCTTTGGAGTGCTCTTACTCAACTGCTTGAAACTTCAAGAATGCCCATGAACACCTACTGATATGTTTGCGAACCTACTTGAGAATCCCAAATCAGACCTTAAAAATGTCATGTTCAGATCAGGTGACCGACCACCTTGATCTTCGGAGAAATCGTTTTACGCCATAAGGCCGTCATCAACCGTAAATGAATGAGCCTATGCCTACTGCCCGAGCTTGTTTTCTAGGCATATGGATTATCTTGTGCAATAAATTTCAGTTTCCTATGCCGAAATCTCTTGAGTCTTCCATGTCATTGCATGAGGATGAGAAAGAACATCATGAAGTAGAAGTGGTACAAAATCTTTCTGCTTGGCATCAATTACACATCCTGAAACCATCATATCTTCTGTTAGCAAATCTAATCTAGTGATAAGCCATTTCAAACAATTGAAATGCCTTTGTTAATGCTTCTACATTAAGGTCATCTCTATTAAACTAGTGACCAGAGAGCACTGGTAATAAAGTACGAAAAAAGTGCATATTTTCTGATCAAACCTTCAGCAATTACAATCCACAACGAGCTTGTCACTTTTTAGCATAACCTCCAACCATTGTAGATCAAGCGACCAAACTCTTCTCTTGCATTTGACCAAAGAAACACCTAGCATCTAGGAAACACCGACACAGAATGCCAAGATTAGGTTTCCCTCCAAATTTGTTCAGCAAAAAACACAAGATTTTGCAGAAATCTTCTTTCTACGCTAGTTTCTATTAATTAAACTATTACTTTTTAACTTTCTCTTAGATTTATGATATCAAGTAAACGCATAAAGAAAAATACGTTTCATTTTCCTTTACTTCATCTCATTATAAAATTCTCAGGAATAATTTTTCTGCACTAATTTCTCGACCAGAAACGGAGCCTTAAACAAATCATGACCAGCAACCAGCCTAGCACTATTTCTGCAGGCAGAATTGTTGAATTCCAACAAATTGCATCTTTTTCATGCATTTCATCAAAAACCCGTCTAAATCAACTTTACCACACCTCATAGACAGATCAAGATTTGCATTCTACAACAACAAATCATACCCATGTCCATGTTTCAAGAAAACCCCATATAGCACCTCTCCATCTTTTAAACTTTGTTTGTCGAGCTAAAGTTTTTAGCCCTAAACAAATAGCGAAATTGAAAGGTTCAAAATATTCACTCGGCATACAAGAGAACATACCCACATCTTCTTTGTATTCAAAGTTTCCAAAGCACCCATGAATCACTGATGGCAAAACAAAAGAATTTGGTTCGGAGATTCCGTCGAACAGCTTGTGGGCAGGGTCAGTGATACACTGATACACATGCGTACAAAGGAGGGGAGAGAGAGAATAATACCTGGTGGGGGAAACTACGAGAGACGCGCGTCTAGAGGCATGATCCTGATTTCGTCTCCCGCCTTCGACGATAAGCCCTCCTGCCCCTCATCCTGATTTCGTCTCCCGCCTTCGACGATAAGCCCGTCACCGCCTGCCTCGATCGTGTCGACGACCTCCTCCAGCAGTCCATGCATGTTTCGGAGAGAGAGAGAGAGAGAAGAAGAAGAAGAAGAAGCAGCAGCTTCGATGGCTGCGGAGAGAGAGAGAGAAGAAGAAGCAGCAACATCAGCTTCGTTGGCTGCGGAGGAGAAGAAGAAGCGGGTTTTAAATGTGTGTGGGGATATATTAGTCTTTTTACGTGGTCCTTTCCATTTATTACAAATTATTTTTAACCTTTTCATATTTAGATGAATTATGTGAAAACTAGTCCATTAGGTGGGGCTTATTTGCCCCAAGGGCCGCTGTCCTGCAATTTTCCCTAATATTTAGTCTATATGTCCAAAGTAGATAATGCTAATGCTTTTAAAGCCCAATATATAAACAGTACTCATGTAATTAATACTCGTACTTGATATAGATTTTTTTTTGGGGTCAAAAGTGAGAATGATAAACGCCCAGCGACACTTACAAAAATAGAGATCATTACAAAGAATTTAGATAAAGCCAAACTAATCGTCTAATAAATACAAAACGAGTAAATCACACGGCAATCGATGTCTTTCATCCTAACCCAGGTATGGCCTGACGCAACATCGACACTTTTAAACTGCTTAACATCTAATTAGGAGTCTCAAACGAGAAAAAAATACAAAGTTAAAGACAAAAGACACCTTGATGCATTGATCATGTCACTCTGTATCATAGCTAGCTAGGAGTATCATTATCATCATATGTAGCATATGAAGCGCGTCAACATGCAAGAACACGTTTGATCGATCGCTTCTCAATAAAGCAGAAGAACATATATAAAGGCTTCCCATTACAACCGCCCACAAAGGAATATAGGAAAATTAGAGAAGACGAAAGAAAAGGATAGGAGAGAAGAAACATAACAGTACTATAGAGTACTAGCTAGATCGACAATCATCAACTTACCTTTGTATGTAGTTGGTTTGTTTGTTTTTTGGGGGGTGAATCTGGAATTTGCTTTTTATGGGTTTGGTACCTCATGAGCAAATTGCACCCTGCTCAAAGTAGACTAGGTGGTGGTTTGGCTTTGTATTTACGGTAAATTGGGCTAAGGTCCATTTTGAAGGTGATTTTGGATGTTTAGTCCAACCCAAATTGTAATAGTGGTGAAGGTCCATTACTGTAACATTTATAAGGTCTACAGTCTTTTTTTGGACAAAAATGCCCCGACTGCCTCTTTATCTATATAATGTGTTATTTTTCTTTTGAGTTGGTGCTTCTCTCTCTCTCTCTCTCTCTCTCTCTCTCTCTCTCTCTCTCTCTCTCCCCTTCGCGATCTTGATTCTCCCTCTGACAATCTCTCCCGATCACGATCTCTGTCTTTGGCGTTTTTCCGATCGCAATCACTGTGGTGATGTATCTCGCTCATGATGTGTGACGATTTCTGACGATTTGCTCCCGATCTGTTCTTAGCAGCTTTTGTTTCTCACTCGTGATCTCTGTGGTGAAACTCTTACTGGTTTAGGGTTCAAAATGAATGTTTTTACTGAGATAGTTTTATCTGTCACTCTATTTTGTGAAATATATTGGATGAGATACTGTTATCTCTTTTAATTTTTGTGTTGATACAGATTTTAATGGTTGAGATAGCATTATCTCTGGCTTTATTCTGGTAGATTTTATTGGTTGAGATAACATTATCTCTTGCTTTTATTGGTTAAGATAGCATTAGCATGAGATGGTAATATTTATTTAACACAACTAGAAAAAGCAGTCTATGAAGCAAGAGATAACAGTATCTCAGACAAATAGAATTCACCTTCAGGTTAGGGTATAATGGCACACCAAGTAGTTACCTGCATTGTAAATGTTTTGGTTTAACCTCCTCTTCCTTCACCTCTTTTACGTCCTCTTCCTCCTCATTTTTTTTCTTCTTCCTCTTCTTCTTCTTCTTCTTCTTTCTTTCGGTTGTTGTTCCTCTTGAGATAGCGTTATCTCTTTTAATTTTTGTGAAATTTACTGGCTGAAATATATTAGCTGAGATACTGTTAAAACGGATGAGATAATAGTATCTCAGCCAAGTCAATTCACAAATATACTAAAGGATAAATCAAGAAATAGTAATATCACAATGTAAACACATGCGAAGACTCCATTACACAATATTTGACATGTTTATGTCATTTTTCCTGTTAAAACGGATGAGATAATAGTATCTTAGCCAATTCAATTCACAAATGAACTAAGAGATAACTCTATCTGCCAGAAATATAGTGTATCGACAAAAATGAAGTAAGAGATAACAATATCTCAGATAAATAGTGTTGGTAACTCAAAAACTTAATAAAGAGATAATGTTATCTCGTCAAAAACATTTTCTGATTGTATTTTACAACAAGGGATAAAGCTAGCAATAGATAGTAATATCACAATGTAAACACATGCGAAGACTCCATTACACAATATTTAACATGTTATCTGTCATTTTTCCTGTTAAAACAGATGAGATAATAGTATCTCAGCCAATTTAATTCACAAATAAACTAAAAGATAGCTCTATCTGCCAAAAATATAGTGTATCAGTAAATATAAAGCAAGAGATAACAGTATCTCAGATAAATAGTGTTGGTATCTCACAAACTAGATAAAGAGATAATGTTATCTCGTTGAAAATATTTTCTGATTGTATTTTACAACAAAGGATAAAGCAAGAGATAGTAATATCACAATGTAAACACATGCGGAGACTCCATTACAACGATGATGACAGCGATGGTGACAAAAACACGTGTATGTTGGGTATTTTTGGAACGCGTGTCCATATAAGGATTGGAACCACTATGAAAAGTTTAGGTGGACTAATTGCACGTTGGACCCTGTAGTGTGTCCTTATCAACAAGGCTCCCTTGTATTTATAGGGAACAACATTTGTTGGGTAGCACTACAGTCACCGAAGGGAAAATGCGGTGGCCGGCCATTGCACGCCGTTTGGGGCTCACTCCGGGCCCCGCACGGATGATCTGATCCGTTCAATAATTTAAAAAAAAATTCGAGTGGGATTTGCGAAAAATTAGCTCAATCTGATATGTGTAGGTGCTCGGATCAAGCTTCTCATCTTTGAAAAATCGGAAAATATGGAAAGATTGGGTTTTTCCGATTTTCCAAAGATGAAAAGCTTGATCTGAGCACCTACACATATCGGATCGAGCTGATTTTTCGCATTGCTGACTCGGTTTTTTTTTTTCTTTCTAAAATTATTTAACAGCTCGGATTATCTGTGCGGGGCCTGGAGTGGGCCCTCACGGCATGCGGTGGCTGGCCACCGTATTTTGGATTCGGTGGTTGTAGACTTTCTGTACAAAACGACACGAGCACATGTGAGCATGTGGAAATTTTTATTTCTCTTTTCCAGGATGTGATTGACGAGATCCTGAAATTTGAATAAAAAATAAGACGATTGGATTGACACACATAGCGGATTGAGCTGATTTTTCACCAGACTCTTTTTTTTTTAAATTGTTGAACGGCACGAATTTTCTATGCGGGACCAAGATTGGGCCCCGCGCGGACATCGGTGGAGAATCGATAAGGCCACCGTCGGTGGCAGTAGCTTTTTCGAAAGTCGAAGATATAGGCGTATAGTAACCATCGCGTTTGTTTTCATTTCTTTCTCATCATTGTTTAATTAATTTTTCTTTTCATTTTTTTTAACACAGTTGTTAATTTCCTTCCTGTACAAGTAATGATAAATTATACAGCATGCCAAGCAATCCTTACATGCACAACACATGAGATTTGAAATATCTTCAACGTGTATGCTTACTATGAATATATCCTATAACTACTGTGTAATAGAAGGTTTTTTTTTTTGATCCGATCTGTAATAGAAGGTTGATCATGAGAGCAAGAGTTCTGTATTCTGTTTGTATAAGTATGAGAGAGTGTGAGTAGAGTGTTCTGTAACTCCTCATCTTAAATATAATCCGGCTGCCCCCCGTGGACGTACCCGATTTTGGGGAACCACGTAAATCTTTGTCTCTGTGTTTGTGTGTGTGTTTGTGTTCTGGTTTGGTCCTTAGTTTCCGCAACAATTGGTATCAGAGCATTTGGTTACCAAGAACACAAACACTCTCTGTTTCTGCTCTGTTTTTCCGTTTCTGTCCAGAAAATTACAGTCACGGAATTCTGATCAAAAACTCAGTTTAAGCACTGAGTCTTGTGCGTCTCTTCGAGACGATTCCAACGCACCAAGGCCCGTCGCAAACTGAGCACCACAGAAGCTACACGCTCCGTTCGACGGAGGTGCGTTCACCACGAGTTCTGTCCAGATAGAACCCAGTTCCGAAAAGTGATCGGAAATTTTTTTTGATCAAAGAGTCAAAGACCCAGATCCGGCTAGTTGAGACGATCAAAACCCCGCAAGAATCGTCGACAACCGATTACCGGAGTGTCCTCGCGCGCGGTGCAAAGCAGGCGCGTGTAACTCGCGTTAGATCTACGTGCACCAGTGAAATCCACGCCTCAAACAGTGGTCAACGCCCAGTCAGTACACCACGTGTCGCCTAGTCAGCGACACCTGTCATTCACGTCAGCAGATACGTCATCTGCCACGTGTCATACAGTCATCCGCCACGTCAGCATACGGGATCCACAAGTGCTGGGTCATCAGCCACGTGTCATTCCACGTAAGCGCCAAGTGGGCGCCACGTGTTCGACACCTCAGCAAAAGCGGTCCAGTCAACCGTCCAGTCAGCAGAATATTCCTTGGTACAAAGGAATATTCCAAAAATCTGTTTTTTGTGATTACGGAGTCGTCTGAACTTCGTTTCGCGCCCGTGAGTAGTCAATTTTGACTATCTCGACGTTCCGGATCCAACCCAGCGCTCCGTTTCTTGAGATTTTGCCCCGAAAAATCTGTTGGGAGTATTTTCAGCCGTAAAACTCCCATTTTTGACTTTGTTGGATGTCCAGCATCGACGAGGAGAGCCCTAGTGTTGTTTCTTCAACACCTATGGACAAATCATCAGATAAGAAGACTTCAGACGAGCCCTCGGCCAGTTCCTACATGAGGAGGAACTCAGTTTCAAATGCCAAGTTCGAGGTGGATAAGTTCGATGGCACAATTAACTTCGGCATGTGGCAATGCGAAGTTCTGGATATTCTAAATCAACAAGATTTGGAATGCACTTTGGAGGATCGTCCCGAGGATATGCCCGCCTCCGATTGGGACAAGCTTAATCGGCAAGCTTGTGGCACGATCCATCTTTGTTTGTCCAAAGACATCAAGTATTCCGTCATGAGGGACAATTCTGCCAAGGAGTTGTGGCAGAAATTGGAGAGCAAGTACATGACGAAGAGCATAGAGAACAGACTCTACCTGAAGAAGAGACTGTATCAGTTTCAGTATCAACAAGGTGCGTCAATGAACGAACATCTAAATAGTTTCAATAAAATTTTGGCCGATTTGCAAAATCTTGATGTTAAAATTGACGATGAGGATAAGGCACTTTTGTTGATAAATTCTTTGCCTGATACATATGACCACTTAGTTACTACCTTACTGTATGGAAAAGATGAAATTCGTTTTAATGACGTTTGCTCAACTTTGATTAATAACGAGGTACGGAAGAAGGATCAACAAGTTCATCGAGATCCCTCTTCATCAGCACTATCAGTAAGGGGAAGGACCGAATCAAGGAATAAGCAGTCCGAGAGGAGACGGTCCAAGTCAAGAGGCAAATCAGCTGAAAGGAATCAGAAATTCGGTGACAGGAAGCAAATTGCAAAGGACGAGTGTGCCTACTGTCACGAAACGGGGCACTGGAAGAAGGATTGCCCTAAAATCAAGGAACAACAACAACAACGAGCGAACGTCGCCAGAGGAGAGGTTGACGACATGGCATCAGCCTTGATTGTTTCATTAGACACGAATTCAGATGAATGGATTCTAGACTCGGGATGTACCTACCATATGTGTCCCCATCGGGATTGGTTCTCAAACTTCCAGGAGATTGACGGTGGCGTAGTTTTGATGGGCAACGACAATGCCTGCAAAACTCAAGGAATAGGTACAATCCGACTCAAGTTGCGCAACGGTACAACCAAGCTTTTGACAGATGTCCGGTATGTCCCGGATTTGAAGAAAAATTTGATTTCTCTTGGAACCTTGGATGCAAAAGGTTACAAGATTACTTTAGAAGGTGGAGCCCTGAAAGTAACCCATGGTGCATTAGTGGTCCTGAAAGGCACTCGGAGGGGAAACTTATACTTCCTTGACGGGAGAACAGTTACAGGAGGAGCAGCCATCTCCAGCAGCAGCTCAGATGACGCTACAGATGACATTTCCCGACTTTGGCACATGCGCCTAGGTCATGCCGGAGAGAAAGCTTTACAAGGATTGGTGAAGAAAGGTCTCCTAAAGGGGGCCAAGACGGGGAAGTTTGGATTCTGTGAGCACTGTATTCTGGGCAAGCAGACCAGGGTCAAATTTGGCACCGCAGTTCATCGTACGAAGGGTATTCTGGATTATGTTCATTCAGATGTTTGGGGGCCCACAAAGACAGCAACTTTTGGTGGCAAACGGTGGTTTGTCACGTTTATTGATGATTTTTCACGAAGAGTATGGGTTTATCCCATGCGACGCAAGGACGAGGTCCTTGACACCTTCCTTCGTTGGAAGCAGAGGGTGGAGACTCAGACTGGCAGAAAAATCAAGGTACTTCGGTCAGACAATGGTGGTGAGTATACTTCAGATCCCTTTCTCAAAGTATGTCAGGAGGAGGGGATAGTCCGACATTTCACCACCGCGAAGACTCCACAGCAAAATGGAGTTGCAGAAAGGATGAACCGCACTTTGGTGACTAAGGTGCAGTGCATGTTGTCCAACGCCGGTTTGAGCAAAGTATTTTGGGGAGAGGCTGTCGCATATGCCTGTCAGTTGATCAATAGGCTACCGTCAGAGGCACTTGGTGGACGGACTCCCATGGAGGTATATTTTGGTCAGTCTTCGACTGATTATGATCGGCTGCATGTATTTGGTTGTCCTGCTTATTTTCATGTCACAGAATCTAAGCTGGATCCTCGAGCCAAGAAGGCTATATTTGTTGGCTTTACTCCAGGTGTAAAGGCCTACAGACTCTGGTGCCCGGAGTCTAAGAAGATTATTACCAGCCGAGATGTTACTTTCGATGAGTCGGCCATGCTTCCGACCAACTCTCGAAAAGTTAACACCATTCCAGGGTGTTCAGAGCAAGTGGAGCAAGTGGAGCTGGAGGTTCCTGTAGTTCCAGTCCCTACCACTTCACCACCACAAGAGCACCACAGTGATGTTTCAGATTCGAGTTCCGAGTCTGATGATGTTTCAGTTCCCGAGGCTGTAGCGCCAACTCAGTCTATCGCTACTAGCCGTCCGAGGAGGGAGATTCGAAAACCTGCCCGATATGATGGTATGGTCGCATACGCCCTTCCAGTTATCACAGGTGTTCCGAATACGTACAAAGAAGCAGTTACAGGATCAGACAGCTCTCAGTGGAAACAGGCCATGGACGAGGAGATGAGTTCTCTTCATAAGAATCAAACTTGGGAGCTGGTACCGCTTCCCAAAGGGAAGAAAGCTATAGGATGCAAATGGGTCTACGCCAACAAGGAAGACAGTTCGGTTAAGAGTGGTGTCAGACATAAGGCCAGATTGGTGGCAAAGGGTTATGCTCAGCGCGAAGGGATTGACTACAATGAGGTCTTCTCTCCGGTGGTGAAGCATGCATCGATCCGCATTCTATTATCTTTGGTTGCGCAGTACGACCTTGAGTTACAACAACTCGATGTCAAGACTGCATTTTTGCATGGCGACTTGGACGAGGAGATCTATATGTCACAACCAGATGGTTTCAAGGTCTCCAGAAAGGAAAACTGGGCTTGCCGTCTCCGCAAGTCACTATATGGCTTGAAGCAGTCGCCACGACAATGGTACAAGAGATTTGATCAGTTTATGGCTACGCAGAGGTATACTCGCAGCAGTTTTGACCATTGTGTTTACTTTCGTAAACTTCGTGATGGTTCCTTTATCTATTTGCTCTTATATGTCGATGATATGCTAATTGCATCTAAGAGCAAGGTGGAGATTTCTCGGTTGAAGGCACAACTGAGTTCAGAATTCGAAATGAAAGACCTTGGAGAAGCAAGGAAGGTCATTGGGATGGAGATTCAGCGCAACAGGAAGCAGGGCACAGTTTGCTTGTCGCAGACTCAGTATCTAAAGACTGTACTTCAACGGTTTGGCATAGATGGGAAAGCTAAACCCGTGAGTACACCGTTAGCCCCGCATTTTAAGCTCAGCGCTTCGATGTCACCTCGTACTGATGCGGAACGAAAGCAGATGGCCCAAGTTCCGTATGCCAACGCTGTGGGATCCTTGATGTATGCGATGGTATGTACCAGACCTGATATTTCACATGATGTCAGTATGGTTAGCAGATATATGCATGATCCAGGAAAGGGTCACTGGCAGGCCGTGAAATGGATTCTCAGATACATTCAAGGCACAGTTAATGTTGGCCTAAAATTTGGGAAAGATCAGAAAATTGGTGATCAGCTTGCAGTTGGTTATGTAGATTCAGATTACGCTGGTGATCTGGATAAGAGGCGGTCAACTACTGGTTATGTTTTCACTATGGCAGGAGGACCAGTTAGTTGGCATTCGACTTTACAGTCCACGGTTGCACTATCTACTACAGAGGCTGAATATATGGCTGTGACTGAGGCCATAAAAGAAGCCATTTGGTTGCAGGGTTTGATTGGTGATTTGGGTGCCAAACAGGAGCACGTCAATGTCTACTGTGACAGTCAGAGTGCCATTCATTTGGCAAAGAATCAGGTGCACCATGCCAGGACGAAGCATATAGATGTCCGCTTTCACTTTGTTCGGGAGATTCTGGAAGAAGGGGACATATTGCTTGAGAAAATTGCCACTGCAGACAACCCAGCTGATATGTTGACGAAGGTTGTTACTGGGATCAAGTTCAATCATTGTTTGGACTTGATCAACATCTCTCCAGTTCAGAGCGCCTAAGGGCACATTGGGGGCAGCAGCGGATCTTGGAGAATTGTCGCCAAGGTGGAGATTGTTGACTTTTGAGGCCATGTTTTGGCTCCATCCTGTACACATGCAGACTTGCATTTTCTCAGTAGATTTGGCGTGGGTTGCATTTAATGCAATTGATTCTCCATGTGGGAAATTGAAGTCAAAGATTGGCAGCCTATGAAGATTTCTCAAGCCACGCTCAGATTTGGAAATCCCAGGCGTGGATATGCAATTAATGAGCCTTGCATGGCTCATGAACAGGGCCTTTCTCCTTTGCCTATAAATTGAACCCTCTGCACTTGTATTTGGTGTGCGAAAATCAGAGAGGAATCTGAGAGCAAGAGTTCTGTATTCTGTTTGTGTAAGTATGAGAGAGTGTGAGTAGAGTGTTCTGTAACTCCTCCTCTTAAATATAATCCGGCTGCCCCCCGTGGACGTACCCGATTTTGGGGAACCACGTAAATCTTTGTCTCTGTGTTTGTGTGTGTGTTTGTGTTCTGGTTTGGTCCTTAGTTTCCGCAACAGATCAAAGGTTTTATTCTTTCTTCCTGTGTGAAGGTTTTTTCATAAATGAGATTACAAAGGTTTTCGATAAATTCTCGTAAGTTATTGATTCGTCTAGTAAACTTGACAAGCCGAATTAAAGGAACCCATTGGAAGAAAACAACACCAACTGTTCCTAGTTCCTACAAATTTTGGGCTTACTCAATGGCCGATCCAAGGAAAGGTTAGAGATGCGGTCTCCTTAGGCCAAGGCATTGAATTTGAACCCCCAGAATTCTCGAAAATGGCGGACCCTTGTATTGGAATAACGTGAACCATCTGATTAAAAAATAGACAATGATGTGTTTAGATAATTAATACATGCTGAGAATATTTGTTAATGCTGAAAATGTCCTTGACGGGTATTAATTATCAAAACACGTCATGAGCCGTCATTTTCCCAATAAAGAATAACTTGAACCCTTATAATTGGCCCAAACCATAGGTCCACCTGTTGGTTGAGGCCCAATCAGCAATAGCACAGGCGAATAATACCAGTGTCATATAGTATAGTATAATATTACCTAGGGAAAAATTCAAAAAAACCCCTGAACTTTGAACTCAATGTCAAATAGGCACCTGAACTTAAATAAACTTCAATTGAACACCTGAACTTTCACTCCGTTATCAATTTACCCCCTGCCGCCTGAATCCGTGACTTGTCGTTAACGGCACAGTTAAAAAAAAAATACTTACCACCAATTTGCAATCCTATGAAGCAGAAACGTGATTATGAGAGCTTTAGAGACAAAATTTGATTATGTCTCTTTAGAATAATATGATCAGAATAATAAAATCTTCACACCCGTTCAAACGGATTAAAAATTGGAGCACTTAATTTTTTAACCATATTTTTTAATATATAAACGGTCTCAAAAAATTAAGTGCTCAAATTTTCACTCCGTTCGAATCGGTGCAAAGATCTTTTTATTCTTATCATATTATTCTAAAGGGTCGTAATTCATTTTTATCTCTAAGGCTCTCATATTAAGTATGTGTTCTTTATTTAGGACCCTATAGAGCAGAAATGTGATTATGAGCACTTAATTTTCTGAACACTTAATTTTTTATGAGCACTTAAATATCTTTGTACTGATTCAAAACGGAGTGAAAATTTGAGCACTTAATTTTTTATGACCGTTTATATATTAAAAAATATGATTAAAAAATTAAGTGCTTCAATTTTTAATCCGTTTGAACGGGTGTGAAGATCTTATTATTCTGATCATATTATTATAAAGAGACATAATCAAATTTTGTCTCTAAGGCTCTCATAATCACGTTTCTGCTCCATAGAATTGCAAACTGGTGGTTAAAAGTCAATGTGGGTAGGGGCTGATGTGCCTTTGGGGCAGCAGAGCCCCCGGGTCCGGGTAATAAGTGGAGAGAGATAGAGAGAGAAATGTTGGAAGTAGGGGGAATTTTTTTTAAAATTCTTTTTGAAAATTTGAGCACTTAATTTTTTTTTAGACCGTTTATATATTAAAAAATATGGTTAAAAAATTAAGTGCTCCAATTTTTAATCCGTTTGAACGGGTGTGAAGATCTTATTATTCTGATCATATTATTCTAAAGAGACATAATCAAATTTTGTCTCTAAGGCTCTCATAATCACGTTTCTGCTTCATAGGATTGCAAACTGGTGGTAAGTATTTTTTTTTTAAACTGTGCCGTTAACGACAAGTCACGGATTGAGACGGCAGGGGGTAAATTGATAACGGAGTGAAAGTTCAGGTGTTCAATTGAAGTTTATTTAAGTTCAGGTGCCTATTTGACATTGAGTTCAAAGTTCAGGGGTTTTTTTGAATTTTTCCCTATTACCTATTGCCAGTGTCGAGTTGAGTCAAACACTGTCTCTGTTTATTGTGAAGATGACGGCCCATGACGTGTTTTGATAGTACCTTCTTGAAATACAGTATGTCATAGCCTATTGCAGCTGGTTTGTTTGTGAATGCCTCTCCATTTTCGCTAAAATTTTGCAAATACAAAGCCTGGTGTGCATGCTCTTATGGGCATTTGTTTAGTTATCGATTCCGATCCGATGTTCCAATTAAGGCCAGCCCACGATAGTATCCTAATTCCTCGATCAATTAACTTAGGAGTATAAAAAATTAGGTTCATTTATCCGAAATCAATGTAAATTTAGTATAGTCCAGTCTGTCTTTAGCTTGTCCCTAGGCCCACCCGACTCATATGGGTAGGGTTGGGGCCTGGGGGCTAGAGGATTTGAAGCTTGATCTGCGGGAATACTAACTAACCCGGTCCTAGCCTCGAGGATTTTAATCTATATCAAAACTTTACTCAAATTGAGTTAGACAAAAACCCTTATTTAATTTTTTGAAGGCAAATTCACATATTTATATCTATGACTCTGCCATTAATGAAATATTTATTCATATTTTGTGCACGGGTTTGAGTTACCCATTGGAGCACACAATATCAAATTAAACACATACTTTTACTCAAATCTGAGTGAAAATTTGAGTATAGGGTGGAGATGCTAGCCCTTTTGGACGCAAGGATTTAAGTGGAAGAAGAAAGAATACCTCCGTCCCATAATGTTTGTCCGGTCCGCAAAATGAGAACGTAAAAATAATTTAAATTTTGCAAGGAAAAATTAAATTCTTTTCAACAATTCACTAGATCTCGACGAGTTCTTTTAATTTATGAAAAAAATTTGAATTTTTTCTTAAAAAAAGTTTATTACATTTTTTAGCTCTCATTTTGAAGACCGGACAAACATTTTGGAACGGAGGGAGATAGAACATATCATTTCAACCCTTTTCTTTTCCAATAAGTCTAGGTACACTATACTAAACCACTACACCATCCGCTACATTTTTTATGGAGCTCATTTCGGGTCCCACAAAAAATACAGAAAAATATCCATAAATTTGAAAATAATATTTTAGGGGGCCCTGTAAAAAATCAGCTCTAACGGGTATCGGTAAGTATTATTTCTAGATTTGTAGGAGCGAAAATGCACAACTGCGCAATTTCGAACATACGAACCCAGAAATAATATTTATCAATATCCGTTAGAGCTGATTTTTTACATGGCCTCATAATACATTATTTTCAAAAAATTGACATTTTTTTGTATTTCTGTTAAATCCTGAGTGGACTTCACAAAAAATATAATGGATGGTATAGTGATTTGGTAGAGTGTATGGAGCATCTCTCTTTATTTTCTTATCAATCACATCATCCAAAGCCGCTGCAACGTATCATCCAAGCTAACCTCAGGGGAATTGCGCTCTGTGGCTCTACTGCCTACTGGGGCCGGAGAGAGAGAGAGAGAGGGCAGGGGGTGAGGTGGGTGCTGAAAAAGGAGGGCAGGAGATGGGGGAGAAGGAATTGGATTACGTGCTGGTACCATTAGGGTTGGCGGTGTTTGGAATGTACCACGTTTGGCTCCTCTTTTCCATACTCCGATATCCCACAAGAACCGTCGTCGGACTCAATGCCGAGAGCCGTAACCAGTGGGTCTTCTCCATGATGTCTGTTAGTCTTCCCAAACCCTCTCTTCTCTCCCCGTATATATCTGCACGTATAGGCATATTGATGTATTCGTGCGTATGTATTGTCTCTCTCTTGTTTCAAGTTTCTAGGCTTCTAGCTGCTACCTGTGTGCACACCACATGTTTGTCCGAATCAGTGGCGAAACCAGAATTTGGAGAAAATTTTCAATGCAATGTTTATTCTTAACTCCTCTCACATGGGAGATTCACACATACATGGATCCACATCATGTGAGAGGGCGTTACAAATAACAGTTGCAATTTTTCTCCATATGTATTGTATTCGTGCGTATGTATTGTCTCTCTCTTGTTTGAAGTTTCTAGGCTTCTAGCTGCTACCTGTGCGCATACCACATGTTTGTATGAATCGGTAGTGAAACCATAATTTGAAGAAAGTTTTGAATGCAATAGTTATTTGCAACGCCTCTCTCACATGGAGTGGGCTCACACATTCATGGGACCTACATCATGTGAGAGGGCGTTACAAATAACCATTGCATGATTTTTTGTTTTTAAAGAAGTTGAGTTTGGGGTTGGGGTGGGTGGGGAAATTAAAATAAATTTGCCGCTGATAATAAATTACTAATAGGTAATAGTAGTAAAAAAGTGCACGTTTGAAGGTTAATCATCTATTATTACCAGCGACAGACTTGCCTAGTAGGGGCCCGGAATCACGTGTATTTTCATAATAACAAAAAGAATACATTTTACTAGTATATAGTGCTCCTTGTGAGGTACGAATAAGAGACGATATTGTGTTTGTATATGCGTAGCCACTATTTAATACCGAACCTGAAAAATGATTGATAACTTGAAATCTTAAGAATTTTTATCCCACATAGAAAGAAATTTTAAGAATTTTTTTTTTCACTAGAAGGGACTTGCAGGGGCCAATCTCATAGAATTTTCCCTTTTTTATGTAAACATTAGTATAATATGCGAGAATATTTGAAGTTGTGTAGGGCCCGGTCCCCCCTTGCAACCCCCATGACTGCCCCTGATTATAACCCCCAAAAGTCTACAAGTTTCAAGGTTAATCATTCCCAATACAAAATTAGTTTTAGAATCAATACTTCAGTGTTGGAAACATAAAGTATAAACAAGTCCAAAAAAAATTACTCACAAGCAAGGTCCTCTTCGTCCACTAAAAGTACTTGTTATCACATAACCAATACTCAATATTTAAAAGCGGAGAGTTGCTGCATCACAAATGAGTATTTGTAGTTTTAGGCTTAAGTCATTGCATCTGTGTCCGATTTTAAAGGCATCTGGGTTCCGTAAATATTTCTCTCTTTTTGTGAAACATGTATTGTGCATGCGTTTGGCATGTGAGAGAGGACCTGAAATACAATATTTCTGATCATTGCCTGATGAGGTTTTGAGAATTCGAAATGGATAGAAATTAGTTCGAAGAGGATTTAAAGTTCACAATAGGATCCAATGACCTGTATAGTTTTCAATGTAATATGTTTTCATGTGTCGGTTTGGTAGTTTGAGAAAGATGCTTTCTTTCTGATTGCAATCTGTTAATTTCACGTCTTCCCTCATTTTGTAAGCTCAAAGACTGCTCTCCATATTCTTCGTAACTGTTCATTGTTTTTATGTGTTGATTCTTCCTGCCTACGTAATACAACTCTTGGTAGAAATAAGCTTTCTTCCTCTAATGGTGCCCGTGTTGTCATGGTTTACCATTTTAATCATGAGTTTTTCGGACCTGGGAAGATGGGTTGATCGTCAAATTTTACGATTTTATATACCCACGGTTTTGTGATGTGTATGAGTGTACCATAAAATGCCCAACTTGGGTATCTTCTGCAACAGTGTATGACTAATTTAGTGTTCTATGTACTTCTACTTGCTTGGGAATTCTTCCTCTCTTCCCTTATTGCAAATTCAGTGGGAAGCGCTGGCTCCAACTCGTTTCCATTACCTATTACCAGGGTCATGTTGTGTCTAGTGTCAGATTGTTCCAGCTGGAGCTATTATGTGGGTTACTAACTTTTGTGAACGCAACGGTGTAAACATTACCTTCTTCAAATGGACCTCTTTTCTTTCCCACAATTAGTCTAAGTGTTGAATGTCCAACACAGATACTTTATACATTTAGAACAGTCCTTGTAACCTCAGCAAAGAGCAATTGAACGCAAGGTTTTATGACTGGTGCAAATAACTATGGGCAGTAAAGAACAAAAAACTCTGTAAATGATTGGAAGTAGAAGGAAGATGGTAGAAGGATGTGAAGGCAAACCTCTCTGGTGGTTTGAAGCTTGACAGTCAAATGAAACCAGCTGTCTGAAGATTGATTGAGGATATCACTTCAGAAGCAATAAAAGGAAGACCGAACAGACAAATGAGGCTAAATGTCAAGGGAATGACATAATTAACTGCTTTATTAGTTTTGTTCTCGGTCAAAAGACTCAAAACTAAACATCAAATATCGGAGCTCCAAAGTCAGTATCTTAGTATTAATATGACTTGTGAACTAAGAAGCACGGATACGGATATGGGACACGGACACGGACACGATAGGGATATGCACACGTTATTTTTCCAAAAACTAGGACATGGACACGTTGGGGGATAAAGTACATAAATAAATATATTTATATACATAAATTCAATATTATGTAAAAAAATATTTTTTCCAAATTAAAGATGAAAATATGAGAATAGCGGATTCTGTTTTCATTGTTAAGTTATTTGATATTGGCTTTAAATTTGGTTCATATCTCAAATAATACATTGTTACTCCATTTCTAAGTTTTAAAAATTACATAACCACCCAATACTTGTCCGATTCGTGTCGAGTACGTGTCGGAGCGTGTCCAAAACGTGTCCAACTCAGAAAAAAATAATTAAATATTCGGACACATAATTTCACATGTCGGACACATGTCGGGAACGTGTCCGTGTCCGATACATGTCCGACACGGATACAAATTGTAGATGTGTCCGTGCTTCTTAGCTTGTGAATGCTTTGAATTTGAATGCTACATGAAAGTATGCACCATAGGGGATTTCGGAAGTTTTTTCTGCTTCATGATTGTAAACCTTCCTGATAAGATTAATAATTGGCTGGAAGTTTTGAGTATCTATTTTAAGTAACATGGAAGACACACTTGTTCATGGAATACCCTAGTAGTATTTTTAACTTGTCTTTTGACCCTCATAATTGATTTGTGTCTACCATAGTTTCCTTTCTGAGTCTACCCCTTCTTTTGCTCTGAATATACTTGCGTTTTGGCTCGTAATTTCTTGCCATATGGAATATCTTAGTTTTGTTTCTTGGCATTGACATATGACTCTATTAAATATTCCTAGATGATGCATCCATTAAAGATCACATGTTTGATCCTGACTGTCCTCTTAACGCTGTATTTTGCACCAGAGCGCTTTTTCTGATCATAGTTTTCTGCAGAATAGTTTCTGAGCAATCATACTCATATATCCATTTTGGTTACAAAAAGAAATCAGAATAGAATGAGACTTAGTTTGGTGTAATGAAGAATTTGATTGAACCCCCGGCTGGCCTAGTAGTCAAGGCCTGGGACTTAGGGGTTTGTTCCCTCCTAAGGTCTCAGGTTTGGAACATCCAAGGTGCTATCAACTTTTTTGGGGCCACTAGAGGTTTGTCCGGTCGTTAACTTCAGGGCCCCCGGATTACTCAAGGTGCACACAAGCTGGCCCGATGCTCAAACACCTGGTTATCAAAAAATGAAGGATTTGACTGGCTGTGTTTTATGTATGAACATCTGCATGTTCCATAGCCTTAGGAGCACAAGATATCATGATTTTTCTTCTTTACAAAAGTTTGGGCATACAAATCATCTTTTGCCTATCTTATCTATCTAATTGTTGTCATTTTTATACTAACTTTTAGAGTACGGGTACTACTTGCTTTAATGGTGTTTAGGTATTCTTTTGAAACTATAAAGAGAACTACGGTGATGTTGAATTAAGCATAGTGCTGGGTGAAGTGTCACTAAGAGGGGAAGTCCAATCACCGAATTGCCAATGATATTCATTATCAATAATATTTGATAGGGGACTCCTCTGGAGATGATTAATTTGAAGTAGCAAGTTATGGTGGTGGTGATAATAGAGTTCGTCTATATCAATATCATAATATTGGCCACGATTGAGACAATTTGAAATCCATGGAGTTGTAATTTTGTAGAGGAACGTTAATTTTCATTATTCATAGTAGTGATAATCCATTTTCTCAATAGATGGCATCTGATATATTCTGAAAACTAACCTTATAGTCCAAGAATGTGATGTAATTTTAGTTTTTGGAAGTAATGGTTTTGTACTATTTCTTGTAGGATCCGCTAAAGAATGGGGTTTTGACTGTCCAAACAATCCGCAACAACATAATGGCTTCTACACTTCTGGCAACCACAGCAATAACTCTTTGTTCTTTGATCAGCGTTTTCGTCAGCAACTCATCAAGTTCTTCCAATGTATCATCACAACTGATTTACGGCAGCAAAACTCCACTCGTGTCCTCAATCAAGTACTTTTTCCTCATGTTGTGCTTCCTTGTTGCCTTTATGTGCAATGTGCAGTCTATTAGGTACTATGCCCATGTTAGCTTCCTGGCTACCTTGCCTACGTTACAAGCTAAAAGGGAATCCATCGAGTATGTTGCGAGAAGCTTAAACCGGGGTAGCTTCTTCTGGTCACTCGGTTTGCGAGCGTTTTACCTTTCGTTCCCTCTCTTCCTTTGGCTTTTTGGTCCCATACCCATGTTTGTGTGTTGCTGCATAATGTCTTTTGTGCTCTATTTCTTGGACACTACTACCAGTTTTACGCGGGACCTTCACAGTCACTCCATGAAAGAGGAAACACACACTCATGATGTTGGGTCATTATGTTGATGATGGTCATTAGTAAGAACACTGCTTTTATTTACTGTTACTCTCCAATTGTAGTATCAATGGAAGAAAATTCTCTTGTAAATTGACTAGCGAAAGTAGACTTTCGTGCGCGTGAGAAGTTTCGCGGACTTCCTTTCAAAAGCATTATACCAGCAATAGTAGGTATTTGTTGGAGTTTGTCCCACATCGGTTAATTATCTTCTCCAAAACTAGTATATGAGCTGTGCGGCCTCTCCATTCATTGCCAATTGGTATTTAGTTGGATGCTTTAACAGTATCCATGTGTTGCATGTGATTTAGTTTAGGGTCTGTTTGGATTGCAAGGGATTCCAAATAAAGGGATTTGATATAGTTCAAATTTATATTTTCGGTAGTTTACGTGAAGAGTTTGATACTATTGAGTTTGAGAGCTCTATTGTGATGGATTTGAAGTAGCCTTTTAAAGGGAAGGGTTTGAAATCCTTAAAAGTTAAGGATTGTAGCTGTAGAATGATACAAATAGAATACCCCCTTTCTACGATGAACCGGAATAACATCTGATCTTGTTTCTGCATCTCCTACTTTAGTTTCACAAGCCACCTATAACTAAACTTCCTTGTGTTTTCGTTAAAATTGAATATCAAATCTTTGGCGGAGGGGATAAATGAATAGTTACACAGTGATGTGTGTTTGTACAAACAAGTTGTAAATATTTGATCCTGTTTTTCCTTTTCCGAGCATTGCTGCGCGAGGCTAGAAAAAAGTTGCTTATGCATTTGCGTTTCAAGTTATGTATTGGCTATGGCGATCAATTTATGATGCTTGAGGTTATAGGTATCTATTTCAAATTTAGTTCTCCAAAAAAAAGAAAGAAGAAGAAGATAGTGACAACAGTTCTGAGGTGAATCTGAAGAAGAAATTCTCTCAGTTTCTTGAACTTCTGAAAGATGCTCCAACCTACGCAAACAGAAACTTCAAAAGGAAAAAGCAGTTTTCTCATAGTAAAAATGCGAGGAGGACTCTTGAGAATAGGATTCCAGACATCATTCCGAAGAGTTATGACTCGAAAACAAAAACCAAGAAAATAAACCACACTTCTGAGGTCGGTATCATGCCTCTTTGTACCTTGTTTTAGACAAGCATCGACAAAGCCACTTCAAACAGAAAGATAGTACAGGGAACGGATCACAAGATGTGAAACCCTAAATTGCTTAGATAGACACTAGGGCTGTGTTTGGATCTTGAATGTATGGGGAGTTTTGTTCTGAGAAAAAGAAAATGTAAAGCGATTCTGCAACATTCTCTTCGCACAGTTTCTTTTTCCTTCCCGCAAATCCGAGATCCAAATACAGCTCCTAAAGCAGAATCCTTTCAAGTTGGGACCTCAGGAGTCCCCAGAAACCTTTGAACCAAGAAGACATTGCCATTGTTCAACTGCAGAATGTTTCCAGCCAACCGTAGCATTATCTCGACATAAGCATCTTGAAGCCTTCCCAGAAGATTACTACTACTCTTTGGTGTTGCTTTCTTCGGTTTCGGCTTAATCTTTGAATACTTCTTCTGGCTGCATCCAATATCTGCCCTTGAGCTCTTGTCTTTCGTAGCAGAAACTTTACTTAGCCTCTGGTATTGCCTTCTCATGTTGTGCCTTTTCAAGCTTCCACACAAGGTAGTGTGTGACTCCATGCTTGTGTGTGTGTGTGTGTGTTAGTGTGTAGGTCATGTGTATGAAGGAGTAGTGAAATTGTTTGTGGAGAAGTAATGTGGACTTTAATTGTTTCAACCATAACCAACCTTTTTTTTTTTAACGAAGCAACAGCCCTATAGTCAGGCCACTTCTTGAGGAATACTCCCAAAGTCTGGGCATCCGCCTGCACCACTGGGGCAACCCATGTGTCATAACCCACCTAATTTGGTTGGGGGTACAGCTAGAGCCTGCTGCTGCTGCTGCTGCTGCTTCTATTATTTTTGCTTAGTATTTGTTTTGGTCAGTAAACATGTTACAAAAGGAGCAAAAGGTGGTGTGCCCTTCAATGGTAGGGAGGCTCTGTCCAGTATTTCCTTGTCCAGTTCTCGGTTCAGTTTGGGGCCTTTCTGGGCTCCTCCCGAGTCCAC
The DNA here is from genome assembly GCA_018127125.1 of Rhododendron griersonianum. NCBI lineage: Eukaryota > Viridiplantae > Streptophyta > Magnoliopsida > Ericales > Ericaceae > Rhododendron > Rhododendron griersonianum. The sequence goes on from CM030799.1 coordinate 24,816,851, forward strand.
AACAATGATCGGAATCGTTCACTTTGTACATCTCATCAAGTTGGTTATTCACGTTAAAAAAAAAAAATTAGCTTGATCGAATATTGGTAGATACATGGTCTTAACATATTTGTACAATAAAAATGGGATGGGAAAAATAATTTGAAACCTAAATTTTCCATTTTTTTTTCTTGTACTGATCTGTTTCGACCATGTATCTACCAATGTTTGATCAAGCTATTTTTTTACGTGAATAACAAACTCAACAAGCTTTACAAAGTGAATGATTTGGATCATTGTTGTGGGCCTTTGTATATTAAAAAACTCTATGTGAATAACAAACTCGACAAACTCTAGCGTTTCAGATAACTAAAAAGTTATAGACCACAACTTTTTGATTGTCTTTATTAAAAAAAATTGCATCTATTAGTTTTGAGTCAAATTTTTGTGTATTCTTGGTTTATCTCGACGAAAGAATTCAAAAAAGTAAAAATTTACTTCGTCTGTCCCTTTTTAAGTGTTCAGCTTCGTAACTCCAATTTATTAAGTACTACTAGTCATCATCATTAAACATTTCACATCAACTTTTACTTCCATTTTCTCTACTTACCTTCTATGGAGACATCATCATTACACTTTTACTCACTAACTTTTCAAAATGAAATCTACTTTTAGGGGTAAAATGAAAAATGTATCAATTTTTACGTACCCACTAACTTTACAAAATGGACACTTATTAATAAGGAACAACCCAAAATAAAATACTGAACTCTAAAACAGATGACGGAAGGAGTGTGATTTTTACACAAATATTTTAGTAGAAAATATCCACACAAAAAAAACCCAAAAAATCACGTTAATGCGACTAGTTGGCACTTGGCACTAATAACGAAAGTTGATGGCTACGTTCTGACAGGAAAACGAGACCACCTAGCCCATACCAGCTCAAAAATTACTGCTCCTTTTTAATAAGCCAACAACCCTTGTATCCGAGTTCCAGTATAATAAATACTCCCATATGTCCCATTTTAAATGTTCTTTACGTAAAATCATGTCCTTTTGATTTTCAAAAAAAAATTGTTTTCATAAATTTTTTTGGAATTTTTTTGCACCGTTTGAAAATACTCTGTGAGATCTTTTGAGCAGTGCAAAACAAAGTTTAAAATTAATTCCTAAAGCACTTTATTTTTTGAGGTCAAAGAACAAAGTTTAAAATTAATTCCTAAAGCACTTTATTTTTTGAGGTCAAAGTTACACGGTCTCCCGTAAGAAATATTTAAATTGGGACAGAGGGAGTAGGAGTCTTTGTTGCTCTTGGTGGGCAAAATTACATCTAGCTATTTATTCCTTTGGTTGAGACGAATAGAAAATTTAACAAATTTCTAAACATGAAAACGGAAAAACAATAATCCAAAACTATTAGACCAAATCACCCCTGAACGAAGTTTTCCTATATATTTTTGTCACATGTGTGGCTGGATCCTACTGTCATTTTGATCTGGTGAATCCCAAGAACTTGTTTCTCCTCTTTATTTTTTATTTTTTACCATCAGCCAAGAACTTGTATCTAGAAGGCGAGGAAATAGGTCAATTATTGGATACATCTGGAATGCGATATTCCACACAAATGAAAGATCGCCACCACACAATGTAAGTTAGACCTCGTCTCCCAACACTCAACTAAAGTGAATGATAATATTTCTATCGCATAAAATTTGTCGCTACGTAAATGTTTGGGAGTCCCACGTAGCTAGGCAATGCCACGTGGGGCTCCGGGAACTCTCAATAATTACTCGAGGAAATAGAATATGTAACAATTCTATGCCAACTGGTGATTAAAGAAAGAAAAAATTAAACTCTATATATGCCAACTGGCAAGCGCACATATTTTGTAGTACTACTTTAATTGCACTCTCTCCCCCCTAAAGAAACTCTCTTGTGTTTCCACTTTGTTAATACCAAAGTTCGCAAATCTTAAGAGAGAGCGCAAAGCAAAGAGCTCATGGAAGTGATCAGGCCGTGTTTGTTTCTTTAATCGCCCGTCACTCAAGCGAATCGGGAATGTTGTGCAGTGTGTGCGCAGCACCGTACTGCATACCTTCGAGCCATCGGATCGTGTATCCGACGGCTCGAATCTCATCTCGGCAATGAACGGTTCTCGATCGTTGGTTCCCGAGATGAGATCCGAGCCATCGGATACACGATCCGAGGGCTCAGAGGTGCGTAGCACGATGCTGTGCACTTTTTTTTTTTTTTGATCCGCGTGCTGTGCACTTCACGCCCCAAGTTCCGATGCATGCATCATCCAACTAAAGTATTTGTGAATCCATGCATGTGAGAGATTCATGTGCACCCCAACATTGGTTCCCCTCCCACATGCGTGTGTACAACTCCTTTTTTCCTTTTTCCTTTTTTTCTATGTATGGTATCCTGATCAGCTTATGAGCACCTCAGCGTAATCTTTACAACAGCGCTTTGCATAGCAGTTACATGCTTGTGTGCGGGTGAGATGACCCTAAGAATCGGTGGTTAGGAAAATCGAACCTAAGATCTAAAGAGAGAGCAAACAAATTAACCAACCTTTGTAGTTTGCGTGTACATGACTTTCCTCCGCTCTTGCTCTCAATTCTCTCTCTACGTAGTTACCCTCTTGTAGGGCTGCAAACGAACCCAGCCGCTCGCGAGCGGCTCGCAGCTCGGCTCGTTAATAGCTCGTTCAAGCTCGGCTCGGAAGTTAAATGAACGAGCTCGAGCAGATTTTTTCAGCTCGTTTTGTAAACGAGCCGAGCTCGAGCTAGGATAAGCTCGGCTCGAGTTGGCTCGCGAACCGGGGTTAGTAGACTTTTTACGTTAATTACTACAATTAGCATTAGCATTTTAATACCCTGATGTAGAATTCTTACAAAAACATATTACATGTTATTATTATTCTAAAATTAAGATTATTTTCATGTAGAGTATAAGAAAATGAAAGATATATACCTTCACAATCAAAATAATTTTGGTTGTATTAGGCCTATGCAAGGATATATATACATTTTTCATTGGTACGTTAAGGCTCGTGAACAAGCTCGAGCTCGAGTCAAGCTAAGCCTGCTCGGCTCGAGCTCGACTTGTTAAGTTTTTCACTGAGCTCGAGTTCGAGCTCGGGTTCGTTAAAAACTTAATAAACAAGCTTGAACACGGTAAAACTCGGCTCGTTTGCAGCCCTACCCTCTTGCTCTCAATTATTCGATTTCGCATATTATAGTATGATGAATTATGGGAATGCATGTGACCTCCTACGTGCATGTAAGGATGGGATATAGGAGGCGTTGGGGCCCACCTCAACCAAAAAATTCTCGAATTTCACTTTAGTGATGTCTTTGACCAATTAAATATGCAATTAAAAAATGTTTGCAGCTCAAACTAGCTATATGATCACCTAGCCCCAAAATAATCGCGGATTAATGCTAATCCAAAGCATCGCCTTTCAAACCGGATAATTTAATGTTAAACCTCAGCCCAAGAGTACTAAGCATCATCCGGACCAACTTAATTACACGTAGGACGACTGTAAGGTTCGTAACAGTGTACTCAACTCTCTATCAGCTAGATATGTGTGGGGCTCCTTTCTGGATGGTTCGATCACATTTGTTCTGGGGTTTGGATCTCGCTCTCAATCTTCCTCGATCCTGCAAAACGAAGCACGACTAAAGACCACACCGGGGGTTCCTCCGGAATGGCCCTCCGGTGCAAGAATCAGAACTCTTGCAAAGATCGGAGGAAAGATCAAGAGTTTAGGGTTTTTAGCTGTGTTCAGAACGTACCTCTTTCAGGAGGCATCACTGTATATTTATAGGGATCGTTCAGCCTGATTTGAGGTCGTATGCATGATCGCCACGTGTCGGCCGACGTATCCTCTACGTCACCAACTAGGGTTTCGTAACCGATTGATGAGTGAGCGGGCCCCCTTTCACGTGGTACCATCAACCTGGTAACCGCTCGGCTGACGTCACTATCGTCATCACAGCCAGAGTGGCATTCCCACGTGAAGGGGGATGGGACATGGCCCCCACATCCGTTCAAGACCGAATGTGAACCGACGGTCAAGGAGTCGGCTAGCCGAGAGGCTGTTGGCCGAAGAAGGCGTCCAGGGGAAAACGTTCGTCCTTGGGGCAGTCGAGGGAGTGAAATACAGCCGAGGCAGAAAGCACATTCCAGGAGCAAGTTGGACCGTCGATTGCCGAGACTCATCGGAGTTCGCCAGGAAGCTTTAGGATCGTCGGTCCGCCGAGGCTATATCAGACCTGCTTTAGAAGTGGACATGGACAATCGGTCCCACGGCTCGGTGTTACGCTCGGTGGAGCCCGAGCCAGTTAACTCGGCCTGCTACAATAGCCCCTCAATTCCTGCCGAGGCTCTGAAGTTGGTAGGGATTGAATCCAGCCGTGCCGAGCCCCAGCCCCAGCCGAGGGTCTTCCTTGAATGCTCTTCAACGGCAGGGACCGAGCCCCAATGGATGCTCGACAGATGTCAAACGATAAAAGGCAGTGTCAGTCGAAAGGACGCCTTGGCAGATGAAAGGACGCTTGCAGTTTGCACGGGGAACGAAGAAGTCTACGTGGCCAGGCCTCATTGGTCAGGGGTTCGGTGTGACCATCATTGCGCGGGAGTTTCGAAACGGCTTCGTCCGCTTATAAATAGAGGAAATGGAGGAGAGAGAAAGGTTCCTTCAGTTTCTCTCTCTTCGATCTCAGAGCTCCTCGCCCCTCAGCCCCGTTCCAGACTTCGATCCAGATCCTCCAATTCCAGTCCAGTTCTTGCAAATCTTCAAGTAAGTAATCGATTTTTCTTTCCCCGTTGTCTCTCTCAGCTTTTTATGCATCTTTTCCTGAGTTTTTGGGGTGGTTTCAAGGGTTTTTGTTCTGAATGAATAGTAGAAATCCTGGGGATGAACAGTGTGTTCATCCCCAAACTCAACCTGTTCTTCCGAGCCTCCAAGGGGATGCTGAAGACTCGCCGAGGCTTTTGTCTCAGTAGCTTTAGGCGGCCGAACGTCGAACATCTCGATGTTTGTAGCAGAACGCGGCACTCTCTTGAGAGGATGCCGAACCATGCCAAAGACTTTAGAAAATGACTCGTGAGCCTGTAGCGTAATCCGAACCTTTTTATTTTTTTCCTTTTTGCCGACGCGGATGCGTGGCGTTCTTATTTCTCTTTGTTTCCTTTTCCTCCTAGGCCTGGCTCACGAGGTCATCAACATCTCTTCAGACTCGGACGATTCTCTCACCGAATCCAAGCGCCGAGTCATCGATACCCTGGTAGAACGCCGTAGGAATCTTGGCCGAGACGTATCGCCTGTGCCTACGAGGATGTCTGCCACTTCTCCCGCGTCCGGCGACTCGAACGCCGAGGTGGATTTCGAATACGCCGCCGAAGATTACGCCACCGAACCCGAGATTATCTCTACCCCTGGAACCGAGTCTGAGGCCGAGCCTAGGATGGGTGAAGAGGCCAAATTACGCTTTGAGTCTGGCGAACAGGCTTCAACCTCGGCAGCAGCGAGTGACGACGACTTCTTCGACAAAGGGATCTTATGCCCCTACGCCCACTACTTCTCGGGGGAGGCCGGAGAGTACGAAGCTTTCTGCGAGAAGTACCAAATTCCGAACGATGTGTACCTCCACCGAGTGAGGAGTGACGCCATTAGGGCAAAGAGGGAAGACAGGCCAGAGCACATCACCGTGCCTCTTATGGCCATAACCGAGGCTGGCCTAAAGTTCCCTTTCCATCCCTTCCTTAGGGAAATTTTGTACAAGTTCGGCTTGTGCCCCCACCAGTTGGCGATCAACAGCTACAGGATTATCATGTCCTTAGCTGCAATGGTCGAACTCCATGGTATCGACTTTAAGCCGACCGACATCTTCTACACCTACACCATGTCTCGTCATGGGAAATCGAAGCGTCGGTTTCTCACCACTCGGTCGAGGAAAGATTCTCTGATAGAGGGACTTTCTGACTCAGATAAGTGGGCCAACCTGTTCCTGGAGGTCCGAGGGAATTTTGAGTTCGGCGAGGCTAACCGTCGGAATCCCATTCCTAAGTTTGTCGAAAACCGAGGTTCGGGGATCTCCTATTTGTCCTTCACTGTGCTTTAACTTTGCCCTTTTTTGCCGAGGCTAATAATTTTCTTGCTGTTTGTTGCAGAACTTGGTCCCATATCCAAGACTCAGAACTCGCAGTCACGGGAGAAAGCTTGTGAGGAAATTCTAGCTCAGGCCTGCCGGCACGCTCCAACGCTATTGGATTACGAGCCGTCGTACAAAGGCGTGTTGAAGAAGAAAGACAAGAAGAAGGACGGTGAGCCGAGCGATTTGTCAAAAGGCAAGAAGTCAGCCCAGCCGAGTCAGGGGACGAAGAAGAAGAGGGGGACGACCGACACCGCGGGTCCAAGCGAAAAGCGTCAGAAGGGAGTGCGACTGCCGAAGATCGGATTTTCTGCCGAGGAGTGGCTCTCTCCGCTCGGTCAAGATTTCGTCTTCGAGCCGACAGGACCAGGTTTGAACGCTCCTCTTCAGATTCGTGAGCCGACTGAAGCAGAAATGTCGAGGAAGAATATTCCGAGGCCAAGCATTCCGACAAAGAGTGCGAACCCTGCTCGGGGCCGAGGCGCGGATCAGAAGCAGCAACAGCAAAAAAAGCAGAAACTCTCGGAAGAAGTTCCTCCTCCGAGTGCTTCAAAGACCGTCCCCTCAGAGACTCGCCGACCCCCTCCTCAGAAAGACCAGGGTCGCAAGTTCGAGAGCCGCGTAGAGCTGGATAGCGGTCCTGGCGAGGGTGAGGTCCCACGCCCCTTCAGCCCCTCCTATGTAATGGCCGACGGGAGGGTGCTGATGCTCAAAGATTCGGTAAAAGAGGAGCCAAACCTGGCAGTTACCCTCCTGAGAGGGTTGGCACTGCCGAGGGATTGTGACCAGCTTCCACCCGAGCTGATCCCAGGACTCGGCGATATGTGCTCCCACCTCGTCCAGGTATATCTTTATCCCTCAAGTTAAGATTCTGCGTTTCAATTTCTATCTTGGGTTTCTGACTTGTTTTCTTTTCAGGCTGGCCAGGCTGCTTTGCAGGCTTATGACAAAGCCGTCAAGGTTTCAGCTGAGCGTGAGCGGTACAGGACAGACCGAGACGACTTCAAGGCGAAGTTCAAGACCTCGGAGTCTCGACTTCAGGAGACCGATGCTGAAATGGAGAAGCTGAAGAAGGAGCTTGCCGAGGCAAAAACTGCTGCAGCTACCGCCGAGGCCGAGGTGGAAAAGATGAAGGTGGAGGAGAAGAAGAAACTGGAAGAAGCCGACGCCAAAGGCTATGAGGCAGGAATTAAGAGGGCTGCTCTGGAGTATACTCAGACGGCCCACCAGATGGTGAATGACGCGCTGGAGGAAAGGCTTCCTGAATTCTTTGAACTCGGATATGCTGCAGGTGCCGAAGCCATGGCTACAGTCTTGGTTGTTGAGACTGATACGCAGTTCCGCAAGCAGGTTCCCCCGCCGGTGATTCCTGACCTTCGGCTGCCTTATACCGAGGAGGAGTGTGCTCCTCTTCCTCCCGAGGAAGACGAGGATGTAGTGATGGCCGAAGCTTCTGTGCAGGAGAAGCCATCCGAGGGAGCGGAGAAGAAGGACCAAACAGCTCTCGCCGAAGGCGAAGATGGAGCTGTTGAAACCCTTGACATTTAACTTAGTTTTTTACAAGTACTTTTAAACTTAAGTTTGTAATAGTTTTTGTGGAGGGACGGCGCCGAACGTTGCACCATGCCGTGCCTTCCAGTTAAAGTTTTTATAAGACATGTCAAGTTTCTTTCAATGCCTTAGAATTGTTTTCCAATGGTCTGAATGTTTGAATATTTCCTTTTGCCTTAGAAATACTTTTTGTGTTGATGTTGCCGAGGGTTTCAAATCCCTTGTTTATTTACTTGTTTTATCAGCCCCTATTTTGGTGTAAGGCTCGGCTCAAATGCCAGCCTTATGCCAAAATTTAAGAGACTTAAGTAAATGATTGAATGTGGCTTTTAATTGTTCAAGTAAAAAATGAACGAAGCCGAGCAAAAATAAACCATGAGGTTTAATGATCTTGTACTTGGCCGAACATCAAATCGTTCGAGGCAAGTAATTGTTTCTGGATACTGGATCCGGTTGTTCAGGAGCCGAACTGTGTGGCCGAAGTTAAATAAAACATGGTGGAGAATAATAAGGCTAAGATCTGAGCGTTTGAAAATAACCATTCTATTTCGAGTAAAATTGTTCTCAACACATGTTACAAGTTTTGGAATTTTAAAAGACAGATAAAGGCCGAGGCAGACTCTGGCCGAATGATTTCCTCAGAGGTAAGCTTTTCTGAGGTTGAGAGCATTCCAGGGATTTTGAATCTCTTTTCCATTTTTGTCTTCCAGTTTGTAGGATCCGTTGCCGACTTCCTTAATGATTCGGTATGGACCCTCCCAGTTGGGTTTGAATTTTGTCTTTTGGATTGCCCTAACGACCTTCCTCCAAACCCAGTCATCTGGTTTGAACTTTTTCAGCCGAACGCTTCTATTGTAGCCCCTAGCGATCTCTTGTTGGTAGCTTGCCAGCTTGAGTTGGGCTTCGTCTCTCTTCTCCTCGGCCAAAATTAGCTCAGTGGCAACAGCCTCGTCGTTTGTCTGAGGGTCGAAGGTCTCCGTTCTGAGTGTTGGAAATCTTGATTCCAGTGGGATGACTGCCTCCATGTCGAAGGCCATTGCAAATGGGGTTTGGCCTGTGGAGCGTCTTGGGGTGGAGCGGTAGGCCCAGAGTACTCTCGGCAGTTCCTCGGCCCATAGCCCACGCTTTGAGTCCAGCCGTCTTTTAATGCCAGCGCACACGGTTTTGTTGGTGGCCTCGGCTTGACCGTTGCCCTGGGGGTACGAGGGAGTTGAATTAAAGAATCGTATCCCAAATTCTTCGCAGAGTCCTGTCAGCTCTTTGCCGACGAACTGAGATCCATTGTCCGAGACAATTGCGTACGGCACCCCAAATCTTGTAACGATGTTTCTCCAAACGAATCGCCGAACGTCGGCCTCAGTCGTTGTGACGAGTGGTTCGGCTTCAACCCATTTAGAGAAGTAATCAGTCGCTGTGATAAGAAACTTGAATCCTCCAGGGGCCGTAGGGAGTTTCCCAACTATGTCCAAGCCCCACTGAGCGAAAGGCCATGGGCTGGAAATGGGTTTGAGAGTCTGGGCTGGCCTCCGAGGGATAGGAGAGAATAGCTGGCACGGCTTACATTTCTTGACAATTTCTTCGCAATCCTTTTTCATTCCCTTCCAAAAGTATCCCTGACTAAGGGCCCGTTGACAGAGAGAACGTCCACCAGAGTGGCACCCGCAGCTCCCAGAATGTAGCTCGGTGAGGATCGCTGGAACCTCGGTAGGATGGACGACGCGAAGGTACGGCCCAGTGAAACTTCGTCTATAGAGTTGGCCGTTTTCGGAGATCCAATAATGAGCCGACTTGCCTTTGACCCTGTGTGCTTCCTTCTTGTCCGAGGGGAGAGTTTCGTTCGTGAGGAAAGCTACAATCTCATCCATCCAGCTAGGTCCGAGGGAGATGTTGAGGATTTCTGCCGGAGCCTCAAAACTTGGGGCATCTATTTCACCGAGGCTGATGCTTCGGTATTCTGAAGCCTTGGCTGCCGAGGCCAAGCTTGCAAGAGCGTCGGCGTGTGCGTTGTACTCTCTGTTGATCTGTTCAATATGAAACCCCTTAAATTGCCGAATGAGCTCCAGAGCCGTAGCTTGGTATTTGAGCATCCTGGGATCCCGAGCCTCGTAATCCCCTGTTACTTGATTAACGATTAACTGGGAGTCGCAGTAGACGTGTAGGTCCTCTACTTGAAGTTTTGCTGCCGCTCGTAGACCAGCTAACAGAGCCTCATACTCGGCCTCGTTGTTGGTTGCCTGGAAGTTGATCGTTATGGCACTTTCGTGTATCACGCCGCAGGGGGTGACAAGAACAACTCCGGTGCCCGAGCCGTTGCTGTTCGAAGCTCCATCAACGTGCAGTTTCCAGACATCGCCGCTGAATAAGTTCCAAGTCTTCCGAGCTTCATGCTGCTCCAGCATCCCATATTCTGGTTGGATTAGTGCCTCTTCGTCTGGACTTCCCGGAGTGAATTCGGCTATAAAGTCGGCCAAGACCTGAGCTTTTATCGCTGTCCGAGACTCGAAATGGATATCGAAGTTGGCCAACTCGACCGCCCACTGTGAGACTCGGCTTGAAAGGTCGGCCTTCCGAAGAAGGTTCTTCAACGGGAACTCCGTGAGGACGATGATGGGGTGCTCCTGGAAGTAAGGAAGAAGTTTCCGAGCCGATGTCACCAGTGCTAGCAGGAGTTTCTCCAAAGGTAGATACCTAGTCTGAGCTGGCAGCAGCGTCCGGCTAGTAAAGTAAATTGGCTGATCCTCGGTGCCTTCTCGTCGGACAAGCGCCGAGCTGACGGCATGAGGTGAGACAGCAAGATAGAGGTAAAGAGTTTCGAAGGGCGATGGTTTGACTAGGAGTGGGGCCGAACCGAGATAAGTCTTTAGTTCGGCAAGTGCCGTGTCACAGTCCTCAGTCCACCTGAAGCTCCTTCGGCTTTGCTTTTTCAGAGTTTGGAAAAACACGTGGCACCTGTCGGATGACCGACTGATGAATCTATTGAGCGCCGCGGCCATTCCTGTCAGCTTCTGTATCTCCCGAGGGGTTGATGGAGCCTTCAGTTGTTGGACTGCCGCTATTTGGTTTGGGTCGGCCTCGATGCCTCGTCGAGTCACCAAGTATCCGAGGAATTTTCCCGAGCCAACGCCAAAAGCACATTTCTCGGCGTTAAGCGTAACTTGAATTTCTTCAATATAGTAAATACTTCGGCAAGGTGTGCCAAATGGTGTTCAGCTTTGAGACTCTTTACGACCATATCATCGATGTAAGCCTCCATTATTTCACCGATGAGTAGGCCGAACAGCAGATAAACCATTCTTTGAAAAGTTGAGCCAGCATTTTTCAAGCCGAAGGGCATTACCAAATAACAAAAGAGACCCCTGGCTGTGATGAATGCCGTTTTTTCCATGTCGTCTGGATCCATCGCTATTTGGTGATAGCCTCGGTATGCGTCCATGAAGCTAAGCCGAGCGTGACCAGCCGTTGCGTCAACCAATTGATCAATTTTTGGGAGAGGGAGGCAATCCTTCGGACAAGCGTCGTTTAAGTTGGTGTAGTCCACACAGACCCTCCACTTTCCATTCTTCTTCTTTACCACCACTGGGTTGGCGAGCCAGGTGGGGTACTGAACTTCCCTGATGGCTCCTGCTGCGAGGAGTCTGTCGACCTCTTCATTAACCGCTTCGGCATGGATAGCGGCCGAGCGTCTGGGTTTCTGTATCACCGGTTTGGCGGATTTGGAGACGTTGAGACAGTGCCGAATGACCTGTGGGTCGATGCCTGGCATCTCGTAAGGAGTCCAAGCGAAGACCTCGATGTTGTCTTTAAGAAATTGGACCAACTCCTCACGCTCGGCATCCGTCAAGCTGGATCCGAGCATGAAGAAGCGTGACCCGTCTTCATTAATTGGTATTTTTACGAGATCTTCAATTGATTTTTGCTCGGCTGGGGCGCCGACGTCTTCCAGGACCAGCTTGTCTGGAACCTCTACCCAATGAACTCGGTTAGGGCTCGGCGCCTTTCCAACGGCCGAGACGTAGCACTGCTTCGCCTGAACTTGGTCGCCGTGCAGGTCTTCCTGTCGGCCTGTGGACCCAATGTACCGTACCACTTGGTGGTAGGTTGAGGCAATGGCCTTCAGGGAGTGGAGCCAGTTCCGGCCGAGGATGGCATTATAAGGACTTGGAGCGTCTACAACTATAAACTCCATATTGACAGCAACCGAACCAGTGACGACGGGAAGAGTTAGTTTGCCGAGGGGCCAGACTGGCGTACCGCTGAATCCGACGAGAGGAACGGTGCTTGGGACCAAAGATGATTCTGGGATGTTGAGTTCTTTAAAGAGAGACAAGTACATGATTTCTGCCGAACTTCCCTGATCCACAAGGACCCGTTTAACCGAGTGAGTGGAGATCTGCACTGTCACCACCAAAGCGTCGTTGTGCGGAGTCTGCACTCGCTCAAGATCTCTGTCGGTAAAGGTAATAGACCACGGTCTCTCAGTTGGCCGAGGTCTTTTGAGAGTGGATGAGATAGAAAAAATTTCTGCAGATTTTTTGGCTTTGTCCAACTCAGACCGAAGCTTCTGTGCTCCTTCCTTGGTTACTGGCCCGTGGATTACGTTGATGACGCCGACTGGACGTGGGATTTGATGCTGGCCCCCAGCATCCGGCTGGCGCCTCGGCGTTTTGGTCCAATCGATATGATCATCCAAGAGTCCTTGAGCTGCCAGATTCTCCAACAGTGCCTTGTATGGGGCGCAGGCCGTTGTGTAATGTCCGAGCTCGTTATGGTAGGAACATCTTTTCCGAGTGTTGTCGTTCCCCGCTTCGGTGTTGAGCTTGGGTGGGTTCGGCCAAACGAAGAATGGCTCGCGCTCCAAGGTTCGTAAGAGAAAGTAGATTGGCTCCTTGAAAACCGTCGTCTCGGCTACATAGTCGTGGTCCTTGGGAGCCTTCTTGTTTGCAACTTTTACCGTGTTGACCTGCTTCTTCGGTTGTGTGATGGCTACTGGCTTTGGTGCCGAGATCTGAGGGGTAGGAACGTGGAGCTGGTGAGGGATGGCTGAGTTCTGTCCTCCTTGGAGTTCTCGCTAAGCGAGGAACTCCTCGTAAGAGCAGAACTGCTCAACCGTCCTCATTAGTTCACTCATCCCGTGGGGTGCCCGAATTGCCAATTCGTTTAGGATTTTACTTCCAGTCTCCAATCCATTCTTGAAGTTTCTTGCTGCCCAGTACTGATCAACACCGGGTATCTCATTGAATAACTGCCAATAGCGCTCGGCATACTTCCGAAGCGTTTCGCCGGGCCTCTTCTTCATCTGAGCCAATGCGTCCTCCTCTTTGGCTTGTTTGTTGCTTGTGATGAATCTGTAATTGAAGGCTCGTTCAAGCTCCTTGAAGCTGTGGATTAATCCTGCCTCCAGTTGATTGAACCATAGAAGGCCGAGGCGCCCGAGGCTTGAGGGGAATGCTTTGCACATGATGGCGTCGTCTTCGGTGACGCAGGAGATTGTGCTTCGGTAGCTGATGAGATGGGTGTAAGCCTCGGATAAACTGGGGTCGAATTTCTGGAATTTTGGCAGGTGGAGACCGGGCTTCGGCATAGTTGCCTGAATTTTGGCCGAGAAAGAAGATTCGGTCAGTTTTTTCAGCTGATATTCGTGTGTTGGCCGAGGCGGGCGTCCGTCTCTGTCTCTCCGAGATTTTTTGTAGGCCTGGTACTCTCTATCCTTGTCGGCAGAGTCGTCTTGCCGACGCTGGTATGCCTTGTCCTTCTTGTCGATGGGGGTTCTCAGCCGATCCGGATCTGGGAGATTTTCTGTATGATAAACCTTGCGTCGACTCGGCTGTTCATCGTGCCGAATGACAACGCTCACACTCTTTTCCCGAGGGAAAGTTCGTGGGTTTCTTGAGTTTACCGTGCGTCCGGCTTGTGTATTTTCCCGAAGGAAATCTTCTTGTTCAGGAGGAAAAATTTCAGGATCCTTTCCGTCTCTCCTCGACATTCGGCTCTTTCGCCGTCCATCGTGTGGAATTAAGGCCAGATTGTTCTCATTGTCCTGAATTTCAACCGTATCATAACTTTGGGATTGGGAGTATTCGTCCCCAGCCGATGAGCTTGAGTAGTTGGTGTAAGGGCTACCTTCCCTCCTCGTTTTTCCACCTCTGTGTCCCGCACCACTACTGAGACGCTTATGGACCGGGGAACGTTGCTGCCCGAAGCGAGCGCTGTTCCCGGCCCTATTGTCCGTTAGTGGTGGGTCCAGGCGGTCGTACACCGAGACTCGATGAGGATCTCCTTCACCCACCAAGTGAGGCGGTGGTGGTGGTAAGTTCCTACGCCGGCGCCTCCCCTGAGAACCTGAATGGGAGCCCGCCGGGCGCTCGTTCGCCCTGATTCTAGCCATCTCCATTTTGAGCATGGCTACATCAGAGTTGGTTTGTTCCTGCTGCTGCTCCAGCATCTGGACGTAGGCCAACGCCTCGTCGCTTAGCCCCACCGGACGCTGAACCGACGCGCTAACGCCCGGAGGGGTAAAGCCAGGAGGGTGAGAGGGGGAGGCGGTGTGGACGCCTGTGTCCGAAAGGATCTGAGAAGGGTTGAGAGGTTGGAAGGGAGGTGGTGGTCCGCCCATTTTGTGAGTGAAAATTGGTGGAGATGTGGTGAGAGTGGTTTCTTTTGTCAAGGATTTAAGGATTGGCTACGGAGGAGCCGCCGTGGATCAGAAAGAAGAAAGTTTCACGTCGGGTTCACCAAATTGTGGGGCTCCTTTCTGGATGGTTCGATCACCTTTGCTCTGGGGTTTGGATCTCGCTCTCAATCTTCCTCGATCCTGCAAAACGAAGCACGACTAAAGACCACACCGGGGGTTCCTCCGGAATGGCCCTCCGGTGCAAGAATCAGAACTCTTGCAAAGATCGGAGGAAAGATTAAGAGTTTAGGGTTTTTAGCTGTGTTCAGAACGTACCTCTTTCAGGAGGCATCACTGTATATTTATAGGGATCGTTCAGCCTGATTTGAGGTCGTATGCATGATCGCCACGTGTCGGCCGACGTATCCTCTACGTCACCAACTAGGGTTTCGTAACCGATTGATGAGTGAGCGGGCCCCCTTTCACGTGGTACCATCAACCTGGTAACCGCTCGGCTGACGTCACTATCGTCATCACAGCCGGAGTGGCATTCCCACGTGACGGGGGATGGGACATGGCCCCCACATCCGTTCAAGACCGAATGTGAACCGACGGTCAAGGAGTCGGCTAGCCGAGAGGCTGTTGGCCGAAGAAGGCGTCCAGGGGAAAACGTTCGTCCTTGGGGCAGCCGAGGGAGTGAAATACAGCCGAGGCGGAAAGCACATTCCAGGAGCAAGTTGGACCGTCGATTGCCGAGACTCATCGGAGTTCGCCAGGAGGCTTTAGGATCGTCGGTCCGCCGAGGCTATATCAGACCTGCTTTAGGAGTAGACATGGACAATCGGTCCCACGGCTCGGTGTTACGCTCGGTGGAGCCCGAGCCAGTTAACTCGGCCTGCTACAATATGGCTTCTCTTTTCCATCATCTGTTAGTCTTCCTAGAGTCAAGATGATCGTAATTGAACTGGCTCAAACATCGTACATTATTGAAAAATGCACACGAAAGAAATCGTAAAGTATTTGATTGTGTAGATTTTTGCAGCTAGTTGACAGTGTAAGTTAGAGCATTTTCATGAGCAATAGCGAAATCAAAATCGAACTATATTTTAAGAGTTATCTTAGCAAATATTAATGCATTTTAAAGGAGGTAAGATAGTACTTGACACACCATTTTGACATATATAGCTCTCTCGAAATGGCTCTTCAAATAACCATACAATCAATAATGTGTTTGGATTTGTCCGGTGTATGTGAACTTCACATCTATTCACATGCATCGGACAATTTTAAACACATGTATGATCACCTTTTATGCACTTTTATTTGTATCCGTTGCTGGTTGCATTGCTAATATCTTTTGCGCTAAAAAGTACCTGTATCAATATTTATCTATACTTTCAATTAAAAAATAGTAGCTTTAAAAAATAGCTGAATCTAGTCAGAGTTTTGACTTATATCGATGCCATTAATTCATTCAAAAGATATGTACCACTTGAATAAAAATAAACAAATTCCTTCCAAGCTATCGCTCTCTTCCAAAATAAACTTACGCACAAAAAGAGACTTTAAACTAAGGAACTCTTCCCCCCAAAACCTAAGTTTACTCTCTCCCAAACTCACTCCTCTCTAAAAATGGATCCACCACCTCTCCCATCCCAACTCACCACCACCGCCCAACCCAACCACCCCGACTCAGCCACCTCCTCCCCGCGCACCCGCCCCACCGATACCGCCTCAGACGTCGTCGTCGACCATCTCCCTCCCGTCCCCAACCCCAAGCTCCGCCTCATGTGCAGCTACGGCGGCCACATCATCCCCCGGCCCCACGACAAGTCTCTCTGCTACGTCGGCGGCGACACCCGCATGGTCGTCGTCGACCGCCACGGCAGCTCCTCCCTCTCCGCCCTCTCCTCCCGCCTCTCCCGCACCCTCCTCAACGGCCGCCGCTTCACCCTGAAGTACCAGCTCCCCAACGAGGACCTCGACTCCCTCATCTCCGTCGCCACCGACGACGACCTCGACAACATGTTCGAGGAGTACGACCGTATCACCACCTCCGTTTCTTCGAAACCCGGCCGCCTCCGCTTGTTTCTCTTCCTGGCCAAGCCGGATACCGCGGCCTCCATGGGGTCCCTGCTCGACGACGCCAAGTCGGAGACGTGGTTCGTGGACGCGTTGAACGGGACCGGGTTTGATCTTCCGAGAGGACTGTCTGAGTCGGCCGTCATGGATTGCTTGGTTGAGCTTGATGATGAGGGAGATGATGGAGATGGAGTTGTGAATGTGGATTCTCGTGCTGATCAGGTGGATTGTGATAGTACTAATAACAAGGTAGGTACCTTTGGCCTAAGTTTTTAATCTTTTCGATCAATTGTTTGTGTCGATGAGAGAAAATTGAGAAATCGTGAGGTATGAAAATACTCCACATCCACAACTCGGGACACAATTTGATCTAAAAGCCATTTGATGCATGAGAACTCATATGCATCGAATGGCTCCGGACGCAATTGGGTTAGAAATATGTGAAAAGTTGAAAAAATTCATCAAAAACGAAAAGCGATAGAAAAGACGATAAAAGACATCAGTGTTGTCTTATACTCCGTCCGTTCTAAATTGAGAGTCCATTATTCCATTTTGGATTGTTCCAAAATGATGGCCCTTTTCCAAAAATGGAAAGAAAAATTTGGTGATTGGTGATTTTTCCAAAAGTGTGCCTCACAAGTGAATTTAAGTGTTATAAAGTACGTAAAATATATGGGTAATGGTGGAAATAATAGGCAATATAGGTGTATTCATTACATGTCCCTTAAAATATTTGGAATCCTCAAAAGGGACTCTGGAATGGAGGGAGTAATTTTTTTTCCCGAGTTTAATTATAAATTTTATTATGTTTTTCTGATTTTTTTCATCAAGACAAACGACATGATGTGAAATTTACGACGAAAATCTAAATAAAAGCATTTGAATGTTAATTGTTTGCATCCACGTAAGGAATCGAAAAGGTATAAAGTTCTAAATCAAAGTTCAAATGTTGGAAGAAGACGGAAAAACCCGTATTTTAGTTTGTTTGATGGCGTCATCCGTGTTAGGTGGAGGAGTATTGATCACACACTTATAATGTATGAAACTCACTAAAGAATTGCAAAACACACTCACGATATATTGATTGCACTCAATCTGAAATAACATACAAGTTGGAGGAATTTCTCTCTCTGTAACTCTCTTATTCTCTTACTCCACTCATATCTTTTACCTAATCAGAATACATTAATTCTTTTATAGGCAAATCAAACAGACAAGTAGATAAATGCAAAGATCACAAATTGATATACGGAAGCTTAAATTCAATACCCACGTTTTTTGTTCTTGCTCTTCTTGCATGCTTATCTGACTTTCCTTCTTCAGCAACTTGCCCTTCCACTTGCAGGCAATCATAGCCTCCAAAACGAGAAATTTTTCAGTGCCGGGTGGGCACGGGACACGTGGTGCCCGGCACCATCTCGGCCGTCCAATGAAATTTTGGACGGCCCAGATCTGTTCGGCTGCCGAGGGGTATTTAAGTCATTTCACACTTTAAAACAGCCGAACAGATCTGAGCCGTCTAAAACTTCATTGGACGGCCGAGATGGTGCACGGGCACCACGTGTCCCGTGCCCACCCGGCACTGAAAAATTTCTCAAAACGAGAAATTTGTTCCACACGTTTTCTTTTTCCAAATCAAGCTTACTGGTTTTTCAACAATCTGGTCGTTTATACTTTTATGCTTTTCAATCTTCTAAAAATTATGACGGCTTTTCTGATTCTTCTAAAAATTACTGACGTAAATCTAATAAAAGGTAATTAAAAGTTTGTTTTTTTTTTTGTTTTTGTCAAAAGGTAATTAAAAGTTACGTAAATAATATCGATTGTCCATTACAAAATTTAATTTTGCCCAAATTCAATCTGAAACAGGGAAAGCATACTAATGCCCACAATGTGGTTGCGGTAATGCCTGACTCGCCCTTGGTGGAAACAAGTTCGTCCTTCGGGTCGAGCTCTTCGTCTCCTTCGATGTCGAATTTGCCCCCGATCAAGGTTCGGGTTGAGGGTAGTGGTGGTGGGGCACAGATGGTTGGACTAGATGAGCAGTTTCTGCATATGAACGTTGCTCAGCCACCTTCACTTCCAACGGTTATTGGTGGCGGGGTTCAAGTGGTTGGATTAGATGAACAGTTTGTGCATATGAGTGTTGCTCAGCAGCCGCCACTTCCGGCGGTTATTGGCGGTGGGGTTCAAGTGGTTGGGTTAGATGAACAGTTTGTGCATATGAATGCTGCTATGCCTCCACTTCCAACGATTATTGGTGGTGCAGTGGTATCGGGTGGTGGTGCTAGTGTTGTGGCGGTGTCCGATGATGAGAGGTTAGATCAGGGGGCAACAACGGGGTTTAGGAAACCTCCACTTCCGCTGCAGCCCATGCAGCGGAAGCTTGCTGATGCTTGTAATTCGCTATCGCCTGATTCAGTTGCAAGGTACCATGAACTCTGTATTTCGCGCATGTCTGTTTTTTTCCCTAATAAACTGAGACATGAGAAACTTGTGCATATATTGTTTCATGCTCTGAAATTTGTTAGAAAATTATCGAGAAATATCAACAGGAATCGCGCCTTAGTGTTTCAATCTAGAGGACCTGAACTCCACTAAATGAACTTAACACAAAAATGGTACTCTCATCTCCAAAAATCCCTCAATAATGTTACTGGCTTGGTTTTCTTTTCCTTCTTTGTGGGACATTTTTAGGGGATCGAAGAATTTTCAAGATATACCCCAATATCCATTTATTTTTTCAACTCTTATACTGTATATAATATAGCTAGTCAGAACTTCATCCGGTTCGTATTCTTTCTGATTCATTGTGTGTTATTGTAGATTCCCGATGAGTGTCGACCCAGTAATGCCAAACCGAGGCACCTGTGCCAAAGTCTACAGTTTGATGCTATACGTGTTGTAGTTTAGTTCCAAATTTGTGCTCTTTCCTTCTAAGTACTAATGTTTTGGCTGCAAGTGATTTTTATTTGCTTCATTAGAAAGTAAACTGTGCGTGATTCAACTTTCAATCCAGTTTAGCCGATAAGGGTAGTTCTAGGAGTTGAACATGCTCAATAGACGAATGTTAGATTCACTACACGTGGGGATAGGCGATTGAAAGCGAAAGACACTGAAATGGCACATCTGTGCAATGTTGAAATGAAATGGCACGTTCCGTGCTAGTATGTTTATTGTATTTCTGTGGTCAAAACTGCATGAAATGGCATGTTCGGTGATATATATGTAGAAATTATTCTTCGAACATTCGATTCAGGATAGTGCTGACTGGCAAATGTGTTCTTGATTGCTTTTGGTTCCCAGTGATACCAGTATTGCATCGGCAACTCTATCGAAACATACAGTCTACCAAGAACAACCTCACGTTGCAACAAGTGAAATTAGAGGCCCTGCCATCCTGACCGAGACGAAGAGTAATATCCCAGATCCAAGCTCCCAGCAACTTCATGATTCTGCCTATATGCTTCCTCCACAACAAATTCAGCAACAGCAACAGCAACAACAATTCGTCTATACGAACCAGCACTATATCCACCACCCGGTTACCGGCCAACAAGTGCCAATCTCGTCTTACTACCAAATGTACGCTCCCCCACCGTCACAACAGCAACAACCCCACCACCAAGGGGAGCAACAATATCCAATGTACTTTTACCCAGTCACCCAAACAATGCCTTCGAATTCTTCCACCATCACTCCCTCGGCAGTTTACAACGAACCCAATCCGTCTGTTTACATGACAAAGACGGCTGCACCAGAAATGACCGGACATGTGAATAGAAATTCTGCAACGGCAACTCCTCCGCCGGTCCAAGTTCCTAGTAATCAGTTTCAGCAACAATACATGGGTGTCCCTCAGATGCACCACCACCCGTCTCAGTCGATGGCTGGTAACTACGGGTTCGAGTATCCTCATCAGACACACGAGCAAGTGTACTATGCTCAGCATCCGGCTGCACCTATGCCGCCTCAGTATCAGACCATGAGCCCTGCGACAGCGGTGTTTCTCTCACAGGCTGCGGCTCAGTTGCCTTCGGATACCGCAACCCAACATAACAGAAACACGCAACCATTGTGAGAAAAGCAATACTGAAGAATCTCGGAGGAGGTCTGGTGGTTCTGCCTTGTGATCTTCTCCTGCAATAATTTGGGTTCTATTCTAACCAATTGCTTGTACTCTCCCACGTGAAAATAAGAGACTGGTTCATTGTCCTCCTTTCTATGTGCTTACACTTCAATGGGAGATTAAGGTGCAGGTGCAAAAAGTAGTGAAAATAGTGCTGTGACCGAATCAGTCTATGCCATGGGTAATATTGGAATAACGCAAAATCAAATAATGCAATTTATTATTTCCTCTCAATTTCTCTCTCTAATACGTTATCTTAGTTTATGTATCCCTTGTAGAATTTGGTCACTAGAGTCTTGGGATCCTAGGGGAAATCGAGAATTTAGCAAAGTACGTGCACCTTAACGGGGAAGCAACTGGATTAGACGCGGAAGCCAAAGTAGCTCATTTTTAGTGAGTAGGAGATGAATGTATACATCCAGAAGACTATTGCAATAAGCCCTGGACAAAAGCTTTTTCTCCCCATGTAAAATCATTTTGGTGAATAAGCTAGGTTACCAACACTAAGAAATAACCAAACCATGTTTAGAAGATCCTCAGAAAATAGCATCTCCAATAACAACATTGCATCGACAAATTTTTTTTTTTTTCCGGCTGAATACATGAACAACCCATCATCACTCACTCTATACGACTAACACCCCGGCCCTTAATTCCAATAGTAAACAAGGCAGAAGAAGCAACGCCACTGGTTTCGGCACCTATGATTAAGCAACTGTAGGTTAATTAGTTGATACTTGAATATGAATCAAGCCAGTAGCTGGTTTCGTTTTAGTTAATAACCGAATTTACCCAACTTGACAAAAATTGACCTAAAATAAACTTTGTAGTACACCAGAGTTGGTCTCTCTTGAGCACAAAATTAACGCATCAAAGGCCATGCAGTTAAATTCTGTAGGAAAACAATATATTCATTGGAACTGATTTTTTACAAAGCCCCATAAAATAATATTAAAAAATTTATGAATATTTTTCTAAATTTTTGTAGAATCCAAAATAGACCCTAATGCGTTTTTTCTTGAATGATTTCCTACAAATCTTCCTTGCAAATAGCAAATCATAAACCTCGGAAGCCAAAAAAAAAAAGAAGAGTAATTTCCGTTTGACCCGAAAAAAAAAAAAAAAAGAAGCCCTCGGAAGCCGACCATTATTTCCCTTCTGCGTGGGCTCCAAGGCTCTAGCAGAAACCCTTTTCCCAAACATTGTGGGCATGGGCCATGCTCACTGCCGAGAATTGGCTTGGGCCTTTTGATTCTTTTTCTTTTCTTTTTTTAGTCCAAGTCTCAGCCAAAATAAAAAAAATACTACAATCCTGGGGCCCACCATGACAAATACGAGTGTTCTTCTGTTACCAATTCACTTCCAAGAACGAGATTAAATTATTGAAGCCCGTTCAAATGTTAAAATCTCCGAATACCTAAAACACAAAAATCAAGCATTTTTCTGAATAACAATGAGAATCACTTCTAGTGAAGTTGGCTGCTCACCTCCCTCTCCAAGTGGCAACTAAGGTTCAAGTCCCACGAGGGGCGGGGCTTTGGAGAGCCTCTGGACCCTGTGTTAACTCTAACACATCTACTAACCTATGTATACAATGTTAGAAAAATAATTTTTTTTGAGTAACAATATAAATGGACTTAGAAAAGATAAATTAGTGGGCGTCTATGTGAACATTTGCACGCCTATCACCTGCCGAGCGTTTACTGCAATAATTTAAGCCGTTCATCTTGTAGGGCCCATAAAATTATGTCCATGCATAAAATTAGCTTGGTCGGATATCAATAGCTATCTCAAAAATTAAATTTTGATTTATTCAACTTTAAAAACTAGTGACAAAATCAGGCAATCCGTTTTATCAATCAAAATTCAATTCTTGATATAACTATTGATGTTAGATCAAGCTGATTTTTGTGTGTGAACATATTACTTTGCTGGCCCTACAAGATGAACAGTTTAGATTACTACAATAAATGCTTGGTAGGACTCACACGGTGGGGTTGTCGCCTCATCTGGACAGAACACATATCTCTTGAGCAGAATGGTTGCAACAACTGATCAAAAAAAAAAGAAGAATGGTTGCAACAAGTTAAAAAGAGAAGCGATAACCAATCCCAACTACAAAAGTTGCTGCCGAGATGCCAACCACCCACATGACAAAGTTGATCCTATTATTTGGATTATAAAATAAGTTTTGATCCACATTATAAAGAGAAAAATGGGACTTCCTTCTTCTGTTTTATTTTAATTTTTTTTAACGCTGTAAAAATCAGAAGCCCTACAATAGCTACAGTGTCAGAAAAAGAACTACGGGGTAATACATTGTGTAGGACTCATCTCGGTATGTCACACAGATGGTCGCCACCTTTCAATTCTCTTACAATACATTTTTGTAAAAAATCAGCTCATTTTAATATCGGTAAGGGTGTAATGAATTTTCGCCCCTAAATTAGCCAGGACAACAATTGAATGAATCGATAAAACTCTCGCCCATATTCAGCCCTAGTTTTCCAAAAAAAACCTGGGTTTTTTTGTTTTGTCCTTTTTCATTTTTTTTCGCATTTGAGTGTTATACGTTAGACTTTTGTGGGGTTTGTATTGACAAGAAGAATCAGAAAAGTTAATACTCATGACTTTTCCGGTTTTCCCCAATTGAGCTAAAATTGCTAAATTTTACATATTTTCAAAAAATATTGAGTAAAAACTGAGTTAAAAGTGTTAAACTTAGAATATTTCCAAACAAAAATTGAATAAAAGTCATATTTTTTTTTTACTTTTTGATTCCTCTTGTCATTATTTTAGAATAAAGACGAAACTAACAAATGAGAATTTTTTCTTATAAAGATTTAAACCCACACACCCCCCCTCCCCTTCTTTTTTTTTGCCCCAAATGAATAACTATTTTACATGAACTCTTACAATTATGTTTTAACCAAATTAAATACTAGCTCCATCATTGGTAGAGGCCGTCCAAAAGTGCTCAGGCCGTACAAAAGTGTTTAGGAGGATCCGATTAAAAACAATCTATTAAGCTAGCATTACACAGCTACGTAAATAAGCGGTTCGCAGCGGCTCTCGTAAACAAGTTTGTCCCCTGCAGATTTGGTGTGTACCAAATGGTGAGAAAGCAGTGTTGGTAAACAGCAGCTTAATAATGGAGTAGTACGGAGTAGTAAGTTCGTAGGAAAAAAAACCTTAAAATCGACCGATACAGTACAGTACATGATCCATGTGGGGTTGGGTAAGCAAAAATGGTGGTCCTTCGGTCGGCGATCCAGATAGCAGCCCAAACCTTCTGTTGGTTCACCCTCGTGCGCTCCGACTCCTCCTCCCGACCCCTCACCCCTGCCTCCCTCCGTACGCCGACGAGATCGGCGGCATCGGCGGCGGCGACCACAACCCCCGACAAGCCTTCTATCTGCACGGCCGATGAGCTTCACTACGTCTCCGTCCCCAATTCTGATTGGAGGCTCGCTCTCTGGCGCTACAAGCCTCCTCCTAAGGTCTCCTCTCCCTCCCTCTCTCTCTAGAAATGGGATTCAGTGTCGACATTGTAAACTCCTCCGCTCATATGTTTTTCTGATTTGTATCTGTAGGATTAGATGCATTGCTCCTATCTATACTTACGTATATATGCATATACGGTGGCTACCCTCCAATCCTCTAAATGGAGGATTGTGTTGGGTTTTGCCCATGTGATATTGAAAAAGAAAAAGAAAATCATTATGGTTAGTTGGTTTTAATTGGTTCGGTGGTGTTCAGCAGTGAAATGGGTTGGTTGTTTGGTGAATGACCTTCTCTAGAAACCTCTCTATAATTAGCCGGCTGTGCTTGGAAAGTCCCAAAGAGCATTTGTGATGCTTGGAATATGAAGAGTCAAGTGTGTAGATCCTTCTCTTATTCCTATTTAAATGAGGCAGTGCATGTGGGCCAAGGGTAGAGTGAAAAAAGCAAAGAGAAAATTGTGAGAGAGAAAATTGTGTGAGTTTAAGGGAGATAAAAATACCGAGAGAGTAGGGTATTTTGTATCTCATTGTACTCATTCAATATTAGTGGAAGTTCTCTCTCCGTGGACGTACCCGAGTTTGGGGAACCACGTAATCTTGTGTCTCTTTTGTGTGTGATTGTTTTTCGTTACGCTTCCGTTGTGTGGGTGATCGGGTACCCAACAGATTGGAGGGTCCAATGCAAGCTCATATTGGGACCCTTTTCGGAGTCCTGCATATTTTAGATATCGTCAAGAACAGCATTCACAAGGAAATTTGTATTGATCAGACATCGGTTTATAGTATTTCAGAATATGTTTATCTTGAGACAAATGGGTTTTCTATCAATATGATTATGTTTTACATGGGTTGATTTCCATATGAACATCGGTAGACAAAATTTCTAGGTCTTGCTTGATTGGCCAGATTAGAAATGGGATCGAATTCAAAGTCCTGTGTACCGGATTATACAAAGTACAAGGTTTTAGATGTGGTGTTGGTGATTTCCTTTGTGTTAACCATCCGACGTATCATTTCCACTTTCCATTCAGTGTATCGGATCGGATACGTATGGTAACATCTGTTAACAGTGGTAAATATGAGTTTAAAAATAGTTATACCCAAGATAAAATATAATTTTATTCATGTATGGTATAAAAACTTTGAGAATACAAAATTGCACTTGTTCGACTACTAACATGATTTAATAAGGAAAAAGAACGCTTACTGCATTATGGGTCATTTGGGTAGCATTACAGCAAAAGACTATTTACTTCACCATAAATATAAGTTTGGATGCCTGTATCGGATTCACATCCAAATGTACCTAAGAGCATCTCCAATCCTTATCTTTGGTCCTTATCCCTTATCTATTGCGACAACACTGGTCTGACCGACCGGCTTTAAAAGATTCCTCCTAGGTTCTGTTCTATATAAGCTAATGATGGGTTGAAATTATCATTTCAGTCGTGTTGTTTTCATTTTAGGATATAGTAGAGATTGTACTTCCGTAGCTTACTTCCACGCATTTATGGATAATGGGGTTTTTTTTCTATTCGTGTTCATAGGCGCCTCCGAGGAACCATCCACTGTTCCTTTTGTCTGGAGTTGCAACAAATGCAATTGGTTTCGATCTTTCTCCTGGGGTGAGTTAGTAATTTGCCACATCTCTTTCTTATTGGTTATTTGTTACCTTTTACTGGTAATTGTGATGTGATTGGCTGCAAACTTCCAGGAATTATGTTCTGCTGCAAATCTACGGGTAATTTTGTTTGATTTGGATTTTATATTAAGGCCAAACTGACATGTATCCTCTTTGGTCACTCTACAGTCTACACCATCTGCGGCACTTCTTGTGGTTATAGCTTCAACTAGATTTCTCTTTAGGCATTTTGGACATCCAATTTTTGGATAGTGTAGGTATTCTATGTTTTTTTTTTTTTTTTCCTGGACCATTTTTTAAAAATATTTTCAACCACCGTTCTTTATATAGATATCACACCTATTGTAAGAGACAATCACGTGCTATTTAGTACATAACAATTATTCTATTTTCCTTACTGATTCTATCCTGTACTGTAGAATACTACATTACAAAAGTTCCTGGTGCTGTAGCTTCTTAAAATAACAAAACCCAAAAAAAAAAAAACTCTTAACTGGTGCAGCGGTGCTGTAAGCTGTGTGGTTATCTGTTTCATACTGGGGCCTGCTTAAGTCTCAATAATACTCCTCCATCTTGTACTTCATGTTCAGTTGGTTCCTATGTTGAATAACAAAGTTGATGCATCATGGTATCCTCAAAGCCTCCAGGTTTTGATGCCTAACCAACTTGGGTATGAGCTGCATAAACCTTTTGGAATTCACCAAACAGTGCTCTTCATGCCAGTCCTACTTTTTATGGATTGTAGGACTTAAAGACTAGATCTGTAATAAGCTAGCTCGGCCATTTATTTTCACTGCTTGTCTTTCTACAGTTTGGCCGAAGATCCATGCATTGTGCAAGTACCATAATTGCAATGCATGAAATCGAAGTTTGAAATTGTAATGCATTTGCATATCAGGAGGGAAGCGCATGATCTTGCACTTAGGTTAAGGAAGGGTGACATGCATGCAATGCATAGATGTGTTGCAGCTCATTCTGTGGCTCTGATTCACAGGCGAGGTCTCTGGTTCAAGTCCAGGATGGCCCAGCTGCGCTAGGGAAAAGAATAGAATAGAATGTGTCTCTGGTTCAATCAGACTATTCGTATGGAATTTGTCTCTAGCTTATAGTTATATTGAGAAATTTCCTTATGCTTTTTAATTTTCTTCGCAATAGTATTTTCTTTTTGGACATTCCTATTTCCTGATAGGATGATCTGTTTGCAGTCTTCATTTGCACGTTACATGTCCAGCCAAGGATTTGATACATGGATTCTGGAAGTTCGTGGTGCTGGGTTGAGCACTGGAGGAGTGAGATCTGCAGAGGTCAAGAAGCCTGGAAACGATGCATACTCTGTAGATCAAACACCAGACGCTGACTCTTCAAACATGGATGTCATACCCGCCAGAGGTAGAGGGACAGAGATGGTTACGAAATCAGATAAATCGCGGATAGTGACCAAGTTGACTGAAACTATTGTTGATTGGTCCGAAAAACTATCTGGCTGGCTAAATGAAGGTCAATCATGCATTTTTATATCAGAACTTGCACTTGATGCTCGACTTTTTTTAATAGAATATTCATTAAGGAAAACGTTTCAGGTTCATCAGAGGCAGGGCAAAATTCTGCCAGTGCTAAACAAATCAGGGATTTGAGTCAAAGGCTCATAAATATCATTGAAGAAGGTCAACAATCTATTCCTCCCCAGTTTATTGAGATGCAAGATCGTATCGTTGCAACAATAGAAGATCTCCAGATACAACTTGACGTGATTGTGAAGTATGATTGGGACTTTGATCACTATTTGGAAGAGGATGTTCCTGTTGCGGTGAGGTGACATCTCCTGATAATTATCTAGATGGGGGATTCGGAAAATAATCTGCTATACTTCCGTTTTTTGGAAACTAATAATCTGCTATACTTAGTTGTGACTTTTCTTATTTCACCTTGTTAATTGGAAGAAAAGTACATTCCACTCAACAGTTTATGATAATCTGGGTACTCATTATGGTCAATGCAGATGGAGTATGTAAGGAACCAATGCAAGCCAAAGGATGGCAAGTTACTTGCAATTGGTCACTCAATGGGGGGTATCTTGCTATATGCAATGCTATCTCGAAACGGTATGTGATGCTCTGTAGTTTCCTTGTCTATTGCAACCCTCTCCTACCCTATACATGGTTGGTACATTTGTCCCCCTATAAATATGTATATAGTTGGTGATCTCCACATAAAATATTTGAACACAAACCTCTGCTTGTGGGTGTTTGATATAGACTCAGCTTTAGTGTTGCATGCAACTTTCTTTCTGTGTTATTGGTATTTTTAGAGAGCTGTTTTCTTGAGGACCACATCTTGGAGTAATTTCATCAACTAAAAAGAAGAGAATGTGATTATTCAATATCCGAAATAAAACTTTACAGAGGACTTCCATCGGTGGCCATCTGAGGTTGATGAATTGAAGTTCTTTACCGAGGCCGAAAGGATAGAACCACAAATCTGTGTAATCGTAACTTAAATCTAACAAGGCTGAATTGTGATTTTCTTGAAATTTTACTTTCATTACTTGGACTCGGATGCAGGAGTATATCTAGATGTCGAACACATCAAACTCCAAATTTCAAGATATGTAAACGACAAAAAAGAAGCCAAACCTAGATATGGTGTTGCGTTATATACCACATTTTACATGCTTATTTTGCATTAGTTTTGATATTTTAGAATAGTGAAGTACAGATCGGGTGACTTTACCTTGTAGTTAAGATATTGGCAATGGACTTACTCCAAACTGTGTTGTCCCTAAAGAAATAAAAGAAAAAAATCCGTAGTGTCTGTTAGAAAACAGTGGAATCAGATTCGTTGCATTGTGTCCACATGGGTAGTATACTGTCATTGTTCAACCATTTTATGAAGCCGTGGTTGTGTATATCAACCTTGCTTACTCTGGAAGTTTATGAAGCAATTGTGTTGGTGTTTGTTCCCAAACTTGCTTAGGGGCTCTTGTAAGATGGAACATAGAAATTCACTTTTGTTTTGTTTCCTTTCTAATTTTTTTAATTTTGCGTGGGTATGTAAAATAGGAATCTGCTTGTTTTTTCCAACATTGTGAGATCTTCTGTTTTGTTTTAAGTCAGAACTAACAATCTAGTACGTTAATGACTTGATGCTTAAGATGTCCACGTTATGTCATGCATACAGAACTGGCAACCTCTGAAGAGAGTCGTTACTTTCATAGTCCTGAAAACAAGGGAAATATATGGAAGAGCAAGCGAAAAAAGTCAGTGACCTGATTCCACTATATAGAAGATATACGTTGGAAGCTTGGCTTCTTAGGCTCTTCTTTATTCCTTCTCAAATGGTGAGAAACTCGAATGTTTAGCAAGCTATTACAGTTAACGTGAGGGTACTCATTCTTGCGAAAAGGAGAGAATCAGCAAAAGAGTAAAGGGAACATTATCGTATCTGTTATCATCTTCATTTGGGCAACATTTTCCATCTAGAACATTGAATTGATGACTTTCTTGGCACCTGCTTGGCTGCAATCCCCTGTAATGCATTGGCCCGTAGGCAATTTACACTTCTTCCGCTTCCAGTTCAAATCATGCACTAATGGAACTGCTGGTGAATCAAGTTGTATTTTTGAGGAACATTATAATACACTAATGGAAATTTACAGATGTTTCATACTTGTGTGACAGGACATTAAGAAACAACTGATCTATTACCAGCAATAGGTGGGAGTGAGTAGTCTGCTATTTTGACTCTGACATGTCTGAGAACTTGTAGAAAAGTAAGACAAACCCAAACTTGTGTTCACATTTTGTAAAGGTTTAGAAACAATGATCCTAGGCGTAACTTTAAAGTAGGTACGTTGTTATATGCAGTAAGTGGAACATCTTGAATTTGCAACTATGGAAGTATTGGCAGAACCATTTCCTGCCCAGAAAGGGTGACGCTAGAGGAGGATAGTGACAATAGTATTCCACTTTCAATGGTTGCCCCTTGATCTAGACATTGATCAGTAGCCATCCTTTCTCACAGAGGGTGAACATCTAAGTAGGCTGTCACATGCCGAGACATTAGGATGCCTCTTCACCTCTAACCACTTAAGGGAACCTCGTAGAATTTGGGTTCTAAAGGTGGAATAGATTTAGCATCATTTACAAATCAAGGGGATGATAGTTTGCTTGACTTTTCTCAAGTTATTTGTTGACAGAATTTGAGAATCTAGTTGCTGTAAATATGAGCAGCAACTATTAACGGTTTTTTAGTGTTAAATGAAAGGCCAAGAGAGAGTTGAAAAGGTTGAGCGGTTGAGCTATGTTCTTAGTAGTATGCAAGGTCGTCTTTCATGTTGTAAAATATTGTAAATGTGTAGTATTTTCTGACACTATATCTATTTTGGAACAAGTTTTAATGTGTGATAATATTTGAACATTTTAAAGGTTTCGAAGGAAAGGACTCTGGGCTGGCATCAGTCATTACATTGGCCTCTTCACTCGACTATTCAACTTCAAGATCATCACTAAAACGGCTTTTACCCCTGGAAAGTGAAGTGGAAATCTAGTTGTTTCACACAAGTCCTTGCTGCCTGAATGTGAGGAACTTCATCTACTTGTAAAAAGAAGTTAATCTTGATTTATTATGGCATACAGGCAGACCCTGCACAGGCTTTGAGCGTTCCTGCTATTCCACTAGGAGTGCTGCTCACAGCTGCTTATCCTCTTGCAGCCCGTCCTCCTTATGTTTTGTCTGGGTTGAAGTCCCTGGCATCTGCACAGAACATGCATCCAGAACTGTTTGAGAAGCTTATTTTAAACAACTTTTGTAAGTAGATAATTCTCCCATAACTGACATGGCTTAGTATAGTATATTTTAATGTCTGCAATATGCTATTGCTGCATTTCTCATTAATTAGGAATGTGGTATTTCCTCAGTCATGACTTTGCAGTACATTGACTCTTGTATATACATGTTGTGTAGTCTTTGTCAGACACTATAAATGGCTCTTGATCTGTATCTGACATGTTGGCCAAAGGTGCACCCACCATGCATTAGTAATGTGATTTGACATGAAAACTCTTGTTATGTTCCTTCATTACATGGTTAGTTTAAAAAGTATGAAGTACTCATAGTAAAAAGAGGAATTAGAAATTCGAATGCTTACTGATGGCCGAATCCTTTTGTGAGATTCGATAGGTGCAACTCTTTTGACATATTTAAGTACCCAGCAAGTACCCCATAGTTCATGAAATGTAGGCTAGAATGGTTGCATCCCCTAAGCATGTGTGGTGGAGGAGCCATGACATCTCCAGAAGTCCCTGCAAATTGCTGTCCATGACTCACCAGTTTTCACTATATTCTCGAGTGAAGAAGAGTGTTTCACACCATTAACATGATACGTGACCCCAAGGCTTCCAACCATGAGGCAATGCATCTCATAATTTTTCTTCGAGCACCGCTGCAATTTACATTGACTCTCTCTCTCTCATCTCTCTGTGGCACTTTAGCATCTCTCTCTCTCTTGGTCTACAAAAGGTGCTTTTATCTCCCATGTCTCTCTCTCTCTCTAGGAACTTCAATTTGGGTTCCATTTTATTAAAATTTAGAAGTAAGGTTTGTGAGTTTAAATTCATGGCAAACAAGATTTAATAAATTTTATGTTTTGGTTTATATTAACAAATTTTTTTAAACCTGGATGGGTCGAATTATGATTCAATAAGAGTTGGGGATCGTAGTTGGATCCTAGTTTCAGATATACGAGGATGGTTTTTTTTTTTTGGGTGATAACTCTTGTATCCAATTTACGCATACCTCGATTAATCTTGAGGACCAATATATACACATATATGTACATGTTTATATCTCTATAAGTTTGGAACAACTTTTTACAACTTTTTTCCCGAAATAGTTGAATATTTTTTGTCGATATTCACAAAAATATTGAGATTGTCTATTGTGAACGACCCCATCTATCATAATTCCTAGAGTCGCCATTGCTAAGAACCCAAGAGAAATTTCTCCTGGGCCCCCAAATCCCTAGTTTCTGGCAAGGAAGCTTTGCTCCCAACAATTCCGGATACTCACTTCTTAGTTGGATCCACAAACACTTGACCCTTAAGTTCAATACTAATCAGGCTTCACAAAACAATAACTTTGAGAGCTTGATCATCATTACACTCTGATTGCTATAATCATGGTTTGATCAGTGAGAATTTACAGGTACTGTACCAGCTAAGCTTCTTTTGCAGCTATCAACTGCCTTTCAAGATGGTGGACTGTGTGACAGGAGTAGAAGCTTCTTTTACAAAGATCATCTGCACAAAGGCAATGTGCCGGTTTTAGCTATTGCTGGAGACCGAGACCTAATCTGCCCACCTGAAGCTGTATTTGGTATAGTTTGTGTTAATACCCCTTTGTCTCTTTTTAAATGTGCACTAATCTCGAAGGGCTTTTCTTACTGTTGTTTGTGGCCATGATGATGTCTCGTGCAGAGACAGTCAAGCTGCTTCCTAAGAATATGGTTTCCTATAAAGTTTTCGGTGAACCGAGTGGTCCACATTATGCTCACTACGACTTAGTTGGAGGTCCTGAGGTGGGTCCTGATCTCTTAGCTTGAGATATATCAAAGTGTCAGATATTTGATACAATATTGTCCTATGTGACATGTTTCATATTGGTTTCCAGTGGCATACTGAATTTCTTTTCGCAAAATGCAGGCAGCAGATCAAGTGTATCCATTTATACTAGAGTTTCTCAGTCATCATGATATGGCCTGATTTCTCAGAGAAATCATAGATTTAGCCCTCTCTACACCCCACCTTAGTTTTGTACTCCATGACGACTTCCTCTTCCGGTGAAGAAAGGAACCAAATCAGTGGAGTACCATGCGGGTGGGAGGGAGGGAGAGTAACCTGTCATAGCCCCGATGAATACAAGTGATGTGAAGGAAATGATACTGAGTGAACATATACGTAGTACTTCTGTAAGAAACAGCTAATGAGTACCTGGATGTGTAGGGAAAGATGTCCATCCCACGACAATGATTTAGCAATTAGTCGAAGGGTTGTTTTCCACGTACGAAATGTGTTTGAGGGTTTACTTGGGGAGAAAGAAACCTCCCCGAAATGGAAGGACTTCTGGAGCGAGTAAAGGATAGAACTGTCTGTTCATCGTATACTATAGCAAGGAACAGTCGAAGAGTTATACGAAAGTAACGTAATTTTTCTCCTTCGTTTTCAATTAAAGCCATGTAACCTTATGTGTTGCAAGCCTGCAACAAAATTCACAAGTAATCTATGTATGCTTTATACTAAACCAAAGTTATTACCTTGAAAAATGAAGCTTTTTTTTTGAAGTAACTGACTCTGTATTTCATTGAAATACACTCAATTACAGGATCAAAGGGGCATTCCCCTGGAAAGCAAACACGACAACCACCGGGACTAGCTCACACCCCACTGGAGCCCGGACTAGCCTAAAACACAACAGAAAGTCTATGCCCACCGCTCCTTTCACCGCTCTCAATCTCACCGTTTAAAAGTGTTTTGGACGGTTTGAATTTTTAACTCTTCCCTGGAAGTAATTTTTAGGGAAAATTTAAAAATACCCCCCAACCTTTACACCAAAATTCAATTAGACTTCCAACCTTTTAAAAATTTAAAAAAAAGTGTTTCAAATTTCAATCCGTTTGAATCGGTGGAAAGATTTTAGTTTTCTGATTATTTTATCCTAAATGGTCATAATTAAATTTTGACTCTAGGGCTCTCGTTGATTAGCCCTAAGAGATATTTGATTCTACAAGTCCAAAATTTCATTATGACCATTGAAGATAAAATGATAAAAAAAATAAGATCTTTCCACCGATTCAACCGGATTGAAAATCGGAACACTAAAATATTTTTAAATAAATAAAAAAGAAATATGATACAGAGTATAAACATTATTAATTAAATAAAGAAAAAATAACAGAAAATAGGTTCGGATATTTTTGGGGTATTCCTGGGGAAGAGGGGGTGGGGTTGGGGGTGGTGTGCCAGGAGGGGGGGAAACGCAATTTGCGTACATGTGTCAGGAGGGAGGAAAAGCAATTTGCACACATGGAATCCAAAATATCCCAAAACGACGTCGTTTTTGGGGGGCTGCAGTTTGCAGTGACTAAAAGTCACTGCAGGATTTTAGTCACTGCAGGAATGCCGGGTTCAGCACGATAGGTTTTTTTTTTGGCCAAAATGGTAGTATGAGATTTCATTCAGACGAAAACGCATACAATCAAAGACTATCTCAAACAGAGACAGTGACAGGAGGCCTAGATTACAAGCATATAACTCCTGAACCTCACAACAGGAACAACCTCTTAGACGAAAACAAGTCGGCATCGAGGATGACTGGCAAACCTTCGCAGCCACAGTGGGCACAAGAAGCAAGCAACAAACGGATCCCAAGAACCATAGAATGAAACCCCGTCAAAACTTGCAAAAATATTATTAGACCCCAGATCAAGAGAGACCAGAATTTGGGGTAGGAAAACCCAAACTGGGAGGAAACACAATTTAAAAGACCCTAAAACAAAATCCAAAAACTGAAAACACAAAACCATAAACCTAACCCTAACCATCGGCTACTGCCGCCGCACTGTCGTCGCCTCAAAAACCGTTTTCCGCTACAACCCAAAAACACCATCTCCATACCGTTCTCCTCCTCGGTACCGTCTCATGCGCAAGCGGGAGGGGATGAAAAATGTGGCCAACGAGGGCTTCTGACCATGAGACTTGTCGTACGAGGACGTTGCACTTGCCGTTCACGACCACGGGACTTTCTCACCATGGGATCGCGACCGTGGGCATGCTACGTACGGAGGTGGGCGAAGAAGACCTGAAGTTTGTACGGTAGTGGAAATAGTAGATTGTGGCTCATTATTCCTGTTTTGAGAATCATAATGTGCATAAAACAATTAATTTCAAATTACGAAATCAGAATTTAAAATCCAACATCACCTCAAATATCTGCACCACCAAATTGTCAATCCAATGGCGACTGGGTGAAAATAAACAAAATTTATTAGCACTGATTTACTTTAGGCTGCACACCTAAATTTCCAACATGAGGGTTCAATATCAGTTGGTTGCTTTTACTATATTTCAAAGAAAAAGTTATTCAAGTTGCACCCGCGCGCGCCAATCTGATGTGGGCCGGAGAGCAGTGTTCCGCTCACACTCAATAATCTAAACCGTTGACTTCAAAGCTCGTCAAGAACAATATCAACCATGTCAAAAATTAGTTGGTTGTAAATTGATTGATATGATTTCGGAATGCATTTTAACTTGGAAGGGATTACAACAAACCCAGTGAACTCATTATCCCAAGATAAATTGTATCGAAATAATATCCCAGCCAGTATCCGATCAATTTGATATTTAACGCTGTTAATTCTAAACGAGTTTTAAAATAGAAACGATTTGAATCTTCAAAGTGAGCCTGAAAACAGACACACCAAATATTCCGGTCCATTTTCATGATCATAGACCAGAGAGAATCCCTTCCCCTCATAATGTAAGAAGATTCAGAGAGAGAGAGAGAGAGAGAAGTGAAGATAATTTAATCATTTCATTGGCCTGCAGATCAAGCACATGAACAAGCACAATCATATATTCATAATATTCTGTTCATACTGTATTTGTCTAGATCTCTATAACACCTTGCTTATCTACAAAGCAGTACTTTTAGACCTTCGTCAACACGCACGTAAATAAAAATGCCCACTTGAGATTTCTTTATGTAATTTATTGGCCGGCCCCCCCTCTCTCTCTCTAAATGAGAGCCTCCATCTCTAATAAGACCTTCTAAACCTAGCCGCCGCTCCACTTCTCTTTCCCTCTCCTCCCTCCCCTAGGGTTTCAACCCTAAATGGGACGGGGGAGGGGGTTGCTTTCCCTTCCTCTCCTCATGGGCTTTCTTTCCGTCTGTTTGATCGGAGATTTATCTCCTCCTTTTACCGTTCTTCACTCTCGTCCTATCCCTACACCTCCAGCCACGTAGACCCTCTCGTCTTTTCCACCGCAGTACCTCTTTCGTCATCTCCGTCGTGTAGTTGTTGGTGTTCCGTCGCTGAGGTGCGTCTTGAGTTTGTGAATTAGCTTGTGGATGTGGTTGCCGGAGTCCGTTCATGTGCACGCTTGGTTCACCGAAGTAGGAGTGCTTGATTGGTTGGGTGTTGTTTGTGAAGTTTTATTTTTGCTGCTTTTCGATTTGTTTAATTTCTTGTGTTTTTTTGTTTTTCTCTCTGGTTTCTTGCCGTGAGTCTCTCTCAAGGCTGGGTTTCCTCCAGCTCGGTGATTTTGTTGGGGTTTCATTCGTTGGTTTTGGGATTCAGTTGTCAGAAGCTGGCTGATGATCAAGGGATTGTCGTGTTAGTTTGTGAGATTCTAGAGTTATAAGCTTGCAAATCTAGACCTCCTAGTTATTGTTTCCGTTTGGGATAGTTAACCCTATTTGGTTGTATGTTTATTTCGTATCAATGAAATCTCTTATCATTTTGGCAAAAAAAAAAACACGCACGTAAAGTAAAGTAATGATCATTTGACAGATCTAATGATAACAGTGGCGGAACTAGGATTTTGACCCGAGGAGGGCCGGCTTAATAGATATATATTTTTTATTGAAACATTTATTAATTTATTATATCATAAAGTTTTATTTTTCAATATATTATATTTGTACATTGAAATGATTCCAATCTAATGTAGTTAAAGTATACTAATTATTTATATTTTTTATTTAGGCTACTTCATGCTAATCACGTGCTTTTTTTTTAAGGGCTTCTTGCTTGCCCAAGTAAAGGAAATTTCAAAAACAAAAGAATAAAACATACAATTGGGAAAAATACTACTTGTACTCACAAATTCGTCCTCAAATAATACAGTGCTTATTTTCCCTCTTAAGTGGAGGGTGAACAAAACTCAACTCATTTTTTAAAGGCTTCTTGCTTACCCAAGTAAAGGAAATTTCAAAAACAAAAGAATAAAACATACATGCAATTGAAAAGAATACTACTCCTAGTACTTACAAATTCGTCCTCAAATAGTAATATAGTATCACTCGTTCTTTTGGGTGAGATCCATATATGTTCTAGTAATACTGTAAAATGAATATATATGCTGGATTCATTTAATTTTTTGTTGGATTCTCTTCCCCTTTTTCCCATTTTTAATAAAATTTCCTCTTTTGCCGATAAAAAAAAATGAATATGCTGGATTCTGAACATTTTCCAAAATACATCACATTTTGATTTAAATTCCAAAAGAAGTAATCAGCTTGGTTAAGCCAAAAGTGACCCCCATAGCTAACCACCCTCCAACCAAAACCCTAAGCGAAGGCTTCACCACCGGCGCCCTCCCCAACACCGCGCTCAACCCTCCAAAACCTAGCAACGCCAAGCTCACAGCTGCCACCACCACCCCCAACCTCACCTTATAATCACTAATAAATCCCGCTGCTAGCAGCGGCACAAATGCCCCAACGGAAAATGACAAGGCGGAGGCTGTTGCCGCCTGGAACGGGCTCGGCAACTTACCCTTCCTCTCCTCGATTTCTTCCTCCCGAATCACCTCTCTAACGACCTCAATACTACTCTCTCTTTCGATCTGAGCCATTCCTATATCGTATTGGGAGTAGACAGAGACGAACTCTCCGATGGCCATGCTACAAGCTCCGGCAACAAGTCCGGCGATCCCGGTTAGTACCATGGTCTTGACGTCTTTCCTGACAGCTCCGACTCCGACCATTAACGATGCAGTTGAGAGCAAGCCATCGTTTGCGCCCAAAACGGCGGCTCTGAGCCACTGGGCTCTAGTACTGCAGTAGTTGTCGATCACCTGATCAACTTTGAACCCTTCGATGTGTTGTAGCTCGACATCGACGTCAGCAGGAATGGAGGGTTTTGTTTGCTCGATAGATGTTTCCATGGAGGAAAATTAAGGAAGAAGGAGAAAATTATTTTGAGGTGGAAATAGCTGATATAGGTATGCTTTGTGTTATTATATCATAGCAAAGGATTGTGGAGGACACGAGCTTCAATATGGGGGTATGTATAGGAGGAGAAACTTATTTTCGGAGCAGCTGCAAACAGCCTATTTACAGAATAGTGCATTCTCAGCCGTCCGTTTCGACAATAAATGGTCCGAATTTTTAAAAAACTATTCGCGCGAATAGTTTAACTATTCACACGAATAGTTTTTTTTTAAATCCGGATAGTTGTTTTGGACGGCTGATATTGACCTTCGTAAATATTTGTTTACAACTGTTCTGTACACAAGATTTTCTCTTGTATAGGAGAGTGGAAGTGCTATTGATGGAGAAATTATCTGATGGTTCTGATAAGCAAGTTTTATAAATGCTACTCCCTCCGTCTCATTTTCTTTATTCGTGTCATTTTTAATCTCTTATATCTACCAATATGAATATCAAAATACATGCAATATGAATCTTGTTTGATACTAGTTCTCGATTAGTGCTATTATGCGAAGTTCTTAAAATTATGGAAAACATTATAGACCGGTAGTGAAAAAATTTATGGATTTTTATTTGTGGTTGAAAGGTTGTTAGGTGTTTTCAGTAGTGAATAATAGTGAATAAGTTGTTGAGAAATGTTAAGTTATTTCCAGTAGTGAATAAATTGTTGATGGGTATGTGAGTGAAAAAGTTGTTGAAAAAAATTGCTGGTAAAAAATTTTTTGTTAGTGGAAACGAAATGATAAAATACGTTTAAGTTTTTAGTATTTTTTGTTAGTGAAAACGAGGCCTGAGAGATTTAAGCATTTAAAGAATGACACGAAAAATGAAAAATAACAAACAAAATGAGATGGAGGGTATATTATAGTATTTCGCTTTCGTATATACAACTTGAAGATAAATAGGTATCCGTCATTCATGCCTCGACCAATTTTATTTCTATAATGTTTTTTTTTTAATCCTTTATTTCTATAATGTTGATTTATGTTTTTTGTACGTACTTATTTGTAGACATTGTTATTCATACTATGCCTTTACACATTTTTGTGGTTAGTAAATGAAGTCTATATTAGTTCAATTAGTATCTCACGATTTATTATTATGAGAACAAATTCTCACGGGGCGATGAGATCATCAGGAGAAATTTTTTAGTGCCGAGCGGGTACTACGTGGTGTCCACTCGGTGCATCCAGGCCGTCCATTTCGGTTTTAGACCGCTCGGATTTGGAGAGAGAAAGAGGAGAGAGAGTGTGGGGGTGAGAGGAGAGAGAGTATTTCAATCTGGGCCGTCCAATACACTTTTGGACGGCTCGGATGTGCCCGCTTGGGCACCACGTTTGCCAGGTGACGTGGTACCCACCTGACACTGAAAAATTTCTCGATCATTAGAGTTACCCCGCTAAGTCAAATTCGTGAGTCCGTCACCGCCCAGCCCCAAATGAATCTTTTACGATTATGGAGGTGATAACAGAGCACCCAATAATATCTTTCTGCCAGAGATGTGACCGTGTCATTTTTCTCATAAAAATGCTACATGCCCAAAAAATAAAGAAACCCATAGAGGTTGGCAATGCATTGGTTATGTATTTATATCATAAATGAAAATTGTTTGGTGAAAAAATATATATACTCTATGACACAAACCACGTCGGCAAGGACATATTAGTCAGAATCTGAACGGACAAAATCAAAATAAATTAAAAATATACCCTCATTATTATTATTTTTCGGTGCTTTGAAAATTCAGAACAACAAAGCCGAAATAGCTAACTAGACCACATCCATTATTAAGAGGTGTTTCCAGTAGTGAAAAATTTGTAAATTTTTATTTGTGGTTGAGAAGTTATTAGGTGTTTCCGGTAGTGAATAAGTTGTTGATGGGTTTGTGAATAGAGTTACTGTAGCAAAAAGAGTTTTTGTTGACAACTTTTTTGTTAGTGGAAACGGGATAGTAAAATGTTGAAAGTTTTTTGTTAGTGGAAACGAGATGGCAAAATGTGTTAAGTTTTTAGTGTTTTTTGTTAGTGGAAACACTCCTAAGTCTACGTCAAGGAGACTCAAAACAGACGTAAACTACACATTGAAATTAATGACCAACACACAATTTTTTTTGAATAAAGACGAAAAAATTGGCTTATTAGCTTATTTTTGTCTTTATTCAAAACAAAAGAAATTCGATCGTAATTTTTTGCTTTTTAGATTTCTTTTGCTATGACGAAGCAATAATTCACATAAAATTAACAAAAAAAAAACTAACAAATACAAAAAAAATTAAATAAGGACAAAATAATCCAGAATAGATTATTTAGCCGAACAATGCCTTAGTCCAATCATGAGAAACTAGAGTACTTTCATTCATGTGTTAAAAAAGAAACCTTACCAATCAAAATAACTTAAATGAGATCCTAAGATTGGTAAAACAGATAAAAATTACTACTACTAATATATATAAAAGTAATCTAATTTCCTATAAGAAGGTTGATGTCACTATTTTCAAAGGTGGACTCAGTGTGTGACATCGCTGGATTAATGAGTATATATATTTTATTTCAGCAGTTACATGACTCCCATCCAAATTAAACCCTGTGGGTCCAAGAAATAAATTCAGATTTGAGTTTTTAATTTTCAAAATTCTACTAAACAACCCCAACCTTTGAAACATATTCAAAGGTCAATCAGACCTGTCTTCCCAAATCTTTCCGAGATTTTATGTTGACCCTGAGCTCAAATCCGCTGTATACGCTTTAAATTGTATTGGTTTTTCTCGTGCATTTTCAGCCATTGAATCATATGGCCGGAAGTAAACAGATCGAAGCACGACAAAACTGGATACAGAGGGTTCATCGCGAATCTAGATCATGTCATCTTTGGTAAGTCGAACAGACAACTAGCTAGTATTCGACCCAATGGATTGACTAATTCGGAAAACCAATCCCATTGTTCACTAGCGAGGTGTCAAATAGAACCGAGGTAAAAACCCGAAATGATAACACGCGGTTGAAAGTCTAACTCCAGACCAACACCATTTTAAGGTCCCTAGCTAGTTGCTAAGTGTTACCATTGCGGCAACCCATCTGTTTATAGAATTCTTAATGTTAGGCTGAGTTTGGATGGCAAACAGCCTATGGTGGAATGAGAATGTGATTCCAGAACTCTAAGATTCCTACGTTTGGGAAGGGTTGGAATAAGGAATGTTATTACTGATCTCCCAATCCAAAGGAGTAATCACTTTCCTGAACAGATGAAGAATCTGATCACCCCACTATCCCTTGGGAATCTAAGATTACGGGGTAATCTTATTATGGGAGGAAAATGAAGGATTAAAACTTTCCTCTTGTACCCCTCATTCTCACATTAATTTGGTCTGATTTTGTTATGGAATTATTTATTTATCGGTACTTCAATACGATTTGCTTTGGTTAATTTTTATTTATTAAATTGAATTATTTATTCATCTTGTGAGAGGAAATATAAAGCTATAAAAACATGAAAACACTTGGAAAAAAAAAGTAATTCAAAAGAATACAAGTATTGAGAAAGGGCATACCCTCCTAATCAAAAATATCCAAGGGAACTAAGGTTAAGTTTTG
This sequence comes from Rhododendron griersonianum, assembly GCA_018127125.1. Taxonomy (NCBI): domain Eukaryota; kingdom Viridiplantae; phylum Streptophyta; class Magnoliopsida; order Ericales; family Ericaceae; genus Rhododendron; species Rhododendron griersonianum. The sequence goes on from CM030799.1 coordinate 24,858,095, forward strand.
GCATAACTTAGTTATATCTTCTTATTTTAATCTTTGCGAGCTTTTGCTGATTATTCATAAAAAAAGAATTTAAATTAAACATTCATCAAAAAAAAGGTTACTGTAAAAAGCATTTCAAATATTTCACCAGTGTTTTCAAATAAATTTTTTTTTTACCAATGATCCAGGTGATTTCTTGATGCCAAGAAAAAGAATTACTAGTTGAATTTATCGAGAGAGATGTGAAAAACGAGAGAGATGAGCTGGGAAAATAGGGTTTCTTAACCCACTCTGATACCGTGTTGAATGAATTCAGATTGATTTATTCTTCTTCTATTGGAGGTTAATTTATAATACAAACTACCTATCAACTAAGGAAACAAAATCTTGAAATAGAAAAGTACACATAAATCAAATATACAGATTCCTAAACTACCTACCTAAATATATTCCCTTCCTAATTTAAATATATATTGTATACAGCTAACAAAACTCAAACCCATGATACAAATCAATTGGGGCTAGCTCGAGGACTCTTGCATTTCACTAGGAGATTAGGAGTTCGAGTCTTTCCATCTGCGTGTGAGTGTTGCTTCATTTGTATTTGTTGGGGTTATTTCTCCCTTTAATGGGGCATGTAATTGAGTTGGGCTTATAGTGGTTGTGGTCCCTTTGATGGGCTTATTTATCCTGTTGATTCAATTGTTGGGCTTGATTATCTCGTGGACTATCACACAATGGATATAGTATTCCGTGATTTATACTTTGTACTTCATATATGATGTAATGATCTATCCTACCGATTGTAAAAAAAAAAAAAAAAACATGATACATGTCAGTAATCTAGTCACAGCCTCTAGTTGCCATTTTAAGAACGAGATAACTGAAATCTACTCGTGAAATAGGTGAGAAATGGGGTTTGTGAAGTGTGCACCACGTGAGTTACAGAAAAAAAAAAAAAGGAGAGTGGGTGTGAAGGAAAATAGAGATGTGAGGGTGAGTGAAAAACATTGTCTAGAGCCATGGTGTTCGGAGCTCGAGGGTGGTTTTTCATCTCACATTGTAATCTCCTATTTGTTTTATAGTAGAATATCTCTTTTCCGTGAAGTAGTATTAAGGCCGAACCAAGTAAATATTGTGTGTTTTGTGCGTGTTTATTTTTATTACGCTTCCATTGCAGATGGGATCAAGCTAATCCCTGGTATTGTGGGGTGGCATTCAATCTCTGGATCTCTAGAGTCGTATATGGATTGCGGTCCTCCTTCCCAACCCAACTTTACAAGACAAAGCAGCACGTTAGTGTCTAACTAGCCAAAGACTCGTAAAACACTCTGATGGCTAAGTCCCAGTTCAGAAAAGGGAAGTACAGAGCTTGAATGAGTAAAAATGACCTTCTTAGGGTTGATTCCTCTACTTTATACAAGAGTTACTTGCTTTTGCCTCCAAGATAGCTCATGCCTCCAATGACGTCACGAATAATCGTTTATTAGTTTGACGTCATGACAATTGTCAAGTGCCACGTTTGGTGGTACATGAGCAACGTGGCCGAACCAATCTACTTGACACTCGCATGTCTCCGCCTAAGCTACACATGACCTTGTACGATCTGATCAGACACCTCAGCCCACCCGTGAAGCTACAGGCCAAATGACCCGTATCATCGTTTGGAGCATTGACTATTGGATCACCTGGGCCTTCAATGTAGTACTTGTTTGAACTCGGAAGTTTCCAATGTGAGAATTCTGTATCCATTTCACGTACAGTATTGGAATGAGTAGCTTGAAAGTATATCCATGTTTACTTCAGAAACTTTAAGGCAGGCCTACCTGAAAAGCCTCAGATCCAGAATCCTTATCTATCAATTGAATTAAACTAGAGAGAAAAATACAGCAGAATAGATCCAAAACCAGTACAAAATCATTTCAACATATAAGCAAAAGAAAATGATGCTGAAGGGTGCAAAGTTACACATTGAACGTCGGGAATAGTAGGGATAAATGATGAAACTCGGGCTTGGAATCACAAAATCCTGGAATGGCAAATTCAATGAATGGAAAAGGGCCAATCACCACACCAAATAATGAAACCTTGCTTGTGCAAGAGATCAAAACTATACATTAGACGGAACTGAGACGCTCCAATCCAAATATAACCAGAGATGCCGGAGAAGAATGAAACGTCTCATTGATTAGTTGCTACAACTGTTTTGCAGATAGGGCACATATTTTTCCGCACGAGCCACTGCTTTATGCATTGAATATGGTAGAAATGTCCACATTCAAGCTTCCCTGTCTCCTCGTTTGCTTGGTAGTCTTCCTACAAGGATAAAATAGAAAAAACATTCATACATAAACTCAAGGATCAAAATTTTCTTTCCCCGTGTTGTTCCATTTCCGAAACAAAAGTGAGAAAAAAACACCAAGAAAATGTATTTCAAACTCTACACCGTTGAGCAGCATATAAACAGAAATAGATTTACAAACGCATGCGACTTGCACAAGGGATCTTCTATAATTCAAACAGTCAATGATGCCACAAACAACTTATAGTGAAATCAAACGTATAGATGCAACATTTCTCGTTTGGTTTCGTTGTGGTTTTGATGCACTTTGAATATGTTCTCATGCCTTTTGGTATGAATCGTGTGACACTGGAATCCAATTTTTCCGCTAATATTTTGATTAGGTCCATTAGGAAATGAAAATGTTCAATGCATGTCAATGAGAAAAATCAACTTTGTTTGCAGCATAAACTAAAGTTCTTCAGAAAGCATAAAGAAAAGATAGATCATGCTTCGACAAAGAAAGCTCTGAAAATAATGTAGCAATAAAAACTACTGATGAACCAACCTGGCAAATGCTGCACTTCTGTTCCATTTCTTTGGGTAAAGGAGAAAACAAATTGTCCATATGCTTGGCTTTCCTTAGGCAGTGGACTATCTCATCTTCTTTCAGTCCAGTATTCACATTCCCAATTCTCTCACTAAGCTCAAGCAATTCCTGTTTCCACCACAGAATCAAGAGATTTGAATGAGAGATACACTCAAAAGGTTTTTTGAGCTAAATTAAAACTAAAACAAAAAGTGTCGTTGAGAAAACTGACACACCTCATATGACATGCTATCGACATCAATTCTCCAGTCCCTGAATCGATCAAATCCATCAGATCTTCCTCCGAACATCATACTATTTTGGAGCATCAAGATCTGGTGGGAGCTAACATTGTTAGGAGATATATGTAAAATTCTTTATAAGACAATTAGCAGTCGCCAACCAAATATAGAGGCTTTCCCCAATTACTGTCCTAATTGTTCCCCATGTACATCAAGAAATTCTAACAAGATCCTGAAAAAAAGGAAAAATTAATTTCTCAGTCTTATGTTTAAGTCCCATAAATACGAACTAGGTCCTCCCATTAGAGAAAAGTAAAAGAAGTGACATTTAGAAAGAAGACCGTAGCTGAAATCAATGCATTTTGTAGGTGCAGGTTTCCAGAAGTCCTCCCCCACAAGATACTCCGGAGGAACTTCCATCTCCTAGTACCCGAGGTTGCCCTGGTGCCTCGCGATGGATTTTGCTCGCTTATCTCTTGAAAAAGAAAGTTCACCGCCAAGGATCACTCTCAATTAGGTATTTCCAAACTCTTACCCCTTCATAGCTCCACAAGCTCACAGTAAACTACATCAGCCTGACCGAATACAAGTCTAAAATGAAGTAAAGAAGAAAAGGACAATGTACAAATTACCACTATTTTTAACAATCAAATGGATACTTTTCTTACATAGAGGCATCTACACTTCCAAAGTGGTTCTACACCATCACCAACAGCATTAGTTGTCCACTTGGCTAGGTTCCTGAAATGGACTTACCAAGGTTCGTTGGGATTCAGTTCACACTTAATGCAAATCTTGAAATGGTTGAGTTTAAATACTTGATGAAGTCAGTTGCTTCCTTCAGTTCATCTCAAAACGAGGTAACAATTCTCCTTCGGTTATGCAAAGCATGTCATAATGTGGTTAGTAGTATTGGAAGTGTACTTGACAAGTGTACTTGACATGGCCTTCCAAGAATATGGCCAATAATACAACGGCTCGAGACCACCGGATGGGAAGGAATAAAGAGCTCCTGGCAGCTTTAGAGAGAGGGAGATGGCAGGGGAGAGAGGTCAACCAGAGACTGATGCAGTGTAGTTGAAATTTACTCTTTGTATATTTTGACCTCCCGTTGTATACAAGGTTTGGAGGGGTCCAGCTCACCTGAGGACAGGTAGCCCCTCGTTGGCTCAGCAAGTCGGAGGTAATAGAACCTCCTCTGCAAGTCCTAGCATCAGACCTGACTTGTGTGATGTTGTATCAGGAAGCTGTCAGGCGTATCAGTTTTTCAAGATTTCAGACCCCTTGGTCGGCCCCCCCCTCTCTATGACCGGTCAACATAGAGTTCACAAAGGGCAGGCTCAACATCCTTGACAAACCCTTGGCTCTAGCCTCTAAACCCCATGCCTCTTTTGGTCCTGAGCAAACAACACAAGCCATGTTCCTGACCTAGTGCTGTGTTGGAGTTCACCTTTCATGATTTGTTGTGAGCTCATGGAGCTCAGACAACACCATAGGAGGTGGCTCTCTAGGTGGTAGGCAGGGCCTATTACAGAATACATAGTAGAGGTGAGGAGCCCAGTCACTCATTAAGAGGTCTCTCCTTGAAAGATGAGGTTTATGATAGGCAACTGGCAGTGATATGTATGAATTCGCTTAGGGGACGTGCCACATGGTGGCAACCTGCCGGATACCCACAATACCATTTATAATGCAAACAGACTCTCCCCATTCATATCCCTTCATTGCGAGAACAACATCCAATCCCAACTATGTCACAACATCTCCACAAATACTTTACACATTTCTACAATCCCTTGCAATATGCTACAGAGAATGCCAAAACTGATGGAAATCCCATTATACATGCAACAACCTTCTAATACAGAGTCGTCCCAATGTCTCCACCCCCCCCACACACACACACACATAAATAGCACTCTCTCAACAGGTGTTTCTTTCTGCTATTCTTTTACGTGAATTACAAATTGAAAAAAATAATCGTCACCTAAAATGTGTTAAGCATCTAGCCTCCAGTTAGTTACGAGTTATTCCATTCTCCACTTGACTCAGGAACACATTTGTTCAACTTTTTATGGCATATAGACATTGTATCACATGAACAATTCAGACGTAAAAACAAGCAAAAGATCCCCGATAGGGTAAGATTAAAAATGTTTATAATATGAGAGAAGCGGTATCTAACATTAGGCTATTCAACTGTGATAATGAGACTTAACCAAACAAACTAAATCAAATCAGGATGATTCCACCGAGTCTACATCAACCTCAGCACATGCTTGTCAACAGGAGCAATTCAATTTAATCTCCTTTCGTGGATGTTTTATCCAATATGCATAAGCAACTGTTGAAATAGAAGCTCCTAAGCAATATCAAGTCGTAAGGCTACCTTTGACTTAGAAATTCCGTAGATATCAAACAATTTGCTGAACTCAGAATTATTTATACAAATGTACCAAAAAAGGCACTTCAATGGAAAATGTTGAAATGGATGGCAGTCAATGTGATGAAGTATTGGTAAAATAATCCACATGAGCTAGTTCTTCATGCTGATCAAAACATGTATTTCACTATTTGCTTAGCAAACTTACCTATACCTAAAGAAACATCTCTTTGGCCTAAATCTCCTCTTTCCATTTAGCATAGAAATGACACAAGTTTTGATATATGAAATGGGATTGCAGCAAAACAAAAATTAAATAAATACACATACAACAAATGGTAAAGCTACTGACTCGAACTGTAGAGATTATACATTAAAACTGAAAATATCCCTCTTCCCAAAAATAAATAAGCAAAAGATTGATCCTCTAGAAGAGTTTATCACCTTGAAAGAGCTTCTACTCTTTGTCATGTTTTGTTCAGTTCTGAAAGAATCAAAAACTGATTCTAACTCAACGCAAAACAAAAGGACAAATCAGAAGTGCTGAATTTACATGCTACAAATTTTAACAAGACATATTCAAGTTAGAAACATTCCAGGAACTTTAGCCTCTAATTTACCCAACAGATACTAGATGACCAGAACTATTGGATATCTAAACAAATTTAGGTAAAAGAAGCATCCTAAAGATACCATCATGAAAAGAAATTAGATTGGTAATAGTTCTAAATTAGCTCGGGCGCGCACGCACACACGAAAGATACGTATGGACAAACCTCCTCAAGGTTATCAGGAGAACGATGTCGAACATGATGATGATACGGATTCCTTGCTCCGAATACATCTAATCCCGAATGTCGCATACCAAAGGCATACTCAGAATCCAGAGACGGCATAGGTTCAGGTCTCACCATTCTCCTTGCAGGACATGAACTTCGCTGCAAAACACAATACAAGTAAAGCAGTTTAAGCTAATGCATATACTTCTCTGCATACAAGCATAATGAACCAGGGTCTAGAGCTGCATTGCTGATGAATTACCAGATTTCATGAATCAACTGAAAATGAAAGAGCAATGCAACAAGTGACAGGCAAATTTTCTGAACTAAACCCTAAAAATCCTAGATATTGATGTCCACAACAAACTTTTCAGCCTAGGATCCAAACGGGAACAACACAAACCCAATTTAGTTTGATCTCCAAATTTTGAGAAAAACCCTTAAGTGGAAACTGATCACTAAACAGCAAGATACGCACTCCACCCCCTGACTCAAACCTATACCAAATTTAGTTTTACTCAAATCAAGAGAGACTCAAATTTTTACTCAAATTTGGTATACTTATTTTTCCCTCCCAACTTTGCAACCATGCCATTCATGAAGATTTCACTCAAATTTGTGCTTAGATTTGGGTTTGTCCATTGGGGTGCTTCATACCAAATGAACTTTTACTAAGAACTTCTGCTCAAATCTGAATAAAAATACGGGTAAGGGCTGGAGATGCTCTAAATGAATAATTAGTGAAGGATTCTATGGGTCTCTCTGAAGCCATTTTTGAATCAGATTGCTTGGAACTTATCAATTGTTTTACCATCCCTTCTGCTACTCGACCCTGGGAAATCTGGACTATAATTGAAGACATTGTTGACTGGGCTAGCAACAGAAATTGGTCTTTCCTCTGGTGTCCCCGAGAAAAGAACAAGGTGGCGCATTGGCTAGCAACTAACTGTCTCAATAGAAAAGTTATTTTTTCCTCGGGTTGTATTCCGCCTGATTTGCATTCTCTTTTAAACTCTGATGTACTCAGCTGATTCTGTTTTATGCGATTACGATCTTTTCAAAAAAAAAATATGTACATTCCACAACCAAACTCAGAGACACCCAATTCCTAGGGAAAGATGACTATCAATTATCCACTAGAATTGTGAAGAGAGGCAAGCAATGATGAAAAAGAAGAATTTTTTTACCTCCCTCTGATTCCCCTTGTTTTCAGCATCGACTTTGGTTCTTCCAGAGACAGGCATTCTCGTTCTTGAAACAACACAATCAACAGAGGCAGCGGCAGCATCAGCTGTCAACCCAATCCCAGGACCGCACCAAACATCAGGAACAACAACCGCGATCGAACTCGACGCGTTGTTATTACTACTACTCCCCATTGCCACATCTTGATTCCTAGTTTTCTTCCTCTTTTGTTTCTTCTTCTTCCTCCTCACCTAATCAGGAATGACGGACGCGGGATTTCAAGATTGGGTGGACAGGAATTTTAAGAACAAAAACAACATGGAAAAGGCAATATTAATTTTGCCAACACAAAATTGCAAAAATACCACCAGAAACATTGTTCTATAAAGTTGATCAACCTCTTCAATTACTAAGATACGGTCATCTATAATTATTAACAGCATACAATTTTGTGCATCGCTATCAATTTCAAAACAAAAAATAGTACCAAAAAAAGTATTGCTAAAATTAACATTATTTTTCCAAAACTCCTATTGGGAGAGTGTTAGACTGTCCAAAACGATGTTAGGCGGGCGAATCTATAGAAAAGATACAAAAATTCTAACATAAATTTGAAAGGGTGCTTGGACTCATCCGCCCCTCGGTTCCGTCCTTGCTCACCTGGTTATCTTCCCAATTCGCCGAGCTCCGAATCACCGACGGCACCGACACCTGGGCCGACGCGGCGGCGCATCCGAGGCCCATGAAGGAGGACCCAGATGGGGTGGCCTTGTTCTTGGTGGTTGTGGTGGTGTTGGTTGGGGTGAAAGTGGAGAGGAGGAGAGAGGAAATGGTGGACTTGCAGCGGGTGGATTGGACTAAAGAAGGCATTTGTTGGGGGTCTGGATCTGGGTCTGGGATTGGGTGGTTTCTTGTTGGTCTTCTGTATCCGAGGTGTTCTGCTATTGTTGAGCTTTGTGATGAAACAGGTATAGGCATGATGAGAGAGAGAGAGAGGAGCCTTTTGGAAGGAATAGAGGAACAGGGAAGAGAAAACGTCAACACACTGTGGATTCAAATTAGCAAGGGCCAAGGGGGAATCATAACTAGTGCAGTCTCAATTCTGTCCACTGAATGCGTACCGAAATGCATGCTGTTTGGATCACACGAAATTATTGAAAAACCAACAATTCTCACACGGAAATTGATATTCGGGCTCTACTTTTTACTTATGACGCTCTATTTAACTTCACGTAAAAAGTGGAATGCGAATATCAATTTCCTTCTCACACAATCAAACCGCCCAAAATATATGGTTACACAAGTAGAGAGAATTTCGGTACAGAGGATCACCGTGCTTTTCAATGTCCAGTCTAATTTAGAGTGTGTTACAATCAATTGATTCTAGATTATACAGTAATTGTGAAATACAGGTTTTTAAACTAGGATGAAAACCAATAAAAGTATTTGGAGAATATGAATATATAATTTTTGTAAAATGGATTTTACGAGTGAAACTGTGAAAGTACCATCAGCATTCAAAAAGTTTCAATAGAAGTGATATTTAGATTTTAGATTATATGGATTGTCTACTTATTTTTTCCCAAATGAATTTTGAAATAGTGCATTGTAGAATTAGCTCACAAATATCAAAATACAAATATCTTAACGTACAATACCAAATAACTGAATAAGGGCCCTTAATTTTAACTATTGAGGCTGGTTCAAAAATGAAAATAATACTTCAAACATTTCATCTCGTAAAATTTCAATCATAAAAAAATTAGCTTAATTGGAGATCAATATTTTTTTAAATACATTTATGTAACGAAGGATGAATATGGTTTAACCATTCAAAATAATGCCATCCATTATTTGTTTTTTTTAATTTAAATTATCGACTAAATTAATGTTTGTCAGAAAGATTATAGCACTGGCCAAGACTATTATGATAGATACTAATTTGAATCATTATTTTGGACCCTCATGATTGATGAACCCATAGTGGTCCAAATTGGACAGAATTGTGACTTTTAATGCGAGCTCAATCCGGGGAAGAATGGAATATGTGTTAATGGAGAGACAGGGTAGAGTAAATTCCGGTTCAGAGGGTAGAGTAATAGACAGAGTGCGGCTGATCCGACCTTTCATTTCGGCACGGATGACTCGGATTTAATATACAATTTTCTATTGATTTGGACCGTCCATCGTTTAGAATAAAATTTGAGCCGTCCATTGTCGAAATGAACAGCCGGATCGGCAACAGTACAAAAACCCTGTAGGGTAGCCCACCCTACAGGATTCCCGGATCCATGAGGGAGAGCTCAGTCACGTAATTGGTAATATTTCAAAACGTTCTACTCTCCTGCTTTTAATTCTCGGACTGTGCTCGCACTCAAGAACTTTAATAGTTTGAGGTAATGTTTTAAGGCTCATTTACGCTCATGTTCATATTTCCGCTCACACACGCACGCAAATTTTGTGACTTAAAAAGGAGAGTAGATGGGACCCGGGGATGCTGCCTTGGTCCCTGCCGAGCGCATCTGGACGGTTCATCTCGACAATCAATGGACCGGATTGAAAACAAACTCATCCAGGAAAGAGTGTGTTTTTTAATCCGAACCACTGAAAACACTTTTCGAATGGTCTGAATGCGTCCTGCACCCGCTTGGGAGGGTGCACGGCAGGAACCGCTCGACAGTGTCCCCGAATCTTCAAGTCTTTGTTCTAACGTGGGGAAAGAGTAAGAAGACCACATCATTTTTCAGATAGGCATTGATGACAAACTTTACTTTTGTCTGGTTGTAGGGTTGGGATGGGGTCTGTTTTGTCTTGTTGCTGGTTTTGTTTTGTGGGTGGACCATGGACATTTCAACAAGTCGTCTGTAATTTTACTAAGGGACGCGGTTCATTTTTTTTTGGCTTTTGGAAAGAAAGAAAAACAGGTATCTGATGCTGAAAAAAAGCGTTAGGTAGCTTTTACGTAGTATTACTTTATCGGTTTTGGTAACACAGAAAACACGAAACTGGTGTCTTGTTCCTTTTTCTCTCTCTCTCTCTCTCTCTCTCTCTCTCTGCAAGAGAATCAAAATTTTGTAACGACAGTGCTTGGCAGCTTGGGTCATTGACTCATTCGCTTTGCAATTCGTGTATCTTTGAGGCTTTTTATGTTTAGACTTTAGATTATTTATACTACAGATGGAGATGGCCTTTTTTGCCATTGGGTTGTGGACTATGGGAGGAGTTTTTCAGTGCCGAATGGGTATTGCCGACGTGGAACCCGCTCGGCGCATCTCAGCCGTCCAATTCACTTTTGGACGACTCGGATTGAAACCCTCTCTCTTCTTCCACCCCAACACTTTCTCTCTCTAAATCTGAGCCGTTCAAACACGAAATGGACGGCTCGGATGCACGAGCGAGCACCACGTGGTACCCGCTCGGCACTGAAGAATTTTCCGGACTATGGACTCCACCCCTTGCAGTCTTAGCCAACTCCGACCCTGTTTCGTATTCATTGAGATAATCCTATTCGTTCACATTTGTAGAGCTCATTGAGTACAACAATCACGTAAAAAAAATCTAGTTGATCGGACGCTGAATAACACCCGATTGAAACACATTTATACACAAGTAAAAATGGGTTGGGCACAATGGATCCGATCAGATATTATTTAGTCTCTTGTTGACTTGATTTTCAACGAACTCAATAATGTGAACGATCGGATCATTGAAAGGAGTTTAGTCGTCCCCGCCCCAGCGGCAGAAGAGCCGTTTCCTTTATAGATAGACTACATGTACCGTCAATTGTGGCCGTGTAATAGCACTGTCTTTGGAGGAGTGCATCTTGATAGTCACACAAATCTTCTGCAGCTATGATTGTTGATGAATAGATCTAAGAAATTCTTTTCCCTTGCCAATAAACTATTCAGATGAGGCTAAAGCATGAATTGCATGTTCAACTATTCACACGAGGCTAGAAGATGAATTGCATATTCAAATATCAATGTAGAATGAAAATAGGACTCGGGGATCAAGACGTACGGATCATTGAAATTCTAAAGGTTAAAAATTATTTCCAAAACCCAAGCTTAACACACAAGTACGCGCAAAGTCAAGAAAGCGCGTAGAGAGAATTGCACGAGGTGTGTTTTGGCATGGCAAATGGGTTGGGTGAGGCAGGTTTTGCCATACCCCAACCCTGACCCAAAAGGGGAGAGCGACGACGATGGCTCGATGGGTACTTTCTTTTTAAGTGTGAATGCAAGGGCAGTGACTGGACTTTAACCTTTGGGAGTTACTTTTTTATATTATAAATGTCGTTCTCATAGCAAATAATGTCTACTAAAGATCTTCAATCGTAGTGTCCTACTGAAAAATTTTGGGACCATTTGTAGCGTCCTCCTGAATAATATTTTCTTGATGATAATGACAAGCTGTGTTCTTGCCTGTACAAAATAATGATATCTGTACCAAGATTTCAATTACTATCATAACTTCTTGGTACCAATATACTCCATAGTTCAATGTCTTCAAAGGGTCGGTGTAATGCCACATTGACTTTTATGGTGCCACGCACAATTGTTTGTTTTGACAATCTTACCCTTGTCTCTTTTGCTAACACTTTGTCACTCACTATAAGATGAATTGTTTGGGTAAAATTTAGGTAGGCGATAAAAGGCATTGGACACGAGTTGCCCGCAGAGAATATGTGTAGCTCGTTTGCGACACGTGGCCTCCTTCGAGACAATCATGTGGACCCCTTTTTGATGGATCAGTCGAGCTAATGTGGCACCAAGCGGATCAATTATAGATTTGGACCATCTGAAAGTTGGAACGCGATGATCCGAGATTCGAATTATAGATAACGCCCTCGGCATATCTTTCTTTGCAAGGAGGGCATGGCAAGACACCTCTAATGGTTTTAATTGGAGTCTTATGAATGCTGAGTCCACTTTGCAGTACATACAATTTATCTTGGACGCTAAATTTCGCTCTGATCGATTGGCAAAACCAGAAGAGCCCTTTAAGGCTTGGTTGTGGTATAGGCAGACCGATGTAGTTCATTACATTTATCGCAAATGACGTACGTAGATAGGTTTTGACCTTTTCCCTACTATTCACGAGATTGATGAAGAGTAAGTGGTTTTATGACTAAAGAACAAGGACTATCGATCGTAGAGTAGTGCCCGAGTAGTATCTGCGACGTCCGGAGTGTCACCGGTATCACGGCCTCACAGTCACGAAGGAAGATATGTGAGATTCTCTACGTCAATTTTTGGCTTTTCATATATAGTACTGTCTTGACCGAAATCAGCCAGTTTGCCTATGAAAGAGACTCATTTCTTCATGATTTGGCAAGGCTCCTTCTCATGGTTCTTTCTGGAGGGAGAGCATTTTCTCGTAGAGAGAGATTGCCCAAGTCTTAGAGTGAGAGAGTTCCATGCATGGAGGCTAGGAGAGTAAGCCAAGAAAGGGCCGAGTTTGAAGAGATCATTTTTGGCTCGTTTAGCAAAACAATCGAGCTAGAGCTAGCTGTAGCTTGGCTCGTGTAGCAGAAAAGCTCAACTCAATCGTATGTATATCATGCGCTCTTATTTTATATATATATTCTTTGCAGAGACTCGTTTAGTACTCGAACCAAACTAGAGTTCACGAAAAAAACAAATTGAGCTCGATCTCACTAAATTAAATTCAGATGAGCCAAGCTTGAAAGCCCTAAAGCTCACTTCAGCTCGCCCCGTTGGGACCCCTAACGATGTGCCCCGTTCTTTCATCTATTTTCTCCACATCCTTCCTATCTCTAACCATAAACATATCTTCACCTCTTGGTGTATTCTCACTGATTCTATAAAATAGGAGCTGCCTTCTTTCACTTTTCACTTAATTTACGCCAGTCTGTACTTGTTTAGACACCTAATACTTAGAATTCGACAGTTGTCTATGCTTTTTAAGCCACCTAATGCTTGGTAGTATTAGACTATTTTTTGACTGTGTATTAAACATTGAAAAGGTGGCGGGGTAAGGGTTTGGTGGTTTGTGTAGTTATTTGACTATGACTAGATTAATTTAGTTGGAGGAAGGGAAGGTCATGTTAATTTTAAGTGGAATTACTAAACTGTGATGCTTTAACTAACACTAATTTTCTATTCTATTACCAACTTTGTATTACCCACCACCCCAATGAACAAAGATTCCATCTTGTTGGTTAGGATTGAACATATAACCTTATCATGTCCAAACACCACGTTGTCCAACCATACCATTTCATGCTTAGATTTTAAGTTGTCCATTGCAACGCTTCATATCAAGTAAAACGGTTTTCTCAACTTTTGGTAAAAACCTTCGTAAAGGCGGCTCTCAGAGCATATCCAAACAACAAGATCCTTAGGCCAGATATCAGGAGAGAATATGCTTGATGATGGTTTGGGTGACCCTATATATTTCTGTGTGTAGGCCATCTTTATGAGTCCTGCTACACACAGACAATTTGTGCACAGATTTTATTGTGGGGTCCACCACGGGTCCCACACAAATCATCCGAGCCGTTCATTAAATGTAAAACATTTTTTCAAGGGTCCCCATAAAAAATAAGCTCAATCCGATACCTATAGGTGCTTCATCAGTTATATAGTTGGATCGAGCACCTATAGGTATCGGATTGAGCTTATTTTTTACGGGGACCCTTGAAAAAATGTTTTGCATTTAATGAACGGCTTGGATGATTTGTATGGGACCTTTGGTGGGCCCCACAACGAAATCTGTGCACAATCTGTGCACAGATTGTCTCTGTGTGTAGACTTTCTGCATCTTTATTCCCCTTGGTAGATAATAAAAGAAAGTTCAGTGTGCAAAGACTTTTCAAGATTATATGCCACGCATGGTCCCAAAATCTATCAATTCATTCAATGGATGCTAATTATCAAGTCATAGAAAAGTTATCCCAACTCTGTGATGTATCAAAGTTTGCCCCAAACCTCCAATCCCCCCAAACCTTTCTCATGGTCCAAGAAGCATCATTAGGAATTTCCATGGACCACAAGCACTGGCCATTTACTCCACAAGATGTCACCCTTTTAGCACAAAAGCCCAAAGATGTCTCATCATGGTGGCTTTGTTCGACTCCTAAACCAATATCTCCTTCCTTCCTCCTTTAGACTGCAGATCTGCTCCCACTCGACTTTAGCAGCAGAATACTTCGTGTCAAAGCTAGACCGAATGAAGGCCGTAAGGGTGCTTTCTAGTATATCTTTAATGACCTTGCTTGGAATGATGAAAGATGGAGCTCCAACAAACTTGAATGCTCAACAATATTGAATAAGTTGGGCCCTCCTCAGTCCTCCCAAATGATAACAATCTTGCTAAAAGACACCATGAATTCTTCTCTAGATCTTCCCCTTACAGAATTAGGCAATCCACATATTTAAGCCTTGATGACATAAATCTCCAATCCAATACTCCATTTGAGAGTATCAAAATAATGTTTTTTTTACTCATAAAGTGATTATAGAGGAAATTACTATTCATGTTTACACCAACCACAAACACTCTCGTTGTGTTTGGTTGAGAGTTTAGTTTAGTTTAGTTTTGGTAGTGGGTGGAGAGAGAAATAGAGTAATGATTGAAGATAGGGGTAATGATTGGAGAGAGATAGAGAGAGATGAGAAAGTAATAATTGAAAAAATAGGGTAATGATTGAAAAAAAAAATAGAGTAATGATTGAAAACAAAACTAAAACTAAAACTAAACGGGTAACCAAACAAAGCGAGATTTTTGTCTCTAAAATCACTTTACCGGAAAAAAACCTTTTTTTTATACTCTCATGAGGATATGGTTGGTATAAAAATTTAATAAGAAAAGCAAACAAGGACAAAAATATCTTTTAAAAAGGTTAATAGTATTTTAGAGATGATCCTTTATATTTTCTCTACCCTCTAAATATAGAAGATCAAAATCCAATACTCTCAAATGGAGGAAGGTTGAGAGGATGGGTTGGAATGCTTTGATACTCTCAAATAGAGATATAGAGTATGGGTAGGAGAAGGAGCACACCCAAGGAGTATCTCGCAGGGAGATTGACCACTGGGTTAACCCATTCTTCAATTTTTTGTTGTTGTTGTTGTTGTTTTCTACTTTGGTATTTTTATTTGTCTTTTTTGGAATTTTGGAATATTCATGCTATATTTTTTTGAATTAATCACCCATCTCAACGGGGGAGTCTAAAAAATAAAAAAATTATGACCAAAGCAACAAAAAGAAGTTCATGAATGACGAAAATATACCAAATAGCTGGTATTTTCGTCTACAATTTCATCTTATATGAAATCTTTCAACTTCGGTCTACATTTCTATACTTTTCTATTTTTCCATGTTGAGACTAATGATTAGTCCAAAAAACTACGACAAAAAATAAAAAATACCAAAAAAATGCAAATTTTTTTGGGAGAATGGGTAATCCACAAAGTCACCTTCAACTCCTCCTTCACACCCAAGAAAAAATGGAACAAAAATAACCGATACACATATCTTTGATACCCAAATCGGCACACATATATATTTAAAATCGTTCGATGCATACGACAAAGAGGCTCCAAACGAGAAACAAGGCAGTTGGGTTTTGGAGGTTCTATGGTGCAACAAATGACACCGGTTGGCCTCACTGCACCTCTAATCCGCTTACCGAGTGAGACCCATGATGAGCACCCAATATTGTAGATATTTGGTGCGACTAGTCCCGTTTTATGTTGTTTTATCTTATGTTTATTTAGCTTTTATAGTGATATTGCTCGTAAGGTAGGTTTTTGTGTGTTTCAGGTAATACGTGCTAATAAGGCGGTTTTGAACGCCAAGGAATGCTCCGGGTGCAACCAAGTGCTCAAGGCCATGTGCCACCATGTTGTGGTGCCCGAGGAGTCGTGAAGAGGTGGTTTGGAGGTTGCTCGGGTCGCCCAAGGGTCAAGGGAATTGAAGGAGAAGTGAGGATTTTACCAAAACTACTCATCTTCCGACCAGCTGAGGGTAGAATTGTCATAACTTTTGATGTACAAATGATATTGGATCCAAACCACTTGGGTTAGAAAGTAGACTTGACGAGCTTTCCAACGGTCCAAAGAACACCATAATCCGAGTTCGGGAGTGTCCGGAGCGAGCCCGCGAAGTTGCCCCAAAAATCTGTCAACCATGAACCGGTTCATGGGTCCCAGAACATTGTTTTTGGCAGATTTTTCAAGGCCATGAACCGGTACGGGGAAAAGTATGTACCGGTTCATGCTGTGCTAAATGTGCACGTTTTGCTACTTTTTCCATCCTTCCACTTTTGGGATATTTTCCACTTTATGTTGGTTTTGGGATATTTTGGGATATTTTGTGAGAGAGTAAGGCCACCTTGTATAAATAGGGCCTCCATCTCTCATCTTATCTCTCTCTTGTCATTTTTACTTTAAGTCTTTTATTTTTCTAGTCTTTCTCCATTAGAGCTCCAAGCTTCCTAGTTTAATTTCTCCAAGTTCCCTAGTAAGTTGTTATCGTTTGTTGTTTTCTTGTTCATTAATGTTGTAGCTACGGTTAAGATTGTTATTAATCTCAAGTTTGTTTTCGATTTCATCAGTTAAAAGTTATGTCTCGTTTTTATGCTTTATCTTATGCTTTAGCTATGTGTGAGTAATTTATTGGCTAAGTCTCGGGATAATCTTTCTCGAGAACTTAGGTTGTTATTTGGTTCTCGAGCCATCGGGCTTTAAAGCATGATTTTCCGGAATAGAGCTTAATTTGCATTTTCGGTCTAAATTAGGGGTGTTAACCCCTTGGTAAGGAGCTTAGTCAAGCGGTCTTGGCAAGTGACTTATCGAGGCCTCGTGGCCTCCTATGTGTTCGATAAACATTAAAAATAAGTTGGTTCGCCTCCGAGGAATCACATCTTTTGTTAAACGTAGTCTTTTTAAGTAAAGTCCTCCGGGCGTGAGCGCGCGGTCGTGACTCTCGCCTGAGTTATAATCGAGAACCGGTAACGGCTTTTGTCAAGGGTTAGAAGACCCCGAGACTTGCCTCGTTAAGTTAATCAAGCGTAATTCTAGTCTTCGTTCTAGTCGTCTCATTTTAAAGCAAACCTTAGTTGGCCGACTTGAACGCCGAACCCTACCATATAAAACCTTCAATCCGAATCAAGCTATATTCGAATTCTCTGTGGGAACGATCCCGGACTTCCGGATATTATGCGTGCAACGACCTAACCCTACGCTTCGGGTTTCTATCAACCTTATATTGGAAAGCAAGGTCGGGAAGTAAGCAACCCACATTTATCAAACAAGAGAAAAACTTTTTTACGGCGGAGCCGTGAATATACTTTATGGTGTTTAATCGCGCGCGTCTAAAAGTGCTTTGGACGGTCCGAATTTTATAAAAAAGCTATTCGCTGGAAGAATTTTTTTAAATCCAGACTACTCCCTCCGTCCCAAAATGCTTGTCTGATCCGCAAAACGGAGTGTTAAAATAATACAATTTTTGCAAGAAAAAATCAAAAGTTTTTAAACAACTCACTAGATATCAATGAGTATTTTTAATTTGTGAAAAAAGTTTGAATTTTTTCTTGAAAAAATTACATTATTTTTAACCCTCCGTTTTGCGGACTGGACAAACATTTTGGAACGGAAGGAGTATTAATTATCGAAATGGACGGCTGAGATTGCATGGAACCGTGAACAACTTAATTCTCTCATTAAACAATTCAAAACACATTTATGTTAAGACGTCGGAGTCCGTAAGATTACTCCCTAAAATAAAAAAATCGGACCAAAATAACCGAGTAAACGATTTTGACCATGGCACGACTGGTTTAGCGGTTCCAATTCTACGCTTCCTTTACCGCTCTCAATCTTACCATTCAAGAGTGTTTTGGACGATCCTGACCATTGATTGTTGTTCGACGGAGGGTGAAATTGAGCGCTGCAATGGACAGACTAACAGAGCGGTAGGGCAGCACCGCTGTTCTTTCTAGTATGGAAATCAAAATCGAACAAAACGGACACAGGCAGAAAGCCAGAATCATATTCATACCCCTCCTCCTAAAACCCTAAGAAGAAACCATGAAACAAACTCTGTTCAAGAGTCTCTCAATCTACTGTACTCGCAATTTACTCTCTCCTCAAACCCTAAAACCACACCTTAATGGCAACAACGTGCGGCCTCTCACCTCTCTCTCTCCTTCGCCCCCCTTTAGACTCCGACTCCTCTGTTCGAAAGCCGATTCATCCGCTGCTAACTCTGATTCCGTTGCTGAAACCAACTCGGCCCAACCCCGGAAAGAAGAATCGTCCACTGACGTAGACGATGTTAGCAACGAAGGTAAATCGACTTGCTGCCCTCTGTTTTGTTTCTTTTCGATAACTTGATGTCCGGGCCAGCTTGCGCGCACTTCGACTAATTCCGGAGTCCCGCAGAACTAGACAAACCCTCCGGGGGCCCAATGTTTGGCCTATGTGGGATTGGAACATGTGAAGACAACACTTGTTGCTTTTCTCATTTTCACTTGGCCAAACCCGGGTCTCTGTTTTGTTTCTTTGAAAGAGCAATTACAACTATGTGTTTGTTGTTCTCAAGCAATTGGAAGCTGAAGACTACAGGAAAGAGAATTGGTCAATAAACTTTCTAGGGTTTCAGGCCTCTCCTCTTTCCAGA
This sequence comes from Rhododendron griersonianum, assembly GCA_018127125.1. Lineage (NCBI taxonomy): Eukaryota > Viridiplantae > Streptophyta > Magnoliopsida > Ericales > Ericaceae > Rhododendron > Rhododendron griersonianum. The sequence continues at coordinate 24,877,182 of CM030799.1, forward strand.
GGATTTTTATTTTTATTTTAAAATTACATTTGGGTTCTTCGCATTGGACACGATTTTGACCTTAGGACAACCCGAGTGTACGAGGCTCCTGCTACTACAGGATGCCACTGGCTACAACAGAGTCTGAGGACGGGTTAAATGCACGCAGCCTTACCCCGCCAATGGATAGGCTCTTTTCGCTACTAGAACCCGTGCGTCACATTGGGCCAAGGTTAACGTTGCGTTCGGGCCTCGCTTTTGATATTGGTTAATTTAAAATAAGCTTGTAGTCTTTTGTGTGGAGAGAAGCTCTGCATTCAAACTCCTAAAAAAGTGAGGAATATTTACTTGTTTATCAGGGTTTTAGTTAGATTGGGGACGGGATATATTCATGAAAGATGTGTTTGGAGAATTGGAACTTCGACATGTAACATGTTTCAGAACATGGGGGGAGAGTGAATTTCATGGATCTTGCGCTTTTATTAGCAGCAACTTCATCTTCAGATGATTCGGAAAAGCTTCTAGGTGTGTTAGTTTTTCGTTTCCGGGTCTTATGTCTGATTTGTTCCAAATTAACTGGGGAATACAAGGAAAGTTCTAGAAGTCATGGGTCTCATCAGGATCTGGACTATGAGGTAATATTCAACGTGGACATTATTTTGTTGTAGAGCTCAAAAGACGGATAGAGAGGTACTTCGGAGGTGATGAAGAAGCAATTCCATCGATATTTGAAGCTATTTTGAAGCGGAAGTTGGCTGGGAAGCATGATGATTCGGATGATGAGTTGATGGAGGAATTTGGGCGTAAGCTAGCTAATGATGTCAGCGATGAAGAGTTTGATTCAGAGGAAGACTAATTGTAAGTGATTGCCGATGTCTATAAAAAGGATGTTTTTTCCCCGGTAAGTCTATATGAAATATTTTATGCTGAGTTGTAGTGAACAAGAAGTCACTGTTTTGAGTATATTATTCAGTGCTTTTAACTTATGTTCATAGTAATTTCCTGTGCTTATAATTCTGTATTGTTTGGCTGGTAATTTTGTGTGGCCAAGATGGTCATGCGTGTTACCAAATGGGGTCACATAACTAGGATGGAACATAGTGGTCCTGGCTGTGATGTATCTAAGCATTTGAAAGGCATCAAATGGACATATTCTGACTTCTCAACCAAGTGATGAAAAAGAAAGAATAGGTTCGATGTGTAAAGATAAAAGTATGATAAAGAAAAAGTTTCAACATGGCAAAAGTCTAGTTGATAAGGTTCCCAAAATGAAAAGCAACAATCCTCATATTTTAAGAACAAAATTGCAGTCAGTGCTGTAGAAACCAACCATCATTGGACCATAGCAGGTTACAGATCTGGTTATCGTTCTTTATAATAATGTGATAACAATCGCTCAATTCGGAGACATGCTCAAAGTGAAGTTTACTTGTACATTATGTTAGATAAAGATCAAAGTTTCTTCTTCAAAGGCACAGAATAAAGGTAAATGTACCTTGGTAGAAGGTAAGCAAGTAGAAATCATAACATGGAAGCGAAGCCTTCAATATCCTCCGATTCTTGTTCTTGCCTTTCTTCTTCTTCTTCTTCTTCTTCTTATTCTGGGAGTTCGAAATCCAAATATTGTCACAAAGCTACAGAATTCATATGTAGTGCATGCCTGTTGTGCATTTGTTGCCCATTAGCTATAGCTTGGTGTGTCATCAAGCTACCCTGCAAAGTCGGTTGGCAAACTGTGCAGTATGTGATGCATCGGAGTTGTGGTGGATCAGGGAAGAGGGTTTTTGCAGCATATTCTTCTTTTTCAGACATTGATTCTGAAATGGAGAAGGGTAAAGTGGAGATATGTTCTAAGAGTTTGGGAATTTCAAAGATTAGGATGACAGACGGGTAGACTTCAGATGTAGCTTTAGTTGAATTTTACAGAAGACAAGTCTTGTGTGTAATTTTGTCATGTTTCTCCACAGTAGTTTCTTATTAATCTGTGGCTTCTTGCTCAGTGTTCTTTGACAGGGCATATACATTTTGTGTGTCATAGGAGCTACTAAAGGCCTTTTTCTCCAACGTCAGTACTCTCAAGAAAAAACGGAGAATGGTTTCAGTTGATGTGTTATTGGGATACAGATTCATTATAATTCTATGAGCAATGTGTTCAGCTTCTGGCCTCGAGTATATAATTGCTACCCTGCATATGCATTACTCGGCTCACACTGTGTACAAGTGATGTGCTAGTGTTTCATTTGCTCTATTGAAAACGCCGTCCATTAATTGGGACAAAAGGCTTATTTTGGTTTGGTTTATTTACTAGAAATAGGTGTACTTGCATAGCTCCAAGCGCCAACTATGTTGGCAGATAAATTTTAGAAAAAATTCCTATAAACAGACTAGAGTAGAAAATGGAAGTGTAGGGCTAAACCCAAAAATAGGGAGATAAAAGTTGAACAATCATTTATTGGGAGTTTTTTTGTGTGTGTGTGTGTGTGTGTTTTCTAGAGTTTAACAGATGATCTAGTGTTCTTTAATTAGAAGAATAAGCACAGGATAGATTGCTTTTAGAAACCTCGTCTAATGAGGGGAATCTGGATGCGTAATCCTCCATAGCTTTTTATTTATTTATTACGTAACTTCTTGGTTTAGGTCCTAGTATAACATGTCTCTTGTACTTTGTGAGTATGTAGTTATTTTCTTCGAAAAGCTAGAAAACCCAAGAATAATACGAGTTGATCAATCCTTAAAACACTTGTAAAAACTATTGCAGAATGCTTACATTCGCAGGCTCCCATAAACGCATCAAAGTTTCCTTGGAACTCGTTTCTTCTACCCATTTGTAGCGAAAATGTTTCTCAAATATCTAAGATCATTGAAGTTGTTTTGGGAGAACTTGCTCTCAATTTTTAGCAATGGTGGAAAAACGGGATCATTGGCCTCTCTTTTAGGCTTCTTTTTTTGAGGAGATTGGTGATGGTAAAGTCATCCACCACATGCTGCACCACACTCGGCGGCGCAAGCGCTGCCATACACCTGACTTGAGTCTGCTGCAGAGGTTTTGTCCTTGGATGCGCCTTCTGCACATGAAAATATTAGGACCCAAACGAGTGTGAAGGTAACTAGAACTGACCACAAGACTAGATAAGCTTCACTCACACTTCCACCATCCCAAGTAATCACCTCTTTCATCTCCCTCACCATCTCTCTGTGTGTGTGTTTTTTCTTTTGTGAATTGTTGCAGCCTACACCAACAGGCTTTTTATACTTGTTTCCATAGGTCCCAGGCCACTCTTTTAGGTCTCTATCTCTCTCTCTCTCTCTCTCTCTCTCTCTCTCTCTCTCACACACACACACACAATTCCTGATAAGTGCCATATGTGTCCACAAGCACAGATATCATCCCACTATTTCCTTGTCACTAAATTTTAGTATGTGGGAAAGGTACGGTGATTAGTTACATACACCTTCAGCTTATGACAGCTGAATCATATTCATATTCCTTTGATTAAGTGCTCAATCATTCCTTGCAAAACATCAAATTAATCATGATTTGTTCACTAAGCATACATATCTGGTACTCCCTTTTTCGAAATATAGACTTGGGAAGGCTGCATCTTGGGAAATCTTTACCCTGAGATTGGTGCCATTCATCAATTAGTGGAGAACTATTAAACCCTGCATTATTAGCCGTAGTTGTTAGCGTATCCTACAATTTATTATTTGTATTCTACGCTTCAATACGATCCACTAGGTTATCCATGTGAATAGGTTGCATGAATCGGTAGAAGTTGTGAATCGTTGGTGAATCAATGATTCGAATTGATTCAAGCCTACAAGTTTCATATATACTGGAGTACTTCCTATTTCTGTCATCCAAATCCAAAATTATCCTCTCTTTTTTCATGTAGCGGAAAACATGACCGAACCGAACGGGAGTGATTCAATTAGATATTTAGATTCACCATTCGATAAAGGATCATTTCAATTCTGATTTTGATTCATAATTTGACAGCTGTGTTATTGGCCAAAACAGCTGTGTTATTGGCCAAACAGCATTTCATTAAGTTGGAAAACCAGAAGCTGATAAAAAAAAAAAAAAGTTGGAAAACCAAAAGATGCATTCGAAGTGTTGCTAGTTCTTGGAGATTGATTGAGTGTGTGCTATCATTCGAAGATAGTGAGAGAGTTAGAGGAATCCGTCTCGCTACGTGGTAATTATTTCAGGAAATCCTTCCTCCTCCATCGAATTGATAAGTGCCTTACGATCACCGCCACTTGGTTCTCCGAGGTCCCTTTCTACCGCATATTAGTGTGGGCTCTATAACAAAGTATGTGGTGGAAAGTGCCCGACAACAGCACCGCAAGGCATACGAGGTCACTCCGTGAATGCACCAAGTGGTAAAATACACCCTTAAATACAAATTTTTTTTCTCAAAAGAGTCAAATGAAGTGAGAGAATTAAACAAAAGGTTTCTGGAGTTGGAGTATCTCACTAATGACCTTAATAAATAGCAAAATTGACAAGTACAGTAATTTTCCTTTCTCATCAAGAAAAAGTGGCCGCATTTTATGAAAAAAAAAGTTACAAATATCCTACTCCTAGTTGATTGACTGACAATAACAGCAGATGCACGCCTTGGTGGATTAATGTTCAGTGGAAGTGAGTGGGTGCATAGCATTGCCAAATTACTAGTCCAATTTCTGCTAGTGATCAACCAACCCATCATTCAGTTGGTCAATGACCTACTTTATTCATTCCTGAAAAAATGACTTCGTTGCAGAGAGCTATTGAGGAGGGTGCAGATTTCATAGAAACAGATGATTTGCTTCCATGATGTAACCCTTGACGATACTACTGATGTAGCAGAAACACAAGGGAGTTTGCAAACCGTAGAAGGACCTTATGATGTCCAAGGGGTTAACACAACTGGTTTTTTTCTCTGGTAGATTCTTCTATCTAATACGCGTGTCGTAAATCTTAATTATGCTCGTGAAGTTGATTTGTATACAGTAACTGAGTACGTTGTGAGTGAACCCTTAAATGAGTATTTCTTGACAACATGGCGCAGTTGATTTCACACTGAAAGAGATAAAGACATTGCGGGTGAAGCAGAAATACCCCTTTCGGGATCAACAGTATAATGGTTAGCTCCGTGCAGAATATCTTAGCGAGAAACCAAGTAGTTCCAAAATGCTATTTTTCTATCCTATGACATTTTCTTTAACCTATGACTCTGCGTCCTTGTGAACACAAGTTTAGTTGTTAAATCAATAGTTTAACTTCAACATCATAAACTTACGTCTAGATTTCATTTTGTCTAAACGTCTAGTATTCATACGAGTATCTTGTTACTCTGTTACTAAACGCAGTGATGATATAACAATTAAATTCAAAATTGCTATTATTTAGGATTAGATATAAGCTTTGTCTAAGTAGTTGTAAAAGGCTCAAAATTGTTGCAGCCATATATCCTCATCAGTCAGCGCAACATAATCAAAAGGCTCAAAACCAGACACCATTACATAAGTTCACTTCTTTTGGACCAACTAGATTTTTTCCAAAAAAGACAAAAAGCTAGATGTTTCTCTATTGCTGAAGGCCCAAAATAGTCAGTTTCTGTGCCTCCAAATTGTACTTGGCGAGATCTTCTACTAGGGGAAAACAGTACTGAGGTTAATTCCTAGACAACTTGCATATGTTCCGTCCCTCGAGAGAAAAATATACCCATCTTCGCCCCAGCCCCTGTTTTTTCCCCAGGTGTTCTTCACGTACCAAACCAGAGTGTTGCCGTAGAATCCTGCACCGACGATGACTAGAGCGTCATATCCAGGATGCAATACGTTCTCTTCATCTTCATGCCAATTTCCACAAGAATATTTGATATTCTTGGGCGGGAAATACACACCCTGCATTTAAAATAAATAAATAATGATTAATGTCTTAGTGCAAGTTGTAATCAGAACACACAATAATCAGCAAAAGATCTCATATGTAATCTTAACCCTCTTGGTAGGGGATTGGGATTGTGAAGGTGTGGGACCCCTAATACCTTGTAAATGTAATAAAAAGCTCGAAAGACACATCCTCCTTTCTCTTTCTCCTATCCCTGTACTGCTAGAGGGATAAGTGGTTTATCATCAAATAACACTTTGTTGCTTGCCACAACATCAGTCACAACTAGAGCAAAACATGTCACTACAAACAATGAATAATAACATTTTTGGGCTGAAGAAGAAGAAACGGTGAGTAGAAGGTGCTCTGAAGAAGAAGAAGAAGATTCACCCTACTGAAATCATTTTTTCTTGGAGTGGAGAGCAAGCAGCAAGAAAATTGTTGGAAATATGAGAATTATTTGGACGTTTGTGTTGGAAGTATTTTTTCCCAGAAAAGGAAAGAGTAATTGCGACTTAGGGTGGGGAAGTAAGCACTTTGTAATTTACCTTGAACACAAACTTTTTAGCTTACTACTAAATTGACTAGAACCCCTTCTTATTTATACTACTCCATGGAAGGTTATAGATTTTACACATGTGAGAAATAATCGCAACAAATATCTAGGATATTTCTGAAGGCTTTTCTAGACATCTTATACAATCTAGATATTCTAGAACTCTTCTGGAAAGTACATACTTATATCTCTTTCCAAAATGTCTTCTATTTTGAGCCTCTTGACTTGGGCTTTATTTTCTTGGGCAAAAATACTAAATCGTATTTATGCTCTAACACCCACCCTTAAATTTGATTTAGTGAGTCCAAGAAACTTTCTTAACTTGGTGAAGACTTCATACTTGAGCGGCTTGGTGAGGATATTGGCAATTTCATCGTCACACTAAATCACGAAATATTGGTTTGTGGAATCATCACACAATAACATTATTCAACCCAGTAGTTATAGTCAATGATTAAGCACTTATTCACTGTAGTGATGTTGCCCGTGGTGATTTCGCTATAAATGTAATTAAGACAATTCATTTGCATTTGTTTGTTCTTGGATGTGATGATATTGATTGAAGTTATACATCATATCAGATACAATATTGTTAGTGCTTGTTTTATAGCACATCACACCTCCATTCTGTTTTTGATTGCGCGGACAAGCAATTGTGTGTTTATGCGTTTTAACAGGAAATTTGAGAATATATAGATTACGATAGAGATTTAGTATGGACTTCTTGTTTTTTACCCCATCAATGCAAATACGCAAATTTTGGCATGGTTTATACTCTCGATGACCTATGCAAAATGAACGGTTGAGACCATCAAAGTGGTCCGCGATGGACCCAAAAACACCTAAGCTGCAGAGATCCAGTTTTTCCTAAGGGTGGGAGCAACCAACGACAACAATCCTCCTTGGGCATGACCAGAGGAGCCCCTCCCCACAGGTTTTCAATCGGTTGTGATTTAGGAGCATCATGTGAGTTCATTAGCTATAATAATCGCATCAGGAAAAGGTTTTCATTTAAACATTCACCATGATCACTGTCATGGTTGGTTGGGACTGCGCAAGGTTTAGTTTCCGATGCATTCGGCATGCCACCAGGATATTGATATGTAAAAACTCTTGTCAATCGCAATGGTTGAATTCCCTCAAAGCTGAACCAAAATGGCTCTAATTACAACCGAGTTACAAGAAATGACAAAATGTGATGACCTCGAGTGGTTGCCATATAATTAGGACATTTTCGGATTTGGTGTATGTGTACTCTGCTTCCAAATTTCCTAGTTGAGGTCTTTCTAAATTTAGTTGTGTTGGTCAATTTGTGTCAATCACAAGAGATTGATTGCCGGTCAGTTTCTTTGATTTTAAGGTTGAATTCACAATTCTTAGAAGTAATCGTACAAGTTTAGGGTTACATAATTCATTTTACTTTTAGGCTCCGTTTGTTTCGATGTAAAATATTTTACATATTTTCCATGTAAAATGTTTTTTCAGAAAACAAACTTCAAACTTTTATTTTCCGGTGTTTAGTTAGCACTTGAAAATATTTTCAGAAATCAACAAAATAGTGTAAAGAGAGGGGGGGCTTAAACGGTAGAGAGATTTGAGATTATTGGAATTGAACGTGGGTCAGGACTGACGATCGAGAAAACTGAGCAATGACAATTGTAGTAGAAGGCATTGATGGAAAATAACTTATGGAAGATTCAAGAGTAAGTCATTTTCATCACATTGATGGAAAATGTTTTACATGTAAAATATTTTTCTCATTTTTTACACAACCAAATACCGGAAAATAGGTAAAACATTTTACCGAAAAATATTTTACGTCCAAACAAACGGAGCCTTATTATGTGCCAAACTTTTAATCTGGTAATCCGGAGGTCTGTATGACAATATCTTATGGCCAAGACCTTCTAGTGACTTTAGGAGCTTCTTGACCAATGAGGTAGTCTTGAAGCATTCAAAGACCTTGGTCAAGCTCACTTTGATTCTTGCCACTTGCCAGCGTTGCAACTTTGAGGTCTGCGATCGGTGTAATCAGTGGGAGGTGATGCATCTTTTGCGACTCTTGTGGTGGGGTAGTTCTGCTGAACCTTCTCGAATTCTCCCTCCGTCGCCCTCCACGGTACCTGCACCAAACCGTAGGGCGGTTGGCCGTCTAACGTCAGTCAAAACACACGAGAGGAGAGGGAGAGTACTTTGGTGAGGAGTTAGAATGTACATTTCTTAGGGTTTGCCCTCCCCTATTTATAGGCAAGAGTACTTGCTCTCCAAGTCAAGCGTGCACGACACGTGCCTGTGACATCACATAACTGCCTTAGCTCGGTGACGTCACAATGACACTCCGCCCATGCTAACCCTAGCTTTGGAATATTCTAGAAGTCTCTAGAACTAGCTGGAGGGGTCTCCATCCGGACCCTTTGCTCGGGTTGGGCCGTCCCACGGTGTCTGACCGACCTATTCAACCAACCCGGCGGGCTGATCCACGGGCTCACACCTGGGCTACCCAACTGACAGACCGTCTAGCACGGCCCAACTCAATAGGACTTGAGGATAAAGGTGCTAATTTTATTAGAGTGATCCACGTCATATACTAAGCTGTATTTATAGTAAGAAAAAATTGGATAGGCGTGTTTGACAATAAATTAAAAACAGGGCAAAGGTGCTAATTCTATTGGAGTTCCTTGGGGCAGGTTTTTAATATCAATGGGGTCGTATGTGTAAATACGACTAAAATCTATAACTCTTATTCAGAATTTGGCAAGTCAGTGGGGTTGAGCGACCCACTTGCTAGCTAGAGTGGCCCTGACCTTGGCTGGAATGTGCACTGCATGTGTTATGCATATTGGGACTAAGAGCGTAATAGATGCGCTTTGGTTTGGGTTTTGAGGGAGGTTTTAAAGTATAATGAGTGAATTGAGAGAGAGAGATGGAGAAAATTTATTGGGAACCATGCGCAAGAGTTTTGAGTACCCCAAACGAACAAAAGGCCTAGGTGTTTAGATTTAAGAGTGATGATTTCGGACCGAAAACAACTTTAGATGTTTAAACTTAAGTAGGTTTCTCTACCTTTAAATATAGATAATGAATACACATGACATATGAACCTAACAAGGTGGTCAGCTGGAAGACTAATGTGCTAATTTTACATGTTATTTGGTTATTTTGGATGTTGAGTTCATCAAATAGGAAATCCACCGGCATACAACTTTTAACTGAGGTGGCAAATGGGTACATCAATGGGTGATTGTTCTTATGTTTTTTATACCTAATCTTGACTACTAATTTATAAAGGATAATCAATTTTCAATAATAACTTTGTCTATTTGGAAATTACTAATAAGTCCATTTAGAGTTAGTTGCACAGAATTGGTTAGAAAAAAGCTTAAAATTGGAGTAGTAAAATTGATTATGAGGCTGTAAGTTTTGGCTATTTGACTTGAAGTACATCGTGTTGTTACATTCACCACGCTACATTGTGCAGATACTTGTTTTGCTCTAGCAACAAGTGATGTCGTTACGAGTGCCAAAGTGATATCTGAGGGGAAAGCTCTTGACCCTTTAGCAGCACAAGAATTACTCGATTGAGACTATTGGTTGACAGAGATAGGAGGATGGATTCCTCGTGCTTTTGAATACATATATTGGAGGGGCCTTGCATTTGAGAGATATTACGCCTATACGGGTTATAAACAAGACTGCAAAAGCTACCTCAAGGTCTAAATTAATTTTGGCTTAGTAATTTTTAATTTTTTTTTGCTCCTATTAAAGTTTTGTTCTAATTTACTGCTTTCTTTTGCAAGTTGATATATGGCAAGGAGACAATAGATGGATTTCGTCAAGTCCATCCGGGCAACGAAGAAAAGATGATGTTGGCCCTACAGCATGGCCCATTGACTGTGGTAGTGATGTCCTGCCAATGATTTATGGTACATCACTACCACAGTCAATGGGCCATGCTGTAGGGCCAACATCATCTTTTCTTCGTTGCCCGGATGGACTTGACGAAATCCATCTATTGTCTCCTTGCCATATATCAACTTGCAAAAGAAAGCAGTAAATTAGAACAAAACTTTAATAGGAGCAAAAAAAAATTAAAAATTACTAAGCCAAAATTAATTTAGACCTTGAGGTAGCTTTTGCAGTCTTGTTTATAACCCGTATAGGCGTAATATCTCTCAAATGCAAGTCCCCTCCAATATATGTATTCAAAAGCACGAGGAATCCATCCTCCTATCTTTGTCAACCAATGGTCTCAATCGAGTAATTCTTGTGCTGCTAAAGGGTCAAGAACTTTCCCCTCAGATATCACTTTGGCACTCGTAACGACATCACTTGTTGCTAGAGCAAAACAAGTATCTGCACAATGTAGCGTGGTGAATGTAACAACACGATGTACTTCAAGTCAAATAGCCAAAACTTACAGCCTCATAATCAATTTTACTACTCCAATTTTAAGCTTTTTTCTAACCAATTCTGTGCAACTAACTCTAAATGGACTTATTAGTAATTTCCAAATAGACAAAGTTATTATTGAAAATTGATTATCCTTTATAAATTAGTAGTCAAGATTAGGTATAAAAAACATAAGAACAATCACCCATTGATGTACCCATTTGCCACCTCAGTTAAAAGTTGTATGCCGGTGGATTTCCTATTTGATGAACTCAACATCCAAAATAACCAAATAACATGTAAAATTAGCACATTAGTCTTCCAGCTGACCACCTTGTTAGGTTCATATGTCATGTGTATTCATTATCTATATTTAAAGGTAGAGAAACCTACTTAAGTTTAAACATCTAAAGTTGTTTTCGGTCCGAAATCATCACTCTTAAATCTAAACACCTAGGCCTTTTGTTCGTTTGGGGTACTCAAAACTCTTGCGCATGGTTCCCAATAAATTTTCTCCATCTCTCTCTCTCAATTCACTCATTATACTTTAAAACCTCCCTCAAAACCCAAACCAAATAAGCGCATCTATTACGCTCTTAGTCCCAATATGCATAACACATGCAGTGCACATTCCAACCAAGGTCAGGGCCACTCTAGCTAGCAAGTGGGTCGCTCAACCCCACTGACTTGCCAAATTCTGAATAAGAGTTATAGATTTTAGTCGTATTTACACATACGACCCCATTGATATTAAAAACCTGCCCCAAGGAACTCCATTAAAATTAGCACCTTTGCCCTGTTTTTAATTTATTGTCAAACACGCCTGTCCAATTTTTTCTTACTATAAATACAGCTTAGTATATGACGTGGACCCCATTGCCCAAAATTCTTGGCTCTGCGCCTTATTCCAAGCATGTCAGCACACTACAAAACCAATCACCAAAACAAATGTAACCAGCAAAGTAAATTTTACATTTTCCCTTTCTCCTTTTAAATTGTCCAAATTGACCATATGTACATAGGGCCAACATTCTAATCTCTGAACCATGATGAACCCCTAGATGATCGTTTTACAAATTAACGTCAATCCAACCATATTGGCATATTCTAGTACTCTTAACAAGTCTCCAATATACTCTCTTAATTAAAATCACGTAAAAGAAAACATGCATGGTGGATCAAGACCTCAATCATTTTGCGAGAAGGTACAAAGTTTCACTTCAAGTGTTACTATAAACAACTCTAACCCTAGCAAGATAGCCATGCAAAAGACTGACAAATCTAGCTTACACAATTTATTTAATGGTTCACTATGTTGTAGCTATATAATCAATGTACTGATTTTAAGCTGCTACAGAAAATAACAATTAGGTCAAAAAGGAAAAATACCAAAGGCAATTGTGTAACCATCCATACAAATTCCAAACCCCAGATAAAAGATACTAATTAACAGAGAAAAAAAAACAGAGGTTCACAACTCACTTCCTTCCTGCTCTATCACTGGAGCTACAGCTCCAGCCTCCTTCCAATTAATGTCAAATGCAACCTGATGTAGACTCCGAGAGCAGAAAAAACCTGAGAACACACACACACACACACACAAAATCAAGTTTCCAAATGCGGTGAGAATTTAATTTTTGAGATGATTATCTAGATCGACCTTGTTCGTTTGGGGTCTCAAAACCCATGTGCACAGTTTCTAATAAATTTTCTCTATCTCTATACACGAGAGAAACTTATTCACGGAGCCCTCGTGAACAGGATGTTCTATTCACGGAACTGCTCAATATCGTGTGTCCGTTTTGACTTTGGACGGTCCGGATTTTAAGCAACGAACTGAAAAAGAAAATCACCAATAACGAATACGGAGCATCAGCAACTAAGATTTTCCAGAACCATCAACAACAGCAAAAAAAAAAAAAAATTCACTAGCAACAGCATAACAACAGGGCCAACAAAGATTCGATAAATAAATTTCAGATGCACTCTTATAGGCTTAGCAATGCTTGTACAATACTATAATGTATCAGTCAATAGTCGAAAAAACTCTTCCCCGCAAAAGTGTTATAAAAATTCGGACCATCCAAAGTCGAAACAGACGGCCGTGATCGTGCTTCGTAAAAACTTATTCATGGAAGCCCATGAATAAGTTTTTCTCCTCTCTCCACTTATTACTCTAAAAAGCCTTCCTCAAAACCCCCAAATGAACAAGGCCCTAGTATTTTTGGATGAATTAAAGGGCCGAATCAAAGAGTACCCACTTGCAAATCTCCCACCTGGCCTCCGAGCTTTGTAATAAGAAAAAGAATTGATGATTAGGAGGTGCTCTGAAGAGAAGAAGTTTAGTATATAGTATGATGATAAGAGAGAAATAAGTTGATTACAAATACAAACAACTAACTGACAAAACCCGTAACTACGAAACTGTGGGATTCAGCTTCTTAATTTCTCCTGCCGTGAAATAGTAAACGTTGGTTAGAAGAAATATTCACCATGTGGGCACCAATCCTGGAGTAGAGCGAAAATAGCTTCGAATCACAGATTGATACGCACTTTCGGATCTGCCGAATAGCTTTCTCTGTGATACGCACTTTCGGATCTGATACGCACTTTCGGATCTGCCGAATAGCTTTCGAGGTCTGTAATGTGGAGAAGACGTGGTGATTAGAAGAAGAAGAACAACAACAACAACTCACCCTGTGGACACCATTTTTGCTTGCCCTGTGGACACCATTTTTCCGAGCAAACAGCTGCGGAGCCTCCGAGCTCTGTAAGAAGAAGAAGTGGTGGTTAGATCGAAGGTGCAAAGAAGAAGAAGATGAAGATGAACCCTGCTGAAAACATTTTTCCTTGGGGTGGAGAGCAAGCAGAAGCAGAGCAAATGGAAAGTGTGCAGAAAAAATGATGGAAAGCCAGCAACAAAAGGGTGCGAGCAGAGAGTTGGGGGAGGACAAAATTGATTTTGTGGTCTCTCTCTCTCTCTCTCTCTGTGTGATCACACTATACTAGTTTTTTTTTTATCAGACACTATACTAGTTTGATTGGAGATTCTATAACAATATTGAATACATATCTCGAAAGGGAATTTACAAAAAGAACATGAAATAGTTTTGGCTGCATTCACAAAGGAAATTATCGATCAAGAGATACCAGATAAGCAAAAAATTGAATGTTGTCGCGTTGACATTGTTGTGGAACGGGGCATAGCGGGACAGGTTTTGATGTACCCAGATCCTGATCCTAAAATTTTTGAACTCCCCGGCCCCTGGCCCGAAACTCGATCGGGTAATGAAATTTTTTCCCGTACACGCCATGTTCCCCAATCAAAAGAATGCAACAACGAAACAATTCCTGTGAGGAAAATAAAACATTATGATTGTATTTGAAATTAAACTTTTATCCCAAGCTATATGGGCCCGCCATGATCACTAGAATTTTTTGATTATTTTTTTTGTTATGTAAGAAGTATTTGGTTCTCTAGTTTTTTTTTTTGGTAAAGGAGACCCAATAAAATAGTTCAAGGCCAAATTAATGGACAAGGTGAAATATCATGGAACATGAGGTCTAATGCAAACTCTACTTGTACGAAGGTGTTAAGATTACCACAAAAGAAAAGAAACCTAATAGCAAACCAAAGAAAATAAGGACAACAGTGTTGTTGCTCACGGTCTGTGATGCTGACATATAGGACAAACATCGTTTATTAATATTTGAGTATAAAAAATGCTACACACATAACCATTGTGTTGTGTAACAAATTCTGGCCGTCCAGATGTGTTTGGACGGTTCAGATTTTAAGTAAACTATTCGCGGGAATAATTTATTTATTTTCTCAGCGAATCTGAACCGTCTATTACAACAATGGACGGGCAGAGATCTGTTGATTTTCATCTGAGGTCTCAGTTACTTACAATCCAATATCATAATCCATCTTTTCACCAAGTTTACAACCACTGAGCTAAATTCTTGATAACGTCCCTAAGCACTACTTGTGAGAGCAAAAATGCTACTCACACAACAATTTACACAACCTCTCACATACATGTATGTGAGAGGTTGTGTAAATTTTTGTATGAGTAGATTGTCCTTGTGAGAGTTGCTCTCAGTAGGTCCCCGGATTCCCTATGCAGACCTGAAACAGTAGAGATGAGGAATTGTTTTTCATGCTTCTCTTTTATCTAAATGCATTTTTATTTTTTATTTTTTAGTGATATAAAATTATATGATTACCCATTTCATTAGTGAAGGGAAAAAAGTATGAAGAACAATTTTGTAATTCTATATGAATGACGACAAAAAATAGAATGCATTTGGACAAAAAAAGAGTGAAAAAAACAAAAAATCTCTCCTGATATGGATGTTGTCTCTTTTGTATTTTTTTGTGCCAACAACTTCCTGCTTGAGAAGAAATGAAAAAGTCCTTTTTTGTGTTTTTTAGGCAACAATCGGACTCTATCTCTCCCTCTCTGAAAACTACTGAAAAGCCTCCCTCTCTGAAAAGCCTCTCTCTCTCTCTGTGTGTGGAAAGAAAGCCTGTCTCTCAACAATCGGACTCTCTCTCTCCCTCTCTGAAAAGCCCCTCTCTCTCTCTCTCTCTCTGTGAGGAAAGAAGAGAGCTGTTAATCACCCCCGTGTCAGGGGGGTCTGACACCGGGCCCAGCCGTTTCCCATTTTACCCCATCTCCTCTCTCTCCCTCTCTCTCATTCTCTTTGTCACTGCTTTCTCTCTTTTATTTTATTTTTTTATAAAATTTAAAACGCTAATAACTTTTTTTCACATATTTTTTTTAAAAATAAATTATATATTTTTGAAATCTACTCAACGAAACCTATCAAACGAGCCTAATATTGATGGTGAAATAATGTAAAACGGAAAAACTGTCTAAAGAGAAAGAGGTTTGTGTTCAAAAAAAAAAACTGAATATATAGGCGTTGCTCACAGCGTAGGAGCTGCTCTCCCACAAGAAACATCATTCGCAACATCGTTCCCAACTGACCAACTATCCGAAAATGAAATATTGTACTGATCCATAATGTTCTTCTATGAATTACGAAAATGAAATGAAAGTTGAGAAAATTTTGAGGATTTGGTGAATGAAAGTAAGTGTGAATATATAGGTCAACGCATACATAAGTAAATATATAGGCAACTGAATATATAGGCGCTACTGTCGAATTTGTAACGGGTAACAATGATCAATCCTGCAAGTCCAACTTTCAACCAACGCTATCAATGTACCTTTGAACCAACTATTGCACCTTTGAACCTACTGTTTCAACTTTCAACCAATGGTGCAATTAATTTTTTTCCAACTTTCAACCTTAATTTTTTAACCTTTTCATTCCAAAAATACCGAGAACCTATTTTTTGTTATTTTTTTATTTAATTAATAATGTTTACACTCTGTATCTTTTTTCTTTTTTATTTATTTAAAATTATTTTAGTGTTCCGATTTTCAATCCGGTTTAATCGGTGGAAAGATCTTTTTTTTTTTTCATTTTATCTTAAATGGTCATAATGAATTTTTGACCTCGTAGAATTAAATATCTCTTAGGGCTTATCAACGAGAGTCTTAGAGTAAAAATTTAATTATGGGCATTTAGGATAAAATGATCAGAAAACTAAAATCTTTCCATCGGTTCAAGCGGATTAAAATTTGGAACACTTAGGAGCCGTTCGGCTAAATAAGCCAAGTGGCTTATTTGTGGCTTATTTTTTGTCCTTATTCAAATTTTTTTCGTATCATCATTTTTTTGGGGATTATTATATCGGGATGACAAGAGGAATCTAAAAAGTAAAAAATTTTGATCGAAATCCAATTTTGACTTTTTGGTGGGAAAGCCAATAAGCCAATTTTATTAGGCTCATTTTTGGCAGGAAAGCCAGTGGCTTATTTAGCCGAATGGGGCCTTAATCTTTTAACTATATTTTTAAATATATAAACTGTCTAAAAATGTTATAAAAAAATTAAGTGTTCCAAATTTCAATCCGTTTGAACAGGTGAAAAGATTTTAGTTTTTTGCTCATTTTATCCTAAATGGTCATAATTAAACTACGTAAAAACGGATTGAAATTTGGAACACATTTTTCAACCTCTTTAGACAGTTTAAACTACGTAAAAAATATAATTTTTCCGTTTTACATTATTTCACCATCAATATTAGGCTCGTTTGATAGGTTTCGTTGAGTAAATTTCAAAAATATAAAATTTATTTAAAAAAATTTCATGAAAAAAAAGTTATTAGCATTTTAAATTTTATAACAAAAAAATCGAATGAGAGAGAGTGCTGCGAGAGAGAGAAAGAGAGAGGGTAAAAGGGGAACTTCGAGGGCCGTGTCAGGGGTGCCTGACACGGGGGGTGCGATTAGTAATGGCCGGAAAGGGGAAAGCCTCTCTCTCTCTCTCTTTCATTAATAAGCAAACTTTATCTTTTTCTCTTCTGCGACCAATTTCAGTAGAGAGGGGGAAATGGACCTCTCTTTTTTCTCTCCTTTTACTTTGACATTTCCTCTGTTTGAACATAGAACATGCTTCCATGCACTTCCTATTTTGATGCAAAACAAAAGTTTTGAGTTAAAAACTGATCATATCACTCCAAGTATGTTATGATTACGGTTAATAAAAAGTACTCTCTCCGTTCCTGAATAAATGTCTGGCTGGCAAACTTAAACATTTAAAAATATGCATTTTTGCGGTTACAAAATTCAAACTTTTTATACAACTCGAAAGAGCTCATTGATGTCTATTGATTTGTTAAAAAAATTGAATTTAAAAACAATGCATATTTTTAGAGACATAGGTTATATATACAGGGACGGAACTAGAATTTATGCGAGGCCGAATTATGAACATAAGATTTTAAAATTTCAAAGTTCGAAAATCTAATGGTTTGTTTGGTTTAGATTTTGAGAGAGGTTTTTTTTGGATAATGAGTGGAGAAAAAAAGAGAAATAAGATTAATTAAGAAAGAAAAAATTTATGGAAGACCGTATGCATGCAGAGAGAAATTATATTGGGTTATTATATATGGAACCAAAAACAAACACATGCATTCTAAAATCTTGATTGAAGCTGCTTCTGTCGTAGAGGTGAACACCGATTGGCATGGGCTCGGGGCGTACTTGCACTAGTAGTACTTATGTTTTCAACCCTTCCGAAATAGTAATTAATAATCGGGCTTGACAGTGGAATTCAACCTAACATATCAAACACCATTACACAACAACTAGACCAATGAAACAGAAGATTTTAAGAGTTTCAATTTGATTTTACAGTTCCAGAGATAATCACAGTTACGTTAATTTCTTTCAGATGTCCAATACTACTAGTAGAAACTATCCCATTTTCTACAATAATGTCTTGTGGCGATGAATAGTAAAGGGTGACTCTTGGAGAGTGTCAAAGGCCCGGCCACGAGTAGTTTGAGAACAACCCATGTGAGGGGTAAAATCTATTGTACATGAGCAAGTGTTGTGTGATCGAGTGTATATATATATTTTTAGATACATAAATATGTACTTAATACACTAGCGTTGTCCCCATTCGATGCACGGATCGATAAACACAACAAATATTTTTTTTTAGATGGTGAACATGAAAACTGATTCGACATTTTTTCGTCTTCCTGGGCACTGATCGAACGCTAGCATTGTGCCTGTTCGATGAGCAGAACGACAAAAAGAGAGGTTCACTTAAAGCGTTTTGTGTTATCCTGTACATCGAATGAGTAACAATGGCAACGTGTGCATCAACGAAAACAATGTCAGTTTTTGTGTGGTTCCCCATTTACAAAATACTGTATGTTTTTTAATTTGTTGCTCCATGCATCGAATCGGGACAACGTTAGTAATCACATTATTCACATGATTTTTTAAATTACCCCATACAAATATTCAAATATAGCAGTACCGCACGTCTCAGCTGATCATGTACAGGGTTGTCTTGAGACCGAGAAGACAGAGAGTGTGAGGCACGCACCTATAGGCTCGGCCTCTGGTACCTTGGGATGTTTGGTCTCGGTCACCTTGTGCTTTACATCGATCTTTTGTCAGGGATATCCCTTATAGTGGTCTTGGCCATGGTGTGTGAATGACCATGGTCATGGCCATCAAAAGCGTGCCTGTCATGACCGTGGTGAGGTGAATGTGCACGGTCATTACCGGACCGTGCTTGGCGTTCTTGTCAAAGTAACGATGGTACCGATCGTTGCCTTTTGTGGTGGTTACGGTCCACCAGTACTGCTTTGTGATTATCCGTCTTTGAAAGTTCATGGTAAATTGAGTAGGTTGCTTTCCTCAAGCCTCTCGTCGAGTTCATTGTGGAAGAAAGGCTTGTGTTTCCTCGTCAAATCGACCCAACGAGAGCGTTGTGGGCTTTGCCTCCAGTGTTGGCGGTGGTCATGCTTCTTGACCGCCACCCTGCCAATATCCCGGACGCCGAGACCTATCGGCCATCTTCGTGCCGGGGGAGGAGGTTTGGTAACGCAGGTAGTACTAAAGAGGAGTGCACAACTCTCGGTAAAGCACAAAAAAGCCCGCGAATTCACACGATGGAAGGTGCTGCTATCATCCGAAGATAGTGAGGGATTTGAGTTAGAGGAATCCGTCTCTCAAACACCAGTACACAACCAGACCAATGAAACAGAAGATTTTAAAAGTTTCAATTTGATTTGCAGTCCCAGATAATCACAGTTTCGTTAATTTCATTCAGATGTCCAATAGTAGAAACCATCCCATTTTCTACAACAATTTCGCAGCTTTATTTTGTATATATGGTTTTGTACAATCCAAATTTACATGATGTGGCTGCTCCTACGTAAACCAGCAACGAAGCTCCCCACTTCTATTTCATCTCTGTTTCTTCACTTTCACAGGCCCTCTAGGAATTTTTCTGATATACTCCTTATCAATCTTCTTGTATGTTTTCTTCATCATACGGAAAGTTCGGGCGAGAAGGTAATCAGCCTCTTCCTCGTACTGATCGTACAGATACGGCAGCGTTTCCAAACAGAGGCAGCCTTGACGCAGAGATGAAACAAGGTTGAGGAATTAGCCAATGCCTTTGTAAAAAATAAAAGTAACACGATTCGGAAGATACTAACCGAAGAACAGGAGGTTCAAGCTGCTGATGTAGTTTCCAACGCCTGATAGTATCCATAGGGTGACAACTACCTGAAAATTTTCAATTCAAATATTGGACAACTAGGTTGAGCTGGTGGCCTAAAGGTTTAAAACTTTGGTGCAATTGTATCGTAAGTAGAAAATCAAGCGGAAGCCGAACGCATTGGCTTCTGCATAATCCTTTTTTTTTTTTCCCAGATTTACGCAAGTTGTTTCTGAAAAAAATTTGCTATGAAACCATGCACCAAACAAGGAGAATGAACCTAATTCGATTCGGGTTTTACCAAAAGGAATTGTCCGAAATCATTTCCACGCGCAACATTAAAGAAGATCGATAAGAAAGCCTCCAATTTTACGCGGCAAAAGGCAGCGATTTCTCTGACCACGGAATTATCGGAGAGAGTCCGAGGGATGCTGGGAGGAGCCCTGAAAAAAATCAGCCCAGAGTATATCAAATTCGATTCGAGCATTTGGCATTCTAGAGGAGAAAAATAACTTACTATACTCGATTTTGTAGTTGAGAATATTGTTACCATTTGAAAATGTCGGCGACCTTATCCCAAACGAAGATTATGACCATTGCAAAGATGATTGTGTGACAGAGCAATGTCAAGAAATTGTATCCGATAACCTCGAAAAGATACCACAGTGCACCTATCCCAACCAGAATCGCAGCAGATACTACTTTGTCCTTCCACAAGAGCACATCAGCAACTGCCAAAATTCAAAATTTGATTGTCATTACTCTTGACAATTGCTTCAACGATCGGGTCACCTAGTCCATCGCTTAAGGTCCCCTAAAAATGTAGTCTTACCTAAGGCACTATCGGCAAATGTTCTGCAGTTACGTACAATTTTGACGTTATTGTGGTGTTTTCAATAGCAGTGGGATGACATAACATTTGCATCGATACGTAGTGGAAACAAGATGTAGCGCTCGTGAAAATTTTAAAATCATTACCAACAACACATTATTAAAAAAAAAACTCAATGTTAGACATTGTTTTCTTCGTTGGCTTAATTTTTTCAGATATATAAAGCCGCAGAATAGGAGTGATGAGAAGCCTAAATAAATTGCTGTGAAACGAGTAGATCACCTTTTCCTCCGCCGAGGATATCCCGCATCGGCCTTTGACGACCGAAGGGCTTGGTCTTCGTGGTCCTATCATCATCTGAATCAGAAGAAGAAGAAGAAGTTCGCGGCATGGTAACTTTTACGAGGTATATATGAAATGTGTGCTGGTAATTTTCGAAGGAGGGCCGCGCTTTTTAGCAGTTTATACCACCGTGCTGGTAGGGGGAGTGTTTATAAACCATGTCGAGATCCTAATCTTGGTGTCTAGGGAAGTCATTGAGAGAAAGAAAGGGATGGCTTTTCATTAGCATTTTCCAAGGTTGCTTTGTCCGTCTGCTGCTATGAGAATCTCAGTTTATTGAGTTGAGAATATTGCACAAGTTTTCTAGGGAATAAATTAAATGTTAAGGGCCTGTTTGTTGTGCTCCTTAGAGACCCGGATAAGGAATTACCCGGATGTGTAATCCCTCTGCAGCCGGATTAGCTAACGACAGGGCTAACGACCCTGTCGTTAGCTTATCCGCCGGGAGGATAAAAGACCATTCTACCCCCACAACAAACACAACAAGAAGCCGTATAGGTTGAGAATCTATCTCAAGAGTCTTGTTAACAAGGGTTTTAAAAAGCATTCGAAAGTTGAAAGTTGAAATGACCCATGCCACCTCGCCCTCCTTAAAGGCTTTTCCAGCCTCTAGTGAGTGAAAATTTCATTTATATTAACTTTTTAAATATAGGCTGTTGCACATCAATTTTTAGTTTTCTTTTGGTAAATATGTTTGCATTTTTGTGTAATGAGATTTTAGGCTCCCCGATACCAATGTTTTTCCTATGCATAAGCACTTTAATAGCGGCCAAAATAACTTGCGAGTGGTGCTACTCACACATATCACCTAGGTACACATATCTTGCACATATATATTTTGTGGGGCCCATCTCGAATCCCACAAAGATGATCTGAATCACTCATTTTTTTTTAAATTAGTTTTTCAAGGGTTCTTGTAAAACATAAATTCAATTTGATATTGGTAGGTGCTTTTTCATAATTCATAGGGCGACGAATCAGTCAGTTTCGCCTTATGAATTCCGAAAATGTACTTACCGATATCCGATTGAGTTCATTTTTACAAGGAATCTTGATAAATTATTTTAAGAAAAATGTGCTAGATCTGTGTAAACATATCTGCGTGAGCAGACGTTTTGATAATTTGCAGTGTGTGATGGGGAAAAACTAACCTCCAACCATAGACTTTAATAGTGGCCACAACGTAGCATATTGGTAGATGGTAGCAGTTTTTTGACCCTCCAATAATTTTACATCTTCGTACATTGGTGTTACTAGAAATCCACATCAGTATCGGCCTATTCCCCGGCCCATATTGATCGCTTTGTATCCAATTTTCGGCCCGCTTCACTGCAACTAAGGCCGAGACTGTTCCGACCGCTTCAGGTGCTCTACCACTGAAATAATTTTAAAATTTTTGCAGCCGCTATCCCCAATTTCTGCTACATATCATTTAATACTTCTGCAACGGCTACACCTACCGTTATACATGTGGTCCGCTAACGCTATTTAAAATCTTGCCTTCAAGAGGTGAATGTACATATGAGGAGGTGGATTATAGATTTTTTTTGGTCTCAAGTTTTTATAAGGTGGTCAACCAAAATAATTTGAACAACCCATAAAGACGGGCATCTGTAGCAAGGTTCCTGGATTCAAAAAATGTACTGCATGCAACATATTTTACTTATAGTTTTATTTTTTAAATATTTTCTGGACAAGATCAATCACACAAATTTGGAGTAAATGACAATTCTTAAATTTGTGAGTTAGATCATATAGCTTAGCAAAACAAAATAAATTAGGCCAAGTTTCCGATCATAATAAATATGTTTACCATATATAGTGTTATGCAAACAATTTTTTTTGAATACATTTTTGTCACTGGTAAGCTAAAATTCTGCAATCACCCTTGCACAAAGAACTACTCCTAAGTTTTATAATAGCATTTTCATAACCAAAAAACAAAACAATAATTAGAATTTGAAATTTTTTGACGAGGTATATAGTCCCTCCTCCGTTGAGAAACTATTTCATGAAGCGATCATGATAACACACGGTGTGCTGATGTGGTATTACCCGTCCGTTCATGTTTGGCTGCATGTGTCCGAGGTCCGGAGGCTGATTTGGGAATGATGACTGATTCGCCACATGGTAATTATTTTATTAAATCCTTCCTCCTCCATCAAATTAATATATATAAGTGCCTTACGAGCATCGCCACTTGATGCTCTTGGGTCCCTCTCTACTGCATATTAGTATAGGTTCTATAGCAAAGAATGTGGTGGGAAGGGCCCTCCAAGGCATAGTTATCAATCCCGTTCCGTACCGGCCGGTACATACCGGATTTGTTAGAAACCGGTATCCTAGCCTTTGAATTCCGTCCCGGAGTAAATACCGGTGCTTACCGGAGAATACCAGGTTTACCGGATAATCTCGGCCGGGATGAGGGTACCGCTAATTTCGTCCGGTATATTACACCACCTGAGATATCTGGAATTACTTCCCAAATCCTTCAGATCTGCGTCTCCGGAGAAAGTTGTCTCGTCTCCGGCGACCCCGCTCACCTCGTCTTGTCTCCGGCGACCTCGTTTGCTTCTCAAACCATTCCGACGAAGAAGTCCGACCAAGAAGAGGAACCAAATCGCAGATAAAAAAAAAGGAAGGAACAAGATCGGATCAAGATATGAGTTCAGAGCAACTAGAACCGAATGTACTCGGAAGCTTTAGAACGGCTGTTCCATCTCCATCTCCTTGGTATTGTGGAAAATGGTGAAGCTTTTTCCTCATTAATGGAGACTGGAGAGAGAGAGAGAGAGAGAGAGAATGGGCTATTTTGAACGGCTGAGAGAAAAGGGTCTGGGAGCCTGGGACTCTAACTTTTTAGAGTTTTGACAGGTACAACACAACACACTCATTTTGTTTTTTTATTTTTGATGTACATATATACACTTTATTTTTAAAAAAAAATTATAACGAGCAATCCGAAACGGTACCCGATATTATACCGGTACCGGTACGTACCGTACCAGTTACAAAACCGGTACCTTGTCCGGTACGGTATTCATAACTTTGCTCCAAGGACCAAGAGCACTATAGGGCATGAGCTCACTCCGTGAATGCACGATCACACCCTTAAATACAATTTTTTTTCCCTCAAAGAGTCAAATGAAGTTAAATAAATATAGTAATATTGACAAGTGTAATTTCCCTTTTTCTCAAGAAAGTGGCCGCATTTAATGAAAAAAAAGTTACAAATATTATACTACTACTAGTTGATTGACTGACAATAACAACAGGTGCACGCGTTGGTGGATTGTTCAGTGGAAGTGAGTGGGTGGCCAAATTGATTAACACTAATTACAAGTCTAATTTATGCTAGCTAGTGATCAACTACTTATCATTCAGTTTGAATATGGGAACCGAAAGGTGTTGCATAGATTGGCGTGTGTGAATTACTTTAGGGTTCCACTCAAATAATCCGACTCGTTCATTAATTTAGAATAATTTTTTGAGTTGCACCAAAAAAATCAGGTCTATTGGATAAGTGTAAGTACTTAATCAATGTTCCAATGCTTCATCCAAAACTAGGATAAAAATTATACTGAGCAGTTCGAATTATTTGTATGAGATCTCAAAATAGGCTCCAATATGCCTGTCTGTGCACCCTCAATGAAAATCCGATAGTACCCATAGAACTATGGCTTATAATCACACACAATTTTTTCTCCGAAAAAACTTATCATTGCACCCTTAATGGGGCTGAACTACTTTTCTTCGTCTGTGTCATTTATATATATACTTGGTAGTAGGCCTGTCAACGGGCCGGATCCGATCCGAATCCGATAAGACTCGGATCCGATAGTGGTAATCCGGATCCGATCCGAAAAAATTGGATCCGATCCGAAAACTTTTTACTTCAAAAATTTTAGCAAAAAAATATTTTCCGAAAAAAAAATAAAAAATCTAAAATAAAAATACAACTTAAACGTTTTTTTTTCAAATTAAAAAATTTACTGTATTTTTTTAAAATTTATAAAAAGTTTAAAAAAAATAAAGTTCGGATTCGGATTGATAACGGATTTAATCCGATCCGATCCGAATTCGGTTACCGGATTCGGATTATCGGATCGACGTTATCGGATTCGAATTCGGATTCGGATCGGATTTTTCGGATCGGATCCGATCCATTGACAGGCCTACTTGGTAGTAAACCCACTTGAGTTGTGAGGCTCCACCGTTCCACTAAGATTCTTATTTTTAAGTATTTATATTTTGCTTTATGAAATATGTCATTTTTTCACAACATATCATTTTTATTTCAAAAAATAAATATTTACTTCCCTTAGTGGAATGGGACCTAAAGCAAATGGGATCGCAAGTTTATGAAAGGTAACGTGGAATTATTTTTACAATAAAATTTTATATCTTTATCCGTCACCAATTTATTGTAATTAATCACTTTGACCAACTTTCTTGCATCATCGTCTATTTAGATACTGACGAGTGGTGAATATTAATTGGTTCTCTGGCTCCACATAACCAATTTATATGAGAAGTGGGAGGATAGATTATGTGTAGGCATTCGTCAATTTTGTCAATTTTATGACTGTAGATGCTTAAGGTGTCAATTAGGTCAGACTAGTACGGGCACGCAGATTTAGAAGTTGGCACGACACGACACAAACAATATGTTAAGAATTTTTCTTACAATTTTCTGGTTTTGAAAGACTTGATTGGGCAAGAGCATGACACGTAATGATTGCGGTGCGCCAACAAACTCGGACATCAAGTTATTCTAAATGACACGATCGATAATGGCATGACACAACTACAAATTAATGAGCCGGGCTAAACAAATTACAGAACGAGTTCAACACTAGCCTTCCGCGAAGGGGTGAATCTGATAGATTCTTGATCTCGTTCCAATAAACTTAGATCTTCATATATATTCAGAGATCTTGGGGGGTAATACAGCCATGATTAATAACATCATGATTACTAGTACAACCAAACATTGCACTATATATAATTGGAGAGTACAAATATTATATTCAGAGATCTTGGGGAGTCAAATGAAGTTGCTCGATCTTAGTGAGAGAGTTAAACAAAATTAAGGTTTCTTGATTTGAAGTATATCTCACTAATGACCTTAATAAATACTCTAGTAAAATTGACAAGTGTGATTTGCCTTTCTCAAGAAAGTGGCCGCATTTTATGAAAAAAAGGTTACAAATATTATACTACTACTACTAGTTGATTGACTCATGACAATAACAACAGATGCACGCGTTGGTGGATTGTGTTTAGTGGAAGTGAGTGGGTGGCCAAATTCATTACAAGCCTAATTTGTGAGCTAGTGATCAACTTATCATTCAGTTTGACAATGGGAGCCGAAGTGTTAAGGAAATAGAGTCTCACATTGCTTGAAAGTGGAATGAGTGATCACTTGATAACATTTGGGACCTCTCCACTCATTGCCAATTGGTTTTGAGATGGATATAAAGTTCCTACATGGTATCAGAGCAGGGCCCGTTCCACCCCTCATTTTAAAAAATTTACAATCCACACCCCACGATGAAGATATTGCATAGATCGGCGTGTGAGAATTAATTACTTTAGGGTTCCACTCAAATAATCCGAATCATTCTTTAATTTAAAATAAATTTTTGAGTTGCTCCAAAAAAATAAGGTCAATTGGACAACAGTAAGCACTTACTGAATGTTTCAAGGTAAATGATATTGGCTAGGGGTGTTCAAGAAAATCGTCCGAACCGTAAAACCAGTCCGATCCGGACCGAAGCGTCCTATTTGGTCCGGTTCTGCGGTTCTACGGTCAGGTTATGGTTTCAAAAAAATAAGAACCGTTAATTTTGGTTTGGTTACTGGTTCTCAATTAATGAACCGTGATTAGAACCGAACCGAACCGTTTAAAACTAAGATAAATATAGAAATACATATGTGTGTGTAATTAAACATGTATTTAAATTTGGTATGTTAATCTTTTTCTTGCTAAACTTAATTTATTTAGAGATATCTCATTTGTTAGGAAAGCTTTTATTTTCTTCCTTCCTTTCCTATTCCAGTAGATTATCTTTCTATTTCTTTAATTTTATGAGTTCATATTTTGTGAATAAGTGTTTGGATGCTTATTGGATAGAACCGGAACAGAACCGAACCGAAATCGGACCGGTCTTGCAGTTTGGTTCTGGTTAGGTTCCATGCATATATTGGTTAGGTTCTGGTTCCCAATTTTTTAGAACCGTTTGAAATGGTCTGGTTACTGGTTTTCTAGAGAACCGGACCAATCCGAACCGTGTACACCCCTAATATTGGCACTCCAAAAAATTGATGCAGGCACTCCAAAATCAGTGTAATTCCAAAGCCATTTTCCTTTATTTTTTGGAGTGCCTATATCAATTTTTGGGGTGCCAATATCATTTCCCATGTTTCAATGCTTCATACAAAAAATAGGATAAAAATTAATACTACTATCAAATTAATGAGCAGCTTAGGTGGTGTTCCACTTTAAGAAAAAGTGCTTTTTTTTCAAACGGAGGTAATTTCAAGTCCAAAAATCATGTGTTTATGCAAATAATTTTCCTACCAATATGGATCTTGTTTGATAGATCTTATTAAGATCTTTTAAACGGTGCAAAAAAAATTGAAAAAATATTTTTCATTTTCATTATATTTAAGTTTGAAATTACCTCCGTTTGAAAAAAAAACACTTTTTCTAAAAGTAGAACACCACCTTAGTTTATTAGTATGAAATCAGGCTCCAATACGCTGATCTGTGCACCATTAATGGATTTCATCGGTACCCATGGAATTATGGCTTATCATTACACGGTTTTTTTCTTTCCAAAAGACTTATCATTGCACCCTTAATATACGGGACTGAACTAGTACTTTTCTTCGTCTGTGTCATTGATACTTGATAGTAAACGCACTTGTGAAGCAAATGGGATCAAAAGAATATGAAAGGTAACGAGTAGGGCCGTAAATGAGCCGAGTCGAATTTTACCATGCTCAAATTTGTTTATTAAGTTTTTAACGAATCTGAGCTCGAGCTTAGTGAAAATTTAACGAGTCAAGCTCGAGCCGAGCAAGCCTTGGCCGGCTTGACTCGAGCTCAAGCTTGTTCACGAGTCTTAACAGGCCAACAAAACACACACACACACACATATCCTTGCATAAGCCTAATACAACCAAAAATATTTTGATTGTGAAGGTATATATCTTTTATTTTCCTATACTCTATAAGAAAATAATTTCAATTTTAGAATAGGGAAAAATTCAAAATACCCCCCAACCTTTACACCAAAATTCAATTAGACTCCCAACCTTTTACAAACTTCAATTTTTCTCCCAACGTTATCTTCCGTTAATCAAAGCGCCCCCTTCCGTCCGAATGACTAACGGATTTTGTTAAAAGCTCCGTTAAATAGCGTCCTGATCGAATTTCGATGATCCGAGCCGCTCAATGTGTTCAAAACGTGATTTTAAGAGTACCCGCGAAAAATCAGTAAAAAAAATGACCAGAAAAGGCTTCATCTAAACAATTTTTTTATTAAATAGTTCAATAAAAAACTGTTCAGATGAAGCCCTTTCCGGTCATTTTTTTTGTTTATTTCTCGCGTGTACCCTTAAAATCACGTTTTGAACACATTGAGCGGCTCGGATCATCAAAATTCGATTGGGAAAGGGGAGGTACGGATCGATCCGGATTTTGTTCAAGTTCGGACGTCCGAATTTTGCTTCGGTATGCACCTCCCTTTTCTAATCGAATTTCGATGATCCGAGCCGTTCAATGTGATTAGAACGTGATTTTAAGGGTGCCCGCGAGAAATCAACAAAAAAAATGATCGGGAAGGGCTTCATCTGAACAGTTTTTTATTGAACTATTCAACAAAAAACTGTTTAGATGAAGCCCCTCCCGGTGATTTTTTTTGTCTATTTTTTGCAAATACCTTTAAAATCACGTTTTGAACACATTGAGCGGCTCGGATCATCAAAATTCGATCGGGACGATATTTAACGGGGGCTTTAACGAAATCCGTTAATCATTCGGACGGAATGGGGCGTTTTGATTAACGGAAGATAACGTTGGGAGTAAAATTGAAGTTTTTAAAAGATTGAGAGTCTAATTGAATTTTGGTGTAAAGGTTGGGGGGTATTTTGAATTTTTCCCTTTAGAATATTAACAACATGCAGTATGTTTTTGTAAGAATTCTGCATGAAGGTATCAAAATGCTAATTGTGGTAATTAATGTAAAAAGTCTACTAAGTCCTGGCTTCCGAGCCAATTCGAGCTGAGCCTCTATTGGCTTGTGCTCGGCTTGATAACGAAACGAGCCTAGAATTTAAATTTGAACTTGTTTATTTATATCTCGAGTCGAGCTTGAACGAGCTTTTACCGAATCGAGTCTCGAACTGCTCGTTTGCAGCTCTGTTCATTTGCAGCCCTAGTAATGAGGAATGATTTCCAAAGAAAGTTATGGAGACACCATATAAATGGTATATACCTTTTGACCTATGTACGTTATGCATTTTTTAACGATTTAATGGTGTGTTTTTATAATTAAATAAAGTTTTATATCTTTATCCGTCACCATTTTTTTTTTTAATTATTCTCTTTGACCAACTTTCTTGCATCACCGACTATTTAGATACTGATGAATGGTGGTTCTCTGGCTCCACATAACCAATTTATATGAGAAGTGAAAAAAAATAAAAATAAATACAAGTTAGGCAATCATCACTTTTATGATTGTAGATGTTTAAGGTGTCAATTAGGCCATGACTAGTACAAGCACGCAGGTTTCGAAATTGACACGACACGACACAAACAATATGTTAAGAATTTTTCTTGCAATTTTCTAGTTTTGAAAGACTTGATTGGACAGGAGCATGACACGTAACAAATTGCAGTGCGCCTACAAACTCGGACGTTAAGTTTTTCTAAATGACGTGCACGATAATGGCATGACACAACTACAAATGAGCCGCGCTGAACAAATTACAAAAACAAGTTCAACACTAGCCTTCCGCGAAAGGGTGAATTTGATACCTTTATAGATCCTTGATCTCGTTCTAATAAACTTAGATCTTCATATATTCAGAGACTTTAGGGGGGGTACGTAATACAGCCATGATTAATAATAACAACCAAACATTGTACTACTATAATTGGAAATACCACCAGAATTAACCTGACAGAGTCCACTTATTCATTAAACTACAATTTACTCCCCACACAATTACAGGATTCAGGATCACCGGAACATAACATAAACTTTACTCATTCCTCCACTCCATGAGAGAGAGAGAGAGAGAGAGAGAGAGAGAGAGAGAGAGACACACACACACACACACACACTCTCACTGAATGAGAGATTTGTGGCGGGGGGGGATGAAATATTCTAACACTTGGGGATGGGAACCCCACAAGTGGAAGAGACTTTCTTGGCATTGGGAGAAGTAACAAACTTCTTGAGGTTGGGGTTCTTAATGTACTGGCAGAGGCAGGGCTTTTGCTGTTTGATCTTGGTGCAGCAGAGCTTCGAAGGGGGCTTCCCTGATGTGATCGCGGTCACGCATGGGCTCAGCTCTGTTGGGGTGCATGTCACCGCCATGGACACCTCTGTTTCAAAGGCCAAAACCAGAAACACCACTAGTACTACTCCCATCACCGCCATATTATTGTATGATGCCTTCATTTTTTTGACGAATGGATGCCCAAAATATGTGAGAGAGAG
Organism: Rhododendron griersonianum; assembly: GCA_018127125.1. Taxonomy (NCBI): domain Eukaryota; kingdom Viridiplantae; phylum Streptophyta; class Magnoliopsida; order Ericales; family Ericaceae; genus Rhododendron; species Rhododendron griersonianum. The sequence goes on from CM030799.1 coordinate 24,908,002, forward strand.
AGAGAGGCTCGGGAGTGTGGATGCGTGGTGTATTAATTTGCGCTTGGGTTTTGTCTCAATTTATAGACATCTCTTAAACCAACCGAGGTGGTCGTGAGCAACTTGAGGCTCGGTTCAACTCATTTAGTAATCGAGTCAAGCTCGAGCTTAATTTTAAGCTTGAATAGTAAACGAGCCAAACTCAACACACTAAAGGTTGGCTCTCTTGAAAATTAAGGATTCAGTTTGCTTACAAATGAACCGAGCTCGAGCTCGTGTTTTACTACCAAGTTTGGCTGGTTTGCACCCTAAGAAAAAAGACAAATGACCCGGGTAAAGTGAAATGAATTTTCTAGTCATCGTGTCTCTGGTTGGATTAGAATGTGAATTGTTGTGGGTCCCTCTGGAAATATGAAACCACCATCAAAATCTATCCTATCCTAAGCCCTTATTTCTGGAAAAAAAGTCTATACTGATCATTTGCGGTTCGAAACAAAATTTTCTATTATCAAACCATTAACGTTTTGATAACTCTCAGGTGTCCGGCCCAGCTCACGGCCGAGCACCTCGATTAATTCTAAGAATCAATCTCACCGTCCACTAATTTTGGAACCCCAAAATTAAAACTAGAGCAAAACAGTTCTGTATGAATAGCTTCAAAAGAGTTGATAACACTTGAGAGATTTTGAATCTGAGCCAAAGCAATCTTGACCACTAGGCGAAACCTTGCGGTTCAAACTACTATGAACTTATTCATGTAATTTCACTAATGACCACATTTGCATAGTATAATTATCTGCTTCATTATTTCTTTAGCCTTTTCATTCTCATGGAATTACATTGAATTGGCAGCAAATTTTATGAAACTGAACTTTACAACACTCTTCTTACAAAAAGAACGAAAAAGATAAGAAGCCTTCTCCTCCTTTTTTTTTTTCTTGTGATTTTCCTAATTGTAGTCTGAAAATTTTCTTTGCTTTATGATTTTATCTCGTATCTAGTCAGTTGGGCTTTTTGCTGATATTTTTTTTTTTGTAAAAAAGATTGATTTTTTTATACTTTACCAAATATCCCTTTCCTTTTCTTTTTTTTTTTCCCCCAATATTGTATACATCAGCAGGGTTAGCGAGATGTTAGTAGGTTAGTCCATGAGTGGTTTCAGAGACTATTCATAGCCCCAAATTTCAAACGCTCACGATGGAGTTCAAACGGTAGCCTCCTACGTGGAAATGACAAGAGTTACCAACTGGAACAGAAGCTCATTGGTATTACCCCTTTCCTTTTTACCCTGGGTCTAATGGAGTTTTAATCATTTTTGAAGTACATCTGTCCAAATGCATGTGTTGGCGTGCCTCGTGAGTCTATCATGATTCTCTCCAATTAGCAAAAGGAAAAATCATTACTACTCCTAATTTTTAATGGGACCCAATTACCTACAATGATTATCAGTTAGTGGGCAGGCACGTGTACAAGCGCCCTCCCAGTTCCCCCTGTTTATTTTGTTGGAGTAGTACTCCTAATTTTGTTTTGGAAACAGAAAGTCTACTGGTACAGTAATTTGTGCACAGATTGTGCACAGATTTTTTTGTGGGGTCCACTACGGGTTCCACACAAGTGATCCAAACCGTTCATTATGTTTAAAGCATTTTTTCAAGTGCCCCAGCGAAAAATCAGCTCAATCCGACACCTATAAATACTTGATCTAATCGTCTAACTTTTCATTCTCTAAAAACCCGAATGAAAAGTTAGATGATTAGATCAAGCACTTATAGGTATTGGATTGAGTTAATTTTTCTTGGAGACCCTTGAAAAAATGTTTTAAACATAATTAACGGTTCGGATCACTTGTGTGGGACCCGTAGTGGGCCCCACAAAAAAATCTGTGCACAATCTGTGCACAGATTGCTGTACCAGTAGCAAGGTTGTTTTGGAAACTCCTTGTTCATACCCAAAATAGCGGGCCAATCAAAAAATGCCACGTGGCACTTATTATATATTTTGTCAGAATCAAATTTTCATTAGAACCTGATCAACGACTACGAGCAAGAGTATATGGAGATCATGTGTATTTTGCCACGCTAATTTTTCTTTTGGTAAACCAACTACTTCATAGAAAAAAACTAAGAAACATACATAAGTCTAGGTTATGCAACCTCATTAACATCATCGCTATTAGTACAGACCAGAACAAAATCTAAAGTACGGAAAGATATAAAGAGTCATTACAAGCCATATTGGTTAAAGCATCGACACATTTGTTTCCTTCCCGATAGGTGTGATCAATCTTTTCCACTTCCAGCTACTTCATCAAGAATCTGTAATCACGTACAAGATTACTTAGAATAAGTCGCGGTTGATCCAAACCCATGATTAATTGGATGGCGCGTGGCTAGGGCATCCATTTCCACTTCGAGTTGAACAAGTGAGAGCCAATTAACCAGAAATCGTATATCAAAATGCTCCTCCTTCTCTCTATACACTTTCTCTCTCTAGTTCTCTTTTCTGGTTTCCTCCGCCTGGGGGGAGGCGCCGCCTCCTCCCTCCTCCCCCCGGGCTTTCTATTTCCCTTCCCCTTTATCCTCCTGGTGGTCTCCCTTCCTACCGCTTCTTGCTTTTCCGCTGGCCCCTCTCTCCACACCCTCTCCGCTCCTCTTACTCAGCCGATTGTCACACCTGGTGCAATCGGTTTTGCCTAACGGCGAGGTGTGATCGTGTAGCTTGGTGGGGGGCGTGGATCATGTGGTTTCCGGCCGATTCACTCTTGTGTGCTTTCGGTCAGGCCTAACGGCGTCGAACCCTTGACTGGTGTTTTGGTGCGGCTGCAGATCTGGGCTTCTTTGGGTGACTGTGACGGTGGCGTGCGGCGGCGCTTCTCCTCTTCTCCGGTCGTGGGTTGTTTCGACGACTTGATGGTCCGGCGGTGGAGTCTGTTGGAGTCGCTGTTCGTCTTTCGTCGTGGTCTGGTGGTTGATTTTTTTTGCGGTGCTGTTGGGTTTTTTTGCTGGCGGTGGTGGTGGTTGCGCCTGGTTGAGGTGGGCGGCGGCAAGTTTTTGGCCGGCGGCTAGGGTGATTAGTGGTTGGGTTTAGGGTTAGGATGTGGTGTTTGGGCTGGGCTTGGTTTTTGGCTGGGTTCGGTTTTGTGTGTGCTGATTTGTAGTGATCTGGGCTCTTAGGCCTTTTTAGGTGCGGGCTTGTCCCAAATGGTGTATCTTGGTTTACGTTCAGCCTGTTGGGCCTATTTCAGTTCCTCTGTGTGCTTTGGAGAAGAGGGTCTTGGATGGTTAGGCCGGTGTATCCAAGATCCTATTATCTCTGTAACTTCGTGTTTATAAGTTAATGAATTTATATTATTGCTGATCAAAAAAAAAAAGTGAGAGCCAGTTGCAAACCATCTCTAAGAGCCCACAATTCCGCCTCCAGGCTTTGCAAGAAACCTCATGGTCCTGGTGTAACCAATTAATCTAGCTGCCCGACGTCTCTGACCACCTCCAGCTTCTAGATTTATTCCCTTTTTGAAAGCACCATCAGTGTTTAACTTGAACCAATTCAAGCGGTGCCGATCCGGCTGCGACGACTCGGATGTTATCCGAGCAATGGAAAATTCAGATTTGTATGTGTTCAAATTCATTGCGAGCCGTCCGTGCCGAGATAAATGACCGAATCGACCACTCTGCACCACTTTACAGGGATCTCGCTCGGCAGCATAAATGGAATTTACCTGATGAAAAAAAGTAAAGTACTATGGGTAGTTTTGTTTCATCGACTCCTCGGCCTCCCACGTAGCCTCCTCACACCCACACCCACTCCCGCTCCCACTCCCACTCCCACACCCACACCCACTCTCAGTCCTCGCATCATGAAAGATGAAGAAAACTCACGAAGTCGATCGTGCCAACTGCCGACTCCCAAATGCACGAGGTACTCATTATTATTATTATTATTATTCCAGTAATGGGTTTCACATACCTTCTAATTTCTATAGCGTGGATGGCCCACAATTCCACCACCGCCACCACTCTTGTAGTCTTGTACCTTTCGGTGGGTGTTGCAATGAATCCGTGTTGAGTAATGATTTACAGGAAAAATTTCCCAAAAATGTCCAAAAAGAGAAATGAACAGTTTAGATTCATTTTGATGTATATATGGTTCCTGCACATTAAAGCAAATCAATCATTAGTTTCACTTTCCCGGACATTTTCGGAGAAATTTTTCTTGAATCCTGACATTTTCGATCCGTGTTGCAAACATATATGTTGATGTTTTGTATTGTACTACCTATAAAATTGATATTTTAATTCTTAATGGAGCAATACAATACTAATAGGGGAATGATAATGTCACTCTCCTTTTTGTCTTGTAATATATGAATTTACACAATAGTTCATGCATTTTGTAAAAGTTTATTGCATTGAGGGGTAAATTAGTAAATTCACATAACTAAAAGACAAAAGGAGAGTGACATTGGTAAAAAGACAATGCTACTCACACAACAATCCAAACACAACAACTCACACAATGCTAATCAATGCCCCTGGGGCACAAGTTAAGATGTAACAAATATGGAATATGCATAAGTTAAGGTGAAATAAATATGGAAGGTGCACTAAATATAAAATATGCACAAACGAACAAGGAAATAATTACCATATTGGTCCGACCTAGACTTATATTTGGGGTTGATTTCTCCACTTCATCTTCCCTTTTCCACTTCGTCTTCATGTTTCTTATCCAATTGCGGAGTATGAAATTTTTTCCCTTTTTCGTCTACATTTTTATTTTAAAAATTTTCTTTTTGTTATTTTTTTTATTGGTAGTGGCGTTTCAGATTATAGGGCAATGAATGAAATTTTTTTGGACTGTGAGTTCACCCAAATGGAATTGGAAAGTATCTGTTATTATTATGGTAATATTTAATAACATGCTAAAATTGTGGAGTAAGTATATCTTATTTAGATTATTGTTAACTTTTTTTAGAAAATGACATTAAATATTAGAGAACATTCCATATTTATTTTATCTTAATTTGTGCCCCGGGGCACTTGTTAGCAGAACCGATATATATATATAATGTTTAATGTTGTGCAAATTATTATTGTGTTTGTAACATTAATTACTGATGCGTGTAGCAATTGATCCCATTTGTTTTCATCATTGGGTTGGACTGGAGTTTAAAGATTCTGTAATCATCATTTCCCACTCCAGTATCATGGCCCTCATGATTAAATAGGCCAAGAAGTCCTCCTAAATTCAGGGCTGACACATTTTAAATGGATCACAAAATTGTGGAAATTTCTTATATTTTGATTTTGACTAGAACAAAATATACTATTATTCACGTATTTTGGTCCCCCTTTGTCCTAATTGTTTGGCGGCTTCTTGCCGCGGTTTTTTTTACCCAAAAGACCGACATTTTGGGTCTTTTTCGTTGTCTGATATGAATCTTTTTCAACTTTGGTCTATATTTATACACTTATACGATTTTTCTCATTAAGACGAATGTGATGTAAAAATTTGACTTTAAAATCTAGTACTCTGTAGTAAGAATTAAGAGAAAACAATCAAAGAGATTGCAAACTCCTCGTGCCCCCAACCTTGTTTTTTCATTGAGAAGAGATTCAAGAGAACATTAGACTTGCGTTTGGATTCCGGCATGAGTCTGCCCTTTTCGTGTTTCTTGTTCATCCTTAGTGTTGCAGGTTTTGGCTTTATTTTTCTTTTCATTGTATTTGAATGGAGCCTGTTGTAAGTGCCAGAAAGCTTTCTTGAGCTGCAATCATGTGCATGTTGTGCATAGAAAAAATAAAACCGAGAAGATCGCGCAAGAAGCCGCCAAACAATTAGGCCAAAGGGGGCTTCTCCTAGTCGTGATCCAGGGTGTCAGCGATTCTATATTTTAATTATAAATAAACTTTCCTATATATTTAGAAGTAAACATATCAAATTTTAAGTTATTAAACATTTTTTTGATTGGCCCAGAAAAATATATGCACAATCTCGTCTATCTCCCAAAACCTAGCAAGAATCGATAAATACCTGCGAGATTTTTTTTGTTGACTTTTGACATCATGTAAAAGGATGAAAATTTTGCCATAAGTTCAAGAACTCACAGCCCAGGACTACCAAAAAAGAACTCACATGGTTCTAGTCTCGCTAATTGACTACAAAATTTTAGGGAAAATGACGGCCCATTACGTATTTTGATAATTAATACCCGTCAAGGATATTTTCAACATTAATAAATGTTTTCAGCTTGTTTTTGACAGATATTAATTATCAAAACACATCCTTGGCCGTCATTTTCCCCAAAATTTTACGTCTATCACAGTCGACCTTCTATCGAAGAACAAATATAGCCCAAAGTTTCGGGGCAATCTTGTATGGTTCGGCCCAAATAACTGAAATCGAGATGGGGTTGGGCTAGGCCTGCGATCTCGGGATTGGACATGTCCGGATAGCACTTGGAACAAATTGAACTTGGACTAACCTGCCTGGAGTCACGTCCCGGCCATTTCGCGTATTTGAATCTCGTATTTCCATTGATGTTTTTCTTTACTTCGATCACGATAGGATCGATGTTAATTAGTACGCTGCAATAGTTAGATTATTACAGTAGGTCGCCAACGTCATTCTATGGACACACTGCATTTATGCGTTCATGAACGACCGCTTAATTAATAGGTCGCGCGATCTGGGTCGAATATTAATGTTTACTGGCACAATTTTTCCAGCCAACTACTGGGGATAAGTTTGGCCTAAACTAATATTTTCTACAGGCACCGACTTTCTTTTGGTACAAGAAATAGAAGTGCAAGAATGTTGAGGGGCCCTGACTTAATCGATGTTTAGTGATCTTTTTGGTTATGGTTTTTCTTTTATTTTTCTGAATTAATCTTTCATGTAGATTAAAGGGGGAAAAAAAAAAAAGCATAACAATATATAGGAGTCGACATTGGAAAAAGTCCATAAAAAAAGAAAAAAAAGATAGTGAATATATATATTTTTATTCTAGCCAATACCGGTCGGTAACAAACGGTTCCAGACTATTATATTTTTAGTTTTAATTTTCTTTTCAACAAATGTATGTTTTGTGCTAAATTTTCCACCGGAATCCAGGGTATAGTAGTATATATTAATTTGTAATTCCTCCTTTAAAAATGATGCAAGGAAAAATACAACTTTTTTTTTTGTTTGTTTTGATTGCCTGTACTTTCAGGGTTGTGTTTGTTGTCTAATTCACTGCGTGCAGTTGTCCAAAATCCCCGACGTTGCCAAATAATTAGTTCACTGATCCATGAAAGAATGTTCTTTATTTTTCAGCTGATAATTCTATAAATAACTGAACTTAATCGTTGATAAACTTATTTTCGTTGCTAGTAAATTTTTTTAGCTGTTGGTGATCAAAATATTTGATTTTTGAGGCTCTTCTCCATGAGAGCAATCAGAAAAATAAATAAATAAAAACTAGACCAAATTTGAAGAAATTAAGAAATACTAACAAAAATAGTAAAAAAAAAATCGATTAGTTTTAGATTTTTTTTGTCTTTACTTAAACTTTTTATTAAAAGTAACGTTTTCCTTTTTTAAATTTTCATGGTCAAGACAAATGCATAATCCCAAAAAGGAAAAAAAAAACGGACAAAATTTCAAAAAATTCAAAAAGTAATCGAAATAATCAAATTGTTTCCCAACGGTAACGCAGGGTACCCTTTTCTCGACCCAAAGAAGGTTTAGTCAGGAAAGTTCATGCAAAATGATTTACGCCAAACCTTGCCGATATATTTGTGTATAAATATGATTATATATAACTATTTATCAATATGCATGATGCAAGCATAGTTTTTTCCCCTTTAATTAAGTTTTCTTCGTTTGTCAATTTGATGGTGAAATCTCTGAAAGTAAGAGCATACTTTAACCCATTGAGGACAAATATACCAAGGGCAAGGGGTATCCATGCCTAATCTTTCAAGACTACCCAAATTCCTTACTCATTTAGGCTATTGTGTTATTGAACTCAACCTAGCTAGCTAGCTAGTGAGAGAGAGAGAGAGAGAGAGAGAGAGAGAGAGAGAGAGAGAGAGATCTGCGACAACGACATCAAAATTAAAATGAAGGCCTCAAATATTGGAGTGTTTATTGTGCTAGTGCTAGCTGGTCATGGGCATGGCCGCGACTTGCAACATACTACTATACTAGCACTGAGCCCATGGGCGCTTGGACGCTATAACAAGCGGGACAGCTCCTTCGGATAGGTGTTGTAGTGATTTGAAGGAACAAGAAGCTTGTCTTTGCAAGTTCGCCAAGGACCCAACCGTTAGCGGGTAAATTACCTCTCCAAACGCCATCAAAATTGCTACCTCTTGTGGGGTGGCCATCCCCACGTGTTAATTGGATATGCCCTACATATTCCTCCCTCTTTATATGTTTACCTGTATGAATAAATGTTTCTTATTGCGTGGAGTGTGCAATAACCCCATGCAATAAGAACGTAGAGGATATGTATATACGAATAAATGCGTCCTATGGTACCGATGTCATCTGCTTGGATTCAGGGATATATGCCCCAATGGTCTTGTTCATGCTCAATGTGAACAAAGAAAGTATTGGTTTCAATAAGTGTACTCCTAACAAGATCATCTTGTTCGCTTCATTACTCTCTCTCTCTCCCCTCTCTCTAAAACCTTACGTTTAGTACTGTGCCTTAAAAAAGCCTTTGTGTCTTACATTTAGTGCCTTAAACAATCAGGTTTTGACAGAGTCACAAAGGGGGTAATTATGTATTTATGTTTATAGTTAACGTGAACGTAGATGGCATACGCGACCACATAATTAATTCTATCGAATGTCAATAAACTAACAAATGGATAAAGTAATGAATTATGTTCATGCTCAATGTGAACAAAGCTCACATGCTTTGTATGCGATCAAATTTACATGTTCAATGATATATAGTTTCAATATTGTAGTTAAATTGATCGCAATATCAATATTATACACGATATTCCTGACTAGGATGAAAGTGATCAATAACACAAAACATAGAGATAGTTAAAACGGGACGGTTCCGGGGACATCTATAAAAACATCTAAAAAAATATCTCAAATCTTAATCTCATAGTTCCCGATCAAATTTTTATGATCCGAACTGTTCAATGTGTGTAGAATGTGATTTTAAGGGTGCTCGGGAGAAATTAGCAAACAAAATGACCGGAGAAGGCTTGATTTGAGCAGTTTTTATTTAAACCGTTCAATAAAAAACGATTCGGATCAAGCCCTTCCTGGTCATTTTTTTCCCTGATTTCTTGTTAGTACCCTTAAAATCACGTTTTGATCACATTGAGCGGCTCAGATCATTAAAATTTGATCGGAAATTATGAGATGTTTTTTTAGATGTCTCCGGAATCGCCCCATAAAACGGGGTGGTTCCGGGGACATCTATAAAAACATCTAAAAAAATATCTCAAATCTTAATCTCATAATTCCCGATCAAATTTTTATGATACATGTTCAATGATATATAGTTTCAATATTGTAGTTAAATTGATCGCAATATCAATATTATACACGATATTCCTGACTAGGATGAAAGTGATCAATTACACAAAATATAGAGAGAGTTAAAACGGGACGGTTCCGGGGATATCTTAAAAAATATCTCAAATCTCAATCTCATAGTTCCCGATCAAATTTTTATGATCCGAACTGTTCAATGTGTGCAAAATGTGATTTTAAGGGTGCATGGGAGAAATTAGCAAACAAAATGACCGGAAAGGCTTGATTTGAGCAGTTTTTATTTAAATCGTTCAATAAAAAACTGTTTGGATCAAGCCCTTCATGGTCATTTTTTTTGCTGATTTCTTGCGAGTACCCTTAAAATCACGTTCTGATCACATTGAGCGGCTCGGATCATTAAAATTTGATCGGAAATTATGAGATATTTTTTTAGATGTCTCCGGAATCGCCCCGTAAAACGGGGCGGTTCCGGGGACATCTATAAAAACATCTAAAAAAATATCTCAAATCTTAATCTCACAGTTCCCGATCAAATTTTTATGATACATGTTCAATGATATATAGTTTCAATATTGTAGTTAAATTGATCGCAATATCAATATTATACACGATATTCCTGACTAGGATGAAAGTGATCAATAACACAAAATATAGAGATAGGTAAAACGGGACGATTCCGGGGACATCTATAAAAACATTTTAAAAAATATCTCAAATCTCAATCTCATAGTTCCCGATCAAATTTTTATGATCCGAACTGTTCAATGTGTGCAGAATGTGATTTTAAGGGTGCCCGGGAGAAATTAGCAAACAAAATGACCGGAAAGGCTTGATTTGAGCAGTTTTTATTTAAATCGTTCAATAAAAAACTGTTTGGATCAAGCCCTTCATGGTCATTTTTTTTGCTGATTTCTTGCGAGTACCCTTAAAATCACGTTCTGATCACATTGAGCGGCTCGGATCATTAAAATTTGATCGGAAATTATGAGATATTTTTTTAGATGTCTCCGGAATCGCCCCGTAAAACGGAGCGGTTCCGGGGACATCTATAAAAACATCTAAAAAAATATCTCAAATCTTAATCTCATAGTTCCCGATCAAATTTTTATGATACATGTTCAATGATATATAGTTTCAATATTGTAGTTAAATTGATCGCAATATCAATATTATACACGATATTCCTGACTAGGATGAAAGTGATCAATAACACAAAATATAGAGATAGGTAAAACGGGACGATTCCGGGGACATCTATAAAAACATTTTAAAAAATATCTCAAATCTCAATCTCATAGTTCCCGATCAAATTTTTATGATCAGAACTGTTCAATGTGTGCAGAATGTGATTTTAAGGGTGTCCGGGAGAAATTAGCAAACAAAATGACCGGAAAGGCTTGATTTGAGCAGTTTTTATTTAAATCGTTCAATAAAAAACTGTTTGGATCAAGCCCTTCCTGGTCATTTTTTTTGCTGACTTCTTCTGGTACCCTTAAAATCACGTTCTGATCACATTGAGCGGCTTGGATCATTAAAATTTGATCGGAAATTATGAGATGTTTTTTTAGATGTCTTCGGAATCGCCTCGTAAAACGGGACGGTTCCGGGGACATCTATAAAAACATCTAAAAAAATATCTCAAATCTTAATCTCATAGTTCCCGATCAAATTTTTATGATACATGTTCAATGATATATAGTTTCAATATTGTAGTTAAATTGATCGCAATATCAATATTATACACGATATTCCTGACTAGGATGAAAGTGATCAATAACACAAAATATAGAGATAGGTAAAACGGGACGATTCCGGGGACATCTATAAAAACATTTTAAAAAATATCTCAAATCTCAATCTCATAGTTTCCGATCAAATTTTTATGATCAGAACTGTTCAATGTGTGCAGAATGTGATTTTAAGGGTGCCCGGGAGAAATTAGCAAACAAAATGACCGGAAAGGCTTGATTTGAGCAGTTTTTATTTAAATCGTTCAATAAAAAACTGTTTGGATCAAGCCCTTCCTGGTCATTTTTTTTGCTGACTTATTCTGGTACCCTTAAAATCACGTTCTGATCACATTGAGCGGCTTGGATCATTAAAATTTGATCGGAAATTATGAGATGTTTTTTTAGATGTCTTCGGAATCGCCCCGTAAAACGGGACGGTTCCGGGGACATCTATAAAAACATCTAAAAAAATATCTCAAATCTTAATCTCATAGTTCCCGATCAAATTTTTATGATACATGTTCAATGATATATAGTTTCAATATTGTAGTTAAATTGATCGCAATAGCAATATTAATTATACACGATATTCCTGACCAGGATGAAAGTGATCAATAACACAAAATATAGAGATAGTTAAAACGGGACGATTCCGGGGACATCTATAAAAACATTTTAAAAAATATCTCAAATCTCAATCTCATAGTTCCCGATCAAATTTTTATGATCCGAACTGTTCAATGTGTGCAGAATGTGATTTTAAGGGTGCCCGAGAGAAATTAGCAAACAAAATGACGGGGAAAGGCTTGATTTGAGCAGTTTTTATTTAAACCGTTCAATAAAAAACTGTTCTGGTCATGCCCTTCCTGGTCATTTTTTTTGCTGATTTCTTGCGGGTACCCTTAAAATCACGTTCTGATCACATTGAGCGGCTCGGATTATTAAAATTTGATCAGGAATTATGAGCTATTTTTTTTGATGTTTTTATAGATGTCTCCGGAACCGCCCTGTAGTTAAAATACCCTAACAACTTATTAAATTTGAATTATTCAACACTAGAAAATCTAATGTCATTTGAAACTTATTCTTTCTCTCTCTTTCCAAATATTCCAAAGCAAATCATAAATAAAGATAACAAATATCTCTCTCTTTCTTTCTGAAATACCCTAACAAAAATGATTTCCCTCATACTCCAAATTACAAGGTTTTGTAAAGAAAAAGGAAAATCGATAAATTCACGTAAAAATTAAACTCTATAGGCATGTAAATACATAAAAAAAAAAAAAAACTATCTAGCTAGCCAACTTGGAAGAACTAAATAAAACATAATTAATTTTTTGTCAGCTATCGATGAACTATCAAGCAGATAAATTAATGAACTATGTTCGTTGACAATGTGAACGTAAGATCACACGCTTTGTTTCCTCTATAAATTGAGATCCAACTCAAGCCAATTAAATGCACATCCATAACCAATTGTACTCCCTCTTCAACTTTTGGGCATCCCAAATTTTAGTTGAGGATATAGTGGAAAAAATGAGGGCATCACAAATTAATGTAGTGTTAGCAGCGGTAGTGCTAGTGGTGGTGTTGGGCTATGAAGCAGAGGTGTCCATGGCGGCTGCTGCAGTGACATGCAACCCAGAACAACTGGACTACTCTTGCGCGCAGCCCATCTCGTTCGGCACCCTTCCTTCAGCCGACGACAACCCTCCTTCAGCCGTCACCGGAGTTGGGGAGACCCAGGATAGATTCAAGAGTGACAGAGAAGGGGACACCTGGAAGAGATCGACGTCGGCCGAGAAGCGAAGATTAATACTACGTAGAAGTCCCCCGATTAATAATTGAGGTTCCACTTTCACTATTTGGGACCTCTAACAAAATTGTTTATGTACTTAATCTATAATGTTTTATATATACAATATGCATCGTGTTTGATAGATGTTAGATAGTTCTATTAGACAAAATTGCCAAAATTATATAAAACATTATATATTGTAAGATATAAAATTTTTTTTTGAAGGGCACGTGTGTTAAAAATGGACAATAAATTTGGAACGGAGGGAGTATGTTACCTCTCCTAATGCAAAGAAAGCTGCTAGAAGCCTAGAACTTGTGGGGTTCCCGTCCCCAAGTGTTAATTAAAGTATTTGGTATTGCCTACAACGTGGTTGGTAGGTGTGTATCTTTTATTTTCCTTTATGATAATTATGGTATGATAATAAAGGCAAATAATTTGGTCGTGGAATGGGGTATTCCTTTGGTCAGTATTTCCGCCTTTGCCCATACGTCTTTGTAAAGTCCTGCTATTGCTTTCTAGTTTATGTTGTTGATCTAATTCAGTTGGTTGTGCCATGTTTGGATTTGGAAGGTTGTGAATTAAGCTCCGTTTGTTTCGAAGTAAAATGTTTTACAATGTAAAATATTTTCCATGTAAAATATTTTTTTAGAAAACAAACTTCAAACTTTTATTTTTCGGTGTTTGGTTGGCACTTGAAAATATTTTCAGAAATCAACAAAATAGTGTAGAGAGAGATGGAGAGCTTAAACGGTGGAGAGATATGAGATTATTGGAATTGAACGTGGGTTAGGACAATCGAGGAAACTGAGCAGTGAGAATTGCAGTAGAAGGCACCGGGTTCATTTCGGAAAATAACTTACGGAAGATTTAAGGGTAAGTCATTTTCATCCAATTGATTGAAAATGTTTTACATGTAAAATGTTTTCCTCATTTTTTACACAACCAAACACCGGAAAATAGGTAAAACATTTTACCGGAAAACATTTTACGTCCAAACAAACGGAGCCTTAGTGTTACCTTTTAGTTTGGTTATTATTCAAAAATGCTAAGGGTACATACAAAATGTACATACAATGTACATATGGATTTTGTGGGGCTCAAATCGGGTCCCACAAAGATGATTCGAACCGCCCATTATTTTTAAAACATATTTTTATGGAGCCCTGTAAAAAATCAGCTCAACCCGATATCGGTAAGGATTTTTTCTGATTTTGTGGGGGCGAAAACTACTCGTCGCCCCCACAAATTCAGAAAAAATCCTTACCGATATCGGGTTGAGCTTTTTACAAGGCTCCATAAAAATATGTTCGGATCATCTTTGTGGGACCCGATTTGAGCCTCACAAAATCTATATGTACATTGTATGTACATTTTGTATGTACCCATAGCAGCACTCGTTATTATTAAACTCTCTCTCTCTCTCTCTCTCTCTCTCTCTCTCTGTGAAGGATCCAGGGGTTTGCTAAACACAGAGGCTAGGGATCCAGGGGTTTCAAACGTGTGGACAACCTTTACCCCCATCGTCCTTTGGTTGGTTGCAAAATGATTTTTTTTTTTTGAACGGTAAAAGAAGAGTTTTATTAATCTTTGAAAATGTTACAACGATTAAAAGGATCACGAAGAAAGGCTTCACAACAAGAGAACCCAAACCCTTGACAATCATAAGTCAAACACGAACCAAAAACGGGAAAAAAAAAAAAACCAAAAAAAAAGAAAAAAGAACCACCCTTGACAATCATAAGCCAAACATGAACCAAATACTATCACTTATTTTTGCGTTTTATGTGTTTTTTTTGTGTGCAAAACACATGAAAATAAGAGTAGCTAGTAACTGTTGATGCTAGTTACTCCCTCTGTCCCTAAAAGTGTCCCTTACAAAAATATGATTTATTTGCATTGAAATAAAAAAAACTATTATAAATCTTTAATTCATTGCGAACAAATTGAAAAAATTATACCCGGAAGTACTTTATTTTTCGTTAAAAAATTGCACGTCTTTTTGTAGGGGACACTTATTTAGGAACAGAAAGAGTATGTATTAATATTCTATACATCCACTAACAGTTACTCTGTCTGTTCCAAAATGATTGTTCGGTCTGCAAAATAATGACTTAAAAGTAATACATTTTTTTGAAGAAGAATTCCAAACTTTATTCAAAAATTAAAAGACCTTATTGATATCTAGTAAGTTGTCGAGAAAAAATTGGATTTTCTTACAAAAATTAATTTTTTATTTTTAAGAACCCATTTTATAGACCGGATAAACATTTTGGGACGTGTCCAAACCCCGGCCCAAATAACTGAAGGTTTGCAATGTTTAGAATGCGTGAGATTCGAGCACGCAACTTCATAGAGAACAATCACTTATTTGCTTTCTTGTGTTCACTTGGCCAAATCAAGGGTCATCGACTCGTGGTTCTTTCTACTCATATTTTATGATCTCCAAAAATCATCTTATGAGGGTGGAAAAATTCTCACTTGTTTTACCGGCTAAACGTGATTTCGTGTCCAAAGTCAAAAAGGGAACGGCCAAACCATCATTATGCAGCGAAAATCTGTCCTTAGTAACCCTCAATTAGGAAAGTAAGATTATCAAACTGTTTTTAGCCAAGAATTAACTAATTTCCTAAAAGACAAGAGAGCGTCTCTACTAGTACCATGCTATCCCTTCTTATGAATTAGAGTTTCTCCAACGATATCCTTTTTATCGTCGGTCGACATTCGCATCAAATTATGTGTTTCTTAGACTAATCTCAGGACTTGAAATCAATGATTGGGCAAAACTTTTACGCTCTCAAAAGGTTTTGGCAGGTGGTGAGAGTCGAACTTCTATTGTATGAACGAAGAGGAGTAAACTCTTTACTTGTTCGTCATGTTCCTACTAAATTAATCAATCTGGTCCTGTAAGGTTCATTTCCAATAAGTCTTGATAAGCTCATTTGTTTTTCTTTCTATCCATAGACTCACCCATATCTTTTTTTTAATTAAGGCTTGTTTTGGCATTGAGTCCTAATTAGTAAAAATTTACTCCTACCAAATAATGTGGTATCCCCGTAGCACCCCAAATATGAAATATTCACTAAATAACCATACTAAACTTCATTCCATGTATAAACGAGTCAAAACCAAACTATAAATAAATAAATTCAGTCAGTTTTATTTGATATTGACCCAACTACGTATTTAAGAAATAACTTTTTTTGGGGGTAAATTATTTAAGAAATAACTTACTCATATTTATACAATATTTTCATAATAAAAGCAGGCAGTCAATAATCATAAATAACTTACTCATATTTTCATGTGGGTTCATAATCACGGAAAGAGTTTGTGAACAAATTAAGAAGATTGCGAATCAAGATTTTGATTTGCTAATTAAGCTCTAATCACATGATTAGCAACCGTTTTAAACTACCAAATGGGAAACCGGTGGCGAAATAATCCTGAAAATTACAGCTGAGTGGACCCCACGTGTTCATTTTAATCACGCCAGTTATCCCGGGGATTAATGTTCCTTTATAACCCCACCCACCATTCCTTCATCTCACTTCGGTCCCCCACTCCTCCCCTTCACTCATCTAATTTTCCTCTAAAGAAAAGAAAACTCCTTTTCCTCTTAGGAGAGACAACAAAATGGCAAGCCATTCTCTCTCATTACTTCTTTTGTCTCTTCTACTAGCCATAGCCCTAGTCTCCTCCTCGCCGGTCCAAGACCCTGATCTGGTGGTGCAAGATGTTCATAGGTAATGTTATTATATCTCTAAAGTCGCAAAAGCTACCCATGGGTAAAACACAGTACTGACAACAATGCACTTAATCGATAACTTATGTGACGCCCATTAGGATGAGTGCAATATAATGGCATCATACTGCATTACTGGATTATGAGATATTTTTATGGGGTTTTTTTTTAGCATTGTTCTCCTGCGGGTATTTTCTTGATAATGTCGGCTCAAGTCTTGCAAATTTTTGGACAGGAGCATCAATGCCTCCAGGAGGAACCTAGCTTATTTATCTTGTGGGACGGGCAACCCTATTGACGACTGCTGGAGGTGTGACCCCAATTGGGAACAGAATCGCAAGCGCTTAGCAGACTGTGCCATTGGGTTTGGCAAGAATGCGCTCGGTGGGAGGAACGGCCAGATTTATGTCGTCACGGACTCCGGCGACGACGATGCCGTGAACCCCAAGCCGGGAACTCTCCGACATGCCGTCATTCAAAATGAGCCTTTGTGGATCATTTTCAAACGAGACATGGTAATGTACTTTGGATTACTTATGAGAGACAATTCTAAATCAAAAGTAGGGTCCAGTTCATTGACAATGTGCCTGGTGAAATCAAATAGTCAGCGTTTTTACTTTTGTTTTCTTAATAATCGGAAATTCAGGTCAGCTTGTGCGGACCTCGACTAATTCCGAGACTCTGAAATTAACGACCGAACAAACCTTTCAATAGCTACAAAGTTTAGAATTTTACCTCCGTAAAATTAGAACATATGACCTTGTTGAGGACATACGATTATTGCGTTTTTACTTTTTCGATTCCTAACAGGTAATCCAGCTAAAACAAGAGCTAGTAATGAACTCATTCAAAACAATAGATGGGAGGGGCACAAGCGTCCACATCGCAGGTGGGCCATGCATAACCATCCACAAGGTATCCAACATCATCATACACGGGATCCACATCCACGACTGCAAACAAGGAGGGAATGCTATCATACGCGACTCCCCACAGCACGCCGGGCACTGGAAGGTATCGGACGGCGACGGCGTGTCGATCTTCGCAGGGAAGCACATCTGGGTCGACCATTGCTCGCTCTCGAACTGCAACGACGGGCTGATCGACGTGATCCACGGATCGACGGCTATTACGATCTCGAACAACTACATGACGCATCACGATAAGGTGATGTTGTTGGGGCACAACGATGCGTACACAGAGGATAAGAATATGCAGGTGACCATTGCGTTAAATCATTTTGGCGAAGGGCTCGTGCAAAGGATGCCTAGGTAAATAAATATCAGAAAGGCTACGTACGCACGCATTTTAAAAATATTCTGGACGGATACAATAATACTGTGTCTGGTATCATTCGATATTGCGTGTGGACTCATGTGCTTTGAACAGTCCCGGCCGGACATAGTTGTGTTTGGAAAACATGGCCTAAAGCCCTTGAATGTGTTGACAATATTTGCAGGTGTAGACACGGATACTTCCATGTTGTGAACAACGACTACACTCACTGGGAGATGTATGCCATTGGTGGGAGTGCATCCCCCACCATCAACAGCCAAGGCAACAGATTTCTTGCACCCGATCTCAGATTCAGGAAGGAGGTAATTAACCACAACATGATAGTACAACAAAAACCTCAACCTCTCTCCCCCCTAAAATAAAATTTAAATAACAGTATCGGGATACATAGCAGTATTGATGGCAGTGTAACGGTATATAAACTTTGCATGGAACCGTGTCGTGAGTCAGAAAAGTACCAATATGTAGTGGAATAGGATGATATGTATCTAACCACTATAATGAGGTGTGGCGGTATCGAAAAGTTTAAAAAAAAACCCCGATACGATAAATAATGGCTTCAATTTAAATCTCTCTCCCCTATAGATACATATATATCCACGTACATGTGCATGTAACTAATATTGTTGATTATAATGTGCAGGTGACAAAACACGAGGATGCACCGGAGAGCGAATGGAGCCACTGGAACTGGAGGTCAGAGGGAGATCTGATGCTCAACGGAGCGTATTTCCGGGAGTCGGGGGTGGGTGCTTCTTCGACGTACGCTAGGGCTTCAAGCTTAAGCGCTAGACCAGCTTCGTTCGTGGGTGCAATGACTACTACTGCTGGTGCACTCAACTGCAGGAAGGGCTCTCGGTGTTAATCAACTACATATGAGCCAAACCCTAGCTTAATTACTTGGTGGTATTAAGAGTAATTAGGTAGAAAAAAAAAGAAAAAGAAATTAAGAGAAGGGTCTTTGTGCTTCCCTCCAGTCTTTTTAGGGTGTTTCCAATAACTAATTAGTAATTATGTTAAGCTGATCATGAGAGTATGTCTTCTTTAATTTGGATCTTAATTGTCAAACCTTCTGTAAACTTAATTAACTAATCCGAATGCAGAAGTGTTGACCCTTTGTTGCCTACTAGTGTGGCAATATAATTAAATATATTAAGAGGTTGGCTTATTCATGGAGGCTTCGTACTCCGTGAATCCCTTATTCATGGAGCCGCGCCATGCATCTTGATTGTCTGTTTCGGCTTTAAACGGTCCAGATGTTAATGAAATTTTTCCGGAGAAGAGTCCCGGAAGAGTTAAACTCTTCTCCGAAAAAGTTTCAACATCCGAACAGTCCAAAATACTCTTGGATTGTCATGATTCACCTCCGTAAACAACTATTCATCGAACCTCCGTTAAAAAGATTTTCTCGTTAACAAATTGTTTGTGGTCTCATGTGACAAAAGATTAATAAAACTCTTCTTTTACCGTTCAAAAAGGATCATGAAGAAAGGCTTCACAACAAGAGAACCCAAATCCTTGACAATCATAAGCTAAACATGAACCAAATACTATCACTTATTTTTGTGTTTTATGTGTTTTTTTTTTTGCAAAACACATGAAAATAAGAGTAACTAGTTACTGTTGATGCTAGTTACGTACTCCCTCCATCCCTAAAAGTGTTCCTTACAAAAATACGATTTATTTGCACTGAAATAAAAAAAAACTAATATAAATCTTTAATTCACTGCGTACAAATTGAAAAAGTTATTCCCGGAAGTACTTTATCTTTTGTTCAAAAATTGCACATCTTTTTATAGGAGACACTTATTTAGGAACAGAAGGAGTATGTATTAATATTCTATACATCCACAAACAGTTACTCTGTCTGTTCCAAAACGATTATCCGGTCCGCAAAATGATGACTTAAAAGTAATACATTTTTTTGAAGAAGAATTCCAAACTTTATTCAAAAATTAAAAGACCTTATTGATATCTAGTAAGTTGTCGAGAAAAAATTGGATTTTCTTGCAAAAATTGAGTTTTTTTTTAAGAACCCATTTTGTAAACCGAATAAACATTTTGGGACATGTCCAAACCCCGGCCCAAATAACTGAAGTCGATTGATGGGGTTGGGCTAGGCCTGCGATCTCGGGATTGGACACGTCCGATCCGGATAGCACTTGGCACAAATTGAACTTGAACTAACCTGCCTGGAGTCCGTCGCACCCACTTCGCGTATTTCCATTGATGTTTTTCTTTCCTTCATGATAGGATGTTAGTATGCTGGAATAGTTAGATTACTATTGCAAGTCAACGTCATTCTATCGACACATTGCATTTAAGCACTCGCTAACGACTGCTCAGGGCCGGCTCAAGACTTTTGGGGGTTGGAAACGAACTCCGAAAATGGGGTCTTTATGCATTTTTCTGTTGAAAGAAATCAAAAATTAGCAAATTCGAAATGAATAAAGAATATTTGTAATTGCTATGGAATGTGCTTTACTATTCCAAAGTTCAAACTAAAGGTACACATCTCTCTTAAAAAAAACTGCACTTTTACACTTTTGAATGATAAAGTGTTGTCTAATACAATCTCCAAGTAAGTAAAGGCGACAAGTTTACTTTCCCGTTTATAGTTGTTTCTATCCCAAGTAAGAAAGAAGACTCGATCTTTTAGTTACTATAAATATAAATTTGGTGGATCTAGCACGCCTACATGTAAGAAATGCAAGGTGGCTCTTTTGTTTTTGAAGTTGGGCCTAACACTTCGGTGGGCAAGTGTTGGATAATCATTCATTCCGAACATAACATATAAGGCCAGTCAAATGTGGGGCCCTCAGTTGGGCTTCAAATGTGGGGCTGGAAGCAGCCGCTTCCTCCCCGGCCGGCTTACCCCATGAGCCGGCTTACCCCATGAGCCGGCACTGCGACTACTTGAATAATAGCCCTGGGTCCAATATTGATGTTTAGTTGCACAATTTTTCCAGCCAACTACTAAGATTAGTTTGGCCTAAACTACTATTTTCTACAGGCACTGACTTTCTTTTGGAACAAGAAATAGAATTGCAAGTATATTGAGGGCTCCTGACTAATCGACGTTTAGCGATTATTATCTTACTAGTGCTTACCCGTGCCTACAGCACTACGCACCCCGTGTCGTAGGCATGGGCAATTTTGTAATATATTTTTGTTTTTTTATGCCAATGCCAGAAACCGAGCAGTGGGTAAAAAGAACCGATGGCATTTTTGTAATATATTTGTAAGAGTGTGGGGGTTTTCTTAAGAGAGTTGAAGAGCACACCTCATCCATTGGATCAAATGAATCTCAGCCCTTGGATCAACTTGTGTTTGTGTGGAGGCCCACACCCTTGTGTTTTATTAGGTAGATGTGCATAATGGGTGCCACATAGGACAAATGTGCCACGTATGACAAATAGCCTTCTGTTTTATTATATAGATGTTTTTTTCTTTTATTTTTTGGAATTAATCTTTCATCTAGATGAAAGAAAAAGAAAGCATAACAATATATAGGAGTTGACATTGAAAAAGGTCCACATATAAAAAGAAAAAACAAGATAGAGAATATTTTTTTTTATTCTAGCCATTATCTGTCGGTAACGAACGGTTATGACCATTGAAAGGCAAAAAAATAAATGTTCCAATTTTTAATCTGTTTGAACCGGTGCGAATATCTTATTTTTCTGATCATTTTATCTTAAATAGTCATAATGGATTTTTGGCTCTAAGGCATTTCAATGAGCATCCTAAGAGAGCTCTGAAACTAAATAAGGAGTCTTCGGGTGCTCGTTGAAAGGCCTTAGAGCAAAAAATTTATTACCACCATATAGGATAAAATGATCAAAAAAATAAGATCTTCGCACCGGTTCAACCGGATTGAAAATTGGAGCACTTAATTTTTTAATCATATTTTTCTGTTAGTTTCATTAATGGTGTTAACGATTTTACCAATTTGGAACGAAAAACAAACTACAGGGTTTATTTGGTAGCAATTGAAACTAGAGGGACGAAATTGAGACAACCGTAAAACTAGAGGGACGACTACGAAAATTTGCCCATAAATTTATTTCAATATGATGCAAGCACAGTTTTTTCCCCTTAAATTTTCTTCGTTTGTCAATTTGATGGGCAAATCTTTGAAAGTAAGAGGATATTTTAACCCATTGAGGCCAAATATACTAAGGGGTATCCATGCCTAATCTTCAAAGAGTACTACCCAAATTCCTTACCCATTTAGGCTATTGTGTTTCAAATCATTCCCCTATAAATTGAACTCAAATTTACCAATATATACCGCATCCCAAAACCACTCTTACATTTTCTCTCTCATCTAACCCTTACCAATCAACCTAGCTAGTGAGAGAGACAAATCAACATCAAAATCAAAATGAAGGCCTCAAACATTGGAGTGTTTATTGTGCTAGTACTGGTCTTGGGCTGCTACAAACCTCAAGTATCCATGGCCGCGACTTGCAACATACTAGCACTGAGCCCGTGCTTGGACGCTATAATGAGTGGGACAACTCTTTTGGGTACCTATTGTAGTAATTTGAAGAAACAAGAAGCTTGTCTTTGCGAGTTCACCAAGAACCCCCTTGCTATCCAGTACATTAACTCTCCTAATGCCATCAAAATGGTTACCGCTTGTGGGGTGGTCATGCACGCCAGCCATGCACACATGTTAATTGGATATGCCCAACATATTCCTCCCTCTTTATATGTTTACCTATGTGAATAAATGCGTCTTATTGCGTAGAGTGTGCAATAAGAACGTACAGGGAGAGTGGGTAATTATATACGAATAAATGCATCTTATGGTACCGATGTCATCTGCTTGGATTCAGGGATATGCCCTAGTGGTCTTGTTCCTTGTTTGTTTCAATAAAATCTTAACTTACAAAAGAAAGTATTGGTTAATTTCAATGAGGGTACTACTAACAAGATCATCTTTGTCGCTTCATTACTCTATATGTGCGTTTTGTGTTTTTTTTTTTTTGTGTGGCGCGCGCACACACATGAATTGTCATCATTAGTCTTTGAATAGCCCTTATTTTTTGACCCCAAAAACATCCTGGCAAATCGTTAAATTTGAAGACGTAAAATAAATTTCCTATCTTTATGTCCTTTTGAATCTGGTTCCTTCTCTTTTTTCCAATCTTCTGTCTTTTTAACGTCTCTCTATCTCTTTCTAAATATTTCAAAACAAATCATAAATAAAGATAACATATATTCATCTCTAATTATTTCAAAGAAAATCATAAATCAAAACAAAAAAAGATGTCTCTCTCATACCCAATTACGTACAATGTTCATTTTTTGTAAAGAAAATCGATAAATTTACGAATTTTTTTTATCTTCATAGCCATGTAAATACATAAAAATTAAGTATTTATCTAGCAAATAAAAGGAAGCATTTTAACAATATATAATATTTTTCCGTTTATAAATGTTATAGTTAACGTGAACATAGATCGTGTACGCGACTAAATAATAAATTCTATCGAATGTCAATGAACTAACAAACGGCCGGATAAAGTAATGAATAATAAATTCTATCGAATATCAATGAACTAACAAACGGCCGGATAAAGTAATGAATTATATATTTATAGTCAATGTGAACAAAGCTCACATGCTTTATATGTGATCAAATTTACATGTTCAATGATTTATAGTTTCAATATTATAGTTAAATTTATCGCGATAGCTTCTGACCAAGGTCAATATTGACAAGGTTTGTAAAGAAAATTGATAAATTCACGTACGTTAAAAAAAAAAAAAAAACTCTATAACCATGTAAATACATAAAAATAAAAGTAACTATATCTAGCCAACTAAAGGAAGAACTAAATAAAACATAATTAATTTTTCGTCAGTTATCGATG
Organism: Rhododendron griersonianum; assembly: GCA_018127125.1. Taxonomy (NCBI): domain Eukaryota; kingdom Viridiplantae; phylum Streptophyta; class Magnoliopsida; order Ericales; family Ericaceae; genus Rhododendron; species Rhododendron griersonianum. The sequence goes on from CM030799.1 coordinate 24,931,945, forward strand.
AACTATCAAGCAGATAAATTAATGAAACTATGTTCATTGTCAATGTGAAGATAAGATCACATGCTTTGATACTTTCTAATGGCTTTGGTTTTCCTCTATAAATTGAGATCCAACCCAAGCCAATTAAATGCACATCCATAACCCAGTACTACTCCCTCTTCAACTTTTGGGCATATACCAAATTGTAGTGAATGATATAGTGGAAAATAAAAATGAAGGCATCGCAAATCAATGTAGTGTTGGCGGCGGTGGTGCTGGTGGTGGTGTTGGGGTATGAAGCAGAGGTGTCCGTGGCGGTGGCTGCAGTGACATGCAACCAATCACAACTGGACTCTTGCAAGCAGCCCATCTTGTTCGGCACCCCTCCTTCCAAGCTTTGCTGCACCAAGATGAAGCAGCAAAAGCCTTGCTTTTGCAAGTACGTCAAGGACCCCAGTTTGAAGAAATATATTACCAATCCTAATGCCAAGAAAACTGCTAAAAAATGTGGGGTTCCCGTCCCCAAGTGTTAAAAGTATTTGGTGTATTGCCTACGATGTGATTGGAGGTGTGATTGGTAGGTGTGTACGTGTATCTATTATTTTTTTCCTTCAAGATAATTGTGGTAGTGCTAATAAGAGTATTGCTATAAAGGCTACCTAATCCCTTTGATCAGTGTTTTCCGCCTTTGTCCATCTTTGTAAAGTCCTGCTATTGCTTTCTAATTTATTTCTGTTGTTGATCTTCAGTTGGTTGTGCCGTGTTTTGGTTTGGAAGGCTGTGAATCGTTTGTTTTAGTTTGGTTTCAAGCCTTCAAGGTCATCCCCTTGATTCTATTGTTTGGTCATTAATAAAATCTATTGCAAAAAAAAGGCAATAAAATACTCTTTCTCTCTCTCTCTCTCTCTTTGCCAATATTATATGCATTCACAGGGGTTAGTTGGGTGTTAGAATTAGCATAGGGAGATTCAGAAGCTATCCATAACCATAGCTCCCAAAACCTGTCTTTCGTTGGGCTCGAACCGATGTCCCCATGGAGGGGAAATAGGACACAACCAACTGCACTAGTAGTGGTCTCTCTCTCTTTTGGCTTCTAATGTTTTGTAGTTAAATTAATTCTGATATCATCTGACCAAGATTAGTATATTTGACCATAATCGCATTTTAATTTCTGATATCAAAACTTGGTGTATTTTGTAGGGACCTAAAAAACAGAAAACCCATAAAAAAATCATCATGCCTCGCAGTTTTTAATTTCTTCAATAAGGACAATGCAATAAATGAATATGCATGACACTTGTCCCCACATATTTCCAACTTATTTTTTTTTCCCTACTTGAAATGCCTAGGTTATTATGACATGTTTTCTAAATTTCACTTTAACTTGTTCTTGTTTCTTTCCTCGTTTTCGCTCTTTTATTTTATTAAGGGAAAAATCGTGCAAACAAACACTGTTTTTTTGTTTGGTAACCTTGCATTTTTTTTAAAATGATGTCCGGGTGAGTTTGCGTACATCTCGACTAATTCTGGGACCGGTCCTAATTGAAGTTAACGACTAGGCAAACCTCCGATGGCATCAACGCTTGAAATGTTTGGCTTTTGAAATTCGAACTTACAACCTTTTGAGAGCAAGCCTTTTAATTGTTTTCCCATGCCATTTGACCCGAACACCTTGGCCCTTGGGATTAAGTTTCCCCTGCATTTGTTGTCTCATTAGGCATCCTTTTTTTTTAAACTGCAAAAAGAATTTTATTAATCTTTGGAAATAAATTACAAAGATTAAAAGGATCCAAAACGTGAAGCATCAAAGCAGAGCACGAGCGAACCAACAAAAAAAGGCACCCCCATACTCCGACAATCAAGCACCGCTAGAATCGAGAAAGGAAAATAACCGCCCTTAGATGGCGAGAAGCCATCCATTTACTTTCTAATGGCTTAAAGTTTTCCTCCATAAATTGAGATCCAGCCTAAGCGAAATGCACATCGATAGTCCCAACTTGTTTTTTTTGTTTTGCTAAGCAAAAAGATTTTATTAATTTTTGGAGAAGAAAATAAAGATTAAAATGATCTCGGGCACACCGACAAAACGCCATCCGAGAACCAAAGCCAAAAGAAGGCAAGAATCGTTAGCAGCAAAGATAGTCCCAACTTCAAACTTTCCTCCATAAAATGAAGGCATCTCAAATTGTAGCGTTAGCAGCAAATATACATATCAATATGCATGATGCAAGCACAGTTTTTTCCCCTTAAAGTTTTCTTCGTTTGTCAATCTGATGGGGAAATCACTAAAAGTAAGAGGATACTTTAACCCATTGAGGCCAAATATACTAAGCGGTATCTCTGCCTAATCTTTCAAGACTACCCAAATTCCTTACCCATTTCGGCTATTCTGTTTCAAATCATCCGTCTATAAATTGAAGCCAAAATTCCAACATCCACATCCCCAAATCACTCGTTACCTAGCTGGTGAGAGAGAGAAATCGATATCGAAACCAAAATGAAGGCGTCAAACATTGGAGTGTTCATTGTGCTAGTACTGGTCTTGGGATGCTACAAACCTCGAGTATCCATGGCCGCGACTTGCAAAATACTATCGCTGAGCCCTTGCTTGGCCGCTATCGCAAGCGGGACGACTCCTTCGGATACGTGTTGTAGTCATTTGAAGGAACAACAAGCTTGTCTTTGCGAGTTCGCCAAGGACCCCGACTATGGCCAGTACATTACCTCTCCTAATGCCATCAAAATTGCTACCAGTTGTGGGGTGGCCATCCCCACATGTTAATTGGATATGCCCAACATATTCCTCCCTCCCTTTTTATATGTTTACCTATGTGAATAAACGCGTCTTATTGAGTGGAGTGCACAATAAGAACGCAGAGGGAGAGTGGGTAAGTAAATACGCATAAATGCGTCCTATGGTACCAATGTTATCTACTTGGATTCAGGAATATGCCCCAGTGGTCTTGTTCCCTGTTTTGTTTCAATAAAATCTTAACTTACCAAAGAAAGTATTGGTTTCAATGAGGGTACTACTAACAAGATCATCTCTGTTTCTGTTTGCTTCATATCTCTCTCTCTCTCTCTCTCTCTCTCTCATTTTTGTGTGTGTGTGTCTGTGTGCATGTGTTGTCATCATTAGTCTTTGAATAGCCCTTATTTTTTAACCCCAAATAATCTTGGCAAATCGTTAAATTTGAAGACATAATTACAATAAATTTCCTATCTTTATGTCCTTTTGAATCAGGTTCCTTCTCTCTTTTCCAATCTTCTCTTTTTTTAAACCGTTTTGATGTAGAAGAAGTATCTCCCAAAATTATGGAGGACAACAACAAGAATTTTTCTATGGTACACAAAAAAATGGTTTGTTCTCTGTTCGCTAGCATTAATTACAAGCTATTTTCTGATTGGGCCACGTCATCAACAGCCCAACAACACAATTTTCGGCCTGCGCAAAAAAATGAACCCTGAACGCCTATTCGCGCGGGAACTTAGGTTTGCTCAACTAACCAACAAACCATCACCATCCTCAGTGCGGTCCTGACGTTTGGGTTGCCCAAGCCTGACCTCAAGTTTGGTTGCCCGCTTATTATTAAGTCATAAAAAATTTTAAAAATACAAGGCAAAAAAATCAAGGTCACAATGTGCTTTTAGTTTGAATTTTATCAAAAAATTAAAATTAAAACGAAATTCGGGTTATAGTGCTTTATGATTTAGCATGATTCGATTCAAAAAAAAAATTGATGGGTTCCTATTTATTTTATCTTTCATTTTTTTATTTTGATCATTGTTCTATATTTTATGATAAATTGAAAAAAGAAAAATTATGGACCAACTTGAAAAAAATACAAACCTAACTTAAAAAATGGTTAATTTTTTCATTGAAGTTTTTTTTAAATTCATGGGTTCTATGTATACATTATATACATATGCATGTATATTTTTCATATTTGCATACATCACTATATATGTGAGTATGTGAATGCGAGTAGTTATTTTTTCTTTTTCTTTTTTCGAGGAGTTTGCCACATACTGTTGAGATTCTTATTTTTTAAGTACTTATTTTCCGTTTTACATAACCTTTAATTCAAAAAATAAATACTTATTTTAATGAGTGGAACATACCATAATTGTTGATGTAGAAGAAGTATCTCCCAAAATAAAAAGGGAATTGATTTTGCCACTCTTCTTTTTGTTAATGTCACTCCCCTTCACTCACAAAACAAATCATCTCATATAGACACAAAGGGAAGTGACATTAACAAAAAGGAGAGTGGCAAAATAAAAAAAAAGGAGAGAAAAGTGGGTGCAGATTTAAAAGGAACAACAGCCAATGTCAAGAGAGAGAGAGAGAGAGAGAGAGAGAGAGAGAGAGAGAGAGAGAGAGAGAGAGAGAGAGAGAGAGAGAGAGAGAGAGAGAGAGAGAACTTAAGTATGCCCTATTAACCAACAAATTACCAACACCATCCTTCATGTTGTGTTTGCATCCAAGTATAAATATATATGTATTTATATTTACATGGGAATATTTTTTTTTGGGTTGCCCTAGCTGGGGTCTGCCGGGGGCGCTGCCCAAGCCGACAGGCTTGCGGGGCTTACCCCGGGGCCGGCCCTGACCATCCTTTATGTTATTAGGAAGGTTAATGGTACAGATTTTAAATCTGTACGTAGCAGTGCGTACAAAATTTATTTGGGCCCGTTTCGGGTCTCAAAAAAATGATTGGAGCGACTCATTTTGTTTAAAATATTTCATTTATGGCCTTTTTAAAAAATAAGCTCAATCGTGTATTGTTTAGGGCGTCTACAAAACATCCCATGTTGTCTTGAATTTTGGGACAAAATGGGACCTTTCGTAGACCCTCTAAGCGATACAGGATTGAGATTATTTTTTATATGGACCATAAATAAAATATTTTAAATAAAATGAGCGGCTCCGATCATTTTTTTTGGGATCAGAAACGGTCCCAAAAAGGCTTTGTACGCGCTGATACAGATTCTAAATCTGTACCATTAGCACCTCTATTATGCTATGTCTACGTCAAAATATTAATATGTATATGTATATATATTTACATGGGAATTTTTTTTTGGTTGCCCTTAGCGCCCGGGGGTTGCCCGAGCCCAAGAGAGAGATAGAGAGGGGATATGCCTTGGGGGAGGAGGAGGAGGCGAGGAGGTGCCTCCCCCAGCAGAAAAACCCTATTCTGGTGTGGCAAGGGAAGGTGAAGCGTCCTAGAGAGAGAGAGACGTTCCACTTTGCAAACCATTTGTTCTTTTTTTTAAATTATGTTTATAGTTCAAAGTGAACGTAGATATCGCATACGCGACCAAATAATTAATTCTATCAAATGTCAATCAAACTAACAAACGGATAAAGTAATGAATTATGTTCATAGTAAATGTGAACAAAGCTCACATGCTTTGTATATGATCAAATTTACATCTTCAATGATTTATAGTTCCAATATTTGTTTACCATTGCTTACCAAAAAAAAAAAAATATTTGTTTACCATCTTAATGTCCCACATCGATTAAGTATGGGATTGGCCATATTCATGTAAACTCTTAGACATCCACTCCTTGTGAGGCCGGTTTTCAAGGATGAATTCTATACTAGGATTTGTATAATTGATATCAGAGTCAGCCCCCACCACGTCGAGTATGGGCTTGGATGGACCTATGCAAGTATGGGCTTGTATGGGTGCAGCTTTCAGTTCGACTCCCGGCCGGAGTGGTGGCCTATTGATTGGACTAGAGTTAATTCCATGCCAATAGAGTGATGGGCCACCGTGGATGTCGGCTACGAAGCATGGTGATATGTTACAATCCTAATGTCTCACCTCGGCTAAATGTGAGCTTAGCTATGTGCATATAAGCTCTTGGACACTCTTCCTGAAGCGTGGTGATATGTTATGATCCTAATGTCTCACATCAGCTAAATATGAGCTTGGCCATGTGCATATAAGCTCTTGGGCACCCTCCCTTTGTAAGTCAATTTTCAGGGGTGAATTCTACCCAAGGGCTTGTATCAATATTGTTGTTAAGTTGATCGCGATAGCTTCTAACCAAGATCAAAATAATACACGATATTCCTGATTAGGATGAAAATACAGAGATAATTAAAATACCCTAACTTACAAAATTCGAATTAGGGGGTGTTTCTACCAACAAAAATCACAAAAAATTAACACATTTTACCATTTCGTTTTCACTAACAAAAAAGTTTTAACATTTTACCATCTCGTTTCCACTAACAAAAAATTTGTCAACAAAAACTTTTTTTGCTACAGTAACTCTACTTACAAACCCATCAACAACTTATTCACTACCGGAAATAATTTGACATTTCTCAACAACTTATTTACTATCGGAAACACCTAACAACTTTTCAACCACAAATAAAAATTTACAAATTTTTCACTACCGAAAACACCCACACAACACAAGGAAATCTAATGTATCATTATGTCCTTTTGAATCTTATTCCTTCTATCTTTCCAAATATTCCAAAACAAATGTCACACCCTCAATTTTCAACGTAAATAATAAAGATTATCCATAAATAGAAACCTCACAATAATCCGCATAATACCCCAAAAAGCATTTGACAACTCCATTTCCACAATCACACTTCCAACTTTCGATTGTTCGCAAAATATTACATACTTGGCTCGGAGGTCCAAATAAACGTAAATTCCAAGTATTCAGAAGTTAAGAGTTTACACATACTCCTTTGATCAAGAGATTAACAAAATGAAGTTACAAATACATCTTTCAAGATAAAATTGTAAAGATGACTCGGTAACTCCTCAAGTTAGCTTTCAAAACTGTGTTCACGTCCAAGCAGTCCAACCATGCACTACTGTCCTGTGTTAGCACCTGAAATGAAGGAAGGTCTGAGCTACACAAGCCCAGTAGAAAGCTCTAATCTAGCAATATATGCAAATGAAATGTAGGAAAGAAAATAAGATGATCAAAGGCAACAAGGTCAAACGGACGAACAACAATAGCGATTTCAACCCAACCTTTCATTTTCAAAACCAATCAAGTGTCTCAACGTGTAACTTTTGAAAACACCAAGTGTCGACATGTGTCTCGTACAAGTGTCATGAGCCGTAGCTCCTGCCGGGCCAGTTAAAGGACCCCGATGTCCTCTGCCAGGCACCATGCCCAAAGGGTGGTCTGAAATATCCATTATGAGCTTATAGCTCCTGCGCCAATTAAAGGACCCCGATGTCCTCTGCCAGGGCACCATGCCCAAAGGGTGGTCTGAAATATCTATTATGAGCTTATAGCTCTGTAGGGCCAATTAAAGGACCCCGATGTCCTCTGCCGTGCACTCACCCGTCGATGAGTCTGAGGTGTTCTCGTCGTATTCGTAATGCATCAAAATTCACTTCACCATTTTGGAAATGCCACACCACGCAACTCGGATTCATAAGGGGTGTTCGGAGAATATCGCGTCTAATGGAGCCTTAAAATAATCATGGACAAGTTTGGTGGTGCCCCACGGCATGGGTAATCAAATGTAGATCATTAGGATAGTATTTAATTAGGCTAGGCCTAATCAAACCTTAGTTAATGGAATGGGAAATCAAGTTACAAAACTGTGCAGATTTTAACATGGAGTTATCGATACCTTTGGGAATGGTATCGATAACATTTGGGTCACGACCAATCCAGACGCAAGGGTAGCGATAACAAAGGCAGTAGGTATCGATAACAATAGAATTTCTGGGTTTTTGGACAAAGTGTTATCGATAACAATGAAAATGTTATCGATAACAAAGGCTTTCGAGCAGATTTTTGACAGACAGAGATGGGTTTCTCAGCCACCACAACAACAACAACGACAATCACGATCAATAACAAGACTCAAGCTTTAGGAAACAAGCCATAAACATATTTTGATAGTTAGGACCTCCTACCTCAAAATCAAAGAACGAATTTGGAAGATTTCTCAAGCCCTAGCTCCAATCTTTGAGTTCGAACGAAATACGCCTCCACCGAGCTCAAACCCAAGCAATACGGACTGAAATACGCCGAGGAGTGAAGGATTGATGGAGGTTTTGTGGAGGTTTTGGGTGAATTTAGGCGAGAGTGAGAGAATGGGAGAGAGCCGAGAGAGAGAGGAGTCGGGAGAGTGAGAGACCGAGAGGTGGAGAGAGTGGGAAATAATTTCCCTGCCTCTCACCCCACACACATATATGCACACATCACACAATCCTCCCTCAAGAAAAGAATTCTAACACAATAACCCCAAGTTCTCAATTTCAAATCAATCTCATCCTTCTCATTTCTTTTAAAACCTTTAAATCAATTTCATGAAATTACGGGTCTTTACACTCTACCCTCCTTAGAAAAATTTCGCCCTCGAAATTCGAATAATCATGCTCGACTAAGACATACTCCCCACCAATATGCAACAAGTCAAATAGCATGAAACTTTGAATTTAAATACTCACATCGATTCATTCCGAAAAAAGGTGCGGATATTTCGTTCTAACTTCATCCTCTCTTTCCCACGTGGATTCCTCGCTACCTTGATTACTCCATAAGACTCGGACCAACGGTATCGTCTTACCCCTCAACACTTGCTCACGCGTATCTAAGATTCGTATCGGCTCTTCCCCGTAAGATGCATCGGCCTCTAACTCAAGTTCGGACCACTCTAATACATGCGACGGATCCGGTTCGTACTTCCTCAACATAGATACGTGAAACACGTCGTGTACATTCGATAATCTCGGCGGCAAAGCCAAACGGTACGCAACCTCTCCGATTTTCTCAATAATGTCGAATGGACCGATATAACGCGGTGAAAGCTTTCCCTTCCTTCCAAAACGAGACAAGCCCCGACGTGGCGATACCTTAAGAAACACGTGATCTCCCAATTCGAACGATAATGGACGACGACGACGATCGGCATAGTTCTTTTGTCGACTTTGAGCGGTTAGCAACCTTCGGCGAATTGTCTTAACTTGTTCGGTTGTCCTTTCTTGAGCCTCTAAAAGTCGTTGACGAATCGATTTCATACTCTCGGTAGTTTCTCTAACCACATCCGGTCCCACTAACGTCGCCTCTCCCAATTCGGTCCAACACACGGGTGATCGACACGGTCTCCCATACAAGGCTTCATACGGCGCCATCTCGATACTCGATTGATAACTATTGTTGTACGCGAATTCTACCAATGGCAAATGTCCTTCCCAACTACCTCGGAAATCCATAACGCAAGCCCGAAGCATATCCTCCAAAGTTTGAATCGTTCGCTCGGATTGACCATCGGTTTGTGGATGATAAGCGGTGCTAAACAAAAGATTCGTGCCCAAAGCAGCTTGCAAACTTTGCCAAAAACGTGCGGTGAATCTCGGATCTCGGTCGGACACGATAGATACGGGAATTCCATGAAGTCGAATGATCTCCCGGATATACAAACGGCTAAGCGTCTCTACGGAATCGGTAACATGGATAGGTAGAAAATGAGCGGTCTTGGTAAAACGGTCCACGATAACCCAAATAGCATCATGGCCCCTCGGCGATCTCGGCAAACCCGTCACAAAATCCATCGTCACATTCTCCCATTTCCACTCGGCTACCGGTAACGGTTGTAGTTCTCCCGCGGGTCGTTGATGTTCGGCCTTCATTTGTTGACACGTCAAACACTTGGACACAAAGATCACCACATCTCTCTTCATCCCCGGCCACCAAAATTGCCTACGCAAGTCATGATACATCTTCGTTCCTCCCGGATGAACGGCTAACGGTGAATGGTGAAACTCTCGTAGGATTTCTTCCCGACACGAAACGGGTACGAACAACTTTCCTTGATAAGGTAAACTCCGGTCGGCGTGAATCATCCACCCTTCTCGAGCATTTCCGCTAAGGAATTTAGTACGGAGTTCTTCCGCTTCTTCGTCACTTTGTTGAGCTTCCACCACTTGTGCCGATAAGGTCGATTGTACGGTAAGATTGCACAACGTAACCCCTTCTTGAACTTCCTCGAAGTGCGAGGCATAGCGCCCCAAATCGCTCACCATCTTCCACTCACGTACGGCTAAGCTCGCTAAGTACTTCGGTTTTCTACTCAACGCGTCCGCAACAACGTTCGCTTTCCCCGGATGATAATGCAATTCGAAATCGTAATCTTCTAAGTGTTCCATCCAACGACGTTGACGTAGGTTAAGCTCCTTTTGAGAAAATAGATACTTTAGGCTCTTATGATCGGAAAAGACTTCAAATTTCTCACCGTAAAGATAGTGACGCCAACTCTTCAAAGCAAAGACGACGGCTGCGAGTTCTAAGTCATGTGTAGGATAGTTTCGCTCGTGAGTTTTTAATTGTCTCGATCCATACGCTACTACTCGTCCCGCTTGCATCAATACGCACCCTAACCCTTCCTTAGACGCATCACAATACACGGAGTAGCCAACTCCACGCTCGGGCACAATCAAGACCGGTGCGGTAGTCAATCGCTTCTTCAATTCCTCGAATGCCGTCTCACACGAGTCACTCCAAACAAAACGAGTCCCCTTACGAGTTAGTCTAGTCATCGGTGCCGCTAAACGAGAAAAGTCAAGAACGAAACGACGGTAGTAACCGGCCAACCCCAGAAAGCTCCGAATCTCAAACACGTTTTTCGGTCGTTGCCAATCCAGAACGGATTCTATCTTCTCCGGATCAACGGACACACCTCCTTTCGAAACCACGTGACCTAGGAATTTAACCTCGGGTAACCAGAACTCACACTTACTAAGTTTGGCGTACAAACGGTGTTCCCTCAAGAGTTCAAGAACAATGGCAAGATGAGTTTGGTGTTCCTCCTCCGTGGGTGAATAGATAAGAATGTCGTCGACAAAAACAACTACGAATTGATCGAGGTAAGCACGAAAGATACGGTTCATCAAATCCATGAAAGTAGCTGGAGCGTTTGTTAAACCGAATGGCATCACGACGAATTCATAATGGCCATAGCGAGTACGGAAAGCGATTTTAGGGATATCCTCTCTATGAACTCTCAATTGGTGATAACCGGATCTCAAATCGATTTTGGAAAAGCAAGTGGCACCTCGAAGTTGATCAAACAAGTCGTCGATTCTAGGCATGGGATATTTATTCTTAATGGTCACACGGTTGAGCTTACGATAATCGATACACAATCGAAGAGAACCATCCTTCTTCTGAGCGAACAAAGCCGGTGCTCCCCACGGTGATGTGCTAGGACGAATGAATCCCAAATTCTCTAACTCTTGAAGCTGAACTTTCAACTCTCTAAGTTCGGCGGGTGCAAAACGATAAGGAGGAATCGATATAGGAGCGGTGCCTGGAAGTAAGTCTATCGTGAACTCAACTTCTCTCTCGGGAGGCAAACCCGGTAACTCTTCAGGAAATACATCAGGAAACTCGCGAGCCACCAAGGGCAACTCCCCACGTGTAAACAAATCCTCATCTAACGTCAAGCTCGCCAACATAGCATAAACCGACTCTCTTTCCCGAGGCCCACACAGATACGGTGCTAACGGTTCTCGACGCTCCCCATGAAACTCGAAACAAACACCCCCAGGCGGACATATGCGAACACGACGCTTGAAACAATCGATAGTAGCGTGAAACGTAGACAACCAATCCATCCCAAGAATGAGGTCAAAACCCGACATGTCTAGCACGATGAAATCAAAGACAAAACGATGGTCGCAAATAACTAGTTCACAATCCTTACAGACACGACTCAACGATGACTTTCCTCCTAACGGTGTCTCGACAAACAACGGCGTATCAAGATTCTCGGTGTCCAACTCCAATGCACACACGAAAGATGCAGCAATAAAAGAATGCGATGCTCCAGAATCAAAGAGTACTCTAGCGAAGGAATTGAATAAAAGAAAGGTACCCCTTACAACCGATGCCTCTGGAGCCTGAGAAACAGAAGGTGAAGCATTGGTGTTGATGTTGAAAACACGACCCTGGGTACCCTGACCCTGCACAAAGCCTCCCCTCTGACCGGAACCTTGAGAAGGTGCGGACGAACTCGCTCCCCGGTCACCCCCGGAACTCTGAACTGACAATGTCTGGCGAAAATGAGGCTGCTGCTGCCTCTGAGAACCCCTCAAAGACTGCTGACCAGAACCACGCCCTACCCCTGGCTGCTGCACCGAGCCCGACTCACTACGTGCTCCCGCCCCTTGAGGGCAACTCCAAGCGAGATGATCCGTCTTACCACAATTATAGCACGCTTTTAGAAGCTGTGGACACTGAGTGCGAATGTGCCCGGGTTGATTACACTTGTAGCATACGGTCGGAGGTCTCGACAAAGCACCCCGATTTCCCGAAGAAAAAGGCACCTTAAAGCCCGATTGGTTAGATGGTTCCCTTTGCCTTTTCCGCCCCTGACTCCCGAAACTGCCTGAAGACGAACTAAAACTTCCCACCTGTGGTCTTGGCTCCCAAGCCTTCACATTCCTTTGAGCATCCTTCGGAACCTCAATGCTCCTTGCACACTCTACAACTTCAGAAAACTTAGTCCTACGTTGTACCATCACCATCGTCCTTACAGTGCTGTGCAAACCCTTTTCAAACCGTCGACACCTCCTTTCCTCCGTCGACACCAACTCCGGAGCAAAACGAGACAAGGTTTGAAATTTCTGTACATACTCCGAGATGGTCATATTGCCCTGCTCCAATTTCTCAAATTGTTCCCTCAAGTTATCACGAGAAGTCTCTGGAATGTACTGCTCCTCAAAGAGCGCTTCAAACTCAGCCCATGTCAAATCCTCCACATCCGGTTCGTTCACTTGAGCTGCGGTCCTTGCCGCCCTCCTAGCATCCTTCCTAATCTCTAGGACCGATTCCCACCATTCGCCAGCCTCCCCAACTAGTTGAACGGCCACGATACCCACTCGAATATTGTCCTCGGTGATGTTTAGAGCTCGAAAAAGCTTGCGAATTTGAGTCAACCAATGGTCAGCTACCAAAGGGTCGGTACTAGTCCCATCGAACACCGGAGGGTTTCTACGGCTAAACTCCCTCATTGCCACCATGGCACGATCCTCAACGTTCTCCCTAGGAGCTTGGTTCAAAAGATTTGCAGCCACAAGTGCCGCAACGAGGTCTCTAGCGAATTGAGTTTGATTAGGAGGTACCCCTGCACCTTGACCGGCCCCAGCCCCCAGATTCCCACCAGGGTTCTCCCCGTGCTGACTAACCTCATCCTCTAGAGGCGCCCCACGGCCGCGACCACGGCCTCGACCACCCCGGTTCCCAACCCCACCTCGCCTAACACTCGTCCTCGGAGGCATCTGGCTACATAATATAAGAAAGGAAAGACTATTAACCACAATATCATAACTATAAGGTCCCAACACGGGTTAACGACTCCACACCACTCTACGATAATGAGAATGCAATGTCAAGTAGTCACATAAGTGTTAGTCACACAAGCATGCACAAATCATGTCAGAGGGCGCAACATTTTGAACCCATGAGACGAAACGTCTCCCCACGGTTTCTAGGTGTTCTAAACCTATAGCTCTGATACCAAGTTGTCACACCCTCAATTTTCAACGTAAATAATAAAGATTATCCATAAATAGAAACCTCACAATAATCCGCATAATACCCCAAAAAGCATTTGACAACTCCATTTCCACAATCACACTTCCAACTTTCGATTGTTCGCAAAATATTACATACTTGGCTCGGAGGTCCAAATAAACGTAAATTCCAAGTATTCAGAAGTTAAGAGTTTACACATACTCCTTTGATCAAGAGATTAACAAAATGAAGTTACAAATACATCTTTCAAGATAAAATTGTAAAGATGACTCGGTAACTCCTCAAGTTAGCTTTCAAAACTGTGTTCACGTCCAAGCAGTCCAACCATGCACTACTGTCCTGTGTTAGCACCTGAAATGAAGGAAGGTCTGAGCTACACAAGCCCAGTAGAAAGCTCTAATCTAGCAATATATGCAAATGAAATGTAGGAAAGAAAATAAGATGATCAAAGGCAACAAGGTCAAACGGACGAACAACAATAGCGATTTCAACCCAACCTTTCATTTTCAAAACCAATCAAGTGTCTCAACGTGTAACTTTTGAAAACACCAAGTGTCGACATGTGTCTCGTACAAGTGTCATGAGCCGTAGCTCCTGCCGGGCCAGTTAAAGGACCCCGATGTCCTCTGCCAGGCACCATGCCCAAAGGGTGGTCCTGAAATATCCATTATGAGCTTATAGCTCCTGCCGGGCCAATTAAAGGACCCCGATGTCCTCTGCCAGGCACCATGCCCAAAGGGTGGTCCTGAAATATCTATTATGAGCTTATAGCTCCTGCCGGGCCAATTAAAGGACCCCGATGTCCTCTGCCAGGCACCATGCCCGTCGATGAGTCCTGAGGTGTTCTCGTCGTATTCGTAATGCATCAAAATTCACTTCACCATTTTGGAAATGCCACACCACGCAACTCGGATTCATAAGGGGTGTTCGGAGAATATCGCGTCTAATGGAGCCTTAAAATAATCATGGACAAGTTTGGTGGTGCCCCACGGCATGGGTAATCAAATGTAGATCATTAGGATAGTATTTAATTAGGCTAGGCCTAATCAAACCTTAGTTAATGGAATGGGAAACCAAGTTACAAAACTGTGCAGATTTTAACATGGAGTTATCGATACCTTTGGGAATGGTATCGATAACATTTGGGTCACGACCAATCCAGACGCAAGGGTAGCGATAACAAAGGCAGGTAGGTATCGATAACAATAGAATTTCTGGGTTTTTGGACAAAGTGTTATCGATAACAATGAAAATGTTATCGATAACAAAGGCTTTCGAGCAGATTTTTGACAGACAGAGATGGGTTTCTCAGCCACCACAACAACAACAACGACAATCACGATCAATAACAAGACTCAAGCTTTAGGAAACAAGCCATAAACATATTTTGATAGTTAGGACCTCCTACCTCAAAATCAAAGAACGAATTTGGAAGATTTCTCAAGCCCTAGCTCCAATCTTTGAGTTCGAACGAAATACGCCTCCACCGAGCTCAAACCCAAGCAATACGGACTGAATTACGCCGAGGAGTGAAGGATTGATGGAGGTTTTGTGGAGGTTTTGGGTGAATTTAGGCGAGAGTGAGAGAATGGGAGAGAGCCGAGAGAGAGAGGAGTCGGGAGAGTGAGAGACCGAGAGGTGGAGAGAGTGGGAAATAATTTCCCTGCCTCTCACCCCACACACATATATGCACACATCACACAATCCTCCCTCAAGAAAAGAATTCTAACACAATAACCCCAAGTTCTCAATTTCAAATCAATCTCATCCTTCTCATTTCTTTTAAAACCTTTAAATCAATTTCATGAAATTACGGGTCTTTACAACAAATCATAAATAAAGATAACAAATTTCTCTTTCTCTCTCTCTCTCCTACCCCAAATTACACGGTTTGCAAGAAAATTGATAAATTCACGTAAAAAATTAAACTCTATAGCCATAAAAATACATAGAAAAAGGTAACTATCTAGCCAACTAAAGGAAGAACTAAATAAAGGCAGGCTCTAATGCCACGAAGATTCTTTCTAATGCCACGACATGTAATTTGACTTCACGATATTACCCTCGTTTCTAATCTCTTTTTCATGTGTACCTATACAGATGCAAAGAGGGAGAAAACATAGAGTTTTGTTATTTTTTTTCTTGATTCAGTTATCACTGACGAGTATGCAAAGAAGGTGGAAGATAATGTGGTCTTCTATGAACTACTTATATAGTTGGGACCAGATTAATTTGGGGATGGAGTCCCAGGGCCGGCCCAACCCCAAGGCCCAAGAGGCCTGGGCCTTGGGCATCCCAAAAATGTCAAATTTTAAGGGCACCCTACTACTTTTTTTATTTGGACTTGAGTATAAGTCTTTTTTGGCCCAAAAGAAGAAAAAAAAGGGCCCATTCCCAGTTAAAACTGGGGCTACTGACTGGCCGGCCCTCTTTTGTCTTTACGTTCCCATCCAGCCCCACATGATGTCAAATCCTACCCACATAAGCCCTGTTTTAAATAACTATCGAAAATATCCCTGCATCGGTCTCTACGGTTGCCTCTTCGACCTAATCTTCAAAATGACTCCATCAGAAACTCTGACATGGCTATTGGGAGCGGCCAGGGACCAGATCTGGTGACGTCGTTGTAGCACAGGTCGAAGCTCCACTTCTCTCTGCCTTCGTCGTCTTCGTCTCTGGATTGTCAGCGCGGCCGCCTAGGAAGATGATCGGCAAAGATTCACGACCGGATAGGGCGATGCCACCACTGGCTCCGCATGTTCGACATGACGGATGAGGCGGCGCGCGCCTACGACTCAGCGGCGAGGCGGCTGAGGGGTCCAAGGTGCACACCAACTTCAAGATCGCGCCGGTCGTGTGACGTTCTCGCCGAAGACTTCTTCTTCGTCTGGGTCGAATAAGACGAAGAACAACAAGCGGATAAAGAAGAAGAAGAAGAACAGTGGGAACTACGGAAGCGGTGCTGGTTACGGAGGCAGCGGTGGCGGTGCCAAGTATGGAGGTAGCTGTGGTGGAGGATATGGAGCGTGGCGGCGGGGGGAGTCATGGTGGCAGCGAAGGTGTGAATTCTTCCTTTACCGTGTGAATTGTGTCTGAAATAAGGGGTGTGAATTTTGTAATTTGGGAGATGTGAAAAGTGTGAATTCTGTATTTTTCGAAGGTGTGAATTCTTCCTTTACCGTGTGAATTGTGTCTTTTTCCGAACATGTGAATTTTTCATTTGAAAAAAGGGAATAACCGGAATAACCAAATTTTGTCCAGCAAGCCTTCCGTTACTTGCTACTGTGAATGAAACCTTATCTAAATTTGGCATTAGTTAGAATCAGAGATTCACGAGTGTTACTTTGGCATCGATTAGAAATTAGAGTTAGTTTGATTCACGAGTATTATGTTATATAATCTTCCTCAGTTCTTCTGTTTTTTTTGTTTTTTTTTTGGGATCTCTGTATGTATATAGCATGGGTGTAATTTCTGAAAAAGGGCAAAATAATAATTTTTTGTGTGAATTCTGTAAAAAGTGTATGAATTCTGCAAAGATGTGTGAATTGTGTAGGTTTGGTTGAATTATTTTAGGGTTGTGAATTGTGTAATTTGAGTAGGTGTGAATGGTGTGAATTCTGCAAAGGAGTGTGAATTTAAGGCCGCCAATCTCGAGCTCGATCGTCGCAGATGTAGCTCTTGAGGGAGAGTTGGGACCCATATCCACGTCGGAGCCCATCGACGGTGGAGGAGGAGTTGCAGAAAGATAACAAGGATGAGGAGTGGTGGAAAAGTCTGGTGAGGAAGAAGTTGGCAGCAACGAGAGCTAAGGCTTCGATCATTGACAAAACACAAAAGGAGTGGATTTTTTTGCTTTATTTGGATGCTTGTTTTTTGGTCGACGAAAAATAGTTTTACTCCTACTTTGTTAAAGTTCTGAATGAAGGAAAAAGAAAGAGGATGGGTGTGAATTGTGTAATTTTGTTGGTGTGAATTGTGTAATTTGAGAGGTGTAAATTGTGCAGAAGAAAGTGAATTCTGCAAAGAGATGTGAACTCTCCAAATGAAGAATTCACAAGTTCGAAAAAGATAGAATTCACACTCAAATGAAGAATTCAAGTTGATTTCTCCAAATTGTGCAGTTGGATGCTAGTTTTTTTTGGGGTCATTTTTAGCTTACTTTATTAAATATCAAGTTGATTTACAAGAGTGAATTGTGTATTTTTTGTGTGTAAATTGATATGTAAATTTTAGGGACGTGAATTCTGTAAAGATGTGTGAATTTTGCAAATGGTGTACAAGGGCAAAATTCACACACTCAAAAATTCACACCAGTAATTTACCCAGAATTTTGAGGACGTGAATAGTGCAAAGGGATGTGAATTCTTGCAAATGAGTGTCAATTCGGGGGTGTGAATTCTTGTAGATGGGTGTGAATTCTGCAGAGGGGAATAATAAAAATGAGATGTGAATTTTGCAAAGTGGTGTGAATTCTGTGAGGTGCGAATTCTGGAAGGTCTAAATTCGGGTGTGAATTCTGTGAGATGTGAATTCTTGGGGTGTGAATTCTGTGGGGTGTGAATTTTGTGAGGTGTGAATTCTTGGGGTGTGAATTCTGTGGGGTGTGAATTTTGTGATGTGTGAATTCTTGGGGTGTGAATTCTGTGAGGGGTGAATTTTTTGGGTGTAAATTCTGTGGATGTGAGGGATGTGAATTATAGGAGTGTTGAAAAGTAACAAGGGTAAAATAGTAAAAGCATCTTTAAAAAGGGGCTGGATGAGATAACTCTACAAAAAGGGGTTTGCATGGAA
The DNA here is from genome assembly GCA_018127125.1 of Rhododendron griersonianum. Classification (NCBI taxonomy): domain Eukaryota; kingdom Viridiplantae; phylum Streptophyta; class Magnoliopsida; order Ericales; family Ericaceae; genus Rhododendron; species Rhododendron griersonianum. The sequence goes on from CM030799.1 coordinate 24,950,264, forward strand.
CTCCAAACTAAAAAGGGGACCGGCCAGGAATTTCCTGTTAAAACTGGCTGTGACCCACACAAATCCTTGGAGGCCCAAAAACAGACGGTGGCATTTTTGTAAATAAGAGATCTAAATGGTCCATTTAATTCAAACCTTTCTCTGAGTCTCTCACCGTCTCACGTTTTGCCCAAAACCAAAAAAAAAAAACCGGAGAAAAGAAGAACGAAGGAAGAAGAGAAGATTCGAAGAACAAGAACTAAATCGAAGAACCAAATCGGCTCACCATCATCACTGTGTACAAAGGGCCCTGAAATTGAAGGTTTGTTTCTCTGATTCTCTCCCAAGTCCCATCTTTTCGCCATACATATATTATATATATACGTATCTATTATATACGAATCTACTATAATATATACGTTTCTATTAAGACTATTTTATATATATATATATATTATATGTATACGTATCTATTAATCTATGTTTGTATCTGCAGCTTGTTGAATTTGAGGGTTTTTTTTTATCGGACCTTTCAACAGTTGGTCATGTTAGGGCTTTTTTTTTTTTTAATTTTCCACTTGATTTTTGTTTAAGGCTTAAGCTTATTGGAAATTGAAATGCAGGACCAGTATATATTAGTATATTACACACTGCGGAGTCTTAGAGTATCTCTCTCCCATTCTCTTGTGACTTGCGAGGCTTCAAATACGTAAGTATGCAAAGTCCTGGCTAGTGGTGCTTAGATTTGTACTTATGTTGTTAAATGCATAGCCCTGACTAGTGGTGCTTAGTTTTGTGCTGATTTAGTTGACATTGGTTGGTGTGCTTAAATTTAAAAATATCTGATTTATCTGATTACCGGTTAGTGCATCATTAATAATAATGTTATAAGCCATGTTATTAATTGAAAATGACTTGGTGAAAAAGGTGGATTACACAAATTTAATTGATACTTTTGCTTCTAGAAATGTAAGACGAGTAATGTTCAAGAGATACTGATGCGTTCTTAAAATAATATGTATTTGCCTATTTTGAGACTTTGTAATTTGTGTTTGTATGTAATGATTAATAGAACTTTATATTGGGTTTGGCTTTCTCGTGATTGTTGCAGTAAAAATTGTTACGTATTAACTCTTTAAGGACACACTTTTTTTTATTGGCCTTGGGCACTAATAACCTTTGTGCCGGCCTGGGGATGGTTGAAGAGGCAGATGAAAAGAAGGATGAGAATCCTTGTCTTGCTTAGGGCCTTCGATTAACTGTGACAGGAGAGAGAGAGAGAGAGAGAGAGAGAGAGAGAGAGAGAGAGAGAGAGAGAGAGAGAGAGAGAGAGAGAGAGAGAGAGAGAGAGAGAGAGAGAGAGTGAGTGAAAACTTTTCTAAATGGAGAGAGAAATCTCAGATTTCATTTCTTGAAATGTCAAGTTTGTTACAGAAAACACACAACAAACTCCACTTTTATATAGTAGTGGACACGTAACAACCACACTTAATGGACACAGAACAACCACACTTGATACTTGATTAGTTATCACTAACTAACAGCTTAGCACTAACTAATTACTTGATTAGGGAGTAGACCTGGAAATGGAATCGGAGAAAAGTGGGTCGGTGGTGTACCACAGAAAGTGGCAAGGAAAAGAGAAATAACAATCCTTGAGGGTAAAAGTGTCATACAGGCATAATTGTCGTGGCACTATACAAAATCATCATGGCATTAGCGGCTGCCCTAAATAAAACATAATTAATATTGTCAATTATCCATGAACTATCGAGCAGATAAATTAATGAACTACATGTTTATTGTCAATGCTTTGCAACTTTCTAATGGCTTTGTTTCCTCTATAAATTGAGATCCAACCCAAGCCAATTAAATTCAGATTACCCTTTTCTGCATCCCAAATTGTAGTCAATGATATAGAGGGGAAAAAAATGAGGGCATCACAAATTTCAGTGTTAGCGGCGGTGGTGCTGGGGTACGAAGCAGAGGCAGGGCCGGCCCAACCCCAAGGCCTAAGAGGCCTAGATCTTAGGCATCCAAAATACTCAAAAAATTAGGGGCACTCTTATTATTTTTACTATTAGGCTTGAGTAGGGGTCTTTTTAGCCCAATAGGGAAAAAAAAAAAAAGGCCTAATCTGATTTTTAAAAAAAGCCTGGACAAAAACACTTTATTCAGCCTAAAGGCCCAAAATAAATTACACATCATCCAGTAGGCCTAAAGGCCCAATATAAGATCCATAATAAAATAAAAAGGCAACTAAAATAAAAAGGGAAAATGACGGCCCATGATGTATTTTGATAATTAATATCCGTCAAGGATATACTGAGAACATTTGTTAATGTTGAAAATGTCATTGGCGGATATTAATTATCAAAACACGTCCTTAGCCGTCATTTTTCCAAATAAAAAGGTACTCTCCTCTGCATTTGTGAGGTAGCACCATAGCAGCCTACTAGCCTACTGTGTCTTCGTCTTCTACAATCGATTTTCCAATTGGGTTTTCCGGCAGGCCTGGGGTTTTCTGACCAGTAAGAACCTCGTGTTGTTCAGTGTTCTCTCTCTCTCTCTCTCTCTCTATAATCGATTTTCCGATTGGGTTTTCCGGCATGTCTGGGGCACACTTTTTTTATTAGACCTTGGGTACTAAAAACCCTTGGGCCGGCCCTGAGCAGAGGTGTCCATGGTGGGTGCGGTACATGTGACATGCAACCCAGCACAACTGGAGCCTTGCGCCCTGCCCATCTTGCTCGGCACCACTCCTCCCAAGCTTTGCTGCACTAGGTTGAAGGAGCAAGAACCTTGCTTTTGCGAGTACATCAAGGACCCCACTTTGAAGGTATATGTTACCTCTCCTGGTGCCAGGAAAACTGCTAGAACTTGTAAAGTTCCCCTCCCCAAGTGTTGATTCATGTAGATCCTCAAACATCTCTCTCTCTCTCTCTCTCTCTCTCTCTCTCTCTCTCTCTCTCTCTCTCTCTCTCTCTCTCTCTCTCTCTCTCTCTCTGGTATTTCCTACAATGTGGTTGGTAGGTGTTTACCTATTATTTTCCTTTGAGTGTTTAATTTCTCTGCTTTTCCCCATCTTTGTAAGTCGTGCTCTTGCTCTTGCTGTTGGAAAGTTGTGTAGTGTTTGTTTTGGTTTGGTTTAGTTGTATTTCAAGGCCATTCCCTTGGTTCATTTGTTTGGTTATCAATAAAGTCTGTTGCAGAGCGTGTGTGAAAAACTTGTTGATGTTGACTAACTTGGTTGAACAGGGTTTGAAGACCGACAATTTTTTATAAACTCTTTTTTTCTAATTTGCTAAACACAGAGCTAGTCCCGAATGAATTGTTATAATTAGTCTTTGAATATCCATCTATTTTTAAACCCCGAAATGGCCTGAAAAATAGTTAAATTTGAATAAGTATATAAACATAAAATAAGTCTTCTCACTCTTAAACATTTATGTCTTTCTAAATATTTCGAAGTAAATCATAAATAAAAAAAAAATCCCCCCCCCCCTCTCTTTTTCTCTCTCTCAAAACGTCATAAAAAACAAAAAGATTTCACTCTCATGTCCTGATTATAACATTTGTAAGTAACATACATCTGCAAAATGCATGTCTCCAGAACCTCAAACCAAACACACACGTACAAGAGAATTCAGGGAAAATTCACTCTATATAAATTACATATTCAAAGTTACCAAAAACTCTCCGAGAGCCAAAACCGGCTCACCACCGGAAGCCATACCGGCTCCCCACTCTACTTCACCCTCTCAGCACTCTACATTGCACACACCACCACGTACAAGAGAATACACTGTTGAATTTTATAAGCCTAAGGGGAAGCCAATTTGCATCCACACACCAAATTGGGTAAGGCACACAGTCCAAGCCTTGTTCAATAATACACCTGCTATTTCCAGAGCAACAAATGCTCCGGAGGTTTCCAAAAGATCAAGGCTTCTTGCCTTGGTTTGTGAGCCAATTCCTCACACAAAAAAACTTTATAGCCATTACAAATTTGAATAATCAATCGTGGTAACTATATAAAAATTCATAATAATCAAGTAAATTATCTAGCAAAAAAACAGGGTCATTTCAACAAACATAATTAAATTCCTTGGATCAATTACCGAACTGATAAACTAATAACAATTATGTTCATAGTCAATTTGAACATAGATCACATGCTTTGTACGTGATCACAATTCACGAGTTCATTGATTTCTGGCTTCTAATGCTTAGTAGTTAAATCGATCCTAATATCATCTGATCAAGATGAATATATTTGATAATGATCTCATTTTAAAGTGAGCAATGCTTTTAATATAGCAATAATTAGTTTAGTTGAATATCGATGAACTATCAAAACAATAAACTAATGAATTGCGTTCCACGTCAATTTGAACATATATAGATAGATTACGTGCTTTGTACGTGATCAAAATTCACATGTTTATTGATTTATGGCCTCTAATGTTTTTCAGCGCAAACAAACAAGGATTTTGTTTGCAAGTTTCCTTGCATTTTTTTTTCTTTAAAAAGACGTCAGGGCGAGCTTGCGCACACTTCGATTAATTATGGGGTCCTAACTGAAGTTAACGACTAGGCAAACCTCCACTCCAGTGGCATCAAGATTTGAAATGTTTGGCCTTTTAAGTTTCAAACTCACGACCTTTTGAGAGAGCAAGCCTTTCATAATTGCTTTCTCATGCACATTTGACCCGAACGCCTCGGGATTAAGCTTCCCCTGCATTTGTCGTCTCATTAGGCATCAAGTAAATAGGGTAGCTACTTTCTAATGGCTTTAAATTTTCTTCTATAAATTGAGATCCAACCCAAGCGAAAATGCACACCCATAACCCACTCCACTTCAAATTTTCTCCTCTATAAAAATGAAGGGATCTCAAATTGCAGCGTTAGCAGCGGCGGTGCTGGTGCTGGTGTTGGGCTACGAAGCAGAGGTGTCCATGGCAGCAGTGACATGCAACCCAACAGAACTGAACCCTTGCATGCCGGCCATGACGTCCGGCGCCGCTCCTTCGGCCCTTTGCTGCTCTAAGATGAGGCAGCAGCAGCCTTGCTTCTGCCAGTACATGAAGAACCCCGGTTTGAAGCAGTATGTTAGCTCTCCAAGTGTCAAGAAAATTGTTACCACTTGTAGGGTCTCCATGCCCAAGTGTTAGGTAATATAGATCCTTGTATCTCTCTCTCTCTCTCTCTCTCTCTCTCTTGCTCTGTCTGTGTACATATATGTACACAGATAATTTAGATGCAGAGGGAGGAGATTGTCTATGTTAAGGTAAATCTGGTATTGCCTATCATGTAGTACTGGTAATTAACAATAATTATGGTTCTACTAATAAAGGCAATAATTTGCTCTCTCTCTCTCTCTCTCTCTCTCTCTCTCTCTCTCTCTCTCTCTCTCTCTCTCTCTCTCTCTCTCTCTCTCTCATACGTATTTATATATGCTAGCTCGGTCAAAATTTTGAATAGCTCAAGGTGTGCGGGATAGCTAATTTCGGGAACTAATATCAGTGTGACAGTGTCCACTATGTTGGCTCCATCATGTCACGAACCGAGTCACATAAGCCTTTAGTGGAACATTGTGTTTCAGCTATCAGTCATCGATCTACAGCTCTTGTTCTCGATATTCGCTCTCTCGATTTTTAATAATTTTGAGATATTTTCAAAAAACGCTTCCACACTCCTACTATTGCCTGCACTCTTACACACGTAAGCGCGTTGTGTATATAACTTGCGCCAGAGCAATATTTTCCGTCAAGTAGGAGTACTAGGATTGGGCTCACCCACATAGAGACCAATAACTCAATTACTAGTTGGAATTCCTTCACTTTTTCCTAATATGTTACTTTTGCCGATAAAAAAAATAACTCAATTACTTTCCAACTTTACCCTTCTTAATTTGTGGTTTGCTAAACACCATCAAGGATGGAGATCTAAAAGAAGATATATGTTCAACGTATTCTATCGGCGTTGCCAACAAAAGATTCTTGAAGAATTGAAGAACACACACCGACGGTCTGGAATTGTGCATTACTACGTGGGTAGTGGCAAATACCGACGACTGCAAATTTGCTTTTGTTTTTATGGACATGTGTAGGGGTGCATGCCGCATAGATGTTTTATAGTATTTGGTAAACACACGTAGCAACCCTGCTAAAATGCAAATTAAATTAGTTTGGATCTAAAACCTCTTCAATTGCACCCTTTACGATGCGGAAAAAACTATACGTATCCCATCCCGTCTTTTTTTATTTATCAAAATGTCGGGTTATGATTATGTATATATATACACGTATCTTGGTTTGGTACGTATTTAACTATTACGGTACATATTTAACTATTACAACACAGACACCAATGATTAACATGATTTGGAAGGAATTTCCCGCCCCGGGAAGATTTGCATGGAACCTGTAAGAAAAAACGCGTTTGGATTCATTCCGGGTCCCAGAAAAAGCTAGAAAAATATTCAAAAAATTTTAAATATTATTTTATGGGGCCCTGTAAAAAATCAGCCCCAACGGACATCGGTAAATATTACTTTTGGATTCATAGGGGCGAATTGAGCATAAAATAAAAATTTAAAAATTTATGGATATTTTTCTAAATTTTTGTGAAACCCGGAATGGGTCTAAACGCGTTTTTTCTTGCGTGATTTTTTTTTATAAGTATTTTTCCTTATGTGGTTCCCTGCAAATCTTCCTTGCGAATAGCAGTGCTCTTTTTAGCAAGTACCAGGCTTGGCTGCAGTTCACGTTTGGACTGCAAAGGTATGGTTGGAGTGTTCGCAACCGTCGGATGGTGTTTTTAACGGTCGAGATTTTAAAAAAACTTTTCCGGGGAATTTTTTTTTAAAATCTAGACCGTTGAATGTAAAGATAAACAACTGTAATACAACTCCATGGGCTCTCTGCAGTCTAGAGAAGCCGGGTCTTTTTAGCAAACCCGCAGCTGTCACACTATGCACACTGATGGGTAGTCCCAAAGCGTAGTTATTTAATGCATTTTTTATACTAGAAGCTTTCCCAAGACCAAGAACAAGGAAGATTTTGATGAAACAGTACCCCAAAGCAACCTCATTTTATTTTGATAAATCCCCTCAGTATCTACCTATCTCTTTACTTACTGATTTCCCTACATATTTATAACTTCTCAAACTCATATTGATTTATTTTTAACCTGATTTTTTTGGGGGTATCATGAGACATGAAAAGCATCCATCTATCTATCTATATCTTATCCTATGCCCATGGAATACCATCACTTGGTACTCCAAATTTATTTTTCACACACATGTGTCTTTCACTGCATAGAATGAGGCCAGCACTAGCGTGCATTGAACACATGACCGGAAAAAATATAAAATTATCTTCTTTTATCAATTAGCTTTGTGCCCGTTTAATACACGGAGACCAACCGAAGTGATTTTTTTTATTCCGTACATCGAACATGCACAAAACACTAATTCTATAAGACACGAGTGTCAACTTCACACGTACTTATGGCCGCACAAGAAAATTCAAACCGAATTTTCCCAAACGACTGAAATAGTCGTCGATCAATCGATCTAACATTAGCAGCCATGCATACCTTTCTCTCAAAAGACTTTCCCTATTTGCTGTCATCGTATTAATTCACTTGACTCAGTCTCTTTTCGTCACTTTCCTCCTATTTTCGTCTGCTAACTTTACTTTTCCTCCCTTTGAAAATCATTCGTATTAGCATAAATGTAATATTCCTCACCAAACAAAACCAAGCCTCCCACCTCCCCATCTCTAGACATGCATTCCCCATCCTCCGCCGCCGCCGCCACCTCCGATATTACTAATCCTCATCTCGGTCGCGTTTTCGCCATGTTACAGCCAATCAGAGGACGAGCAATACTACACCTGCGTTCACAACTTCAGTTGCGGCCAAGCCATCCAAAACGTTGGCTACCCCTTTTGGGGAGGCCGCGATCGCCCCCAATCCTGCGGCCACCCATCGTTCGAATTGAAGTGCCAAAACGACGAGTACGTACCCAACCATCGAAATCAACAACCGGGCCTTTCGCGTGCGTAAAATCGATCAATACGGTCATACGATTACTCTTGCCAGCTCAGAGGTAAGTCATTGTACTCGGGAGTTGCAAAATATCCCGTTGGACAACAATTTGTTCGCTTATGGGCCAATTAACCTGGGGCTCTTTTTATTATACAATTGCACGTCTGAAGCAACGACAACTTTTCCGAATAATTTTATGTGCGATATAGGTGGTATAGAGAGCCTTGGGTTGTATGTGCTTGTTAATGAGATTGAGAATTATCCTTAATTACGCCACTATATGGTGTAAACAGAGAGTTGAAGTGCAAGTTTTTGGGGGGACCATGGCCGAAATTTTGGGAAAATCATTGACGCTTGAAGAGGGGTTGCAGAGAGGGTTTGAGGTGGTGTATGATGCCAATATCGAAACCGCCTGTGCGAGGTGTGAGGGTTCAGGTGGGATATGTGGATCGGATTCGAGCGAGTTTGTTTGCCATTGCCGCGATCGTACTGATCCCGCGACCTGTCAACGTCCTGGTATGCACCCCTTTCACTTTTCTCATCCGCTTATTTCAGTTCATAGGCTCTGTAATATGATTGAGTGTTAGGGGCTTCGCTATGCTTTTTCCAAAATTGGTGTTCTGTGATACTCCCCGTACCCCTATACCAGTACACTTGATCTCATACTATAAACAAAGCAATAGTACCCAATTAATCTCATGTATTGTTCGAATGAGAATAACAGAGGAAAAGGGATATTAACGTAATAGAAATGGGATTTTTTTGAATGTCTATTACTAGGTTCATAATAGGCTGGGGCTAGATCCAGTACCGATTTTCCTACTAATACAGTGCGTATCTGTTCTGGTGAGATGTCAGGTACTGTTTCGAATTTATCGTTATTAGTGTAATTTCTCCACTTCAAAAAAAATTTAGCATATAACGTATTGCTTGAAATACATAAAGAAACAAGAACCACAAAAATCGGATTCTAAAATGAGAAGATATTGGCCTCCGTTGCCTGGTTTGCCTATTAAGGCTACGTTTGGATGAAAAGGGCATTATCGTTCATTCGGTTTGTTGTTTTTGTGAGTTTTCAAGACTATTAACTCCAAATTGCATTGAACTACATATAGAAATAAGATCCACGAAAATTGGATTCACGAGTGAGAAGATATTGGCTTCTGCTGTTGACCAGTTTGCTCCATTTAGGCTAAAGAAATTTAAAAAATGCTCCGTAGTTGTTCAGTCCGGTATTGACCGGCACTAGTTGGTACCTAAGTGGTCTAGTAATGTTAGGTATTAACTGGTATTGTTTGGTATTTATCGGTATCGACCGGTATTGCCGATACCAACTGAAATTTGAGCCGGGACGAAATTGGAGGTGTAAGGTACCGGATTTGATCAATACTAGTATGTACCGGCTGGTGCGGTACGGAATTCAAACTCTTGATCTATAATGCCAGTATTGGCTTCTTCTTCATGATGAAGTTTTCGCTTGTGTAGTGAAAACCTGATCATATATAGTATAGAAAAGAAGCATATTATATTAAAGTCCTTCCTGCACTGTTTTACTATCTTTCACTATTTTGAAAAATTGTAAGTAAAGAAAAGAGGGGTATCATAAATTTTCAATTAAGTTTTGGCAATATTTCTTGTTGTTGACCACAAGGAAAGTCAAATTCCATGACAAGTAAAAATTCCGGATAATCCACTCTTCTTTGTGTTTAGAGGATTACAGTATAATTAAATTACGTTAGAAGGATAATCCTTTAAACTGCAATTTGTGGGGCCGGGTTTAGGACTCCGTTATTTATGAGGCTTCTCCTTGAGTTCCCCCTCAGAAGATGAAAGCTTTGATCTGCATTGACTTTCGAATTGCAAAAAAACAAAATCGTTAAGTACACGGGTTTGTTCACCGGGAATGTCCTCCGATGATCAAGTCAGTAACCAGACTCTCTCCAGTTTTATGGAAGGAAAAATTAGCAATAAGGACGGAAAAATAGTTTTCATTTAGGAGAAGGATGCCAGCAAAATAGTTTTCAGTAGAGGTCTATCAACTTTTTGAGTTTTTTAGTCATAAGGCTTTCATAGGGTTTTAGAGTGCACTTTTCTATTATAGGATTTTAGTGTTTTAGGCACTTTCATATATAGGGTACCCTAGGGTTTTAGGCATTTTCATAGAGTTTTAGGCACTTTTATAGGATACCCTAGGATTTTAGGCACTTTTATTGGCACATTAGTCCTTATGTTTGATTGCAAAAGATGTTTGTCCTTGAGCTCAAAAAATGTAAATATAAATTTTTTTTGGCTAAGTCTCACTTTATGGAATACGCTTGGATAGTTCTTACTCACCGTCTCACCCTTTTGACCTTTGGCGGGATGTATTACGATTGTTGAATATTCTTGTGATGATTCTGACTTTCAGTGTCGGTCCCAACATTTGGGTTGCCCAAGCCCGACCTCAAGTTTGGTTGCCCACTTAATTTTAAGTCATAAAAAAAAAAAACAAAGTAAAAAGAGGTCTCTTGAGCCTTGCTTATCTATCTTGAGCCCTCTGTCAAGAACTAAGAGTGGAAAGAGCATAAACAGCAATGCATAGGATAATCCGACATTCCGGCTGCATTTTGCGCTATCGCGCGTTATATTGTGCTTTTAACTTGAATTATATCAAAAATTCAAAGTAATTTTTGTTTTCTTGCATTACATATATAGGTTAGAAATCGAACCTACTAGTGATTTTGCCATTGCATATTTCCATTGCTTAACTTTCTATTAAAAGATCCGGAATTTTATTTTTGAAACCTCACTCAGTTCTTGTCATTACAGTTCTTTATGAATAGTATGATTCGATTTAAAAAAAAAAAAAACATCTTCTTATCACACTACAAGAAAATTGACTTACATTGACATGCAAAAATTGTCACTAATTTAGTGACAAAAAGTTATAGGAATTGATTTTGGCACTCCACTTTTTGATAACCACACTCCAATATTTGTATTTTAGTGTTCATATGATGTGTATTTTGAACACTAAAAGATAAATATTGGAGTGTGGTTATCAAAAAGTGAAGTGCCAAAATCAATTACCAAAATTATTGTCACAAGAATATCATTACAAAAGTGTAGCTAAAGAAATTTAGTGACAAACATAAAGTTGTTACTATAGTCTTAGGCTCGGTGTAGAATCGTAGAAAGAAGTTTTAAAAAAAAATTAAAAATTAAAAATTTTCCTTCCCTTGTTTGATTCTTACAAAAAAAAGTAGATAAAATTTTCAATCTTTATTCAACTTTCTTCCAAGTTTTCTTTAATTTCCTTTTCAATTATTTATATTCTTTCTCTAGGTTCCAAATAGAGCCTTGCCTTAGTTTCAGTGAGAAGGTAAAAAAAAAAAGGTAAAAAAAAAAAATTCTAGGTTCCAAATAGAGCCTTAGTTTCAGCGAGAAGGTAACCCAAAAAAAAAAAATCCAATGTTGCGCAAAAGAGTTGCAAGTTGAATAGGTCCTCAAGCATGTGATGTATCAAGTACCAACAAACCAAAAAAGCATCCTTTTTGCAAAACACGATTCCCACAACACTCGAACCGCATAACCACGTTTTTAAAACATGCCGTTGACCAGCTACCCCAGACTGTCCATTACACTATTTCTACGTCAAAGTTTTTATATATATTATTTATCATCAAAAAAAAATTTTGGTTGCCCTAGCCCGGGGGTTGCCCAAGCCCGAAGACTTGCTGGGCTTACCTCGGGGCCGGCCCTGCTGACTTTTCAAACTTTACCTTTTTTGACTCTGCATATTGCGAGTATTATTGATTAATTACTAATTTCTATCCCCCCACAATTCATCTTTGAAGTAAGGGATCACATTTTGCCCGATGGAAAATGAATCAACAACTGAACATTCCTACGGAAAACTCATCGACAGTCCTTATACTGTTTTCATGATTGTTGTTGCAGGGGATGGATGGAATGCGGGACGGAAGCTTGTTATAGGTAATACACCCCACCGGCTAAATTTTTTCACGGTTTCTCTTAGGCCAAGCAATGTCGAATACAGCAGTCTCACAATGCTTTTCATGTAGGATTTTGTTCTTCTGGTGGGATTATGGTACTTCTGTTGTTCTGCATTATCATCAAGAAACTCAAACGAAGTGAATATGCATTCTTTTGGAAACCTAAGATAGAAAACTACCGAAATATTGAGACATTTCTAAAGAATTGTGGGTCTCTTTCTCCGAAAAGATACACTTATTCAGACATTAAGAAAATTACCAACTCCTTCGAAACTGAACTAGGTAAGGGAAGCTTTGGTTTCGTCTTCAAAGGAAAGTTAGAAAATGGTTGCCTCGTGGCAGTGAAGGTTCTAAAAGGGTTGAAAGGCAATGGAGATGACTTCATTAATGAGGTCGCAACCATTTGTAGAACTTCTCACGTTCATATTGTGACTCTTCTTGGGTTCTGTTTTGAGGGTAGCCGTAGAGCTCTCGTATATGAGTTCATGCCTAATGGATCTCTTGACAAATTCATTCATGATGGTGGTTCTTTGACATATCGCCAGTTGGGTTGGGAAGCATTGTACCGAATTGCGATTGGTATTGCCCGAGGGTTGGAGTATTTACACCGTGGTTGCAACACACGAATTTTGCATTTTGACATAAAACCTCATAATATTCTTCTAAATGAGGACTTTTGCCCAAAGATATCTGATTTTGGCCTTGCTAAACTGTGCCCACAAAAAGCGAGTATCATATCATTGTTGGGTGCTAGAGGAACGGCAGGGTACATTGCCCCGGAAGTATTTAATAGAAATTTTGGTGGGGTTTCACACAAGTCTGATGTGTACGTATAGCTATGGAATGATGGTTCTAGAAATGGTTGGAGGAAGAAAGAACATTCGTGTCGAGGTTGATCGTACTAGTGAAATATACTTTCCACATTGGATATACAAGCGTCTTGAGCTAGATGAAGAACTCGGATTGCATGGGATTATGGATGATGAGGCGAATGCAAGTTCAAGGAAAATGATAATAGTTGGATTGTGGTGCATACAAATTGATCCTTCACACCGACCATCGATGAGTCGGGTGGTGGAGATGTTAGTAGGGAGCCTCGAGTCTTTGCAAATCCCACCTAAGCCTTTCTTGTCTTCTCCCCCAAGAGCACCGGTGGATTCTTCCTCTCCACTCACGGCATGACATTGTGACAATGCATTCATGCTTCTAGGCAAAATGCAAAATTTCCACTTCCCATGATCACAAAATGTGGAGCTTAATTCCGAAGGATTTTCCTCATGTTGTCAAATCAACAGTACTTTGATTAGTTAATCCAAAAAGTGTGAATCTTTTTTAGCCCAAAAATATTGTCAGTTAATGTTTGCATACATTTTTGTGATGATACTATATATATGGCATATGCCATTGGCAATTTATATCTGCAACTGCACATGATTCATGTACCCATACCTGATAATTTACTTCTAAAATTTGGTTTTTATGTATCATAGATGTTTGTTTACATATATCATCTGATACCCCTTCATTTAATGAAATTAGGTATTGAACACTCTCTGTATGTGTATGGTTGCAGTAACAAATTTTAACATGAATTAATGCTTCTTCTTTTTTTCCTATTACACGAGTCTTCCTTGGATCCAGGCTCCAGCTATGATGCCCCTATCTGGTTTTGGGGGTATCCATGCCCCTATTTGCCCTCAACTGTTGGATCCTTCATTTTTTAATCTCAACCATTGGTTGAATACTTCTCATATTAAGTGTGGTCATATATTGTGGTAAGTGTGACCATATATTATGGTAAGTATGGTCATACTTTGTGGTAAGTGTGATCATAGTAAATTGTATGTAAATCCCATTTGTGTAGTAAGTAGAATTGCAATTTTTATCGGAAAAATCATTAAACCATCTCGTTTTTGTGGGTGCATATGCTTTTGATTCAATGGCTGAGATTTACTCATTTTTCAATTTAAAAGTCCATATTTACTGGGGCATCGATCCATGCCCCCATAGCATTGGGGGGCATGGAAGAACATATTAGGTTTTTGCCTATGAAAATAGGCCCAATATTTTGGCCAAAGTGTTTTGTTTTTGGAAGCCCAACATTACTTGGCTTTTTATTGGGAACAAAAAGGTTTTTTGTTTGCTTGAGAGAGAGTTCCAGAACCTGTGAGAAGAAATACTAAGGCCCCGTTTGATAAACGGATTGGAGGTTGGGATTGGATTACGAAGGTGATGGTATTAGTAATTCTTTGTTTGGTTTCCAAAATTGGTTCGGATTGGTAGTCCCATGGGATAAACAATCCGGCCTTTAGGGGGTATTAGCAATACCCCGTGGGACTTGGTATTGACAATCCAATCCCAACTCCTTCACATTACCAATCCCTTCTCATTACCAATTTCTTCTATCAATCCAATCCCATCATCTAATCCCATCTCAAACAAACATGATATTAATAATCCCATCATCTAATCTCATCCTAAACAAACATACTCATTATCAATCCCTTCTCATTAACAATCCCTTCTCATTACCAATCCCAACCCTAATCCCATCTCCTTACGAATCCCATCCATCTATCACTGTTATCAAACGGGGCCTAAAAGAAAACAAGGATTAGTGCACTGTGTGTGTGCGCGTGTGCTTTTGGTGGAGAGAGCAGAGAGAGAGAGCGGAAGAACGGAAGAGAGAAAAGGGTTTTGGTGCTGTGTGTGATTCATCGGTCACCTGGAAAAGAGGAATAGAAGTGCTCCTGTGTGTGCTTGGGTTTTTCGGTGGTCAAGGAACAAAAAGGGCAGCTAGCTATTTCCCCTCTCTCCCGAAGCCATTTGTGGCAGTTTGTGGATGAATTTTTGTGGGCTGATTTGATCCGGTTGGTGCCCTCTGTTTCAGCTGTGTAGTTTTTGGATAAAATTTTTCCACTTTGATTGTAGTTTGTTGGATAGGGTGTTTGTGGTGAGATCGTTGGATCTCTTTGTAAACCTTGGTGATATTGGAAATTGCTTTCTCTATCCTGTCGACATATCCGAGTTTGGAGAACCACGTATATTGATTGTTTTTGTGCCTTGTTATTGTGCGTAGTAATTTTTCGATTACGCTTCTTTTTGCGGGTGGGATTGATTAGGGGAAATAATCCCAACAGAACAACTCGTCTTCCTTCAATAGTGAATGTTGTTGACCACGTACAGGTGAAAATGCAAATAGGTCATCGGGAACACACTTCCTAAGAACAGTACGTAGTCTTGATCATTTTCAAGATGAAGATTCTTGACAATCTCGTTAGAGATTACAAGAAGGAGCCATATTAGCTCAAGAACAATTCCAGGCTCAACCGAGCGATATGCATGCAATGTTCCAAAGTCAATTGAATTTATAATTTCACAAGAGGATCGAGAACCTAAGAAA
Organism: Rhododendron griersonianum; assembly: GCA_018127125.1. NCBI lineage: Eukaryota > Viridiplantae > Streptophyta > Magnoliopsida > Ericales > Ericaceae > Rhododendron > Rhododendron griersonianum. Next base: position 24,965,699 of record CM030799.1, read on the forward strand.
AGCGATAAAAGTTGCTAAAATGTGGAATAGAATGCATGTAATGAAGGTGCGTGTAGTTCATACATGCATTAATTTCAAATGTGTGGTCATCCAGACGGCATAAAGAAAACACTTTGAGCCAATATAGATACGCTTTTAGAACCTTTTGTGGGGCTTGGATGGTCCAGGAAGAGGGAAAAAGTGTAGACACCCCAATTTGGCCTAACAATTATTTCAAGTCCCACCTTGGGACCATCCCGATGATGAAATGGATACAGTGATTGCTGATTGCCTTCTCAAGAACCTTAGGACTTTCGGTAAAAAACTTTGAGCCACTTAGAGGACCCAATCAGAGCCATACAGCCTTTCAGACAGAAAATACAGAAGCCTAGGAGAATCCATCTGTCGGCCGTAACATCGATCTCACGGCCTTAACATCATTTCCTCACCCGAGCAACCTGTTGCTTGAAAATCTCCCTGAGAGATCAATCCCTCGGCCGTAAGATCAATTCCTCGGCCGCAACATCGTTTCCTCGGCCGCCAAATCTATTCCTCGGCCGCCAGATCGTCAAATCCATTCCTCAGCCGTAAGATCGATTCCTCGGCTGCAAGATCCATTCCTCGGCCGAGGAATCGATCCTATCCAGGCCATTTTCGGGCCCTTCCCGAATCCAATCTGATTATCGGGAGTGTTCATATTTTAAACCTCGTCGATAACATTAGGCACGTCAAAATTCATGCTAATCGGATATTGTTTAATCTAGCTTCAAATTATATTTATCTCAAGGAAAAATATCGCAACACTAGATAAAAACCAATTTCCACCGAGATAAAGGTAATTCCAAACTAGTTTACACGATATCCGATTAACATGAATTTTGACGTGTCTAATGTTCTCGACGAGGTCTAAATTATCAACAATCCCAATCATTAAAACGGACCCGTGAAAGGCCCGGAATCGACCCAAATTGCAGAGGACACTGTTCCAGAAAATAATCCGTAACGCCAATAGTTTATCAGAGGACGGGGTCAACGAGGATAAAATAAAAATATATATAAAAAAAAAAAAAGAAAAAAAAAGGGGGACGGGGTCAACAAGTAGCCGCGTGGTTTCTTTCTCTCGTATGAAAGCATCCAGATGAATTCAAAGGACATAATTAACCTCACTCTTCACTTTGTATTATTTCTCGTACTAAAGAAACTTGACTTTACACAACAGTTCAACTTTGTTTAATCTAGCTACTCTCAGTTAATGACTCGTTCTTTCATGAATGGCCGCACATTTTGTTCAAAGAATGTCTAGGTTTTCTAACTTCAAATTCGATTCGAACTATCCGTGCCGAGATAAATGGCCGAATCAGCCGATCTGCACTTGCTCGGTAGGACATCCCTGGGTCCATCGCTAAGAGGCCTTTGTCCAAATGGATCAAAGGTGTTGTACTACCTTTTTTTTGAACGGAAAAAAAAAATTATAATCTTTGAAATTGTTATAAACACTAAAGAAACCAAGGTTGACAACATCAATCATATTCTTAAATCTAAGAACAATATTCCTAAATCTAAGAATAATCATGTGCTCATATACACGAGACAAGATGCCAATCAAGAAATCACACATTGGGACAAGTATACACCCATAATGCAATACGGAGTACCCTCGTTTCCCAAGATTTTTCTAATTAAATTATTATCCTCTCCATATTTTTAGAATTGTCACTCTTTTTTTTATTCTTTACTTTGGTAATTATATAGGAAATACTTTCTATGTGTGTAACTGGAAACAAAGTCATAAATTTATATGAATAAAAACTAAGAATGTATGTGTATAAAATTAGGGGTGAGTATGAACCGGATTGATTCGGTTTTAGAGTAAATCAAAAATCAAACCAATCCCTATGGATTACCAATTTGGAGAAACAAACAATTCATAAAACTCATAAAACCGAACCAATCCAAACCATTAAAATGCGATTTTGTTTCGATTTTAAATCACGTTTCACTTGAAACTGAGATCATCTTCGTAAACTATGTAAGTACTTAAAATTGAGATGAATTAAACCAAAGCTTATATTGAAACCAATTCAATTTGTATACATACAAGATAGCAATGAAACAACTATTGAAAGAGAAGATAATGTCTAGCACCGTTGGCTGGGCAAGGAAGAGATTGCTTCTCAATTTAAGTTTATTTACGTTAGGTTTTTATATAATAGGATCGAATATGTTCTTTTCATCATATGTAAAAATTCAGAATAATTAGTCTTGACGGTGAAGGATAAGGGTGGTGGATTGGAGTATTGGATTAGAAAATTAATTGACTATGACTTAACATGTGATAATTTGGTGTATCTAAATTAAATTATATGATTATGTAGGAATAGGGTGGTGGACTTGTGTAGTGCATTACATAACTTATTGACGATGGTTTAGCCTATGTTTATTTGGTGCATCTAAATTACAAGTGTATCTGATACCTATAGATTGATATTTATTAATTTATAAACGGTTCAGATCAAATTGGAACCAAAGTCGTTGACATATGTATCCATAAGACAAACTATTGAACAAGATATTAATTTTTAAAAAGCAGTTTTCTTCTCACCCCCATATAAGCAGAGTGAAAAAAATTCATTGTACCCTACAACCAATTGCATCAGTCATAAAGAATTATGCCAAGTGCACACAATTTTGTTTTGATAACTCAAGATGCCAAGTGCACACAATTTTTGGTTTCTCCGGTCAAGCTTTAGTCCCCGGAGTCACCAGATCTAGTTATCCAGACTGATCGGTTGATGTGGACTCTATTTGTGAAGAAATCCTCCTTTTTGTAGAGCATTTCTCTCCGGTTTTTTGCCGGTTTTTGTTGGGATTTCGTTTGTTGATTTTGGGATCCGGTTGTCAGAATGCTAGCTGATGATCAAGGGATCGCCATGAAGGTTTGTGTGAGGCTCTAGAGTGAAAAGCTTGTGAATCTAGACCTCCTGATTATTGTCTCTTTTTGGGATTAATAACCCTCTTGGATTGATTGTATGCTTATTTCGTATGAATGAAATCTCCTACCATTTTGGTAATAAAAAACTCAAGATGTCAAGTGAACAACTTTTCATTGCCTATGCACCAAATTAAATTATTGATCTCCCAAAGTCCTAACGCCTAAAATTTACGGAGGGACAATTTTGTAATCACACAAAGCAAAGACCATATATATGTTAGTTCACCAGTCAGAGTCTAATGTTTGATGAATTCAAACACAACATTTTTCCACCATGCCCCAACCTCTCACCTTCTTCCTCCTCCTCCTCCCTCTTCTTCTTCTCCAACACCTCCCATGCATGGCAACTCGCTCACTTCAAACTGTCCCTCCAACGAGTGCGGCGGTGTGAAAATCGACTACCCTTTCTGGCTATCGAGCGACGCAACCGCCTATCAATACTGTGGCTACCCTGGCTTCAATCTCACTTGCTCGGATGATAGAAATACCATATTCAACCTCCCAGGGGAATCCTTCTACGTGAAAAACATAAGTTATTCCAATTATACCCTCACCATCGTCGACGTAGAAGTCTCCAGCCAAACATGCCCCCAGGCGCGTCAAAACGTCACAATCCAAACATTGCCCCTGTCATACGACAGTACTCTAGACTTGAACCTTAGTTTTTACTACAATTGCAGTGGCTTAGGAACCGGTGTTCTTCCCATACCGTGCTTATCGTCCGGTGGAAATGAGTCCTACGTTTTCGTGGTGGGGACGGAGCCGGTGGGGTCTGATTTTGATAATTGGTACAATTTTTGTGAAGAGAAGGTGGTGGTGACGGTGATGGAATCTGAGATCAATGATCAGTCGACTAACAATCTGATTTTGGGGTTTGAAGAGGCTGTGAAGGACGGGTTCGTGCTCCATTGGCGGTGGGCGGCGTGGTGTGGGGCGTGTGAGGCGTCGGAAGGGCGGTGTGGGTATAGCATAGTGGACGAGGACTACTTGTGCTTTTGCTCCGATGAATCCGCACGCATTAACGCTATTTGCAAAGGTATGCCGATAAATAGTACTCCAGTAGAAAAAAGGTCTGTCGTTTTTGGTATGCCGATAAATAGTACTGATCCCGCGACCTGTCAAAGTCCTGGTATGCAGCCCCTCTACTTTTCTCATCCGCTTATTTCAGGTCATAGGCTCTCTGTAATATATGATTGAGGCTTCGCTATGTTTTTTTCAAAATCGGTGTTCGTGATACTCCCCGTACTGCTACACCACACTTGATCTCATACTATAAACAAAGCAATAGCACCCAATCCCATGTATTGTTCAAAGAGGAAAAGGGATAACGTATAGAAATGGGATTTTTTTTGAATGTCTATTGCTAGGTTCAGAATACAGTACTGCCTAGGGCTAGAGTTCAGTTTTCCTACTAATACCTTGCTTATATGCTCTAGTTAGATATCAAGTACTGTTTTGAATTTATCCTTATTAGTGTAATTTCTCCACTTCAAAAACAATTTAGCATAACATATTGCACTGAAATACATATAGAAACAAGAACCACACAAATCGGATTCACGAATGAGAAGATATTTATTTCCGTTTGTTGTTTTTGCGATTTTTCTAGACTATTAGCTCCAAGTTGCATTGAACTACATAAAGAAATAAGAACCACGAAAATCGGATTCACGAGTGGGATGATATTGACCTCCGTTGACTGGTTTGCTCTATTCATGCTAAAGAAAAGTAAAAAATAGTTCAGTATTGTCCGGTATTGACCAACACTAGTTGGTACGTAAGTGGTCTGGTACTGGTTGGTAATAACCGATACCGTTTGGTATTGATCGGTATCGGCAATATTGCCGATATCAACCAGTATTTGAGCCGGGATGAAATTAGAGGTGTAAGGTACCGGATTTATTAATACCAGTACGTACTGGCCGGTGTGGTACAGAATTCAAACTCTTGATCTATAATGCTAGTATTGGCTTCTTCTTCATGATGAAGTTTTCGCTTGTATAGTGAAAAACTGATCATATAGTATTAGAAAGAAGCATATTATATTAAAGTCCTTCGTGCACTGTTTTACTATCTTTCACTATTTTGAAAAATTGTAAGTAAAGAAAAGAGGGGCATCATCAATTTTCAATGAAGTTTTGGCAATTGTGTGGCCCGTGATCCTCCGGTCCTCGATCCTTCGTAGGTGGTTTGATGGTGGGTTAGCTTTCTTCTCCTAGCCTGCACAAGGAACGCACGACTAAGACCTGGCCGGGGGTTGTCCCGGCAAGGCCCTCCGGCGAGAGGATGAGTATAGCGCAGAGAGGAAGCAGAAAGCTCTGGAGAGGGAGTAAGTGTGAGTATTGAGTAGCGTGTCTGGAGTACCGTCCGTTAGGGTTACCATCACTAGGTATATATAGTGCCTCCTGGCTTGCTCTCCAAGTACGATCGCGTGCCTTCCACGGGCCGTGTGACGTCACAATGACATCACGGAATGGATCTGGTAACCGTTTTTGGGGCTGAGCTGGCACACCCATGTGCGCCCGTGATCACCATTTGTTATAACCGCCTCCGCACGTGGGGGACGCGTGACTCAGCAGTCAGCCGTCGTCGGCAGCCAGCCGTGCTCCGCAGGTGGCCGAGCACGTGTCTTGACGAGTGGCCGAACCCAGCGTTCGGCTGAGACCTACATGTGGCCGAGCTTGACATGTGGCCGAACACGGCGGCGACCCGTGGGAAGGAGCCTGATGAATGAGTCGGCCTCCGGAGGTTGGCCGAGCTTGAGAAGTCCTTCGAAGGTGGCCGAACGTGGGCAACGGTGATTGTCCGTCGGTAAGACAAATCAGTGCCCGCTCTCGGACCTCGGTTGTAGCCGAACGTGGAATGACGTACGGCCATCGTCTTCGGTAGCGGCCTACTTTTTGGTGGGCTCGAATCATTTGGTTTGGTCCGCTACAATAGCCCCTCAATCTTCACCGACGCCGAGCACGAGGTGGGGATTGATAATGAACTTGACCGAACCCAACCAACGGCCGAACGTGGTGGCGACCCGCGGAAAGGACTCTAATGAAGGAGCCATCCTCCAGAGGGCGGCCGAGCTCAAGGAATTCTCCGAAGGTGGCCGAACATGAGAAACGTTAGACGACCGTCCGCTTCAGCACGTGTTGGCAGCACGTGACTTGGCGGGTGGCCGAGCACGAGCTTGGCCGAGCCCAATGGGCGATTCGTATAGTGACAATGCCAACGGAGGTATCTCTTCCGAAGGTGGTCGAGCCCCATGCTTCGCCGAGCTTGGTGGGCAACTCGTGAGGAGACTTCTACCGTTGAGGCTGCCCTCCAGAGGGTGGCCGAGCATGAGCAGATCCTTGAAGGTGGCCGAACGTGGAGCCGAGTGCGGCCATGTCTTTGAACGCGGCCTACCCGCCAGTGGGTACGAACTATTCGATTCGGTCCGTTACAACATTCTTGGCCGAGCCCAACGTGCCACTCTTGAGGAGACCATACCGACGGGGGTCTCTCATCTGAAGGTGGCCGAGCCTGTGCAATCTTCAGGAGGGCGGTCAAGCATGAGAAGGAGCAAGATGAGATGGTCGAGAAGTTTGAAGGATGCCGAGGAGTCAGGAGACAGCCTGAGAATTTGAAGAAGGCCGAACGTGAGTTGGGAAGAGTGTTGAGGAGGGAGAAGAGGAAGGTGAAGGAGGCAGGTGTTGTTTTGAATCTTGAGGCCGATTTGAACATGACCAAGCCGATTCCAGCCCCAGTCACACCCGAGCTCGTCCTTCCATACACTGAAGAGGAGTGTGTACCTCTGTCTCCAGAGGAGTTTCCCGAGAGTGAAGAGGAGATTGAGGAAATTTCTGACGCCGAAGATTAGGGAGGTGATGGAGGTAAGGAGGCAGCTGGGGATGGAGAGAAGGTTTGAGAATGCCGGGTAAGAGCTGTTTGAACGTTGTCAAAGGCGCCGAGGGTGTTACAGACGTCGTCCCCGAGGCTGCTGCAGATGTTGTGCTCGAGGATGTCCCTCAAGTTTGAAGTAGGTATCTTTCTTTAATTTTGAATGGGCTTTTGTTGGACTGGACGGCTCCGAGCATGGGAGTTTTGCCGTACCAGATGTAATAGTTGACGGGGGGTTGGCGCCGAACGATTTACTACGCCGTACCTCCCAGCTTAGGATCTTTCAAATCACTTGTCTTTATTTCGAAGTTTTTAGATGAATGCATGGCTTCCTTTGCAACGTTTTTGTCAATGCCGAGCTTGTCTGATTGCCATCACGCCTTCATATGATATTGTGTGGTTGTCCGTAGCCCCCACTTTGGTTTGGGTTCGGCAGAATAGTTGAAAGTTTTTCATGATAAAAAACGGTTAAGTATAGATATTGCTGCCGAGCTCTGACCAGAGTAGTATGGCCGTAGTAATAGGTCGCCGAACATGGATGTGTTGTAATCTGACAGGATCCAGCCTTGGACTAGTTTTGAGAGTGTGAAGTGCCCCTTTACCAGTGGATGGGGCTCGGCCAAAGTGTCAGCCCCTGGCCATGGTAGAGGAACGTTTGAGAGTAGTGATTGTTTGTGGGTGGTTTGCTCGCCAAATTGCGAGTGTAACCTTTCGGTGGCCGACCATAGTGTCTTGCCAATCCGAGCCGAAACCTGTGTTTCATCAGAGATGTGTGTTTTAGGCTCGGCGGACCATATGTCCGTTTTTTGCTTCTTTGGGCGGCGATGGTGGCCGAAGCAAAAGGCTGAAGAGCCGTTTATAGGTGTGACCGAAGTCATCGTTTGTGTTTGGCAGATGTGCCGAGGGTGAGCTATTTGAGTAAGCCTCGCAGGTCGTCGGGTCTAGCTTCGTGAATTTGGGTAGATGAAAAGTGGATTCCGGCGGCGTGTTGATGATGTGGGAGGTGAAGGGAGAGACGCTGAAATCCTTCAGTTGTCTTTCAAAACCTGGGCGCGGCGGTTTGCCGTGCTCGTCCGTCTTTGATCTCTTGGAATCCCTTTCCTTGTTCTCCTTTGCTGATGCCTTCTCTGCATCCCTGCGTCGAAGCTTTTCTCGCAGGTCCGTCGTTGTTCGGCGTGGGCCGTCGACGGTTTTGTCCTTGTTATGACGGGTTTTGTTGTCTTCGTTTGCACCCTCGGTGCGTACGCCCTTACCATTTCGCCGAGCACGGTGCTCGTCGTCTAAATTCTCAGGTGGAATGTCACCAAGACGTTCAGAGATATGGGGTCTGGTCCGTGCGGAGTCTCGGCTATGGTGCGAAACCGTTGTGCGAGAGAACTCAGCACGACCAGTTGAGTATGTGCTTGTGAATGACTCGGTGTCCCTTGTCCTAGTTCCGTCGTGATGGCTTCTAGAACGATGTGTTCCAGATACGGTGGGTTGCTTGTAGAGGATGATTTCTCTGGTGTCGCCTGGTGCTGGAGTGAAGCCTAGGCGGTCTTTCACGGATCCGCGTTGGCCTCCTTCGTTCTGACGCCCTTGCGGTGGTGGAGGTGGAGGTGGAGGCGGTGTTTGCCCACCTCTACCCCTGTCTCCACCAGATCGAGATGCGGCAGGAGTGGCGTCCTGCTGCATATGTCGCTTCATTTGGGCCACTTCCGCCCTTAGTGCCGCCAGCTCGTTGTCGCGTTCGTCGTCGAGACGCTGCAACAGGCGGATGTAGGCTGAAGCGACGTCGTCCGAGACCGGTGAGAGCCCGGATCCAGGGGCGAGAGAGAGGGACATGTGCCTGTCGACGGTTGGCGTGGAATTGACGTTTCCACCTGCGTCTTTGGCCCCTGAGATGGTGGCGTCCGCTATGTCTCCGCCCATGGTGAGTAGTTTGGTTGCTGTCTTACGGAGGAGCGAGGGAAGTTTGGAGGATGAGAGAGCCGCTGAGATCAGAAGGAATTTCACGTCGGGTTCACCAATTGTGTGGCCCGTGATCCTCCGGTCCTCGATCCTTCGTAGGTGGTTTGATGGTGGGTTAGCTTTCTTCTCCTAGCCTGCACAAGGAACGCACGACTAAGACCTGGCCGGGGGTTGTCCCGGCAAGGCCCTCCGGCGAGAGGATGAGTATAGCGCAGAGAGGAAGCAGAAAGCTCTGGAGAGGGAGTAAGTGTGAGTATTGAGTAGCGTGTACCTGTTAGGGTTACCATCTCTAGGTATTTATAGTGCCTTCTGACTTGCTCTCCAAGTACGATCGCGTGCCTTCCACGGGCCGTGTGACGTCACAATGACATCACGGAATGGATCTGGTAACCGTTTTTGGGGCTGAGCTGGCACACCCATGTGCGCCCGTGATCACCATTTGTTATAACCGCCTCCGCACGTGGGGGACGCGTGACTCAGCAGTCAGCCGTCGTCGGCAGCCAGCCGTGCTCCGCAGGTGGCCGAGCACGTGTCTTGACGAGTGGCCGAACCCAGCGTTCGGCTGAGACCTACATGTGGCCGAGCTTGACATGTGGCCGAACACGGCGGCGACCCGTGGGAAGGAGCCTGATGAATGAGTCGGCCTCCGGAGGTTGGCCGAGCTTGAGAAGTCCTTCGAAGGTGGCCGAACGTGGGCAACGGTGATTGTCCGTCGGTAAGACAAATCAGTGCCCGCTCTCGGACCTCGGTTGTAGCCGAACGTGGAATGACGTACGGCCATCGTCTTCGGTAGCGGCCTACTTTTTGGTGGGCTCGAATCATTTGGTTTGGTCCGCTACAGCAATATTTCTTGTTGTTGACCACAAGGAAAGTCAAATTTCATGACAAGTAAAAATTCCGGATAATCCACTCTTCGTCGTGTTTAGAGGATTACAGTATAGATTACGTTAGAAGGATAATCCTTTAAACTGCAATTTGTTGAGGCCGGGTTTAGGACTCCGTAATTTATGAGGCTTCTCCGTTATTTGACCATTGACTTTCGAATTGCAAAAAAACAAAATCGTTAAGTACATCCGGTTGGGGTTGTTCACGGGGAATGTCCTCCGACGATCAAATCAATAACCAGACTCTCCCCAGTTTTATGGAATGCGCTTGGCCTGGATAGTTCTTAGTCACCGTCTCTCCCTATCGATCTTTGGCGGGATGTATTACTACTGTTGAATATTCTTGCGATGATTCTAACTTTTCAAACTTTGCCTTTGTTGACTGTGCGTATTGCTGAGTGTTATTTATTTCTATCCCCCCGCAATTCATCTTTGAATTAAGGCATCACATTTTGCCTGATGGAAAATGAATCAACAACTGAATTTTTCTACCGAAAACTCGCCGACAGTCCTTATTCTGTTTTCATGATTGTTGTTAAAGGAGGTGGATGGAATATGACACGGAAGATTGCTATAGGTAATACGCCCCACCGGCTAAATTTTTTCACTGTTTCTTTTATGCCAAACAATGTCGAATACAGCAGTCTCACAAATGCTTTTCATGTAGGATTTGGTTCTACTGGTGCGACTATGGTAATTTTGTTGTTCTGCATTATCATCAAGAAACTCAAACAAAGTGAATATGCATTCTTTTGGAAACCTAAGACAGAGAACTACCGAAACATTGAGGCATTTTTGAAGAATTGTGGGCCTCTTTCTCTAAAAAGATACACTTATTTTGACATTAAGAAAATTACCAACTCCTTCATAACTGAACTAGGTCAGGGAGGCTTTGGTTCTGTCTTCAAAGGAAAGTTAGAAAATGGTAACCTCGTGGCAGTGAAGGTTTTGAAAGGGTTGAAAGGCAATGGAGATGAGTTCATTAATGAGGTCGCAACCATTAGTAGAACTTCTCATGTTCATATTGTGACTCTTCTTGGGTTCTGTTTCGAGGGTTCCCATAGAGTTCTCATATATGAGTTCATGCCTAATGGATCTCTTGACAAATTCATTAATGATGGCGGTTCCTTGACACATTGTACCAAATTGGATTGGAAAGCATTGTACCAAATTGCAGCTGGTATTGCCCGAGGGTTGGAGTACTTACACCGAGGTTGCAACACACGAATTTTGCATTTTGACATAAAACCTCATAATATTCTTCTGAATGAGGATTTTTGCCCAAAAATATCTGATTTTGGCCTTGCTAAACTGTGCCCACAAAAACAAAGTATCATATCATTGTCGGGTGCCAGAGGAACGATAGGATACATTGCCCCAGAAGTATTTAGCAGAAATTTTGGTGGGGTTTCACACAAGTCTGATGTGTATAGCTATGGAATGATGGTTCTAGAAATGGTTGGAGCAACAAAGAACATTAGTGTCGAGGTTGATCGTACGAGTGAAATATACTTTCCACATTGGATATACAAGCGTCTTGAGGTAGATGAAGAACTCGGATTGCATAGAATTACGGAGGATGAGGCAAATACAAGTTCAAGGAAGTTGATAATAGTTGGATTGTGGTGCATACAAACTGATCCTTCACACCGACCATCGATGAGTCGGTTGGTGGAGATGTTAGAAGGGAGCCTGGAGTCTTTGCAAATCCCACCTAAGCCTTTCTTGTCTTCTCCCCCAAGAGCACCGGTGGATTCTTCCTCTCCACTCACGTCATGACATTGTGACAATGCATTCATGCTTCTAGGGAAAAGGCAAAATCTCCACTTCCCATGATCACAAAATGTGGAGCTTAATTCCAAAGGATTTTCCTCATGTTGTCAAATCAACAGTACTTTGGTTAGTTCCAAGAAGTGTGAAGCTTTTTTTTTTTTTTATCGGTAAAAGTAGTAGGGAGTATTTTTTTTATCGGCAAAAGTAACATTTTATTAGTGTGAAGCTTTTTTAAAAACAAAAATATTACTATCAGTTAATGTTTGTATACATTTTTTGTGATGATGCTATATGGCAATTTATATCTGCAATTGCACATGATTAATGTACCAATACCTGATGATTTACTTCTGAAGTTTGGTTTTCATGTATCATAGATGTTTGTTTATATCATCTGATACCCCTTGATCAGTTAATGAAATTAGGTATTGAACATTCTCTGTGTGTGTATGGTTGCAGTAACAGACTTTGGCAAGAATTCATACTTTTTTTCCTTTTACACGAGTCTTCCTTGGATCCGGCTATGATGCCCCTGTCCGGTTTTGGGGGCATGCATCCATGCCCCTATTTGCCCTCAACTGTTGGATCCTTCAGTTTTTAATCTCAACCATTGATTGAATTCTTCTCATATTAAGTGTGGTCATATATTGTGGTAAGTGTGACCATATATTATGTTAAGTGTGATCATAGTAAATTTTATGTAAATCGAGTTTGTGTAGTAAGTAGAATTGCAATTTTTTTCGGACAAATCATTAAACCATCTCGTTTTCGTGGGTGCATGGTTTTGATTCAATGGCTGAGATTTACCCATTTTTCAATTTAAAAGTCCATATTTACAGGGGCATCGATCAATGCCCACATACCAACTCAGGGGCATGGAAGACCTTTTTCCGGGGAAAAAAATAAGGAAAATGATCCTCTCTAGTCCTTTAAAGGGGCTGAACGGTCCCATCCGGACCATTTTCGGGCCCTTCCCGAATCCGTTCTGATGATTGGGAGTGTTCATATTTTAAACCTCGTCGATAACATTAAGCACGTCAAAATTCATGTTAATCGGATACCGTTTAATCTGGCTTCGAATTACATTTATCTCAAGAAAAAAATATCGCAACACTAGATAAAAGCCAATGTCCGCCGAGATAAAATGTAATTCGAAACTAGATAACACGATATCTGATTAACATGAATTTTGACGTGCCTAATGTTCTCGATGAGATCTAAATTATCAACAATCCCAATCATTAAAACGGACCCGTGAAAAGCCCGGAATCGACCCAGATTGTAGAGGACGCTGTTCCAGAAAATAATCCGTAACGCCAATAGTTTATCAGAGGACGGGATCAACAAGTAACCGCGTGGTTTCTTTCTCTCTTATGAAAGCATCCAGCTGATTCCAGATGAATTCAAAGGACATATACCTCACTCTTTACTTTGTATCAATTCTCGTACTTAAAGAAACTTGACTTTACACAACAGTCCAACTTTGTTTGGTATACTCTCAGTTAATGACTCGTTCTTTCATGAATGGCCCCACATTTTGTTCAAAGAATGTCTACGTTTTCTAACTTCAAATTCGATTCGAGCCGTCCGTGCCGAGATGAACGGCCGAATCAGCAGTTTTGCACCTACTCGGTAGGGCATCCCCGGGTCCATCGCTAAGAGGCCTTTGGTCCAATTGCATCAAGAGGTGATGAAATACCCTTGTTTCCCAATATTTTTCTAATTGAATTATTATTCTCTCCATATTTTTGGAGTTGTCACTCTTTTTTTATTCGTCAATTACTTTGGTAATTATATAGGAAATACTTTCTATGTGTGTAACAGGAAACAAAGTCATAAATTTATATGAATAAGAAACTAAGAATGTAGGTGTATAAAATTAGGGGTGAGTATGAACTGGATTGATTCAGTTTTAGAGTAAATCAAAAATCAAACCAATCGCTATGGATTACCATTTGGAGAAACAAACAATCCATAAAACTCATAGAATTAACCAAACCAGTAAAATGCAGTTCGGTTTCGATTTTGAATCACAATTCGCTTGAAATTGAGATATCATATAGGGGCTTGCTATTTGCAGCCACTTATTTCCTGAACGTAGCCTGTATATACTATGGTACGCACCTGTTTATAATATGGTACACAGGCTACGTTCAGGAAATAAGTGGCTGCAAATAGCAAGCCCCTATCATATATCTTCATAATCTATGTAAGTAATTAAAATTGAGGAGATAAATTAAACCAAAGCTTATATTGAAACCAATTCAATATATTGAAAGAGAAAATAGGGTGGTGCATGGAATGGAATGAAAGAACTATTGAAAGAGAAGATAATGTCTAGCAAAGAGTGCTTATCGTTGGCTGGGCAAGAAAGAGATTGCTGCAATTTAAGTTTATTTACGTTAGATTTTTATAATAATAGGAATAGGTTCTTTTCATCATATGTAAAAAAATCAGAAAAATTAGTCTCGACAGTGAAGGATAGGGTGGTGGAATGGAGTATTTGATTAGAATATTAATTGACTATAGCTTAACGTATGATAATTTGGTGTATCTAAATTAAATTATATGATTAATTATGTAGGAATAGAGGTGGTGGACTTGTGTATTACATTAGATAACTTATTGATTGTGGCCTAGCTTTATTAATTTGGTCCATCTATATGTTACAAATGTATCTAATACCTATAGATATTTATTAATTTATAAACGGTTTGGATCGAATTGAAACCAAAATCGTTGACATATATCCATAGACCAAACTATTGAATAAGATTATTAATTTTTTTTAAATTGGGACCAAACCGGTTTCACAGTTTTCTTAATTCTCACCCCTATATAAACATAGTGAAAAAATTCATTGTACCGTACAACTATTTGCATCAGTCATAAAGAGTTATGCCAGATGCACACAATTTTGTTTTGATGACTCAAGATGCCAAGTGCACACAATTTTTTATTTCTCCGGTCAGGCTTTAGTCCCTGGAGTCACCAAATCTAGTAATTCGGACTGGACGGTTGATGTGGGCTCTATTTGTGAAAAACTCCTTTTTTGGAGCGTTTCTCTCCGATTTCTTGTTGGTTTTTGTTGGGATTTTGTTCGTTGATTTTGGGATTCGGTTGTTAGAATGCTGGCTGATGATCAAGGGATCGCCATGAAGGTTTGTGTGAGGCTTTGGAGTGAAAAGCTTGTAAATCTAGACCTCCTAGTTATTGTCTCTTTTTGAGATTAATAACCCTCTTTGATTGTATGTTTATTTCGTATGAATGAAATCTCCTACCATTTTGGCAATTAAAAAAAAAAAGAAAAAAAGCTCAAGATGTCAAGTGAACAACTTTTCATTGCCTATGCACCAAATTAAATTATTGATCTCCCAAAGTCCTAAAGCCTAAAATTTACGGAGGGACAATTTTGTAATCACACAAAGCAAAGACCATATATATGTTAGTTCCCCAGTCAGAGTCTAATGTTTGATGAATTCAAACACAACATTTTTCCACCATGCCCCAATCTCTCTCCTTCTTCCTCCTCCTCCCTCTCTCCTCCCTCTTCTTCTTCTCCAACACCTCCCATGGCAACTCGCTCGCTTCAAACTGTCCCTCCAACGAGTGCGGCGGTGTGAAAATCAACTACCCTTTCTGGCTATCGAGCGACGCAACCTCCTATGGTCAATACTGTGGCTACCCTGGCTTCAATCTCACTTGCTCGGATGATAGAAATACCATATTCAACCTCCCAGGGGAATCCTTCTACGTGAAAAACATAAGTTATTCCGATTATACCCTCACCCTCGTCGACGTAGAAGTCTCCGGCCAAACATGCCCCCGGGCGCGTCAAAACGTCACGATCCAAACAATATTGCCCCAGCTGTCATACAACAGTACTCTAGACTTGAACCTTAGTTTTTACTACAATTGCAGTGGCTTAGGAACCGGTGTTCTTCCCATACCGTGCTTATCGTCCGGTGAAAATGAGTCCTACGTTTTTGTGGTGGGGAAGGAGCCGGAGGGGTCTGATTTTGATAATTGGTACAATTTTTGTGAAGACAAGGTGGTGGTGACGGTGATGGAATCTGAGATCAATGATCAGTCGACTAACGGTTTGGTTTGGGGTTTTGAAGAGGCTGTGAAGGACGGGTTCGTGCTCAATTGGCGGCGGGCGGCGGCGTGGTGCCGGGCGTGTGAGGCGTCGGTAGGGCGGTGTGGGTTTAACATAGTGGACGAGGACTACTTGTGCTTTTGCTCCGGTGGATCCACACGCATTAACGATACTTGCAAAGGTATGCCGATAAATAGAAAAAAAGGTCTGTCGTTTTTGGTTTATTTTAAATTTAAAAGGATTGGGATAATGAGAGAAAATTATTTACGGCTCAGCCATGAACAAGTTATTTACAACAGCAACCAATCGCGACCGTGCAAAGTGTTCTAAACGGTCTGGATTTTAATGAAACTCTTTCCCAAAAAAGTTTTACTCTTCCCCTGGAAAGTAACATCCAGACCGTTTAAAACACTTTTGGACGGTCGCGATTGGCTCCATAAATAACTATTCACGATTCTGCCGTTAAAAAGATTTTCTCTTGT
The DNA here is from genome assembly GCA_018127125.1 of Rhododendron griersonianum. Lineage (NCBI taxonomy): Eukaryota > Viridiplantae > Streptophyta > Magnoliopsida > Ericales > Ericaceae > Rhododendron > Rhododendron griersonianum. The sequence continues at coordinate 24,981,731 of CM030799.1, forward strand.
TTTTATAGTGGGGTGATCAGATTTTAGTAGGAAACCAGGGATCCTGTGGGGTGGGTTATCCTACAGGGCTGTAGAGTCGTTGATCTGGTTATCTATTTCGGCAATGGACGGCTCGTATTTTAATTTGAGCTATGGACGATTTTTATCAATAGAAATTTGAATTAAATCCGAATCATCGATGTCAAAATAAACGACCGGATCGGCTGTCGTACAGCCTTTGCAGTGTGGGCTGCTTACAGGATTTCCAAATTTTTTTAGTAGGTATTTTAGCTTATGAATCTGGTCATTCTGAATTCTTTTCGTAGTTTAATCACAATTTCGTGGATAAGTGGGATCTGGTGATAATTGTCAAAACTTTATCCCATTACGTAGGCCCCACATTTGAACGAGGAAGTTTTTGTTTTGTTTCTTTTCAATGGTCTGGGGTGGTGTCGGGACAACCTACGCACACCTCATCTAAATCCCCTCTTGTCTGGTCACGCATCCAATCCATATCGAGACTAAGAAAATTTTCAATGCAACAGTTATTTCAATTTATTTGTAACGTCTCTCTCAAATGAGGTGGTACCTATACATACATGTGGCCCACATTATGTAAGAAAGTGTTGCATATAACTTCTTCGGGACTGGAATTTACAATAAATTACTTTTTTCTGTTCTAATTCCAAAAAGCGAATTCTAATCAATTTGTGAAGAGTAAACCCACAAACCATCCTTTAGAGTTGTTTAGTAGGTCCCATATAGTAACCCAATGCAGTGAGAGCTACCCTGTGTCCAGGTCGTCGTATCCAAGTGGCAAGTGGAAAAGCAGCAGGCGATATTTCAGCATCTCTATTGATCACTTTTATTTGTGCCATTCTGTGGCATCCCTATGGGGTGTGTGTCTAGAGTAATCTCAGATAAAAAAAGATCTAACTTGGGTAACGACATGACGGGGTTTGTTCGTTTTGGATTTCAAAATCCCTACGCACGGTCTCTTATAAATTTTCTTTATCTACTCTCTCTACTCATTACTCTCAAAAATCTCCCTCTTAAGAATAGTTTTCTGTGTGGTTAACTCCAACGGCATTACCGATTGAGTTATGTGTTACAACTTACAATGTCAGTAGCAAAAACGGATGGGTCCACTCTCTTGAAAAACAACAGAATATTCGTGGCTTATCCATAAGGACTTTGTCTTGAAAAATTAGAACCAAGTGCTGAAGGACATAACCGTTGGGCTCGGCCTGGCTCCAAGTCCATTTCAAAATGGCAAACCTATTCAAAGCCCATTATTAACTAGCAAAGCTTTTCGGCTCCAAATGTGCTTAGATGTACACTATAGAACATGGCTGATGTGTTATTAATATTGTACCATACCGGGTGGTACATCCCGTTTTTGGAAGAAAACACTACCTCGGTTAGAGAGAAATAGGGGGCCACCAAGGTCTCCAAGTCTCCTTGCAAGGAAAAAGTAGACACAGGAGGCCTGCGTCTCGTCGTTGAATTTCAATTCAATGCTAGCGGCTAGCCAGTTGGTTCACTAATGTTTAAAACTCATTCGTATGTCCGGTAATTGAAATATCATTCTCGAGTTTCAAATTCCGGCAATTGCACATATTATCATTCTCGAGCTTCAAATTCATTAGCCTCCTCATAAATAAGACCTTGTGTTCGCAATGTTTTTTATCAACACATTGCCTACACCTTAAGTCCATAGAGTGTAGGTGTCAGTTTCTTGGGCTATATGATGAAGTATACGGTGTCCAATACACTTTCAGGTCAACCCAACTTTATTCCTATTAAGGCCTTGTTCTTCTAAATGTTTTGGCGTTTTGTCTTTATTTAATTTTTTTTTTCACGTTTGTTAGTTTTGCGCCAAATTTTTATGGATTATTGATTCGTCTCGACGAGAAAAATCGGAAAATCCAAAAATGTTTAATTTTACCCAAATAAATTTGGAAATATCTAAGATAAAGCCCCAAAAGTCAACTTTTTGGGCTTTTTCTTGGATATTTCAAAAAATATTTGGGTAGAAGTAAAAAAAAAATTATTTTTCCGATTCCTCTGGTTGAGATAAATCAATAATCCATAAAAATTTGGCGCAAAACTAACGAATGCGATTTTTTTTTTTTGAATAAGGACAAAATGCCAAAAAAAACCCCAAGCCTAAGTTTATTCCCATCATCGGCTTTCGTTCCTATGGGTTTTGACTCCTTTGAGCTTCAAAGTGTCTTCAGGCACGGTCAAAATCAAGACCGTTGACTTGAGAAGAAGTTTGACCGACCAATCACACTACGACACGTCGACACGTGGAGGGGTTGTGAGATTGACATGTGGCTAGCAACTGCCACGCAAAGAGAGGTTTGGTGCCATGCGGCACGAGATCGGCCCCGCGCAGCTGAACAAGCTCGCGAGGGTAGAGAGGCCCACAAGAGCCATTGCGAGGGCAGATAGGCCCACAAGGGTCCCGCGACATAACAGGGTCCCGCAGCATGGGTCCGCGGACCGACAGGGTCCGTGACAGGAAACGGAGGTTTCGGTTTCTGCCTATAAATACCAGTGCTGGTATTCAGTGAGGAGAGGATGGACAAGAGACAGAGATAGAAAGAAGGAGGATCTCCTCCAGAGAGAGATAGACACATACACACACAGAGAAAGGAAACAGACAGATTTCTAGAGAGAGAAAGCCATCTCCTCTAGAGAGAGCAGATAGACTTCTAGAGAGAGAGTCATCTCCTCTAGAAAGAGAAGACAATTTTCAGAGAGAGGGAGAGACCATCTCTCTGAGAAGATGGAACTACGTTTGACCTGATTCCCGGTACATCGGGATACGTAGGCAACCCAAATGACTTGGGCTCGGTCACACATTTCATGCCTCCTCCTCGACCCCTCTAGATCACCCCTCTCTTCTCATTCCTAATCATCAACCAATTGCACCTCTTCAGCTCACGTAGATTCACACGTCAGCTAACCCTACAAGAACACGAACCTACAGTGTCAAGTAAATCCTTGCAGACTTGCAGCACAACATATCCTCCATCCTCGGCTCCCGAACTGCATAGTTGGTAGCTATCAACACGACCATGGAGCTTGTACGTACTGACCTTGCCATCTAGCTTAGCTCGCCTCAAAGCAAGAAATACAGAAACAATGATCGATCATTGGGACTAGGTAGCAGTTGGAACATAGCCTCCACGGGTATAAAACACGCAAACAAGCACTTTTGGAGTTGAATCTGGAAACACCGCGTATGGGATTTTATCCGAAGGCGAAAGTACATCAATACCCCCTCAACTATCACTTTTCCATGTAGACCTCCTCACATTTAAAAGCGCCCATACATACCCCCTCAACTACTGAAAACAAAAAAAATGCTAACTCCGTTAACGAAATGGAGGAAATGACTAAGATACCTGAGGCGAAAGTACATAAACACCCCCTCAACTATCACTTTGTTCCACGGAGACCCCCTAACATTTATATTATACCCTTATTCTATTAGTCGTTGTTCTAATCGTTTTTTTCGTTTTATACAATTTCTTTTTTCCTTACATCAATCATTTTAAAGAGAACCTTCTGTATATAACCATAAAAAATAGCACGAAAACCGTGGCGCGACGGCGGTAGGTGCCGCGATAGTTCTTTTGCTGATAAGAAATAAGAAGGGAAGAAGACGAGGGAAATGATAGAGGTGTGGGAGAAGAGAAGTCGAGGAGAATGGTGGTGGCAGTCAACGGCAGCTGCTGCATTGCTTTTCCCATTTCTATTTTTTTAACTTTTCTTTAGAGAGAGTGTGTGTATGTATTGGAGGAGAGAGAAAAAAAGGTCACCGGAACCAGTGGTTAGTCGGTTAGGGTATAGAGAGAGAATAGCTTAAATGGAGAGGAAGAGATTACCTGTGATTGAGAGGGGGGAGGAGAATACAATCCTTTTAAGTTTTAATCCAACCATTGATTTTGATGGTTAAGATGAAGTGTTTTTTTAAAAAAAATTGTGTGGGTGAAGCCCTTTCTGATCCTTTTTTTGGCTGATTTCACGCGGGTACCCTTAAAATCACGTTTTGAACACATTGAGCGGCTCGGATCATCAAAATTCGATCGGGAAAGGGAGGTCCTCATTTTATTAAAATGAGGTGGTCCTTATTAGAAGGGGACTCTCTCTCTCTCTCTCTCTCTCTCTCTCTCTCTCTCTCTCTCTCTCTCTATATATATATATATATATATATATATATATATATATATATATATATATACACACACACACACAGTCAGGATCCTATGAGGGATCCCTTATAGCCTTACCGTAAGGGACTCCCCTTTCCCTTATCGAATTGCGACGATCCGAGCCGCTCAATGTGTTCAGAACGTAATTTTATGGGTACCCGCAAAAAATCGCCCAAAAAAATGATCGGGAATGGCTTGATCCGAGTAGTTTTTCATAAAAACACTATAAATGCATTTTATGCAAAACTGTATAATATATACGACCCAAAGTTTCAAAATCTGTTTGCTGATTTTGAGTTTTGATTGGAGGCTGTTTGTAGAGAGAAGAAAGAGAAGAGTTAAAGGGGGTATATGTATGTAATGCAACAAGGTTATTTTTGTCCGATTTATGGATGAAGGGGTTCATCACAAACGGTTTAGAGACGGAAGAGTGTCACTTTGGTAACGGAGATTAGTTGAGAAGGTTTGTATGGGCGCTTTTAAATTTGAGGGGGTCTTCGTGAGAAAAAAATGATAATTGATGGGGTATTTATGTATTTTCGCCTTATCCGAAATGTCTATAATAGTTGGGAATGCATTTTCATAGGTCAAAATCATAGTATTTAAAAACGACGTTGAAAATTGCTATAAACGCGTTCTGAAATATTCTTTTGCACCATCAAAGAGTATCCGTCAATCTCAAATGTTCACATACTAATTACTATACTACCGTACATATATTGGAGCAACAACGAGAATAGGCCAAGACTCCATCGAGCGGATGTGATAGGTGCCGAATGGTGCAAAGATAAAGACTTATAACTTCTCAAACTCCTAAGTAATTTTTGTTAACCTGTTCTTTTTGGTGGATCATAAAATGCATTTTAGATGACACGGGCAGTGGCAGAGGCAAGATTTGTACTCACTGTCCGAATCACATATATTTCCATATTAGTAACAAGAAAAATATAGTCCATAATATATACTGCCACTAGCAAGTTTTGAAAGAAAATTGATTTTGTGCTCCACTTTTGTACGCAAGTGCTCCACTTTGTCATTAAAAGTGGAGCATCAAAATCAACATCCTTTTGAAAAAGAGATGAGATTGTGTGTATTACGTAAGTGTTATTTAATATTGTACCTACGACAAAAAAATGATTGATAATTTGAAACTTTAGGAGTTTCATTTTTGTACACATATATAGGGACTGCATGAACTCTTTTCATTCAAGAGACTTGCAGAAGTCGATTCTATAAAAAAAAAAATTCAAATTTACCTCAAAAAGTAATATGATTAGCAGGAAGTATTTAGAATTGTGCAGGAGCCCGGGAACTCCGGCTCGGTGCACCCCGTACGTCCGGCCCTGAACATGGGTGTCAATATCTTACGTCTGTCACACAGGAAAAAATTCAACCCAAAAATATCCCCAGACGAGCGAAATAGTCGTCTAAAACATTAGCAGCCTTTACCTTTCTCTGTCAAAACTAACTGCTTATACATTAACAATTTCCTAGACTCAGTCTCGTTTCCATCACTTTCCTCCTATTTTCCTTCGGGTATCCATCCCTTTCCACCCTTTTGACAATCATTCTTATTTCCACCAATCCAATCCTCACCATATTAACCAAACCATACCTCCCCCACCCCCCAACCTCCCCATCTCTAGACATGCATTCCCCATCCTCCGTCGCCGCCGCCGCCGCCACCACCATCACCGCGATATTACTAATCCTCGTCTCGGTCGCGTTTTCACCATGTTACAGCCAAGAGGACGAGCTATACTACACCTGCGTTCACAACTTCAACTTCAGTTGCGGCCAAGCCATCCAAAACGTTAGCTACCCCTTTTGGGGAGGCGATCGCCACCGACTCTGCGGCCACCCATCGTTCGAATTGAAGTGCCGAAACAATGAGTACCCAACTATCGAAATCGACAACCGGGATTTTCGCGTGCTAAGAATCGATCAATCCAAAAATACAATGACTCTCGCTAGCTTAGACCTCTGGGAAAGTTATTGCACTCAGGAGTTGCATAATATCACGTTGGATGACAAATTGTTCACTTATGGGCAAACCAACCGGGTCCTCTTTTTATTCTACAATTGCACGTCAGAAGCGACGACAATTGAAATTCCACCTACTTTTCCGTGCGAAATAGGTGGTGTAGAGAGCCATGGGATCTACGCAGACGAGACGCTTTTTAATGCGTTTAAGAATAATCTCTCCACCTCGTGTACCAAGAGTGTTGAAGTGCAAGTTTTTCGGGAGACATTGGACAAACTTCTGGTTCCGGAAAAATCATTGACGCTTCAAGAGGTGTTGCACGGAGGGTTTGAGGTGGAGTATGATGTCGATAAAGCCGGCTGTGCGAGGTGTGAGGTTTCAGGTGGGATTTGTGGATCCAATTTGAGCGAGTTTGCTTGTCATTGCCGCGATCGTACTGATCCCGCGACCTGTCAAAATACTGGTATGCAGCCCTTTTACTTTGTCACCCGCTTATTTCAGGTCATAGGCTATGTATGATTGAGTGTGAGGGGCTTCGCTATGCTTTTTTCGGAATCGGTGTTCGTGATATTCTCCCCGTACTGTTACACCGCACTTGATCATACTATAAACAAAGCAATAGTGCCCAATCCCATGTAAAAATAACAGAGGAATTGGGAGAGCGTATACAAATTGGGTCTTTTTTGAATGTCTATAGTGCCAGTATTGGCTTCTTCTCCGTGATGAAGTTTTCGCTTGTATAGTGAAAAACTCATCATATAGTATAGAAAGCATGATCTACTAGAGGTAAATAAATAAATAAATAATCCGGACTACCCTGTAAGATAAATCCACTGATGTCCGCTAATGCAATAGGGAGCAACCACGTCAACGATTCTCAGAAAATTGCAGACATATTACGTAGCTGCATTAATGCTTCATATGTGTGTTCAGCTTTATCACGCAGCTAGGTATGATATGGCTACATTTTCTGAGAATGGCTAACATGGCTACTCCCTGATGGATTACCGGGTAGCCCGGACAAAACTTTTTCTCATTCTATTGAAGTCCTTCCTGCAACTATTTTACTGTCTTGCACTATTTTGAAAAATTGTAGTAAAGAAAAGAGGGCCATCATCAATTTCCAATGAAGTTTTGGCTACATTAGTTAATTCTTTTTGTTGACCACAAGGAAAGTCAAAATTTCCACTCTTCGAAAGTTCACATCATCTAATCTTCAAAAAATTCAGATCATCCAATCTTTTGAACTTTGAATTCCAGGGGTAAACCCCATCAGGTGTGTACCTGCAGGCATCTTTTGACTATTTTTTTGATCCGATCTTATGACTATTCTCTATCCTTTATTTGAACCAGTCAATTTTTCCATCTAAGAAAATGCAAGGAATATGCCTTCTCTTCATTTCATCGTCAGCTTCCAAATTGTCAACTTTGTTCCTGCATTTCCCATTGACAACATCCAGTTTCGGATGGGCTTGCAATTTTGTTTTCCACGCTATTCCTAGACAATGTCTCAACAATTCTTGCAATCCAGGGCAGAACCAGGAATTTTAATTTGCGGTATCGGAGACTAGAAATGTAAGTTAGATTATGTACGCGTGATGTTTTGAAGTAGTTTAGCACAAATTACGGGTTTTATTGTGCGGTCAAAAAAGTAAAAACTACTGAAAGTAAGAAATAGAATTCATAAGATAAAAAGAACTTTGGGAACATAATTGAAATTTGAAGGTAATTGAAGAAAACAAGATCAACTCTTCTTTGTGTTTAGAGCATTACAGTGGAAATTACGTTAGAATGATAATTCTTTATAGAGAATTGATATTCACACTCTCTTTTTTATTATCTACACTCTCTTTTTGTTTTTTAGTGCTGAAAGTATAAGTTTTTTTTTTTTTACTAAAAGACAAAAAAGGATGTGTGGATAACAAAAAAGGAAGTGGATATCAATTTCTTCTTTATACTACAATTTGTGGAGACCGGGTTTAGACTCTGTTTTGTATGAGGCTTTTCTTCAAATTCCCACTCAGAAGATGAAAGCCTTGATCCTTAACTTTCGACCTGTGAAAGAAAAAATCGTTAGGGAGTCGACTGGGAATGTCCTCCGACGATCAAGGCAGTAACCAAATTCTCCCCAGTTTCATGGAATACACTTGGATAGTTCTTACTCACATTCGATCTTTGATGGGATGTATCGCGATTGTTGACTATTCTTGTGATGAGTCTGATTTTATAAATTTGACTTTGTTGGATGTGCATATTGCGAGTGTTATTTTTTTCTATCCCCCCACAATTCAACACTGCAGGCATCACATTTTGACTGATTTTTATGAATTACCAACTGAATTTTCCTATCGAAAACTCGCCGACTGTCCTTATTCTGTTTTGATGATTGTTGTTACAGGGAATGGACGGGACGTTGGACGGAAGCTTATTATAGGTAAGACGCCCCGTCGGTTAAATTTTTTCCCGGTTTCTCTTAGGCCAAACAATGTCGAACACAGCAGTCTCACAATGTTTTTCATGTAGGATTTGGAGCGTCAGGGGGTACTCTCCTCATCATGGGTGTTCTTTTCTTTCTGCATCAACGCCGGAACAAGAAACGTTATGATACTCCGTCTTGGATCCCTCGAAACATTTCTTCTTTTCCCTCTTCAGCGACGGATCCTGAGCAGGCCGGCGCTATCTACGGAGTCCATATTTTTAAGTACAGTGAACTCGAAAAAGCCACGGGCAATTTCAATTCTGAAAAGGAACTGGGAGATGGAGGATTCGGCACGGTATACCAAGGTAATACCGGAAACAAAACATCCCCTTAACACGAGAAAAAAATTACTTGTATGCGTACCAAGATTTTAAATGACGGCATCAGGACTCGGAAACATAATGGTCATTGTATACCCGTATCGGGAGTGTCAAACGATACATAACGAGAATCGGTTTTAGTGATTGTGAAATTTTAAAAACACCCCTCCCCCAATTTCCTAGGATAGAATAGATTAGGATTAACGAATGACAAAAAAAAAAAACAAACAAACAAATTTTAAAAACAAATTTGACCAAAAAAAAATTTAAGTGCCTAAATAACCTGTAACGGTCATGCATCAGTCGTAAACCGGTCCGTAAATTGGAAAGGACCGACACGCAACGGTAACCCGCCGTTACACACATGGTTTTCAATCTGACCGATAATGGGGTGCAACGGTATTGGAAGGCAGAAATACCGTTACGTTACTATGGCGTGAACTGTAATCTCACCCTCTTATCGGTATTGTGTAGTACAATTTTATGTGTGTGTAGATATTGGTTATCTGTTGACAGCCAATGTGCCATGTACTTGACTAGGTAAGCTCAAAGACGGGCGCGACGTTGCTGTCAAGAGATTGTACGAGCACAACTTCAAGAGGATGGAGCAATTCATGAATGAAGTCGAGATCCTCGCCAGGCTCCGACACATAAACCTAGTATCCCTTTACGGGTGCACCTCGCGCCACTGCCGCGAACTCCTACTCGTGTACGAGTACGTTCCAAACGGCACGGTCGCAGATCATCTCCACGGTGACCGGGCCAAACCAGGGTCGCTCTCGTGGACGACTCGATTGAGCATTGCTGTTGAAACTGCCAACGCGTTGACTTATCTCCACCATTCCGACGTTATTCACAGAGACGTGAAAACCAACAACATTCTCCTTGACAACAACTTTTGTGTTAAAGTAGCGGATTTTGGTCTGTCGCGCCTGTTCCCAACCAATGTTACCCATGTCTCCACTGCTCCACAGGGTACTCCCGGGTACGTGGACCCCGAATATCATGAATGCTACCAGCTCACAGACAAGAGCGACGTTTATAGTTTTGGGGTTGTTCTGATTGAGCTCATATCATCGAAACCTGCCGTGGACATCACGAGGCATAGACACGAAATCAACTTATCCGCTATGGCTATGAACAAGATCCAGAACCATGCGTTGCACGAGCTCATCGATCCATATCTGGGATTCGAAACCGACTTTAAGGCGAGGGAGATGATAAGTGAGGTGGCAGAGTTGGCATTTCAGTGCCTGCAAAGTGAGAGGGATATGAGGCCTTCTATGGAAAAGGTGCTGGAAACTCTGAAGGGAATACAGAGTGAGGATTGGAATCTGAGAAAACCAGAGGAGATCGAAATCCCATCCGATGAGCTGGTGCTGCTGAAGAGTGATCCGCCGACACTTTCGCCAGATTCTCTAGCCAAGAGTTCGATCGCTCGTGGGAGCAATTCGAGATAGATGTACATGCCAATTAGGTGCAGTATCGGCGCTCATAAGGTCGTCTTTCGGGCGGCCGGGATTTCTTGAATGTTTTCTTTTTTCTAGTTCTAGGAATGTCCATAAGTTACATATTTGTTGTTTTGTTTCATTAAGGTTACTGCATTGACAATCTTGAATTTATTGATCGAAACACATTAACACAACCTTCAGCATTACGAAGGGAGAGGAAAACAGAGGAAATCCAAGCCCATGCAAAACTACCCTCGCGATGTAAGGATCTTTTCTTTATGCCACAAGTAAATGAACGTCTCGGCCAGACTAATCAGAAAATCGATACATGTGTTGTTAGTATTATTGTCGAAACGATTTTATCATGAAATGAGCAGCAAAACAAACTGCAAATGCATTCGTACTAGAAATGTTGAGAAAATGGACTGCCTATGCAGTCAAGTATATCTTTGGTGGTTATCTAAATCTAATAAGTATATTACAAAAATTCAGAAACGACGAACAAAAACACAAAAACCAAAACCTTGAAAAAATTTAGGAAGAATGGGGCTATCAGGTCGCATTTATAAATTCAATTTCATCGTAATTGGAGGAAATCTCAATAACCTAGGCAAACTACCAGGCAGGAATTTCCTTGCAAACAAGAAACAAACGCTAGTTCTCTTCCCATTGTACTCACATTTGCTCCCACTCCTAAACCTCTCCCACAACCCATTGTCCACATGTTTTCTAGCAAAGGGAAATGGATGGATTCCACCCTTCGACCAATCTACCCAAGTCACACTCCTATTCGAATTCTTCTCCCCAGATCTCATATTCACAAATGTTGGCAAGTAATGCTCGTCTCCATAGCATTTGACTGATTTACACACTCTCTTGAAAGTCGGAAAATATACGCTGTCGGAGATCACCTCGACGGCAAGGTCGCGGTCCATCTCGAACCACTGCGACCCCTTTCGCCATTGCTCCTTGGCGATCACCGGGCTTAGTCGGTGTTTGTATCGACCGCGGCCGGTGGGTCCTGGTAAGTCGTAGACCTCCACGTAGGTTTGGTTGGAGCCGATGAGGTAAGAGTAGACGGTGAGGAAGTTGTACAGGGGAATGCAAGACTCGGAGAGGAGAACGAAACGCTGGTTTGAGTGGTCGAGCAAGGCGTTTGCTAACAGGCGGCGCTCTGCTTCGACCATGTTGAATTTTCCCCACTGTACTTCCTGCATTATTGAACAAGATTGTCAATTACTAGTAGTCATATTTTGATCGATTGAAGTGTGCGTGTCCGGTGGTGTAGCCAGAATTTTGCATAGAAGCCAGTCAGAATTCAAATGTGGGCTATGGGGGGCCAGGGCTATCCCCAATTTAGAAAAACCTATAATTACCTAAGATTTTTTTCACATACACTACATGTTTGGCCCCATAATTTGTCATATACAAAAGAACTTTAACATGAGTTACATGGAATTGGAGGTTCAAGGATTCGAATTTAGAAGGAAACATCTATCAGAATGGTTCACGTGGATTTGGTCAAGAGCATCTTAACCAATATTGAGGATTCATAGCTCGTTGTAAGAAACTCTCTGCATCCGGGGCTTGATTATAGATCCTTCTTCCCTCTCGTTATTTTTCTCCTACATTAGGGTTTTTTCCAGCATACACGTTTGTTATGTTTGCTTAGTTAAATAGTTATTATCTGCATTCATGAATGATGGCATAGATTTTAGGTGAAATCAATTTGCGATTTCCTTTACGCTGACCATCTTTACGATGTGAATTAGCACAAGAATTTGGCGAATTCCTTTACGCTGACCATCTTTACGATGTGAATTAGCACAAGAATTTGGCGAATGATAACGTATTGTGAATACGTTAGTGATTAGTTTTCTCGGATGAATGGGAAGACTTATATAGCATGAAGTATTAAACAAGGTTAGACAATAGAATTTGAACAAAGTCTTAGTCCTGTATGGCGTGCTTGTCTGATGCCAACGTTAATGAAAAGTACATACAAGAGGTAAGGTGCACATTACAAAAAAATTCATTTTGTCGAAATGTCAAGTTTAGGAAATTTATGTGTGAAATATTACTAAGGAAATTAAGCGTTGTCGACGTGTAGGACATGTGGTAAAATGGGGAGAGGCCAGACGAATATGGTAGAGAAAAGTGTGTTACAACTAATGGTTATATATGCATATGCGCAGTTATTAATATCAGAATTACAGAGATTAAAAGAACCCGAGACCATATGGCATCACAACAAGGAGCAAGCAACCCAAAGGGGAAACCACACTCCCCGGGCAATCACATGCCGCCCAGACCCCATAAGACAGGATTGGCAAGAGGCCGAACCGGAAACATCCTAAACCCCACCCCTTCCTCCTAAAAGGCAGCCCAAAAAGAAAAATACTAATCGTCCCTTCTCGGCCAACATGGCTCTGTATCGCTCTTCGTCAATTTCCTTCATTTGAGCAATCTTACTAATGACTTCCCTTTCATCACCATCATAACCAATTCCAAGAGTCTTATCAATATCCCACACTGCTTGAGCCTCACTTAGAATCTGTTGTTGATCCCCTCTGAAGAAATAGATAAAGAAATTACAGCTGCTGCCGATTTAGGTTTGTGTCTTTGGAATATATTTTTCCTCTCCTACAGACTGATTTATGTTGATGAAGTACTTAAAACCCTGTTCCGTTAAAGTTCTTATTAAGTACTTATTTTTTGTTTTACGAGACAGGTTATTCTCTCACAATACATCATCTTTTAATTCAAAAAATAAGTACTTTGGGTAGCTTTGTGACCATGTCGGGGGACTTCTTTTTAAGAGGTATCATGTACAAACCTAAAACGAGAATAGGGAGAGATAATATGAACTCGAAGAGTTTCATTAAAATTCGGACCATGCAGAACACTTTTGGATAGTCGCGATTGATTGATGCTGTAAAGAAGTTCACGACTGAGCCATGACTAAATTTCTCTCTAAAAAAATTGTGGAAGGGAGTGTAGAAACTTTATATCCATCTCAAAACCAATTGGCAATGAGTGGAGAGGTCCCAAATGTTATTAAGTGATCACTCATTCCACTCCCAAGCAATGTGGGAATTCTATTTCCTTAACATCCCCCCTCACGTGCAGCCGCGCGTGCAGCCGCGTTTGAAGTCTGTCACGTGTGGCCACTTTTGGGTCCTATCATCGTGCAGCCTTTTTGCTGGTCTATCATCGTGGGGTGTGGATTGTAAATTTTTTTAAAATGTGGGGTGGAACGGGCCCCGCTCTGATACCACGTAGAAACTTTATATCCATCTCAAAACCAATTGACAATGAGTGGAGAGGTCCCAAATGTTATTAAGTGATCACCCATTCCACTCCCAAGCAATGTGGGACTCTATTTCTTTAACAGGGGGTGTGACCGTGTGAGGCAAGTTGCAAAATTAACAGGGAAAAAAAAAACAGAGTAGCAATTACTTACCTTGCTAGGGATTCTTGTGCCATAGAAAACTGAATTTCTAGGCGCTGTGTCGTTAAAAGATAGACTGGAATGGACATAGATGAAGTATTTCCCTTTATGCCCTTCAAAGAACTTCTCCCACAGTGGCGCCAGGGGCAAATCCCCTCTTGTCAAAAACAAGAAGGCAACCTTTGGGACAAGCTGGAACGGAGCTTGGGGGATACGAGGAACCGTTGAAGCTCTCCGCATTAACTCTTCATCTTCCACTATTTCATGATCGCTGAAGGAGCTTTCCCTCTGACTGTAATTGGCAATTCTTGGTGTGTCCAGAGTCGGAGGAGCCTCGAGAGGCGACGGGATGTTGTAGAAGAGTTTGTTGAGCTCGTGGTTGAAGGGAAAAAAGCCATTGAGGTAGGAAGTACATGTGATTCCAATGGTTAAACCAAGAGTAAAGAGAATCAAATTAGTGATGAGGCTGGAATGATGCATCAAGGAAATAAATGGTACTTGAGCCAAAATGAAGGATCCATATAATATAGAATAGGACAAGAAGTTGGGACAACCCAAAAAATAGAATGGTGGACCAATAATTTGGGAGGGAGGGAGTAATTTGTAATTGGTTACATGTAAATAGGGCTGCAAACGAGCCGAGCCGAGCCGAGCTTCGGCATGTTCAAGCTCGGCTCCGTCATTTATAGGGAGGCTCGAGCTCGGCTCGAGCTCGAATCGAGCTGGAAAATATGGGCTCGAGCTCGGCTCGTTAATCATTAGCAAAGCTCGAGCTCGGCTCGTCTAAACTCGGTAGTATACAAACGAGTCAGCTCGGCTCGAGCTCGAGCTCGTTAAAAAAAAAATACATATATATATACCCCCAGATCAAAAAAAAAAAAATTACATATATATATATATATATATATATATATACCCGGCTCGCGAGCCGACTCGAGCCGAGCTCATCGCAACTCGAGCTCGGCTCTTTTATGAAACGAGCTGAGAATGATGGCTCGAGCTCGTTCGTTTGCTTGATGAACCGAGCTCGAACGAGCCGTTAGCGAGCCGAGTCACGAGCCGCTCGCGAGCGGCTCGGTTCGTTTGCAGCCCTACATGTAAATACCCCCTTCCACTAATACAGCTATAAGTTATTGCAGTCTCAGACTCTCAATTTGACTAGCAAACCAACTTGAGAACCATTTTTCTCTCATCTATAACAAATAACCGGGGCCTCCTTTTATTCTACAACTGCACATCAGAAGATAGGAGATCTATTCCGAATAATTTTACGTGCAAAATAGGTGGTATAGAGAGCGTTGGGTTCTATGCAGACGAGACGCTTTTTAATGAGCTTGAGAATTCTCAGTGCACCATGATATCATGTAACCAGAGTGTTGAAGTGCAAGTTTTTCGGCAGACCGTGGCCGAAGTTTTGGAAAAATCATTGACGCTTGAAGAGGGGTTGCGCAGAGGGTTTGAGCTGGTGTATGATGCCCATATTGAAACCGCCTGTGCGAGGTGTGAGGGTTCAAGTGGGACTTGTGGATCGAATTCGAGCGAGTTTGCTTGCCATTGCCGCGATCATACTGATCCGGCAACCTGTCATAGTAGTACTGGTATGCAGCCCCTTTACTTTCTCATCCGCTTATTTCAGGTCATAGGCTATGTATGATTGAGTGTTAGGGCCCTAAGCAGTACGGGGCTTGGCTATGCTTCTTTCAAAATCGGTGTTATGTGATACTCCCCGTACTGCTACACCGCACTTGATAATACTCCCTCCGTTCCTAAATGAGAGTCCCTCTTTGGAATTTTAACTTTTTTAGGGGACATATAATCATTACACCGATTTTCCACCATTACCCCTATATTCTACCTATTTTGCATCATTTGTATTTAAATAAGAGGGACACTTTTGGAATTTTATCAAATTTCTACTTCTATTTTTGGAAAGGGACAATCAATTTGAAACATCCCAAAATGGAATAAGGGACTCTCAATTTGGAACGAAGGGAGTACTATTAACAGAGCAATAGTTTGAATGAGATTAAAAATAACAGAGGCATAGGGAGAGCGTATACAAATTGGGTCTTTTTGAATGTCAATCAATGGAGCACGGGTACCGGTACACGGTACGGGTACGAAAAACGGAAAAACTCCAAAAAAGTAGGGTACGAGTATGGCGAATATTATATTTTTTTTTTCTATTTTTTATTGCATAAAATGAAATATAAACTCATTTTACCAACAAAAAGCAACACAGATAAAAGCTCATACATCAAGTTCAACGTGCTTAGATCAAAGCAAGACGAGTTCTTTACTCCTTACATACCAACAGTACTTACAAACATTGTTCATAATTTCATAAAGCATAGGCTTAGCTAAGAATTAAGGATCTTAAACTTCATCGACTTCATCTCTAAAGAGAGATAGAGAACTTACGTATTTTTTTCCGATTTGGAGCCCTAGACGTCTTTTCCAAGATCGCTATCTCTCTTAGTGTAAACGTGTATGTAAAAGACAAATAAATTACACAATAAGCCCATATTTTATGGAGTAATTATTTACAAAAAATCCTTGAAATTTTGAAAAAAAAATCATTTTGGGCTAAAACGTACCCTTGCCATACCCAAAATTATAAAAAATACCCGATCCAATTTTGCCGTTCCCGGTACGTTTTTGCCGTACCCACACCGTACCCGTACTCGGTACGCGTACGGCGACATTTTTGGAGTACCAGTGCTTCATAGATGTCTATGGTGCCAGTATTGGCTTCTTCTTCCTTGTGAGGTTTTCGCTTGTATAGTGAAAAACTGATCATATAGTATATAAACCATATTCTATTAGAGGTAAAAAAAAATAAAAAAATCTGGACTACCCGGTAAGGTAATCCACTGCTGTCCAGTAATGCAATAGGGAGCAGCCACATCAGCGATTCTAAGAAAATTGCAGGCGTATTACGTAGCCCAATTAATGCTTTTAGATGTGTGTTCAACTTTATCACGCAGCTAGGTGATACAGCTGCATTTTTTGAGAATGGTTAACTTGGCTGCTCCCTGTTGAATTACCGGACAACTTGGTTAATTACCGGGTAGCCCGGACAAAACTTTTTCTCATTCTATTGAAGTCCTTCCTGCAACTATTTTACTGTATTCCACTATTTTGAAAAATTGTAGTAAAGAAAAGAGGGCCATCATCAATTTCCAATGAAGTTTTGGCTACACCAGTTAATTCTGTTTGTTGACCACAAGGAAAGTCAAAATTCCTTCTCTTGGAAAGTTCACCTCATCTAATCTTCAACAATTCAGATCATCCAATCTTCTGAACTTTGAATTCCAGGGGTAAACCCCATCAGGTGTATACCTGCAGGCATCTTATGACTATTCTCTATCCTTTATTTGAACCAGTCAATTTTTCCATCTTACAAAATGCAAGGAATATGCCTTCTCTTCATTTCATCATCAGCTTCCAAACTGTCTACTTTGTTCCTGCATTTCCCATCGACAACATCCAGTTTCGGTGGGCTTGCAATTTTGTTTTCCACGCTATTCCTAGACAACTTCTCGACAATTCTTGCAACCCAGGGGCAGTAACCAAATTCTCCTACCGAAAACTGGGAATGAACTCCGACGATCAAGGCAATAACCAAATTCTCCCCAGTTTTATGGAATACATTTGGATAGTTCTTACTCACCGTCTCTCACATTTGATCTTTGACGGGGTGTATTGCGATTGTTGACTATTTTTGTGATGATTCTGATTTTACAAATTTGACTTTGTTGGATGTGCATATTGCGAGTGTTATTTTTTTCTATCCCCCCACAATTCATCTCTGAAGGCATCACATTTTAATTGATTTTTATGAATTAACAACTGAATTTTCCTACCGAAAACTCGCCGACAGTCCTTATTCTGTTTTCATGATTGTTGTTACAGGGGATGAATGGAACATAGGACGGAAGCTTGCTATAGGTAAGACACCCCGTCGGTTAAATTTTTTCCCGGTTTCTAGGCCAAACAATGTCGAACACAGCAGTCTCACAATGTTTTTCATGTAGGATTTGGAGCGTCAGGGGGTACTCTCCTCATCATGGGTGTTCTTTTCTTTCTGCATCAACGCCGGAACAAGAAACGTTATGGTACTCCGTCTTGGATCCCTCGAAACATTTCTTTTTTTCCCTCTTCAGCCACGGATCCTGAGCAGGCCGGCGCTATCTACGGAGTCCATATTTTTAAGTACAGTGAACTCGAAAAAGCCACGGGCAATTTCGATTCTGGAAAGGAACTGGGAGATGGAGGATTCGGCACAGTATACCAAGGTAATACCGGAAACAAAACATCCCGTTAACTCAAGAGAATAAAATTACTTGTATGCCAACCAAGATTTTAAATGACGGTACCAGGACATGGAAACTTAATGGTCGTTGTATACCCGTATCAGAAGTGTCGAACGATACATAATGAGAATCGGTTGGAGTGGTTGTAAAATTTTAAAAACAAATTTGACCAAAAAAAAATTAAGTGCCTAAATAACCTGTAACAGTCATGCATCGGTTGTAAACCGGTCCGTAAATCGGAAACGGAGCGACACGCAACGGTAACCCGCCATTGCACACGTGGTTTTCAGTCTGATCGGTAATGGGGTGCAACGGTATCGGAAGGCTGAAACATCGTTACATTACTATGGCGTGAACTGTAATCTCACCCTCTTATCTGTATCGTGTAGTACAATTTTATGTGTGTAGATTTTGGTTATCTGTTGACAGCCAACGTGCCATGTACTTGACTAGGTAAACTCAAAGACGGGCGCGACGTTGCTGTCAAGAGATTGTACGAGCACAACTACAAGAGGATGGAGCAATTCATGAATGAAGTCGAGATCCTTGCCAGGCTCCGACACATAAACCTAGTATCCCTTTACGGGTGCACCTCGCGCCACTGCCGCGAACTCCTACTCGTGTACGAGTACGTTCCAAACGGCACGGTCGCAGATCATCTCCACGGTGACCGGGCCAAACCAGGGTCTCTCTCGTGGACGACTCGATTGAGCATTGCTGTGGAAACTGCCAACGTGTTGACTTATCTCCACCATTCTGACGTTATTCACAGAGACGTGAAAACCAACAACATTCTCCTTGACAACAACTTTTGTGTTAAAGTAGCAGATTTTGGTCTGTCGCGTCTGTTCCCAACCAATGTTACCCATGTCTCCACTGCTCCACAGGGTACTCCCGGGTACGTGGACCCCAAATATCATGAATGCTACCAGCTCACAGACAAGAGCGACGTTTATAGCTTTGGGGTTGTTCTGATTGAGCTCATATCATCGAAACCTGCCGTGGACATCACGAGGCATATACACGAAATCAACTTATCCACTATGGCAATGAACAAGATCCAGAATCATGCGTTGCACGAGCTCATCGATCCATATCTGGGATTCGAAACCGACTTTAAGGCGAGGGAGATGATAAGTGAGGTGGCAGAGTTGGCATTTCAGTGCCTGCAAAGTGAGAGGGATATGAGGCCTTCTATGGAAAAGGTGCTGGAAACTCTGAAGGGAATACAGAGTGTGGATTGGAAACTGAGAAAACCAGAGGAGGTCGAAATCCCATCCGATGAGCTGGTGCTGCTGAAGATTGATCCGCCGACACTTTCGCCAGATTCTCTAGCCAAGAGTTCGATTAGCATAAAACCAGGGATAGATCGCTCATGGGAGCGATTCGAGATCGATGTACAGACCAATTAGGTGCAGTATTGGCGCTCATAAGGTCGTCTTTTGGGCGGCTGGGATTTCTTGAATGGTATCTGTTAGAATATCGTAATAATATCGTAATCATATGATGATTTGATTACGATGTGATTACGATCTATGTGATTACAATTTGATTGTAATTAGTTAATTAGGATTATTTCCTTTTCATAATTATGTCTCTTCTCCTTGTGTAAATAGATGACTCATTGGATAGTTTTATCATTCAATGAAATACACATTTTCTCATCTTCGTTTTATTCTAATATGGTATCAGAACTAAGGTTTCTTTAACCTTACTCTCTCTCTACCGCTTCGCTTCCTTGCCGCCAATTTGCTTCCGCGCTATCATCACTGACCAACGTCACCATCTCGCTCTTTAAATTCGTCATTACCCAAACTCTCGAACCACTGCAAAAAGAAAAAAAAAAAAAAAACCAAACCCATTGTTCACCACTCCCACTATCAACAAATACCTTGATCATCAGAGCATCCAAACTCCCTATGTCCAAAACTACAAGTCAAACCTATCATTACACCCATTGATAAAAATACCACTGCCTACCCATCGCTTTGTTAGATAAAAACAGCTCGGTTGCTGCGAATTCTGAACTGTTGGCAAAATCTCCACAAATGCTGAAATAACACTTCGAGTCACGACTATGTCGCTTTCCTAAAGTCAATATTTGCCCCCACCAAATGGTATGCAAAGGGTTACAGCAAATCTACCTTCAAGATAAATCGAAGCCCGAACTCGAAGTTCTACCGTTTGCGTTTGCACTAACGAAAACGGACAGAATACCTGCTGCTAAACGAATATAAGAACCGAGAACCACTTAATTATGTTTTCTGCAGCAAAACAGAATGCAGAATGAATGCTAGAAAATATAGAGAGAGATGTTGGAGTATTCGGCACATGTATGTGTAGGTATGTATGTCCAGGTTTTGTCAAGTGGTGGTCTATTTATAGGCCACTACGCACCCATTGTGAATGGGTACGCACCCTATCTAGTCTGACCGTTAGATTAGATCCTACGGTCTTGATCGACCGGTCACACCCAATCACACCGAACTGGTGTACTGTTTCATTCACACCCAATCGGATTTGATCCAATCTGTTGGATCGTGACCATTCGCGGCCGACGGCTGGGATCGCAACCCACGAACCAATGCACCCATTGGCTCGAGTTGCACCCGATCGGAACCGCTCCGTGTGACTCACCTGCCACACGTGTGACACGCGGCATCCACGTCAGCGCCACCTTACTGCCAACTCGCAATAAGAAAGGATGCCTAGCGCTAACGTGCTAAGTGCAAAGTGCACCGCTAAAGCGCCATAATGCCACACAGCCCACGCCGCGCGCACGTGCGCGTGTGCATATGAGTGTGTCCTGGTGCGAAGCACCGGCTCAGCCAGTATGGTGCGAAGCACCATAGGGTTGCACCACACTGGATTATTAGTTATTCACATTAGGAATGTTCCCTAATATATACCACTCCAACATCTCTCAACTAACCAATGTGGGACAAAGCTCACAAAGAGGAAAAACAAGCATTCTAAGGAAATAAGGAAATTTTACAAAACCAAAACGACGACTCTTTTATTTTGAAAATCTCTAACAATCTCCCACCATTTTCGAAATACAGATGAAATATTCTCAATTCTTATTATAAGGTTTATGCATACATAAATAGTGTCTTACGACTTCAACTATTCACTTAGTGAAAACATATCAAAGCTAGTCAGGGCAGCATAGTAGACGTGTCTTTGAACTAGTTGTCCTCTGTTGACCAACCGGACGTGTCTCACACATAATCCTCCAAATAATGCAGATATCCCAATCGGTTGACCCGTGAACTAGCCTTGGGTCTTTTATCTTGATTTCATGAGCACTCTAAGGTCTAGCCCTTGTGACCTATAGGAAGTGGCACCACCTCCACACTCACATAGGTAGATCGCTATCCGTACTCCTATAATATTAGCACAAAACAATCTATTAAGAACTAAGTAGTTCATCCTCCTTTGTATTCACATTATAGGTACAAAACACTTTACCTTGGAATGTGTAAAATAACTTTAAAGTGTTTCCAATCACGACATGTGGTGTAATTTCTCATTAAACTCAAGAGATTGAGAGCATCAACAAGTTGAGTTGAGTTTCACCAGGAGTGATTAAACTAATTGGGCAAAAGTCCCATTCCCTTTGATGTTTTCAACACCAAATCCCTTACAAGGCCTTTCGTAAAAGGATCCGCCAAGTTCTGACTTGACTTTACAAAATCAATGGTTATCACCCCATCAATAATCAATTGTCTCACATAGCTATGTCTAAGTCCTATATGCCTGGACTTTCCATTATACACTTGGCTATACGCTCGCGACAACGTAGCTTGACTATCACAGTGCAGCGATACAAGTGGCATAGGCTTAGGCCACACTGGAATTTCCAGCAATAGATTTCTCAACCATTCTGCCTCCTTACTACCAGAAGCTAGTGCTACAAACTCGGCTGCCATGGTCGAGTCTGTTATCAGCGTTTGCTTCTTAGATCCCCAGGAGATTGACCCTCCACCAAGTGTAAATAACCAACCACTCGTTGAAGAGTGATCATTCCACTCAGTAATCCAACTGGCATCAGTGTATCCTTCTAGAACCGA
Organism: Rhododendron griersonianum; assembly: GCA_018127125.1. Classification (NCBI taxonomy): domain Eukaryota; kingdom Viridiplantae; phylum Streptophyta; class Magnoliopsida; order Ericales; family Ericaceae; genus Rhododendron; species Rhododendron griersonianum. Next base: position 25,004,010 of record CM030799.1, read on the forward strand.
AGGATATCCACTATAGACTATTCCATAATCTATAGTACCTTTAAGGTATCGCAGTACTCTATGTACTGCGTGCCAATGCACATGCCCAGGACTATTAGTATACCTACTAAGTCTTCCCACCGCTTATGCAATGTCCGGTCTTGTACTTGTCATGGCATACATCAAACTGCCAACCACTCTAGAATATTCTAGTTGTGAGACCGCTCTCCCCTCGTTATGATCTAATGGCAATTGAGAGTCATATGGAGTAGACACCGATTTGCTTTCAAAGTGATTAAACTTCTTTAAGATCTTCTCAATGTAATGTTCCTGGGATAGAATTAAATCACCACCACTTCTTTTAATTCTTATACCCAATATTACATCAGCAACACCCATATCTTTCATACTAAAGTTAGCAGAAAGAAAATCTTTTGTACTCTGAATGCTTCCTTGGTCTGTACCAAAAATGAGCATATCATCTACATACAAACAAATAATGACTCCTCGTTTGCCATTAAATTTACTATACACAAATTTATCAGATTGGTGTATTGTAAAACCATTTGACACAATCACCTTGTCCAACTTCTCATGACATTGCTTAGGCGCTTGCTTAAGTCCATAAAAAGACTTTACAAGCTTGCAAACTTTGTGCTCATAACCTTGCACAACAAACCCCTCTGGTTGCATCATATAGATTTCCTTATCTAACTCACCATTAAGGAATGCAGTCTTGACATCCATTTGGTGTATCTCAAACTTGTATATAGAAGCAAGAGCAATTAAAACTCTAATTGTTGAGATTCTAGCAACCGGGGCATAGGTATCAAAGTAATCAATACCTTCTTTCTGGGTAAAACCTTTGGCTACAAGTCTGGCCTTGAACTTATCAATAGTTCCATCAATTTTCATTTTCTTCTTGAAAATCCATTTACAAGCAATTGGTTTGGAACCAGGTGATAAATCCGCCAAAACCCATGTGTTATTACCCATAATAGAGTCCATCTCATCTTGGATAGCCTCTTTCCAAAAGGCCACGTCTTGCGATTTCATTGCTTCCTCAAACTTCAAAGGATCATTTTCCACGTGAAGTGAAAACACATTTTCAGCACATGAAATCTCTCTAGTGCCTTCAACTAGATAAACTATGAAATCAGGACCAAAAGTTCTTTCTGTTCGAACTCGTTTGCTCCTTCTCAATTCGACTTGTTCCTTAGGTTCATTTCCTTCAACTGGAATCTCTAAAGGTTCATTGTCCTCTTCGGACATCAAAGGAAACTCTTCTGAATCTTTATTAGATTCCAAATCCTTACTAGACTTTAACCTTGGAATTCTGTCAAATCTGTTTTTATAAAACACTGCATCTCAAGATTCAATGATGGTGTTGATGGACACAACATCATTATGCTCAGCCACTAGAAACCTATATGCTTTACTGTGCAAAGCATATCCAAGGAATAAGCACTCGATTCCTTTTGGGCCTAGTTTCTTCCTTTTAGGTTCAGGCAACCTCACAATTGCCCTACACCCCCAAGTCTTAAAATAACTCAGGTTTGGTTTCCTTTTTGACCAGAGCTCATATGGAGTAATGTTAGACTTTTTGAGAGGTACTCTATTCAAGATATAAGCAGCAGTAAGTATGGTTTCGCCCCTTTACTTAATCCTGCATTGCTTAGCGTAGCAACCACCATCTCAGATAAAGTTCTATTCTTCCTTTCGGCCACTCCATTCTGTTGTGGTGTATAAGGTGCAGTTACTTCGTGAATTATTCCTACTGATTCACAATAATCAGGGAAGTGATATTCACCACCCCTGTCAGACCTAAGACGTTTTATCTTCAAACCACATTGATTTTCAACTTCAGTCTTATATGCAACAAATTTATCAAGCACTTCATCTTTGGAATGAAGCAAATAAACATAGTAAAATTTCGAATAATCATCTATGAACGTTGCCATATAAAGTTTACCGCCTCTAGTTGGAGTGCTATGAAAATCACATACATCACTATGAATCAATTCAAGTTACGACGAAGTCCGCTCAATATTAGGAAATGGCAATCTGGTTATCTTTGATTCCAAACAAATCTTACATTTATCAACCATATCATTTTCAGATTTAGGAATTAATCCTGATTTAACCATGCAATCCATTTTCCTTGTACTGATATGTCCTAAACGAGTATGCCATAAAGAAAAAGAGTCAAGCATATAAGCAGAAACAACTGTGTTATTAATATTAAGCTTAAACATCCCCTCGGTTACATAGCATTTGCCAACAAATACACCACTCTTGGACACAACAATTTTGCCCGACTCAAACACAACCTTAAAGCCATACTTATTAAGTAGACTTGCAGACACGAGATTCTTTCTAATTTCTGGTACATAATACACATCAGTAAAAGTCAGAGTCTTGCCAGAAGTGAACTCCAAATCCACTTTGCCTTTACCCTTAACTGGTGCAGTTAACGCATTTCCCATGAACAGAACAGTGCCATCCGCAACTGGATTATACTCAGTAAAGAACCTTTTGTCATTGCAGACATGCTTTGTTGCACCAGAATCAATCCACCAATCTCCAGCATCTTCGAGGATATTTGCCTCGGAAATAACAATAATGAATTTAGCATACTTTGCCCCAGATGCTCCTAGTTTTCCACCAGAGTTTTTCCTTTGCAGGATTCGGCAATCTTTCTTAAGATGCCCAGGTTTGCCACAATGCCAGCAACCAGTGTCGGTAGGATCCAATTTCTGCTTCTTCCACTTACCAGAAGCCTTATCACTGCCTTTGTTCTTGCGTTTCTTGTTGGAACTTTCTTCCACCACATGAACTTTAGAAGTAGCATTATCCTTACCCTCTTGACGCCTTATCTCTTCCTCCACTCGAAGATGTTGGGCCAACTGATCAAGGGTAAATTTCTCGATCTTATGTTTGAGTTCCTTTTTGTAGTCTTTCCAAGATGTAAGCAGTTTGTCAATAACAGAGGAGACAACAATAGATTCATCCATATGCATATTCTTAACCTTAAACTGACTAAGGATATACTGAATCTCATGCAATTGATCAATGACCGGCTTAGAATCAACCATGCGATAATTCATAAACTGACTAACCAGAAACTTCTTACCTGTAGCGTCATCAGAAAGATACTTATCGTTGAGTGCATCCCAAAGTTCCTTTGCCGTCATTGAATTCCGATAGACATCGAATAGTGAATTTGACAGCGCATTGAGAATGTGTCCTCTACAGATGTAGTCATCATTCTCCCATTTGCCTCTTTCACGGGCTTGCTTCATAGTTTCATCATATGGCTCCTCCGGAATCACCGAACTCGGAGTAGTCAAAACATAAACCACTTTCAAAGTGGTTAACAAGAAGTGCATCTTCTTCTGCCAACGCCTGAAATTCCCACCTTCAAACCGCTCCAATTTCATAAAGTCTTACGTCATCTTTTGTAGAGACATCGCCATTGTAAGATGTTGTCTTTAGATTGTTAGATAAAAATAGCTCGGTTGCTGCAAATTCTGAACTGTTGGCAAAATCTCCACAAATGCTGAAATAACACTTCGAGTCACGACTATGTCGCTTTCCTAAAGTCAATATTTGCCCCCACCAAATGGTATGCAAAGGGTTACAGCAAATCTGCCTTCAAGATAAATCGAAGCCCGAACTCGAAGTTCTACCGTTTGCGTTTGCACTAACGAAAATGGACAGAATACCTGCTGCTAAATGAATATAAGAACCGAGAACCACTTAATTCTGTTTTCTGCAGCAAAACAGAATGCAGAATGAATGCTAGAAAATATAGAGAGAGATGTTGGAGAATTCGGCACATGTATGTGTAGGTATGTATGTCCAGATTTTGTCAAGTAGTGGTCTATTTATAGGCCACTACGCACCCATTGTGAATGGGTATGCACCCGATCTAGTCTGACCGTTGCATTAGATCCTACGGTCTTGATCGACCAGTCACACCCAATCACAACGAACTGGTGTACTGTTTCATTCACACCCAATCGGATTTGATCCAATCCGTTGGATCGTGACTATTCGCGGCCGACGGCTGGGATCGCAACCCACGAACCAATGCACCCGTTGGCTCGAGTTGCACTCGATCGGAACCGCTCTGTGTGACTCACCTGCCACGCATTTGACACGCGACATCCACGTCAGCGCCACCTTACTGCCAACTCGCAATAAGAAAGGGTGCCTAGCGCTGACGTGCTAAGTGCAAAGTGCGCCGCTAAAGCGCCACAATGCACCACAGCCCACGCCGCACGCGCGTGCGCGTGTACGTGTGGGTGTGTCCTGGTGCGAAGTACCGGCTCCACCGGTATGGTGCGAAGCACCATAGGGCTGCACCACACTGGATTATTAGTTATTCACATTAGGAATGTTCCCTAATATATACCACTCCAACATCTCTCAACTAACCAATGTGGGACAAAGCTCACAAAGAGGAAAAACAAGCATTCTAAGGAAACAAGGAAATTTTACAAAACCAAAACGACGACTCTTTATTTTGAAAATCTCTAACATGCTTATTGTTCCAAACCAATCTCGTTAATCCCAATCTCGTTCCTATGGTGACGATTGGTCCGCTGATTTGATCCCACGAACTCCTCTCGCGGTACAATTTTTATTTTATTTTTGCGGCCATGGAGCAATCTAATATTTGCGGACCTCATATCTCCGATGCATCCTGGAAAGTCTCAAACAGTATCCTCCTTCAACTCAATTCACCAAAAGTGATCTGCCATCCATATTTACGGACATTCTCTCCAGATCTGGTATTTTATCCAAGTTTCGTAAACAATCTACTGCCTTGTCTGCTGCCATAGGTACATCCTCATGGTTCTTTGATTCAGCTTGTTGTAATCATATGACATTTGATTCTACTATTTTCTCCTCGAAATCGCATGCCTCTCACACTCTAGCCATCCATACAGCTGAAGGTTCTCACATACATGTCAGCCATATCGGTCATATCTCTACGTCCACCATATCCCTATCTGATACATATTTGATCCCTAAACTTATATTGAATTTAATATCTGTTGGTCAATTATGTGAATTTAGGCTTAATGTTATCTTTTCTGCTACTGGTTGTCATGTGCAGGATACTCGAACTGGAAAAATTCTTGGGATAAGCCGTAAAGTTTGTAACGACCCGCTCCATCTTTGTACAATATTGTCCGCTTTAGACGCACAAAGTCCATAGACTTCCCAATAGGTCACCCATCCCTGGACTACCCCAAGATGAGCACGCTTAACTGTGAAGTTCTTATGCGCTTTGGCCAGCCCTCACGGCTTTAAAAGGCCTTATACAAGTAGGAGGGATCTTTTCTTATAAACCATGACTTGCCCCCTCCCGTCCGGACGGAGCCTTCTTCCTGCAGTACCGCCGGCCACCAGAAAGCGGGGTGTCACAAAGTTGGACGCCTGTATGAGCTCATTAATCTTCATATTCCATCTCAGTTCTCATCTTTCAAATGTGTACCTCATGCTCTTTCAGTGAGTCCTTCCCAATGTTCAGTTATGTCTAACTATTCTAATTCTCTTAGTATTTAGCATTCTCGTTTAGGTCATGCGTTTTTTGGTCGAATACGTACCCTAGTTTCAGGTGGACACCTAGGATCTGTTACGGATAAACATGTGGATTGTCTTTCTTGTCAACTTGCTAAACAACCAGCATTGCCATTTCCTCATAGTGACTTTTTTTCCTCTGTTCTTTTTGATTTAGTTCACTCTGATATCTAGGGACCTTCCCCAAACACCACCATGGGCGGATCCAAATATTTTGTTATTTTCGTAGATGACTATTCTCGTTTTACATGGTTATATCTCATGAAAAATAGATCTAAATTACAACAGATTTATTATGATTTTTCCAAAATGGTTCAAACTCAATTTTCATGGCCAATCAAAGTTTTTCGTGCCGATAATGCCATGGAATATAAAGAAACAAGATTTTTGAACTTTCTTCGTCAAAATGGCACCTTAACTCATAGGTCTTGTCCTAGCACATCTCAACAAAATGGTCGTGCTGAGCATAAACATAGACACATCCTTGATACTATTCGTGCTCTTCTTATAGATGCTTCGTGCCCTGAGCGACTTTGGGGGGAAGCCGTTCTCATAGCTGTTTATACCATTAATCGTGTTCCGTCCCCTACCATTGGGAATCAATCGCCCTATGAATGATTATACGGTATATTGCCCGCCTATAGTCTTCTCAAGGTTTTTGGATGTGTTTGTTTCGTTCTATTACAACCTCATGAGCGTACAAAGCTGGAACCACGCGCTCGTCTTTGTTGTTTCTTAGGGTATTCGATTGAGCACAAAGGCTATAAATGTTGGGATCCCTCTTCCCAAAGTCTTCGTATTTCTCAGCACGTCATATTTTGGGAACACAAAATGTTCTCTTCCATGTCTAAGTTTCACTTACCGGCTGTGTCTACTTCATATTTCTTCATTGACCCTTCTGTAGATATATTTCTTGATGATATTGATACAGGTTCTTCTGAGTTCCCTTCTACAGTCTATCCCGAGGCGCCGATTCTGTCTGATGAACCTAATCCTGCACCTTCTAGCCCTTCTCCAAGTGAGCCTGCTTCACCCCCTGACTCATCTCTTCCAGCATCCCTCCCATCTATCTCCACATTCACCCATGATGATCCCGATACTACCATCCCTCTTCGTCATTCTGATCGGGTAAGACAAACTCCTGCTTACCTTCGTGATTTTGTTTGCTCTTCTACTGTTCTTTTGCGTCATGAACCTTGCTCTTATCATGAGGCTAGTACTAATCCTGTTTGGCAGCAAACAATGGCAACAGAATTGCTAGCTTTGACTAACACCCATACCTGGGATTTGGTTGATCTTCTGCATGGCAAGACAGCGATTGGTTCTAAGTGGGTCTACAAAATTAAGACCCGCTCTGATGGTTCTATCGAGTGCTATAAAGTCTGTCTTGTGGCTAAGGGCTTTACATAGGAATATGGCATTGACTATGAAGAGACATTTGCTCCTATTGCTCGTCCTACCTCTGTTCGGAGTTTACTTGCTATTGCTACTGTTCGCAAATGGGGGTTATATCAGATGAATGTCAAAAATGCTTTCCTCAATGGTGATCTTATTGAGGAAGTTTATATGCAACCTCCCCCGGGGTACCATCATCCTCCATACAAGGTTTGTAGACTTCGACGTGCTCTATATGGTCTTAAGCAAGCTCCTCGCGCTTGGTTTGCTAAATTCAGTTCTACCATTCAAGCATAAAGATTTTTCTCCAGTCCTTATGATTTAGAACTCTTTATACGTCACTCTTCCCAAGGCATCACTCTGTTTCTTCTCTATGTAGATGATATGATTATTACTGGTGATGATATGACTGGTATTTCTGATCTCAAACTTTTTCTCAGCAAAAGTTTTGAGATGAACGATTTGGGTTCTCTTAGTTACTTCCTAGGTCTTGAGATCTCTTCTGATACTAATGGACATTATCTCTCTCAGGCTAAGTACACGACTAACCTTCTAGCACGTGCTAGTCTGATTGATAGCAAAACAACGTCAACTCCACTTGAGCCCAATGCTCGCTTGACTCCCCTAAATGGCACATTACTTTCTGATCCTACACTTTATCGCCAGCTGGTTGGCAGTCTTGTTTATCTCACTGTTACTCGACCAGATATAGCATATGCAGTTCATCTTGTTAGTCAGTTTTTATCTGCCCCTCGGTCCACTCATTATGCTGCTGTAATACGGATTCTTTGTTATATCAAGGGCACCATGTTTCATGGACTTCATTACTCTACCAACTCTTCTCTTGAGTTGCATGCTTATTCTGATACTGATTGGGCTGGTGATCCTACTGATCGTCGTTCTACTACAGGCTTTTGTTTCTTTCTCAACGATTCTCTTGTCTCTTGGCGCAGCAAAAAGCAAACAGTTACAACTCGTTCTAGCACTTAGGCTGAATATCATGCTTTTGCTGATATTACACAAGAGCTTCTTTGGCTTCGTTGGTTGCTTACTGATTTAGGTGTCACACACTCGTCAGCCACAATCCTACGTTGTGATAATCATAGTGCTATTCAGATTGCTCATAATGATGCCTTCCATGATCGTACTAAACACATTGAGATTGATTGTCACTTTGTGCGTCAGCAAGTGGTTGGTGGTACTATTTGCCTTCTTTCTGTATCATCCGCTAATCAAACCGCCGACATCTTCACCAAGGCGCATCCTCCCGGATGTTTTGATGATTTAGTTTCCAAACTCAAGTTGGTCTCTGCTCTACCTCCTTGAGTTTGAGGGGGACTGTTAGAATATCGTAATCATATGATGATTTGATTACGATGTGATTACGATTTGATTGTAATTAGTTAATTAAGATTATTTCCTTTCCATAATTATGTCTCTTCTCCTTGTATAAATAGATGACCCATTGTATAGTTTTATCATTCAATGAAATACACATATAACAGTATCTTTTTTCTAGTTCTAGGAATCTCCGTAAGTTACAAATGTATTTTTTTGTTTCATTAAGGTTACTGCAATGACAATCTTGAATTTATTGATCGAAACACATTAACACAACCTTAAGCATTACAAAGGGAGAGGAAATCTAATCCCATGCAAAACTACACTCGCGATGTGTTTGTTTTTTTGTCAGAATGATAGGAATTTATTGATTGCAACCAAAAGAAACCTCATTACAACTAAAAGAAGCAGCCACTTGGCCATAAGTGACTAACCAAGTGGGGGATAAGCTTTCCAAGAACAGACTCCCGACCCCCCAACACCCTTTCGCGATAGTACTTGTTCAACATGTACGCAAGAAGAAAAGTAATATGCATTTGTCATGCCACCATGAAAGGTAGTATAACTCAAAATTCCGGTTGACTAACGCGGTAAAGCATACAGCGACCCCTTTATACTTCCTTCATTTCGAGGGACAAGTGCAATTTTGTGTTTTGGTCCATTTCGAGTTTCAGTATTGTAAGAAAGCTTGAACTGATGAATTGTCCATCGGAAACATAGCTAGGTTTCGATGCAAGGATCTTTTCTTTATGCAACAAGTAAATGAACGTCTCGGCCAGACTAATCAGAAAATCGGTACATGTGTTATTAGTATTATTGTCGAAACGATTTTATCATGAAATGAGCAGCAACACAAACTGCAAATGCATTCGTACTAGAAATGTTGTGAAAATGGACTGCCTATGCAGTCAAGTATATCTTTGGTGGTTAGCTAAATCTAATAAGTACAATCCAAAAATTCCAGAAACGACGAACAAAAACACAAAAACCAAAACCTCGAAAAAATTTAGGAAGAATGGGGCTATCAGGTCGCATTTATAAATTCAAGTTCATCGTAATTGGAGGAAATCTCAATAACCTAGGCAAACTACCAGGCAGGAATTTCCTTGCAAACAAGAAACAAACGCTAGTTCTCTTCCCATTGTACTCACATTTGCTCCCACTCCTAATCCTCTCCCACAACCCATTGTCCACATGTTTTCTAGCAAAGGGAAATGGATGGATTCCACCCTTCGACCAATCTACCCAAGTCACACTCCTATTCGAATTCTTCTCCCCAGATCTCATATTCACAAATGTTGGCAAGTAATGCTCGTCTCCATAGCATTTGACTGATTTACACACTCTCTTGAAAGTCGGAAAATATACGCTGTCGGAGATCACCTCGACGGCAAGGTCGCGGTCCATCTCGAACCACTGCGACCCCTTTCGCCATTGCTCCTTGGCGATCACCGGGCTTAGTCGGTGTTTGTATCGACCACGGCCGGTGGGTCCTGGTAGGTCGTAGACCTCCACGTAGGTTTGGTTGGAGCCGATGAGGTAAGAGTAGACGGTGAGGAAGTTGTAGAGGGGAATGCAAGACTCGGAGAGGAGAACGAAACGCTGGTTTGAGAGGTCGAGCAAGGCGTTTGCTAACAGGCGGCGCTCTGCTTCGACCATGTTGAATTTTCCCCACTGTACTTCCTGCATTATTGAACAAGATTGTCAATTACTAGCAGTCATATTTTGATCAATTGAAGTGTGCGTGTCCGGTGGTGTAGCCAGAATTTTGCATAGAAGCCAGTCAGAATTCAAATGTGGGCTATGGGGGGCCAGGGCCATCCCCAATTTAGAAAAACCTATAATTACCTTAGATTTTTTTCACATACACTACATGTTTGGCCCCTTAATTTGTCATATACAAAAGAACTTTCACATGAGTTACCTTCAAGGATTAGAATTCAGAAGGAAACATCTTTTAGAACGGTTCACGTGGATTTGGTCAAGAATATTGAGGATTCATAGCTGGTAGCCTGGTTGTAAAAAACTCTCTGTATCCGGGGCTTGATTATAGTTCCTTTCTTCCGGTTCGTTATTTTTCTCCCACATTAGGGGTTTTTTTTTTTTTTCCCCTATACACGTTTGTTATGTTTGCTTAGTTAAATAGTTATTATCTTATCTGCATTCATGAATAATGACATAGATTTTAGGTGAAATCAATTTGCTATTTCCTTTATGCGGACCGTCTTTACGATGTGAATTAGCACAAGAATTTGGCGAATGCTAGTATTATGGATTGTGCCACACCATAGGGCAAATAGTATTATGGTAATTGTTCATAGCCTAATTCATTTGAATACATTAGTGATTAGTTTGCTTGGATGAATGGGAAGACTTCCAAGCATGAAGCATTAAACACGGTTTGACAATAGAATTTGGACCAAGTCTTAGTCTTGTATGGCGTGCTTGTCTGATGCCAACGTTAATCAAAAGTACATACAAGAGGGTAAGGTGCACATCACAACAAAATTTATTTGTCGAAATGTTAAGTTTAGGAAATTTAAGTGTGAAATATTAAACAGAAAATTATGCGTCGTCGACATGTAGGATATGTGGTAAAACCCTGCTATTCGCAAGGAAGATTTGCAGAGAATCATGCAAGGAAAAACGTGTATGGGCCCATTCCGGGTTCCACAAAAATCTAAAAAAATATCCATAAATTTTGGAATATTATTTTATGGGACCCTATAAAAAATCAGCTCCAACAGATATCGGTAAGTATTACTTTTTGATTCATAGGGGCGAACTGAGCAGTTTCGTCCTACGAATCCAAAAGTAATACTTACCGATATCCGTTGGAGCTGATTTTTTACAGGACTCCATAAAATAATATTCTAAAATTTATGGATATTTTTCTAGATTTTTGTGGGATCCGGAATGGGCCCAAACGTGTTTTTCTTAGCGTGATTCCCTGCAAATCTTCCTTGCAATTAGAATTTCCGAAAAATAGGGAGAGGCCAGACGAATATGGTAGGGGAAGGAATGTTACAACTAATGGTCGTATATACGTATGCACAGTTATTAACACTCCTATCAAAATTACAGAAATTAAAAAGACCCGAGACCAGATGACATCACAACAAGGAGCAAGCAATCCAAAGAGAAAACCACACTCCCCGCCAATCACATGCCGCCTAGACCCCATAAGATAAGGACTGGCAAGAGGCCGACACGGAAACACCCTAAACCCCACCCCTTCCTCCTAAAAGTCAGCCCAAAAAGAAAAATACTATTCATCCCTTCTCGGCCAACACGGCTCTGTATCGCTCTTCATCAATTTCCTTCATTTGAGGAATCTTACTAATGGCTTCCCTTTCATCACCATCATAACCAATTCCAAGAGTCTTATCAATATCCCACACTACTTGAGCCTCATTTAAAAAATAACAAAAAAAACAGAGCAGCAGTTACTTACCTTGCTAGGGATTCTTGTGCCGTAGAAAACTGAATTTCTAGGCGCTGTGTCGTTAAAAGATGGACTGGAATGGACATAGATGGAGTATTTCCCCTTATGCCCTTCAAAGAACCTCTCCCACAGTGGCGCCAGGGGCAAATCCCCTCTTGTCAAAAACAAGAAGGCAACCTTTGGGACAAGCTGCAATGGAGCTTGGGGAATACGAGGAACCGTTGAAGCTCTCCGCGTTAACTCTTCGTCTTCCACTATTTCATGATCGCTGAAGGAGCTTTCCCTCTGACTGTAATTGGCAATTCTTGGTGTGTCCGGAGTCGGAGGAGCCTCGAGAGGCGACGGGACGTTGTAGAAGAGTTTGTTGAGCTCGTGGTTGAAGGGAAAAAAGCCATTGAGGTAGGAAGTAAATGTGATTCCAATGGTTAAACCAAGAGTAAAGAGAATCAAATTAGTGATGAGGCTGGAATGATGCATCAAGGAAATAAATGGTACTACTTTTGTAGTTGAGGTTGGTTGGCCTTGGTTCTTCTCATTCTTCATTGGAGAGAGAGAGAGAGAGAGAGAGAGAGAGAAACTGAATTAAGGTTGTCTATGGAGAGATAAAGAGAGAAAGAGAGGAGTTGGAAGATAAGTAGTACTTGGGAAGAAAGCGATGGCCCTCTTCAAAGAATGGAGAAGAAGAGAATTGGTTCCGGACTTCCGGGGAAGGTATTACTTGTCTAGAGGGGGAGAATATCTTCACTCTAGAAAGAATGTTTTCCCTCTAAAAATATGTGCCTTCTGACCTTTATGAGTTAGAAGGACTAATTATTCGGTGGTCTTGAGGCACCGACACACTTGTCTGACCATTACTAAGTCTAATTGGACCGATCAAATGTAACACGTTGATAGAATACTATGTCTCTTATTTATAAACCACTTGGCCGTTACTCAAATCTAAGCGGACCGATAAAATGTCAACGCGCGTTGAAAGAATTTTCTTTTCGTGTGCATACCGATGCTCTGAACTATCAATGAAGGAAACATGGTAATGTGCACATAAATTGAATTGGGTCTCTAGGCCTGCCTTCTCTGATGCCATTTGGTTTTGATTTGAAAGTATGGTTCCGCAGCAAAATAGATATAAGGGGCCACTGTTTCAGTGATATTCTGAGAGCAGCCACTTTGTACATATTGCCAAATGTTATGTCTGTCTCCAATCCTCTCCCGTTCATACCCCCAATGATTGGGAACTACACGAGTTTTGCTATTGTTGTTTGTTGTAATGTTTGGCCACGGGTCACGACGCCCAATAAATTCTCTCTATCCATCGTGATGACCCCTTCTCCTTTTAAACCACTGCGTCAATAGATCTCCCATGATTTCCTTACGGGCAAGGTCAAAACCAGGCTCGACTTTGCCTACACCGGGACCAAGCCTCACAGGGCATCTCGAGTCGTGGCATCCGACCACACCAGACATCTCAGTGTCTGAGCCAACGCATATCTAATAGATCACGATACAAATCAGCCCTTGTTGGGGCGACGCTAGTCCTCTCTCATCTCTATGGGTTTAGTGTCCCTTCCAAAACGCAGTTTGATCGGTAAGGAATACGCTTGTATCTCGACCTTCGAGAGTACTCGCAGAGATTCTACCATCGCGGGCACGGGAGTCGTGCGGCGCAGTCGTCGCAACCTCCTTGTGTCATGTGTCCATCACCTAAGAGTAACACGTATCGCCCCAAAGGGAAGTCCATGTGTCCGAGTACTCGCTGACCTCTGCATAGTTGGAAATTCGAATACAAAGAGTACCATACCAAAACAAAATTAAACTCTGATGAGATCATCGTGTGCTATAATGCAGCCAAAAACAATATTTTGACTTTAGAGAAGGGTGAGTTGTACGTACTTGGATGGCTTACACATTTAAAGAATTGATCTCAGCAACAGATGGGACTTAAGGATTTGCTTCATCTTAAGTTCTTAAGCTCAAAGTCGAAACTTTCTCAGGTATTATCAATTTCTTTGGAGCCGGTCCAAAAAAAGCTTTGCTCTGACTTGAATTGGTACCCCAGCATGTGGACGATGAGATTGGTCACCAAATTAGTCGAGGTGCATGCGTGTAAACCAACTCGGACGCATGAGTCATAAGAAAATAAACTAACAGGCTCTTCCAAGCCCAGGCATTACATATTGAGAATAAATATGGCGTGTGCAAAGAGTATCAATTTTATTAGGGAAAATTTTACATATGGTCCCTCTAGTTTGCATGAATTCTCATTTTCGTCCCTCTAGTATCAATTGTGTTACTTTTAGCCCTATAATTTGCATTCTGTCTCAATTTCGTCCCTCTCGCTTACGGCGTTAATGAAACAAACGGAATTGGAGGACAAAATTGACATTTCCCTCACAGAGGGACTAAATTAAGATTTCGTGCAAACTAGAGGGACTATTTCTACAATTTTATTTTTTACTTTTGTTTTTGTAAATAAATTTAAAATACATCATATGTAATATATTATATATATCACAAAAAAATGAGAAAATTCGAAAAGCAACCCCTATGTTAAATGTCTTGGTATTGTATTTTTTTTTGGAATTGAATTTTCACTTTCGTTATTTTCTTTGTCACATGATTAAAAAGAAATTTTTTTTCAGTAGTATTTAGAAATCTTGTAATTGTGTTTAATTAAGCAATGAAACACTATTGAATATTAAGAGATCAAATACATTAAAATATGGGTATAAGTGTATTTATTTTGGGACTTACTCATATGAGCACTCATATAATAAATAAATACGGATTTTGAACATTTTTTTATCGGGTGAAAGATAAGGAGAATATAAGAACATGAAACAAAGACATTAGCTAAGGGGTTGATTTGTGCATTTTCTAATATTTTTGTAATTTGCAATGAAATATAAATTTTTTCAATATAGTTTGATTACCCAATAAACAATAATTCAAACTATATAGTTTGATTACCCAATTTTATTAATTTTTAGGGAAAATTTTACAAATGGTCCCTCTAGTTTGCATGAATTCTCATTTTCGTCCCTCTAGTATCAATTGTGTTACTTTTAGCCCTATAATTTGCATTCTGTCTCAATTTCGTCCCTCTCGCTTACGGCGTTAATGAAACAAACGGAATTGGAGGACAAAATTGACATTTCCCTCACAGAGGGACTAAATTGAGATTTCGTGCAAACTAGAGGGACTATTTCTACAATTTTATTTTTTACTTTTGTTTTTGTAAATAAATTTAAAATACATCATATTAAAAAGACATCATCATTATACCTTTTACATCAACTTTTTCCTCCACTTTCCCTACTTACCCATCACCATTACACTTTTACTCACTAACTTTTCAAAATGAAATCTACTTTTAGGGGCAAAATGGAAAATTCACCAACTTTTACCCACTAACTTTACAAAATGGACACTTATTAAGGGACGGCCCAAAATGGAATACCGGACTCTAAAAAAGAGACGGAGGGAGTACTTTTGTTTTTGTAAATAAATTTAAAATACATCATATGTAATATATTATATATATCACAAAAAAATGAGAAAATGAGAAAAACAACCCCTATGTTAAATGTCTTGGTATTGTATTTTTTTTTGGAATTGAATTTTCACTTTCGTTATTTTCTTTGTCACATGATTAAAAAGAAAAAAAATTTCAGTAGTATTTAGAAATCTTGTAATTGTGTTTAATTAAGCAATGAAACACTATTGAATATTAAGAGATCAAATACATAAAATATGGGTATAAGTGTATTTATTTTGAGACTTACTCACAAGATCACTCATATAACAAATAAATACGGATTTTGAACATTTTTTTATCGGGTGAAAGATAAGGAGATTATAATAACATGATACAAAGACATTAGCTAAGGGGTTGATTTGTGCATTTTCTAATATTTTTGTAATTTGTAATGAAATATAAATTTTTTCAATAAAGTTTGATTACCCAATAAATAATAATTCAAACTATATAGTTTGATTACCCAATTTTTTCAATATAGTTTGATTACCCAATAAACTAGAGGGACAACTGAATTATTGTTTATTGGGTAATCAAACTATATTGAAAAAATTTATATTTCATTGCAAATTACAAAAATATTAGAAAATGCACAAATCAACCCCTTAGCTAATGTCTTTGTATCATGTTCTTATAATCTCCTTATTTTTCACCCGATAAAAAATGTTCAAAATCCGTATTTATTTGTTATATGAGTGATCATATGAGTAAGTCCCAAAATAAATACACTTATACCCATATTTTAATGTTTTTGATCTCTTAATATTCAATAGTGTTTCATTGCTTAATTAAACACAATTATAAGATTTCTAAATACTACTGAAAAAAAATTTCTTTTTAATCATGTGACAAAGAAAATAACGAAAGTGAAAATTCAATTCCAAAAAAAAATACAATACCAAGACATTTAACATAGGGGTTGCTTTTCGAGTTTTCTCATTTTTTTGTGATATATATAATATATTACATATGATGTATTTTAAATTTATTTACAAAAACAAAAGTAAAAAATAAAATTGTAGAAATAGTCCCTCTAGTTTGCACGAAATCTCAATTTAGTCCCTCTGTGTGGGAAATGTCAATTTTGTCCTCCAATTCCGTTTGTTTCATTAACGCCGTAAGCGAGAGGGACGAAATTGAGACAGAATGCAAATTATAGGGCTAAAAGTAACACAATTGATACTAGAGGGACGAAAATGAGAATTCATGCAAACTAGAGGGACCATTTGTAAAATATTCCCATTTTATTATTATATATGTGTTATGTTTCCCTTGGTTGTATAGTCACGCAACTTCTTATTGTATTTTGTTATTAATAAGAAAACCATTTGTAACATCTATAAGACTACAATTCACATCTTTACATTAACAAAATACGTTTTCAAAAGGCCAAGTCCTCCATGGACGATGTCATAATCAGCCGAGTGCAATTTTGTTCACTTTCCTTGAGAGAGGGTGGAACGTTATCCTTTTTTCTATTGGTTGAAATGGCGTAGGTCTCACCCCTGCAATACAATTTTTAACAAGCATGATATTACTTTGTGGTGAGATCCATATTATTTCAACTAATAGGAAGGAGGGTAATGTTCACCATTCTAATCTACCCCATAAAGTAGGCACCAACCTGGGTACTATTACTACTACTACCAGTACTATTTTTCTTCCGTTCAGTCGCATGGAAAAGATGGAAAATGATGGAAAAATCAACTTTCCTACAATTTTCTGTGTTAAGTTACCCGGAAAGTTGTAAGATTCACGGCTTCAACTTTTTCACTGAGAAACAGTTTCCTTAAAATAGATTTTGCCAAAAGGAAAGAATTTTTGTTTTCCTACAAAATTGTTGTCAACAAAACACTCACATGAAAATAAATTAATTTCATTTTCCTTTCCTTCAACTTCACTTTTTCTGAGAACCAGTTTCTCACACAACATTCCCAACAACTGAACTAATGGTATTGTCGCTGATTTGCCTATGGGCAACAATCTTAATCCAGACGACTGCAACTCACATCATCTAAATTCCATAAATTAATGGCTCACAACTTATGTCACGACCTGGATTTTCAACATAAAATAAATAATATGTTTCAAAAGAAAGTGCTACGCTTGCCTTCGTAATCCCAAAATACTGTTCCACCTGTTTAATTACAGACAAGTCCTCTATTCAAAGAAAGTATACTTTGGCATCACAGCCCAAATCAGCTTAATACAATTATAAATCTAGTCAAAAGATAGTTCATGAATTCTTAGTTACAAAGCCATCTTGAACCAAAAGCTAAACCATTACAAGATGAAAAAGGGTAACTAAGTGCAAAGGCTTCCAAAATCTTGTTCACAATCCAAGCATGCACGCATGAGGCTAAAGTCCGGCATTGGTACCTGAAAAGAAGGATTTTGTTGAGCTACAAAGCCCAGTAGGAAAATCTTAACCAATACTATATGCAAACAAGTTGACTAGTGTATTAGGAAGAAAGATGAGGAAACAATACTCAACACTGAATGATCAATCAACTTGTAAATGGATCCCCAATCCCAACTAAGCACGAGTGTCATACGTCTCAATTACTCAATAACCCCCAATTCGACTCAACATCACTAACTTCCACTATTGGTACTTCCACCCCTTGCGTAACCATACAACACCATGTGGATTACCGTGTTACCACCCCTAGCGTCACAGTGATCCCCTCAAATCCAAGGTTACCGTATTACCACCCCTCGCGTACGAAACCCTTGTGTGTCACCGTATTACCACCCCTTGCGTACGGGACTCCCTAAACCACCATCCGACCTCAAACGACCCAATTCTCAACTAACATGCGAGCTATGACTTCCCGAGATCACATTCTTAAGCGTAATGTCATATAACATGCCAACACTATCACAAGTGCATCACAACCGATCACGTATACCAATTATCAACCAATAAGCAATTAACAACGTTTAACCATGTAGTTCCATGTTCAATCGTGTCAACGGAAGACCAACGGGCAAGGAAAGCATTGAAAAGTCGCAAGAAGCCAAAAGAACGAGCTTGAGATCAATTAGGAGGTGTTTCAAGGGGTTTAGAAGTGATAGAGAGCCAAAACAATCAATAAATGGTCAACAGGAACAAAATCTGGAGATAAGCTTCCCGTATCGATACGCATAAAATCCGTATCGATACGCATTCAACTGATCAAAAAGATAAGCTACCCGTATCGATACGCCACGAAAACCGTATCGATACGGATTGGCTTCGGGTAGCGATTTTCAGCAGATTTTCAGAACTCAATGCTCAACCAAATTCAACAACCAATAGCTCGATTTCACACCAAATCAACAAGGAAACATATAAAAGAGGTCAAGAAGTTCCTACCTCGAGACAATGGACGAGATCCTCGCGTTATTGGACGAGCCCTAGACTTTCGAACCTTGGAACTTCGATTCGAACTCAACCCAAGGATTTCCGGGCTTATGAACGTGATTGCAAGGCCGGTGGGAGGTTGAATCTCAAAGATTTTGGGGTAAGAGGTGGAGTTTTGAGTGTGAGTGAAGGAGAGAGAGAGATGTCGGTGGGAGAGAGAGATGGGAGACGCCGGATGAGTGAGAAAAAGAGGGAAGGAAAATGATCCCATACATGTGCACACCCCCTTATATACCCTCAAATCATAAAATCACACTTTTCTCCCTCAAACTTCAATTTCATCACTTAGTTCCTCTAATCAATTATTCACAATTTCTCAATTTAGCAATTATTAGATATTTCAAAGATTAAAATTTACTCGGGTCTCTACAACTTATCTTTCCTTATACTCCACTTTGTAGCAAAAAATCATACTCCGGACGCTTCGCACAGTCGCTACAAGTTCAATTCGTGGGAATTGACAAAAAAAATAAAAAAATTCCACCACAAAAAAGAAGAAGGTATATACGGTGCGCACCTTAGGCATTCGTATTGAGCTTTTTATTATCTTCCGGCCATGTCATCATATACTCGTCCGAAATTTTTAAAATGTGTGCCATCAAAATCATTAGAAAAGCAGCTAGTGACAGAATCAGTTTCTATTTTTCTTCTTCGTTGTCTATCAAGCAATCTGCATGTCATAACGAATTTTGAACGCACTTGATATGCATCTCCTAACAAACGAATGGCGACATGGATTGCGTACGCATGAAATGTCACCTCTAAACCAAATAAAAATAAAACATGATTTACCTAAATTGACCATCTTTATAGTATAAGACATGGTGCAAGAACGTACCGTACCTTACAAAATATGGCCAACCCTTACCTGAGCTTGTGTCATGCTTAGTTGAATCTGCTGCTTTTTTATATATGGTCAATTCTATTTAAAAATTTCAGTGAAAAATGAGTCATGACTTTAGAAAATGACTGTGACAAAGACTTCTTAACTATATATCATGTATTACAAACAGTGACTAAAGTTACTAAAATCACTTTTTTTTAAAATTGTATTGATCGTCACTTCTTATTATTCCTTTTGTCAACTGGAAATTCGATTTTTACAAATAAATGTTGGTTCAAACAAAATACGCAAACTACTTCCTCTAACTATGTGTACATGACACGTCAGACTACTTCAACGCCAAAGGGACAAGGAAGCATGGCGCCCCAACCATTGTCTCCACCACACAACCGCATCATGACACGTCATACAAATATGCTGCATCTACGGACATGTATGTGCTTCAGATGTTACCAATACGTAGTAGTTTAACACCAACATATATAATTCTTTCTAGATAGATTTCGTGAAACATAAGACACTTAAACATAATAAGAATCTTGTAAAGATAGGGAGGCCAATCTTTATATACTTCATGGCGCCGTGGGCAATCTAAAAACTGTCAATGTTTAGAGCTTTGTATAAGCGCAAATTAGGATAGAGTCTCGAGATTGTATCCAAAAAGAGAGCTAACAGTTTACAGAAAACGCCATGCTAATGTCAATAGATCACATTTAACACCAAATAGCAAACATCATTTCTGCGGTACTCCAAATAAACTGGTCACTTAGACCATAACATGAGTCCTCTTTTCAGAATATTGGCAAATCCATCACAAGCAACACAGTGCAATGGAGGAATCACTATGAACGTACGAGATAAGAGATTACAATGAGCCGGTAGTAATACCCGTAACTCTCAACGAGGCACAAACCCTAGAACCTCAAACGTAAAAGCATAAACCCCAGAACACTCGCATAACCCCTTTATATAGGAAAGCCCACGAAAGAGCAAGCCCAAAAAATAACTTAAACGGGCCCAAAAGAAGTGCAAAATTAAAATCAAACCTCAACAAATTTCCACATTCACTTGAATTGCAACGAATCCAGCAAGGTTGAACAATCCTCCACTTCAAGTCATTGTCGAATCCAATACATTGGGAACCAAAAAGTACCATATATGTTCCTCTTAGCTCTTTGACTTCTTTTCTTGTTTTCTTCTTATTTAAATTTTTTCCACGTTTGTTAGTTTTACGTCAAGTTTTTATTAATTATTGATTTGTCTCGACGAAAGGAATCGGCTTTTTGGATTTTATCTTTAATATTATCACAATTATTTGGGTATAAAAGTTACGGCTTCTCCAATTTGTCTCAACGAGACGAATCAATAATTCACCAAAGTCTTGACACAATACTAATAAATGCGAAAAAAATATAAATAAAGACAACTCAAAAAATCTGAAAACTCCACACAAAAAAAAATTAAAGAGAACAACAAGCGCCAATTTCTCTCTCTCTCTCTCTCTCTCTCTCTCTCTGGATCCATTCCAATTCCTACTAGCGCCCGATTAATTTGCACCTGCAATACGAGTGGCTGCCATTAGTCTTGAGGTAATAAAGCCAAGTCTGGGGGGAAAAATTTTCAGTGACGGGTGGGTACTGCCCGTTCGGGGCATCCGAGCATTTTTGGACGGTTCGGATTTGGAGAGAAAGAAAAAAAAAAAAGTATTGCGGTGAGAGAAAATGGAGGGTTTCAATCCGAACCGTCCAAAAGTGTAATGGACGGCTCGGATGTGCCGAGCGGGTACCACGTGGAATATACCCATCCAGTACCGAAAAAATTCTCCAAGTCTTGGGTTCATCAACTGATGGGACTTAAGGATTTGCTTCCTTCTAAGTTTTTAAGCTCAAGTTTGAAACTTTCTCAGGTATTATCAAATTTTTTGGAGCCGGTCCATAAAAAGCTTTGTTCTGACTTTAATTGGTACCCCAACACGTGGACGATGAGATTGGTCACCAGAATTAGTCGAGGTGCATGCGTGTAAGCCGACTCGGACGCATGAGTCATAAGAAAATAAACTAACAGGCTCTTCCAAGCCCAGGCATTACATATTGAGAATAAATATGGCGTGTGCAAAGAGTATCAATTTTATTATTATATCTGTGTTATGTTTCCCTTGGTTGTATAGTCACGCAACTTCTTATTGTATTTTGTTATTAATAAGAAAACCATTTGTAACATCTATATGACTACAATTCACATCTTTACATTAACAAAATACGTTTTCAAAAGGCCAAGTCCTCCATGGACGAAGTCATAATCAGCCGAGTGCAATTTTGTTCACCTTCCTTGAGAGAGGGTGAACGTTATCCTCTTTCCTATTGGTTGAAATGACATAGGTCTCACCCCTGCAATACAATTTTTAATAAGCATGATATTATTTTGTGGTGAGATCCACATTAATTAATTATTTCAACTAATAGGAAGGAGGGTAATGTTCACCATTCTAATCTGCCCCATAAAGTAGGCACCAACCTGGGTACTATTACTACTACTACCAGTACTATTTTCTCCCGTTCAGTCGCATGGAAAAGATGGAAAATGATGGAAAAATCAATTTTCCTATAATTTTCTGAGTTAAGTTACCCGGAAAGTTGTAAGATTCACGACTTCAACTTTTTTCACTGAGAAACACTTTCCTACAAAATAGATTTTGCCAAAAGGAAAGAATTTTTGTTTTCCTACAAAATTGTTGTCAACAAAACACACATGAAAATAAATTAATTTCATTTTCCTTTCCTTCAACTTCACTTTTTCTGGAAACCAATTTCTCACACAACATTCCCAACAACTGAACTAATGGTATTGTCGCTGATTTGCCTATGGGCAACAATCTTAATTCAGACGACTGCAACTCACATCATCTAAATTTCATAAATTAACGGCTGACAACTTATCTTTCCTAATACTCCACTTTGTAGCAAAAAATCATACTCCGGACACTTCGCACAGTCGCTACAAGTTCAATTCGTGGGAATTGACAAAAAAAATAAAAAAAATCCACCACAAAAAAGAAGAAGGTATATACGGTGCGCACCTCAGGCATGCGTATTGAGCTTTTTATTATCTTCCGGCCGTGTCGTCATATACTCGTCCGAAATTTTTAAAATGTGTGCCATCAAAATCATTAGAAAAGCAGCTAGTGACAGAATCAGTTTCTATTTTTCTTCTTCGTTGTCTATCGAGCAATCTGCATGTCATAATGAATTTTGAACGCACTTGATATGCATCTCCTAACAAACAAATGGCGACATGGATTGCGTACACATGAAATGTCACATCTAAACCAAATAAAAATAAAACATGATTTACCTAAAATTAACCATCTTTATAGTATAAGACATGACATGGTTGTAAGAACGCGCGTATTACAAAACATGGCCAACCCTTACCTGAGCTTGTGTCATGCTTAATTGGAATCTGCTGCTTTTTCATGGTCAATTTTATTTAAAAATTTCAGTGTAAAATGAGTCATGACTTTCGAAAAAAACTGTGACAAAGACTTCTTAACTATATATCATCATGTATTACAAACAGTGACTAAAGTTACTAAAATCACTTTTTTTTTAAATTGAAGTGGTCGTCACTTCTTATTATTCCTTTTGTCAGTTGGAAATTCGATTTTTACAAATAAACAAAATACGCAAACTACTTCCTCTAACTATGTGTACATGACGTACACGTCGGACTACTTCAACGCCGAAGGGGCAAGGAAACATGGTGCCCCAACCGTTGTCTCCACCACACAGCCGCACAACCGCACATGTCATGACACGTCGTTCAAATATGCTGCATCTACGGACATGCATGTATGTGCTTCAGAGGTTACCGGCCAGTACGTAGTAGTTTAACACCAACATATTTCTTTCTCGATAGATTTCGTGGAACATAAGACGCTTAAACATAATAAGAATTTTGTAAAGATAAGGAGGCCAATCTTTATATACTTCACGGCGTGGGCAATCTAAAAACTGTCAATGTTTAGAGCTTTGGATAAGCGCAAATTAGGATAGAGTCTAGAGATTGTATCCAAAAAGAGAGCTAACAGTTCAGTTTACAGGAAAAAAAGAAAAGAAAAACAGCTCAATTTACAGAAAACGCCATGCTAATGTCAATAGATCACATTTAACACCAAATAGCAAACATCATTTATGTGGTACTCCAAATAAACTGGTCACTTAGACAGTAACATGAGTCCTCTTTTCAGAAGATTGGCAAATCCATCACAAGCAACACAGTGCAATGGAGGAATCACTATGAACGTACGAGATAGGAGATTACAATGAGCCGGTAATACCCGTAACTCTCAACGAGGGACAAACCCTAGAACCTCAAACTTAAAAGCATAAACCCCATAACCCCTTTATATAGGAAAGCCCACGAAAGAGCAAGCCCAAAAAATAACTTAAACGGGCCCAAAAGAAGTGCAAAATTAAAATCAACCTCAACAAATTTCCACATTCACTTGAATTGCAACGAATCCAGCGAGAGGTTGAACAATCCTCCACTTCAAGTCATTGTCGGATCCAATATGCATTGGGAACCAAAAAGTACCATATATGTTCCTCTTAGCTTTTTGGACTTCTTTTCTTGTTTTTTTCTTATTTAAATTTTTTTCGCGTTTGTTAGTTTTACTCTAAATTTTTATTAATTATTTATTTATCTTGACGAGTGGAATCAGCTTTTTAGATTTTATCTTTAATATTATCACAATTGTTTGGGTATAAAAATTATGACTTCTCCGATTTGTCTCAACGAGACAAATCAATAATTCACCAAAGTCTTGATACAATACTAACAAATGCGAAAAAAATATAAATAAAGACAACTCAAAAAATCTGAAAACTTCACATACAAAAAAAAACTAAGGAGAACAACAAGCCCAAATTCTCTCTCTCTCTCTCTCTCTCTCTCTCTCTCTCATTCATAAGATCCATTCTAACTTTGATTTCATCGAACCAAACATACCCTTATAGTGTTTTGCTTTTTCTCTCTTCGAGTCACTTTCGAATGCAGCTCGTAGTCGTGATGTGTCCACGTAGTAGTAGTACTATTTTGTGAAAAAACCAACTGCGTGCCCCTCTTTTTTAAGGTCTTCTTTCTTCTTTTCAAGTCTTGACAACATACACGCATGTACGGACTAGTCGATCCTTATTACTAGCGCCCGATCAAATTGCACCTGCAAAACGAGTGGCTGCCATTAGTCTTGAGGTAATAAAGCCAAGTCTCTGGGGAAAAATTTTCGGTGCCTGATGGGTACTATGTGGTGTCCGTTCGGTGCATTCGAACCGTCCATTGTATTTTTGGACGGCTCGGATTTGAAGAGAAAATTGAGAGAGAGTGTTGCGGTGAGAGGAAAGAGAGGATTTCAATCTGAACCGTCCAAAAATGTATTGGACGGCCTGGATGTGCCAACGGATACCACATGGGATATACCCACCCGGCACCAAAAAATTTCTCCAAAGTCTTGGGCTCATCCAATGAACTTTGCCAATGCTTTATGCTTTAGAGACTACGTGCATGCGAATGTAAAATTTGAAGAAGACACCTCTTATTCTTTTTTTTTTTTTGGTCAAACGGAATTTCAAAGACACCTCTTATTCAATACTAGTATTTGGTTTTGCAAAGCAAAGAAAGGTCCTTGGAAAGGTCTTGCACTTGCTAGCTAGGTGGACCCATCAGTTGGATTATTTTGAACGGGCTACTTTTAAACATCACATGAAAATTGTATCTCTTTTTTTTTTGGTATACTGGAAAAAACAAAGCAACTAACTTGCCTTGTTTTTTATGGTATTTTGAAAATTTTTGAATTTAATTTTTGGGTAATTAGTAGAGAGAGAATTAGGGTAATAATTAGATATATGAGTTGAGTGGAGAAAGGTAGAGAGAGAAATGAAAATAATGATTGAAGAGTGGAGAGAAAAATGAAAGTAACGATTGAAAGTAGTGATAATTTTCAAGCCCACGTTGGGGCAAAAATTAAGAAAAACAGATGTAATCAACACCACAAATTTCTCATACAACAATATTCAAATTAATTAGTAATGCAGTTTGACAAATTAAGTTCTCGGTGAGCAGGTCCAACACACTTGCATTAGAGAAAAACTTTTTTTTACAGCGGAGCCATGAAAATAATTTATGGCGCTCAATCGCGCGCGTTCAAATTAATGTGTTTTGAACGGTTCAGATTTTGGAAAAAACTCTTCTAGCCAATATTTTTTATTTTTTTAAAATCCGGACCATTATTTGCCGAAACGGACAGCTAAAATTGCGTAAAGCTGTGAATAAATTATTCACGGCGGAGAATAAATTATTCACAGCGGAGTCTCAAAGCATTAAATATAATCATCAACGAACCTACACTGAGTGCTCAAACTCTTCTTGCAAATATTTTTTATTTTTTTAAAATCCGGATCATTAATTACCAAAATAGACGGCTAAAATTGCGTGAAGCTGTGAATAGTTATTCATGGCGGAGTCTCAAAGCATTAAATATATAGTATAAAATATAAATCATCAACGAACCTACACTGAGTGCTCAGGAGCGTCTTCATTAATCAATGTGACAGCAACCTCCGAGTCAGAGTCCACCTCCTTGATTTTTCCCCAACTCCACTGCCTTGTTTGTTTTATGCCTTGTTCTCTTTCTTTCTCAAAAAGAATTTTTCAAAAAATTCTTCCTAGATTCCCTCTTTGTTTTTCAAAAAATTCTTCCTAAATTGCGTGAAGCTGTGAATAGTTATTCACAGCGGAGTCTCAAAGCATTAAATATAATCATCAACGAACCTACACTGAGTGCTCAAACTCTTCTTGCAAATATTTTTGTGAATTTTTCTTTCACGAATTGCATTATTTTTAAGTCTTTGTTTTGCTGATCGGACAAATATTTTGAAACAGCTCGACCTTAAAGCCATGCACTGTACTTGATCGATCAAAAATCATAGATTAATAGTACTGTGCTTTATGCCCATTGAGCATGTTGAATGCTTAGCCCCTTAATTCCTAGCTTCCTCCCATTGAATGCTTATGCCCATTGAGCATGTCAATCAAAGCCTTCGCGTCCTCCTCAATGAGGACATTCCGTCAAGGCGTCATTGAGGCAATAGGAAGGAAAACGATATATATTTATACTGTAATTTTCAAGGCGTCATTGAGGCAAATAGTCTACAATGTCATTAATGATTATAGATAGCGAAGTCAATTAGTGTACGGATCAAATTATAAGGGTTTTTTCACTTCACCCCACTTGTCACCTCTGCCTAATATGAGCGTTGGAAATCTCATTAGCACCTTCAAAGAGGAGCGAGGCCATTGGGTACTTGGGTTTTCTAGGCCGATTGGATGATTGTACAAGCTTAGAAGTGGAGCTTTGGGGTAATTTCAGAGGCTTGTGCTTTATTTGGTTTTGTTTTTGAAAAAAAAAAAATTAATAGTAGTAAGGGTAATAAATGAAGAGAGATAGAGAGAGAAGTGATTGGAAGTAAGAGAAATCTTTTAAAAAATATTTTCCAAAAATTAATGCTGTGTTTGGATTGTGTTTTGAAATTTTTTTTGAAAAATAGTATGGGTAATAAGTGGAGAGAGATAGAAAAAGAAATATTGGAAGTAACTAGAGGGAATCTATGGAGAATTTTTTGAAAAATATTTTTTGAGAAAGAAAGAGAACAAGGCATAAAACAAACAAGGCAGTGGAGTTGGGGAAAAATCAAGGAGGTGGACTCTGACTCGGAGGTTGGTGTCACATTGATTAATGAAGACGCTCCTGAGCACTCAGTGTAGGGTCGTTGATGATTTATATATATTTAATGCTTTGAGACTCCGCCATGAATAACTATTCACAGCTTCACGCAATTTTGGCCGTCTATTTTAGTAATTAATGGTCAGGATTTTAAAAAAATAAAAATATTTGCTAGAAGAGTTTGAGCACTCAGTGTAGGTTCGTTGATGATTATATTTAATGCTTTGAGACTCCGCTGTGAATAATTTATTCTCCGCTGTGAATAATTTATTCACAGCTTCACCCAATTTTAGCTGTTCGTTTTGGCAAATAATGGTCCGGATTTTAAAAAAATAAAAAATATTGGCTAGAAGAGTTTTTTTCAAAATCTGAACCGTTCAAAACACATTAATTTGAACGCGCGCGATTGAGCGCCATAAATTATTTTCATGGCTCCGCTGTAAAAAAAAGTCTTTCTCTAATGCAAGTGTGTTGGACCTGTTCACCGAGAACTTGTCAAATTGCATTAATTAATTTTAATATTGTTGTATGAGAAATTTGTGGTGTTGACTACATCTGTTTTTCTTAGTGTTCTTCCTAATTTTTGCCCCAACGTGGCTTTGAAAATTATACATGTTTTCCTTTCAATTCCTTATAACCCCCCCTCCCTCTCTCTCTCTCTCTGGATTGCGAATTTTCTAAGCTTGGAATGTTAAGAAAAATATAGTCTCACATTATTTGAGAGTAAAATAGATGATTACTTAATAAAACTTGGAACCTCTCCATTCTTAATTTTAAGATGAATATAAAGTTTCAACATGGTATATATCAGAGCGAGGCACATTTTACCCTACATTTTATAAAATTCACAATCAACACTCCACGATGATAGACCAGCAAAAAGACTGTGATAGATCCAAAAAGAAGCTACATGATAGATCTCAAATACGGCTGCATGTGAGAGGGAATGTTAAGGAAAATATAGTCTCATATTGCTTGGGAGTAAAATGAGTGATCACTTAATAACATTTGGAACATCTCCGCTCATTATCAATTGATTTTGATATAAACATAAAGTTTCAACCATTGATTGGGTTATGCATTGACAAATGAGCTTTATATTTATGGGAATTCACAAATCAAAGTTGATTTGAGAGGCTTTTTTTTTCCCAAAGTTGATTGAGAGGCTCTCTCTTTTTTTTCGTACGTAATGATTTATATTTATTGATTTATTAAAGTGTGTTGGATATGTTCAACGAGAACTTATTAAATATTAGTCAAACTGCATTGAATATTAATTTAAATATTATTGTACGACAAGAAAATGATTTCGGCAGTACTCCACTTTTTTTTATGATAACACTTTAAAATTTATCTTTTAACATACCTTGCTATGTAGGATTATTTTTACACTAAAAAATAAGTTTTAGAGCGCCATCATAAAAAAAATGGAGTGCCAAAATCATTTGTCTTTGTGGTATTGATTTCATATCCGTTTTTCTTAAGGTTCTTCATACTTTTTTAAGCATGGACAAGGTTATCTTATACTATAAAAAAATATATATACTCCTACAATAGAAATTTCTTGTTTATTATTGAAAGATTAAAAGAAAAAGTAAATTAATAGGCTCAAGGTAATCTTGGCTCCACCCCTGATAGCCATAACAATTAAAATAGCTCGAAATGTACACACACTCTAATTCCAACACCACTTAAAGATAAACTGTCAAAAGCAACCAACAAAATAGTTAAAGAGTGGGAGCATTCCAAATGCATCTTTTTGATGGGTCACATTTATGATCTGAGTCTTTTTTCATAGTTTTGAGTTATCTATTTTAGTTTTCATTGTGTAATACTTATGCTTAAATTTGGATTTATTTTATCAAGAAATGTACGTCCGATCAAATCATATTTGTGTTAAGAACAAATGAGATTTGCTTAAATTGGGTAATGATATATATCCGATTAAACTAATTTCTTTTACATGAGTAAATAGCATATCAAGAGCTACAGAATAAATGGCCCGGATCATCAAAACAAAAATGCTCACTGAAGAGAAAAATAAATCCAAACTATTTTGGCGCAAAACTAATCTTAGGGGGGAAAAAAAAGCAAAAAAAAAAAAGGGTTGCGGCCAAATATGAGTTCCTTGTAGAGCCCGCTGAAAATCGATTCCCAAGGGTTAGTACGTTGGTTGTTGCGGGTGGGTTTGCTCTCCACAAAATTGATTAGGGTTAGATTTCCAATGACTAGTTCCAGCGTGGATGACTTGCATTTGCCCAGGCTGTAGATGAGATTAGTTGAGGTGTGACACCCCCAACTTTCAAACTAAAAAAAAAAACGAAAGTCTTTCGACTTGATTTTTGTAATAGCCCCATAGGAAAAAGAGGTTCGATCTCCTTTGTCCCGAAAACCCCCATGCCTCTGCATGAAGAGGTTTTTCCACCGTTGAATTGTGTGATTTTTTGTATATGTTTGAAATTTAATGGCCGAAAAATCCATCGATACAGATGACCAGGAATTTTCGGCATAGAAAATCTTTCCCCTTCTTCCGGTAGTTAAGGGCAGCACACAGACAAAGGAGGACCAACGAGAGTTGGACTCGTGTAGTCTTGCTTTGCCTGACTTCTCGGAAAGTACTGGGTTCGTCTTCGGATCTCTTTTGGGCCATGTGGACTGTTGAATGATTATATCTAAATTAAATCATTCATTTTGTTCTTCACGTCAAGGTGATAGGAACTTGCATATTTTAAAAAGAACGCATTTTTATTGAATTCTTTGAATGGGTCACGTATTTTATTGTGAGAAGGATTTTCAAGATACAACTATCGCTATCGTTTGACTCATGATATCCGGTCAATGTAATTTTTTGGTAAATATTACCAACTCAACGAACCCAATAAAATAAGCAGTTCGAATCAAACCTTTAAACTCGCGATGGGCTTGGAATGTGCTTTACGAAAGCATGTTGTTTTGTGCCGAGGAACCACCTTCCTAGTCAACATGTTTAACGTATGATCAAAAGTTGTTTGCTTTTTTCGGTTTACCGTGAGAAAGGAATTGAAAACATCAAACCCTCAAAATATTCAACACGATAAATTTTTCTACCTTCGTCGATTTTTGTAAATCTTGCTCTGTCCGTCCTATTTTGTTTGTCTAATTTTGGTTTTTAATGATTACAGTAAAAAAAAATTTATTGAATCACCAATAATATCCTTTGTGGCATTAAATGAGAATGTGTTTTCTCAAATTCATAATTTTTTTTTTAAATAAAGAGGGTATTGAAAGAACTTTTAGAATTCAACTTAAAATTGGACAAATATTTTGCAACATATAAGAGTCAAAAAGTGAACAAACAAATAGGGATGGAGGGACGAGATGTGATTTTCTTTCGTAAGGTCCTTCATATGTTTTCAATTTTTTTGATTTCCTCGGCTTGACAAATTACAAGATCAAAGCATTTTACCTAAATTTAGAAACAATTTACCGGGTACATAAAAATCAAAAAAAAGAAAAGAAAAGAAATTGGCTTTACCAACGTTCCCAAGGAAATGAATATGAAATACCACTGACAATAAAGAACAAGCTACCATAGATGGAGTTTAGATTAAATCTATTTATTTTCTGAAGACAATGACTTGTTTTGTTTTGTTTTATTTTGTTAGTAGTGACTTTTTTTTAAAAACTTTCGATCTACATATATAAATTTTCTGACTTTTCTCGATAACAGAAATTAGAAAGATAAAAAAATGAACCGAATATTGAAAAGTTCCAAAAGAAATAACCTAAATTAATTATCTCTGGTGAATTACTTGTCTTTGGTGAATTCAGTTTTCATTCATCATTTTTATTTTTAATTTTTTCCTAAATAGAATAAATATTTAATGAAAAAATAGTGAGTACTCAAATTAATAACAGAAAATACAAAATATAAATAAACAAAGAAAAATGCTAATGTCAGCCAATTTAACAATAAGTCAGGGAAATGAAAAAAAATAAAACACAGTTTTTTATGTGCTATATATAGTGCCTTGAAAAATACTAAAAGTTCATCAAAAACTGTATATTTCATTTTTTTTTTTTGGGTCCTATTGACGATCCAATAAGTTGTCCATAGCACAATATATAGATAAACAAAAATACTACTCTCTCAGTCCCAATTGTTTATTCTATTTAGGTTGTCCCAAAATGTATTAAATTCTTTTCGTATGAGGTGGAAACCCCATGGTTTCAGCCACCCATTGTGGGCCATACCGAGCGTTCATTGCAGTAATCTGAATCGTTCAACTTGTAGGGCCCGTAAAGTTATATGTCCACGTAACAAATCAACTTGAACGGACATCAATTGCTATATCAATAATTAAATTTTGGTCTATAAAATAGACGGTCATGGACAGTTTAACTTAAAAAATTGGTGACAAATCAGGCCATTCGTCTTTAAACCACAATTTAATTTTTGATATAGTTATTCATGTTCAATGAAACCGATTTTTTGCGTGGACATATTAATTTACAGGCCCTACAAAATAAACGGTTTATATTACTGAAGTGAATGCTCGATAAGACCCTCAATGGCGGGTGGCGAAAACCACCTCTTTTTAAAATTAGCCACAAAGACTTGGCAAATTACCAATTGTTAGCCTCAAGGTGTAAGATTTTGATGATTAACGAGCATTACACTTGTCTGCTAGTTAACTTATACAATTGGGCATCATTGGAATTATATATTTCTATTGGGCTAATTTCATCATCATTGACTTTGACTCCTTAAGTATTTTTTTTTTTCAACGGAAAAAACAAATTCATTAATCAAGCCATACGGCATCTACATTTCCACCCAAATACAGAGAAACAGAGACACAATACAATAAAAGACTAAGAGACGAAACTAGTGTCTAGCGCCTATGCAAGAGCCAAATGCTCATTTCTTCACACCGTCAACATGGCCGGCTAACGTGGAGCTCGTACCCAGACACCACCGTCTCAGGATGGCGGAGCTTCGAATCAAAGATAACATTAAAACTGTGGAAATCAGTCACCCGATCTGGAAAAACCAGATCGGAACAAAACCACCCGGGAAGACCCACCGGGACAAAAACCGGACCCAACATCCGGACAGAAACCGGCCTCAACATCCGGACATAAACCGGACAAGAGTCCGGACAAAACAAAAATGAAACACAAAATCAAAACCCTAACTTGTCGAAACACTCAAAACAGCCACTGCAGCACCGCTGCCACAACCACCGCACCAACCACAGGAATCACGACAGCCCCTACTGCCGCCATGCCCAGTCCTTAAGTAGAAGATTGGGATTTCCGAGAAAACAAATGGGGTAAAAGTGTTACCGGAGCGAGAGATTTTTCGGTGCCAAGCAGTATATCTTGTTCAGATTGAAACCCTCTCTATCTTCTCATCCAAATACTTTGGGCGTGTTTGATTGCAAATTTCTTTTTTGGGGGATTTGTAATGATATGAGATTAGGATTGAGATTGAGATTGATAATAATGTGAGATTATTAATAAGGGGATATATCATTTATTCATGTTTGTTTTACACAGGATTAGGATTTGAATTGGGATTGAGAATGAGGTGAAATTGTAAATAACATGTTTGTTTTGGCTAGGATTAAGATTGGAACTGGGATTGAGGTGGGTGTTTAAACATGTCTTGCTCAATCCCATGGGGATGGGATTACTAGTAACACCTCCCCCATGGTATTGCTAATACCCCATTTTGGATCCCAAACCTCCTATCAAACACATCTTTTCTGTTTCCAAATCTGAGCCATTCAAAAACGAAATGGACTGTTTGGATTCGCGAGCGGACACCACGTTGTATCCGCTCAGCACCGAAAATTTTTCCGGACGGAGCATTTAGCACTGCATAGCCTTTTCTGTGGATGAAGAATGGAGTGGGCATAACCACCGCATAGACTTTTATTAATCCTTTCTGAACGGTCGCATTTTACCACCTGGGCAACTATTACCCGGAACGGAATTGTCCCAATTTCCAAAACTGCTGCCAAACCCACAAAAAGAAAACTCTCAAATACTCTCATCCGACCAATCGCCGGCGTCCCACCGTCCCCGGCCGCCGGATTGGGTTGGGCTTAGCATTGGATGTTACTCGGGTTCTTTTGTTACTCAGGTGTATAGACTGATTGATGCATCCATGGCGATGGAGTTTCTCGCCCGACTGTGCAGCTGCTTCGTGAAGAAACTGAGGGACGGCGGCGGAGAAGGAGACGAGGATGGCGACGGCGGGCAGTCGTCGGAATTGTTCTTCGACCTGCGGACTCTGCAAGTTGCCACCAACTTTTTCTCGGAGGTGAACCAGCTCGGCCACGGCGGCTTCGGCCCCGTTTACAAGGTAGGCTCGGTAAATTCATCGCTATAAACTGGGCTATAAATACGGAATATCAAAATCATACTTTTATTTATTTTTTTCGTCATATGGTATACATCAGAGTTATTATAATTAGTATTAAGTAGTTAGTAACAACACGACCGCTGGAGTTAGGCCCAAGAGTCATACCCATTTGGATGGGGTGATTTCATGAGAAAAGAAACGAAAGGGTTGTGGTTTTTTAAGAAATTACTCATTTGGATTGAACATTTTGTTAAGAAATGAAGAAAAAAATACAAAAAAAAAAAAATTTGTTTTGATTGGCCCTTCTCCTTTTCTCTCCAAATCTCACCGTCTAAAGGGAGTGTTATTTCGGTTAGTGCTTTTAGAGCTGTTTCATTCATTTCGGGGTGTCTTGATTTGTTTTTGCGCGGAAAAGGTGGACCAGACCCGAGCAATTTTGTTCACCTTCAACGAAAGTAACTCACCCACATTAAACTTCATCCACATTTAGTGAGATATATTGCTGGTTTTTGCTTTGTTGATTTTTAATTTTCTATAAACTAATTTATCAAGATACCATGCAATAATTCAATTCGACTACATATTATCGGCTAGTATTTCTTCATGCTAACGATGTGTTCATGGACTATATGAATGGCTTCTGGATATAACTAGATGGAACTTAGTCTGGTTGTTTGTTGGCCCTCAGTATTTGGGTACTACGTTTTCTGTTTCAACGATCGCGTTTGGTGGTTTCCATGTGTGATGATCCCAGTGTGCGTGATTTGGGTGTAGGTATGATATTTATCCTCTAGCTTCCGCTAATCTCAACACGATGGAGTTCTTTAATTACCCTTCCCATCTGATGGAATAATGAATTATGTGCATTCTCACAACAAGATAGCAATAGTTGAATTAAATTTATGTGTTTCTTTTGTCCATGTTACGTAGTATTTTATTTTGTAGTTATGAATGAGTATGTACAGCAGAAAAGTGAAGTTATACATATGCATAGTTAGTTTCGAACTTTATGTTTCATGTATGAAGAATTTTTTATGGTTCGATGTTTACTTATTCTTGCTAGTTGGGAATAGGTGTGTATGATACACACCGGATTGTTGGAACCATTTGGGCAAGTTACGAAAAAAGGGAGGGAGAGTGTGAAAGTGCTTTTCGAAAACATCTCAAACTGCTGAAATTCGTGATAGTGAAATCCTAGTGTGAGGATTGAGAGTAGGAGCGGACAGTCTTACTGGCAATTTATATAACTTAAGGGGGACCTTCCACGCAATTGAAAGCTTGTGCGAAATAGGAGTAGTTGTGAAAGGGGGCTCCGGTTATGCGACCTAAAGTTGCAGTTGGTGGGATCAGTTTCTTAGGCTTAGTTAACATAAGCAATCGGAAAAGAGATAATCTGTAAGTACCCAGAATAAAAATTTACATGTTGGATTGGTTCAAGGAATTTCAAGTTCGGGGATTTTTACGCTAATAGTTGAATTATGAATGTATTTTATACGAAATTTTGAGCCATAAGGTACAATGGGTCAGGTATTAAGTTGTAACATTTTGTTCTGTTGAAATCAAAACTAAAGACAAATAAGTACATCTTTTGGATGAACTTAAGGGTATGTCATCCCTAACTTGTGTCTAAATTTCCAATACTAAGAGGGTAGGGACGATATGTAGTTGAATTCGTTATGTTCACTCCTCTCCTTCATTCGACCACTGCAGATTTTCTATTGAGGATTCACCGTCAATGGCACTGGTTTGCCGAGTCTCGTTCCTCCTTTTAGCTTACCGCAGTAAATGATTAATAGATGTCATTGCTGGTTAGTTTAAAGTTTATATCATCGTGAGTAGATAAGTTGTGTGTCATGTATTTTCAAGGCCATAAGTTGTATCAACAATACCGATTCCTACGTGACCAAAATAATCATGCCATGATAGGGAATATACCCCTCCATCCCAAATTTTTATTCCACATTTTCATTAGGAATGTGTCAAATCATTGTTCCTGTTTCAAAGTAAAAAATATGGAATTTTTATCCAGTATTTGGTTAGAATATTTATGGACGGGATTAAATATTCAGTAGATGTAATATCTCACGATGTGTGGGATATTGGTATTGGTGTTATTAATCCCTTCTCTATCAGTCCATAGGGATCTTCGTTCTTAGTCCATAGGGATAACCCATTCTTTGAGATATATACCTTTCCACTATTATTCCAGTCAACAAACTGCCCCATGATGAATAGCAATGCATATTCGTGCAAGGAAAACAGAAAATTTTCAGGGGTTTAGCATTTCAGACTAAAAATGCAGAGCGAGATTTTAGAAAGACTCCAATGGGCATGATCCCATGAGGGGTGGGGTGAAAAAGTATGGAAAGATCTAAACTTCAATCTCTAGTATCTCCTTCTTCTTTTGTTCGGCAGAGGGGATTGTAGGGAGTCTCCACTGCCAATATACCTTCTCGTGTATTTGTTTGTCTCGGGCTAATTTATTCGCTTATTGTTAGAGTGGTAGTTTAAAGCCTATGCTTTATCTTGCAGTTGCTCTACCCTGGTATTAAACAAAATATATGGGTTACTAAAGATGCAGCAAAGGAAGACCTGCAGTGACCAGGCTGTTAGGAGTCAAGTGTTTGGTGCCAGAAGTGAGTGCCTTGTTTAGTATAACTAGATGTGGAAGTTCGATTATACAGCTGGTGAAAGTGTGCTGCGAGTATAAAGCAGTCAATATGGCAATGAAGCTAGAATTGAGAAGTTAAAAACGTGTTTCCACTGGATTTGTATTTCCAGGAACTTGAGGACAACAATTGCCTCGCAATGCAAAGTGTTTTGAGCAATTCAGGAAAATCTTTTTGCATCTGCTGTTTTTAGTGTGAGCTGTGGAATCAACATTTGAGTTATATTGGTGACTGCGGATTTTGGCCTAGCTTTGCCCAAAACAAGAAATTGGTTTTTAGACTCTAGAGACATTGAAAGGAAGGACGGTGTCCATGTTTAGTGAGATTTGGGAGCTCTCTATGTAGCATGGTTATGGACTCAAACACTGCCGGAGACATGGCTACGGGACACAGCATATCACAAAAAATAGGGACACAATGCATTATCGACCAATGGTGTATGTCTATACACATAACGTATCACCGTCATGTCCCTCAGCGTGTCCCACCATAAAAATATTATAATTTAATAGACATGTCACGTGGTGTGTCCCATACAAGTCCCCACGTGTCTGACACGGATACGGTGATAGGGGGTGTTGGTGCTTTATAGGGAACTCTTTTGGACAATTTGACTCGTAGTATCTTGGCCAGTTGTCATGTTTACTATATTCTGTATCTGTTGAATGATTTGAAGCTAACAGTTTGAGTTTCGAAAGCAAGTTAATTGATGTCGTTCCATTTCTGTCAAACTTATGTTCAGTTAAGCCTCTATAATGTATCTGGTATATTTTCCTACAGGGATTGATACCAAATGGTCAAGAAGTGGCTGTGAAAAAGCTATCACTGAATTCAAGACAAGGGCTCAAAGAATTCACTAACGAGGTGAAATTGTTACTGAAAACTCAGCACAAGAATTTGGTCATGTTGTTGGGTTGTTGTGCAGAAGGACCTGAGAAGATGCTTGTCTATGAATATCTTCCAAACAGGAGTCTTGACTATTTTCTTTTTGGTAAAAAAAAACCTCCAACTTATCATTAATTTTGTATCTCGAGTTTACACAGATATTGGGAAGATCGTTAGCCTTGGTGTGAAGGTTAAAGTTACCAATCTTTTTTGCCAGATAAAAAGAAGTCTTCATCCTTGGATTGGTTGAGACGGTATCGGATAGTGACAGGTATTGCAAGAGGTCTACTCTACCTACACGAAGAAGCTCCTGAAAGGATTATCCATAGAGACATTAAAGCTAGTAATATCTTGCTAGATGGACAGTTAAATCCCAAGATCTCAGATTTTGGATTAGCTAGGCTGTTCCCTGGGGATGATACTCATCTAAATACATTCAGAATTTCTGGTACTCAGTAAGTAGTTTTTCTGCCACCTCTTTTTGTCTTCCCAACTATTGTCCTAATAATAGTCATCTTGACCTCACGTCGGTATATATATCTCTCTTCTTCAGTCAACTGACAATTTTCGTCGAATAGTTAAATAGTGAATAGGAGTAGCATTTTAATAAGCAATCTATTTTGTATAATGCAGTGGTTATATGGCTCCTGAATATGCAATGCATGGATATCTGTCTGTGAAGACGGATGTATTCAGTTTTGGAGTGTTGGTATTGGAGATTGTGAGTGGCCGAAAGAACCATGTTAGGGAGCTTGGTGGAGAACAGGAAGACCTCTTAACCTATGTAAGTATCCCAAACCTGTTCTGCCGCAATCCTGTTGAATGACTGTAGTTACATTTGCTTTTACCGGTAAGGATATCTTACGGATAAAATACTGGACTAATATGTAATCATGCCAAGGTTAAAGGAATCCTTTCAGTAGTGATCTGGCTATGTTGTAAGGGCTTCACTTGATGATTGAAACATAGATAGTCAAATTGTAACATAAACAGATGATAAAGAATGTCTTCGTAAAAGATTACGGATGTTGGTCCAAATAGCAACCCAAGAGGGGGGGTGAATTGGGTTTCTCAAATATAACACGGAATTTTAAAAACTAATTGCAATCTATTCAACCACAATTCCAATTTCAATGATATACTATTCTACTCATGCAATATTGATATGCAAAACTGAAAATAAAGAGAGTAGGGTAGAGAGAATCAAACGCAAAGATTTATAGTGGTTCGGTCCGCAACTTCACGGCCTAGTCCACTCCCCAAGTGTCCAACTCGGGATTTGCTGCACTATCTCCAATAGTTACAATCTTCTAGCTTCACGGGTGCTAGACAACCTTTACAACGAGCAATCTATCCCCAATCGCTCCGACTAATTTTGACTCCGGTGCTAGTCACACCTAACCCAACTAGTTTTGACTCCGGTGCTAGTAACACCTAACTCTCAAGTGATTTTCTCTCCAAAATCACTCACAAAAAGATAAACACTCACAAGAGTACGAACAAGGGT
Organism: Rhododendron griersonianum; assembly: GCA_018127125.1. Taxonomy (NCBI): domain Eukaryota; kingdom Viridiplantae; phylum Streptophyta; class Magnoliopsida; order Ericales; family Ericaceae; genus Rhododendron; species Rhododendron griersonianum. The sequence goes on from CM030799.1 coordinate 25,042,737, forward strand.
GTACAATCCCTTTTACAATGAAGATCAAAATACAAACTCTCTCACACACAAGTGTATAGATATCAAGATGAAAGCTTAGAGATAAAAAACAGATTTTCAAGAGAAGCTCACTGCAATTTTCTTCAAGAGTTCTGTCTATTGCTTCCTCTGTCGACTTCTCTTTTTAACCATGAAGACTCAATTGAACGTTGGATTTTCCTTCTAGCCGTTAGAGACAATCAGCTCCACAATCTTGGCTTAATGATTCTTTCCAATCTTGTTTGCTTCAAAGCAAGATGCATGTTCCCATGTTTAGATATAGCCGTTTGAATTATCAAGGGAAAGATTGGACCTTAATCTTTCTCCTTCTTTTTCTTTGCTCTTTACTATTGGAGGTAGGATTTTGATGTAGAATATTTCCCTATGTTGCTCAGTCAAATTCCTACACAATAAATATTTGTTCCAATGAGTATCATATATCATGATAATAATTATATTTCAATTTCAATAAATTATGTTTTGTTATCATCAAAACAAATAAGGTATTTTAGAGAAACCTTTGGGCTAACAACGGATTTGAAAAATATGAGACAATCTTTTCAATTAATTCTATGTTTTTTTTTTTCTGCTTCTGCAGGCGTGGACGCTATTTCAAGCAGGGAAAACATTGGACTTAGTTGATCCGAGTCTTGCACGATGGAATCAGGACGAGGCAGCGATGTGCATTCAGCTAGGATTGTTATGCTGTCAGGCAAATGTTGCTGATAGGCCCGATATGAATTCTGTCCATCTTATGCTGTCAAGTGATTCATTTACTTTGCCAAGACCTGGGAAACCCGGAATTCAAGGCCGTCGAGGCCGTTGGACCACTACCACCACTTCTGCTCTCACTAATACAAATAAAGCTAGTAGCACCAACACCGTCGGTACCAGCGCTTCAGCAGGTAGTACTATTGTCGAGGATTTTTCTAAAAACTCCATCTCCTGTTCTTCTATAGATGAAGGTAGATAACCTCCTTGTAAATATTTCGTAAGGGGTTCTCCACGGATTTGATTCTTTTCCATTTTTTTGTTCTCTATAGCTGATTTTCCTTTATAAATTCAAGTAGAACTCTCGATTCTTTTGCCTTGCGATTATGACAATGTAACTTATAATAGTTACCGCCGCTAATTAGCATTGTTAGTAGAAGTTCTTGTTGAAGCTTTTTAACTTTAGTTTCTTTTAGCATTGCGTGTACTCCAAATTACAACCCGATCAGGCTAAAATCGGACACATTTTGGTTTTCTTTAGGTTGTCTGCATTTTGGTTTTCTTTCTTTTTGCTCGGCACGACAGAAGGGAAGAGATAGCAAAACAACCAAGAGAAACACCTGGGGAACTCAAACAGCAAAGACGACCAAAAATTTGTAGAATAATTTTCACCATACAACCAAAAATTTTGGATGCCGTGATTCGGAATGATTTGGGCTTACGAAATCTAAGTGAACAGGTGGCTCCGAACAGAGCTTAATGGAATAATAGGGTTCATGTAGCCGACCCCGATTGATTGAGACACAAAGCTCGGTTTGGTATGGTTTGGTTTGGTTTATATAACCAAAAATGATTTCCGTCGGGAATGGTGGTTAGTCTTTTCAGGCAGCGTCGGAAATGGGTTCAATGTGAAGCTTAAAATTATTGTGGATAAAACTTGTATGGAGCTCTTGATGACCCAAATTCTCCATGTCTAAAAATGTTTCTTACGGATCTAACATCTGGTTCGCGAGTGGCACATTGGTACACCATTCTAAACAGAGTTAAAGCTATCAAAAATGCAATCAGCTTTTGCAAATTCATAGTCATAGTTCAGGTATCACAATGATAGACCTCAGAATTATAGTAGTACTTATTAGACTGAATCCCTGAGATTTATACATTGATCGAAAGAACTTGACGCTATGTTTGAGTGTCAAATTTCATGTCCTCAGGCCATACCCGGTACTAATGTTGTAATTCTCTTCCAATTTGACGCTATATTCGGGGGAGGGTAATACGGTCTTTATCCAAACATGTGTCAAAGAGAATGCAAAAAAGAGAGTCCAAAGCGCTCCTCCTACCCTCTTTCTCATTTCTCTTCTCAAAACAACAATTTGGAAAAATTTATTCTGTGAAAATGGGTTTTGGGGTTACCCTTGCCGAACACCCAAAACTTGAAATTGAAATTATAAAAATGCGAAAAGTAGGGTGTCAAGCCCGTTCCGCTTTCTCCCAAAATCTTCTTTTTCAAAAAGAAGGTAATTTCAAACTCAAATATAACGAAAATAAAAAATAATTTTTCAATTTTTTTTGCACTGTTTAAATGATCTCAATGAGATCTATCAAACAATATCCATATTGGTAGAAAAATTATTTACTTAAATACATGATTTTTAACTTTGAAATTATCTTCTTTTTCTTAAAATTCTTTTTTTTTAGAAAGTGGAATGGCCTCTCAAACACCCTCAAAAGCCTCCTCATTTCAAGTCATCTACCTCAATGGCCCCATAGGTCTCCAAGAAACTTGGGTGTACCGTGTACGATAGGACTCCAAGAAAATTTATAGGACAAAAGTTATAGTACTAAATTAACGGCTGCTTTGTCACAATATTTTTGCTGGCAAGAAAGTCAAAAAGTAATCGAAGGCACTTCCATTGACCCAAGGAGACTCTGGAGTCTGGATAGAATCTAGTAACAGAAAGTTTTGGGTGCAAGGTGGGTATCACGTGACGGTATCAGTTGGCGATCCCAATCGTCCAACCTAACGCGTTTTGGATGGCCTAGATTTATTTCCTCTCTCTCCCTTCATCCCACCACTCTCTCTCCTTTTTTCTCTTTCTCTAAAATTTATACCGTTTAAAACACGTTTGGACGGCTGGGATCGCCGACGGGTACCGCGTGTTTGGTACCCGCCTGGCACCCAAAAACTTCTCGAATCTAGTAGTATTTGATTTCCTTTTGCAAACAAAGGCACAGATTTCCTTTATTTTATTTTTTTTATCGGCAAAATAACAATTTATTAAGGAGCTCGTCAAAGATTACAACAAGCAAGGGGGAGAGGGGATGAGAATCCAACCAAGGTTGCACCCCTTGGTTTTTTTAACTGGCCTTTTGCACCTGTGGTAGGCCTAATTCTACATTATCTATACATCAAAAAAATAATTCTCCATTATATTAATATACCAGAAATTCCTAAATACATATATTTCGGTTCTTTAAGAAAACTAAAAATGTCAAACATGATGTATATGCCTCGACCTAAAAAAGGAGGAAGATGTTTCTTCTATCATTTTCTACGTTCCCTATTTGGACTTTTTCTTTCGAATAATCTTCCATTTCTCAGAGGTTTGGCTTAAAAAGTCAATTGGAATTTTTTTTCTTGTTATTCAAAAAAATATTGCATTTGGTAGTTTCGCGTCAAATTTTTGTGAATTGTTGGTTCATTCTCGACGGGAGGAATCAAAAAAATAGTAAAAAATTATGATCGGAAAACACAAATGTTTGAGTAAAGGTAAAAATATGCCCCCCAAAAAGCCGAAAAAACTACTCCATCTATTTTGGTTTATTTTTAATTGAGTTTGAGTCATAATTTTTTACCTTTTCAATTTATCTTGTCGGGACGTATTAATAATTTATAAAATTAATGTGAAATTAAAAATGCGAATTTCTTTTGAATAAAAACATATTAATGAGTCTAATTTGAGCCGTAGATTTTGAATTGTCTAACCAGCGAATTTTACAATGACTTTTCCAAATATTAATACAATAAAATTTTTACTTTTTTTTAGGAAAAAATTTTCAAGTCGTTGGTAGGTGTGGTGCCGTACGGCAACGCAAAATATGAAGGTGGGACCACACAAATGAGTTACGGAGTATGTCCGTAGTAGATCCGTTCTTGCTTAATTACGTAAACAGCCCTTAAATATAACCGCGTATCACTATCACCGCCAATATTCAAAAGCAAACATTTGCACCCCATTAACTATACGAAATCACAAACCTACCAACACCTTAAACTGAAAAAGAAAACGGAAGGTAACTTTTAACCTTGTGCTGAGTCAAAAACTAAATGAGATAAAAGGCATCGATCTCTCAAACTCATACATTATTGCACACATCTGTCTCTATTACTCTCTCATACTCCTCTCTTCATACATTTCCCCTCTGCATAACTAAAAAATTTAATAGTCTTTTCTTTATCAAGCCATCTTAAACATTTATAAACAGATTATAAGAAAACTTATAGTTTCATCAACAAGTGTTTCAAAACATTGAGTAAAGCCATACTCGAAATTTGTCTTGCAACTCTAGGTCAAGGATAAGGATCTCAGTTCCAGATCTGAACACAAGGCTCAGGTAAAGAGAATTAAATAAAACACTCTTAAGTAATTATTATATTCGGAGATCAAGACTAATGTGATAATGCAGCGAAAAAAGTATTGAGAGAAGAAAAGATGTGCTCCGAAACGTACATACAAAACATATACAAAGATCGATGCAGGCCTTCAAGTCCTTTGCCCGATTGAGTGAAGGAAAAAGGGTATTTCAGACTTAAATGGAGTTCTTTCAATCACAACTCATGTGATCACTTATCATCAGCACATTCCACAATAGCCTTACAGAAAGGGTGATAACGATACGATCTAATCAATAGCAGGTGGAAATGCTTTCATTGAAAGATGAGGGAGGGAAAGTGATACAAACACATAGTTTAGGGGGGTTTTATAGATAATTTCTCCTCCTAAATATCTGCGATTTCAACGGGCGATCAACTCCCTTTGTGAACTTCCCTTTGTCCTAAAATCCTCCACTTGGACCACATGATTTTCAAACCTTACTATATTCTAGTTCTAGTTATTATGCCTCTCACAGTCTCACTTGGGCTTTTCTTTTTATTCTCTCTCTCTCTCTCTCGCTGTGCGCGCGCCTGCCTGCCAGAGGAGACTGAGAATTTCTTTTCCAGTTTATTCCTCTCCAACTTTTTTTTTTTTTCTGGGAAACTGGGTTCTGGGTTTCCCCCCTCCCTTCCTGATCTCTAAACTGAGGATCCCATTTTGTTTCTTTGCATATCGATGCCATTAATTAGCGGTCAACTCAATTTGGTGCTGAGAAAGTGAAGTCAGAGAAGGCTTCAACCGAATTCCAAAAAAAAAAAAATGGGGAAAAGAAGAGCAAGAAGTTTTGATCTGAATGAGGCTCTGGAATTCTTGAACCATTTATTTGTGGACAAGTCTCTTCTACCGTTCATAATTCCTTTGATATTAGTCGGATGGGTTATTGAGAAGTGGGTTTTTACCTTCTCCAACTGGGTTCCGCTTGTGGTCGCCGTTTGGGCTACTATTCAGGTAAATTTCACTCTTGTTTGAATGGTTCTGGGTTTATGATATTAATTAATCTTTCAAGTGGTTGATTAAGGTATTGGTTTCGCCTAGTTATTGAACTTAAAAGAACTAAACCTGGTTATTGATTTTTCCCATTCTCATCCTTACTTCTGTCCTCCTTCTTTTGGTGGTTGGATTCTGACTCTACTCTTGCAGTTATTATATATCCACTATTAAATTTTAGTAGTTCCTATAGGTTTTCTTTTGGAAATTTCGCTTACCGTTTGGCATTCACACTTTTTTTTTTGTCATTACTCATGTGAATTTGCTTTATTATCGTTTCATGTGTAAGAAAATGAATTGATACTTATCAAAAAAAAGAAAGAAAAGAAAAAGAATTGATGAAACAGTAGTACTGTAAGAGCATCTCCAACCTTGACCCATTTTAAGACCCAAATTTAAAATTTGGGCAAAACCCACAAAAAACCATCTCCAATCTTTGACACAAACCCTTTCCCATTTTGGGTTTTACCCATTTCTTTCCCCAAATTTGAAAAAACCCAAGTCTCTCCCCATTTTTTTCCCCAATATTCCAACTGCTCTTTTCTCTTTTCAACGGCACCTTCCATGCCATTCTGAGAGCATGGCATCGCCATGGTTTTCCCAAGCTTGGATACCTCTCTCTCTCTGGATATTTGAATGCTGAAGTCTTGACGATCTCTCCCTATTCTCTCTGGAAGAATCTTGAAGCTGGTTGCGAAATAAAAACCACCTCGTTGAGGAGAGATGTGTGCTACTTTTTTGGCCGAAATCGTTGGGGAAAACAAAAATGGAGGGAAATAATCTTGAAAGCATAAAAAAACAATATATTTGGGTAATGAATCATTTTGCCATTGGAGTGAGCTTGACCCAAAATGGGTTTTTACCTAAATTTTGACCCAAATTTGGGTTAAATTTTGGGTCAAGGCTGGAGATGCTCTAACCTCCTATGAATGAAGAATTTTTCTATAATGCCCCAATGTGATATTGGGGTATCGATGCCCTAGTAAATCTCAGTCATTAGATCCAAAAAGGGATGCCCTAGTAAATCTCAGTCATTAGATCCAAAAAGGGGTGAGTCTGAGCCATTGGATCAAAACCACACACAAAAAGTGGGGTGGAATTTCTAAAAACAATGTGGTTTTGCGGTATTCCCTCCAAAAAATTGTATTTTTACTTACTGCTAAAAATGGTTGTATACTATGTTTTATGATCAAACTTACCACAAAATATGGCAATACTTACCACAAAATATGGCCGACTGGTCAGTCTGGTAGCAGAAGGGCCATGAAGATCCAACGGTTGTGATTAAATAAGAAAGATCCAATGGTTCAGGACAATTGGGAGCATCAAAAATTAGGGAGTAACACAAAAAGAGAGTGCAAAAATCACTACCCTTTCTTTTTTGTTTCTTTGTTTCCTACTACTCTTACTCTTTAATTCCATGGCTACCTTCCAAATATTTATTTATGGCTAAATAATAGATATCTATTTTAACTAAGTTTTATTTTTTGCTTTACCCAAATCATTTAGTTCTAGTCAATTTCTGTTAATTTTGGAGTCGGGAAGGTCCACAAGTTACAATTCTGATTGAGTTTTTTTTTTTTTACAATTGTTGGGTAGTACTTTATTCAGCTCAGTCATTAGTCAATTCTGTTTAACTCCTGTAATACAAACATAACATGGAGGAACCTCTGAGTGAATTATAGAAATGAGAATAACTAGTATAGGAAACCAGTATTGTAAAGTGGTTCATCTCTTTGTTTTGCTCCTGACATTGGGGTCAATTCTATTGTTCACGTGCATATCATGATAAAGTTCATTGTTTTGTTCTTTTCTTCTGTTGCTTTCCTTCTTTTCCCAAAATACTGTATCTGGGTATGATTGAATGAGAGTAGATTATGAGAATCAATGCACTGAAATGAGAATTCAACATCCTTCATGTGCAGTACGGGAGTCATCAACGCCGAATCCTTGCGGAGGACTTGAATAGGAAATGGAAGCAAGTCATACTCCACACTGCGGTGAGTTTTCTTTTCTTGTTTCACATTTCAATCGTTTTGTTTATAGTGAAATTGACTTTTGCCTTCTTTTTTTTCCCTTGTTATGAAGCCAGTAACACCATTGGAGCACTGTGAATGGCTGAACAAGTTGTTAATGGATATTTGGCCCAACTACATTAACCCAAAGCTTTGCTTGAGGTTCTCATCAATCGTTGAGGTGACCTCCCTGTTCTCTATTTCAGTTGTGTCCTATTTCAGTGGTACAAGATAAGTGAGTTTTTTTGGGTAAGTAAGATAAGTGAGTTAAAGCTCAAAGCAAAGGAGAAGTAGTTTTATAACTGTCTACATCTACTCTAGACCCCTAAATCAATTTCACATTAAACTCGTAGATCAGTCCTCTCATTGGGAGGCCATAAATTGTTTTCCTGCCTCTTGAGAAAAATAGATAACGTTTTTGTTAGAATGGATCTAACAAAGTGGGTTTCTTTGTTGTAGCATTTCCTTAAGTAATGTTTGAAAGAATAATGCTCCTTTTACTGGAACTAATTTTTTTGAAAACATCAAACTCTAATTTCTTTCCTGATTACTATCTCCTGTGTTCTAAAGAGAAGTAAATGGGTGTGATGAATATGATTTTTATTCCTGCAGAAACGCTTGAAGCATCGAAAACCAAGGCTTATTGTAAGTTTTTTACCTTTCTACATTGAGTTGTACATCTAAACTTGTTAACAATGTAATAACGTTCTCTGATACCAAGCTTTCTATTTGCAGGAAAGAATTGAATTGCAAGGGTTTTCACTAGGTTCATGCCCTCCTGTCTTGGGGCTTAATGGTACTCGGTGGTCAACTTCAGGTGATCAGGTTTGACTTCTGGTTTTTGTATTGAGATGTCTTTTTGCATTTTTTTCTTTCTTGGCAGTCAGGGTATCAGTAATAGTTATTGTGACACAAGTATTGGGCTGGATTATGCTCTTAGAAGGTCGATGTTTGTTCGACATATTGGAACCAAATAAATGAGAAAAGAAAAAACCGTTGTTATGTGCTGATATAGGTTCCTCAAAAAATGATAGTCAGTTACGATGTGGCTATTTTCAAACTTTATGGTTCAATTTGAATAACTTGTGTTTCTGTCTCTGATTTTGTTGTTATGGTCATTTAATAAGTCGTTGAGCTTATTTGACTACATTGACTACATAACAGGCTGACTTGATGCAACAGGGGTACTTTGGATAGTTTAGACCGTATAGGTACTAGAAGAGGTACTCATAATTTGCACCAAACTAAATACCCATTATTAATGCCTAGGAACAGTGAAGAACAACTAATATATAAGCCCACAAGTCCACCTAATAATTTCGTAAAGCCACAAGTCCACGCAACTAACACTAGGGTACCCTATGAAAGTGCCTAAAATCTTAAATCCTATGAAAGTGCCTAAACCACTAAAATACTATAATAGGAAAGTGCACCCTAAAACCCTATGAAAGTGCCTAAACCCTACGCTAGGGTAATCTACCATACCCTATAATAGGAAAGTGCACCCTAAAATCTTATGAAAGTGCCTAAACCCTAGGGTACTCTACCCTACTCTAGGGTACCCTAAAATGGACTTGTGACCTTACAAAATTAATAGGTGGACTTGTGGGCTTATGAAGTTCACATAATAGACTTAAGACTAATTTTTAAAAAATATAACTACCCAAATCTCCAAGGCAAAGTTCTGTGCAGACTAGCTTGAAGGTCAGACTATAAAAGTATGTGCAGATACATGTTCATATAGAAATTTCATTGTATTGATATTTTAGCTTTGTCAGGTAATGTCAATAACAAATCGTCTTGATAAGGTTTTACCCATTGCACAAATGCTGTAGGGTTTTAGAGATTACGCCTACTTTTTTAGTGGACAGGATAATTTTCATGACTCGTACTAGAACAACAGCACTAAGCAAAGTAGAACTTTCCATCGCATCAAGTCGCAACCTCCAAATCGCTTCTTGATTTAAAAAATGATACATAGAGATCCCCCTTTACTGTAGCTCTATATATTGTATTCAAAATTCGTGTAAACGAATCAAGCTATTTGTGAGCAGTTCAAGGCTCGTCTCATTAAGATCTCGGCTTGGCTTGATTCATTTAGTAAACGAGCCGAGCACAAGTGAGTCATAGCTCAGCTTGTGTAGATAAGCTCGGCTCGTTTAGTACTTGAACCGAGTTCTCAAATACTAATCAACCTCGAATATTTGGGCTTGTTTCGATCTCGAGCAGAGCTCGAGCACCCTAAAGCTCGGCTCGGCTCGTTGGCACCCCTAATTGCAGATGCTGCAATTGTGATACAACATGAATTATACAGCCATGACATGAAACAAAAAAAGTTTAATGAAAAGTAAAGAATTGTCCTCTTAAAAAATTCAGCATAAAACATTCCGCTACCACGCTTTACTTCGGTGATTGTTTTCATGTTTCGGTAAATAGGACATGTTTGAGGAAATGGTTATTTCAAGGTGCTCCATTTTACATTGGCTAGATGGTCTATTAACCGTTGTCTAATATCTAATATGCAACAACAAAGATGCAGGATAGATTTGTGACATCGATATGAGCATTTTTTTGCAGATTGATTTTCAGCTGGCTGCAATTGTGATACAACATATAATACAGACAGTCATGACATGTAAAAAAAAAATAATTAAAGAAATTTAGAATAGAGGGTTCTCCTCATTGCGGAACATTCAGCATAAGATATTCTGCTGCCATTCTTTACTTTGGATTTTGGGTTATTGTTTCTGTAAAATGTAAGAAAGCTCATGGTTCGTGTACTGTTGACAGCGAATCATGCGTATGGGGTTTGATTGGGATTCTACGGATGTAAATATTTTGCTATTTGCTAAGTTGGCAAAGCCTTTAATGGGAACTGCCCGAATTGTCATAAACAGCATCCACATCAAGGGTGAAGTATGTAACCTCCTTTTCTCTTCGTTTATTTCCTTTGTAAATCCAGAATTGAATGTTTATGCCCTTTCCCCTTCTTTTTTTCTGATTAATTAGTAATTGGATTACACACCTAAAGAAACTGAAGAATTAGATTTTTTTTTGGTGTAATGCTCTTTGATATCACAATCTAGTTGATACCCAATTTGGGCCCCATTCATTAAAAAAACTGAAGATTCCAAAAAGAAGATGGTTTCCGTTTTCTTTTATTCTTTTCGTTGACTTGATTTTGCCGCAATAGAATTTCTAAGTCAATCAAGTAAACAATGTTTGCTGAAAACAAGGGGCCTAATTTTTCTTATTTGTGTGCGTGTGTGTGTGTGTGTTTGTTTCCGTTGGGCCCGGGGCATATAATCAGTTCCCATGGGGAAATTTTGTTCTTAATGGGAGTGGAAGAGAAACGGAAAATATTCACCAAATCCAAACACCATGGTGGAATGTCCTCATGAATGTCTACCTGACATAGTGGAGAGCTATGAAGCACCAACACACCTAGAGGTCATTGTATCCATGGCCGACATGCCCGGGGACACAGCAAAAAACGTTTGGGACACACCACGTTGCATGTCCATTACTAAATTTGTTGAGGAGGACACTTGGGGCATGAAGGAGACACTGTAGGTGTTAAATATGCAATTTTTTTGAGTTTCTTGGGAGTTAAATTTGTATTACTTCTGATATTTTGAGTTAAAAGTGTAATATGATGTATATATGATTCTTGTTTATACATATTAATGCTTCATGCTTCTACTATAAGTATGTTTTCTATTGTTTAAAATAAATATTTTTTATTTTTCGGTGTCCCCTACTGTGTCCATGTCTTTATTTTTTTAGAAATCCCGTGTCCCTATCTATGTCCGTATCCGTGCTACGTAGGTGGCGAGCATGTATGTTAAGACATTCCAGCTGTTATTTGATATGAAGTGTTCAGCTAGTCTTGGTAACTTGAAAGGGCTTTGGTTACATATAACATGAGAACTTGGTTTTGTTTTTTCATTTCAAGAGCTTGTTTTATTGTTTCTTAATTATATTTCCTGTACGTTCACTGCAGTAAGCAGATATACTTTTTCTCCCCATTAAGGGAGATGGATTATTTTGAATGACCCTTGCATCAAATAAATGCAAAAACTTTAGCATATACACGTGAGTCGTGACCATCCAGAATCAGAAAATCACTAACTATATCTGACCATATTGTTATCTGGTTACAGCTTCTCTTGATGCCAGTTCTGGATGGAAAAGCAATTTTGTACTCATTTTTATCCACTCCTGAGGTGAGAATAGGCGTTGCATTTGGTAGTGGAGGAAGTCAATCTCTACCTGCAACAGAACTGCCTGGTGTTTCCTCATGGCTGGTATGTTTCTGAAACAATTCAATTCGAAAGCTTTTGAAAAAGACATATACGATGTACTTAAATGCCACAATTTTCCTCTCATGTTCTCTTCTGACAAATTAACATAATTGGATATCTGCACTATCACATTCATAATGCTTAGAAGCATTTTGAAGTTACATCTTCCCCTATTGGTTTCTATACAGAAGAAATAAACTGCTTCCCTCCCCCATTCTTTCCTCTCTCATTCAAAGACAGAGAAACACCTGATCCTCACTGTTGATTTGATTGTGAGACACATCTAATTTCGTTTTCGATAACCGCCTTAATTTGTTTTGACATTGACGACGGACATGGATGGAAGCAGGATTTCATTTTGGGAGGCTGAAATTGTAGCAAACGTGAAAAATACAATATCAGTTTCTAATGTTAGAGTGTTTTAGGAACAAAGAACTCGTCCATATTTCAAGGACAATATTTGAAAGATCGAGTCTCTAGGTTAGAACAAAGACCTCGGACGTAGCACCAGAAGAGAATAATAGATGGAAGAATAATAATTGGCTAAGAGAGTGAAGATCTGGGGAGAGAGAAAGAGAACCAATATCAATTGGATATTCCAATAATCAAGTCCAGTTGACGTAATCGCCTATTACCTATTTATATGCAAAACAAGCAACCATTATTCCAAAAAGCAGGAGAATAAGTATAATCCTAACAAATCTCAACTCTCAACAAATAAGAAAGATTACAGATTGCGATCTCCAAACACAATGCTTTTCATTACCTAGCATAAACCAAAATTCTATCTTCCCATTCCACATCAACCTCCGTAGCTTTCCACTTAATGATTTGTTATCCATTTTGTAGCCAATGTAAACAAGAGTTTTCTTTTTTTACCAAATAAGGGAAAAAATGTTGCCTCTGCTTAAGTTTTCTTTTGTTTACTTTTTACTTCAGTTATCATACATTTTACCTTTTCTATTTGCAGATTAAGGCTAAATGTGCTATTGCATGGCAAAATTTACACACACACACACACACACACACAGAATTATAACTGTATACCTAAAAAGAACTTGGCTAAACATTAATTGCAAAAATTTACGGGGCAATACTTCATTTTCCACCAAACCTATTTGAAGATTTTTCTAAGCAATACAACCATGATTCGAGGATTTTCCAAAACTTTTGGGCCATACAAACTTGACTTTCTTTCTTTGAATGGCTAAGCTAATTTTTTGGAATTATCTTATTGATGTACCTTATTCTCCTTGCAGGTTAAACTTTCAACTGACACCTTAGTTAAGACAATGGTTGAACCTCGCCGCCGCTGTCTCTCTCTGCCATCTGTAGACTTGAGGAAAAAGGCTGTCGGTGGTATAATTTACGTGACTGTCATTTCAGCAAGCAAACTTTCCAAGAGTAACTTGAAGGGAAGCCTTTCTAAAAGGCAACATACTTCTACAATGGATGGTACGTTAGAAGAGTGCCGTGATAACAAAGATATGCTTACATTTGTGGAGGTTGAACTTGGGGAACTAACCAGGAAGACGAAAGCCACACTCGGATCAAGCCCTAAATGGGACTCAACGTTCAATATGGTTTTACACGAAGATACAGGCATTCTGCGTTTCCATCTTTATGAGTGTACCCCGGGGAGTGTGAAGTATGACTATCTAACAAGCTGTGAAATTAAGGTATTGCCATGTATGATGCTAACTCTTCTCTCTAATCTAAGTTGGACAAACGTCTCAATTTTTGTGGTATCAGAATGGGGCAATTAATTTGCATTGCAAATGGTAGCCTGAAATGTTAATGGTAGATCAGGGAACAGTAAGGGTGTGTTCTTATCATGGATTGATTTGATGGGTTTATCAATGGCAAGAAAAAATGTTAGGAGACTGAAGAAAAAACAAATTTAGCCTCTTCACCTTATGTTTGCCTTTCCTTTCCCTTCAGAAGTACCTCAGCAGATCCATGATTCAAACACTTCGTAAATGGCTTTTGTTTGTTCCAAACAGAAACGTGTATGAAAATTGAGTGGATCAATTTTTCATATCACTATATGGAGTTTCAAATGTAAAGTATGTCATGTGTACAATATGTATGATAAAAACGTTCCTTTGCACCATGCCATGTCAAGGATGATTTGCCGACTCCAATTGGTTACTTCACAGTTTAGTTTAACAAAAGTTTCTTTGCTCAATCGACAGATAAGAGTCCATCTGAACACCCCTAAGTGTTAAATCTCTGTTTCCTCCTTTATCGATGATCATTGTTACTGTATCTGTTGTGCCAATTGTTTATACGCATTCTTTTCGCCGAATGAGCAGGTGAAATATGTTGCAGATGATTCCACGATGTTTTGGGCAATAGGACCTGATTCTAGTGTGATAGCAAAGCATGCTAATGAAGTTGAAATGGTTGTTCCTTTTGAGGGTGCTAATTCGGGAAACGTAAGAGCTTCTGTTACCTTAATTAGGCACTGAGATTTTGTATTCGAGTTATGTGATCATTGCTATAAAATCATGATGAAACTTTTTCTTCTGATTCCATCATTTAATGGTTATTAATATTATTGCTTGTTGTCACATCCTGATTACTTTTGTCCCTGATATATAAATCTTTCCTCCCACCCCACCACCTGAATCTGGTCAAGTTGGACATTCGCCGGATTAGAAATTCTTTTGTGTCCTATTTATGTAACAGTACAATAAGTAGATGTTTGTATCTTTTAACATTGTTTAATCATACAAAGGGTTCAGCTGTGTAACTCTTTTCACTTATTGTATGCAGTTGACTGTGAAACTTGTCTTGAAAGAATGGCAGTTCTCTGATGGTTCACATAGCTCGAACAGTTTCCGTCTCAGCTCTCGGCCGTCATTTTATGGGTCATCAAATTTTCCGACTGGAACTGGAAGGAAAATTTGTATTACTGTTGCTGAAGGGAAGGACCTTTTGGTAAAAGACAAATTTGGAAAGTCTAACCCATATGTTAAACTGCAGTATGGAAAGGTAAATAAATGGAAACATATATATCATATTTTCGGTTCAGGACTACAAAATGTACTTTTAAGCTTTTGGAAATGCCCGCTACCCCATTAAAGCAATTTGCGCGAAGGATTCTTCACGTAAATTGTCAAGTGTCAGAATTTTTTTATACACTGCTTACAAAACCTCAGAGACATGTTCACTGTGATATCTCAAGAACTCAACCCTGATAAGGCTTGAACCTTCTTTTCAGGCACTCCAGAAAACAAAGGCTGTCCAACATACTTCAAATCCTACCTGGATTCAGAGGTTTGAGTTTGATGAGATAGGAGGAGGTGAATATCTTAAGATAAAATGCTACAGTGAAGAAACGCTGGGGGATGAAAACATTGGTAGTGCGCGAGTAAATTTAGAAGGACTTGCTGAGGGATCAACAAGGGATGTATGGGTTCCGCTTGAAAAAGTAAATTCCGGAGAACTGCGACTTCTTATAGAAGCAGTAAGAATGGAAGATAATGAAGTCCCGAAGGTATGCTTTTATTGGCATTTCCTTTCATATTTTCTATCAACTATGAAAAAGAGATGAGGATATGCTTGCACGGTTCAAAGATACAACACGATGTAGACCAGTACGAGATGATAATGGCACCAATCACCGATATTCTTCTATAAAAATCCTACATTTTTTGACACTGTACTATGTCGTGATCTCCTTGGATATTATAATTGGTTCTTTGTTTGAAAATCCATTTTAGAACTATTTTTCTTAGACTGTTTTCTTTTTGAAAGAGTTTTGCCGATGAAGTCTGCACTGGGGTTCTTTAGAAAGATAAGAACCTCATCACCTTCATTTTGGTTTCGGTACTAGGCCAAGCTGGTTTGGTACTGTCATAGGCACTTAACAGTTACACAGGTAAGTGTGTCTCCATGTTTGTGGGTCTAGTTGGTCTGTGAAGTTGGTTAGGGATAATTTTGCTCAAGAATATGAACTTCAATTTTACTTGGTTGGTATGTTCAGGGTTCAACCAGTGGTTCAATTAATGGATGGATTGAACTTGTTCTCATTGAAGCAAGAGACCTTGTTGCTGCCGATATCAGAGGAACTAGTGATCCATATGTGAGGATACACTATGGAAACAGAAAAAGAAGAACAAAGGTTAGCAACACTGCAATTCTTCATGTAATTCTGTTGCTACCAGGAAGAAAATGTTTTCCCTGGTTATATGGTTTATCCTTGAGTATATTTTCGTGCTTACGAGGTCAGTGTCTTGTAAAATTCAACTTTCATGTATCCAGAACATTCTTTGGTATTATTTGAAATTTCTCCACGAATTATTGCTCATCAATCATATTACTTCACTTCCTCTCTCTCTGCTTCGTTTTGGAAGCAAGTTGCATGAGGTTTGGATGTAAAGCACAACCTATCAAGCATTTAAACACGGGCACCTTGTAACGGTGCAAAACAAGCAGGGTGCCCTTCAAGTGATTAAGTACCAGTGATTAGATGACTTTTTCCCTGCATTGGAAATGAAATTATTTGAAAGAGTTTGTTACAACTTCCGGGTATCTAACGTCAAACAAAGCTTAGTAGTATTACAAAATATGGCTTCCATGATTTCTTTTTTTAGTAATCCCAAATTTTATTGAAAGAACAATACAAAACAGAGAGAACTAGGAAGGTACCTTCCTATTACGAAAGAGAAGAAGCAAAGAATGTATAAAAAACCTACAAAGCTATTCTCCGCTAGGAACAGAATACCTAGGGAGATTTGCCAACAATGACAGAGGAAAGAGTTAAGAGGGGAGGGCTTTACATTTTAGAAATGAGAATTGAAATCCTCTCCCAAGAATGACATAGGACCTCCGACTTCCTATGTTATCGGATCATCCTTATGCATTTTCGTCAAAGATACATGAGTGAAGTTTTCTCTGGGATACTGAGCTTTCATTTTGCAGTGGCATGCAAATCGGTACCATATACTCTACAAGTGGCTCTTTGATTTGTCATGTTCTCCCACAAGTAGCAATGCAATTACTTATATACACATCTTGCTGTGTTTTGCCTTGGCTTCCAGGTTATGTATAAAACTCTGAATCCTCAGTGGCACCAGACCTTGGAATTCCCAGATGATGGTAGTCCCTTGGTGTTGCATGTGAAAGACCATAATGCTATCCTTCCAACATCAAATATCGGTGATTGTGTCGTGGAATATCAGAGATTGCCTCCCAATCAGACAGCTGACAAGTGGATACCCCTTCAAGGAGTAAAAAGGGGAGAGATCCATATTCAAATTACAAGAAAAGTTCCAGAACTAGAGAAGAGACCAAGTTTGGACTCTGAATCTTCCTCAACCAAAGCACACAAAATATCCAGCCAGGTGAGAGAGTTTGCGGGTCTTTTCATGTATCCGTTCATGTGTGCTTTCTAGTGGTTCATCTCATGAAAGAACATTGAGAAGTTCTTATTTTCTTTTATATTTAAGGCCTAAAATCACAGATTGACGGTACGCAGCATACTAGTTTGCAATATTATGATTAACATCATTTTATTCCTTACTAACAAGATATGTTGCTTTCTCTTCTACGTGTCTGAAGTCCTTGCCTGGTTATCTGATATGGTCTCTAGGGTTTGGGATGTGGGCATGCATAAGTGTCAGATTCAGCAAATTCGCATGTCTAAGTACACAGACATAGCGAAACATATGTACTTTTTATTACCTCGTGCCATAAATCATCCGGCGCATATTGTATATAACTTCTGTAGAAAACTCAGATTACTACATATTTGCCAGGGGAATACACACCTATGTCGCCTGTTTTACCCCGTAGTGCTTCCAAAGGTTGGGTAGTCCTTTCCAACCCTCAAGTATGTGACACGAGTACTTCTTTCACTAAGAAGAGTCATGTAATGTAGCTGGTTATTGGAGTGTTTACTCAAAAAGAAAAAAACAAACAAAACCAAACCAAACCAAACGGAACGGAACCCAGCAAAACATAAATGAAACAACAGAAGTGGACAACTAAACAAATGAATAACCAATTTTCTTGATGTAGTTGGCCGGCCAGATTATCACTCTTGATACTTTTGTCTTTCCATTGTCGAGTAAACTCGGAGTACTCCACACACTTGCCAGGTGAATACCCATCTACACGTGGGACATATACCCGAAGTCACAAGAAAAAGGAAAAGAGGACAATCAAACACAAGAATAACCAATATTTTTGATGCGGTTGGCCAACCAGATTATCACTCTTGATAGCTTTTCCTACAGTTCAATCTACAAAATTAAGAGAGCTATGTATGAAGCAAGGACTCTTCTTTCTAGTTGTCATTGCAGTGTCTAGTTGTTGACTTTAGTACATTACGAGTGGTCAAAAACTACCATGAAGCATAGACACTCTGCCTTAGTTGTCGCAGTATGTCTGACGAAGACACACGAAGGACACTTGGGCTATGAGTCCACCCTGTCGCATGGGTAGTTATTTTTATATCTTATGTTGGACATGTCAGGGACCCGGTTCTGACACGGGTGTCTTGTGCCTTGTGCGGCTGTGCCCATATACGTGTCAAATCACATGTTAAGGACAATACTTGTCGAGCATTTGCACGTTTAGAATTGAGTTGTGAACTGAATTGCAATAGTGAATGAATTGATCTAGTTTGGTGACTATTCACTAATGTTTTACTTAACACATCAAAAGACTTTTTATGCTATTTTTCTTGTTTTTTTTAGTGGTTTGTTTATGTCATATATGTATGTATGGTAATTTGCGTTAGGATTATCACTAGATCATATTAGTGAAACACTAGATTTTGCACGCTTCGCTGGTCTGTTCTTGTTTCTGTTTCCTCCAAGCTTCCCAATTTCTGTACTATCTTCCACTTGGAGGCAACCCTTCGTTAACTCGTCTGCAGGTTTTTTACTACTGCGTAACTTTGACTCACAACTTCCTTTCGGAATGGATTTTCAACAGATGAAAGAAATGATGGTAAAGTTCCAATCGTTAATTGAGGAGGGGAATATAGATGTACTCTCCACATCCTTGAGCGAGCTGGAAAGCCTCCATGATATGCAAGATGAGTACATAGTTCAGCTGGAGACCGAGCAGATGCTTTTACTGGGCAAGATAAATGAGCTTGGCCAGGAAATCTTCAACGCGTCGCCTAGCCTACCCTCAGCAGAGGATCTTCACCTTGATGGAAATTTCAACGTCAGTTTCCATTCTTCTCCAAATGTAATTTAGTTGCACAAAATCCATATGATAGAAAGCATATAATAGTGAGAAATGACGAATACCTCATTGCTGCGGCCTGTCATTCCAAGTAATGTAATCATGCATAGGGACAGTTATAGTTTTTTAGCAGATGAAAGAAAAAGATGAGTCGCCTTATTATTCCGTGTCTCAGCCAGAATGGAAATGATCCAGGATGACAGCTTCATTCTCCAAGCCCTACCCTGATAGTGTTAAGTGGATTCCTGCCTTTTCGGGTTCGGGTGAATTTAAAGGCGGATGGGGATTCCATTTAGTCGCGTACCGCTTGAGAGTTTTTAATGTAGTGTAATAGTAATAAGCCCAGTTAGGCGGGATATGGACAGGAGTCTTGGGAATGCTCTGCAAACGGATTCCCTCTATGATATCAATGGGCAACAAAAGGTCGAGGAGTTAAAAAGAAACAAGGATTGTGCCAGGCCATAAGCCATTCTCTGGCTCGTCACACACTTACAAACACTGATTGCAGTTCTAAGTATGGACTTGGTTAATAAGTTGGGTGGGTCACATAAAATAGTTTTGCAACAAAAATCTGGGCGGATTAACAATAGTTAAGTTTTGTTTGATTAGAGTTGCTTAATGATAAACAAAGCAAAATTTTCCAAACCAAGAAACTGGGCATCACAAGGAGGAATTCTTCAGTGCCGAGCGGGCACCGGACAGCTGGTGCCGAGCACGCATCTCGGCCGTCCAAAGGTGTTTTGGTAATTTTACACTTAAAAATTACCCAAACAGATCTGGGCCGTCCAAAAAACGTTTGGACGGCCGAGATGGTGCTCGGCACCAGCTGTCCCGTGCCCACCCGGCACTAAAGAATTTCTCCATAACAAGAGAGTATATTACTATCTACTAGTACGTATAGAGAAAAACCGCGGTCAATAATGAGTTTGAATAATCTGTGTGTACATAAGTGATGAGACCAAGCCTGTTAGCCTGGTCTGCCAGGGATGAGACAAGCTACGAAACAAGGACTTAAGAGGCTTGTCGGTGAGATACATATCTACAGGACTCATATTCATCTAAACTCATGCGACAAAACAAATCACATTTCTTCAACGTACTTCTTCGTTCTTCAGAAAAATGTTGATCTGAGTTTACATGGAGATGTACTACGTCATTTCATGCATCATAGTTAGTGCACAGCTGATAGGTGCGTAAATATGCCTATTTACGCCCCCTAACTTAGGCGTGTTATGTTCATTTAGTGCGCTACTTGGGGTTTGATACTTGTTAATTATGTTTCAGGACTCTTTGAGCCGATGGATAACATTTGGAGCTAAAGCGCAAAGTCGGATTTTATTTCGTGTCAAAACAAAGTCAGTCGTCAAATTAATTAAAGCTCGAAGCGGCAATTGACGAGTATATAGCGTGTATTGGTCTTATTTGGGTCAAAAACCATTGTGACCCAATCATGATTGACTGGAAATTGGACAATTATAAAGTGGTCCCACTAATTACTAATTACAATTGGGGAAGGAATTGAATTAGAAGCCAAAATCTCGGCTGATTACAATTACTGGAGTGGTCCACTATATAAATAAGGAGAAAAAGGGTTTAGGGGATCATCTGATTCCCACGGCAGAACCGAGAACGGTGGCTGCTATCAGTATTTTCTCACGCATAAACAGAGAAGAGGAGCAGCGGCATCGGGGGACTTCTCAAAACGTGGCTCCGATAGAAGTTCCAATGGAATTTTATCTTTGCACGATGATCCTCTCCTCCATGCACGGCTAATCTACTCGGCTAGGGTAACGAGGATGTCTCTCCAAATAGTGTAGTTGTTAGATTTCTAGGGTTCTATATTCAACTCGATTGTATGACTTGATCGATTCATAACTTTTTGTGAAGTTTTATATTTTTCCAATATTCGAATGTGTTTGTATCCATGGTTTCAAGCACGGGTCGTGCCATTGGTTAAATCCAGTGAGACGATTCGTGCCGTGTTGAGATAGCCTATACGGAGTACGAATCTTGATTATCTTTTTGGGAATTATCGATAGGAATTGCTACCCTACGATGGTCTGGCTGAATGTTGAATGTGAACCCTAGGTTTCGAAATAAGTATGTTACAAGGGGAGACTGAATCGGAAACCCTATTCCTTTCTCTCATTTGTTTCAAAATCCTTTAATCGCTTTCTAGTTTAATTTTAGTTTAATCAAAACAACTCAAATCCAAATCTTTTCCTTTTAGAATTAAATTAGAAATCAATTGAACGTATTGCAACTTAGCTTTTTACTCTCCGTGAACGATCTCGGACTTAACTGCTATTCTTCGGGATAATTGTTAATTCCCTGTTTTATAAATTATATTTTTGGTACAAAAACGACAGACCAATAGCTTTATAACTTATATGGTAAAATCATATTGCTAGTTGGGTGAGCCTTTTTAACGAGCACTATTTGGGTGAACCAACAACGTGCCAAATAGATATCTCCGTTCTCCCAAGTGTCTCTGACCGCAATGATGGCCCCAAGTCTTTTGGGGTCTCGGCAAATCCTCACAAGAAATAAAATTCATTTAGATGCACGTTAACTTCAATAAATACGGAGTAATAGACAAAAATAACTTTTTTTTGGGTAAATAGACAAAAATAACTTGTCATTGAAGAACTCAAAAGTACAAAACCACAAAAGTTATACATCACTACAAGAACCCAAGAGCCAAGTTTGAAGAAAGTACACAGAGATAGAAAAAGCAACTAACAATATATGGTTACAACTAGGAAATTGATTTTTGAGCTCTACTTTTTACTGATGGCGTTCTAATTTTAACGTGAAATTACTAGTAATCTCTAGTGGTGACATTGGTTAATGATTTGCTGGTTAGTACATCATGCTTTCCTTATTTACATTCATCATGAGAAAATTGGGCTGGAGTGGGCTGTATATTTTTGTTGGTTTGGTTTTCTGCCTTTTTTGTGCCCTTTTTGAGCATTTACGGATACACCCTTTTATGATGTAAAATACTTATTTTGGTACATTGGTTAATGATTTGCTTACTAGTAATCAATGGGTATTTTAATCAATGGGTATTTTAATCAATTGATATTCGAGCATGATTAAAATACTTTCATTCATGGTTACATACCCATTGATCAATGGGTATTTTAATCATTAAAAAGTAGTGTATTTTAATCAATGGGTATTTTTCTTTCTCAACACTATCAGCTCAGCTAGATAGAAAAGCTTAATCAATGGGTATTTTAATCAATTGATATTCGAGCATGATGTACTAGTAATCTCTAGTGGTTATAAAACAGAAGGGTGTGGGGACAAGTTGTTAGAACGGTTTAGATTCATTTGATCCAAAGGCTGTAGTGCATCCTCCCACTTCCCGGTTAAGTGTCCATGGTTTTCACCTAAATCACACAACTGCCATCCCCTTCCAACTAGAATGCGTAGTGCCGTAGGCACGGGTTAGCACTAGTTCATGAACAAAATAGAGCGCCATCGGTTAAAAGTGGAGCGCGAATATCAATTTCCTACAACTTTAGTTTTTTCCCCCTTCAGTTTACTATTTTTGGTCTTTGGACAAAATTCATTACTACTTTTTTTAGTTTGCATACTAGACGAATGAAAAAAGTAAAACACTTGGGCAACTTATAACAAAATAAGTAAAGATAAAAGAAATTCAAAAAATATTGACAGGTTTGAATTTTTCCTAATGTTTATTTTCTTTACCATTTGCAAAAAAAAAAAAAAACACCTTTCCATAATTGGTATGTATACAATGATAGATGTGAACCTTCGAGTTCTATTGAGGGAAGAAAAAAGGGTATTTCAGACTTAAAAGAGTTATTTCAGTCACAACTCATGTGATCACTAATCATCAGCGCATATCCCGCAATAGCCTAATATAAAGGGTGAAAATGATGCGATCTAATCAATAGCGGGTGCAAATGCTTTCATTGAAAGATGAGGGAAGGAAAGTGATACAAACACATAGTTTAGGGGGTTTCTTGATACTTACTTCCTTTGTAAACTTTTACTCCACTGTATTAACAAAAGGGGAGTTAGTGCGGTTATCAATTTGAGGAGTGCCAGAATCAATCCTTATATGGAATTGATTTTGGCACTCCCCTTGAAGATGTGGTTATCAATTTGGGGAATGTCAAAATCAATTCCCTTAACAAAAAAGGGAAAGAAATCTCCCTTCGGGCTGGTTTGGCTTCAAAAGTCATTTTGACCTATTTTTGTCTTTATTAAAAAATTCAAATTTTTTAGTTTTGCATCAAATTTTTGTGACTTATTGATTTGTCTCGACAAGAGGAATCGGAAAAGTAAAAAATTTTAATCGAAACTCATAATTTTTTCATAAAGACAAAAATAAGTAAAAAAAAACGTCTTATTAACCTATTTTTTGTTACTCCCTCCGTTTCCTTTTTAAAGTCCAGTATTCCATTTTGGGCTGTCTCTTAAGAAGTGTCCATTTTGTAAAGTTAGTAGGTAAAATTTGGTACATTTTCCATTTTGCCCTTAAAAGTAAATTCTATTTTGAAAAGTTGGTGAGTAAAAGTATAATGATGATGTCTTCACAGAGGGTAAAGTAAGGAAAGTGGAGGTAAAAGTTGATATGAAAGGTGTAATGATGATTTTTTTTTAATAAGTTGGAGTTACGAAACGGAACACTTAAAAAGGGACGGAAGGAGTATTATTCAAAAAATTATGAGTTTCGATCAAATTTTTTTACTTTTTCAATTTCTTTCATCGAGATGAATTAATACGTAAATCACAAAAATTTAACACAAAATAAACAAATGTAATTATTTTTAATAAAGACAAAAAAAATCACATAACTTTTTAATTCCAATCCACCCTTTATCCTAATAGAAATGCTAAAGGTACAGATGAATAATCTGTACCAGCGCGCACAAATCAGTTTTGGGCCTGTTTTTATTTTCAAAAAAATGATCGGAGCCGCTCATTTTGTTTAAAATACCTTATTTACGATCCCTACAAAAAATAAGTTCAATCCGATATAAGTAAATGTGTTTACAAAACATTCAACTTTGCTTTAGAATTCAAGCTTGAATTCTATGGCAAAGTTGGATGTTTCGTAGACGCCCTAACCGATACTGGATTGCGCTTATTTTTTATAGGGACTGTAAACAAAGTATTTGAAATAAAATAAGCGGCTCCGATCATTTTTTAAAACCCAAAACGGACCCAAAAATAATTTGTACGTGTTGGTACAGATGAATAATCTGTACCAATAGCACCTCTGTTATCCTAAATTATTGTAAAATCCATCCACACGACCACATGGTTGACTTACTTGGACCCCCCTCTCTCTTTCTCTCTCTCTCTCTCTCTCTCCTAAAATCCACATGACCATGACCGGACTTTAACTTGACCTGGACCTCTCTCTCTCTCTCTCTCTCTCTCTCTCTGCTGCCTGCCAGAGGACACTGAATTTCTTTTCCATTTTATTTCTCTCCCTTCCTGGTCTCTGAACTGAGGATCCCATTTTGTTTCTTTAAGTAACAGTCAACTCAATTTGGTGCTGAGAAAGTGAAGTCAGTGAAGGCTTCAACCGAATTCTTGTCACAAAAAATGAGAGAAAGAAAAGCAAGAAGTTTTGATCTGAATGAAGCTCTGGAATTCTCGAACCATTTATTTGTGGACAAGTCTCTTCTACCCTTCATAATTCCTTTGATATTAGTCGGATGGGTTATTGAGAAATGGGTTTTTACCTTCTCCAACTGGGTTCCGCTTGGGGTCGCCGTTTGGGCTACTATTCAGGTAAGTTTCACTCTTGTTTGAATGGTTCTGGGTTTATGATATTAATTAACCTTTCAAGTGGTTGATTAAGGTCTTGGGTTCACCTAGTTATTGAACTTAAAAGAACTAACCTCGTGTTTACTAAAAATTTCACTCAGTCGAAATCAGAAGAATAACAAAAGAGAACTTTTATTAATCTTCAAAGATTACAGTCGAGCGTAACCAACCAAAGGTAACAGTCGATGGTGACTACAATACTCCTACTCCTAGAACGGGAATTTAAAGACAAGATGATAATAAAAAAAGCCTTTGGGCGATTGATCGGGGTTTGTTTTGATGGCACACAGACCCGCTTTGATTTGAACCGAATACGATTGTTATACCAAGGGACAACCCCCCCCCCCCGTGGTTAGGTGAAAACTTTCAGCTGTGCTAGGTTAAATAATATAACAATATAGAATAATTGGACAAACACAAGCCCAGCAATGGGTAAAATGACTTGCACTGATTACTGAAATTCCATGGACTCCCCCTATGAAAATTAACGAAGCATAGACTGATGGTTATTATCTCCTCTAGTTCTCACAAGCTGACCCCGGTAGTTATTATCTCCACTCCAAAGGAAAGAAGATCTAACACACAGCTCACGGGTATCACACATATGCACTCATATTGAGGGATTGGACGTATAAAGAAGATCACACAGTACACACACATTTGCATTGTGGTTGGTGCTGATACACCTACTCCCTGATAGTTTAAGATAGTTACTGTATACTTAGAAGTAATAGGAGAGTAAAGCCTGCCATCAACAACTCAAGAGTTCCTTGGAGTTAACATAGAGATACGTCTGTAGAAATAGTAGTAGAAACCTCAATTGTCTGGTACACATTCCACAAAGCTTCCAACCTGAAAATCCATGACAAGTGAAACATTTAAGATGCAAGATTCCATTCATTTATAAACCAGTCAGATTAAGGGCCTTGGGGAAGCTTATCCAAGGACAACAACCTGGACCTAACAACCTGACAGATTTTATGCAAAACAATTGAGACAGGGCATGCAATGTTTTGGAATTTCCATAGATTCCTTTCAATCCAAGTATAATAAACAGTGACAGTGAATGCTAGTTTGGTGGTAATGGTTCTTGAAGAGTTACCTTTGACAGTAGAGAGGAGATCAATCCAGGTAGTTTAGTAGTTCCTATAGGTTTTCTTTTGGAAATTTCTCTTACCATTTGGCATTCACCCTTTTTTTTGTGTGTCATTATTCGTGTGAATTTGCTTTAGTATCGTTTCATGTGTAAGAAAATGAATTGATACTTGCCTAAAATGAAAAAGAAAAAGAATTGATGAAATAGTAGTACTGTAACCTCCTATGAATGAAGACATGAATGAAGACAAAAATTGGGGAGTAACACAAAAAGAGAGTGCAAAAATCACTACCCTTTCTTTTTTGTTTCCTGCTACTCTTACTCTTTACTTCCAGGGCTACCTTCCCAATATTTATTCATGGCTAGATATGTATTTTAACTAAGTTTTATTTTTCGCTTTACCCAAATCAATAATATTAGGTGATGGGTCAAAAGATTGTGGGCGAGATCAAGTATTGTACATGGTCAATACATTTAGTTTTAGTCAATTTCTGTTAATTTCGGAGTCGGTAAGGTCTACAAGTTACTATTCTGTTTGAGTTGGTTTTTTCTTTTTTTACAATTGTTTGGTAGTACTTATTCAGCTCAGTCATTATTCAATTCTGTTAACTCCTGTAATTTAAACATAACATGGAGGAACCTTTGAGTGAATTATAGAAATGAGAATAACCAGTATAGTAAGTAAGCTATTGTAAAGTGGTTCATCTCTTTGTTTTGCTCCTGACATTGGGGTCAATTCTATTGTTCACATGCATATCATTATAAAGTTCATTGTTTTGTTATTTTCTTATCTGGGTATGATTGAATGAGATGAGATTATGAGAATCAATGCACTGAAATGAGAATGCAACATCCTTCATGTGAAGTACGGGAGTTATCAACGCCGAATCCTTGCGGAGGACTTGAACAGAAAATGGAACCAAGTCATACTCCACACTGCGGTGAGTTTTCTTTTCTTCTTTCACAATCCAATCGTTTTTTTATAGTGAAATTGACTTTTGCCTCTCCTTTTTTTCCTTCTTATAAAGCTAGTAACACCATTGGAGCCTTGTGAATGGCTGAACAAGTTGTTGATGGATATTTGGCCCAACTACATTAACCCAAAGCTTTGCTTGATGTTCTCATCTATCGTTGAGGTGACCTCCCTGTTCTCTATTTCAATTGCGTAATACCTCAGTGGTACAAGATAAGTGAGTTAAAGCTCAAAGCAAAGGAGAAGTGGTTTTGTTACTGTCTACATCTACTCTAGACCCCTAAATTTTGTCAATTTCACATTATACTTACATTTATTTATGCATTTTCTGTTTGGATGGAACATACCAAAACACCAGATAAGTGTTTTTATCAGTCCTCTGTGCAAATTGGCTGTTAGAAAGTTAACTCAATGGTCACATCTATGGACACAACTACGCTTCGTCTTCAATTGAAACAAGTGCAGACTGGCAGTGGATCGCTATTTGTTTCGAGTGTACCTACAAAATGAACTTTTTACAAGAAAGGGTGCTAGGATCTAAGTGATGAAGTGTATAACATATAGCTTGAATTTTTTGGCTTCTTCATTTAGCATATATTGTCGTTTTAATCTTGCTTGGCTCCATATATTTGCACAGCAAAGGAAGAATTGATCTATCTACATTTGTAACTCGTGCTTTTCACTTTTAGGTGCATTTCTTGGTTGTAATGTGTTTCGTAGGGAATTATGTTTTTGGTGTTCCAGGATAAAAGGGGTCTAATCTCCTGAATAATCCTTTTTTTTTGTTTGGAACGGCATCTCCTGAATACTCCTACCTAGTCATGTTGGCCCTACCTCTGAATCATACGTCTTGGTATTTAACTGTTCGCGTACAATTAGTGATACCTGTCCCTGTCGGGCTTTCATGAGGCACTGGATAATAAGATTTCAGGATCCAGTCAAGTTTCACTTGAAAACCTATTCAAACATAGTGCTACTATAAGGCAAAAGTCGTAGATCAGTCCCCTCATTGGGAGGCCAGATATTGTTTTCCTGCCTCTAGAGAAAAATAGAAAACGTTTTTGTTAGAATGGATCTTACAAAGTGGGTTTCTTTCTTGTAGCTTTTCCTTAGGTAATATTCAAAAGAATAATGTTCGTGGAACTAATTTTTTGAAAACATCAAACTCTAATTTCTTTCCTGATTACTATCTCCTGTGTTCTAAAGAGAAGTAAATGGGTGTGATGAATATGATTTTTATTCCTGCAGAAACGCTTGAAGCATCGAAAACCAAGGCTTATTGTAAGTTTTTTACCTTTCTACATTGAGTTGTACATCTAAACTTGTTAACAATGTAATAACGTTCTCTGATACCAAGCTTTCTATTTGCAGGAAAGAATTGAATTGCAAGGTTTTTCACTAGGTTCATGCCCTCCTGTCTTGGGGCTTAATGGTACTCGGTGGTCAACTTCAGGTGATCAGGTTCGATTTCTGATTTTGTTGTTATGGTCATTTAGTAAGTGGTTGAGCTTATTTGACTACATTAACCACATAACAGGCTGACTTGATGCAACAGGGGTACTTGGATAGTTTAGACCTTATAGGTACTAGAAGAGGTACTCACACCAAACTAAATACCCATTATTAATGCCTAGGAACAGTGATGAACAACTGATTCTACCTAAATCTCTACGGCAAAGTTTTGTGCAGACTAGCTTGAAGGTCAGACTATAAAAGTATGTGCAGATACATGTTCACATAGAAATTTCATTGTATTGATATTTTAGTTTTGTCAGGTAATGTCAATAACAAATCGTCTTGATAAGGTTATACCCATTGCAAAAATGCTGTAGGGTTTTAGAGATTACGCCTACTTTTTCAGTGGACGGGATAATTTTCATGACTCGTACTAGAACAACAACACTAAGCAAAGTAGAACTTTCCATCACATCGATTCACAACCTCCAAATCTCTTCTTGATGAAAAAAAATGATACATAGAGATTCCCCTTTACTGTAGCTCTATATATTGTATTCAAAATTCATGTAAATGAATCAAGCTATTTGTGAGCAGTTCAAGGCTCGTCTCGTTAAGATCTCGGCTTGGCTTGATTCATTAGTAAACGAGCCAAGAGCTTGTGTAGATAAGCTCGGCTTGTTTAGTAAATGAACCGAATTCTCAGATACTAATCAAGCTCGAGTATTTGGGCTTGATTTGATCTCAAGCACTCTAAAGCTCAGCTCGGCTCGTTGGCACCCATATTTGCAGAAGCTGCAATTGTGATACAACATGAATTATACAGCCATGACATAAAACCAAAAAAGATTAATGAAAAGTAAAAGATTGTCCTCTTAAAAAATTCAGCATAAAATATTCCACTACCATGCTTTACTTTGGTGATTGTTTTCATGTTTCGGTAAATAGGACATGTTTGAGGAAATGGTTATTTCAAGGTGCTCCATTTTACATTGGCTAGATGGTCTATTAACGGTTATCTAATATCTAATATGCAACAACAACAAAGACACAGGATAGATTTGTGACATCGATATGAGCATTTTTTTGCAGATTGATTTGCAGCTGGCTGCAATTGTGATACAAGATATAATACAGACAGCCATGACATGTAAACAAAAAATAATTAAAGAAATGTAGAATACAGGATTCTCCTCATTGTGGAACATTCAGCATAAGATATTCTGCTGCTATTCTTTACTTTGGATTTTGTGTTAGTGTTTCTGTAAATGTAAGAAAGCTCATGGTTCGTGTACTGTTGACAGCGAATCATGCGTATGGGGTTTGATTGGGATTCTACGGATGTAAATATTTTGCTATTTGCTAAGTTGGCTAAGCCTTTAATGGGAACTGCCCGAATTGTCATAAACAGCATCCACATCAAGGGTGAAGTATGTAACCTCCTTTTCTCTTCGTTCGCTTCCTTTGTAATTCCAGAATTTAATGTTTACGGCCTTTTTTTTTCTGGTTAATTAGTAATTGATACCTAAAGAATCTGAAGAATAAGAAATTTTTTGGTGTAATGCTGTTTGATATCACAATCTAGTTGATACCCAAATTGGGCCCTATTCAATAGAATTTCTAAGTCAATCAAGCAAACAATGTTTGCTGAAAATATGCTTAAGGGGCCTATATTTTTTTTATTTGTGTGTGTGTGTGTTTGTTTCCGTTGGTCCCGGGGCATATCATCAGTTCCATGGGGAAATTTTGTTCTTAATGGGAGTGGAACAAAAAGGGAAAATATTCACAAAATCCAAACACCCTGGTGGAATGTCCTCATGAATGTCTACCTGACATAGAGGCGAGCTATGAAGCACAACACTCCTAGAGGGAGTTGAGTTTTGTTCACCCTCCACTTAAGAGGGTGAACATTACCCTCCTTCTTATTGGTTGAAATAATGTGGACCCCACCACAAAGTGATGTCATGCTTACCAAAAAGTGTATTGCATGGCAAGCATGACATCACTTTGTGGTGGGGTCCACACCATTTCAACCAATAAGAGAAAGGGTAATGTTCACCCTCTTGTAAGGAGGGTGAACAAAATTGCACTCCTCCTAGAGGTCATTGTATCCATGCCTGGGGACACGGCAAAAAACGTTTTGGGACACGCCATGTTGCGTGTCCATTATTAAATTTGTTGAGGGGGACACTTGGGGCACAGGAGGGGCACAGAGGCGACACGTTAAGGGTTAAATATGAATTTTTTTTGAGTTTCCTGGGGGTTAAATGTGTATTACTTCAGATATTTTGAGTTAAAAGTGTAATATGATGTATATATAATTCTTGTTTATACATATCAATGCTTCATGTTTCTACTATAACTATGTTTTCTCTTGTTTAAAATAAATATATATTTTTATTTTTCGGTGTCCGTACCGTGTCCGTGTCTTTATTTGTAGGAATCCTTTGTCCCTATCTGTATCTGTGCCCGAGACCTATCCATGTCTGTGTCCGTGTCCGTATCTGTGCTACACAGGTGGCGAGGATGTATGTTAAGACATTCCAGCTGTTATCTAATGTGAAGTGTTCAGCTAGTCTTGGTAACTTGAAAGGGCTTTGGTTACATATAACTGGAGAACTTGGTTTTGTTTTTTCATTTCAAAAGCTTGTTTTATTGTTTCTTAATTATGTTTCCTGTACGTTCACTGCAGTAAGCAAATATACTTTTTCTCCCCATTAAGGGAGATGGACCATTTTGAATGACCCTTGCATCAAATAAATGTGAAAACTTTAGCATATAAACGTGATCAGTCGTGACCATCCAGAATCAGAAAATCACTAACTATATCTGACCCATATTGTTATCTGGTTACAGCTTCTCATGATGCCAGTTCTGGATGGAAAAGCAATTTTGTACTCATTTTTATCCAGTCCTGAGGTGAGAATAGGCGTTGCATTTGGTAGTGGAGGAAGTCAATCTCTACCTGCAACAGAACTTCCTGGTGTTTCCTCATGGCTGGTATGTTTCTGAAACAATTCAATTCGAAAGCTTTTGAAAGAGACATATACGATGTTCTTAAATGCCACAATTTTCCTCTCATGTTCTCTTCTGACAAATTAACATAATTGGTATCTGCACTATCACATTCATAATGCTTAGAAGCATTTTGAGTTTACTTCTTCCCATATTGGTTTCTGATTTTCACTGTTGATTTGATTGTGACACACATATAATTTCATTTTGACATTGAGGACGGACATGGATGGAAGCAGGATTTCATTTTGGGGGACTGAATGCTTTTATGACTCTAAGAAATTGTAACAAATGTGTAAAATACAATCTCAGTTTCTAATGTTAGAGTGTGTGTTTTAGGAACAACGAACTCGTGCATATTTCAAGGACAATATTTGAAAGATCGAGTCCCTAGGTTAGAACAAAGACCTCGGACGCAGCACCAGAAGAGAATAATAGATGGAAGAATAATGATTGGATAAAAGAAGGGAAATAGAGAGTGAAGATCTGGGGAGAGATAAAGAGAACCAATATGAATTGGATATTCCAATAATCAAGTCCGGTTGACGTAATTGCCTATGACCTATTTATACGCAAAACAAGCAACCGTTATTCCGAAAAGCATGAGAATAAATATAATCTACCAAATCTCAACTTTCTCAACAAATAAGAAATATTACAGATTGTGATCTCCAAACACAATGCTTGTCATTACCTAGCATAACCCAAAATTCTCTCTTCCCATTCCACCCATAGCTATCCACTTTATGATTTGTTTTCCATTTAGTAGCCAATATAAACAAGAGTTTTCTTTTTTCACCAAATCAGGGAAAAAATGTGAGCTCCGCTTAAGTTTTCTTTTGTTTGCTTTTTACTTCAGTTATCATAGATTCTACCTTTTCTATTTGCAGAGTAAGGCCAAATGTGCTATTACATGGCAAACACACACACACACACAGAATTATATAACTGTATACCTAAAAAGAACTTGGCTAAACATTAATTGCAAAAATTTATGGGGCAATACTTCATTTTCCACCAAACCCATTTGAAGATTTTTCTAAGCAATACTACCATGATACGAGGATTTTCCAAAACTTTGGGGCCATACAAACTTGACTTTCTTCCTTTGAATGGCTAAGCTATTTTTTTGGAATTATCTCATTGATGTACCTTATTCTCCTCGCAGGTTAAACTTTCTACTGACACCTTAGTTAAGACAATGGTTGAACCTCGCCGCTGCTGTCTCTCTCTGCCATCTGTAGACCTGAGGAAAAAGGCCGTCGGTGGTAGAATTTACGTGACTGTCATTTCAGCAACCAAACTCTCCAAGAGTAACTTGAAGGGAAGCCTTTCTAGAAGGCAACATATTTCTACAATGGATGGTAATTTAGAAGAGTGCCGTGATAACAAAGATATGCTTACATTTGTGGAGGTTGAACTTGAGGAACTAACCAGGAAGACTAAAGTCACACCCGGATCAAGCCCTAAATGGGACTCAACGTTCAATATGGTTTTACACGAAGCTACAGGCGTTCTGCGTTTCCATCTTTATGAGTTTACCCCAGGGAATGTGAAGTATGACTATCTAACAAGCTGTGAAATTAAGGTATTGCCATGTATGATGCTAACTCTTCTCTCTAATCTAAGTTGGACAAACGTATTGATTTTTGTGGTATCTGAATGAGGCAATTAATTTGCATTGCCAATGGTAGCCTGAAGTGTTACTGGTAGATCGGGGAACAGTATGGGTGTGTTCATATCATGTATTTGTTGGAGGGGTTAATCAATGGCAAGAAAATTGATAGGTGACCGAAGAAAAACTAAATTTAGCCTCTTCACTTATGTTTTCCTTTCCTTTCCCTTCAGAAGTCCCTCAGCAGATCCATGATTCAAACACTTTGTAAATGGCTTTTGTTAGTTCCAAACAGAAACGTGTATGAAAATTGAGTGGATCAATTTTTCATATCACCATATGGAGTTTCAAACGTAAAGTATGTCATGTGTTTAGTATGTATGACAAAAAAAACGTTCGTTTGCACCATGCCATGTCAAGGTTAATTTGCCGACTCCAATTGGTTACTTCTCGGTTTAGTTTAACAAAAGTTTCTTTGACCAATCAACGATAAGTGATGTCCATCTGAACACCCCTAACTGTTAAAAATCTCTGTTTCCTCCTTTATCTATGATCATTGTTACTGTATCTGTTGTGCCAATTGTTTATACGCATTCTTTTCGCCGAATGAGCAGGTCGAATATGTTGCAGATGATTCCACGATGTTTTGGGCAATAGGACCTGATTCTAGTGTGATAGCAAAGCATGCTAATGAAGTTGAAATGGTCGTTCCTTTCGAGGGTGCTAATTCAGGAAACGTAAGAGCTTCTGTCACCTTAATTATGCGCTGAGATTTTGTATTCGAGTTATGTGATCATTGCTATAAAATCATGATGAAACCTTTTCTTCCAATTCCATCATTTAATGGTTATTACTATTATCGTTCGTTGTCACATCCTGATTACTTTTGTCCCTGATATAAAAATCTTTCCTCCCACCCCCCCATCTTCTTACCTGAATCTGGTCAAGTTGGACATTCACGGGATTAGAAATTATGTGTCCCATTTATGTAACAGCACAATAAGTAGATGGTCGTATATTTTAACAGTTTAATCATACAAAAGGTTAAGCTGTGTAACTCAATCTTTTCACGTATTGTATGCAGTTGACTGTGAAACTTGTCTTGAAAGAATGGCAGTTCTCTGATGGTTCACATAGCTTGAACAGTTTCGGTCTCAGCTCTCGGCCGTCATTTTATGGGTCATCAAATTTTCCGACTGGAACCGGAAGGAAAATTTGTATTATTGTTGCTGAAGGGAAGGACCTTTTGGTAAAAGACAAATTTGGAAAGTCTGACCCATATGTTAAACTGCAGTATGGAAAGGTAAATAAATGGAAACATATATATATATATATATATATATATATATATATATATCATATTTTCGGTTCAGAACTACAAAATGTACTTTTAAGCTTTTGGAAATGCCCGCTACCCCATTATAGTAATTTGCGTGAAGGATTCTTCACGTAAAATGTCAAGTGTCAGAATTTTTTTATACACAGCTTTCAAAACCTCAGAGACATGTTCACTGTGATATCTCAAGAACTCAACCCTGATAAGGCTTGAACCTTCTTTTCAGGCACTCCACAAAACAAAGGCTGTCCAACATACTTCAAATCCTACCTGGAATCAGAGGTTTGAGTTTGATGAGATAGGAGGAGGTGAATATCTTAAGATAAAATGCTACAGTGAAGAAATGCTGGGGGATGAAAACATTGGTAGTGCGCGAGTAAATTTAGAAGGACTTGCAGAGGGGTCAACAAGGGATGTATGGGTTCCGCTTGAAAAAGTAAATTCTGGAGAACTGCGACTTCTTATAGAAGCAGTAAGAATGGAAGATAATGAAGTCTTGAAGGTAAGCTTTTATTGCCATTTCCTTTGATATTTTCTATCAACTGTGAAGTAGAAAGAAGGATATGCATGCACGGTTCAAAGATACAACACAATATAGACCAGTACAAGATGATAATGCCACCAATTACCGATATTCTTCTATAAAAATCCTACATTTTTTGACACTGTACTATGTCGTGATCTCCTTGGATATTATAATTGGTTCTTTGTTTGAAAATCAATTTTAGAACTATTTCTCTTAGACTGTTTTTTTTTTGAAAGAGTTTTGCCGATGAAGTCTGCGCTGGGGTTCTTTAAAAAGATAAGAACCTCATCACCTTCATTTTGGTTTCGGTACTAGGCCAAACTGGTTTGGTACTGTCATAGGCACTTAACAGTTGCACAGGTAAGTGTGTCTCCATGTTTGTGGGTCTAGTTGGTCTGTGAAGTTGGTTAGGGATAATTTTGCTCAAGAATATGAACTTCAATTTTACTTGGTTGGTATGTTCAGGGTTCAACCAGTGGTTCAATTAATGGATGGATTGAACTTGTTCTCATTGAAGCAAGAGACCTTGTTGCTGCCGATATCAGAGGAACAAGTGATCCATATGTGAGGATACACTATGGAAAGAGGAAAAGAACAACAAAGGTTAGCAACACTGCAATTCTTCATGTAATCCTGTTGCTACCAGGAAGAAACTATTTTCCCTAGTTATATGGTTTATCCTTGAGTATATTTTCGTGCTTACGAGGTCAGTGTCTTGTAAAATTCAACTTTCATGTATCCAGAACATTCTTTGGTATTATTTGAAATTTCTCCACGAATTATTGCTCATCAATCATATTACTTCACTTCCTCTTTCTCTGCTTCGTTTTGGAAGCCAGTTGCATGAGGTTTGGATGTAAAGCACAACCTATCAAGCATTTTAACATGGGCACCTTGTAACGGTGCAAAACAAGCAGGGTGCCCTTCAAGTGATTAAGTACCAGTGATTAGATGACTTTTTCCCTGCATTGGAAATGAAATTATTTGAAAGAGTTTGTTACAATATATGGCTTCCATGATTTTTTTTTTTTTGTAATCCCAAATTTTATTGAAAGAACAAAACAAAACAGAGAGAACTAGGAAGGTACCTTCCTATTACCAAAGAGAAGAAGCAAAGAACGTATAAAAAACCTACAAAGCTATTCTCCGCTAGGAACAGAATACCTAGGGAGATTTGCCAACAATGACAGAGGAAAGAGTTAAGAGGGGAGGGCTTTACATTTTAGAAATGAGAATTGAAATCCTCTCCCAAGAATGACATAGGACCTCTGACTTCCTATGTTATCGGATCATCCTTATGCATTTTCGTCAAAGATACATGAGTGAAGTTTTCTCTGGGATACTGAGCTTTCATTTTGCAGTGGCATGCAAATCGGTACCATATACTCTACAAGTGGCTCTTTGATTTGTCATGTTCTCCCACAAGTAGCAATGCAATTACTTATATACACATCTTGCTGTGTTTTGCCTTGGCTTCCAGGTTATGTATAAAACTCTGAATCCTCAGTGGCACCAGACCTTGGAATTCCCAGATGATGGTAGTCCCTTGGTGTTGCATGTGAAAGACCATAATGCTATCCTTCCAACATCAAATATCGGTGATTGTGTTGTGGAATATCAGAGATTGCCTCCCAATCAGACAGCTGACAAGTGGATACCCCTTCAAGGAGTAAAAAGGGGAGAGATCCATATTCAAATTACAAGAAAAGTTCCAGAACTAGAGAAGAGACCAAGTTTGGACTCTGAATCTTCCTCAACCAAAGCACACAAAATTTCTGGCCAGGTGAGAGAGTTTGCGGGTCTTTTCATGTATCTGTTCATGTGTGGTTTCTAGTGGTTCATCTCATGAAAGAACATTGAGAAGTTCTTATTTTCTTTTATATTTAAGGCCTAAAATCACGGATTGACAGTACGCAGCATACTAGTTTGTCAATGTTACGAATCTATGATTAAAAATCATTTTATTCCTTACTAACAAGATATGTTGCTTTCTCTTCTACGTGTCTGAAGTCCTTGCCTGGTTATCTGATATGGTCTCGGGTTTGGGATGTGGGCATGTGTAAGGGTCGGATTCAGCAAATTCGCATGTCTAAGTACACAGACATCGCGAAACATTTGTACTTTTATTACCTTGTGCCATAAATCATCCGGAGCATATTGTATATAACTTGTGCAGAAAACTCAGATTACTACATATTTGCCAGGGGAATACACATCTATGTCGCCTGTCAAACATTTATCCAAAGGTTGGGTAGTCCTTTCCAACCCTCGAGTATGTGACACAAGTACTTCTTTCACTAATGTAGCTGGTTATTGGAGTGTTTACACAAAAACAAACAACCAAACGAAACGGAACCCAGCAAAATATAAGTGAAACAACAGAAGTGGACAACTAAACAAATGAATAACCAATTTTCTTGATGTAGTTGGCCCACCAGATTATCACTCTTGATACTTTTGGCTTTCCATTGTCTAGTAAACTCAGAGTACTACACACACTTGCCAGGTGAATAACCATCTACACGTGGGAGGTGGGAGATATACCCGAAGTCACAAGAAAAAGGAAAAGAGGACAAACAAACACAAGAATAACCAATTTTTTTGATGCGGTTGGCCAACCAGATTATCACTCTTGAATAGTCTTGATAGCTTGTCCTACAGTTCAATCTACAGAATTAAGAGAGCTATGTATGAAGCAAGGACTCTTCTTTCTAGTTGTCATTGCAGTGTCTAGTTGTTCACTTTAGTACATTACGAGAGGTCTAAAACTACCATGAAGCATAGACACTCTGCTTTAGTTGTCACAGTATGTCTGACAAAGACACACGTAGGACACTTGGGCTACGAGTCCACCCTGTCGCACGGGTTGTTATTTTTATATCTTATGTTGGACATGTCAGGGACGCGGTTCTGACACGGGTGTCCTGTGCCCATATACGTGTCAACTCACATGTCAAGGACAATACTTGTCGAGCAAGTGCACGTTTAGAATGTTGTGAACTGAATTGCAATAGTGAATGAATTGATCTAGTTTGGTGACTATTCACTAATGTTTTACTTAACGTATCAAAAGACTTTTTATGTTATTTATCTTGTTTTTTTTAGTGGTTTGGTTATGTCATATACATATGTATGCTAATTTGCGTTAGTATTATCATATTAGTGAAACACTAGATTTCGCACGCTTCGCTGTTCTGTTCTTGTTTCTGTTTCCTCCAAGCTTCACAATTTCTGTACCATCTACCACTCGGAGGCAGCCCTTTGTTAACTCGTCTGCAGGTTATTTACTACTGCATAACTTTGACTCACAACTTCCTTTCGGAATGGGTTTTCAACAGATGAAAGAAATGATGGTAAAGTTCCAATCGTTAATTGAGGAGGGGAATATAGATGGACACTCTACATCCTTAAGCGAGCTGGAAAGCCTCCATGATATGCAAGATGAGTACATGGTTCAGCTGGAGACCGAGCAGATGCTTTTACTGGGCAAGATAAATGAGCTCCGCCAGGAAATCTTCAACGCGTCGCCTACCCTCAGCAGAGAATCTTCCAGCAATTGAGACCTTGATGGAAATTTCAACATCAATTTCCATTCTTCTTCAACATGTAATTTTAGTTGCACAAAATCCATATGATAGAAAGCACATAATAGTGAGCAATGACGAAAACCTCATTGTTGCGGCCTGTCATTCCAAGTAAATGTGTAATTATGTGTAGGGATGGTTATGGTTTTTTACCAGATGAAAGAAAAATTTGAGTCGCCATAATATTCTGTGTCTCAGCCGTAATGGAAATGATCCAGGATGACAATTTCACCCTCCAAGCCCTACCGTGATAGTGTTAAGTGGATTCCTGCCTTTTCGGGTTCGGGTGAATTCAAAGGCGGATGGGAATTCCATTAAGTCTCACACCGCTTAAGAGTTTTTAATGTAGTGTAATAGTCAAAACCCCACGGAGGCGGGATATGGACAGGAGTTTTGGGAATGCTCTGTAAACGATTTCCCTCTGCGAGTAGATGAACATAGCGAACCCAATGCAAAGGGGAGCAGGAATTCCAGGAATCCCTTTTTGTGGGTTGATGATAGATTCTAGATTATCAGATCCTCATAAGAATGATAGTAGGCCAATGAAAGCATACGAAGAGTGAAGGCCTTCGACACACTGGACTGTGACCTGTCCCTTCGTTCACCACACTCCTAAGTTACTATCGAACTAAAACTGATATCCATTTTCTTGTTTGTCAATCTCCTGGAAACAATGAAAGAAACGTCTTGAATCGATTGTTTCTTATCTCTAATGGGTCTTTCAGTAGGATTCAAACTAAAATGAGGTTGTAAACTTGTAACCGTCTATTGCATAAAATGAACAAATTCGCAGGATTCCCAAGAAATTCTTCTCATTCTGTCAGAAAATGTTGTCTTGATTAAATCTAGTTCTAGTTTTCAAGAGAGATTACCTCTCAAAAAAATAAAAGTGTCTAGAAGAGAGGTTGTCTTATATACAGAAATCAAAAGAACCACATCTACATCCAGTAGATTCGAACTTTGCTAGTAACACATCCAAGAGCATGCTAGAACTCCAAGAAACTCAAATGCCACAAGTTTACGTTTTGCGTCCTTAGTACTGTAAGCTAATATTTTACTGGCTTTGTTACACATTGAGAGACAGTAGCTGAGCTAATATTTTGCTGGCTTTGTACATATCGAGAGACAGTAGCTGACTTGGTTACATCGACAGACGCACCGGCCTTATTGTGTCATTGGTAACCTTAACCAACTTCATGGATCCAGTAAAAGTGGAGGAGTCTGGGTAGACTTAAAATTGAACCACCCAACCCCACCCCCACCCCCCCCCCCTCCCCCAAAAAAAAAAAAGGAAAGAAAAGAAATGTCATTGTCAACTTATTTCGGAGACTGAAGATAAAAGACAAGTGTTCTTTCAGACCCTACCGTATTTCTTGAACTGTTTATAAAGCCTGTATTTCTTGAAGTGTTTCTCATGTTCAAATGGGCAGGTTATGTATTGTGTCAAATTTGGGTTCTGATTTTTTGACCTGTTTGATGCTGTTTATAGATAATGAACTGCTAAAGGTGTCACAACATTTTGGGGTTAACAGAATTACAACAGAGAGTAATTAAAAAGGGAACACACACACAAAAAGAAGAAGAATAAGAAGAACCCCCACTACAGAACCTGCTAAATTAAAAATTGCCCGATGGATCAGCCAAACAACAGAACTTTAAAATTGATATTGGCAGTTCTGTTGAAATTGGTTGACCTTGGCTGATTGGGAGGTAAATGCATGCAATGAAGAAATAGATTTGGGAGATTCTGTTCCTGCTGCAGTTACAGCAAAAGAGAGCAAAATGCCTCCCATGCGTTTTCAAACCAATTGATTCCCCGCCTTAACGTCGTATCATCTGCTGCAACTGGAGGATTTGAGTTCTTTGGTCTGGGGGAAGATTATTAATCTGTTCTTGCGAGAGGTTCATGACCTGCTGAAGCAGCGCCTGCTCCACCTCAGGGGTCAACTGCACAAGCCACACATTCGCAAAGTGAAATGCTGAGCAGGGAAAATTGAAACTGTAACTAATTTAATTGGGTTGCCACACAAATTAAAAAGAATATGGATGAATTACAGGTGCAGGCCGTGGAGGCTGACTGCCCTGGCCCATCTGACCAGGGACTGATGGTGGCGGTCCCGGAAGCTGTGTTCCCATGTTATCTGAAAGACCGGGCAACCAAACAGGTCCTCTTTCGGGCTGCATGGAGCTTCCTACCTGACTGTTGAAGTCTCTACCTAAATGTGAACCTCCAACCTGGAAGTTACCAGGCATTCGGCGACATACCAAGTCAAATTCTAAAACCACAAGTTTGAAAAGAGTAGCAGAGAGATATTGCATAATCACATGAGTTCAGAAAGCTAGATACAGAACAGATTGCAGGTATAACCTTTATATTACTTTCAGGAGCCTAAAATGTGGCAATTTTGCATTCGAAGGTAAATAAACAAAAAAGCCATTACTGTCCTGTAGTATATTTTATATCAGCCATTCTCTAATCAGCAATGTCATTCAATCCTCAAACAGGCAATGGCTCTCCTAAATGCCCAGTGGCAGACAAGGGAAGTGCTAGGCCCCCTGCACAACTCCAAGCATTCATATTAATTATACAATTTTTTGTGCGTTTTGAAAGTTCAATTTGATTTGATTCACGATCCAGAAGGGCCAATCTGATTCTCGATTTGATTCATGATTTGACAACCTTGATTTGTATATGTAAACATTTTCATCAGCACTATGCAATATGTGAGTAGTTCACATATATCAAATAACTTATTTAAATAATAGCCGTTCAAAAAATATATTTAATAATAGCCTTGTGCAGATGTCTAGATTTGGAAAACTGTTTCTGCACTGCAAGTCTGCGAAGAAACATGAGAGTGGTGTCTCTGCCCACAAATGAACCAAGACATGTCTGTGTTATGCTAACAGTAAACTGAAAGAATTCGAGTGCCTGCTGGAAATGGCCTTTATTCATGCTGAAATCATAAAACAAAGAAGACTAGTAAACCCAAAGAATATACCAAGACCGACTTTTAGTTTGTAAGTACAA
The DNA here is from genome assembly GCA_018127125.1 of Rhododendron griersonianum. NCBI lineage: Eukaryota > Viridiplantae > Streptophyta > Magnoliopsida > Ericales > Ericaceae > Rhododendron > Rhododendron griersonianum. The sequence goes on from CM030799.1 coordinate 25,084,085, forward strand.
CATTTTTGCAGCCGTCAAATGATGAATAACAAAAGGTCGCTCAAACTGGAAATTTACCATATGAAACAACTTCTTAAGCAGCTTTTAACAATTGGACTTGATATCAATGGCCAACAAAAGGTCGAGAGTTAAAGAAACAAGGCTTGAGCCAGACCATTCTCTGGCTCGTCGCACACTAATACAGTAATATCTTTGACGGGTGATCTCAATCTGAAAGAAAGAATTCTCAGTCAATCATCCTTCAGAGTTCAAACCATCCTCTGAAAGTCTGCATCAATGTAAATGCGACATCTACTCCTGAGGGCTACAAACTCATTTGAATACAAACATTAATTGCAGTTCTAAGTATGGGCTTCGTTAATAAGTTGGGTCCCATAAAATAGTTTTGCAACAAAAATCTGGGTGGATTAACAATAGTTAAGTTTTATTTGATTAGAGTTGCTTAATGACTTAACCAAACAAAGCAAAATTCCAACCCAAGAAACTGGGCATCACAAGAGTATTTTATCTAGTACTTATAGATAAACACAGTTTGAAAAATGCGTGTACAAAAGTGATGAAACCAAGCCTGGGATCCCAGGGGATGAGACAAGCTATGAAACAAGGACTCAAGAGTGTTGTCAGTGAGGTACATATCTACAGGACTCATATTCATCTAACTCCCATACGACAAAACAATCACATTTCTTCAACATACTTTTTTGTTATCCAGAAAATGTTGATCTGAGTTTACATGGAGATGTACATCAATTTTTTCTTTATCGGCATTGATGTACACCATTTCATGCATCATAGTTAGTGCATAGCTTATAACTTATATGGTAAAATCATATTGCTAGTTGGGTGAACCTTTTTTATGAGCACTAGTTGGGTGAACCAACAACATTCCAAACAGATATCTCCGTTCTCACAAGTGTCTGACACCAATGATAGCCCCAAGTGTTTTGGGGCCCAGGCAAATCCTCAAACTGGGGCCCTTCACAAGAAATAAAATTCATCTAGACACACTTTAACTTCAATAAATAATAGACAAAAATAACTTCTCATTGAAAACTCAAAAGTACAATGCCACAAAATTTACACATCACTACAAGAACCCAAGAGCTGAGTTTGAAGAAAGTACACATAGATAGAAAAAACAACTAACTATAGTTACAATTTTAGTTTTTTTCCCCTTCAGTTTACTATTTTTGGTCTGTGGACAAAATTAAGTACTTTTTTAGTTTGCATGGACTAGACAAATGGAAAAAGTAAAATACTTGGCAGCTTATAACAAAATCAGTAAAGATAAAAGAAATTCAAAAAATATTGACAGGTTTGAATTTTTCCTGATGTTTATTTTCTTTAGCATTAACAAAAAAAAAACACATTTCCTTTTTTTTTTTGGTACTTCGGAAAACATTTCCATAATTAGGATGTGCTAATACTACAATAACTCGCGTAAACTAAAACACTTGTATTGATTCTATTGAAGGTATTTAAGCCCTTATTAAAGTTAACACCGTCTAGCCTATTTTGACAGTAAAGGGGAATCAACAATTGCTGTAAAGTAAAGGAGGTGACAATAATTTTCAGAACTAGAAGGGAAGTCAGTGTAGTCGCCATAAACCTCAAGGAAGATCAATGTAATCAGAACTAGAAGGGAGGTCAGTGTACCAGAGAGAAATTCTTCTATAGGGTATGCAATCAGAAGATCAAAACTAGATCAATTAAGAAAACTCTCAATCGAATTGAGGTCCACCATGTCAGAGAAAAAGTTATCCTGTAACTTGAATTGTAATTGGTTCTTAAGCTTTTTCCGTTAAAAGAAAAATGGACAGCAAGAACTTCGTATATGCAGCAATATAAGCTGGCATGCTGGGACAAAACTCAAGCTACAATTAATTAACCAAAGTCAAGGGTGTTACTATTCGTTCGAAATGGCAGTAAATGATACCAAGCATAAGCTATCAACAGACTAACCTGCCCTGAACGACAAAAAAGAAGAAATGAACTGATGTCATACCTGATAAAGTGACTGAGGTGGTGGCTGACTTGGAAGTGGTGGCTGTCCCTGTTGAAATGAAGGCCTCATGCCAGATGGAGGATTGTTACCTAACTGCAAAATTGGAAGAGTCAAACCCCAACTTGCTAATGTAAAAAGAGAATTCAATTTCTCAACTTATGAACTTTGTGCACCAGCTTACGTGGAACATGTTCTGTGAATGGTGCATCTGAGGTGCACCAGAGTGGTGCTGGAAACCTGCATTCTGCCCTATTTGTGAGTGAAGCTGGTGAGAGAAACCCGCCATTGAAGGTAGTCTGGGTTGTGGTGGCAGCGGGGGTTGGAGTGGCAGATGTTGAATTACACTTTTCTGTAACGATTGCTGCAACTGGGTAGAGCCAATTGACATTGGGGGTTGAAGTGGGGGAGTATGTGAAGCAGACTGATGTGGAAGTGGAGATATGTTAGGAAGTTGAGATGATTGTGGAAGTGACATTGTTGTTGCTTGGTTGCTAATATGTTGTCCCTCAGGCTGCTGTACTACTGGCTGTAAGGCATGTGGTGGGAAGGACTGGGTTGGAAGGTTGAAGGGAGAGGCAGAAGAAGCAGGTGGGACTGGGATCGCAGGTGGGTTTTGGTGTTGGTTTCTTGTAAGAGATGATATCTGAGGTGCTGAACTAGTTTGGTCCTTGGAACCATTTTGTCCTGGCAATGCTTGAGTAGCCTGAATATTTGCTTGCTGAACTGGTTGCGCTGGTTGTGTACGAGGCAGTGCAACAGTAGGCTGGACAATTGGAATCTAAGAGAAGACCAAAACAATAAGATATGTTTTCCTTTCTTGGTGAGTCGGATTGAACTGAAAGCTGGGAAAGACACTCCAATATAAATCCAAAATAGAAGTTGAAACAACGAGAAAGTCATACCGCTTGAGGGGGTTGCACCATTCCAAGCATAATCTGTGCCTAATATGGGAAAACAGGGTTAGCAGTTTACAGCAATTGCTAAAAACTTAAAACAATAACCAAGAAGCCTATTCTACATGGGTTGCCCACTTCCCAACATTGTGAAATTCCATTTGCAATTAAACGGATAAGTACAACATCAGACATTTTATTAATTATGCTAGTATAGATAACGCTAATATAGATAATAAATAATTTAGCTTGGATAGTCTGCAATGTAGGATTGAGAACTTTCTTGTGAGCCTCAAAAGACAGGTCATGGGTGAGTACTTTCCACATTAAGATGCTATAATGTTATGAAGCCTTTTCTTATGGCTCTTAGTTTTCTAGTCTTGGATGCAGGCAACTTGGCAAGTGTACTTACTTCAATGACTGCATCAAAACTTCGACACAGCATCACAAATAATCAAGGTAGTATCTTTAACCCCAAAGTTATATTAGAGGTGACATAACACCTTTAGGCTCCACTTGAACAGTGATAAATTCAGATCAACAATTGGAGGTTCAGCTACAGGTGGCTCGTTAAATTAGAGTGGAAGACGAATTAAGGGTAAAAGTGATTAATTCCATTGGAACCCATGCTGCAACTTTTAAGTTTCAACACGAAGGATTTCAGACCACCTCCGTTAAATAGAAATTACAAATATGTCATGATAAAACTCCCAAACTCAATATGGAACCCATAAGTAAACTACCAAAAACCCAAATTTTAGATTTCATTCGTTAAAGACAATCAAATCCCTTCGTGTGAAATCCACATCTACCCAAACGGAGCTTTTTGCACTAAAATTGACAGTAGCTTCAAACCCATCAAGATTAGCCAATATCATAGCAAAACATGCTACATTGGACAGAGAAACAGACCTAGGTTCCCAATACGAAGACAATAGGGTTTATGTTGACTTACATAACCAGTGCACAATGACCACTACCATACAAAAGCAACTAAGGGTGTGTTTGGCCTAAATTAAATAGTGATCTTTCATTCAGTTTTTCATCAAAAAAATTTAGAGCATCATTTCTCTCAACGAGAGAAATAAAAAAAAAGTACAAAAAAATAAAATCGAAGTCAAAAAAAGATATAAGACGACGGTAAAGACAAAAAAGGAAATGCTATGGTACACCCCCGTACCATATGCACCCGAATAACCAAACCATTGAGAGGCGTAACTAAATCATTGAGAGTCGTAACCAAACCATTGAGAGGCGTAACCAAACACTTCAATTGTTATGCCTATTTTCAAACACTTCAATTGTTATGCCTATTTTGTAAAATGTTACGCCTATTTTTAAACACTTCAATTGTTATGCCTATTTTGTAAAATGTTACGCCTCTCAATGGTTTGGTTACGCCTCTCAAAATCTCAATGGTTTGGTTATACAGATGCATATGGTACGGGTGTGTACCGTAGCATTTCCTTTTTTCGCCTCGGATCGTAAATCTTTACTTTCTAGACTCAAAAAGACAAACAAAAATAACTAAATCGGGCCTAACACCCCTGTTAACATTGCATAAGCGTTCAAGCCCTAATTACGGACTCACAAAACATAAAACTGGGGGAAAACATAAAATCCCAAACAACCAATGTTCAAAAAATCGCTAGACGCTAGTCAGGCGGGAAAGGGGTGCCAAGCGCGAGTTGGCTGCCTTGTCTAGGCATTGGACCACAGCCTAGCGCTTGGGTGGGGACTAGTCAGCCCAGGCGGCCGACTTTTAGAACACTGCAAACAACACAATTAAGAAAGAAAATCGAAAGGAAATTAAAACCCTAGGTAGAGACCTGGAAGAGAGCTTTGGTCAGGAGAGGATTCTGGATGAGGATTTGCCTGGCTTGTTGCTGGTTCTGTTCGATCAGCATCTGTACGTAAGAACAGATTATAACAACATAAGCACGCGCGAATATGATCGATTCGTGAAACTTTTCGCTGCAGTAATACAGGAGGAAAGAAAAATAGAATTGGGAAAAGAAAATAAAAGAAAACAGGGGCGGTGTGGTATTGAGATGTTTGACTTGCCTTCATCTGGCACATAATTTCGTAAAGCTGGTTCTTCGACATCCCGGCGAGGTTCGCGGAAATACCGTCGCCGTCGACCTGCTTTGCCGCCATGGTTTTGGAGAGAGAGAGAGAGACAGAATTTTGGTAGACGCTGTGGGCTAGTATTAAAAGGCAAACGGGTTAGGCCCAATTCGAGGCACTGTGGATCAACTGAAAGAACCGGACCACAAGAACCGCTAGTTTTGGAAAAATGACGGCTCAGAAAGTGTTTTGATAATTAATACTCCTATCCATTAAGGATATGCTAAGAGCATTTGTTAATACTGAAAATGTCCTTAGCGGATATTAATTATCAAAACACGACTTTGACCATCATTTTCCAAACAAATTTAATTAGTACTCCAGTAGAGTAGTATCTATTTTAATTTTGACTAAAGTAGTCAGCTCTTGTGTATGAGTATCACTCATTTCTCTACCATTATCACCCTTCATAACCACCGCCATCGTCGCCACCGCTACTATAGCTATACCCACCCCCACCACTACGACATTGTTGTCACCACTACCACCAAAGTTACCAATCTCGTATAGGTAAGCGTACCGTTTTCTCTACTGGAACGGGACGTACCGATACCGGTGTATATCTTGGTATTGTTCCGAACGATAATATAAATGTTATATATTTTATTATATGTACAAAAAAACCAAAAAAAAAACTCAAAGTAGAGGTGTAAAATAAATTTTGACACTTAGTTATACCTTAAAATTAGTCCTAATAACAAATTAAGATAATTAACATATGGAATATTTAAATATTCATCCTCTTTATTCATGTCATGTAAGAATTCATCCCGCCCTTTTTTTATACTTATTTTTTCATCCTCTTAGTGTGTGAATTACCTTTCTTACCCTTTCCCTATGATTTACATTTATATGTTATATTGCTTTCCTAATTTAGTGGGATTGGATTGAATTGTTTTCCCAATTTAGTGGGATTGGATTATATTATTTTCCTAATTCAGTGGGATTTGGTAAATTTAAATATGATTGATACTTGTATTTTATTTTTTATCATGGAAGGTATTTGAGGAATCAATTTTATTAGGAATATGACATGATAAGTTGACCACATCTTTGCATGTTTTCTTCATTCTTTGAGTTGGCCAATCAGACAACAAAAAGTCATATTTTTCATTGATCTTATTACACGAAACATGGCTAAATTACCATAAAAAAAGAAATAACATGACATACTTAAACCGTTACATGATTAAATGGTTAAATTACCATGACATTACATGGTTAAATTACTATGACGATTACAACATGTACACGATAAATATCTCATGATTCGAACAAATATTTCATGGTAAACGGTTCAAATATGGTTAAATTACCATCAAAACAAGTATCTTGATTAGCGCTTCATGGTTAAATTATCATGTCGATTTCAACATTTCATAATGATTCATGTACGGCCAAGAACCCAACTTTCAAAAAAATCCATCTCGTTACCAGGAAAAATAATGCCTATTTAATTTCCAAGAAAAGGAACTCAACATTGACAATACCAATCGGAAACCCACAAGGATGTGGAGATCGTGCAGATCGTGGACTCCGTCTTTGATTCCATCTTCTTCGTCTTCGTCGCTTATGTTTGGAGAGGCTTAATAAATCGTGCAGATCGTGGTCGAAGTCCATTTTGAACAAGGGGTTCAGATCGTGGAATCCTATTTAACTTCATAAGTAGCCTGAGAGGAAAGCGAGGAGACGATCTGCACATGAATAGGAGTCCACGATCTGCACATGATTAAGTTGAGGATGGATATTAAACAATCCAATCCAACTCCGTCTTTGTTGCCGCCATACTCGGTGGTCGGAATCCGTTTGGTGCCACCACGGCCAAGGCGAGGGTAAGCGCAGCGGGGACGAGGACGGGACTGCAGATGACGAAGAGTGGGGTGGTGAGGGCGAGGCCGCCGAGGGTGCCGGCAAGGATGCCAGAAAGGATGGTTTGATAAGGGTCACCGGGATGCAGAGGACGTCGACGAGGATGCGCGGTGGGGATGGGGACGGATTTGTGGCAGTGATGGGCGATGAGGTGTCCGAACTCATGTCCATTTATGGATTCCAAAACCCATTTCAGAAATATTCAAATTTCTAATGGGGTTTCCATTTTGTGGGGGATCAGATAAGGATGGGAGGAGTAATTCATGGACCTAATTTATTGCTGGGATTTGAAATCTTACGATTTCATCCCAACTTTCGGTTATATATTGGGAGGAGTAATTGGCAAAATCAGGGGGATCGACATATATATATATATATATATAAGGGTATTTTTGGGATTAAAAAAGATAGAGGATGAAAACATAAGTGTTCAAAATGGGCAGGATGAAAACATAAGTCAGTTGGGTTTTGAGGATGAATATTTAAGTCTCCCTTAACATATTATAGACTCCAAATTTTGTTGAATTATCTTAAAATTTAAGCATTTTTTAAGCAAAAGAACAAAATACACAATTTTTTTGTTCCGGTTAGTACGCCCGGTATCGATCGGTACAGGTCAATATTTGGGACAATACGGAACACCTACTTTTGTGTACCGGTTTATGTCCGGTGTGGAACGGAATTCACAACATTGACTACCATAACAACACCACTACTCCATCGTTGTCATCACCAACACCACCCTCCGCGACCATCGATCATTGCTGCCACCACCTCCATTCTACAACCACGGGCCACCAAAGCTTTTTTTTGAACGGTGAATTTTTTTTATTAATCTTCGGAGAAGTTATAAAGATTAACAAGAGTAAGGAGAGAGGCATCGAGATGCCCAATCTGAGACTCAATCCCTAGATTGGCAAGATGCCAACCTAGGACCCACCCCAAAAGACAAGCCCAACACTTGAAAGACCTACATGCCCAAATAAATCAATTAACTCAAATGAGACACCGCCTAAAACCTGTAATAGGCCTGAAAGCCCAAATGAAAACAAATGAAACCCATAATACACCCAACCCTAACAACAACAACCACCCACCACGCACTATAGCTACCACTCCCACCGCCACCCTCACCACCCCGCCACCCCCTTCACCACGACCACTGCCACAACCCTTGCCACCCAAAAATTTTTATCCGCCCCATATTCTTATGGGGCTCAATATATATTAAGTGTATGGACCCTGCAAGAAGTGTATAAGGGGGTGAGCACCTCATAGACCCCACAGTGGCCCCGGGTTTAGAATGTTTGATCTCCATAAGATTCGAACATGCGACTTCGTGGAGAACAATCATTTGATTCTTGTTTTCTCACGCCCACTTGACCAATCCCCTTTGGTTAGCTACTTGTTTCTTTATCGTATACCGTATAGTTTTCCTTTGGATGGCTTCTTGCCAACCATTGTTCTCTTTTCTTTTGGGTCCGAGCTGGTACATGATTGTCGGGAGTTAGAGCGTCAACATAGTTAATTGGCATGCTAATTTTCTCCTGTTGTGATGCCACTTGCTCGTGTTTTCTTTAGTCTTTGAATCCTTTTATTCAAGATTAACGAAATTCTTTTTGCCATTTAAAAAAAAAAACTAGAGTATTTTTCAGTCTTAAGGAACTCAGAATATTTAATGCCTTGTTCTCTTTGCAATTCAAAAAGAATTTTTCAAAAAATTCCTCCTAAATTCCTCATACTTTCAACATTTCTCTCTCCACTTATTGCCCCTACTATTTTTCAAAAAAAATTTCAAATTCCAATCCAAACACAGCATTAAGCTTTTGCGAAGAAAAACGTGCTATTTAATTTCATTCATAGTTTTTTTTTTTTTTTGCATGTCAACTTTTTGAAATATGTTAGTAGTATCCAAAATATACTGAATGCTTTTGAGAGCAGCTTATCTCTCTTTCACAATAGACAAAAGTAACTTTGCATTGAAAATGGACAGCTAAAGCATGCATGCATAAATGCAACAACATAAAAAGGAAAAATAATGGATAGAGAGGGTTTTTTCCCCTTGTTACAAGTAACTACAACAACTTACATGTGCAAGATATGAGCTTTGCCCCATCACCTAGCAGTTCCAAATTTATTTTCTACACAATTGGAAAAGACAAAATACATTTGAAACAGGTTTACAAAGCTGCTGTTAGTTTTCTGACTCTTCATGTCAACCTTTTTTTTTCTACCAAATGGAGTCCAAATTGAATGGTTGCTCCTGAGGCTGCTGCTGCTGCTGCTGCTGCTGCTGCTGCTGCTGCTGCTGCTGCTGCTGCTGCTGCACAGAATCTAAAACTTTAGAGGAAGCACCGGCCGCCGGGAAGTTCGAACTAAAATCGGTCCCGAATTGAGAAATCCCTGGGGGCATGTACGAGGAGTAATCAATATTGTTTGTCGCTTCTCTTTGCTGGTAACTCCTAAGTTGCAACGCCCTAAGAAGCAAGGAATTCATGGACAGGTTCGGGTTTAACAAGCTGGAAGGCCATGAAGAAAGTGTTTGATTAATGGCATTGCTTGTTGCTTCCCTTGCCGCGGGCCAGTTCATGTTAAGGTTCATGTTCATGTTGGAATTGACCATGTCGCCGCCGCCGTTGTAATTCTGTAGCGAAATGTTGCTCATCGCGCTCGATGAGTTAGCGATGCTGTTCAGATTCGGTAGCTCGATGTCGCCGAACTCGTTCGTGACGGTGTTTGTGTCGCCAGGAGAGTCGACGAATGATGGTTGGGAGGACTGTGTCTGCTGGGGTTTCTTCACAGTTGAGCACTTGTGGAAAACCCTACATACCACCCATTCCTCCTGAACAAAAAAACATTAATCCATAATTAACAAGTTTGAAGACGAATTTATTGAGAAAAAAAGAAGAAAAACAACATAGAAACCAAGTACTTAGGGTGAGTTTTCCTTAAATTTTTTGTTTGGTATTTTGTTTAGCTTTTCATCGTAATTTTTGAAATGAATCATTCGTCGCGACGAGAGAAATCAGAAAAGAATAAAAATGTGACCGAAGTTATAAAAACTTCATACCAGCTATTTGGTATTCTTTATTCTTTAGTGAATTTTATCCTTTTTAGATTCCTCTCGTCAAGACGGATGATTAATTCAAAAAATAAAATTTTAATCTAACAAAAATTCAAAAAAGACGAATAAAAATACCGAAACAAAAAAAAAACCAAAAAATTTAGGGAAAACTGATCACTAATCCACAGCCTTAAATTGGTAATGAATGAGGTTACAATGTTTATTTACCTTGGTTGGTTTGTAACCTAGCTTGGTTTCAAGCCTGTACTCATGCATGACCCAGTTTGTCTTTTCGCCTTTGGGAGCTCTACCTCTGTAGAACACCAGGGTTTTCTTCATCCCAACCAAGACTCCGCCGCGGAAGATCTCCTTGTCCTTGCCGGTTGTTTTCCAGTAGCCTGCTTCCGTGGCTCGATTGGTTCTCAATCCGGTCGGGTATTTTCGGTCCCTCAGGCTAAAGAAGTACCATTCCTTTTCCCCCATGGATGCTTTGGCTGTGTACAAAAGGTTGGTCATAAATATTGGCCATTCATAACTCTTTTTATTAAAATGTCAGTAACATTTTGCTCGTAATATTCATAAACTAATAATTAACATTTCCATGTTAATAACTCCAAGCGAGAAATCTCAACCAGCAAGAGCATACCAAAAAAGCGTCCCCTCACACCGACGATGATAAGCCGCAAGGACCCGAAGAGGAAAAAAAAATACCCGCAAGAAGCTAGCTGACCAAGACCACCCCAAGCACAAAGAAAACATCCACCTAAAACACATACTCACCCGCCCAAAAAAGAGCACCTAACCCTAAAGCCCAAAGAAAACGATTCAAGCATCATGTTGAGCCTGAATGTTAGCCCTTTCATCATCTTCGGCTTCCATAATCACCATTATGCTTATAACTTCCTCATCATCTCCCATATAATCATCACCTATGATCTTATTAATTGACCGAACCCGCCTGAGCCTCATTTAGGCGAATTCTGTTCTACGTACCAACGTTGCCACATAAAAAAGTTACAATGACCTTGGTTTAATCAATTCAAGTACGACAATCAAGAGGAAATTTTAGGAGAATTTTTTGTCCAGATAATATTCTGTCAATAATGTTGGCATCACATTCTTGGGCAATTAAAAAACTAAGCACAACATATTTTGAGAAGCAGGCGGACAAAACTAAGAAAAAGGTTATAACCTATCCAAAACAAAATTAATATATACGGTTACACCAAACTAGAAAAGGCTTGTTTTGGGGTCCAAAAATTAGAGGCCCTAGGCTGCCGCTAGCTTAGTGGGTCGGAACTCGGCCCTGAAAGTAGAAGAAAACTGTACATTCTTGTTCTTAACGAAAGAACCTGACATTAAAACTAGAATTACAAACAACTCAAAAGTTTACAAGTAGTATATACAAACCGAAATTGTAATGGCAGATACTCCATATATTTAAAATACACACATAATGGAAATGAAGAGGGAAAAAACCTATCCGAAATTGGCAAGAAGCTAACCAAGACCACCCCAAGCACAAAGAAAACACCCACCTAAAATAGATAACAATCACCCACCCCAAAAAGAGCCCAAACCCTAAAGTCCAAAGAAAACGATTCAAGCAGCATGCTAAGCCTGAATATTAGCCCTTTTATCATCTTCGGCTTCCATTAATCATCATTCTGCTCATAACTTCCTCATCATCTCCCATATAATCATCACTTGCAATCTTATTAATTGACCAAGCCGCCTGAGAGTCATTTAGGCGAATTCTGTTCTACGTACCAACGTTGTCAAATAAAAAAGTTACAATGACCTTGGTTTAATCAATTCGATCAAGTACGACAATCAAGAGGAAATTTTAGGAGAATTTTTTTGTCTCCAAATAATATTCTGTCAATAATGTTGGCATCACATTCTTGGGCAATTAAAAAACTAACCATAACATATTTTGAGAAGCAGGCGGACAAAACTAAGAAAAAGGTTATAACCTATCCAAAACAAAATTAATATATACGGTTACACCAAACTAGAAAAGGCTTGTTTTTGGGTCCAAAAATTAGAGGCGCTAGGCCGCCACTAGCTTAGTGGGTCGGGACTCAACCCTGAAAGTAGAAAAAAGAAAACTGTACATTCTTGTTCTTAACGAAAGAACATGACATTAAAACTAGAATTACAAACAACTCAAAAGTTTACAAATAGTATATACAAACCGAAATTGTAATGGCAGAAACTCCATATATTCAAAATACACACATAATATATAGAAAGCTTATATAGTTGCATGAAAAGAAAAAAGGAAAAAAAAAGCAAGAACAATTCGACGTATGAATACCTGGTAGATCCCAAGGTTCACACTTGTTGAGATCAACATCGACAATCGCTCGCGACGTGAAGCTAAAATCGGAAACCTTGGTGTTCAGATAATAAGTGATGAGTTCTTCATCAGTTGGATGAAACCTAAACCCCGGAGGAAGGTTTTCTTCCATCATTTTCCACTCTCACGAAAGTAAAGAACCCAACCTAGCTAGCTAAGTTCTTGATTTCCTTGAGAGCCCAAAGTGGAAGATTATTGGACCAGAAATACGGTGCACTGAGTTTTCTTATTAATGGTGTGTACTTGTTCTCCTGTACCTCACCCTTCAAGAAGAAGCAGCCATTTCTAGTCTTTCTTTAGGTTTTTTATTACAGCTAACATGTTGACAAAGATGGTGCTGCACGAAGATTTACAGAAATGCCACTGTACCGTATTAGTAGGATTTTTGTTGTTAATCCCCTTTTAATGATTCGTTTTGGCGATTCCATCTTATTTAGGGAACATCATTGTTACACTTGTCATATTTCTATTCACATTTTACCCTTCAAAACAGGAGTATTTTTTTTGTCTTGTATAAGATTTAATTTCAAAAATGAAGGGTAAAAGAGAAAACTCATCAGGCCGAGAATATTTCGGGTACAACAAAAAGTAGCGACTAGGATTAAAAATTGGGGACGGAGGCTAGGGAATATAAATATTTTACTAGAAACCCATGTCCTGAATGTGAGATTGAGTGTGATTGATGTGTTGAGCAAGGTTAATTTTGTGGTAATTGAGTGGCAATAATGTTGGAACAAATTTAAGGATTTAGAGTGATAGTTACACCTCATGGAAGATATTCTTGTTTTATGGGCCTTTGTCCAACCACCTTCAACCATTCCTACCCACCAAACCCCAGTGAAATTTGCATACTCCAGATCGCGGTCCAATGGCAACTTGGCCTCAATATCATTCCCACCAGTTTTCTGTTGACACTTATTCATTCTCTCTCTCTCTCTCTCTCTCTCTCTCTCTCTCTCTCTCTCTCTCTCTCTCTCTCTCTCTCTCTCTCTCTCTCTCTCTCTCTCAATTGTATTAGTTAAGCTTGATCTTGCTTTACACTTTTGAACAAAATCTTAAGGATACTAATTCTGGATTATGCAATACCAAATAATAGTTCATGGTGGTTGATGATATATATGATATGACTAATATCTTCATACCTTGGATTTTATCCGAAAAATTTAACAAAATTCCAAAAAAAAAAGACCAAAAAGAAAATGGGGCCTGTTCAAGTGACACAACATTTGAAACAAAACTAATTGGAGCCCCACACGAATAACCGGAGCCGTTCAATTTGTTTAAAATATATATTTAAGGGATCCCGAAAAAAATCCACTCATTCCGATACCGGTAAGAGCTTGATTGGCTCATTCAATTTTATCCTGTCAAATTTGACAGGAATCAACTAAATGAATACCGATATCGGAAAGAGTTGATTTTTTTACAAGACCCCTTAAAAACATATTTTAAATAAATTGAACGGTTCCGATCAGTTGTGTGAAGCTTCCACGCAAAACTTGCATCAAATGTTGTGTCAAATATTTAGTGAGCATAACCGGCCCCAAAGAAAATCGCGATGTTTAATTAGAAGATACACCGATATCAGGTGCTACGCAGGGTTCATCACACGATGTGGTCAAAATATCATGTAACACGCCACATCACATGCATGGTACGTACGTAAATGTGATCGCGATAATATAAGTCTTGTATATATAACTAGGGTTATCTAGGCCATCAATTTGCCATCAACATCACATATATATATATATATATATATATATATATATATACGTGATATGATGAACGCATATACATATACCAAAGCATGCGTATATATCTTTTGCATGTTTTACTCATGCACGGTGATATAAATGGGTACAAATAGCGAAGGAGTGGTTAAAAGGGTCACCAACCCGCACGACTGTATCTTCTGTTTGGCGTTGATTTTTTGCAATCCCCCTATCCATCACGTACCTTTTTGCGTTTGTCCGGCCCCCATTTTTTCTATCCTAACAAAGAGAACTTCCACATTGTACGTATCTTCTAGAAACCCCTTTCTCTCACCAAATTTGGGTGCATTTTGCTACTTTGGCCATGTCAAGGAGAATGAAAATTATACGAACGAGATAGAAACAGACAAAAGTTAGTGTGGAAGATGGTGACTAGCCTGTTATTTCCACCACGTATGTGCTGATCAGCATATAATTAAGATAGCGACCTATCTCATCGCAGAACTAAAAAGGAAGGAAAAAGAAAGTACAGAAAAAGGGAAAGATTGTCTAATTAACTGGAAATTAAGAAAGAGGCTAGGGGAGGGTTATGCAAAATTGGGGTCGTCTAAATGATCTATCTATATATGGAGGGAGTGGCCTTTTCCTTTTGCATTGGGTGAAAATTTAGGGTTACCTTTTGAATTCAGTCGAATGGAAATCGGAGAAGACAGTGAAAAACGGAGGAGCTCTGCCTCGTGAAACAAGATGTTGAGACAGAAATGTGGGGAGAGGATCCGAGTTCTTTAATTACTGTTCATGGGTACATACATATTCATATACTCCCTCCGTCCCTTTATTACAGTCCAGTATTTCATTTTGGGCTGTCCCTTAATAAGTGTCCATTTTGTAAAGTTAGTGGGTAAAAATTAGTAAATTGTCTATTTTGTCCCTAAAAGTAAATTCCATTTTGAAAAGTTAGTGAGTAAAAGTGTAATGATAATGGGTAAGTAGGAAAAGTGGAGGAAAAAGTTGATGTGAAATGTATAATGATGATATCTTTTTAATAAATTGGAGTTACGAAACATGACATTTAAAAAGGGACGGAGGGAGTAATTAAAGAGAGACATTAAAATGATTTAGCTCGTTTCTGGCCGTGGTTCCTAAGAGTAGAATCGATAAACAAATCGCGTTGACCGATACTTATTTTTCCATTATCAAAACCAAACCATTAGATCACAGAATATCCCAAATTAATAGAACTATTACAGAACATACCAAATAGAAAAGTCCGACCCGGTTCACATTCGTTCCCCTATTCGTTGCGTTTTCTTGAACGCCAACTCTAAGCAATTCAACCAACTATTTATAGCGTTGGGCTAAGTTCGCATAGCAAGCCCGAGGTCTTGCGTGACTAGGGCGGAGACCGACGTAGCACAATATCCGGTAAGACCGGAGTCGAATCCACAAAGACGGTGATGTGTGCTGACTAAAAACTCGGGTTGTTATAATTTAAACGGGCTCTTAGGTGGCTCCCCTTGTCGATTGATTGCTGAGATTAACTAAAACTAAGAAATTGTTTGATTTGTCAAATAATTAAAAAGGAGGTACGGTCGTAGGGTTCATAGTACTCGTAACCAGTCCGGATTAACCTGCTACATTCGGCGCTTTTGAAAACATTCAATTTTAGATTGAAAAAGATACCCCGCAAGATGCGAGACCCTATGGTCGCCGTTTACCCATACGCAGCGGAGAATGAGTTTTGGACCTCCATTCCCCCGTTCACATGGGCTCCGACGATGCCTGAGTTCGTCTCACGAATGTTCTTTACTAATCTAAAATTGTTTTTTTTCATTGTTTAAAAACAGGAGCAGTGCTCGAACTGATCACGGCATGCTAATCACCCCGCGACCCTACCTATACGACTACTCACTAATCATTGCGCAAGAAACAGAAGAAACCCTAGTTTGAAATATGCTTCTATTACGCGAGATGAAAAATAAACAAGAAATATCAACTAATCAAATATTAACGAATAACTTTTATAAAAAACTAAAATTAAAACGAATTACCGGAGTGTAAGTAATTGAACAAAGTTTCAAATAACTTAAAAGGGAAAAACAAAGCTCCGAAGAAATCAATCTAAAAGACTAAACTGTAAAATAAAAATTCGGAATTCCTGTCGTACCGCTGCCGCTTTGTGCGCAGCTTTTCTTTTCACGCCAGCAAACCCTAAAGTCAGTAGGCTGAATTGCTTACAAAAATACTAAGAGTTGGGACAATTTGCAGGGATTTGTGCAGAGATAATCGCGTTTAGTTCCATTTCGGGTCCCAAAAAAATCTAGAAAAATATCCATAAATTTTTAAATATTATTTTATGGGGCCATGTAAAAAATCAACTGTTACAGATATCGGTAAGTTTTACTTTTGGATTTATAGGGGCGAACTGCTCAGTTTACTGGCTTACAAAAATGCTTATATAGGGATTGAAGACCTTAATCACACAAAGGCCCTTTGGACTTCATGAAATAATGAAATAATAAATGAACCATTCAATTTTGAATCATTTCGCATTTTAACCACAAACTTCTTTAAAATCTTATTTTTATCCAAAGTCTCGGACAACGGGCTCGAGCAACCTATAAACATAAAAACACATAATAAAAATTAGTTAACAAATATAAAAGACTAATAAATGTAGATTGGAGGGCCAAAATATGTATATTTTGGCACTTATCAACAAACAACCTCCACATTTGGGCTCAGAAAATAAACTTTAAGACCCTGTTGGCACATCATATATAGTTGGCCGATCCTAATTTATTGGGACTTAAAAACACAATTTGGTTTGGTTGGTTACTTTGGTTTGGTTTGGTTGGCAGCAGCACTCTACGTAGGAAAGCTAAAAACCTCAAGCCTTCTGCCTTGGGCACATTAGAACAAAGGCCCAGAGAACAATCCTAGGATCGAAGATCAGCCCAGAAAAGATCAAGTCCATTGCCAACAAAGCAGTACACTTTTTGCCCATGTTCAATCTCTTTCAAGCCAATGAGCTCTTAGCTCAGTTGTCATTACCCATCGCCTTCTTTAGTAGAGGCCTGGGTTCGAGCCCCATGAGAGACAGTTGATTAGGGTTCAGGACTATGGACAGTCTCTGGATCCCCTGTGAACTAACTTTCTAACTCCCTGCTAACCCCGATGTATACAATATTGGCAAAAAAAAATCTCTTCCAAGTTTCAACCATTCTATGAGTTGATGCTGGCCAAACCTCTTTGGAACTTCTTTGCATGCTTATTTTAATTGTTTTATCTTGATCCTTGTGATATTAAAGTATAATTTTTACACAATAATATTCATCTCGATGAGAAGATTCGGAAAAGTATAAAATCATAGACTAAAAAATTGAAATTTTTTTTATTTAAAATGGCAGATAAAAGATTACAAAGTCCGTCTTTTTCGACCTTCTGAAAATTTTGATTTGTACATATGTTCTTTTGGTTTCTCTAACTCAAGTTTGATTCCGCAGTGTTCCTCGTCGGGCCAAATCACGGCTTGCTTGAACTATTTTTCACATAATTCTTTTTTTAACTTGACGATAACGAAAACAAAATTCTTGTTAGGAAATGATTTTTCGCACTTTTTTCCTCTCTATACATCCTTTTTTTTCTCTGGGCGAATAAGCAAAGAAAACATTGGGGGCTTTCATAGATATTTATAAAAAGGAAAAAAAAAAAAAGGTGAGTGATAATTGATGGGAAAATTTGGGAAATCGATACATACATCCCCCCGGAAAATTGTAGGTGGCCAATAGAAAAACGGATCCTCTTCACGTGTCCCCTAGGAGGTCAATCAATAATTCTACCACCACACCCATTTACACACCCATTCACACACCCTCACTCACAACAAGGGTGGGGCCAACACACATTGGGTGTGTAGTGTATGCGGGCTCCACCCCTGTTGTGAGTGTGGGTGTGTGGATGGGTGTGTAAATGGGTGTGGTGGTAGAAGGACTCATAAATGTTTGAATCGCAAACTTAGATTTTTAATAAGATGCATTTTATTTGTTAAAAAAATTTATTTTTTTCACATATCAATGGATATTAATGAAGAGAGATTTAGCTAAAAATTCCTCATATTTATATTTTTTGAGGTCAAGAACAAATACTTTTTGCAATCAAACATAAGGACAAATGTGCCTATGAAAATGTTTAAACCATTAAAATCCTATAATAAGAAAGTGCACCCTAAAACTATATGAAAGTCCCTAAACATGTTTTGGCCTTATGACTAAAAAACTCAAAAAGTTAATGGATCTCCACTGAAAATTATTTTGCTGGCGTCCTTTTCTCTAAATAAAAACTATTTTACCGTCCTTGTGGCTAATTTTTCCATCAATGAATTAAGTCGAGTTTGAATTTTTTAAATAAAAAGATATAAATTTTTTTAAAAAAATTAGATTTATGGACCGAACATTTATTTAAGGGCGAATGAAGTACTGTTAAGAAATTAGGTGGTAGGAAAACATATGGCTCCATGCTTATGGGATAAGGAAGAGCGGGGGTGACGAGAAAAACCAGAGGCCGAAGTTCAAAGGGCGCCCACAGTCCCGTTTCAAAACCAGAGTACGTATCCATTCGGAAGAAAATTACTCCGGTACTTCCACAAAACCGGGAGTGGCTTATGTGGGCGGCCCCCCTCTCTCTAAATCCCATTCCCCACGCGCACCCTTAGGCTCCGTTTGGATGCATCATATAGAAGGGGGATTATTTTTCACCCCTTTATAAGACCTTGGCCCCACACTTTGCCCCCGTTTGGGAGCCATAAACTGCAGGGGTTTTCCAGAACACCGTTCTTGGCTAAGACCGGAGAAAGGGGCATCGGCGGTCTTATCTTCGGCTGGGGTTTGAGGTCCCCATAAGTTATCCCCCCTAATCCCCTCGAAAATGGACGATTTCACCCCTCCTAATCCCCCTTCTCCCAACCCCCAATACCCCAGCCCAAATTCAAAACCCTGGTTTTTTTTTTACTATGAACAGAGACAATGAAACAAGAAGAAGAGAATGAACAAAAACAAATCGGAGAGAGGGAGGGATCGAACCAGGCCAACGAGACCGTGGCGTTCACCAGGGATCGGAGAAACGAAGTGTGTCGCAGTTTTTCTTCTTTCTTCTTCTACTGCTCTCTCTCTCTCTCTCTCTCTCTCTCTCTTCTACAGAGACAATAAAAGAACGAAATGGGACAGGTTCGATAAGAACAAGAACAATAACATGAAAATTATTAGGTGCATGTGTGCCCAAGTGTTATCATGCACCCCCAGTCATAATCAATTAAAAATGTAAATTAAATAAGGGTATTACACCCCCTCCATAAAACAGAATTTTTTTTAAAAAAAAATGAATTTTATAAAAAAATATATCTATAATAATACTAAATTCATTAATTTGTTAGTATAAATAAATATTACGGCTTAAATTGTGAAAGAATAATTAAATTTGTAATTATATATAAAACGTAATACATAATGAATTTAGGGACTGCACAAGGGCAAAAGGGTCATTTGACTGCTTTTTACATTATTCACCCTTCCTTATACCCCTATTAATCCTTCATCCAAACGAAATACTATTTAATCCCCCTTCTCTAATACCTCATCCAAACAACCTACTATTTAATCCCCCTCTATAAACATCACATCAATGTGGGTCCCCCCTTATTAACTAATACCCCATACTATTTTATCCCCCTTATTAACTAATACCCCCAATTCTTTACCCGCATCCAAACGGACCGTAAACTTCAACGTCCCGCTTGCGACGCAGCCGTACGCTTTTCTAGTTTGGTTGATTGATGAGTTTGCCTTCCACACATAATTTATCATAATACAATTTTTAGGGGTCAGACCACTTAAACGTCGTAATGACCTGCTTTTGATCTAACCGAGAAGATGATTAGTTAAGGTACGCGTAAAGTGACCTGGATGTCCCCGATTGTCGAACCATCCAAAAAAGTGGACAACTCACATTCATCGCAAGTAGCACACACAAAACACGGTGTGGGAGATTTTACGGTGAATGTGAGTACGTATGTGTTGTGTACAAAAATATAGTTTGTCATTCTATATTTCTATATGGCTACTGATTTTGTTACTCCTTTTTTTGTTAACACCATTCCTTTGTAAGTGTATTTTTTGTGCAAAAATACACTTGTATAAGAGTAGCGTTAATAAAAAAGAGAGTGGCAAAATCATTTCACTTCTATATAAACCTCTTTCAAATTCGTGTTGAATACTTTAAATTAATTACTGACCTTAACAAACTATTTTAAAAGGTAAATTACTTCCTCCGTCCCATATCATTTGTGATGTTATGAGAACTTAACTTTTTAAAGGGCGTGTTAGCTCATAAGAAAGTTTGATCCAATTCTCGATATTTTTTGTCGGATCGTTTTTTCACCATCTTTCCTAAAATCAATTGGTATTAGTGAAGGTTTCAATTAAGTATTTTATGACATTCGACGTCGCACCCGCAAATTTGTTTTTAGAGCGGTCGCAGAAAGTGGCGTTGTATAACCAAATCCATGGAGCTGGCACTCCGGGCCTAACAATCCCTCCCTCACGATGACGCTCCCGCGACTCGAACCCATGATTTTCTGGCTTTGATACCACTTGTCGGACTGCTTTTCCACCATCTCTCTTAAAATCAATTGGTATTAGCGAATGTTTCAATTAAGTACGTATTTTATAGCATTCGACATCACACCCCGTAAGTCTGTTTTTAAAGCGGTCGCAGGGAGTGGTAATGAGTAACCAAATCCATGGAAGCACTCCAGACCCAACAATCTCTCCCTCACGATGACGCTCCCGAGACTCGAACCTATGACTTCCTGGCTCTGATACCACTTGTCGGACCGTTTTTCCACCATCTCTCGTAAAACCAATTGATATTAACGAAGGCTTCAATTAAGTCTTTTATGACATTCGACATCGCACCCGCAAGTCTATTTTTAGAGCGGTCGCAAAAGATGACATTGTTTAACTAAATTCATAGAGGCACTCCGAACCCAACATTTCCTATTCTTTGAAGGGTCCTTCTATAGTCCGCCCAGGAGGCGGACGATTGGCGTGAATTCCGGTGCATAATTGTCAGTCCCTTTTGCAGTGTGTCAGATGAAGGGCGGAAGACTTCACCTAAGAAACTAAAGTGACCAGACTAGCCCTTCAACTTTACCCTGTGTGGACCTCTTTTGTTTATACGGCTATACTTGTAAAACTTTACCCTCTGTTATTGATGAAAATTCTCAAAATCTTACCCAAGTCAACCAACCCTTTCACCCGATGAATAAAAATAAAAATAAAAATAAAAAGATAATGTTCACCCTCTTATTTACTACAAAAAGTGAATTGACATTTCTCTACAACTTATTCACTGTCGGAAACACCTATGACCTAACTTGATTGCCAAAAAAAATTCTTAAATCTTATTCACTACCGGAAACTCCCCCATTAGGACTAGTTTTCCGAAGCAAATGATAATGCCATGTGCAGGGTACAAGTCTTTTGTGGTAGGATCCGGCCACACTGTTTCAACCAATAGGAAGGAGGGTAATGTTCACCTTCTTGAGTTTTGTTCACCCTCCACTGAAGAGGGTGAACATTACCCTCATTCCTATTGGTTGAACTCAACTCCCACCTACAAGTCCGTCAAAATAGAAAATGCAATGTACTGTCCAACCATCCATGTGGCCTTCGAATTTTATGGTATGAATCCGTCAAAACTCAACTGTGAGTCTGTCAAAACTCAACTCCCAATTGTTTTTTTTGTGGATTATTTATTTCTCTCAATGAGATGAATCTAAAAAGTAAAAAAATAAAAATAAAACCTAATTTTTTTTAATAAAGACAACAAAAATAAAAAAATTATCAGTTTTGAATTAGCCTATGAGTGTTTTACATGTCTTTTATCTCAAAGTTTAACCACCAGATCAACCCCTAAGGGTTTACTTGGAAATATCCAAGATAAAGTCAAAAAAACTAATTTTTTGAGTTTTATCTTGGATATTACAAAAAATAAAAGTAAAATACATTTTTTTTAAATTTTTTTGTCTAGACGAATCAATAATCCAAAAAATTCTGAGACAAAATTAACAAACACGAAAAAAATTTGAAGAAGAACAAAACAAAACAAAAAACAAGAAACCAAAAATCTCCTTGGCCGGCCCCGTTCTGCTAAATAAGCCAACTGGTTTATTTTTTTATCCTTATTCAATTTTTTTCGTATTTGTTAGTTTTTTGTCAATTTTTTGGGGATTATTGCTTCGTCATGATAAGAGGAATCTAAAAAATAAAAAATTACGATCGAAACTTATTTTTTTTGAATAAAGACAAAAATAAGCCAATAAGCCAATTTTTTTCGTCTTTATTAAAAAAATGGATTTCGATCATAACTTTTTACTTTTTAGATTCCTCTTATTATGGCGATACAATAATCCCCAAAAAATTGACGAAAAACTAACAAATACGAAAAAAAAATTAAATAAGGACAAAAAATTAGCCAATTGGCTTATTTAGCCGAACGGGGCCGGAATTTACCTTTCCTTACGAAAAGAAAAAAGAGGGAAAGTTGCTTTGGGAAAAGTGGTCCTCATTTGGTGGTAAAAGTCCCAGAATGCCAGTTTTGTTATTAAAGGGCGGGGAGGGGTTATTTTCGTCATTTTCATTCATACAATTTCTGCACCTTTTACCTGCCACATTTTCAGAGGACACGTACAGAATTTTAAACCTGTCGGGCCCAGTTATAATCAGCCCTATGGGCAGATTTTAGCTTTTGCCTTCTTTGAAAGACCATCAGGAGGAGTAGGCGAGTAGCTCACCTTGGATCTAGTCTCCGGTCCGGTGGGGATAAAAACGTGAAAGAAATACGAAGCGCGTGGCTACGGGGTGTGTGCCCCTGGAGTATGTGGCGAGCCGCCAATAGTCTGAGCTCTGCCAAATACCTTTACACGTGTTTCCCTGTTGGCGTTCATGGTTTTGGACCCATTTTGCATGGCTTTGGGTCACCCTCTCAGCCCTTCGTTTTCCCTCCCAATTACCATTTTAACACTCCCGCCGTGGATTGGATGAATGGACAATGGAGCCCTTGCCCAACCCCTTATTTTCTACTCCATTAAACGAGATATATAAATCCATTATTACACTAAGTCCAACTAAAAAGTCATTAAGAGGGTAAATAACTGAATAAATATTTACCATTCAGGATAAAAGAAATAATCAATCTTGCTTTTGGCAAGGATTAAACCCCGACATCCTTTCGTAGAGTGTACAAGGGTGACCAACTGAGCTAATCTCAGTTGATTAGTTTCTTTGGTTAGCTGACAAAGTGGAGTTTGTGCGCTAGCTTTAGCTTCTTCTTGTTTTCTTTTTTTCCTTTAGTGGATTCTTTTATTTCGTGGTCAAATTTTTTAATTGTTTTTAATTAATTCATGGTGTTTGAAAATTTTAAATTCATCTTCACGAAGAATATAGAAAAGTAAATGTATGAGAAGAACTTGCAAAAATATTATAGAAGAGATTAATAATTCAAAAAAATGTCTCTGTATCGAACTATTTTTGTATAAATTCAATTTTGTAACTTTTAGTTATAGTTGTTGACTTTTAAAATTCCTCTTATCAAGATGAATGATAACAAATTTAACACAAAATTAAGAGAAGCTCAAGAAAATAAAAATAAGACGATTGGAGATACACCTTTCTCCAAATGTAAAGAAATACTAGTAACAAAATATAAAGGGTGGGTTGAGATGCCCTAGTCCTTATAAATAAAATTGTTCTGCCAAGAGAAAGTGTAACAATTGTTTTTCTAAACTTATTAATTCGATTCATTTGCTAAAACATACCGGATACGTACGTATAATTTAGTTGACAATGAGCCATCAATGACAAGTGTGTTTTTGGTAATCTAAAACCGAAACCGTTAATTATACATTCAAATCACGTGGCGGGAACGTTAACCACAGTGACTTCTAACTTGGTGTCATCAGATAAAAATATAGCAATAATGATTATTCAGTGCTCGTTGATCACCCCAAACGTAGTGCTACAGAGCATTTTCTCATCACAGAGTAATACGAAAACCACACATTTTGTGATGCAACAACTCACATCAAGGGGTGTTTTCACTAACAAAAGAGTTGTGGACCAATTTTTTTTACTTTTGTCCTTATTCAATTTTTTCGCGTTTGTTAATTTTGCGCCAAATTTTAATGTTATATTGGTTCGTCTCGATGAGAGGAATAAAAAAAAAAACAATACTTTTACGCAAGTATTTTTTTGTCCTTGACTTTTTCAGTTTTTTCAGGGATATTTTTCAAAATACTTGCGTAAAAAAGTCATAATTTTTACTCTCTTTTTCTCTCGTCGAGACAAACAAATATTACACAAAATTTAGCATAAAAGCAATAAACGCAAAGAAAAAAAAATTAAATAAGGAACACCCAATTCAGTATATTGAGGGAAGGGTCTGAGACTGAGAGCATGTTTGGCACCTAATAATTTTTCCAAAAGACAGACCCCGGAATTTTAGAATAGTGCATTAAAAAAAACTCGAAAACGTACCAATCAAACCAAAACGAAGTTTTCATTTGTTTTCCCGGAGGAAAGGGAAAAGCAAAAGCAGACGGAGAAAAGGGCAGAATAAAGATTTCACATCTGGCAATGCACCAATTTTCCCGAAAACTAGCATCCCAGTACTTCCTTTCAAGAAACCACTCTTGAATCCCCCCCTAGGAAACCCACTGCGCCTCACAAAACCCACGAACCCACAATCCCCTTCCCATATAACCCCCCTCCTCGCTCCCACAAACCCTCGCAACTCTCTCTCTCTCTCTCTCTCTCTGATAAAAGAGTACATCTCTCTCTCTCTCTCTCTCTCTCTCTCTAGACATATAGTACTACTTACACTCGTAATACTCCTATAGTATATGCCATGCGGGTCAGCTGTAATGGATGCCGAGTCCTCCGCAAAGGCTGTAGCGACGACTGCCCCATCAGACCCTGCCTCCAGTGGATCAAATCCCCTGAATCCCAATCTAACGCCACCGTCTTCCTAGCCAAGTTCTACGGCCGCGCCGGCCTCCAGAACCTCATCAATGCCGGCCCCGACAACCTCCGCCCTTGTAAGTTTTTACAAAACCACCTATTTTTTTCTTTTTTGTCTCCAAAAAATAAACTTTAAAACACAATTCCGAACATAAACCATCCAATGCATGTGGGTCCCGATAAGGTCCAAAGCTTCCGGGGATGGGCTCTTTTTTTGTATTTTTTTTTATTCCGAAAAGAAAATAAGTTCTAATGATTTTTGTTCTCTGTTTTCTTATTTCAGCGATTTTCAGATCGTTGCTATACGAGGCGTGTGGCCGCATCGTGAACCCGATCTACGGCTCGGCTGGCTTGCTGTGGTCGGGCAACTGGCACCTCTGTCACGCCGCCGTCGAAGCCGTCCTAGCCGGCGCGCCGATCGTGCAGGTCTCTTTGGAAACCGACGAGAGCACAATGAGCCCGCCACTCAAGGCATGCGACATCCGCCACGTGTCCAAGGACGAGAGCTCGGCTGCTTCTCGAGATGTGCGCCACAAGGTGAGAACTCGTGGGAAGTTCAAGCGCGCCGGCAAGAAGCCGAAGGGTGGGGCGGAGCCGGCTGTTGACGAAGCCGAGGCGGCTCGGGTTATGTGGAGCTGGTCGAATAAGAAAGAGTTTGACCGGTCGGCGAGTCATGACTCGGTGGTGAGTCACCAGCGGAGCGAGGGTGATAGTGGGTCCGTGGAGACGGTGGAGGAGTCGTTGGTGAAGGCGGATGAGGGATCCGGTGGTAGGGGGGTTGAGCTGGAGCTGAGTCTCGGCTTGGAGCCGATCTTGAGGGCTGAGAAAGCTTTGAAGGGTGGGGAGGAGATCGACGGTTCATCGGGCGCCACGTGCGAGGTTCAGCTGGGCTTGAATTTTCTTGTAGGAGTTTAGCCTTTACCAAATCTGTGTGCCTTCAGAGTTCAGACCAAACAAAAAGAGGAAAGAATCGGTCTAACTTTAGACCGTTAGATTAACCAGTTTTGGGCGGCCCAGATCAAACAATCCCTCATAATTTTTTGGAATTATTTTATTTATTTTTGCTTTTACCTAACTTTAATTGGTGACGGAAAAGTTGAAAGATGGAGTAGTATACAGTACATAATAAACACAACTTAGGCAAAATGAAAAAAGCTGCTGATTTTGGATTGTCACTTCCTTTTTTTTGTTAATGTTGCTTTTCTGCAAGTGTAAAAATACACTTGCAAATGAGTGACATTAATAAAAAAAAGAGTGGCAAAATCATTTTCAATGAAAAATGGATAAACAAAGGCGGTTGATTTTGCCACTCTATTTTTTGTTAACGTCACTTCCTTGCAAGTGTATTTTTGGTGCAACAATATATTTGCAGGGGAGTGGCGTTAACCAAAAAAAAAAAAAGAATAGCAAAATCATTTCTCTGAACAAAATAGAAGGGAGGAAATAGTACCAGTGCCGGATCAAAAAAAAAGAAAAAGTACTAGTGGGAAACAATACTCTTGGAAAAGTACGACCTTGGTGACAAGAGGAGCAATTTGTATCTTGGGAAAATTTCAAAATACCCCCCAACCTTTATACCAAAATTTAATTAGACTCCCAACCTTTTAAAAACTTCAATTTTACTCCCAACGTTATCTTCCGTTAATCAAAATGCCCCCTTCCGTCCGAATGACTAACAGATTTCGTTAAAAGCTCCGTTAAATAGCGTCCCAATCGAATTTTGATGATCCGAGCCGTTCAATATGTTCAAAACGTGATTTTAAGGGTACTCGTGAGAAGTCAGCAAAAAAAAAAGACCGAGAAGGGCTTCATCTGAACAGTTTTTTTATTAAACTATTCAATAAAAAATTGTTCAGATGAAGCCATTTCCGATCATTTTTTTTGTTGATATCTCGCGGATACCCTTAAAATCAAGTTTTGAACACATTAAACTCGGATCATCGAAATCGATTGGGAAAAGGGGAGGTGCAGATCGATCCGGATTTTGTTCAAGTCCGGACATCCGGATTTTGCTTCGGTCTGCACCTCCCCTTTTCGATCGAATTTCCATGATCCGAGCCGCTCAATGTGTTCAAAACGTGATTTTAAGAAAACCAGCGAGAAATTAACAAAAAAAATGATCGGAAAGGGATTCATCTGAACAGTTTTTTTATTGAATAGTTTAATAAAAAACTATTCAGATGAAGCCTTTCCTGGTCATTTTTTTTGCTAATTTCTTGCGGGTACCCTTAAAATCACGTTTTGAACACATTGAGCGGCTCGGATCATCAAAATTCTATTGGGACGATATTTAACGGAGTATTTAACGAAATCTGTTAGTCATTCGGACGGAAGGGGGCATTTTGATTAACGGAAGATAACGTTGGGAGTAAAATTGAAATTTTTAAAAGGTTGGGAGTCTAATTAATTTTTGTGTAAAGGTTGGGGGGTATTTTGAATTTTTCCCTTGTATCTTCCAAATCTTAATTTCTTGGATTCGGTCAAATCGAAAGCCAAAAACGAACAACAATGGGCACAACTGTAATGTGTCTGGACTGTTCGATGTAAGTGGGTCTACATGTTTTGTAGTGGGCCGAAATATCCATAATTTCTGAACATTCAAGAGGGTCACGGACCAATTCACTTTTTGCTATGGACACGTCACTCTATGGATCCATTCGCATCTAAAGCTACAGGAAACACCTGATTCGGAGGCAAACTCCCCGGGCTCGGTAGCCAAGCTCGGTAGGGACCTCTCCGGGCTCGGTAGCCAAGCTCGGTGGCCTCCCCGGGCTCGGTAGCCAAGCTCGGTAGGGACCTCTCCGGGCTCGGATGTCTTTTCCCTAACGTTAGGCGGTCTTTCCCTAACGTTAGGAGGACTTTTCCCTAGCGTTCGGATGTCTTTTCCCTAACGTTAGGCGGTCTTTCCCTAACGTTATGAGGACATTTTCCTAGCGCTTGGATGTCTTTTCCCTAACGTTCCTACTGTACTGCTCGGCTGCCTAACGTTCCTACTGCTCGGCTGACATTTCCCTAACGTTCAACACATGTTGTAACGTTCAACTGAATTCTGCTCCCTAAAAGGTCTAACAAATATCTAAAGTCGGTTTAGAAGCTTCTAGAAGGTTCTATTGAACAGGTGGAGGACAGGTGTGATAAAGCAGATCTCTTGACATATGACGTCATCCGAACAGTACGATACACGTGGGTGTACCGCCTACCGGTTCAGCACTCCAAGGTTTTCCTATAAATAGAGGACTACTCCTCACAGGTTGAGGATCCATCCATCTTCTTCATACTTTTCTCCCTAAAAAGCATACTCTCTTCTCTCTCTTTCACCTACTGACTAGGTCATCGGAGCTTCTCCCCGGAGGTACACCCCCCTCCGGTTTGCAGGTACCAGGTTCAGTGGCCAGGCTCGGTGGAGACTTCCTCGGGCTCGGTGGCAACCACTCCATAGCTCGGCGGCCACCTCCCCAAGCTCGGCAAGCACCTCCCCAAGCTCGGCAGACACCTCCCCAAGCTCGGCAGCAACCTCCTCAGGCTCGGTGGCAACCTCCTCAGGCTCGGTGGCAACCTCCTCAGGCTCGGTGGCAACCTCCCCAGGCTCGGTGGGAACCTCCCCGGGCTCGGTAGGAACCTCTCCAGGTTAGGCGGAAACCTCCTCAGATTTGGCAAGCACCCACACCGTTCAACAGAAAAAGGAAATGACTTAAGTGGAATTCACCCCCCCACAATTGGCGACTCTGCTGGGGAACATTTCTCCTAGCTCCGGACTCCACCAACTTCACTCATCAGC
This sequence comes from Rhododendron griersonianum, assembly GCA_018127125.1. Lineage (NCBI taxonomy): Eukaryota > Viridiplantae > Streptophyta > Magnoliopsida > Ericales > Ericaceae > Rhododendron > Rhododendron griersonianum. The sequence goes on from CM030799.1 coordinate 25,112,973, forward strand.
TTCACGGGGGCTCCTGTTTGACCGCTCGGCTTGATTACCTTCCCCAAACGCACCGGCTCCCGGGTGATGGATGTAGTGGCCGCTTGTAGTGGACGCAATTCCCCGAGCCCCTACAATATCCTCCTCGGTCGAGCTTGGTTGCATAGCGTGAAGGCAGTCGTGGTGTGAGACTTTCAAGCGCCCTCGAAGCCAACATATGGACTGCACCAATTCCACCCATCAGCTTCACGGGTGCCTCTGTTTGGCCGATTGGCTTGATTACCTTCCCCGTGCGCACCGGCTCCCGAGTGATGGCTGTAATGGCCGCTTGTAGTGGACGCAATTCCCCGAGCCCCTACAATATCCTCCTCGGTCGAGCTTGGTTGCATGGGATGAGGCAATCGCCATGCATGACTTCCGAGCGCCCACGAAGCCAACGTATTGAAGATTAAAGACGAAGAAAGGAAGCTTGGAGGATGCATGTTGACGGAGCTACCAACACCAAATGGCACCGGGGCTGGTACTGTGCTCATTTCACCGAGCGAAGCTGCTCGTCCTTCCATGAGCTTAACGTTCGGCGAACGTTTCCCTAACGATTAGGTGGTCTTTCCCTAACGTTAGGTGCGCTCGTTTCCCTAACGTTAGGTGCGCTCGTTTTCCTAATGTTAGGCGATCTTTCCCTAACGTTAGGTGCGCTCGTTTTCCTAATGTTAGGCGATCTTTCCCTAACGTTAGGTGCGCTCGTTTCCATTTCCCTAACATTTGACGGTAATCTATTCGTTCGGGCGAAATCCTCATAGCCCTCGGTAATCTATTCGCTGTTCGGGCGAAATCCTCGTAGCCCTCGGTAATCTACTCGTTCGGGTGAAATCCTCGTATCCCTCGGCACTCTATTCGATCGGCAAAATTCTCGAAGCCATCTGTTACTGTCAGGCACTTTCACCCCTAGCGTTCGGCGTACCTAAGCAACGCTAGGGTTCAGGCACTTTCACCCCTAGCGTTCGGCGTACCTAAGCAACGCTAGGGTTCAGGCACTTTCACCCCTAGCGTTCGGCTTGCCTAAGCAACGCTAGGGTTCAGGCACTTTCACCCCTAGCGTTCGGCGTACCTAAGCAACGCTAGGGTTCAGGCACTTTCACCCCTAGCGTTCGGCGTTCCTAAGCAACGCTAGGGTTCAGGCACTTTCACCCCTAGCGTTCGGCGTACCTAAGCAACGCTAGGGTTCAGGCACTTTCACCCCTAGCGTTCGGCTTGCCTAAGCAACGCTAGGGTTCAGGCACTTTTACCCCTAGCGTTCGGCGTTCCTAAGCAACGCTAGGGTTCAGGCACTTTTACCCCTAGCGTTCGGCGTTCCTAAGCAACGCTAGGGTTCAGGCACTTTCACCCCTAGCGTTCGGCGTGCTAGCGTTCGGCGTGCCTGCTTAGGGGAGTCCGACAGGATTGTCTATCGTTCGGCCCACACATTTCAACTCCTCCTTCAGCTCCAACCGCTGGAAGAAGGAGTTGAGGGGCTATTGTAGTGGGCCGAAATATCCATAATTTCTGAACATTCAAGAGGGTCACGGACCAATTCACTTTTTGCTATGGACACGTCACTCTATGGATCCATTCGCATCTAAAGCTACAGGAAACACCTGATTCGGAGGCAAACTCCCCGGGCTCGGTAGCCAAGCTCGGTAGGGACCTCTCCGGGCTCGGTAGCCAAGCTCGGTAGGGACCTCTCCGGGCTCGGTAGCCAAGCTCGGTGGCCTCCCCGGGCTCGGTAGCCAAGCTCGGTAGGGACCTCTCCGGGCTCGGATGTCTTTTCCCTAACGTTAGGCGGTCTTTCCCTAACGTTATGAGGACATTTTCCTAGCGCTTGGATGTCTTTTCCCTAACGTTCCTACTGTACTGCTCGGCTGCCTAACGTTCCTACTGCTCGGCTGACATTTCCCTAACGTTCAACACATGTTGTAACGTTCAACTGAATTCTGCTCCCTAAAAGGTCTAACAAATATCTAAAGTCGGTTTAGAAGCTTCTAGAAGGTTCTATTGAACAGGTGGAGGACAGGTGTGATAAAGCAGATCTCTTGACATATGACGTCATCCGAACAGTACGATACACGTGGGTGTACCGCCTACCGGTTCAGCACTCCAAGGTTTTCCTATAAATAGAGGACTACTCCTCACAGGTTGAGGATCCATCCATCTTCTTCATACTTTTCTCCCTAAAAAGCATACTCTCTTCTCTCTCTTTCACCTACTGACTAGGTCGTCGGAGCTTCTCCCCGGAGGTACACCCCCCTCCGGTTTGCAGGTACCAGGTTCAGTGGCCAGGCTCGGTGGAGACTTCCTCGGGCTCGGTGGCAACCACTCCATAGCTCGGCGGCCACCTCCCCAAGCTCGGCAAGCACCTCCCCAAGCTCGGCAGACACCTCCCCAAGCTCGGCAGCAACCTCCTCAGGCTCGGTGGCAACCTCCTCAGGCTCGGTGGCAACCTCCTCAGGCACGGTGGCAACCTCCCCAGGCTCGGTGGGAACCTCCCCGGGCTCGGTAGGAACCTCTCCAGGTTAGGCGGAAACCTCCTCAGATTTGGCAAGCACCCACACCGTTCAACAGAAAAAGGAAATGACTTAAGTGGAATTCACCCCCCCACATGTTTCGAATGGCTTGGCTTTGGACGCAATTTTGTTTGGAGTTGTGTTTGTGTTTTTTGAAGAATAAATCTTATTTCTTGGATTATGAATACTTCAAGCCCAGCCAAGCCACGTATAACTGTGTAGAGTATATGTTACACAAATTGTGGTCAAGAAGTAATACATTTTCTTTAAAAAAAAAGAAAAAGAAAAAGAAAAGGGCGAATAGATCTGGAATAATGGGAAAATTTCACAAGGTAAACAAAATACTAGAGGTGGTAATCTCAACCCATATTTTTGTAACCCGTCCAAATTCGCCCACTTATAATCCAATTCAATCCGCCCATATTATATAATGGGTTTGTATGGATTGAACCCATATCAACCCATATTTATATGAGTTTAGGTGGATTAAAAATGGATCCAATATGGATTGGACTTAAAAGACCCAAATTGGAGTATCAAATAGACAGCTTATTTCCCGGGCAACATTTATGATCGGGAGTACAATTTCAAAAAACAGAGAGTCACGTACAGCCATTAGTAACTTGGTATTGTATGGCTATTTGAAATTATTGGTGCTTGAGAGAGAAATAGGGGAAGCTAATAAAGAAAGGGAGGAGAAAGAGAGAGAGAGAGAGGAGGAATTCCAGGTGGAGTGTAGGAGGATGGGGAAAATTGTCATAGGAAAATTAGGTTACCTAAGAGCATCTCCAGCCTTGACCCAAAATTTAACCCAAATTTGGGTCAAAATTTAGGTAAAAACCCATTTTGGGTCAAGCTCACTCCAATGGCAAAATGATTCATTACCCAAATATATTGTTTTTTTATGCTTTCAAGATTATTTCCCTCCATTTTTGTTTTCCCCCCCAAAAAAATAGCACACATCTCTCCTCAACGACGTGGTTCTTATTTCGCAACCAGCTTCAAGATTCTTCCAGAGAGAATAGGGAGAGATCGTCAAGACTTCAGCATTCAAATATCCAGAGAGAGAGAGAGGTATCCAAGCTTGGGAAAGCCATGGCGATGCCATGCTCTCAGAAATGGCATGGAAGGTGCCGTTGAAAAGAGAAAAGAGCAGTTGGAATATTGGGGAAAAAAATGGGGAGAGACTTGGGTTTTCTCAAATTTGGGGAAAGAAATGGGTAAAACCCAAAATGGGAAAGGGTTTGGGTCAAAGATTGGAGAGGGTTTTTTGTGGGTTTTGCCCAAATTTTAAATTTGGGTCTTAAAATGGGTCAAGGTTGGAGATGCTCTAAGGAAGCTAATTTTGGTTTGTGCCAAGTAAAATGGGTCAGGTTGGGTTAGGTATGGCGCAATCTCAATCATTTATTCGCGTAATTAATGGCTGAGATTCATTTTCAATTATAACTGGTCATAATTAATTGTTACTGGTCATAATTGATTTTCAATCCAGACCATCCAAAAACACTTTGGACATGTGCGATTGGTCTTCGTAAAACCTTCTTTACGGAATGGTCCGCAAATAAGATTTTCATATTTGTTAATTTTGCTTCAAATTTTTGTAACTTATTGATTTGTCTCGTTGAGAGAAATCGGAAAAGTAAATTTTTATGATCGAAACTCATAATTTTTATAAAAAAAACAAAAGAAGTATACAAAAAGAAGAAGATATCACGGATAAGGAACCGTGTCGGGGAGAAGAGGGGGAAAAAAAAGGAAAAAAAAAAGGGGTCTGGTTGGGCGGATTTGGATTCGGCTTGACCCATATTCGACCCGACCCGTTTCAGCACATTTACTATTTGATCCATATTTGACCCGTGACCCATTTCAACATGCCCAAACCCGCCTAGACCCTCCCGTTTGCCACCTCTTCAAAATACCAATGCTTTTTCTGTCTTCATTGTTTGGACGGCAAAATACAAATTATTTTCCTATATATGCATCTAGCTTTGGCAATTCACCTCTCTAAGTTTGAAAAAGAGCCAACTTAGCACGAACGGTAGCGCCTTATAATTTTGGATTTTTTTGCAACTCGAATACCTCCCCCCGTAAGACATAAATTGAAAAAATAAAAAGATCAGTCTAATTAGTAATTATTTAGCGTATCTGTTGGGCTAGATAAATGGAGTATTCAAGTACAATACATGCACATGAACATTTTATACTCCATATAGCAATATTGATGTACACACTTATGACATCCTACATACTCACATTTGTTCCAACATAAAGGGACCCGGGGGCTCTACTGCGCCTCTTGGGCAGCAGCCCTTACCTAGTACCAAAACGGCGCCGTTTTGAGGAAAAAAAAAATCGTTGCCTTCCATTTGCAATCCTATGGAGCAGAAACGTGATTATGAGAGTTTTAAAGATAAAATTTGATTATGTCTCTTTAGAATAATATGATCAGAACAATAAGATCTTCACACCTATTCAAACGGATTAAAAATTAGAGCACTTAATTTTTTAACCGTATATTTTAATATATAAATAGTCTCAAAAAATTAATTACTCAAATTTTCACTCCGTTTAAATCAGTGTAAAGATCTTGTTATTCTGATCATATTATTCTAAAGGGTCGTAATTTATTTTTATCTCTAGGGTTCTCATATTAAGTATATGCTTTTTATTTAGGACCCTGAGGAGCAGAAATGTGATTATTAGAGCCATATAAACAAAAATAAATTACGACCCTTTAGAATAATATGATCAGAATAACAAAATCTTTGCACTGATTTAAACGGAGTGAATATTTGAGCAATTAATTTTTTGAGACTGTTTGTATATTAAAAAATACGGTTAAAAAATTAAGTGCTCCAATTTTTAATCCGTTTAAATGGGTGTGAAGATCTTATTGTTCTGATCATATTATTCTAAAGAGACATAATCAAATTTTATCTCTAAAGCTCTCATAATCATGTTTCTGCTCTATAGGATTGCAAATGGAAGGCAATGAATTTTTTTTTCCTCAAAACGGCGCCGTTTTTGGTACTGGGCAGGGGCTGTTGCCCAAGAGGCGCAGTAGAGCTCCCGGGTCCATTAACATAAAGATGCACGTAAAAAGTGATCAAGCCAAAAAGTGGATATGGCTGATCCGTGAACCTCGACCGACCTTGCCAGAGGTAAAAAAAAGTCTTGGGAAAATGACGGCTCAGGACGTGTTTTGATAATTAATACCCGCCAATGACATGCTAAGAACATTTTGTTAATGCTGAAAATGTCCTTGATGGGTATTAATTATCAAAACACGTCATTGGCCGTCATTTTCCCAAAAGTTGTTTATGGTATTTGGAGAGAGCAAAATGCTCGTATTTTTCAGGGCACAACTATGGATTCTGCTCAGTTGATTCTCAAAATTGTAAATGACATTAGGGGATTTCTGAGCGCCAAGAGATTGCTGCAATCTAACACAAAAGGGATACCGCCTTCTTCTCAAATTGGGGGATCCCTATTCCCTACAAGACTCTTGGGGCGTTTGTGATTTGTTTTTCGTGATTATGCTTTCGATGTAGAGTGTTGCTTTAGTCAGTTTTGTTGGTGTTGTATGGGGATTCTTTTTATCCCCTCTGTATAATCCTTTGTTTGAGCTATGAAAGTCTTGCATTTTGTTATAAAAAAAAAAAAAGCCCCAACAACCGATGGTGGATGTGGTCGCGGATGCTACGATGATTAAAGCCGGTCGAACAAAACAGAAGTGTATATTGACTTCTAGTAATAGGTTCTAAGAGTGTGTACCTTTGCTTCTCGTATCCTTGTCCCTTTGCTTCATTTTGGATATACATATGAGTACCCTATATGTCATCGCAAGCTCTTCGGGATTTTGTTATATAGGAGAGGATTAATAATCCAGGTCCACGATCTTTCATGCAGCTATTTGAGTGTGTCTAATCATGGAAATGTAGGACAAATGAACGAGGTTCGTAATCATTTTTGCGATCTCCTAGTCTAAAGGAGGTGGAAAAGTTTGGGAAAAGATGAAGGATAACTTAGGGTGAGTCAATAGGAGAAACTAACCTTTAGTCTTCAAATGGTATTATACTCAATGAATTCAACATCGATTTTTAAGTTTCTAGATGTCCCAGAACCACTATTCACATCTCTCAAAACATTATGAACCATGCTACTGGCACAACAAATCTGTACACAGATTATGCATAGATTGCATTGTGGGGCCCATTAAAGGTCCCATGCAAATAATCCGATCCGTTAATTATGTTTAAAACATTTTTTCAAGGGCCTTCGCAAAAAATTAACTCAAATCCGATACCTATAAGTGCTTGATCTAATCGTCTAACTTTTCATTCAGGTATTTAGAGAATGAAAAGTTAGACTATTAGATCAAAGACTTATAGGTGTCAGATTGAACTGATTTTACGTAAGGGGCCCTTGAAAAAATATTTTAAACATAATGAACGGCTCGGATCACTTGTGTGGAACCCGTAATAGGCCCCACATAGAAATCTGTGCACGATCTGTGCACAGATTTGCTATGTCCACAGACTTTCTGAAACATTATTATCTATATTTTGTTATTTATAATATTTTTCATGATTTTAAAAACAGTGTTTAATAAAACTGAGTAAGATCTATGAAAAAAAAGATCCAAATTGCATATGTAAAACATCATAACGTAAAAAATAATTTTATCAAGAGGTGTGAATAGTGGTTTTGGTCACCCATTTGGAACGGAGGGAGTAGTAAAACTATTTTTCGATCTTTAGCCTTTGGGCCTAGAAAACCATAACAATATGGTGGGCTTATTGAAACTCCGACCCAGTTACCAAAAAAAAACTCCGACCCGGCCTTTTACTCCTGGTGTCTCCCTCTCAGCCGAATCACAGCCTTGCCCAGCTGCGTCGTCGACTTCTATCCCTTAGAGAGAGAGAGAAGAAGAAGAAGAGGAAAACGAAAGCGAGATGGGGAGGAAGAAGGGAGTGGTGTTCGACGAGGGCGCGCCGGACGACTTCGACCCGGAGAATCCGTACAAGGATCCCGTGGCCATGCTGGAGATGAGGGAGCACATAGTGAGGGAGAAGTGGATCCAGATCGAGACGGCCAAGATCCTCCGGGAGAGGCTCAAGTGGTGCTACCGCGTCGAGGGCATCAACCACCACCAGAACTGCCGCCACCTCGTCCAGCAGTACCTCGACTCCACCCGCGGCATCGGCTGGGGCAAGGACCACCGCCCCCTCTCCCTTCACGGTCAGCTAAAACCCCCCTAATCTCTCTCTCTCTGATGATGATGATTTTCTGCTGATTGCTTTCTGTTTTTGGTGTATCAGGTCCTAAGGTTGAGGCTGAGGCTGAGTGACTTCCTTCCAGGTAATTGTTTTGCCAAAATTGTTTGTTTCGAATTTGCAATTTTTGACTATCACGCTCGCTGGGGTTGGTTGACATTTTCTGTTAGAATTAACGCAGTGAAGGGCCAACTACCTTTTCGCTTTTGGGCCAGTTTGATTGCCTGGATGAGGTTACATAGGAATGGTTAAGAACCCTGTGGAAAGTCAATTATATGTTTGAAAGGAAATTACGTCGCCGTTTGGAAAACTAATTGTATAAATGTAGGATGTCTTGGTAGTTAGGGTATTGCTATTTATCTGGTTAATTAAAAGTGGCCTTTGGGTATTAGTTGGAGATGAGAAATGCTAGCTGAAAATGGCTAATTGATCAAAACCTGATTTTGCACAAGTGGTACATTAGGTTAATTGTGCATTACTGGTGCTCTGGGTTTTGAATGAATGAAGCAAAGATAATGAGCACAAAATTTGAATCGGGTTGCTATGCTTGCCCTCTTTGATGCCTTTTTTTGGCTTTGATTTGGGGCATGGTTCCACGACATAATGTCCCTTGAGTTGCTTGATTCTGGAGGTATAGGAGACCGCTATTTCTGCAGTAAAGCTTTCTAAGAGTAGCCACTTTGTGTTTGTAATTCCGAAGGTTAGGTCTGTGACTCTGTCTCCGGTCGACCCCTGCCTGTACCCCCATCAATTCGGGTTCATTAGGTTACTATTTATTTTGTTTATCTCCAATTGTGTTGAGTTTTTTCCGGACTGGCACAACCTAAGAAGCTTCTGCACAGCAAATTCTTGCTTGCAGGCAATGGGAAATGGTATTTGCTCCATAAGTCCTTTAGTTTGCTCCATGTGGAATGGTACTTGCTCCTAATGCTTCAGATACTCCCCTGATTCATGGAGCTGTTTATTCAACTCACCTTATGGAATAGTCTATGAAGTAGTCATTTGGTGAACAGTTATTCAGCTACCTGCACAGGATAATTAATCCATCTATGCAATCTTATGCCAAATTTTCAGATTGATATTCTAAATTTAACAACAGTTACAACATGATTCTGGATTCTTTGTCTAACTTTTAAATGCTACTTACTGAAGTTCTTAGTAATGTAAAGGAGAAAGCTATATTGTTAGCATAGAAGAATTTTATGAAGAGGAATGCTATTAGTAAGAATGAAGTTTGATATGGATGCTCATAGTTCAAATATGTCTAAGCTTTGCAGAAAGTGCCTTTTTTCTTTGAGAGAGCAGAAAGTGAGAGTTCAAAAAAAGAAACAATGGTGATAGAAAGAAAAACTGGTGATGGAATCATCCTTATTCGTACTTCAGAAAAATTACTCTCTCTCTCTCTCTCTCTCTCTCTCTCTCTCTCTCTCTCTCTCTCTCTCTCTCACACACACACACACAGCAGGCGCGTGCGCTTCTCAATAATATTACTGAAATATTAGGATATTGAATTCTCTTGCTGCTGTTTAATGTGTGAGTTCACCAGTCATTCAGCGAATCAGCGGTGGTGTCAGAAAACACTGAAGCATATAGCATTATTGTTGAGTATTACTTCTCAGTTCCTTGTCTTATGGTAATGCACTATTATGATGGTTAGCCATTCGATTCTTAATACGCATTCACATAATCTGGATGGATGTGGGACTGAACACCATTTCGATACTATCACTGATACAAGCTAATGGCACCTTGCTCCAATCATTGTTTAGTTAGGGAGTGAATTGTTTGGCGAAGGTTAAATGAAGGATTCAAATAACTGTTGCTTCCTTCTTGCAGGTAACTGAAATTAGTTGTCTTGTCGAGGAATAAGGTGACGATCGTGGTGTTGCCTGTCAAGCAGTGTGGTAAATTGTGCTACTATCAGTTGTTTTCTTTCTTGTTAAACTAGAGCCAAATGATGTGTGCTTTGGCTTCATATTTAGTCTTTTGATTTTTGGCATTGTAAACTGATAAGATTTGAATCAAAGCAACAAATTCAAGGACTTCAGAAGATTGAATAAGTACCTTTTTTGGGGGAAAAAAATAGTGTTTGCCCTTTTATCTTTGAAAGTGCTATGTTTCAGTATTGTGAATGAGGTGGTCTTATTCCTGCAACTGCGCCGCAAATAGGGATCCCCAAGGGTTTAGCCAAGTAGATATGAGAAAGCTCAAAAGTGTTTGTCCTCCATGAGGTCACATGTTCTAATTCCACATATGCCAAACAATCCAAACCTTGAGGCAACTGGAGGGTTTGCCTGGACGTTAACTTCAGAGTCTTAGAATTAGTCGAGTTGCGCGCAAGCAGGCCTGAACATCTGGTTATAAAAAAAAAAAGAGGATTCGTAGTTCTAAAATGTTCCATAATCGGTGGACCTTCCAAGGAACAAGTGACAGATTGGCCCCTAAGGACTTCTGGAAAATTGTATTTTTGCCTATAACCTGTGCTAGGATGTGTTAAAGATGCTATTAAGATATGCCATAGGTTGAATGAGTTTAAAGAAACAAGTTGTCAGGAAGCTTTGATCCAGATCATCTTCTTTAACGGGCTGGAAGTTCAACTGTAGAAGATGGCGAGAATTGCTCTGGAGCTGCATGCTAGTTTGTTTTCTACTCCATTATTTTGTTGAATTTTTTTTTTTCAATCTTTTTCCTTTCTCTGGAGTATTTTACCGAGCAGGAAAAATATAGTTTGATTTTTTTTTTTTCCGCTTCTAAAGTTGCCTACAGCCTATTCCCGCTAAACCAGAGGCAATTTATAAATTAAAGGAAAACCCACTATTTTCACCGTCACCTACAACTCTTGAAGCTCAATGCATATAGGTTACGAAAATCTTGAGTCGGCCCCTGCTTGGGACTGTGCTAATGCCATAACTGACTGACTGCATCCATGTCTCACAGGTAAAAGTTATGCCTACAATATCGATTGGGTTCATTGGACCTTTCCAATCGATAGCAGAGCATGACAAACACCTATGTACGTAACGTTTTTACCCGATCCTAATCAAATTGGATTGTTTGTTCAAAACTACTACTACTACTATCAAGGAGTGAATGAAAAACTAACTCTAAACCTTTCCATGTGTTATTGGGTGAGGTATGGTAACTAAGCCTTCTGTCATGCATAGTTGCTTATGATAATTGGATATGTTTTTTGCTAAAAAAGATACTCCATTTACTATATATTCGAACTCTATCGATCGAGCATACTACATGCATACAATTTTGAGTCTCCGTCACCATTAACAAGAGATTATGCGTATGGGTTAGGGTTGACAGATCCCTAATTGCACTGCTGCTTCTGTGAAGAGACTGATTATTGTACTATTTTAGAACAATAATGCCTGGAATATCCCATGCGCGGAGGAAATTTTCTCAGAACTTGAATCTTTAACTCCTTGATAAACCAAGTACATTACATTGCTCGTTATCTCTTCTCCTTGCTGCACCAGGCCGTGTGTTATAAGTCTCACTCTACCATGTCCAACAAATCTTATGAGCCAATTATTAAAAATGTGAATTGAATGATCTGGTTTTTGTAACTTTCTTTGGATGAACAAACAATTTGGAGAGTGAAAAAGTTGTTTTGATTAGTCATTTAGTAGCTTATTATTATAATTAGCTTCAAAATTTTGTTTAGTGAAGGGTTAATTTAGCCAAGGAAATTACAAGTTTTCAAACTTTGAACAAACAGCTCCTTTTCTCTTTCTACCGAGAGTATATCTCTCATTAGACTTTTGAAACCCTAGTCTTCTTTCCCTCTAGGGTTTCAACCGGTATGCGGCGGCGTGAGAGCAGGGCCTTCCTCCTGGTGACTGTGCTCCTCTCGATCTTTGATCCGAGATTTTTTTTCTCCCTCCATCACTTCCTATCAGTGGCAAAGCTAGGATTTCAATTTCGGAGGAGTCTATTGAAAAATATTCAACCCCAAACATTCTACAATTCTCAATTTTCTATGTCAGAACATGTAATGCTCATCAAAATAAACAAATCCACAGGCAAAACACAATGCATAAGGTATTCACATAAATAGCTTTTTTTTAGGCTAGTGATATTGCCACACCCTGCAAGTGTATTTTTTGGTGCAAAAATACACTTGCAGGGTGTGGCAATAACAAAAAAGGGTGTGGCAATATCATTTCCCTTTTTTAATTTCTGTTTCAAATACAAATTCAACCCACTTCTTTGAATACCTAGCCCATCCAGTTTGAACATCTGACCTACAAAATCTGCACATGCACCCAACTAGTAGGCATTGAGGGCGGGGCAAGGAGTTGGGTTTGACTGATATGGAATATAGGGTGGAGCCACATCGGCGCCAAGCGAGACGACTCAATCACGTGGCGCCTGCCTAGGTGCCATCCAGATGTCCCCCTCGAGAGACGGTTATTTATAAACTAGTACTCCCTCCGTCCCTTTTTAAATGTCCTGCTTCGTAACTCCAACTTATTAAAAAGATATCATCATTATACCTTTCACATCAACTTTTTCCTCCACTTTTCCTACTTACCCATCATCATTACACTTTTACTCACTAACTTTTCAAAATGGAATCTACTTTTAGGGACAAAATAGACAATTCATCAACTTTTACCCACTAATTTTATAAAATAGACACTTATTAAGGGACAGCCCAAAATGAAATACTGGACTGTAATAAAGGGACGGAGGGAGTAGTATAACTCAAGTCTAGTCTCTATATAAAAACTACACAATATACCCAAAGAGGTACTAAATATCTTCACAAAGTACTGTACTCTTTCCCTCTTGAGTTGAGACCAAAACTTAGGTAGGAGTATTAGAATACCAAATGATGACGAAATCTTCATTGTTGCTATAAGTTTGAAGAGAAAGACTACGGCCACCGAACGGAAAATGCGGTGGCCGGCCACCGCACGCCGTTTCGGGCCCACTCCGGGCTCCGTACGGATGATCCGAGCCGTTCAATAATTTTTAAAAAAAAAACCGAGTGGGTACGTAAAAAATCAGCTTGATCCGATTTGTGTAGGTGCTCGGATCAAACTTCTAATATTTGGAAAATCGGAAAAAATGGAAAGATTGGTTTTCCGATTTTTCAAAGATGAAAAGCTTGATCCGAGCACCTACACATATCGGATCAAGCTGATTTTTCACATACCCACTCGGTTTTTTTAAAAAAAATTATTGAACGGCTCGGATCATCCGTACGGATCCCGGAGTGGGCCCGAAACGGCGTGCGGTGGCCGGCCACCGCATTTTCCGTTCGGTGGCCGTAGACTTTCTGGGAGTTTGAAAGCAGTGAGGAATTGACTCGTCAAAGTTTCAGATACCTTACAGAAACATATAAAATTGTTCAACCACAACTCTCATTTAGAAACATAGGGCCCTTATGGATACGGGATAAGGATTGGGGGTATTAGTTATGAAGGGGATAAGATATAGTAGGGGGTATTATGTAAGAAGAGTGGACCCACATTGATGTGACGGAAGAATTAAATAGTATTTGGTTTGGATGAGGGATAAAATGGGAGGATAATGTTGTTTTGTAGTTGAAATAGAAGAGAGAAGGGGTATTATGTAATAACACCCCAGAACCTCCCCATAAATAATTCCCCCGCCAGGGATATTAGGGGGTACAAGAGAATCTGGGGCTTAGCTAATACCCCCGGCAAAATGTGTTCCCAAACCATGGCTTAACCATGGACCCACGGTCTTAGGAGGGGGTATTACTAATACCCCTTCGGTAGCCCCCATCCAAACAGGCCCAGAAGTTCTTAATTTGTCCTCTAAGAGCATCCCCATTGTAATAAGCAAATGACTGTGGAAAATCAAATTTAACAACAATGCTCAAAAAACACATCATATTGTAATAAGCAAAGTTACAAGTCTTTTAACAAATAACCAAATTCCATCCATTTCATAACCAAAATTAACAACTTTTACCAATAACCAAAACTTTATAACTAAACTCAATAACTCAAAAACACCCCACATTGGAATTGTCTCATCGAGACGAATAATTTGATATGGTCAGGGGTGTGATTGGAACTCATTTGCGATTAGACAAATGTAAATTGTGGATTGTGGATTTTTTTTTTGGTTAGGGATGCAAAAATAACCAATGTGGAGGTAGAGATTGTTAAATTTGATTATGGACTATATGGTAATCAAATGCTGATGTGACACATTTTGGTTATTGATTTTGATTATTATCATTGCAGATGCTCTAACTATCACTAAGCAGGCCCGCCCCTAGGGCAAGGCCCAAGAGACCACCGTCTAGGACTGTAACTCCCCGATATTTTAAACAAATATCGGCAACATTATTTATTATTTTTTTTAAAAAAATTTCTTTAGTCAACCAAATATACGCAGATACTCCAACATAGGAGTTTCTTTGTTTCAACCCAAATTGAAAATACGAAGCTTTTATTCAAAGGAATACATTTGTTTGACAAGCATTGAGCCGACTTCTCTTGGAAGATACTGACTCAAAAACAAAGAAAAAGAAATTACTTAATTAACCTAAACAAAATCTGACATTTTATTAAAATAACTTCAGAGCGACTCTAATCTTGATACAAATTCCAAGCATACTCGGTCTCCGCTCCTAGTTTTGCTCCTGTGTCAAACTGCTCCACCATTGGATCCTGCACACTCTGACAAATTGATCGCCGAAGCAACCGATTTACCAGGATACAAACGTATCCGTAAGTGATAATTCACTCAGTAGAATAATCCTAACCCTTACCAACCCCCCTACTTTACAACTAAGCAGTTTTATCACAATTCATATGAAAATAATAGAACGATAAGCATTAAATAAATAAATCCATTAGCAAGCCTTCGAATCTCACATTTCATAATCATTATTGCACCATAGTATCCATTGCTTTACAAACTCAGTATTTCATTGAACATATTTTAAATGTCCTGCTACCTTCCATATCATGGGGTACTAGTAGACTATCTTCACAATTTTAGGTCCATCAGGCTGCCCTCAAGGTTCTGCTAGGCTAACCTCAATACTTGAGGTCCTGTCAGGCTACCCCTGAGATCCTGCTTGGCCACCCTAGCTACACCGGGTCTTTCAGGCTACCCTCAAGGTCCTACTAGGCTACCCCCGATTAATACGGGGTCTTGTCAGGCCACCCCTGAGGTCCTGCTAAGCCTACAACCTTTCATCTGTTTTCCTTTTCCATTAACCATAACAACGTCTACATAATTTCTCATTGAAACCACCAAGCGAATCTAAGTCCGATCCAACAAATACAACAATCATGAATCCATAAGCAATAAACATGATACGTTTCTATGTGAAAGCCAACATAACAATTGATATTGTGCAAGTAAGTAAAACATAACCAAAACATGTAATCTGCTCTATAAAGATTGAAATCATAATATAAAGAAACATTTTTATTATTGTAGTTTTAATTTCATAAAATATCTAGGGCCCCACCTCACGATTCGCCTAGGGCCTCCAAATTTTTTGGGCTGGCCATGTCACTAAGACACTCACATGCAACACCATTCTCTCCTATCTATGTAAGAGATTTTTCCCCGTACAATTGTTTTTAAGTGTGTGTGTATATATATATAGAATTCAAGTTTCTTTTTTGTGAACAAGGTAAAGAGAAACTTTGGCCTTGTTCGGTTAAGGATTTTGGATTTTAGATTCTAATCATTATCTTATTTCTCTCCAATCATTACTTTCATTTTTCTCTCTATATTTCTTTAATCATTATCCATATTTCTAATCATTACTCTATTTCTCTCTCTACTCATTACCTACACAAATTCAAACCCAAAATCCCAAAACAAACGGGGTCTTTATTAATCTCAGAAAAAAAGTTTATAGATAGTTTAAAAGAATTCGAGACAAGATGTTATTATCACAACAAAGAACAAGAATCACAACAAATGACATCCATACTCGATCTCTGCCAATCATATGGTTGCCCATATAACCCAATTAAGAAAAGGTTGGCAAAGAGGCCAACTAAAAACACCCACACCCTCACCCCTTCCTCCTAAACCCAACACCTCTATCTCATTAATCTAGGATCCATCCATCCTCAGCCAACATGGCTCTATACCGCTCCTCATCAATCTCCTTCAAATGAGCAATCTTGCTAATGACTTTCCCTTCATCACCATCGTATCAAACTCCTAACGACTTATTAATATCATGTACAGCTTGAGCCTCATTTAGAAGGAAATAGATAATGAAATTGCAGCTTGCCGATTTGTAGATAGCTTTAGGTTTGTGTCTTTCCAGTTTTCCCCCTATAGACCAATTTCCTAAAAATACCCACCACCTCATCATTTAATTTGTCTAAAGGGAAATGGTAGGGATATATCAATGTGTCACACCCCAACCACGCCTCTCTCACTTCACTGTAAGTTTTCTTGGTCCGTTTGGTCCCAAATTTTGGACTGGTGGCATATTTTCTGGGTTTGCCCTCCCTCGGTAGCTGGTATGGTGAGTTGGTGGTTCGATACCAGCTTTCGTAACCTGGAAAAACATATTTGGGAAGCTTGTTTCTTTGCCACACTCTGGTCAATTTGGATAATGCGGAATAGGCTTATTTTTCAGAATGTGATGATTGGCGTAGAGGAGGTAGTGGATTTAATCAAGTATAGGGTGGCCATGTGGATGAAAGTTAAATTTGATATCAAGGTGTATTCGATTGAGGAGTTCAAAGTGTATTTAGACGGTATTCGATTGTTAAAACTGTGAGGTGTTCTCATCCAAACTCCTGCTGGATGGGATTTGCTTTTGTTTTCTTTGTGTTGGGTTGAGCTATTTGGTCCCCAACTTTTTCTCTCGATGTACCCTTTCGAGTTCTAATAAAATTTCCTTTGCCGAGAAAAAAAAAACCACGCCTCTCTCACATGCATATATGTGTGGAAATTTCACAATATATGCTAAAGACCCACATGTATGTGAAAGGGGTGTGGTTGAGGTGTGACAAATTGATGTACTCCTAGAACACTTTTTTTCGTTGCTCGTCCTAGTTCCCAAAGAGATGACATCTTGTAGGAATAAATGAGATCTGATGGGGTCTAGCCCAATGAAAGTTAAGAACTATTTGAGAGAGAGAGAGAGAGAGAGAGAGAGAGAGAGAGAGAGAGAGAGAGAGAGAGAGATGTACTCCATGTTTTTTTCCTAAGCAAAAGGATTTTATTAATCTTTGAAGAAGAATACAAAGATTAAACGGATCTTGGGCACACTGGCAAAATGCCACCCGAGAGCCAAACCCAAGGAAGGCAAGAAACCAACCAACCAAAGTAACTTCATTGGCCTTTGAAAGCCAAAGTAACTCCATGTGTTATTGTAACATACGTACGTACTTCCATACTATTGCATCATAGGCCATTAAAAGCCAACGTAATTAACTTCGTTCCAAATTAGCCACAGCAATACTCAAGTTTTGGTAAAGTCGACAAATTAATTGGTGTTGACGAGGTAACTGGGAAAAGAAGGCACAGAAAAGGGTGTCCTCTTGACAAATCGGCCTTTCATTCTTGGCCTCTTCTCTGCATTGAGTTTCCTGACTTCGTACCTTATCTTCTTTGAGAACAATCTTGTCCTTCTCTTCTCTCTGTACCTCGAAACTCGAGCTTCTCGTCCTCCGTCGTCGCCGCCCCTCACGTGGCTGCCTCCTACTCCTCCATATGGATGAGAATAACCCTGCAGAAAAAAGTTTTAACCCATAAGTCTCTCATACCAACTTTGTGTTAATCACAATCATTCGATGGACTAATGGATGGATCTTAGCTACGATAAAAGTTCATCACTCGAACCCTAAGGAGTAGTGACAACATTAATGTTTTTGTTTTTCTTTGTTTTCTGCATTAAAAAAAAAAAAACATTGAAGAGTTTAAGAACACTCATCCTTGTTTTCATCGTTTTTTTTGCTAGGCAAAAAAGATTAATTTTATTAATCTTTAAAGAAGATAACAAAACCGGCAAAAACGTCACCCGAATACCAAAACCAAAGGAAGGCAAGAAGCCAACCGCACACCCTAAACAACTAAACTATCCCGAAACCTACAACCAAAAACCAAACCAACGCCAAAAAAACAAGAACAATTCGAAGGGACAAAATCGACAAAACCTCGAAGTCAAAATTTCAAAGAAAGAGAAACCCCTTCATCGAAATCATTAGCCTCCTCCATGTAATCATCTTCATCCAAATCGTTTTTTTCTTTGTTGCAAAAAGAAGTTTTGGAAGTCGAGCCAAAAAAAAAAAAAAAGAAGTTTCTGAAACTCCGTAAAAGTGTTTTTCTGCATTGAAAACGTACGTGTTTTCAAAGCGTTCCGAAAAAAGGATGAATGATAACCCAAAGAAAATTTACTTGTTTACCAGAAAAATTTCAACGCAAAAATATAGGGAGGAAATGAAATGAACCAAGCAGAAAAAATTCATTGGAAATCAATAAAAAAAAAAAAGAAAAGAAAAAAGAAGACATGATAGGCGAAGCAAAGGGTTGGTCGAATGAGATCATTACACCAAGTAAAGGGCTTAATACTCTCGAGCTGGCAGATTTGACCCTCAATCAAAGAAACCCTAGAGGCTAGAGCTACTTGAGGCCTTAGCCTGGTCGACCAAGGTTTCAATATCAGTAGCGGACTGCGTACCGAGAACGGTACGTAGCAGAGAGTGTCAAATAATAACTAGCGAGAATCGGGTATAATTAATATATGGACCTGAAAGGCTGAAACTATTGAAATCGATTTTGGCGCTAGAGCACTTGAAGTGGCCCGTATCGGTTGTGAAGCAAACGAAAAATCGCATATGAAGCGATGGATATTGGGAAGGGGCCGATACAGGAGTGAATGTTTGGTAGCACCGGTATACCAGAGTGTCATGGTAATCCGCTTTGTTGCAGCCAATAGGATATGTACCAGCCGATATTCAAATCTAAGGCTTGGTTATTAAGTTTGGGATCTGGAATTACTCGAGTTGCACGTGAGTTCACCTATACACATAATTATATAGAAAAAAGAAATATGTATGCATATGTTTATAGGTTACACATGCAGAAGACACGACGGGAGGGAGATCGAGTAGTACCATGTAGTCCGGCCAGCCGCCATCGGCATTGAGCTCCGGTCGGATCCCGTCAGTCCAAGGACAGCCTTGGCTAGCCCAAGCACTAATTACCCCTTCATAATTCAGACTCAAAATCACCTTCCTCTTCACTTCTTCTTCTTCTCCTTCTTCTTCTTCTTTCAATCCACTCCTTCCATCCATTATACCACCCACCATCTTTTCCTCCTCTTCTCCATTCACTTCATAATCAAAATTCCAAGCTATAGTCTCCCTCTCTAAATCAAAACCCATTTCCATTTGGCAATCAACAACCTCTTCCACCCCGTTAATATCATCCTCAACCTTAACTTTTCTGCTTTCCACAAAAAAATTGCCCATGTCATCATCATCATCTTCTTCTTCCTTGTTACACTCTAACAACCCTACACCAGACCCTAACCCTAACCCTTCGATTCCACAACAGTCCTCGTCGAGTCCGGTCCCAAGTAGGCTCTCAACATCGGCTGCGAACTCCGCGAGTTCCATATCCGATGGAATAATTAATCCGTTGAGAGTATCGATATCGCATGCTTCGTCGCGTAATACTACTCCTTTATCTCTCATCGAAACCGCGAAGCCGCCTCCCGTGGCAGTTCCCTCTCTTTCGTATGCCAATGCATCCGCCATGTTGTTTGGTGCGTTCCATAGCTCCGCGGCAAATGGGTCGAAAACCGGGACCCGATAAAGCAGTTGCTCTTCGCTCTCCTCATCGGGCGAATTATCGGCTTCTTCACAACCAATCTCCGGGACTATAGCAAGTGGGTTTGTGAACGCAGAGCCATATATGGCCTTGGCTGGCTTGGGTTGGCGCGGGGTTCGAGCCTTACGGGTGAACCCTTTAAGCCAAGCCGGCGTAGAATTCTGTTTGTTCGGTGAGCCAAACACGGGCTTATTAGGAGCCCCCTTCTCGAGCCTAACCCTTTCGTGCCGGCTGGCTAGCTGGTTAGCCGAGTGGACCGACGAATCGCATCCTTGGCAAAGGAAAGCATCGTCGGCCGCGCAGTACCACCGTGCCCGATTTCGCAGACAGCTGTCGCAGGCCCGCGCCGTCTTGCCTCCGACGGCGTTTGCAGCTTTCTTTGAAGTGATCATGGAGAGAGAAAAGAGAGAGAGAGAGAGAGAGAGAGAGAGAGAGATGAGATATCAAACTGGGAGAAACAAGTTTAGCAGCTGAAAAAAATGAAGTGGAATGGGTGATGAAGTGGGGAGAGTGGAAGTGAAATTTTAGGGCACAAATTTGGAATGGGTTGCAATTATTGTGATGGGGAGTGTGGGACCCGATGAGGGTAGGGCTTTTAGTTTCTAAGCTTAAGGTTGGTCTGAGAAATATTGATGCACTTTTTTGGTGAATATATATCCTTTTGGAAGGTTTTTGTACAGAGAGAGAGAGAGAGATTGAGAGAGCCCTTAATTGTGGGACCAACGAGGGTGGCGTTATCTTGGTGCTCATTGGTTGAGTTTTTGAAGTTTATCTCAGTCTCTTCCTTGCTATTGGCTCCCTTTCCTTTCTTCTGATACCTTTGTGGGTCTAATTGGTGGGTTTCGGCCCATGCTGCCATGCAAGGGCCATGGCTCTCTCTCTCTCTCTCTCTCTCTCTCTCTCTCTCTCTCTCTCTCTCTCTCTCTCTCTCTCTCTCTCTCCACATAATAGTGAATGGGACGTTCTTTGGTTTTATGTAACCCCAATGGTTCAATTATTCTTTGTTTGAAGTTTAAACTTTAAACTTCTTGTAGGTGGTCCCTGCATGAGGGTTGCTTTCGTGTCTCTCTGTCTCTCTCTCTCTCTGTCTCTCTCATGCATATTGATTGAGTTTGATTAGTGGAGGCTTCTGGCGATGGAGTAAAGTAAACCATTCTCCTCCAGTTAATATGTTAGTGGACGTGAATGATGAATTTCGGCCTTAAACTCTCACTCTCACTCTCACGAGAAGTTGTAATTTTATGGGGGTACCACCGTCATGCATCACTAGCAGCGGATTCACTCTTGGCCCCACTCAAGATATTTTTGTTGGCTCTTCTTCCAGTAATTAATTTCCGGCAAAGAAATTCTCATTATCATATATAAAGATGAAAGAATGAGATTAAAAAAAGCGAATGCACAAAGAGAGCTTCGATTCAAGTAACTTTGAATTTTACGAACTCTACTAAAATATACTCACTCTGTCCCATTTGGATAGTCCTCTACGAAAAGAAGTGTATTTTTTGAATAAAAATATATAAAGTATTTTCGTACATGATTTTTTGAGTTTCTTGGTGCAAAAATTTTTAAACGAAAGTACTTAATTTTTTAGTCAGAAAATGCAAGTCTTTTCATACAAGAATATCATTTTGGGACGGAGGAAGTAATATAGAAAAAATTGGCTTTGAAAAAAAAAAAAAAAAAAAGGGCTACGAGGTAACTGCATGCATGTGTTGAGACAAAGGTGCTAGCTAGTTCATCTCATCTGAAAAAAATGAAGAGAAAGAATGGATGGAATAAAATCCCAATGAGGGCATGTACGTACGTGCTCCACCTGGTCTTTAATTAATTGCAAGACAATTTGAAGGCTCAATGTCCTCTATACATATTTTGTGTATCATTGTACCAAATGGTAAGTCGATCTTCAAACGTGCGATCATGTTTAGAGATTCTCCTGTTCAAAATCTGACATGATCTAGTAGTCGAAAACTACTTGCTACTACATAGGTACACCAAATTAAAAATCAAACATAGAGGTACCGTGCACAATTAAAGGTGAAAATATGTTTAGACGGGAATGTCATCGACTTCCATAGTAGCAAGTCATCGTCAGACTGATCGATCGAGAGAGACAGAATGAGAGAGACGAGGAGAGAGAGAGACTTTGTAGTCTGTACAATTGATGATCGATATATCTCCTCGAAATCTACTAGGGAATGTCTACAGAAGGAATCTCATACCAATGTTCTAATCAAGATGTTGAGGATGGTCAATCTCACACACTTGAACACAAAAAAATATAACGCGTTGTGGTACTATTTTCTTGACAATTATAGAAAGTACGTGCAGTATTTTTTTTCTTGATAAAAGTACACATAGTATTGATTATTGGGAAGTGTTCATTCATTGGAATTTTTTGGACATTTTGTAGTTAAACTCATCACTTTTGTATAAATAATCATGACATTTGCATAGATATTAATAACATGTATTAAAATTCCGTAACATGATTAATACACAATCATAAGAAATGTTTTGAATGTTCAAAGCCGATGCAATGAATTCATGTCCGATTTTTTTTTTTTTTTGATAATCTTCATGTCCAAATGTTATGAATTTATATGCAAGAGAAATGAATTCAAGATTAATCCAATGAATTGGTATGGAAAAATGCTAGTTTAAATTCAAGACAATTGAAGGGCGTTTATAAAAGAAGCATAAGTTTTTGTTTCGAAAAATAAAAACATAATACCACTCCCCGACCACTCCTCTTTTAAATATGTGTGAGGCTCATTCCACAATTAAATGTATGTGGCCGACACATGTGTGTGAGAGGAGCGGTCGGTACGTAGGAGTATACGCAGCATTGTTCTTCTTCTCTTGCAGATTAATTATTGAATGGAGATACAAATATCCCAAGATATTTACTTACTATGACTTTTTTAGAAATTATTACTTTCTACAAGATATTTAGCTAGTAACCAAATATCTAGCTAGTGGTCCCAAAAATCAGTATGCCACCGCGGTGCATCGATGCCCTCGTGAGATTGCGTCGGTATGACACAAAAAGAAGAAAAATGGAAGAACAAATATTGGAAGAATTATAATAAAAAAACATATTACATGTGAACAGGTGTGAACCAACGTAAAGTCACACCACTCGAAAAGTCACTCCAAAAAATCTTTCTAAATTTCAATCCGTCCCAATTTGTTTGCTCACCTTTCTTTTTTGAGTTGTCCCAAAATTGTTGGCAAGAAACCACCAAAATTCCAATTTTACCCCTTTGTATCACAACTAATTAAAGTTAGTGTTTTATTGTTGTAAAGGGTACTTTTGGAAATCTAAAGACTTTTCAACTCAAAGTCTTCCAGTAATGAATTGGGAGAATTTCCGTAATGAGCAAACAATTATTGGGGCGGAGGGAGTACTAAATTTTAAAAGGGTAGTGACTTTTGCACTCTCTTTTTTACTAAATGCATTCCCATTCCAATTTTTATCCTTCGGTTATTTTCATTGAAAGACAAGAAATGTAGTGCATTCATAAAAAAAAGGGTGTGAAAATCATTTCCCATATTAAAATTGGGGTAAAAGAGTAAATTTAAATGTAAGGGGAAATTTGAAATGTTTTTTTGTGTATGTGTTAAGTGAAAAACCAGTTGAGGGGGAGAGAGCATTAGTTTCTTGTGGCAGTGGTGGGTATGCTTTTAGTGGTGGAGAAAGAAGTGGTAATAATGGTATGGCAGCTTGGGGGCTGTCTTGGCTGATTTTGGGGTTGTGTGAGGGCTGTATTAGGGGTTGTTTTGGATTTGGGTGCTGCTTGGGGGCTAATTGCGGGTTGATTTAATTACAGGCAGATTTAGTGACTGCTTTAATTGGTGCTGTTCTGGGGCTTGTTTAAGGGATGTTTCAGGGGATTGGTTGGACCCGGGATCCTGTAGTGAGCAAAGTCACTACAAAATTACAATGAGCATTTCAGCAATCAACGGTCCAGATTTAAAACAAATTAACTTTTTGCAGGTAAGAGTTATTTTCTTCCGTGGAAGAGTATTTTTTTAATACCAACTGTTGAAAACACTTTTGCACGATTGAAATTGCTCGCTGCAACCCTGTAATGACTTTGCTCACTACAGGGTGCCCGGATCCGGGTTTAGGTGCTGTTTGGGGGGTGATTTTTTGGATTGTTTTGAGGCAGCGGCATGGCAAAAATGAGGTGTTTAGTTGTGGCAGTCGCGATGCAGGCAATGGATGAGTTTTGAAGCTTTTTGGGTGGTGTTTTGGTTGTGGCTCATGCATTAGCTTGTGAAGTTAGTTCTTGGTATAAATGTTTTCTTTTGTTTTTTTACTTTTTTGCTTTAAAAAAACAAAAGAAAATTTTTAAGAGACTGTGAGATACGTTGAGATTTTGCTAGTAGCAACAGTAGAAGGAGATTGACTACTGTTGTGTACTCTTCGAGGCTCTCTTAGTAGAATGATTTTTTTTTTCTTATTGTGCCGTTTTCATTTTTTTTTATCTTTGTAATTAATGAAAATTTTATTTGTTAAATAGGAAAAAAAAAAAGAAGAAGCAATAATATACCAAGAAAGCACGTTAGCTATCTCTTGGGCTCTTTTTCTTTTGGCTCGACATATCTCTTGGGCCAGTTCGAAATAAAAGGACACATCTCTTGGGCTTTTGTTGGACTCCTGGGCCAATATTCATTGGGCTTATCATTTGCACAGTATTGATTTATATAGCTACTAGTGCTTGCCCTTGCCTACGGCACTACACACCCCAGTTGAAATTGTCCGTGCCCACGGCACTTGCTAGCTAGTGGATCTTCACAACACCCTGACATTCACTCCTTTTATATATAGTGAAGTAACAAATTCCAATCTCTTAAAAATTGGTTCTTGAATACAGTCAATCTAATAACCTCTGAGAGAAACCACCCTCCAAAACCCTTCCCAATCTTTTTTTCGCACTAAGCTTGAAGAGAGTCCACCAAATTTTCATAAGAAAAAACAATAGTGTTTAACTTTAGCTTATTAAAAAACAAAAACACAGATGTAGCAATAGGGGAAACTCACAAAGCTTTTCTGTTCTAATGTCCAAAATCAAGTGCATCAATGCAGCCATTGGGTTTTCGGAAAGAACAAATGCTAATTTTATGAGGGCTGCTATGGGTACATACAAAATGTACATACAATGTACATATAGATTTTGTGAGGCTCAAATCGGGTCTCACAAAGATGATCCAAAC
This sequence comes from Rhododendron griersonianum, assembly GCA_018127125.1. Lineage (NCBI taxonomy): Eukaryota > Viridiplantae > Streptophyta > Magnoliopsida > Ericales > Ericaceae > Rhododendron > Rhododendron griersonianum. The sequence goes on from CM030799.1 coordinate 25,137,805, forward strand.
CGTCCATTATTTTTAAAACATATTTTTATGGAGCCCTGTAAAAAATCAGCTCAACCCGATATCGGTAAGGATTTTTTCAGAATTTGTGGGGGCGACGAGTAGTTTTCGCCCCCACAAAATCAGAAAAAATCCTTACCGATATCGGGTTGAGCTGATTTTTTACAGGGCTCCATAAAAATATGTTTTAAAAATAATGGGCGGTTCGAATAATCTTTGTGGGACCCGATTTGAGCCCCACAAAATCCATATGTACATTGTATGTACATTTTGTATGTACCCTTAGCATTTTTGTAATTTTATGGAGTATTGAAGACACTAGCATAATTGCTTGCCTCTCTACATCTGTTCCCTAAATTCATAACATGCAGCTCACCCTAGGTGAATTGGAGATTGGTTGTGAAACTGGAGAAGTGAAAGTCTCAAGTCCTTAGCAAATCACATCATGAAGGGAATCATCATGAAGTTACGGTGTCCAAACACACAGAACCATAGAGGTCACAACCTGGAAAAATAAAAGAAAAAAAAGAAAGTTTTTCAAATTTTGATGCCCGACTCTTACAGTAAAATGCCAATCGCTCAACCACAAACTGACAATGTAAGTTTAATAGAACATACAAATAAACAACAAAAGCAGAGTAAATTTTGAAATAGAAAGATTCATCCACTTGAATGACTCCACAATTTTATTTTGAGGGCTTTCAATATACTCCATAAGCCTTGTGTTATTGTATCTATCTATTTATCTTCATATCTAGCAAATTACTTGTGCCTACAGCACTCCTCAAATTTTTTTTTTTCTAAACTATTTTTGAGAGTTCATTCGATTGATCAAATCAAATACCTATGGCAAACCCAGAGTTTCTGTATTGGGGCAAAAAAAGCAATCAAGTCGTAGTATTTTCTGTAATACTACCACACTGATCAACCAAACCGAACAAAGCACAATAATAATAGCAAGTCTTTCCTAGCATTTGTTCACCACCAAATCAGACCATCAGGGATAACTCTCACAAAATACTATCAGAACAGTTGATTTTCTAAACGATCTTTTGTAGCTACTCATTTAACTCCAAACTTTACCTTACCGAAGATATCAGAACAAGGGGGGGGGGGGGGTGGAAACCATGTTTATGGCAAAACTACTATCCATCACAAACTTCTTCTCCCGGCGTTGCACGCTTGAATGGATAGATTTGTTCTTACCCGCTCCACTGAAAAACAGAATCCAATAACAAAGAAACAAATGAAGTGAATCAATATAACAAAGTTTGTGATAAACTGCTAATTGGGATGACCAAGTCGGGAGACCGAGTGACAAATCTAAACAAAATGTAGAAACCTGTTAAATAAAAACCAAATCTACCTAATAAAACAGGAGGGTCTTTTGGAATATTCCTAAAATAATATTTTTTTTCAGATTTCTTCCTGACACAAATTTTATCTACCAATACAAACAAATCCAACGGTCCAGATTTCTCCCCAACTTCTATCCTCTACACAATGGCCTTTTCGTAAATACTTTACCTAACAGGGTCTTTTGCCCAGCCCAGTGTTGTCCGCCAGCAAATTCAATTTCAAATTTTGAAAACCCTATTGAGAGCTTCACTGCTCTCTCTCTCTCTCCCAAAATCCCCCTGCTCCATTTCTCCTACGATCCACCTCCGGCGAGCCCCATGTTTGGTGAGTTCTCTCTCCTCTGAACTCTCTCTCCCTCCTTTTCCCCCTCTCTTGGCCCCCTGTTTTCAGCAAAAAAAAAAAGGCCATTCCCCACGCAGCAGCCGAATCGCCGATCTCCTCCTACATGCGCTACGTCCAAACAACTATGGCTTCCCGTCGCCGCAGCCGTCGTACCCTCTCTCTCTCAACGCACACACGGCAATTTAACTGTATCCCCGTCCCCTTTCCCTTCTCTCTCTAACCGTCTGCCCTTCATATCCACTTCCTTCCTCCAATCCTTCTTCCACCGCTGCTCATCGGGCCCCCTTGCTGATAACTACCAGCGCTACCCTATTTCACCCCTGCAACTCTCCGGCCATCGTCACTTCTATATGTAAGATCTCTGTCTACAACTTCTTCTCCGCCAATGCCTACCACATCCTACCCTCATTCCTGATATTTTCTAATATTTGCTAAGTATTTTTTTTTCTCCTTGCAGGTATGATGAACCTATTTCGTAGTGATTCTATAAGGTAATGGACTTACCTTTATTCTTTCTCTTGAAATACAGTAACTTCAGTCTGTTCGGGTAGCTTGGTTGTGGGTGTTTCGTGGCCCGATAATAAATTGTACACATAATATGTATGTGAGACTTTATTGGTTCCATGACCACCTACCTATTTTACAAAAGACTCCAATTTTTAAGTTCAAGGTTGGCTTTAAAAACATAATGCTTCACTGCCTTCAACCTGTTTGATGGAATGCTTCAAAGTAAGATCCATGTATAGTTTAACAGAAGGGATTGAGTTTAAGATTACTGGCATTACCTTTATAAGACTGCAATTATTTGGGATGCCATGTGGAGGGCATGGGTGTTTTTTTGTTAGATTTGTTTCCTCCTCTGATTATGGGATCATAAAAAAAAATGATGGTTCCTTCATTGACTGACAAGGTACTTAAGTTTAAGAAAGATTGGTTGGATTAATATTAGAGGTGACAATTCAAACCCATATTTCTTAACCCGCCCAAATCCGCCCACTTATAACCCAACCCAATCCGCCCATATTGTATAATGGGTTAATATGGGTTCAACCCATATCAACCCATATTTATATGGGTTTAGGTGGGTTAAAAATGGATTCAATATGGGTTATAATTAAAAATGGACCAACTCCTCTTTCTCTCTTAGCCCGCACTCTCTCCCCTGTCTCTCTGGTTCACCCGTCTCTCTCTCTCTCTAACTGTTTCTGCAACGACACTCCCAAGCGGGAAAAATGGCCCACATGTCCAGCTCTCAACGACTTTCCTCTGATTCACCCCTAGCATTTTTTATTTTTTCTCTTGCAAAAAATGTTGGGAAGTTGCGGTATGAATGTTGTACCAGTTTGAAATTGAAATAAAAAGCAAACAAATCAAATGTAAAAATAATTTGAAAAAACAAATCAAAGGAAATTTTACATCTTTTCTTCTGTTTGTTTTCAAATTTTTTTTTGCATTTTTTAGTTTTACATCAAACTTTTATGACTTATTGCTTTGTCCCGACGAAAGAAATTGAAAAAGTAAAAAATTATAATCGAAACTCATAATTTTTTTTAGAAAGACAAAAATGAGTTAAAAAAAATTGTTTATCACAAAAAAAAGTCGGCTTTACTTTTTAATCCAAAACTAGCCTATATACTGTTGCGGAACGTACAAATAAAGAAAAAAAAATCAATTGGCTTATATAGCTGAAAGACCCCACGGGGTTTTGCCCATTTGTGAACGTGTTTCAACCCATATTGGGGGACGACAGTGGAGAAGGAAAAGAAGGGGGAAAAAAAAGAAAGAAAGGAAAACGGGTTGGGTCGGGCGGGTTTGGGTTTGACTTGACCCATATTTGACCCGATCCGTCTCAACCCGTTTACTTTTTGACCCATATTTGACCCGCCCACATTTGACCCGTAACCCGTTTCAACCCGCCCAAACCCGCCCATTTGCCACCTCTAATTAATATGGTATGAAGTGGGATGTGTTTGATTGAATTTGGACAAGCTCAAATTAACAAACAGTTCTATTTGTAGGAATGTGTCCCACTTGAATTTCCTCTTCTGTGGTTATGTTTGATTGTAATTTCTATGGTGGGTATTGTGTTTGTTAATTGGCTATGCTATGGTTTGCAGTTTGCACATAAAGTTTCAATATGCCCTTATTATTTTACTAGTGCTTTCCCGTGCCTATGCACTACGCACCCCTGTTAGAATTGTCCGTGCCTACGGCACTTGCTAGCTAATGGCTCGAACATTAGTGTGTAGTATGTGATCCTCTTCTTAGTGGCACGAAAAAGAATTACCCGTACTTATAGCACTCCTCCAACAATAGATTTAGCCTAGCTACAAAGAACTATTAATTTGCTTATGAAATTCTAATAAACACCAGGTAAAAAAATTTCTAATACAGTTTAATAATTTAACCCGCTTCGAACCTCACTACCTACCTTATGAAGGAGAGTGTGCCTACACGTGTGTTGAAGGTATATAAATAATAAAGTTTAAAAAAAGGTGATAAAGGGACAACAATTCAGGATGATCATGACAAAAGAACACAATAAGCTGAATATATGGGATCGAATATCAAAAAAAGTTTTGAGGAAATTGAAAAAGTAAAAAATTATAATTGAAACTCATAATTTTTTTTAGAAAGACAAAAATGAGTTTAAAAAAATTGTTTATCACAAAAAAAAGTCGGCTTTACTTTTTAATCCAAAACTAGCCTATATACTGTTGCGGAACGTACAAATACAAAAAAAATAAATAAAGAAAAAAAATCAATTGGCTTATATAGCTGAAAGACCCCACGGGGTTTTGCCCATTTGTGAACGTGTTTCAACCCATATTGGGGGACGACAGTGGAGAAGGAAACGAAGGGGGGAAAAAAAAGAAAGAAAGGAAAACGGGTTGGGTCGGGCGGGTTTGGGTTTGACTTGACCCATATTTGACCCGATCCGTCTCAACCCGTTTACTTTTTGACCCATATTTGACCCGTCCACATTTGACCCGTAACCCGTTTCAACCCGCCCAGACCCGCCCATTTGCCACCTCTAATTAATATGGTATGAATTGGGATGTGTTTGATTGAATTTGGACAAGCTCAAATTAACAAACAGTTCTATTTGTAGGAATGAGTCCCACTTGAATTTCCTCCTCTGTGGTTATGTTTGAGTGTAATTTCTATGGTGGGTATTGTGTTTGTTAATTGGCTATGCTATGGTTTGCAGTTTGCACATAAAGTTTCAATATGCCCTTATTATTTTACTAGTGCTTTTCCGTACCTATGGCACTACGCACCTCTGTTAGAATTGTCCGTGCCTACGGCACTTGCTAGCTAATGGCTCGAACATTAGTGTGTAGTATGTGATCCTCTTCTTCGTGGCACGAAAAAGAATTACCCGTACTTATAGCACTCCTCCAACAATAGATTTAGCCTAGCTACAAAGAACTATTAATTTGCTTATGGAATTCTAAAAAATACCAGGTAAAAAAATTTCTAATACAGTTTAATAATTTAACCCGCTTCGACCCTCACTGCCTACCTTATGAAGGAGAGTGTGCCTACGCGTGTGTTGAAGGTATATAAATAATAAAGTTTAAAAAAAGGTGATAAAGGGACAACAATTCAGGATGATCATGACAAAAGAACACAATAAGCTGAATATATGGGATCGAATATCAAAAAAAGTTTTGACCAGTGGAACACAATAATCATTATTTCTTGGTTGGCCACTGGGAAAAAAATTCCTCGCCTCATGGGATTGTATACTGCAACTCTGCAAGTAATGAATGAGGCTTGCCCCGATCAACCAACCAACTCTCTCCTTGCAATTACGAACCAACCAAACGAAATCAAATACAGTTCAAAAAAAAAAACGAAACCAAATCAACAAAACCCTAAAATACAGTTTTTAAAAAAAACCCAATTCAACCGCAAAGCAGAGAGATCAATGAATTAAGTTATCGAGATGAAGAACCAGAGTAAATTGTAGTCGCCGTAGAACGCCGCAAACAGGGGTGTCAATTTGTCGTTTGGAGAGGAAAAAAAATTTGCCGTTTTTTTTTATTTTTTTGATCCGGAAATCTGTCGCTTGATATGGCTTCATTAATGCGATGTCAACTTATTATGGAAAGTTGTAATTGGTATCTGGACCGTTGGATTTGTTTGTTTGAGTAGATAAAACTTGTGAGATGGAGAAATCTGAGCCATTGAAAATTAATATTCCTAAAGAATATTTCAAAACACCCTTCTGTTTTATTATATAAATACTTTTATGACGAGGGTTTTGGGACTTTATACCGATTAGTCTCATATTGTTTGGAAGTAAAATGCGTGATCACTTAATAACATTTGAGACCTCTCTACTCATTAGCTTGAGTTGGAGATAAAGTTTCCACATGGGATCAGATCGGGACTCATTCCACCTCACATTTTAAAAATTCACAATTCACATCTCACGATGATAAACCAACAAGAAGGTTGCACAATGATATGACCTAAAGAGTGGTCAAGCGTGACAGACCTCAAACACAGTTGCACGTGAGGAGGGATGTTAAAAAAATAGAGTCTCACATTGATTGGAAGTGGAATGAGTGACCACTTAATAACATTTAGAATCTCTCCACTTATTGTCAATTGGATTTGAGTTGGATATAAAGTTTCCACCTAAACCACTCTAGTAGAAGAAAAGAAAAAAGAGACCGAAAGTTTTACAAGTAACAAATCTAAACCAATGTGTACAAACCTCTTTTTGGTCTCATTTTGAGTCTCAAAAAATTGATTGAAGCCGCTCATTTTGTTAAAAGTACTTTGCTTATGATTCTTTCAAAAAATAAGTTCAATCTGGTATCGCTAAGAGCATTGACGAAACATCCAACCTTGGTAGACACCTTAATCGACATCGGTTTGAGCTTATTTTTTTGTTAGAACCATAAATAAAGTATTTTAAACAAAATAAGCGACTCCAATCATTTTTTTGAGACCCAAGATGGGTCCAAAAAGAGATTGTACCCACTGGTACAGATATAAAATCTGTACAATTAGACTTTGTCATAAACCTATGGGTGGAAAACTTTTTTAAGACTAAAGCATCTCCATCATGACATCACGGTGATTTGCATCACAAAGGGGATGTCACAACGGTAACATTATTCATTAAAATTCTGTGTACATCATTTGGAGTAAAGCAAATGAACACCGCGTTGTGTGGAACCCATCTCAGGGTCTCGCACAGATGATCGAAACCACTTAATTTATTTAAAATGTATTTTTAAGAATCTTATGAAAAAATTCAACTCCGCTAGATAACGGTAATGTTTTGATTAGTTTTTGCTCAATTTTCTGTTGAGTAAAGAATCAATCAAGCGACTGAGCTGATTATTGACAACGGTTCTTAAAAATTTATTTTAAATAAATTGAGCGGTTCTCACATAATACAGTGTGCAAATGGTGTATCCATAAAAAGACTCCTAGTCTATTATTATGAGTCGTGCTTATCTATGGGTTTTTGGTCCCCTTGCAATTAGGGAGGATATAAAAACTACTCGCGTGCTGTGTCAGATCATGAACTCGTTGAAAATCCGTTTGCTACATTAACAAACGAAACTTGAAATATATATATTTTTTTTAAGTTAGTTAAGTTTTCAAACTAAGAATGAACAAGTTACTCCCTCGATTCCTTTTTAAATGTCTCGTTTCGTAACTCCAACTTATTTTGAAAATATCATCATTACATCTTTCACATCAACTTTTACCTCCTCTTTTCCTATTTACCCTCTATGAAGATATCATCATTACACTTTACTCACTAACTTTTTAAAATGAAATCTACTTTTAGAGGCAAAATGAAAATGTACCAATATTTACCTACTAACTTTATAAAATGGACACTTTTTAAGGGATAGTCCAAAATAGAATACGGGACTTTAAAAAGGGGACGAAAGGAGTACTATATTTTGATCGTTCAACCAGTTATTGCTCCCTCTGTCCGCATTTGTTACTCCTTGTTGACACTTTTTGTTGTCCAAAAAAAAACTGTCCATGTTTGAATGAAATGAGTAAAATTTGATGAGTTTACTATTTAACATTCTCTTTAAAATAATTATATTTTGGAAGATATAAAGAGAAAATAAAAAAATGACAAGTTCAATGATGATATTTTCAATTACAAGTTGAAATCCCCAAAAGAGAGGAAATATGTTGGAAATATTCAAGTTACTCATGATCGTCTCAATTAAATTTCATTTGAAATGGACGCTTAGGTATAAATATTTTAAAAATCAATACAATTTAAACTGATTTTCAAGAATTTACTGCTCAATTCTTTTTGTTCCATTCATTTATCAGAAGGGATGCCAATTGGTCGCACCTCGCCTCAAATCCATCCCATTCAGGGCGGGTTCTCATCAAATTTTTAGGTACTGAGGCGGATTCGGTGGAAAATTATAAAAACCTAATCAAGGTCATCAACCTAACCCGAAATATTTTTATACTTGGGTTTGTCCGTGCCTGAAGGCACAACACAACGTGTTTTAAACATAACTAAAATAAATTACGAAAACCATGACCACCCCTGCCAACGAAGTTGATTTTTACGAGAAGATTTTTTCTAAAATTAGGTTCAAACAAAGTTCTTCTAGTGCATGCATGTGCCCGAAGGCATGCATCGAACAATCAGCACATGCAAATCAACACTGTATCTATGAACAAAGTATCAACATGTTCATGTAACACCGATGGGTCGTTCAAAATTTCAAAATAGCACACACGCAGAATATGAAACATTTGGTCTTTTTTTTTTCTTTTTTTTCTTTTTTTCGGGGGGAGGGGGTTCACAGAGGACTGCAATGTAAATAAATTCGAAATTAAAATAAAATTGCAAAATTAAATCTTGACCCAAAGGTAGACAATCCCATGACAGATTGGACAATGGTGGGAGCATTACAATCGAAATAGACATTTAAATTGGGAAAAAAATGGAGTCAACCTAGTTTTGAATCGACTACGATTGGGAGTGTATGTATTCAAGAGAGAGAGAGAGATCTGAATTTTAAACTTGAGATCTGATTGATGGCAATAGTGCAATTATCACTGTTTGAGAGAGAGAGAGAGAGAGAGAGAGAGAGAACCGTAGAATTTATGGGGCAAATCAATGGTTAGGATTTATAGAGAGAGATGATTTGAAAACTGAGCTAGCTTATTTTATAGATGTACTAGTAATTGCCCGTGCTTTTAGGCACGGCGCAATGCTTTTTAAATATAGTCTAAATGAAGTATCAAACCCTATTTTTTCGAAATTTTTTGCGTGGATACAACGGTTCTTTTTAAAAGCCATTTCACATGAAGTGAGTCCCAGATATGCGTATGGTCTCACCTCATGCGAGAGGAGCATTACAAATAACCGTGAATTAGAAAAAATTTCCTTCTCTTAACAAAATCTACTTCTCGGAAATTTTGATTTTAAGAATAAGTTTCATACGGGATTCCAACTCGAATTCAATTTTTTGAATGTCCACCCACTCAAAAGTGGCACCTCTATCGCACTTATTTTTTTAACTGACCTAGAAAAATAAAAAAATAAAATAGTTCCAAGATTACATATAACCAAGTAAGGAGTAAAATTTGAAACTCTGTCTATCCAAAAGGCTCCAACAAAAAACCTAAAATCTTCAATCCTAGACAAATCATGAAACTCCAAATCATCTAAATCAACAGCACAAATTGTATTGAACAACAATTTTGTTCTCTTATATATTAGTTAAAAAGAAAAAGAATCTAATGCATAGAATTACTATTGACCGCAAGGAATTACTCCTAATCGTGAAGAATTACTCATGGCCGCAAAATATACTCCTAACCTTGAAGAATTACTCTTGGCTGCAAAGAATTACTCCTTGCTGCAAAAAATTACTTCTGGCTGCGAATAATTACTCTTGGCCACATCGAATTGCTCTTTGCTGCCTCAAATTACTTTTGGCAGCATCGAATTGCACTTGGCCGCATCTAATTACTCTTGGCCGCATCGAATTGCACTTAGCCGCATTGAATTGCACTTGGCCGCTACGAATTACTCTTGGCTGCATCGAATTGCTTTTGGCCGCGTTGAATTGTACTTGGCCCCATCGAATTACTTTTTGATTTCGCAATTCAATGAGGCTAAAAGTAATTCGATGCGGCCAAGTGCAATTTTGATGCGGCCAAAAGTAATTTTCGGCCAAGAGTAATTCTTTGCGGACAGAAATAATTGTTCGCGGCCAAATGTAATTTTTTGCGGTCAAGAGTAATTTATCGCGGACAAGAGTAATTCTTTGCAGCCAAGAGTAATTCTTTGTGAACTTCTAATCTCAGCCATTGGCTTCAATAGTTGAGATGGAGTGTTTTTTTTTTTTGGTTCCAGAAACGCTTCCCTATGTGTGTGTGTGTGTGTATATATATATATATATATATATATTCTTCAAATTTGCTCAAAATCTGAAAAGTTTTGGTAATCTTCTCTTTTTTTTTTGAAAAATCATAGAGACATTAATGTACAGTTGTTAGGAGTAAATAAATCCACACGGCAATTAGAGCTGCATGCGGATTAGTTTGATGCGGATTGGTCCGGTTCCCAATCCGATCCGCTCTTGGCGGATTGTCATTTTTTCCATCCGTCAACCGTCCATAGCGTTGTTGGGTTGGTTCAATTTAGATGCGATTTTGGCAGATCGGTTTGGGCTGTTTCAGCGGATTTAAGCATGCAATTTATTTTTTTATATACACCAAAAAATTGAAAATAAAGTCAGCAAAATTTCAAGTTCAATCAAGTCCGCCACAAATTCAAACAAGCCTAACCCAACATTACTTAGAATTAAGTTCGATTCATCCACCCTAATGTCCAAAGATAAACTATTAGACGTCAATAACACTCGAACTTAGAGTTGGATTAGAACATGAACTTGATTCAGATTCTAATGTATCAAAAAAATAGAGATGATTATTAACATTTTCAACTTAAAACATAAAAACAACCTAGAATACATGTTTATTACTACTACCTATGAAATTTTGTTCAAATTACTCAACATCATCCATAACCTTCGGAAGAGAAATAGGAATATTGCAGATTGAGCGGATTGTGCGGAATCAAACCGTATCCGCCAAAATTAGTATTTTTAGATCGGTATCCGTCCGTAGCATGCCTCAGTTTGGTTCGATTTGGTGCGGATTGGGCGATTCGGTTCATCCGTTGGACAGTCCTAACGACAATTGTGTAATATGTGCAAAAAGTGTGAACACTTTACTTAAAGGAGGAGAATGAGCTTAAACCATTAGATCAAAGTAATCATTTATTGCAACAATTTGTCTTTTGTTAAGTATGAATGGGTTCTACACCATTGTGTTATGTACTATAGAAAATTAAGTTAAATAAGAAAATTAACTCCAATTCGGAAACACAAGCACATGTATATTTTCGTTGACTTACAACTTTCAACCCAATGAAGGCGAAGACTTTCAACCCGATGAAAGTGAAGATGAAGACTTTCAACCCGATGAAGGTGAAGATGAAACTATGACTTATATATAATCAAGATGCAACAAAATCAATACATTTGCTGCCACCAACATATTGCAATGAATCAAATAACCAAATATATAATTAATCAATTTTTCTCCTCAATCACTCAACCAACTAAACATTTAGCAATCTGAATATATTTTAAAAAATGACAGGGCCCACACCCACACACACACATACACACACACATATATATATATAGAGAGAGAGAGAGAGAGCGCTAAACGTATGTGTGTGAGAGAAAGCAGTTTTGGATTCAAAATTGGAATCCGTTTTGGAATTAACGTGTGAGGGAGAGAGAGACAACCCTAGATCATGGTAATCGTTTTTGACTGATAACTGTTAGGAAAGTAAGGAAAATTCAAAAATTAGGAATCAGAACAAGATTAAGAAACATTAATTTTAGTTTTTTCTTTCATCATTCTTCCAAATATTTACTCTTTCCACACTACAAGAAATTTGGGATCTCGCAACAATTTTTTTAGCAACGGTTCAAAAAACCGTCGGTATAGATGGTGTTTAGCAACGGTTTACAAAACGTTACTAGAAACAGGACTATAGCAACGGTTTTCATGCAACCGTTACTAGATTACAAGACATAGCAACGGTTTTTTATAACCGTTACTAAAAACCGGACTATAGCAACAGTTTTCCAATAACCGTTGCTAAAAACCTGACTATAGCAACGGTTTTCCAATAACCGTTGCTAAAAATTATTTTTTGAAAATTTGTTAAAAGCCATTTAAAAAAAAAATTTGTGTTAAAAAACAGTTTTTTTTTTTTAAATTGTTAAAAGCCGTTTAAAAAAAAACAATTTTTTATGTTAAAACACTTTAAAAAAAAGTTTTTTGTAAATACTGTTTTTTTAAAAGTTTCTGGAAAAAAAATAATTTAAAATTAATTTTCTGGAAAAATTGTTGAGAAAGAGAAAAAGTTTTTATGTAATGATGGATGTATTTGATTAAAAAAATGTGGAGACCATTAGATTTGATTATTGGCAAAAAAGTTGCTAGTTTTGATTATTCAAAAGCCAAAATTTGATTTGATTAAGAGGTTGCTAAGTTTGGTTATTACAATGTGAACACTTTTTTGATCAAATATTGCTAACTTTAACAACTTTTTGGTATGCACTCGTGCGCGCATACGCGAGGTCCTGGGTTCGATTCCCAGGAGAAGCAAAATTGTGTTGCCTTCCATGCGCCACGCGAGCGACACGCAGGCGCCACGCGAGCGACACGTGGCCGCCACGCAAGCGTCATGGCGACACGTGGAATCCACGTCAGCGGCCACGTGGCTGCCATGTCATATTTTACCCCAGATTTTTAAAAAAAAAAACTTGCCTTTAGCAACGGTTACAAGCGTTGCTAAAGGAACCGTTACTAACAAAAAATCTGTACCAACGCTCGTCAAAACCGTTGCTATACCCTACAGCAACGGATATATTGCAACGGTTTGACCAACCGTTGGTATAGCCTAAATGGGTCTCTACCAACGATTTTTCGGCTTTTTGGCAACGCTTTCGACCGTTGCTATAGAACGATTTTCTTGTAGTGCCAAGTATATTTTTAGTCTTACTACCCGTAAATCTCAGTTATAGAAAAAATACGTACAAATCCGATGGTCCAAAATATAGAAAATTCAAAAACCGTTGTTCCATATATTATACATATTACTTTATTTTTACCCAATACTAAAATACCACTTTACATATAATTATTGCCTTTTATTTTGCTTTCAGGTCAATTAATTTTTTTTCTCATTTCTTACCGGATCAGGCCTGGCAGGTAAACCCGTCCCTCGAACAGGACGGGAACACAACCAAACCCGTCCCGTTGCCATTCGTATTCATATGCTCTGCATACGGTTTACGTGTTTTCATCACTCCCCTCTCAGCATCGGATCACCACGCACTCTACCAAGTTGTAGCAGGTTTGATTCCAAAGGGATACCACTCTCATTGGTTGGGTCCTTTATTTTCCAAAGGAGTAAAAAACCCTTGGCCTTGGTTATATCGCATCAATCATGACTTTACGCTTCACCAACGCTCCATCAAAAGTAAAAGATTTTAGCGATGGGCCCACCTTCTTTCGCAATAATTTCCTTTGGTTGATTAGACATCCAATCGTGTGGCCCATACGGATGGTGATTATGAAAAATTATTATGTGCTTTTAGAGTACCGCCGAGTGGTGCTCCAGGGTTTTATCAACCGCACATGCGTGTTGAAAAAATGCCTTGGAGCACGACGTGGCTTTGCTATGAGAACATTGAATAATCACTCGAGGATTATTACTGATTTCATGTTTTATTTTTTTCTCGGTGTGATCTCTATGGGCACATTTGATTACCGGGTTATTTTTGAAAGGATAGAAGATGAAATTAATAATGGCGATAAAGGGGACATCGATCGGGTTCTTGGGATAATACTCCTAGATGAGATTATATTCACAAGGCGGTACGAGGACTAATTGTATTGTGTTTGATTCAGGTGGATAAACGATGGCATAAAGAGTGAATAATCATTTTTAACCACTCACGACGAGGGAAGAACAATTCCAATGGTTGGGATTAGCCAATACCACCCGTCAGATGGTATTGGATAGTCCACTAGATAAGGTATCAAGTGGCCAAATAATCCCTGTCTAGTCCAGTCTTGAAAATTGTCGTTGCCTCGTTGGAGTGTGTGTGAATGGTACTCCAATTTGCTCTAAATGCAGGGACGAAGCTACTGACATGGGTGGAGGTGCCATATGGTACCCCCGAGTTCTCTGCAAGCCCACTATGTATTGTGTATCAGAAATGATAATGGTGCATATATCTAATCTATACCAACACGTACAAACTTTTTATGGGTCCACTTTTAGTCCAAAAAAATAATCGGAATCGTTTATTTTGTTTAAAATACTTTATTTACGGTCCTTACCAAAAAAAAAAAACTTAATTCTGTATCAGTAAAGGCGTTTACAAAACATCCAACTTTGCAAGCCTGAATTCTGAAACAAAGTTGGATGTTTCGTAAACTCCCTAACCGTTACGGGATTGAGCTTATTTTTTGTAGGGATCATAAACAAAGTATTTTAAACAAAATGAGCGGTTCCGATCATTTTTTTTAAACAAAAGATTTGTACGCTCTGATACAGATTATATATCTCTACCAATAGCACCTCTGATTGTGTATCAGATAAAGGTGTTCCATTACAACTATCAGGCCCCTGCCATTACACCTTCTACCTAAATGTCATATTCCAATCGGGTCCAAAAAACAGGAAAAATGTCATATTCCAATAAAATGTGCAAAAGTAATGGTCCTGCTCCTACACTCTTTTCTCACCTACTTGTAGTGTATTGGATTTTCAACGTTCATCAGAACGTGTTGGCTTTGTTTCGTTTTCAAATTTAATTTTGTTTTCCAATCATTATCCTATATCTTTCTTCAATTATTATCCTATTTCTTCAATTATTAATTTCATTTTGGGAAAAAAACTGAAATGGTCCCTGTAGTTAAGTGTTTGTGTCAACTTGGTCCCTGTAGTTGTAATTGGCTCGATTTACACTCTGTACTTTCCATTTTGTTCCAACTTGGTTCAATTACTAACTGCTGTTAGTCTACCGTTAGTCCTTTTAACGGCAAAATCAAATGGCCCCTTTTTTTGGGGTTAAAACAGTAATTCTCTCATTCCCCTCTTGCCCTAATATACCTCTGAACCAAAATACAGCTCATTCTCCATTAATAAGGAGGCACCTGCGAAGAAATTTGGTTATAGTTTTCTGCAAAAAGTTGCCCTCCAATTCTTCCCGTTCGGCTAAATAAGCCAACTGGTTTATTTTTTTGTTCTTATTCAAATTTTTTTCGTATTTATTAGTTTTTCGTCAATTTTTTGGGAATTATTGCATCGTCATGACAATAGGGATCTAAAAAGTAAAAAATTACGATTAAAAACTAATTTTTTTGAATAAAGACAAAAATAAGCAAATAAGCCAATTTTTTTCGTCTTAATTAAAAAAAAATTGGATTTCGATAATAATTTTTTACTTTTTAAATTCCTCTCGTCATGACGATGCAATAATTCCCAAAAAATTGGCGAAAAACTAACAAATACGAAATTTTTTTGAATAAGGACAAAAAAATAAGCTAGTTGGCTTATTTAGCAGAACGGGCAGCATTTTCATGATCAGCCATGAGGCAACATAACCACTGGTATTGTCTACCTGTTCAACTTGTGGACAAATACAGAGATGCCTTATTTTTCTACATAGTACTGAAAATGCATATATAACCATGTCCAAAAGTCATAACATGATATAGATTCAAAAGTCACAACATGATAAAGAACCATGTCCAAAAGTCAGAATATTACATAAACTCAGTTCCAAATTTAACAAGTCATAACCTAATACATATGACATAATAAGGAGCCGTTCCAGTTTTGAAAAAAAGAACTTTTAGGAAAAAAAGGTAATTTCAAGTTTTAAAATCATGTGTTTACATAAATAATTTTCCTACCAATATGGATCTTATTTGATAGATCTCATTGAGATCTTTTAAACGGTGCAAAAAAAATTATTTTTCATTTTCATTATATTTGAGTCTGAAATTACCTCCGTTTGAAAAAAAAAGAACCTTTTTATAAAAGTGGAACACCCTCTAAACCACTCAACTAGGTTACAATAAACCTAACTTATCAGCCCAAGTGGTTACAAAAAATAGTGCCCTGGCATGTTTCCATTGTCTATTAGTCGAAAAACTCACCATATTCTGGCATGTTTCCGTCGAATCTACAGCAAGCCATATCTGGTTCCTCCATCTCTTGAAGTTAGCCAAGGTGTTGGATGTTCTTTTGCTTCCAAAATCGTCTGCTTCAAAATGAGAAGTCCAAATCCAACGGGAAACAAATTAGGGCGACAGAAGAATGAGAGAATTACTGTTTTAACCCCAAAAAGGGGCCCATTTGATTTTGCTATTAAAAGGACTAACGGCGGACTAACGGCAGTTAGCAATTGGAACAAAATGGAAAATACAAAGTGTAAATCGAGCCAATTACAACTACAGGGACTAAGTTGACACAAACACTTAACTATAAGGACCATTTCGATTTTTTTCCCTTTCATTTTTCTTTCTATTTCTTTTCACTCATTACTCTTCTCTCCAATCGTTACCCTATTTATCTCTCCACCCACTACCAAAACTAAAATACCCAAAGTTACCAAACGAACAAGGCCGTTGTTCTTATGGAGAAATTTTTGGGTACCGGGTGGGTACCACATGGTTGTGCCCACGTGGTCTCCGAGTAGCCCATTTGGGACGTTCAAAAGTGTGTTGGACGGTCCAGATTGAAACTCTCTCTCTTCTCACCCCACCACTCTCTCTCCTCTTTCTCTCTCCTTTTTCTCTTTCCAAATCTGAGTTGTTCAAAACCGAAATAAACGGTCCGAATACGCTGAAACGGACACAACGTAATACCCACCCGTTACCCAAAAATTTATTGGTTCTTACGTGCATCAGAGGTGCACACTGCACACGGCAATACAGACAGTACGTGATCACATGAGATTGTCATAACTTTCGAGGAATCAATATATCTAGTGCCCTGCGGATCAAAAAAACAAAAAACATATCTAGTGCCCTTATGGCACCACGTGCCACGATTTACCACCTCTCATGTTGTTGTTTGGACCAGTTTGGTAAAACGTCAACAATAAAAGGACGGGGAATTCGAGGAATACTAGGTACAAATAAAACTTATTTCGAAAGTAGAAAAGAACAATTAGTGGTTGAGATTCATTTTGATGCTTGTGATCCAATTATCAAAGTGAATCTCAACCATTAGTTGTTCTTTTCGGAATACTTTCAGGGTAAGTTTTCTTTGTCCCTACTATTAAACATTCCGCTATGTAAACCGATCGATGACATAGGATGCTACTTATCTCACTCAATAACTTTTCCCCTTTTTTGAGTTACACGGTCAGAGGTGTCCGGACCAGCTTACGCACCCATTCACTATCCAGACGAGTCCGGCTCCTCTCCAATCCTCCTAAAATTAGAGGATCCTCCAATTCTATTAATAATGCGACACGTGGAGACTATTACATCCAATGGTCAAGAATAAAAGACTCATCTTCATACGAAAAGCACCTAATCACTTTCCTCCTCTTCTTCCATCTACCAACACAATAAACGACCACTGCCAATCTCGCCCCTTTCTTCCCTCAGCCATCGCCATTAATGGTCACCGCCCTCCAACCCCTCTTTAATCCATAGCCACGTCTGTCCTGTTCCCTTAGCCCATCTAATTCTTCCCCCTCTACAGACCTAGACTAATATCAAAAAACCCAAACCCACCATTAGACCTATCAAATTTGCTATGAACATATCTTAAAATTCTGAGATACAGGTGGAGAGATTAATTGTCTTCTTCATCTCCTTCCCCTTCTCTGCCTCGTTTCCTCTCCAAAACCTAATTCATTCCTAATTCAACTCTAATTTGCTGCCTTGTTCTCTTTGCAATTCAAAAAGAATTTTCCAAAAAATTCCCCCTAGATTCCACCTAGATTCCCCCTATTTTCAACATTTCTCTCTCTATTTCTCTTCACTTATTACCCCTACTATTTTTCAAAAAACTTTTCAAATTCCAATCCAAACACAGCAAGTGATTGAGTTCACCGGCGGCAAAAGAATCCGACAACAAATATATATCCAGTTCGACGGGCCGATTTGGAAAGGAGAGAGGAGGAATGTAATTATGTATGCTCAATCCTTTGGCTTTTTAATGAGGTGGGTGTAACGTTAAATCCTAACCATTGGATCTAGATTGGAGGATCCTCCAATTTTAGGAGGATTGGAGAGGAGCTATACTCTATTCAGACAAATAATCCACACCGAGACTAGGAGATGCACCAAACATATTCTCCCTTCTGCTCTGATTCCAGGAAATTACCAAGTTTCAAACTCATAAGTTTTTTCCGAGAAATCTGCAATTGATCATTACTATTTTCAAGGGGAAATATAAAGTTATCAAGAAATTTTTGGGTACCGGATGGGTTCCACATACCCGTGCCCACGTGATGCCCGAGTAGTCCATCCAGGGCAAAAGAGTGTTGACGATCCAAATTGAAACCCTCTCTCTCCTCTCACCCCCCACTCTCTCTCTCTCATTTTTCTCTCCCCAAATCCGAACCATCCAAAATCGAAATGGACAGCCCGAATGCACTGAACAGGCACCACATGGTACCCACTCGACACTGAAAAATTTCTCAAAGTTATCACTCCAAAACAAATTCTTGAACATCATCTAAGAACAAATTATTGCGTTGTCTAAATACAAGGTTCTATCAATAAAATAATTTTTGAGTCTCCAAAATGGATATGTGTATTGTAATTTCTTGAAGAAGTTATACTCCGTAGTAAAATTGACAGAGTAAAAGTAAATTCGTACTTTTGAATTGCAGATGAGTCCTAGTCCATAGGGTGGAAGAAATCGAGGTTGGAGGAAACGATAGTTCACTGACTGAGGAATCTAAAACTAATTTACTGTCATACAGAATTTTGCAAAGGATTTTAATTTTCATGCTTCACTTTTTACTGATGGCGCTCCACTTTGTTCATGAAGTTACTAGTAATTTTATTTTAAAAGTGGAGCGCCATCAGTAAAAAATGTATTGCGAAAATCAGTTTCCTTTTGCAAATTTTGTATTTAATCGAATAAACAATTATCTACACATTTATGCATTTAATCGAATAATTAGTCATTAGTCATAAACAATATCAAACATGCCATAAACTTATTGGTTGAATTCACTCAATATACTTACGGGTTACTTTTTATATTAATTGGAAGAATAGATTGAGATACTGATTCAAAACTCATTTATCTCAGAAGTTTGTATTGATTGATATATATATATATATATATATTAGATCAACATGAAGTACAATATAAGTAATGTTCTCGATTAGGGCTGCCAAATGAACTAAACAGCTCGAACTAAGCTCAAGTTTTGGTTTGTTCAAACTTGTTTAAAAGAAAATATAAGTTAAGCTCAATCACATTTTTTTGTTTGTTTATGAATTTAAGTTAAGCTTGAGCATATGAATATTTGGTTCGATAAACTCGTGAACAGAATGATCATTCTATAAATATTACATGTATAGGAGTAGATTAATAAATATTCTAAAATATGATATCTAAGTCGGTCTTTCATATACTCCAGATTTTTTCAATAGTTTTACGGTACTAAACATCTTGATAGGAAACTTCCGTGAGATATGAAAATTTGAAACTAAGGACTTGTTCGGACAAAAAATCCCATCTGGCTTTCCCGCCAAAAGCTAAGGCTTATTGGCTTATTGCCAAAGAGCCATTTGCTGGAATCCCTTCTGACACACACAGCCTCTCCCGACCCCACCCCGGTGTTCCAAAAATACCCCCCCGCCCCACAAATTGTTGGGAAGGCCAGAGCAAAACAAATAGGCAGGGCATTTTGGTAATTTCACTCATCTGCAGTATGGCTTTTTGGGGTTGGCTTTTTTAGCCTAACCACTGTGGCTTTTTGGCTCATTTTTTGAGGGAAAGCCAGCTTAATTATTTGTCCGAACAACCTCTAAATGAGCTCAAACTTGAAAGCTCGAAGCTTCACAAGCTTTAGCTCAGGCTTCAAAGCTCGAGATTGTTTTACATATTCAAGAGCCAAGCCAAGTTTATCGTGAATACAAAACCTCAAATGTTAATAGTCCAGAAAAATTCTCAAACTCGAGCCAAAACTTGAACACATATAATCCGGACCATTGAAAACACTATTTCAGCTCTCGGGATTCCGTCAGAGAGGTCCACGTCCCTCGTAAAAGTCCAACTCACACATTTGGCTTGGGGTGACCGACTACTCCTAGTCCTTGTTAGTAAGTACAGTGCTGGCCCCTGCATTACAGAATTTCCTAGTTTCTCGACTAGTCCACGTCCTTCTAATAGGGAAAATTCACCCTGTTTTACCATTTGAATTTGACACAAAGTGGCCCACCATAAAAGATATTCTCTCTTCGATGGTCCAGCACTTTCGTCGCTCTCCATTTTCATTATCATTATCATTATTATTAACGTTGACGGGAGAAAGCCTTTGTTATTAAGGAGTAAATTTCCTCCTCTCCTTTGGTCTCCCTCGGAAATCATCATCCCTTCTTCCAACAAGCATCACATGGTAATGCCACGCCCGTGACATGACGTCGCTCTCCCAGATCCAACCCTTACGTCACCCGTTCGATTTTTAATCCGACGGTCGATCAAGATCATCGCAGTACCACCCGAGAGAAAAATTATTCCAATGATTTTACAAAAATGACCCGGTCCGGGAATCCCAAACGGCCAAGACCAGGAAACCCTCGTCGGGAAACACAAATGAACGGTTTAGATTTAAAAAAAAAAACTCTTCCGGCTGGGAAAAGTCCTGGACCTTTGATTTGTTTTCCTGGAGGGTTTCCTGCTTCGGGATTCCTTGACTGTACTACTCCTGATGAGTTTAGGGCGTCGCCACGTGAATTCGCTTGCGACACTTTTCCTTATACATTGGCGGGATGTTTGTATGTCAGTCAACGGTTCAGAGGCTATCTATAGCTCTAAACTCCAAACTTTGCTCTCCATGAAGACTCGAACCTTGGTCACTGCTGAGAAAAGAAGTAAACATTCCACGTGTGCTAGCGTGAAAGTTCCTCATACTTTTTTTTCCCACTACACACATGATGTGATTTATGAGAAGCCAAAGAAAACGAACCCTTCTATGGGAACGACGGTTTGTGCACCGATGGTGCACACTGCACAGACAGACGTGCGGGCCCACATCGTATTCCACAAGAATAATTCGAGCGGGTCAATAATTTTAAAATTATTTTCCAAATGACCCAAACGAACAATCATCTCATTAGCTATGTGTAGATTCTTGATCCCGATCGATCTTCCAATTAGTTTTCCTGTAATATGAATAAAATATTAATAGATTTGATCAAACACCTACAACCATCCGTCCGATTAAGTTGATTTTCCACGGAATCACTTGAAAAAAGAATTTTAAAATTATTGAATGATTTAGATAATTCACATGCGACGTGCAGTGGACCCTGCGTGCTAGCTAGTTAGTGCACCGTTGGTGCACACACATGGTGCCTTCAGCATTTTCGCAAGAAAAATGCTAGTACTACATAAATCCCAAGCAGTAGGTGGTGTGGAACGCGCTCCTCAACCATGTATTGATGCCATTAACATGTGGTGGAGAAGAGAGGTGGTTGAGGAGCGGTGCCTTAAGATATACACCGCTTAGGCACTTAGTAATTACGCCAGAGGGAGGAGCAGTGTCGTCAACCATAAAACAAGAAGATTTTATTATATAAGACCAAAGTCATTTAAAGAGAGAAAGAAAAAGAGAGAACTAGAGAGAGAGAGAGAGAGAGAGAGAGAGACTTGAGAATCGAATATTAGCTAGTGTGTGCGCTCCTGTGTGCTTTTGGTCGACAAGCTAGAGAGGGGATGGAAGGGGAGAAGAAGAGGAAGAGGGCGGCGGACGGGGAAGCGGGCGGCGGCGGGGGCAGCAGGAGGAGGAAGGAGAGAGAGGCGAAGGCGGAGGCCGCGGCGGCGGAACCGATGCCGACAGATGAAGAGGTGGACGAGTTCTTTGCCATCTTGCGGAGAATGCACGCGGCAGCCAAGTACTTCGAAAAGGGTCGCGGTAACGCCGCCGGGCGTAAGCTGACGGGGAGGTGGGCGACGGCGTTGGAGGCCGAAGTCTTGGCCGGTGTTAACGGCGCCGTTAAGGCTGCGGAGGAGAGCGCTTTCGGCGCACGGAAGAACCGCGCCGCTTTGGACCTTAACTCCGTTCCAGAAGCCGAGAGCAACAGTTTGTGATTAGGATCAAGCGAAGTTTTTCTTCTTCTGTCCTTGTCAGGCTTGTCTAATTTTCTTTGCTTTTGACGATGGCTTTTTACTTTATGCTGATGCATTCTGTATTTCTTTTTCTAAGCCGTTTATATGGTAGTAATTCCGAGGCAACATCTTCTTTACCGAAAATTCCTCTATAACGAGGGGTTTTTTGGCCGTTAAATTTAAAACACAAAATTTCTTGGCACAATATGGATTTTCAAGACAGATGAGATTAGACTAGATAATTCCTTTGTTTTTCAGTTCCTTCGTTTTTCAGCGGAAGAAGAATATTGCTGATAAATGAGCAATGTACTTTCCTTTTTGTGCTGTATAAATTGCACTCAATACTGTGAGAATAATGATGACATTATGTCCTGTACAGACATTCCACACGAGTATTCTCTTTCTCTACATGTAAGGAATTTTTTTGGGTTTATATAAATTAATCAGTGTCGAATCCTACTGAGCCTTTTTTTGGGACAAGGATTATACCTTAGTAATCGCGAATATGTGTACCTGACAATAGAAAAGAAAGACTATTATATAAATATTTATTGACTTTTAGAAAAATTTAAAAACGGGGCAGTTCAAGAGACACAAAAAAAAAACACCTAAAAAAACACCCCAAATCTCAATCTCATAGTTTCCGATCAAATTTTTATGATCCGAGCAGCTCAATGTGTGCAGAACGTGATTTTAAGGGTACCCGCGAGAAATCGGCAAAAAGAATTACCGGAAAGTGCTTGTTTTGAGCAGTTTTAAATTGAACCGTTCATTAAATCTAATCTAAAAACTGCTTAGATCAAGCCATTTCCGGTCTTTTTTTTTGCTAATTTCTTTTTAGTACCCTTAAAATCACATTTTGATTATATTGAGCGGCTCGGATCATCAAAATTTGATCGGGAACTATGGGGTGTTTTTTTACGTGTTTTTTTGGGTGTCTCTTGAACCGTCCCGATTTTTTTTTTTATGTCTTTTAGTGGATGAATTTACGAAACAGTCCCAACAGACATACACTAAAAGAGACTGTTTTTTGTTTTTTTTGTCAAACATACACTAAAAGAGATTGTTTTTTGTTTTTTTTTCTGTCTTTGAGGGACTGTTACGTAAATTCTTCCACAAAAAGTCAAAAAGGAGTACTTGGATCAATTAGGAGAGTGTAGAAATCAATTTATTAAAAATTATTTTTGTGTCAATCGATGAAAGAGTACATTTACATATAGTCTGAAAATTACAATAATAGACACTATAAAATAATTATATGAGTCTACAACAACAAATAATGCTCAACAACTAAACGTCCAATTCAAGAATTAGCCCATTGCGAGGAAAGAGTATAGTAGACAAGAAAGAGAGCTTCTACAAAGAGAAAGAAGATCAATTAGCCCATTGCGAGGAAAGAGTAGACAAGAAAGAGAGCTTCTACAAAGAGAAAGAAGATCAATACAGGAAGGAGAAATTTGGACTCGAGGATTCTGCAGTGAGCAAGTCACTACAAGGGTGTAGTGAACATCCGGACCGTCCGTTTCTCCAATCGATGGTTCAGATTCGTTGTTAACTTTTACCGGCAAGAGTTAACAAACATATCTAAACTATTGATTGTCGAGATGAACGGATTAGATTGCGCACTACAGGGCACTACAGAGTTACTTACTATAAGGTCCCTGAAGTGCCCCCCCACCCCAAAAAAAATATATATATATATATAAATAAATAAATAAATAAAATAATAATAATACAAATAGGAGGGGATAGCCAACAAAAGAGCTTTGCCAATGAGCTCCTAGCTCAGTTGGCATCACCTATCGCCTTCCTTAGTGGAGGCCTGAGTTCGAGTCCCAAGAGGGGCAGTTTGTTGGGGTTCAGGGCTATGGACAGTCTCCGGACCTCCTGCGGACTAATCTACTAACTCCCCGCTAACCCCCACAGATATATACAATATTGGGAAGAAAAAAAACTAAAACAAAGAGAGCTTCAATTTTTGCATTTGGGAGTTATGCAAGTTGGGGTTATAATTAGAGAACAAAGAAAATGGATGGGCAAGTGTAAAGAATTATTTGGAAATGGCATGGTAAATTAATGCTTCTCTCTGCTCTGTCGGTGTCTGAAAGGTAACGTTTAGCTACTGATTCATTTTGAATCTCAAAGCAGAGATGTGGATTTTCGCAGAAAATTCTCAGCTTAAATTCATGTATTTCCATTTGGGAGGCTTCCATGAATACAGGTCATTAGGTGGAAAGGACCCAAGCAGCCAAGGTTAATTTAGTAATGTTGTTGTCTCATGTTTTTTAATTGTCCAATTAAATTTGTGAAAGATCGATTCTGGAAAAATATGAATAAAAGTACACTATTGTTAAAGGCTATTGATTTTGCTATTCCTTTTTTTGTTAACGGCAAAATTATTTTTCTTGTTTAATCCAATTAAAGGCAAAATTTTTAAAAAAAACCCATGTAAAATTAAATTATTATTTTACTCGATTAGACGCATGAGTTTAAAAGAAGATAAATAATATGAGAGAGAGAGAGAGTGAGCACAATTGTACTTACCCTTGCTTTATATATATGGTTTGACTCACAACCACATAATTTCATCATGTTTACAACAAATAAATTGATTACAAATAGTACTAACCATGGAACTATATAAAAGTGTCTTAGGATCTTTTCCAGTCCTCTAGAAATTGGACGGTCATGTAAATCCTTTTGTGAGCGTGTTTCTTCACCACCACGAGGTCCACGACTACACTACTGCTCGCTATTGTCATCAATTGTACCTCTCTCCACCACCGTCGTCTCCATACCACCACCATCGCCATCCTTCCACCCCACCACCTCTGTTACAACCACCACCACACCACCTTTCGCTATAACCATCACTACCACGCTACCAACTACTGCCGCCACCACCATGACCGTTACCACTTCTCTCCACCACCACCACCACCACGACTACAAACACATGACATCCATCTAAAATAAAATTATCTAAAAGCAAACGGTCACAAAACAATTTAAGGTAAATTCATCTAGTTTTATAGTATCAAAACAAATCTATTAATTCAGCTTTTGATATTTTTACTAGGATAATGCTAGGATATTCCCCTCTTGTCTGGGCGTTACTATATCCCCTATATAACATAACCACTCGAAAATATAACATTAAACCAGTTGAAGGCATAACTGGAGGAAACCTTTAAAGGGAGATAGATACCTTAATTAGGTGTTCCCTTTTTACTAAACAAATTTTCAGTTTAGAAAATCCGGCACTTTACTTTTTCGACTTTCGGTTTTGTTTTTCAATTTTATCAAACTAGAGAGGGGGGCTGAACCGTCATCAAATAAAGTGTCCGTAAATGATTGGGGATTGGTGCTGTGCAGTGGTGGATCGTGCATCCAACGGTTCGTATCTCATCTCAAAAATAAACGGTTTTCGATCGTTGATTGTCGAGATGAGATCTGAGTCGTCAGATGCACGATTCGATGGCTTGAAAGTGCGCAACACGGTGCTGCGCACACCACCAACCCGAAGTCCGTCCGTAACTCACTCCACCAATTGAGCTGCGAGGGTAACTTCGAGTAGACTTGTTTTTAAAGTACTAGTTGTCAAGTCACCTTTGTTTGTTTTATTTTGAAGTGAAAAACGTGGCCCACCATAAAGAAAAGATATATTCCCGCGTACGATGGTGCAGCCAGCACTGTATTATTCCCCCGCGTTTTACAGTAGTATTATTCTTTATCATTTCACGGAGACCCCGCTGTCCGCTTCAGCCTTTTGGTCCACCTCCCATCGAATCGTCCCACAAAAGTTGACATGATCATGATGACGTCCGCTTACCTGCTACTGCTTACGTCAGCCGTGCTTTGATCCAACGGCTGATGACCTGTGTGTCTGTTATTATTAGTTATACCGACTCCAACCAATCTCTACAATCCGAGACCGGATCTTCTGTCCGACTCCCCCTGTCCAACCCACTTGTTCCATCCCTCTCGACCGTTGATCTCGCAAATCAACGGTTGAGATGGGCCGAACACTTTTTCTCAAAACGACGTCGTTTTGGAACAAAACATGCTCGGCCGTTGATTTGCGAGATCAACGGCCGAGAGGGGTGGGACATACGGGTCGGACAGGGAGAGTCGGACAGGGGATCTCAAATCCTCCGAGTCTCTGTATCGAGAGAAATTTCGTAACGTCATTTAAAGAGAGACTTGAGATCGAATTGGGTAGTTTTGTGAGGTGCTTTTGGTGGTGGATGATGAGAGGGCGGATGGAGGGAGAGAAGAAGAGAAAGAGGGCAGAGGACGACGAAGTGGGCGGCGGGAGGAGGAAGGAGATGAGAGAGGTGGAGGGGGAGGGGGAGGGGCAGGTGATGCCGACGGATGAAGAGGTGGACGAGTTCTTTGCCATCTTACGGAGGATGCAGGTGGCGGTTAAGTACTTCAAAAAGGGTGGTGGTAACGCGGCCGCCGGCCGTAAGTGGACGGGGAGGTGGGCAACCGAGTTAGAGGCCGAAGTTTTAGCCGGAGTTAACGGTGGTAAGGCTGCAGAGGAGAGATCAGCTTGCGGGGTGCAGCAGAAGAAGAACGGCGCTTTGGACCTTAACGCCGTTCCGGAGGCCGAAAGCTAATTATCAATCCAAGTTTTTTTTGTTATTTAATTTCTTTTTTGCACTTATCCTGAAGCGTTCTCATATTTCTGTATTTTTAGCCGTATGTATGGGTTTCCACTTCCTTTGTTTTGTTTGTCGGGGCAAATTTTTTGCTGATAAATGAGTAAAGATTAAATTATTTACACCGTCGTGTAAATATTTGTTCTTTCTAACTCAATTACATTGCGTCTATGCAACGTTGTGGTCCCTTTGGTTGGTGGGAAACGACAATATCTTCAACAATTCAACAAAACAAGCTTGGTAGGAGTTCGACATCAAGGTCTACACCGTTGAGGAGTTCAAGATTTTCTTATACGGTATCCAAAAATTGAGATTGTAACCTAGTTTTCAGAAGTGCCTCCAACTGTCGATTGGATGTGGTTGTAAATTTGGGATCAGCCAAGCTCTGTCTTTGGTTGTTTTTTCTCGATGTACCCATTTCGAGTTTTATAAAATGTTTCGTTTTCCGAGCAAATAAAAAATCAATTACATATATTGCATCATGCCGCTATGTTCTATTAATTAGGACCACTGTTTTGACGATGTGAAACAATGTAATTAATTTAGAGGTAACAAATATTTACACTGCTGGTGTATATAATTTATTCTCGAAAATGAGTACTAACATTTTTCTCTTGTTTTTAACTCAAACCAAAACCGAAACTTCTGCACACGGTCCCCAATAAATTTTCTTCATCTATCTCTCCCCACTTATTACACTTTAAAACCTCCCTCAAAACCCAAACCGAACATGATTTTCGGAAAATTGAAAACCGAACCGTAAGAGTACTAAAACCGACCGAAATGGCTAAAAATGTAGCGGTTCGATCGGTAGGTTCAGTTTTTTGGTTAAAAATTTCATCCCTAAACAAAATAAAAAGATAAAACAATATTAAGTATCATCAAATTGGCCGGACAAGGATCCACAAAAATTCATACGTGAGCTTGGAGTACTCGAATTCTTTAGAGCATCTTTATTGGATATTTCAAGAGTTAGTATCAAAGTTTTACTTTGCATATTATATACACTTCAAAATTTCAAGAGGGAGTTTCTGCAGTTCACTCTAAAAGATTATTGAAGCCACAATATTTTATTAATTTTAATATGTTTATGGTTTTATTGAATTAAATGTAAAATGATTCGTCTTTTACATTACAATTTTTTTACCACTCTTCTTAATTGCTTAATTACTTTAATTCTATTTTTCTTTAAGAAAAACATTGTCTATATAACCGTATGGTATGTGATAACTTTCTATTTTATATCTTGAACTTAAATACTTATGAGTACTGCTATAGGGACCGACGGTCCCATACCGAAATTGCACCGACGGCCGCGCCGGGCCGTCTTCGGCCACCAGACGGCCGATCCGAGCCATCTAAAAATCCCAAGCACACGACACACATCGGATGCTGTTGATTCCCGCGTGGGCCCTCTCGATTTTTTTTTTTTAATTTTTTGGATGGCTCGGATCGGTTGTCCGGTGGCCAGAGACGGCCCGGCGCGGCCGTCCGTGCAATTTGGGTATGATATTGGTTGGTACCAATATCATTTTCGAATACTTATTACACATTTCTCTGCCTTGGAAAAGTTGTCGCCTAGTTTTTTTTTTTTTGCTGCACCACTTGATAAAACAATTATTTGTGTAGGTAATTAGGTGATTGGCTGAGAAATTGGGATCATTCAACTTTTGTAAAAATTTGTAAAATTCAAGTTCAAGTTATTGAAAAAAAAACAAAACAAAACAAAGAAAGAAAGAAAGATAAGAGATGAGATGAGATGAGAGTTTTTTTTTTAATCATGAAACATGTGCAAAATGAGTTTATATAGTTGGGTATATATAAGAACATAACAATATTTTGGTATTTTTGAAAAGAGAGAAGAAATTTGAAGGGTGATTTCAAATTAGTTAGCGTTTAAAGAACATAACCCCAAGGGGTAGTGCAGTTGGTTGATCAGTCAGGACGGAAGGGCTTATCATCCCGAGGTTCCGGATTCGACTCTCTTGCACTGCCAAAAAGCCTTTGGGGCCACCCCATGTGTACAAACTCTTTGAATTGGGAAAATTTCAAAATACCCCCCAATCTTTACACCAAAATTTAATTAGACTCCCAACCTTTTAAAAACTTCAATTTTACTCCTAACGTTATCTTCCGTTAATCAAAATGTCCCCTTCCGTCCGAATGACTAACAGATTTCGTTAAAAGCTCCGTTAAATAGCGTCCCAATCGAATTTCGATGATACGAGCCGTTCAATATGTTCAAAACGTGATTTTAAGGGTACTTGAGGGAAGTCAACAAAAAAAAAATCGAGAAGGGCTTCATCTGAACAGTTTTTTTATTAAACTATTCAATAAAAAATTGTTCAGATGAAGCCATTTCCGATCATTTTTTTGTTGATTTCTCGCGGGTACCCTTAAAATCAAGTTTTGAACACATTGAACAGCTCAGATCATCAAAATTCGATTGGAAAAGAGGAGGTGCAGATCGATCCGGATTTTGTTCAAGTCCGGACATCCGGATTTTGCTTCGGTCTGCACCTCCCCTTTTCGATCGAATTTCCATGATTCGAGCCGCTCAATGTGTTCAAAAAATGATTTTAAGGATACCCGCGAGAAATTAACAAAAAAAATGATCGGAAAGGGATTCATCTGAACAGTTTTTTATTGAATAGTTTAATAAAAAACTATTCAGATGAAGCCCTTCCTGGTCATTTTTTTTGCTGATTTCTTGCGGGTACCCTTAAAATCACGTTTTGAACACATTGAGCGGCTCGGATCATCAAAATTCTATCGGGACGATATTTAACGGAGACTTTAACGTTGGGAGTAAAATTGAAATTTTTAAAAGGTTGGGAGTCTAATTAATTTTGGTGTAAAGGTTGGGGGGTATTTTGAATTTTTCCCCTTTGAATTAGCAAAGGTTGGTGGAGGGTTGGAGATTTTAGTCCAAAGTGGTCGGTTCGATCGGTCTGTCGGCCGATTCGGTTATTCGGTAAAAAATTTCATCCCTAGATCGCCCTCTTTTGACATTGAATTGACAAAACAAGGCCGACAAAAAAAGATAATCCTGTGTGATGGTGCAGCACCATAGTGTATTGTCGTGTTCCATTATTTATGCGTTTCAACATTACATATGCCAGGATCATGACGTCGGTCTACGTTACTAATAATGTTAGGAGAAACAACACTTTATCACAACACCAATAACACTGGCCTGCGTTGCGAGTATGATTGGTGGTTGCAAATAGCTTCAAAAGCGGTTGTTCTCTCATTATCAATTATTCAAGGCTTGTTCGTTTTGGGTTTTGAAGGAGGTTTGAGTGGAGAGAGATAGATAGAGAAAATGTGTTGGAGACCGTACGCATAAATTTTAAAGCCCCCAAACAGGGCCAGCTCATAAATTTTGGAGGCCGGAAGCAAAACTCTAGAATGAAGCCTCCCTATATTTTCGGAATTTTTCATACAAAAGTGGTCTACAAAGAGTCTCATAAAAAAATCATTACAAAAGATTTACCGTTACAAAATAGAAACATACTCTTATAATTATCCAAAAAAAAATTGCAACTATTACAATACCTCAAAATCCATCATTTGAAAAGTCTTCTCGCACTTTTTGCTGCTAACGTTACCCCGTTCTCTTGAACTTAATTTAAAGCTAGGAATTTTGTCCT
Source organism: Rhododendron griersonianum (assembly GCA_018127125.1). Classification (NCBI taxonomy): domain Eukaryota; kingdom Viridiplantae; phylum Streptophyta; class Magnoliopsida; order Ericales; family Ericaceae; genus Rhododendron; species Rhododendron griersonianum. Next base: position 25,168,257 of record CM030799.1, read on the forward strand.
TATTCGAATTTTTTTTGTATTTGTTAGTTTTGCACCAAATTTTTGTGGGTTATTGATTTGTCTCGACGAGAGGAATCGAAAAAGTAATTTTTTTTTTTACTTTTACCCAAGTATTTTGAGAAATACCCACTTTTTAGTCAAAAAATGACATTTTTGCCAACAAACGAAGAGGTGTACGAGTTCTTTGCTATCTTACGGAGGATGCAAGTGGCAGTCAAACACTTCAAAAAGGTGGTAGTAGCGCGGCTAGCGCCGCCGGTCATAAGTTGACGAAGAGGTGTGATCGTGTTGTTACTGTACAAAAAATAATTGGTAAAAAAACAATTACTACTACTCAAATGAATAGTGATAAGTATTCTGAGTAGGATTTTGATTTTGGCACTCCAAAAATTGATGGAGGGGCTCCAAAACTGAACTGTGTTGATACATAAAACGACGTCGTTTTGGAGCCCCTCCATCAATTTTTGGAGTGCTAAAATCAATTTCCTTCTGAGTATTGATTCACATGGATTAATTATAAAGTTGAGTTATAGTAATTTCAATTAGTTTCTATATTAATCCAAGAAACAGATTAATTGATTATTGTTGGTTTCTTAGGATTATTGAAAAGTAATTAAGGCGATTAAAATGTAGAAAAAAAAGTTGATGGGAAAAAGATCTAGGATTTCAAACATACTCTTCCTGCTCGTAACCCTAAATATGTTTCGATTATAGGTCAACTATTCAAATCAATCTGGATATCGCAGGATGGCAAGCCCTGGCGATATCTCCTGAGGATTATTTGTGAATCACTAATCAGTATGGACTATCTCCGCCTAGCACGAATTGTCTCAAATCAAGCACAAACTGTCTCATTGGCACGACGCCTTTTACGTAGTATAATCCATCCAACCAGTTATCACAAAACAATTAACAACCGCTATACAAATGTACATAAAACCTAGGAATTCATGCACAAGATTTGATGGAAAGAATTAATAATGTAAACAAATCCTCAAAAGTCATATATACAACCAAAATTCGAATAATAGAAACCTAAATCAAAGCATATATAATGTTACTCAAAGTGCGAGCTTCATCTACACCCTAAAAGAGAGTTTAGCCGACTATCGAAAGAAGTGAATCGGATGATGTTGGATTAATCTCCATACTCAAAAGAACGATTTTCTTCTGGTCTTTTTCCGCCACTGTCACGATGCCCACGGCCAGAACTCAATTCCCTGTTCAAGTCCTCCTGATGTCGGTAGGCATCATTCTGCATATAGGGTTTTACGGCATGAGTTACATAAAGGCCCTTTGGACGTTGTTTGATTTTTGCGCTCCACTTTTGTCCGCAATCGCTTCACTTTGTACATAGACATGTTAAAAGTGGAGCGTCTGCGTACAAAAGTGGAGCGCCAAAATCAGCATCCGCAAGTATAATAAATTTGAAGAGAGGACACAACAGTACTTAAAATGTCCTCGTAAATTTAGTGATTAAAATGCGCCAAGTATAATTCTAATTTCTAGGTATTAAATAGTTTAATTTCTTATGGTGTCGTAGATTTATATATTTGTTTGATGTGTTATCTTGCTAAAGAACACTAGAAGTAGGATGAGACTCTTTTGAATTTTTGGGTCTTTCTCATCATCTTATACGAATTTTTTTCAACTTTGGTCTGTATTTTTAAATTTTTTTGATTCCTCCTCGTCAAGACGAAAAATACCGTGTAAAAAATGGATCCAAAACTTGTAAAGATTAAAAGAAAGCAACAAATTAAAAAGACTGTGCCAAAAAGCTCATGAAAAGTTAAGCCAAACTCACTCCATTATTTTTGAATTAATCCGTTTACTGGACTCTTTGAAGTCTTATATATACATATATTTTTCATCTGCTTTTTAAGTCTTCTTTTAAAAGGGCTTCTAAGTCTTATTATACACATATATATTTTTATCTTCTTTATAATTAGGTCTTATGATATGACAACGTCGAGTGGTCTTTGGGAGTTCATGGGTGGCCCAATAAACAGAGGGCCGGCCTTGCTGACTCCATAATCGTGGGAAGAGAGAGGGAAATAATTTGTTTTTTTTTTAATTTACCCAAAAAATAATAATTTGTTTTTCCATTTTTTATGTTCCTATAAGACATGAGATCATAAGAAATAGTAGTATATAGTATCCTTTGTTTCATAGTTGGAATTTAAAAAGTTGGGAATCCACGGTTCATATACGAAGGTGTGTTCCACCAACTAAAATAAGTACTTATTTAATATTTTTCAAGCAAGTACTTATTTTTTGAATTAAATGTAATGTATTGTGAGAAAATGGTCTGTCTCGTAAAACGAGAAATAAGTACTTAAAAAATAAAAATCTTAGCGGAACGGGGCCGAACTCTTTCATCTTTTTCAATTGTGCAAAGAAAAACATATTCTACTCTAATCTAGGGAATTGAAGACGGGTCGGTAGGGTATGAAATTACCACCACCATTAATTGGGCTACCACTTCTCTTTCGCACACCTCTTTCAATGGAATGTCAAGAGTTTTCCTTTAGAAACAAAGAAAGCTAGACGTAGCTAGCGCGCTCTTAAGTATATATTAGCTTGAAAGCAAGGGAAGAGCTACTCTTGCCACACCTAAAAAAATCACTTGGATTATAGTAATAAATAATCTAAAACTTGTAAACATTAAAAGAAAGCAACAAATTAAAAAGACTGTGCCAGAAAGCTCATGAAAAGTGAGGCCAAACTCACTCCATTCTTTTTGAATTAATCCGTTTACTGACTCTTTTAAGTCTTACTTTTAAGTCTTATTATATACATATATTTTTCACCTGCTTTTTAAGTCTTTTTTAAAAGGACTTCTAAGTCTTATTATACACATATACATTTTTATCTTCTTTTTAATTAGGTATTATGATATGACAACGTCGAGTGGTCTTTGGGAGTTCATGGGCGGCCCAATAAACAGAGGCAGAGGGCCGGCCTTGCTGACTCCATAATCGTGGGAAGAGAGAGGGAAATAATTTGTTTTTTGCATTTTTTATGTTCCTATAAGACATGAGATCATAAGAAATAGTATATAGTATCCTTTGCTTCATAGTTGGAATTTAAAAAGTTGGGAATCCACGGTTCATAGATGAAGGTGTGTTCCACCAACTAAAATAAGTACTTATTTGATGTTTTTCAAGCAAGTACTTATTTTTTGAATTAAATGTAATGTATTGTAAGAGAATGACCTGTCTCGTAAAACGAAAAATAAGTACTTAAAAAAATAAAAATCTTAGCGGAACGGGGCCGAACTCATCTTTTTCAATTGTGCCAAGAAAAACATATTCTACTCTAATCTAGGGAATTGGAGATGGGTCGATAGGGTATGAAATTACCACCACCATTAATTGGGCTACCACTTCTCTTGCGCGCACCTCTTTCAATGGAATGTTAAGAGTTTTCCTTTAGAAACAAAGAAAGCTAGACGTAGCTAGCGCGCTATTAAGTATATATTAGCTTGAAAGCAAGGGAAGAGCTACTTTGGCCCCACCCAAAAAAAATCACTTGGATTATAAATAATCTAAATTAGCTATGCAATCTCTCCTTTCTAGTATAATTTTACCAGTCTACCTTTTATGTTATGACCTTTCCGTTAACAGAGTTAGCAATTTACTAGTCATGGATAGAAGGGGTGTCATTCTTCAGTTTTAAAGTTTAGAGGGTGTGAGTGATACAAGCCTATATATGAGGAGGAGTATGTATAATTTATCCTTTTCACTTTTTTTTTTTTGGGATCAAATCCTTTTCACTTTGAGCACACTAAATTGTAGGATACAGTTGCACAATGACACTGTGTGGCATTAAATGATATTATAGCGATAATATCTTGAATTATAGTAATTCTTTAGTTTATCAAAGCCAATATTCGATAATTAATGACTGCATTGATTTGAAAAGAAATCATCCTACAAAATAATATACGTACTCTCTCCGTCCTAAAATTACACTCCTAGCTAGGTCGCCACAAAAAGATGTGTAATCTTTTTACTTTTGGGCATAATTTTTGAATTTCATATATAGCACTAATTTTAATATATATATCTCAATAAGTTCTTTAAATTGTTGTGAAGAAATTCAAAAAGTTATCTATGAAAGTTTTTTTTTTTTTTTATAATCCAAACATTATATGCCTTTTCGATATTGAACTATAATTTTGGGACGGAGGGAGTATGTCTTAGTTCAACCTTCCTTCGATTCCTAGCTTCGCTCCTGCATGTAAGTTCAATCGGCGAATGAACAAAAAAACAAAGACTTGCCCTTTTTTGTTAAGCAAAAAAGGCCTTTACAAACAAGAAAGGTATGCTTTGCTGCAGTATATGCATAAACAATGTAAAGAAGACAAGAATTTTCTCTCGTCGATCTCTCCATACTCTTTAAGAATCAGATTCTACACCAAAAAACAAACATATTTACAAAGGATTCGAAACATGAAACCAGCTTGCAATCTTCCATGCCTATATCTATACTTTTAAGAATCGATCCCATCATTGCGTTTCGTTATATATTCCGATCCCTTTATCATCATAGGACCGACTACCGACACCGTTGGGTAAAACAAATCATGCATAGGATATATATATAGGTCGACCAACAATGACAGACAAGGTAATTTAGTTTCATAGCTAGTGCAAAGCTAGCTAGGCATCATGAATTCTAGTCTCTATACTCCAAGGAAATGGAGTTATGAATCTGAAGTTCCTTATGTTAACACGCAGTTCTGTTGCATGGTGATGAGAATCAACATGGACTGCAATGGCTGTTTCAGGAAAGTAAGAAGAGCCCTTCTTAGCATGCATGGTAAAGAAGCTCTCTCTCTCTCTCTCTCTCTCCAAGTCCTTAGTTTTGGATAGATTTTTTTTTTTTGAAAGTCGTTAACGTAAGAATAGTTAGATTGACACATTGAAAAACGAGTTGAAGTAGTCCTGACATTTTTCCTGGCTCCTGACAAGTGTACACCTGATGTCGTTGGGTCAAAAGGCCTCTCGACAAGTTTTGGATAGATTATACCGCGGTCCTAATTGCATTCATCGGTTTATCAATTTTTTAACCTTGAACTTCGGGCTGGCTCCCACATCGGGAGTTTGGGTTTGTGTGTGTGTTTAAAGGGTTCACTCTACCTCTCCCTAGCTAGTCAGCAATTGCCTAAGTGAGTTTGGTAGGTGAAATTACCCTCTTGCCCTCTCTCAAAAAAAAAAAAACTTCGGGTTTCATGCCAATATTGCCGGCAATATTTCAAACAGAGAGAAGACACTTTCCAAACTAAAGAAATTAACAGAAGGTGAAAAAGAGCTGGTTTTTTTTTTTCTTTTTTCCTTGCATTAATTCAAGTTATTCTGGAAATTTTGAAATGCGCAGAAAAATCAGTCGCAAGAGTCAGCATGTATTGAAATTAAACATTAATTGATCCCATATGGTAGTGGTGGAAAACAAGTAAAAGCATATATGGGGCCTCACACAGCCCACATGCATTGACATAATTGTGTTTGTTGAGTAACTTTTTATTTTCTCCCACCATCGATCGTTGATGTCCCACGCATTCACCACTATTGTTTTGCACAACATATGCATTCAGAGTTTTTTTTTTCTTTTCAAAGTACAGTTTTTTTAAAACAGAGAGGGAGAAGAAGCGTCTTCTGTGCTATTGCAAAAGACGCTAGTCTGAAGCAATATCAGAGCCATCTGAGATGGCGCTGCTTGCGTGGACATTGTTGCCACACAGCTAGCTAATACGAAGCGCTAATTATATAAGTGGCGCTACTCGATCGGGTAGCATCCTTTCAAACGACGCTAGAGAGTAGTTTTAAAAATCATATGAAAAGTAGAGTACTTCGGCCAATTGTTCTAAAAAAAACGTAGTACTTTGAAAAAAAAAACTCACACATTCGCCGCTTGACTCCCACACAAGGTAGCATTTAATTTAATTAGTGTTTTCGTTATAAATGCCGTTGCTTCTTCTTTCGTTTTTTTTTTTCCATGACTTGCGCGCGCGCGTTCATATGAACTACTGTAGTCGATACACATCTTGTTGATGGATATAAAATTCACACTCAAACACACATCTTCTTGATGGCAATGCTCATTGTTTGTAACCACATAGTGCCATTGATTCGTGGAGGGCAGTAGCTAGGCAAGATCCGAGCCATGCATCTCCACATGATTTGGTTTGGCTATCATGTTTATGTCTTAACTTCTTCAATCGCTGCCCGTATAAAACAAACAGGACTACGTACGTAAATTGAAACTGCAATAAGAGTTGGGCTTAAGATTAGCTAGGAATTAATTTCAAGTAATGGAACCAAAACTGAAATAAGAGTTGTTTTGTTTTGCATGAATAAAGAGTTGGAAACGCATTTGATAGAGAAGCAGGAGTGCAGGGTAAGCGTGCGCGGGAAATTCATGCCGCAAGATGTGGCGACCAAGATAAGGAAGAAGACGAACCGCAGAGTGGAGATACTGGATATAAAAGACTTCAATCCCAGCACTGGAATCTATGAGCACAGACTACTTCACTTGAATATCAGTTAGTACTACTACTGGAATATATCCAAATGTCCCCCCAACTGCACAGCCAAATTGCAACTTGTAATTTGTTTTTACCAACATCATTATTTTACGCTTAACGTTTCTCTTTATATTGTTTTCGAGAAATATTTAACGATAAATTATTGGATCCTCAATCTAAATCCTGGTGCTCCCACTGATCCAAAAGTTATGAATTGTTATCTAGACGTTATGAATTCAAGACTAATATCGTGAACCGTTGTGCAAAATGTTTAGAATTCAAGGCGATTAAAGAGATGGATGTATATATATATATATATATCGTGCACACCCGAATAGGTTTGTGTAGTGCAGCATTTTCTAAATTGATTCGCTGAAAGTGACAAATTCGACAATAAATTGAGTTTAAAAATAAGCACATTTGTTCAGCTTGTTAATTTGCAGAAGAAGGGATGAAAGATTTGTGGTTTAGGATCTACAACTGCCAATGAGTTGAAACAAATTAATAGATATTCAGAGTACCACGGATTCTTCTTATGATCGATGTCAATTCTTCTTGGCAACGGAGTTACTCATTAACGTACCCAAACCAACAATGAATTCTGAGAAGCTAGCAATGAGTCAGATTACTTCCACTATCCTGTAATTCCGACCTAAGAAACACGGATACGGATACGGGATACGGATACGGATACGCAGATACGTGATTTTTTCAAAAAGAAGGATACGATACGTTGGGGGATACGTTGAATATAAAAATAAATAAAAAATATATTATATATATTTTTTGATTGGGGACTACATGGGTTCTGTTGTTGTTGTGTATATATAATTTTTAATTCCTAAAATTTCATTAATGATTAAAGTTTTCCATCACAAGTTCACCATTTCACATGTTGAGAGAGATATATTTACATACATACACACAATGAGAGAGAGACTTACAAGGTTGTCGAGAGAGAGGATATCGTCGGTGTGTTTCTGGTGTTGATTGGTGGGAGAAAAAGAAAAGTATAGTCCTACTTGCAATTTTAACCTATATATTTTAAGTAATAACTTACTTATCCTCACGCGTATCTAAAATGTATCCACGCGTATCGAAAACGTATTGGGATACCAAAAATAATTCTAAAAGCAGGATACTTTAAAAAAAACCGTATTAGATACATATCCGGAGCGTATCCGAGAGTATCCGGAGCGTATCTGAAACGTATCGGGATACCAAAAAATAATTCTAAAAGCAGGATACTTTAAAAAGTGTATCGGATACGTATCCGGAGAGTATCTGAGAGTATCGGTATCCGATACGGATACGATACGTGATACGTAGGCCAAAATAGAGTATCCGTGAGTCTGTAATGCAATAGCAAATGAAATGCATTGAGAGAGATCTTCAAAGAGTGAACCATGACTCTAGTGCTGCTACTTGCGAAATCTTAACGTGACCACAAGCCTCTCGATTTTTCAAAAAATAACACAAATTTTTTTTTTTTTTTTGGGTAAATAAAAAAAAAAGAAAAACAAGCTCGTTTTTTTTTTTTTGGGTGATGCCAACAACACAGAATAAGCAAAACCCAAAAAAGAAAGCCCGTTTGTTCCCAACCCAACCTGTTGCCCTCCCTCCAATGTTCACCCCACCATTTGAAGCGCCCAAATATCAGCCCAAGCTGTTTCCCAACGGCCCATACCCCCTTTCCAAGACGTGAAAAGATGAGATTAAGAATCTATATCTATATTACAATACACAATTGTTTGCAAAATGTCTTTCACATAATTGTCCTACGTGGCACATTGAAAGGCTCTGATTAAATAAAGGGTTTGAGGGTTAAAATTCAATCCATCCAAGGGTTATCATTTGTTTGGGTTCGAAATTTGAAAACCCATTATTTTTCTCCCTTAATTTCCGATTCTTTCCTTTTTTAGTGGCAAAAAAAATATGGAAATTTGTTTTCTTTCTTACATCCCCCTCTCCTCTCCTTTTCTTATCCTCTCTTCTCTCATTGATTTCTCAACAGCAACCTTGAGGTTGCTGTAATATTGGTATATACACCGGTTAACTTGAATCAGCACAAAATTTCAACTACAAAAAAAACAATAGTTCAAGTATATCCACCGGTTAACTTGAATCAGCACAAAATAGCTATTATTTTTTTGTAGTTGAAATTTTGCGAATGGGGCGTTGGCTTTCAAGAATCTAGATAGACAAAACTGGTGCGCTGAAGGCACGGGCATGCACTAGTAGGAATACATGCAACAAGTGGAGTTCACGGAATAATAGATGGAGATTATGGAATCATACTACTAATCTCAGAATTAGTTGTACTGCGTTTGGTTATAATTAGATAGAGGAGGATGGTGTAATAAATTAATAATCCGAAGAATGAGACTACTATTACCATCCTTCCCCCGGTTATTAGTTCATTCTCGGAATATTTAAATATATATCCTTTTTATCTATGTCATGTAAGAATTCATCCCGCCCTTTTTTCATGCTTATGTTTTCATCCTCGTAGTGTGTGAATTACCTTTCTTACCCTTTTCCCTATGATATACATATATTATGTTATATTGCTTTCCTAATTTAGTGGGATTGGATTGAATTGTTTTCCCAATTTAGTGGGATTTCGTAAATTTAAATATGATTGATACTTTTATTTTATTTTTATCATTGAATGTTTTCGAGGAATCAATTTTATTAGGAATATGACATGAATCCATGATAAGTTATCCACATCTTCGCATGTTTTCTTCATTCTTCGAGTTGGCCAACCAGACAACAAAAAGTCATATTTTTCATTGATCTTATTACACGGAACATGGTTAAATTACCATACAAAAAAAATAACATGACATACTCAAATTGTTTCATGGTTAAATTACCATGACATTACATGGTTAAATTACCATGACAATTATAACGTGAACACGATAAATATCCCATGATTCGAACAAATATTTCATGGTAAACAGTTCAAATATGGTTAAATTACCATCAAAACAGGTTATCATTAGCGCTTCATGGTTAAATTACCATGTCGATTTCAACATTTCATGACGATTCATATACCGACAGGAACCCAACTTCCAAAAAAATCCATCTTGTTACAAGGAAAAATTATGCCTATTTAATTTCCAAGAAAAGGAACTCAACATTTTTAATACCAATTGGAAACCCATCGAGATCGAGTTCGGACTATGGCCATCGAGATCGAGTTCGGACGTTTGACGTCGCCGTTGAGTTCGATCTTGGCAAACCCATCATCTTCTGCATCAACCCATCAAACCAACCATGGGTTGACGGAGCCGGTCAGGGATGGTGAGGCGGATGACAAGAAAAACGGAAGATGGGGACAACAGAGAATGGAAGATGGTGAGGATGGAGGATGGCGAGTTGATCTCATTCATGGCGAAGGAGGTGGAGCACCGATCCACTCCCGGTTTGGCAATAAGTGGGCCACCATCGCCAGGTTCCACAACGGCCGGTCGAACGACGTGATCAAGAATCACTGGAACTCCGTGCTCAAGCGGAAGCATGCAACGGCGGCGATCGACGGTGTCAAGGAGCGCGGCGGTCGGAGAGGCCGTTGTCTCCAAAACCTGCAAATATGGAAATGGGATTTGGGGGATGTTGTTTAATGAGTTTTCTGAAATTTATGGGGTGGGGGATGTTGTTGAGATCCAAAATTTCCGGGATTAGAGCGGAAATCGTGGGACGGAACGGAAATCGTGGGATTTGTTGGGATATGTTTTGGTCCCGCTCTTCCAGTGCTCTATATATATATATATATATATATATATATATATATATATATATATATATTAGGGGCATTGTTGGTATTAAAAAAAATAGGGATGAAAACATAACAGTTCAAAAAGTGAAGGATGAATACTTAAGTTAGATGAGGAATGAGGATGGATTTTTAAGTCTCCCTTAATTCTCCTGCATGTGATAATATGGAGAAACAAATCTAACCTTATCCCATCCAATGGTTAATTTCGGATGTGACTAAGGAATAATGAGAAACATGTGTGCCCTTGTGTTACTTTTACAAAATCTCCTTCCTTGTCCAGCAATCAAAAAAGCCATTTGTTTCTTTTTTTACTTCCAAAATAAAAAATTGCGTCAAAATTGAGTTTTAGTCAAATAGTGAGTTCGTATGTGATAAATAAAAATAGAGTGTCGTTCATTATTTTATGTATACATTTAAAAATTAGGACAAATTTCACTCAGACCCCCTGAGGTATCTGACTATGACAGAAGGTACCCCTCAATTTTGAAAAATGACAGAAACCTCCCGTAATTCACAGTTTGGGTTTCATTCTGTTAGTTCCGTTAGTGAGATGGACGGAAAATGTACGGAAAATGAAATCTTCAATTTTATTTAGTTCTACAGCTATCTTAAGGCTCTCATTGAAAGTCCTAGAGCAAAAAATTAATTATGACCCTTTAGGATAAAATGATCAGAAAAATAAGATTTTCGCACCGATTCAAACGGATTGAAAATTGGAGCACTTAAGTATCTTCTCTTCATTTGGTTCTATGGCTCTCTCAGGGCTCTCATTGAAAGCCTTGGGGCCAAAAATTAACTATGACCATTTATGATAAAATGATAAAAAAACAAAAATCTTCGCACCGATTCAAACGAATTAAAATTTGGAGCACTTAAGTATCTGCTCTTCATTTGGTTTTACGGTTTTCTTAGGGCTCTCATTGAAAGCCCTAGAGCGAAAAATTAATTATAACCTTTTAGAATAAAATAATCAGAAAAATAAGATCTTCGCACCGATTCAAACGGATTGAAAATTACATTTTTATTATACAATTTGTACTATAAATTCAAATAAAGCCCAAGGGTGCTCGGTATGGCTGCAAACCAGCAGCTGAGCTCGGGCTTGACTTGTTAAAATTCAAGCCGAATTCGACATTTGTTCTAAACCCAAAAAAAAAGAAAGAAGGTGCCAATACGTTGCTGAGATCTGTCAGAGTACACCCTTCCGATCCCCCTCTTTCTTCAACCTCTATTCTCCTCTCACGTGCACTGAGCCTTTAATCGAATTTACAACCAAGACACACATATTAGCGAGAGCAATCGACATCGATCGAGAGAGATTTGATTAGCCCTAGCTTCTTGGCAGATCTGTACTGATTCATCAATGGAGTCCTCCCAGGGAGGATCCGAGCGGGATAAATCGAATTCATCGACCTCCACACCTGTCTCAGGTGTCGCCAATTTCTGGAAAGGTACGGCAGTTTATATTAATGATTTTCTTACCTTTTCCGTAGCATTGCAAGTGACTTCCAAATTCGATATGCGGTTCACTCTTGATCTAATTCGTTGCTGAAAGGAAACATGTGTTTAGTGCTTTTGAAGTTACTGATTAGTTATTGGATGAGCCATGAGGTGGTTAGCACTTATGATTGTGAGGTTGATTTGGTGAATTGTTTTGTTGGGTTTTCGATTGTTTGTTCCGTTATAAGTAAATGCATTAGGAGAAAGCAAAGTCACATAATGCGCGTGCCGAGTGCGAGTCTTTCAAAAACATCCTGAACTACTAAAACATGCTTGAGGGGTGATCGTTTTCCCTTGAGATACTCTCCTTGAAAGCTAAGCTATGCCAATTAAGGATCACGGGCAGTGCCCTATCCATAAAGACCAGGCATCATAGACTTCGCAACCTGTATTACTCACTACATGTCTTGGCACATCAAAGTACTTATCTGCGTTAGCATGTCCTATGCATCCCTCGATGTCTAAGGTAAGATTACATGGTTGTCAGCTTGTCGCACATAACTTCCAAAGGCACCCGCTTGGTTCACTCTGCCTCGCCCTTGTGGCATCCTCCGAGCGACACTCCAGCTCTCTAACTTGGTCTCCATATGGGCACTTCCACTGGTGCTAAAGCCACCTACTCTAAAGGGTAGGGGGTTAAGGAATCACGCTAGTGATCACTGTTGGATGTGACTTGAAGGTAGAGGTGAGAGTTTTTCAAGGCACATTGCCATCCTGCCTCGTGGGGCGACCAGTCTTCGTGAGAATCTTTTGTTCAAGAACTGTTTCATCATTGAACCATCATATCCTCTTTGTATTTTTCCTGGCACAGTCCGTTAGGTCTGCCATGGGGGCACCACAACAGATAGTAGAGAAACCTGCACATTATAGAATTAAAGGGAGCTTCCTTTCCTGGGCTGATATATACCCTATGGTTGGGGCCGTTGGGCCCTCCTATGTAAGGAGGCATATATGGATGATAAACAATCTTTACACCCTCTTGATGCACCTCACGGTCACATTCAAGCCTCTCCACTGCCATCCTTTCTCTCACCTAAGGTACCTTATCTATTATCATCAGTCATTTCCTCCACCTCTGGTGACCTTGGACTATCTTAGCAGCCACCATCTTCGCAGAGGGCCTCACTTCGGCCACTTTGCCTTCCTTCTTGCTGCTTAACGTCCTGATATTCATCCTCTACCAGTCACACCTACAGGAGAGATAAGAAATCTTACAAGACCTTTGTTTTTACAACATTGGTAACCACTCACTTATTTAAAAGATTAAGTTGTTAGATAGAAGACAACTTATGATTGATGTTTCAGCACGTGTGGCCATTCTCTCCTTCATGAATCATAAGCAGGTAAAACTTGCTTAATTTGTTGATTTTTAGGTTGGCAGTGATTTTCGAACACAACATTATTGCTTGCTCTGATACACTATTGAATTGCATACCACCAACTCATCAGCTGCTAGAGAAGTGTGCAACTTTATTAATTATGTCATCATGGGTTTTATTTCGAATCACCTTTGCCATCGTCTCCTATTTTCTTGGTTATTATACATGTTATGTTACTTTATCAGATTGCGCTGATGACAGGTTCTTTAAAAGGATTGATTCATTTCGTTTGCTGCCTTTTTCTCTCTTCGTCTCCTCCTTAATGATGACAGTTGTCGAAGTTACGTCAGTTCATTGGTTGGGAGAAGTCATTTGATTCATAAGACCAAAAATGCGGAAGTCTATGTAGAATACAATTTTCTTGTGTTCATCTATGCAGAAAAGGAAGGAAATTATTAAGTGTTTCATTTATATATCGTACTGTTGTTTGCAGACTTTGAGCTAGAGAAGGAAAGGGTTTTGTTGGATGAACAAGGGCTTAGGATAGCTGAAAATCAGGAAAACAGCCAGAAGAATCGCCGGAAACTTGCAGAGAGCACTAGAGGTAATATCACATGTTTTCCATATTTGACAGCCATACTAATGATGTCATTTCGCAATCATCATCATTGGATCAGAATCCGATATAAGCTGGCAGTGTGGTCTAGATGCAAAGATGTGAATTTATCTTTCAGTTTTTGGATCATTTTTAGAAAAAAGGAACTTTATGTTATGGTCAACGGGGATGGCATACTCATTGCGTGTTATACTTCCTTTTGACAGATTTCAAGAAGGCTTCTGCAGAGGAAAAGTTAGGTTTATTCAATTCTTTACTTAAAGGCTACCAGGAAGAGGTTGATAATCTTACCAAAAGAGCAAAATTTGGAGAAAATGCATTCCTTAACATTTATCAGAAACTTTATGAGGCTCCAGATCCTTTTCCTGTTCTTGCTTCAATATCTGTAAGTACTCGTTTTTTTCCAGGTTCTTTTGGGACAGTTTTTTTATATATGAGTTACAGCACACTTTATAACCCTTTTGTTTTCATAGTCACATGTATGAGCTCCCATAGCATTGGGACGGGGAGAGGGAGGCTCTCAAGATTAAACGAAATAAGATGGTTCTCCTTTATGCAATTCCTGCCCCTATACTATCTTGTCTTTGGAAACTTCTTCACTTTAACTTTACACTAAGAATTGCGTATAAATGAGATAGTTCAGTTCTTACTTTCTGAAGTCTTAACTTCCAAAGTGGAATCGTATAAAGGTTGATGGATGCGTATGAGTAGGTGTACCTATTCCACTACGTACTTCTTACAGAAAAATCCAGTAAACTCGGCGACTAGTTTATAATGTTTGGTTGCATTATTATAAGTACAAAAGAGAATTCTCCACTATGATTAAACTCATATGATTCTGCATTTGTAGAATTTAGAAAGTTGTTGCATTAAGTGTGTTTTGTGCATGTGTGAGATACTTGATATTTGTTTCTTGTCTCTATGCAGGAGAAAGATCTGAAATTATCTGAACTAGAGTCTGATAATCGAAAAATGAAGGTTGAACTCGAGGAGTTCAGGACAGAAGCAACTCATCTGAAAAATCAACAAGCAACAATAAGGAGACTTGAAGAGCGCACCCGTCAGTTAGAACAACAGGTTAGGATTGCTTCAAATAACAATGTGTCTTTATGTTATAGTAATTTTGTTGTAACATATAGATGGCATGCTTTGTACTTGTCTTGTGGTGAAAAAAATGTTGTGGATTATATGGTTTTGTGGTATTTATTTTCTTGTTACCATGTATCTTCTGATACGCGTACAGATGGAGGAGAAAGTGAAAGAAGTTGTAGAGATTAAACAACGTAGTTTGGCAGAAGAGAATCAGAAAACAATGGAGGTCCTAAAAGAAAGGTATCATTTTCTGTGGCAGCAGGGGAACTTTGTAACTTGCATAATTACCATTGAACTATGTAACTTACATAACTACCATTAGGCCCATCAACGGATAGGATGACAGGATTTTGATCTAAATCCGCTTTGATGATCCTCATTGTATCACAGTAGAGTAATAAAATGGTGGAATATTAACTTATCCTATTGCAAAATTTTGTTTTTTCATTTTATTTAACATGCGTGACGGATAATTTGTTCTTATTTCTGTGAGTTATGCGGTTATAGACTTATAGTTTAATAAGAAACCTTTGCAAGCAAAACAGTTATTAATTGTATTACTTCAAGATGGATATGAATCCAGTCATTGTTGTCGACAAATTTATTCACAATTAGATTGCACTGCCGATCCATTTCCGTATTAGAACTGGTCATAGTATTTTGCTCTTTGGTCTAAATTATCTGTGACCTTGTTGATCGGTCTGAATCCAATTTGCAGACAGGCCCTATGACCAGTTTAATCTGACAATGGACATTACTGAGTATAGATTACTGCCATGTACCTTCATGGGCTTGCTAATTCAAGAGCAACCATCAATATTAAGTTTTTGAGTTTTGATATTGCTCTCGCATAGTTTGTTTATTTGCTTAGCGGGGTATCTTCTGATGAGTGATGATTATGCTCATTGGTTAATGCAGGGAGAGATTACTGCAGGATCAATTGCGACAAGCGAAGGAAAGTGTTTCCAATATGCAAAAACTTCATGAGCTTGCACAGAATCAGTTGTTTGAAGTTCGTGCTCAATCAGGTGATATGTTAATTGAAATTTATGATGGTTTGTAGGGAACTTCATGGTGGATAAACTACTAAGCTATTTGCTTGGCTAAGATTGTGGTTACTTGAAATAGGTTGTCAACTCACTTTCATTTGAAATTTTCAGATGAGGAGAGAGCAGCCAAACAGTCGGAGGTCAGCCTTTTGATGGATGAAGTTGAACGGGCTCAAACCCGCCTTCATAGTCTCGAGAGAGAGAAGGTCCATCTCAATATATTTGTTCTATTTTTAGAATCAGACGGCCCTGCAAATTTTCATGTTAAACATTTGATACAAGGCACATTTACTTAAAGGCTCTTGCCTAATATTGAGTTCTTTGATTCAGATTTTATTTTCTTTGTTCATTGCGTCTCTTCCATTTCTCAAGTACTTGTTTTCTTGTGACCATGCTCCTTGTATTATGGTCTACTGGTTGTCTATTGGTTGCTGCTTTTATTTTCTTTAATCGCTGTGGAACTTCTTCTGATGAAATTACCATGAATGCCTCGTCCATGCATGTGTTGATTTGAAGGGATTGTCCCAGTTAGTTTAAATTGACTCGTTGAGATGTTTATAAATAATGTCGATCTATTGAATCCCTTGTGCATGCTTTACTTTTGTATGAAGTTAATCCTGGTACTGTTGTTATGGTGGAGAAATCTAGCAGTCAGAGAATCTGAAGAGAGAGACATATTGGTTGATGCATTGTATGGCAGGGACTAAGACATAACCTAGGAGTCAGAATGGATTTAATAGATTGAAACCGGCTTAGAGCAACTCTGACTCTGAGGGAAGTATCAAAGTAAGATTCCTACAAAATTTGAAGAGCCCTGCCACCAAAAAGCACTCCAAAGGAAATACTACACTGTTTTGGTCTAACTTTCTCTCTCTTCAATTGAAGAGACAAAATGGTTCTTCAAATTGGCACATCAACCAATCCGTTCCAAAATAATGAGGGAGGTAGCAAAATAAGATTTACACTAAATTTAAAGAGCCATGTCACTGAAAAGGACTTCAAAGGAAGTAGCAAAGTACTACACTGTTTTGGTTTTGTCTCTCTCTATCTCTCTCTCACTCGCACATGCATGCAGGCACACGAACACACACCCACGATCTTCATTTTTGAAGACAGAAATGGCTCTTCAAAATTGCCGCATCATCATACAATTTCAAGAATCCAAACTAATGGTCAAGAAATGAATTCTTTGATCTACTGGATCCCTAAAAAATGCCGAACAAATGGTTAAAATAGTAACATTTGAAGAGACCTTTGGAGTATGCCTCAACTTGCCACATAGGTTAAAAAAGTATAAATTTGGTATGAATTTTTGCTTCTTCCCCTGGAGATACTCTTCTTAGCCCTACTTTATGGCTTTGGAGTCTAGTGAGTTCCCTTGCGGAGGTCTTGACAGGTTCACCTCCTTCCCCACTAGAGATGCGTGACTTTATCTAAACTCTAAACCAGCTAGCTGGTTGTCATTTGGTTGTGTCACTTTTGAGTGTGGATCAGCTGGTCCTTACTGCCCAAACTGCATCACTCGCATCAAATGATTACTGTTAGTGTGTACTATAATATTTTGAATTAGTAACTTTCACCGACTTCCCATGAAGGTTAGGCAAATGCCCCCAAAGGTTGTAGTAATCAGCAGGGACCTCCCCTGCCGTTAATTGGACTTGAGCAACTTTTACTTTTATGACAGCAGGCTTCACTTAGTATAGTTTGAGATTGGTGAATAGAGTTTGCCCATTCTACCTTTCTCTTCTTGTTTTTTGTTGTTAATGTAGGTGTTTGCCCAAATTTATTCTCGAATATTCTGCAGGGAGTTCTTCGTTCCCAGTTACAATCAGCAAATGACGACAATGGGAATAGGAGAAGGTGAGTTGTTCACTCTTTTGTCTCTTTTTTTACTCCATCTTCCCCCTTCTGGGCTTTTACAATAAACATTCAAATAGCAAAGTAAAATGATAATAGAGCTTCTGTTCTCCTTGGTTTTACATTCTCGAGGATTGCGATCTTATCCAAAGAAATTATATTAGTGGGATTAACAAATTAGAAGGATTAAGTCTTGTGATTCTAAGTTGGTTAAATATTGATTTTAGTGCTCTAAGTTAGGGCTCATTGGGTTAGATCAGACATTCTGTCATTCTTCTGATGTGGATTTTTTCTGTAAAGGTAATTTTAGTATTTGAATAGCTAATTGTTGACTTGATTGGCAAAGAGCCGTAGGAGGGGCGTTAGCTGGATTTTTATTTGAAGGACATTTGAATTTGGAGAAACTTCTGATATGTGGACAATAACTTGAGTATCTGAGTTGACAAGACATTGGTGGAATCATCTGTCAACTTTCCTATAAAGATTAAATAAGTGGAAAATTTTATCTCAGTTGGTCAGAAACTTGGAAATTCAGGAAACATTAATTGGAAATTAGGAATGCTTTTGAGTTTACGAACGAAAAGCTGTGCTGTACCCAGCCCAATTCTAAAGATGAACTGGAGTCGTATCAAAATTAGCAGTTTAGGAACTGGCTACCTGCTGCTGCAAAAGGAGTTTTGAGTTTTATTTTGTATTCACTCAGGAAACACTTTGAGGTTTCAAAATATTGTAAAACCGTTTTAAGTATTACTTTAGGAATCGTCTTTCCAAAATGTTATTCGTTTTGAGATTAACAAGTTCCACAGTTTCTTCCAGCTCGATTTGGATTCAAACCTTTTGAATTCTTACCAGTAAACAACCGATATATTTTCATGCTGGGTTGTTCCAGTCTTTCTGATATAGGTGATTCATGAATGCAATCGATTCCCTTTTAGTGGAACAACGGAGAGGCTCATGGGCGGCTGGACTATTGATTGAGGGGGTTCAAGCGAACCCCCTGGGCTCAAAAAATGCACTAAAATTTTGTCCTTTTTTTTTTTTAACGTATAATTTGATTTTTTTAGCATTGTCGGCACTAAATTGCTTATACGTAGCCAAATTAAACGAGAAGTCACTTAAATTTACAAGTAGAGAATCTAGCTCAACAAAACAAATTAAACTTGGCTCAATAAAATTTCAACCAAAATAAAGATGTTTATTTATATAGAGCTTTAAATACAAAAAATTTCTTTACGTTTTTGCTGCCGCTAAACTAAAATCCTGGAGCAGCCCCTGAAAAATTTCTGTTAGCTAATATCTTTTGGGGTCATTATTACAGCAATCATCTTTCTGATTACATTGTATGAAGTACATCTCATTTCGGGTTAATATTTCTGTCTGTTTCCGTTCCTGTGGTTGCAGTGATGATATGGATTCAAACAGCATGCTTGAGAGCTCCTTGAGTGCCAAGGAAAAGATAATATCTGACCTTAACATGGAACTTCACAACCTTGAAACCACCTTATCCCATGAGCGGGAACAACACGTGAATGAAATCAAGAAGTTGAATGCATTGCTCAATGAGAAGGTATTTATATTTTGCCTTTTGAGTCCCTAGTCCTGTGTTTATGAATAAAAATTAGGACAATAAATTAATGTGTTTCCATGTACACTTCGACGCCTTCATGAGAAATTCTGTTCAATCAGGCTGGTGCCTGAATTTTGTTTTTTTAATAGTAATTTAATTATTTAGTTTCATAAACAGGTAAATAACATTGCAAATTTCTTTTTCCCATACACGTGAATGCCATCCGATTGCAAAAAGGCCAAAAACCAAGAAACTCTATAGACTTCCCCGAGCACAAGAAAATCTATCATCAAGGAAGGATTACACTCCCCCGATGCCCTAACAATACAATTTTGCTACCCAAAAATGACTGATTTTTAAGAAACGTTTTTGTGTGTGTGTGTGTGTTAGAAACACAGATCATGGTTTTTGTATTTAGATGGCTATTGTATTTAATAGGTGGTTGAATGACCAAATCAATTCTCTCTCTCTCTTTGTTGATAATCTTCCCATGGATCTCTAGTCAGAAGTTACTGACAAATATATGACAACGTACCTTGAGTATACTGGTTTAGAGTGTTGGGGTAACTTCACATATGTGCTGAATTGATTAAGTTTCTGAATTTAAGTTTGTTATATGCGGTTGATGTTTTCTCAGCTGTAATATCGTTTTCTTCTTTGTTAACCCACAGGAAGTTTCTCTTGAGGAGATCAAGAAAGAGCTTCTGGCAAGGCCTACGGCAAAATTAGTTGAGGACTTGCGCAAAAAGGTCAAAATTCTGCAGGTGATGTACTCCCTTCTCTCTAACATCCGCTGAGCTATTTAGTAGTTCTTACTGTGAACTTTGTTATGCTTTACCTGAGATTACATGCAAACAAATATCAACCAAATTGATAGTGACGGCCAACTTTGGGTGCTTTTTCCTCGTTCATTTGATAAGCGGCATAAGCCTATCTTGAGATGATGGAAAAAGCTTATCAAATGAACGAGGATAAAGCTTTTGCCATAGATTTTTTTTGGAGACTGTTCTTCTGTTGTCCGAAATCAAACAAAATGAGGAAAATGGAGGTTAATCTGCCTTAAATAATATTGTCGTTGATAATTACTAGTAATTTCAGCATTGTATTATTCTTTGGCCGAGTTTTACAATATGCCCGGTTTCAGTGAAGGAAATTCTTTCCCAAGCTCAATATTCTCAAGGTTTGACTCAAACTGTTGTTTGCGCCCCTGAAAGGTCTACAAGTCTGTTCGTCTTATGCATTGCCTAGTTGCCCTTCTGATTAAGCAAACTCAGGGTTTAAGTGACCAACTGGAGCCTGAACAAATCTCAAATTACTCTACCAGAAACTTAAGGGAGCAGAAGTTTAAGGTTGCAGGCCAAGGTGTTTGGGGCTTAGCACATGGCCTGATATTTCTTCATCCGTTTATATATATATATATACACACACACACACACACAAATACAGAAATTTTCAAGTCAGGGATCCCTGATTTTCTTACGGTCCGGACCTCATTATTCCTGATTGAATTTCTATGATCCGAACCGTTCAATGTGTTTAAAACGTGTTTTCAAGGGTACCCGTGAGAAATCGGCAAAAAATATGACCGGGAAGGGCTTGATCTGAGCAGTTTTTCATAATTATTCACACGTTGATGTAATTGAGTCATTATTATTCTCCTGTCTGAGCAGTTTTTCATATATATATATATATATATATATATATATATATATATATATACAGTAATTGAGTCATTATTATTCTCCTGTCTGACTTCCCCTATTTGTTGCATAGGCTGTTGGTTATAATACAATTGAGGCTGAAGATTGGGAAGTAGCTACTAGTGGGGAAGAGATGAGCAAACTTGAGTCTCTACTTCTTGATAAGAACCGAAAAATGGAACATGAAGTTACTCAGTTGAAGGTATGAATCTGTGGGTACATTGTGCTTTTGTGAGTTTATCTGTTCTCAGTTTTCTGCATCTGTGACATATTGGAGGATCTGAATTAAAACGTTGGTTGAACTTCTACCAATCTCCATTTGTTGTACACAAATTAATGCCTCTGCGTGCTTTCAGGTCAAACTTTCTGAGAAAACATCTTTGCTGGAAGCAGCTGAAGCCAAGATCTCAGAACTTACAGCAAATGTTAACGAACAACAAAGATTAATTCAAAAGCTTGAAGATGATATACTAAAGGTTTGGTAATTAATTTTAAAATTCTGATGAGGGCCTCTTTCTTTCCTTGCTAAATTGTCCACATGTTCTCACGGATGGTTAGACTATCTTATGGCATTAGAAATGAAATTATGTTTAGCAGATCAAGTTCCTTTCAGAGTTTTGTTTATCTGTCAAGTGCATTTTATTTTATTTTATTTTCTTGCCTTATGTAGTATAGAAATCGTAAGGAGGTTACTTCTCTACCTCTTCATTTTCACACGTCCATCATTTTACTTCTGATGCAGGGGTATAATTCTAAAGATCGGAGAGCCATTCTATTTGATGATTGGGATGTTTCAGAGTCGGTAGCTACAGAGCCATCTGAAGTATGCCTTTCTTTTCTTTCCTTTTTCTAGTTCACTTTATATTCTAGATATAAGAGCAATAGTGACAGCTTCCGGGCTTGCACTTTGTTGGTTTCTGTGAAAATGTTTTTCAATAGTCTCTCCTGTATCAGAGTTAGATTTTTTTCCCACTTAGGATGCCTTTTCATGAACAACCACTGCTTGATGGGCAAAGTCACTTTGAATTGTCCTGCTGCTTGTTCATGTTCATCTATGCATCTCTTTCGTCTCCTTTTTGGCTTTTGGAAAGTTGGTTACAATGAGCCTGAGCTCAGATAATTATTCAAGAATTAGGATTAACTATTTCCATGGAATTGGTCAAAGGAGGGGACTACAACACCAGAGTTGCCAACAAAGTCTAATGAATCCCATATTCTGTGCACTTGGGGAAAATCCTCATTGGGGGCTTATCAAAGCCAAGTTTGATGTTGGGAAACTCTAAAATGACCACTATAACTTGATACGGCAACATTACAGACCCGAGCTGACTAAAATTATCTAATTGTTCAGAGGTGCAAATCGTGGAAGATCTGAGATTTCAAAGCTACTACAGTACCTAAGTTTATATGGTAAAATAACATGTACACTACAGTTGGCCCGGTAAATACTGATTACACTATCAAACTAAGAAGCATGGATATAGACACAACACAAGGCCGACACGAGGACATATTACTTTCGAAAAATTAAGACACATGGGTCATGTTGAATATCAAAAGGACATTTGTTATTTAGTCTTTAGTATGAAGGTTTATACAACACAATAAAAAACATATTCCTATGAAATTAGGGATGAAAAACGCATATGGTAGTGCATTATGAAGATATAAAGCAACAGTAACTAATAAGAATTTGACGAACTAATCATCTATGACAACTTTGACCATTGATGAGAACATTCTGTGTTATGTTAATCATAGACCAACTTTACTTGGTCTCTGCACGATGTTCTGCTTTCCAGCTGGTTATGCGCCTTTTGTCATTTATAATCTTTATGGAGCAGAATCCAGATCAAAGACATGTTTCCTCAGATCAAGACCAAAGCTCAATGCTTAAGGTTATTTGCAACCAGCGAGATCGGTTTAGGGTACGCTTGCGAGAGACAGAAGAGGTATCTCATTTCACCTTGCACAATATTGCATTTGTTGCTTGGCCTTGTTGCTTTTATTTTATTTCTTTGTTCTGGGTAAGAAAGAGGATTATTTTTTATTTCCGTTTTCTTCATATGGCAATTGTGTATATTGTCATTGTCTTTGTTAGATAGATTAGTGATTCGTTTGCTTGTTTTCCCCCTATCTTTGCTGTTCTAGGAAATAAGGCATTTGAAAGAGAAGATAGGGTTATTGACAGGGGAACTGGAAAGAACGAAAGCTGATAATGTCAAACTATATGGCAAGATCCGTTATGTTCAGGATTACAACCAAGAGAAAGTAGTTTCCAGAGGATCAAAAAAGGTTTTCTCCTGCACATGCTACAGTTGTTTTCATAGTGTGTTAGTAATATCTTCTTGCTCAAATTTCTGTTCATTCTCAGTATGCTGAAGATGTAGAAAGTGGGTTCAGCTCGGATGTGGAATCCAAGTATAAGAAGATTTATGAGGATGATATTAATCCTTTTGCGGCATTTTCAAAAAAGGTTTCTTACTCTCTTCCTGAGCTACTTGTCTAATTTTGCAGAGCATGAAATTTAGACTTGGGATACGTAGTTGAAATGTTGAATCGAGCAATGTTATTGCTATATATGCCAGTCCTAACAACCTTAGACAAATCCTATCAAGGCTAAAAGACTTGACTACCCTTAACATAAATGATAAACAACGGTAAAACCAAAATACCACCAACCCAAAACTTAGGATGGCCAATTTCAACGTGTTTGTGTATCCAGACAACTTTTTTTTGGGGTGGATCTCCAGACAACATTACCTGGTAACAATAGTTGTTGATGAGCATTGCGTATTAATGACGATGCAAATACAGTAGTTGATGTCAAAGCTCTTGACAATACCTTCCCTGCTTCTATGTGTACGTAACAATACGCAACTGGTCCTGTTTAACTGCTAATTGACATCAACCATAACTCCTGACCTTGACATTTGAAGATTTGCCAGACGTGACAGTAGATGCACTAGCACGTAACGTTATGTATTCTGCCACGAGGTGGTTGCTTTTCCCTCAATATCTCTATGACGTAGATTTTTTCTTGACTGGTATCTCTTGCTATATGCAAAGCTTACATGTTTGCAGTCGGCATATGTTTTGTATACTGCACGCTATTCCTATATTTCCTCTTTTTCCTTGTTCATAAAGAGGTAGACTACACTGTTTCATGTGGCAATATTTGTCAGTTGTAAATCAGGTGTGCTACTGAATTTTTACTCTCTCTCCAGGAAAGGGATCAAAGGTATAAGGAGTTGGGTTTACGGGATAAAATTACACTTAGCAGTGGACGCTTTGTTCTCGGAAACAAGTATGGGTTCATAGTCCTTCACTTGGTTTCCTATATACCCTCTTTGTCTATTTATATTTATCAACTATCCTTCATTTGGTATCTAAATAAAGGATAGTATTTATTAATTATCTACTATGGAAGGGATACAGAAATAACAGCCCCAATTTTTTGGCAGATATGCTCGAACTTTTGCCTTCTTCTACACCATCGGTTTGCATATTCTTGTATTCACATGTCTATACAGAATGTCAGCTCTGAGCTATCTCAGGTAACCATCTTTAAAATTCTTCTCCTTCATTCTTCTAATGGTTGTTCCCTAACTCAAAACTGTATTTCTGCAGTAACGGCCCAGAGGAATCCCTCCTCGGAGATAAAACTCTCAACCTCCCACACGCGCAATGAGCTTCCCATATTCTGTTTTCATTTCTGGTTTCCCTCTTTTGAGTGATGAAAATTCCTGCGAGTGTCTTACAATGTACATATGCTTTTTTGTTGGTCTTCTAACCAAGCTTTTATGGTACAAAGCTACATGAGGATACGTTTCTTATCAACTATACGAAGATCTGAAGGCATTCAAGCTATACGAGGATCTGAGCAATGCAGGAAGGTCAATTTGCATGTTCTTTCACTTATTTTGTCCTCTTCAAATTCAATACCGAAAACATAGCAATAGTTTCCAGAGACCGTATAAATTGCCTGAAGAAGGATAACTTTTGTAAATCATTACTTGAAGAAGGATAAATTGCTAAAGGCTTCAGAAACCAGTTAAGACTGCTGTTATGATCTTTACGTGCAAATTTAATACGTCAATGAATATTCATGTTATTGCTTTGATGTTGTTTGTTGTACGTACCCTTCGCTTATTATCGTATATGAAGACATTGACTTGTTGAGTAGTTTCCAGTAGAGACTTCTCAGTGTCTGGCTAATTCCGACTTCACGTCATTTTATTTGTGATTTACGAAAGGCAATTTCATCTGATGTTTGGACAAAATTGTTTGAACAAAATGTTTATGTTCTAAAAGAAGTTACACTGAAGAAATATACACTAAGCCATTTTCTTGTAAGAAGGCTGGAAAACTTTTATAGTAAATCATTACTCGGAGAAGGATAACTAGTGTTACTGTGATACTAGTATTATTGGAACCCAAAAAAGTCCTTCGAATGTAATTTTTGAATTCTGCATTCTCTAATTGGTTTAGAATATGTATGTCGACAAAACAAGTTCCATAAAGCATTCAAATTTTGAAAATACAACATGAATTATGGGGCGGCCAAACAGGCCCAGCAACCAGGAAATCAATTTTTTTTTTTGATCCGTAGGAAATCAATTTGTTGGCACTCCAATTTCTACACCATCATTGCTACAAAGGCCATTGGATCCTCTCTACAGATGTTGCAAACACGGCCACTTTCAAACTGTAAATAACTAGCGTTGCATATTTTGTTTGTTATCTCGTGCATACAGGCTCAACTCTTGTTTTTAATTGTACTAGCAAATTGCCCGTGCCTAAAGGCATTTTCAACATAAGTTTTATATCTCTTAGTAATTCCCGTGCATGAACACATTTGCCTCCAAATTCACTTTTCCATTTTCACAAAGTACCATAACCAATTTAAAAGAGAGAGATTGAGATTTGGTAGAAAAAGGTGAGATTAAGTATTCCTTTTTTATTTTTTCCTAATCGTACGATCATAAATTTTAAAGGGAGTGATCTAACGGTTGTAAAAGTTGTTTTCGTTTATATGCCTAGATATTTTTAACAGAAACCGCTTTGTTTTATATAATTGTATATCTATATCTACATACATTACTTAATCAATACTAATTATTTTCAAATGAACCTGGCTAATTTACGATGAAGGAAATCAGAGTGTATGCAGATAATTCCTAAGTAAAAACTAATATTTGAGCAATGGAAAAAATAGGACAAACAAAACAAATAGATGATTGTAAGTAGGTAATTCTAAAACGAAAACCAATCTTTAAACAATTGGTCCGCCAAATTTTCGTATCAAAAGGAGCCTAGCTTGAACCAATCGTTGGCTTGATTGAACGCAGCAGCGACTTGGTTGAATCAAAACCTTAGAGAAAAATAATAGGAGTACTCCAGTACAAAAACAAAATAGATGATTAATTTTCCCACCGTTTTTTTTTTTTTATCCGCAATTTTCCCACCGTTGGAAAAGAAAAGAAAAGAAAGAGGAGTAAAAATTGTGATTAATTGGAATTTATTTTCGTGGCGTGCAAACCAAATCATTGACCTAAACCCCCAAATCTTGTCTTCCTCACAGCTTCCTTCCACGGCGGGCCAACTGGAGCAGAGGACGCCATGAATGCGGTTGGAGGGTCAATCTCCTCTTCGGCTTCATTATTCTCCCTCGGCGCTGTTCGCTTCTTCAATTGGCCCCTCCTTATTAGCAGCTACTCCTCCTCCCCCTCCTCAAAAACCCTAATCTCTACGTATTCTAACAACAAGACTCTCAAGTCTATTACTATGCCTCAATCCTCATCTTCTTCCGCCTCCACTACACAACCATCCGCCGCCGCACCCGTTACAGCCTCGCCGTCGGAGGTCGCGGTGGAGCCAATGAAGCCCAAGCCAAAGCCGTGGCTCATCGTCGGCCTCGGCAACCCCGGCAAGATGTACAGTGGCACCCGCCACAATGTGTGTTCCCCCTCTCTCTCTCTCTCTCTAATCTTGTAAAAGTCCGTTGCAGCTTTAGTCTGTCATTCTTTCCCTCTCTCGTGCTCTTCCTGATGCTGCTGTGTAACGGATTGCTTTCTAGGTGGGTTTTGAGATGGTAGATGCAATAGCTGAAGCTGAGGGGATTTCTATGAGCTGTGTTTCCAACAAGGCCATTTTTGGGAAAGGTTCTCTTGGTGTCATGATTTTGATGCAAATGTTATGAATTTATATGCAAATGTTTGGCATTATATACATATGGATTTTTATTCAAATGCTATGAATTTAAGGAAATTCAAGGTAGTGAATTGCGTACACAGACAAATAGGGTATTTATTGTAGCACTTCCCGAGAGAATGGCCTAAGCAATTGGACTTCAGGGGTATTAAACTTTTGGTGGACCTACTGTTCAATAATTTTTTTTGATTATCAAACCTACTGGTAAATAATGATCTTAAAGCAGGTATTAAGAAGTTAGGAGTTTATGGAAAGGAAACTCAAAGCATTTTCTTGTACCCCACAATGCCTGATATTGATGTATGAGGTTCCTTCCTTGCAGGGTTAATTGGAAATGTCCCAGTTATGCTTGCAAAACCACAAACTTTCATGAATGCAAGCGGTCAGTCCGTAAGTAAGCTTCTCTTGAAATATTTTCTTCCACTACTTGACCTGTAATTAAAGTTAGTTGACTTTTGGAGTCACTTTGAAGGTTGGAGCAATTGTTTCATATCATAAGATTCCTCTGAAGCAAGTACTCGTGGTAAAGTGAATTTTGATTGTTCTTAGTATACTAGGAGCTTTTACCTTGGAGCAACTAACTCACGATTCAGCCATATGCAGATTTTTGATGACCTAGATTTGCCTTTTGCAAAATTAAGGTTACTGCCAAAAGGTGGACATGGAGGACACAACGGGTATTTATCACCTCACTGCACTTTCTTCTGATATTAAGCAATTAGTTATGTGAGATTTACACATTGATGACCTGGATTCGGTCTTAGCTATCAGGTTTTGAATTCGTAACTCCTTACAAATCATATCTTGGACTTTGGCTGAGTTATGATACTTTGAATCATGTAGAACCCCAGTCACTACAAAGGCATGCTTAGTTAAAGCTTTCGGTTATTTAAAGGCATCTTTTCTTCTTCCTTACCACATTATCTTGTAAGGTTGATATGTAGCTTTCTCTTACAGCATGAGGAGTGTGATTGACCACTTCAAAGGAAGCAAGGATTTTCCTCGGTTGAGAATAGGTAGCTTTAAAATGCCAATTGACCTTGCCAAAAGGCTGCTCAAGCAGTTATTCCAGTCACTGATGTATTAAATTTCTGCAGGCATCGGGAGGCCTCCTGGGAAGATGAATCCTGTCAGCTTTGTTATGCGCGCCTTTAACAAACAAGAGCGACAAGAGGTATGAAGAAGTCCACATGTACTGATGGGTGAAAAGTGAAACTAATATGGTGATGGATTCATATGTACTATATGCTGAGGGGGCTAGCTCCTACCTTAAGATAAAACATGTAACTAGTCGTAGGATTCAGAACATCCGTAAAATACCCTTAATAACTAATAGATTCAAACCACACAAACCATTCCTCAAATCTCTTATTTCCTATAGATAGGGAAATTAAATATTTTCCTTATCTCTTCGCTAATCTTGTGTTCCTTAAACCTTTCTCTCTGTATAAATTTCAAAATGCATTATGAAGTAAATAACACCCAAAAAAAAAAAAAAATGCCGGAAAGCTAACGCAGGAAAGAAGAAAAATGCAAAATTTCTTGTAGTGTACATTGTCCTAAAAGTCAGCCTAGGCAACTGACTAGTTGGTGCCTAAGCGCTAGGCAGGGGTCCAACGCCTAGATTAAAATTTGCCTAGGCAAACCCATTAGTCGGCCACCAGGTGCTAGGCGCCCAACTAGTTGGCCCTTAGGCGCTGAGCGCCCCTCCTCCGCCTGACTAACACCCAGCGACTTTTAGAACAATGGTAATGTGTGTAAAATTTGAAGGAGAATTATCAAAAGATTCAAAACTAATAGACGAACAAAATGACACAAAGCAAAAATTGTTAACGTGATAAAAACATCTTAACTGATAAGTTTACCAAATTGATGGAATATATCAGAAATTTACAAAAAGACTCCATGATGATGTTAGGCATTTGATGTGTGTGTGTAGATCCGATGCTCTGAACTATGAATGAAGGAAGCATGGTAATGTGCAAAGAAATTGATTTGGGTCTCTAGGCCTATCCTCTCTGATGCCTTTCGGTTTTGATTTGGGGGCATGATTCCCCAGCAAAACGTTTCTCTAGCTCCTCGGTTCTTGGAGGTATAGGGGCCACTATTTCAGTGGTATTATGAGAGCAGCCACTTTGTGCATATATTGCCAAAGATTAGATCTGTCTCCAATTTTCCCCCACCCATACCCCCAATGATCAGGGATTAGATGGGTTCTATTATTGTTGTATGATGTTGATTCAAACCTAAATTTAGAAAGATTCTATGTACGTCATTACTTTACAAAGAGATGTAAATCTTAATAAATATTTTCTTAGACTGAGTTATGGTCCTTTGGTCCATCCTCTAATTCAGGACCACAATGTAAGTAATGCTGTTTTTTTCAGTTGGATTTCGCATTTCAAAATGGCATAGAAGCGGTGCGGATTCTTTTGCTGGAAGGTTTCGATAAAAGTGCAACATTTGTCAACAGTGCCAAATATTTGGAACAGCTTAGTTAAAGAATGCCTCCAAGGTTTTGCTCCTTAGAAATGCTCCAAAGTTTTGTTATATTGAGGATTGATGATATATGGAAGAAGAGGCTGTGTTTTGCACACCAGTTGATGGTGACGGTTTTCTGTTCTTGGTAAACCTGTGAGCATGCATTACAGGAAATTCCACCATCCGTGGCAGTTGCAAGCACTTCGGGAGTCTGCCGGATTCATTCTTTGAAGAGCCTTCAGAGCTGTGTTTTTGATATACATGTACTAATTTTTCTAATCATGATTTACATTTACTTGAATGAGTGAGAATTTGTTTTCTTAACAAGAATGAGAGTAATATTATGACCAATCAATTTATGTATTTATTATTTTACATGTATTTGGTCTCAATTATTCAGATTGCAAAGCCTTGTTAGGATTTTCATGTTTTCCAAGGTACCTATTTTTGGGAGTCCTTGGTTGTACATTGGATTTGCAAGACTGTTTTGTTCCGGGTACATATAAGTTTGGAAGTATAATGAGATTGGCTAGGGTTTTATCTTGCATCGTTGATTGCTTTCGAAATTCGCTATTTCTGTGAAGAACTTACATATCCTTATCTTGGAATCGTTACTTTGTTTGGATCTAGGATTTGATGATGGCATCGTATAGAAAATAAAATGAAATATCAATCGATGTTATATAGGATTTGCCGGCGTTTGTTCTCTCTCGTGTCATGAGGTAGACACAGCGTTTTTTCTTGTTTGATTTGTTGTTTTTAAGTTTTGTCTGGTCATCTTAGTTCTAGATATTTTGGAATGCAAGGTGCTAAATTGTTTCCACAAGCCCGGGCCTCTAGAAAGATGCATTTGTGTAGCTAAAAAATTTAAATTTTTTTCACAAATCAATATATATTAATGAGTTCTTTTAAATTGTGAAAAAAGTTTGAATTTTTTAACGAAAAAATTGTATGTTTTTAAAGGCTTAAGTTTGCGGATCAGACATTTATTTAGGGACGGAAAGAGTATTAGATTTCCTTTTTTGAATGTTTTTTGTCTATCTTGTTAGTAGGGTTGCACATTATTTTATTTTATTTCTTGTCTTTTGGGTAGATTTCTTTCTATGTGTCGTTCAGCCTTTTAAAATGATATGATTGCGATTGACTTGTCAAAACAAAAAAAAAATGGTGTTATATATTAGTTCTAGTTCCTTGAACCTATTGTACTAGTTAACATAATGTGGAAATTAATTTTAGGGTTCGCCTTGAACGAAAGTACTTTTATATTTCATTCAAAAATTACATGCTTTTTCGTAAGGAACACTTAAAAAGAAACCGAAAGAATATGTATTTGTAAAGTGCTTACATAGTTTCATTTTGGATTTGATGAAGGCAGAGAAACATAGGTTCATTTTGGATTTGCTGAAATGAATTTTCCTGTTTCCCCTTTTTGTTGTTTTAGCTTTCATTCCACCCGGACAGAAGCATTTTTTTATGCGCAGCTTGGCTGATTTACGACCCCTTGTATATAATCCCCACCCCGCCCCATGATGAATAGTGACTATCGGCCCAGATTTAACAACGATAAGCCCTAAATTCCACACCACAAACTTTTCAATATAACGTAACTACTTCTTTTTTTTTTTTGCCAAGGCCTGAAACTATTGATTTTTTCCCTTCTAAGATATTAGTGTGGAAATCGACCTTGTTCGTTTTGGTTTTTGATTTTTGGATTTTCTCTCAGCGCACGGTCCCTAATAATCATTTCTCTCTTTATCTCTCTCCACTCAAAATTCAAAATCCAAAATCTAAAAACCAAAACGAACAAGGTCTTCTTCCTAAGGTTAGCCTTGAAACCTTTTGGAGAGGTTTCTTTACTTTAAGGTGCCGAAATTAGTCGAGATGCTAGCACATACTGCTGGTTATTAAAAAAATAAAGAAACTAATACCAGCATAAAAATAGGACAAAAAATCTCATACCACTAGAACAAAATAAGAAAATCCCATGGCTCTAGGAATTTTAACGAAAAAATGCTGTAGATTTTTTATTTGCTTTTGTTGGGTTGGGGCAACCAAGGCAAAACATTGTGTTGGTTGGGAAGAGAGGGGAAGAAGAGGGGGACATGGACACTGCCATTTGCGGCCGAGTCGCTCTCTCCCCCAATCCAGTCTTCCACCCTAAACCAGGTCTCTCTCTCTCTCTCTCTCTCTCTCTCTCTCTCTCTCTCTCTCTGTATATGTAGTTATATGTTTGTGTAACATAGATATGATAGAGATTGAGCGATTGGTTTCACAATTGCATATTCTGTTTTTCCTTCGATATTTGAATTCTTGAATATACACTGGGTCTGCCAAGATTTGGACCAAAAGTTTGAAACGATTAGGCTTTCTTAATTTCAATAGATTCCACTAAATACTACTCCGTAGTTCCCATGTGAATTAGAATACCACTGCTTCTTGGGTTGAGGTTAGCAGGACTGACTGTTCTATATTTTGGGGTGCTTTGGGTTAGGAACGATGATGAGCTGAGAAAAATGGTAACTTTAAGATGAAGAGATTTTGGTTTGTCGCCTATAAACTGTACACATCTAAATAATGCTGTTCATATTCCTAATTACCGTCAGAAGTTTCAAACTATATATGTTGCCCATGTTACATTAACTCGGGTGCGGGTGTCAAGTCTGGGTATGTGTCCAAATGTCAGATTCATCTAGTTTTCATCTCAAGGACATGGTAACATGGCAGAACATTCAGATTTGATATTCCTTATTCCTTAGTATGTTTCTTTTATGTTCTAGGAGAAATGAATCTCACTAGGCGCCTTGGGCATTGCATATTCATACTGTAGGAGTTCTATGCATGGCTCATGGTAAATTTGAATTGCAAAATAAACTTGCTCAGCAGATGTCCACATAAACTTGGTGGGTGAGGATCTCATAACCTTTTCCGAGTTTCGAGTGTCTGATACAAGTATTAATACATTTGAAATACTTTGCAGCATTAATAAGAAATGGTTTTGGTCATACCTGGATCTTTATCTTGCCTTAAAGGGACAAATGGATTGGTTTGGTAAGGGACAAAGTGGCACCTAAAGCTCCAAGAGTCCTTATCAAGTAGTGCTTCATCCATCATTCTTGCTAGATAAGTTGATCTTTTTTATATATATATAAACAGAATATGTTCTACTTGTAAAAGGACGAGATCGAAGTCCCTTAGGTGCTCAGAGCGGGAACGGGAGTGGGAGCGGACGCAGAAGCATGGGAGCGGGGGTTATGTAGAAGATCCTAAGTTGGGAGCGCCGAAAGGAGCGTGTATATAAGTACGCATTACATAAACATGAGTGAGAAAAGACGGCTCAATATAGGTTTTATATCAAATTTATGGGCTAAACACATAGACAAGTCAAATACGAGACGAGAGTCCTAAATCTCTTTACTTCTTTTCTCTTTTTCTTCTTCCTTGCATATGTTTGCAAAGAGAAGTCCAAATTTCCTCCTTGAAGTTTGTGTGGAAGCTCCCATCCTATTTATGAGCATGCTCCCATCTCGATGGGAGCCAGACGGGAGCGCTGATTCAAGCTCCCATCACGGGAGCGCACCCACTTTAGAAGCTCCCGACAACTAAGTCACCCCTAGACCGTCATGACTTGTATAAATTAAGCTTCGCACTATAAATGCTTGTATATCATTCCAAATAATGCATAAATGAGGTTCCATTTCAATTAAAAACATATTTCATTGGCATTTGCACAATTGTGATGATCTCTGCAACTGATTTTCTCGTCTCCTGGTCAAGGATAGATTTTTTCTTATTTACAGGCCAGAGTTTATCCTATTTGCACCTTATGATTACTTTTTCATTGGTTTGCCAACAAAGCAACAATCGAGTTAATTAGTACCGTGTTATTTGCTTTGTTCTAAAAATTGGTATAGGTGGCTGAGAAGTTGGCACCTAAGCGCTGGGTGGGGGTCCAACGCGTAGATAAAAATCGGCCTAGGTGCCGATTAGTCGACCGCCTAGGAAGCTAGTCGCCTCTAGGCGCTAGACGCCTCTCTTCTGCCCGGCTAGCGCCTAGCAACTTTAACACTGACTTATTTGGAAGTTTGTATATTGTTAATTCTCTTTCATATGAGCTTCTGAAGAAGATGTATTCTTCTTCTGTAAAATATTCGAAATTACCAATACTCAGCAAGTTAGCAATATATGCTTCCTCAAGTTTAGCAATATATGCTTCTTTCATCAATGGACAGTTTTTCTCAAGTGAAACAAGATGATATCCCGCCCTCATTCTCCTTCTAACTGACATTCCTGTATTGGACCCACGTGTTTTCTGATGAGTTTTTTTCTTTCTTTTTTCCCTAGGTAGATGAAATCTTGCTTCACTCTCGTGTCTGTGTAATATGACAATTCCTTGTATGCCTCGTATTTGATTACTAATGACTTGTATGGCAGGTGATAAATATGCTCTCCATAAGCAATGCACAAACCGGAGCTTTTTTTGGTCAGTACCAGCCGCTGCAGCGGGGAAAGGTGGTGGTGTTTTGGACATACCAACCAGAGAGAAAACCAAACCTGGTCGCGAAGCTGAATTTGGTGTGAGGTATGGATAGTGGAAGGTCATTTCCACATTATAATTAAGTTATATAAACTGAGCTAAGACCTTGATGTAAATAGGATGGTGGTTTGGGTCCAAGTATCGTACCACAAGGATCAAAAGGGTATGTTTTATTATTTTAAAAAAATCAATTCTCAATTCAACTCAGAAAAATATTAGCAGTTTTTAGTTTATCTAACAAATGTAAACCAAGAAGATTAATAAATGCTGAGTTGAATTTCAAAGGTTGAGAAGGTCTTAGGGTTTCGCTTCCATCCTAACTTCAATATACCAAGTTATTGTAACAATTTAGAAATTGAATAACCAAAATGATTAAGACCTGTTATGTAGCCCTAATGGTGTCAACAAGAAATTAATTCCGAGAATAATCTGTCTTCATGTTTCATGGTTATGGAAGAATTCCAGTTATGTAGCCCATTGTTACTAGGTTAGGAATTAGTCTACATCGTAAGAGAGGAAGATTAACCGCTCATGGTTATGGAAGAATCGAATATCGTCATGAGAATCTCCATGGAAAACTCCTTAGATCTCTTCTTTGTGTTGTTCCCTTGCTTCTTTTCGTCTTCTTCAAAGCTTAAACAATGTAAAGCAAAAGGTTTCCTTTTATAATCTAGGTCAAAGTGCATCTTTTGTATTTCTCGGGTAGAAATTACACTCAGCAACCTAATTATATATTGGGTAGAAACTACATTTAGCAACCTAAACTTCATAAAGTTGATAAATTAGACCATGGACTTCCAAAACTTTGCTTTGACTTGACAGTAGTTTTCAAATCTTCCAAATTCATTTCAAAAATCACCCAGTAAGCTCCAATGATCTACAAGCATAAAGAGGGCACAACAAGTAACATATAACCAATATGTAGACCAATACGGCAATAAGTGTAGCTTGGCCGGTCGACATGTAAACATTTCGGTACTTATCAGATAGCGAAGGCGTCTAAGCTGGTCTACTCATTAATAGAATTATATTTTGTGAAGTAAATATGCCTTCATTATTGAACATTAAGTTGGTACGCTCATGAAGGAGCATACGAAAGCATAACACAAGCAACGGTTAGATAGACATCATAATAAAGGGCCAATATGCTCCCATCGTATGGATAAAAACCTTACCATCTGTTAGCTTAGATGGTAGTGTCACCTTTCTGTTTTGGTGTTTTTCTGATTTTTCGGGTTTTTTTCCTCTCTTTTTTGTTTGTTTTTCTTTCCGTTAAGAAAAAGATTTTGTGCATTTTTCGGGGTCTAACTACAATTTCTTATTGAATTAACCAATCAATGAATCAACATACATGGTATGGTATGTAGGGGGAAGAGCCGGAGAGGCCATTTAACTGTCTTGTTTCATGAACAACTCTTATTTAACATGAGCAATGTGTATATTCTACAAATATAAACCCAAAACTCAAAAAGTGAACGGTTTTTTTTTTTTTTTTTTTTTGAGGAAAGGTAAGAAATTCATTGAAAACAAACAGTTATACAGGATAACAAGCAAAACAGACAAATAACTAAGAGGAAATAGCGGTGATCTGCGTAGGGCAGGGAACGGGGTTTTGGGATTGGGCTTGGCATTGGGCTGGGCCTAGCCATTTGTGTTTGTGCTGAATTTTCAAATTTGGGTATTTCGGCCCTTAGGTTTTGTACTGAGTTTAATGATCTGGACATTTTAGGTCCATTGGTGTTTCGGGTTTGGTCTGTTTGTTACAGCCTGCCCTAGGTTTTTGAGGGCTTTGTCCCTCCAGGTGTTTGTCCAACCTTTGGTTGGATCCCCCTCCCCTCTCCCCCCACTTGATGTACCCTTATCAAGTTTCTTAATAATATTTTGCCGTTTCAAAAAAAAAAAAACTAAGAGGAAATAGTATGTGCAGTAAGCCGAGGAGTCTGAGCCTGTGGTGCAGCATTGTTCTCCCTGGACATCCCTCATCACCATTATTAGAAGAATCAAACAAGCTCCATCACACACTACTTACCTACCATATCCATATGTTTGGTCCTAGAAGTCTAACCAAACTCCATAGCTGAATCTGTGCAAGCAGAGATGGGTTGCGACTCCTCTGCTGCCTTGTATGTTCAAGTGTAAATGCTTACCTAAATCCTCCTTTGAGGACTTCTTGTCAGCTGTTGGCGCAGAACCTAGGAACCCTTTCTTGACGACGCTTTTGAAATACTTTGCCCTGATCAGAAGCCCCCTAGCGAAACATACTTGTAGGAATAGAGAATCAATCAATGCCAACATAGTTGAGGAACGCAACGTGTCTCAAAGAAGCTATCTGAACGGAAGAGAGGTGGAGGTTGAAAACAACCCAAATACCAAATGAAGAGTTGTTGTCGGCCAGAGAGAACACCAAAAAGGAATTTTATCTTCCAAAATCTGAGTGCCGGAGCATATAGACTGTGGCACAAAAAAACCAGTACAACCACTTGGTTTTGTGGGATTTCTCACTTGTAACGCTACAAAACCACACGGACTCAACCCACCAAATCACTGTTCCAAATTCAAGCCCGAGATAATGAAAACTTCTCAATTTTGAACCCTGCGAAAACATTTTTCCTTCCAAAACAGTTTTTGGTCCCAACAACATCAGCCCGTTTTATAGTAAGTTTCTCCCTAGAACATCTCGTAATGGATTTCTTTCTTACTCAGCAGTTGAACTTTTCATCTGTGTAAAAGGTCTAAAACCAACAAGTAATCCAGAGGTGAGGTGAAGTCAGATCATACCTGAGATGAACCAAAATAAATCAGCCCTGAAGAAGCCGCTCAGAATCGTTGTTCGGAGAAATAACTGACTCGCAAAGGAGGGGGAACAAGCCCTAAACTACATGTTCTTTTCCAAAACCCTAGGGATGTGCGACAACATTGCTACTTAATGTCCTAGAATTACAGACTTTTATTTAGCTTTTGGTATCATGGTTTTGTTGGTTTCGTTTTCAGGAAATCAAGAAAAATTTCCCCTCCCTATCGAGTCATGCTCCATAATGATGACTACAATAAGAGGGAGTATGTTGTTCAAGTCCTGATGAAGGTCATACCCGGGATGACTGTTGACAATGCCGTCAATATCATGCAAGAGGCACATATTAATGGCCTCTCGGTCGTGATTATATGTGCTCAAGCAGATGCGGAAGAGCACTGCACACAGCTGAGAGGTAATGGCCTTAGGAGCTCGATAGAGCCTGCAAGTGGAGGTTGTTAGACACTCGATAAAATTTGAATGCGTTCTGTAAAGTTATCTTGGGTCATGTTTTAGGACTTGGTTTATGTGTACATATGCTGAATAACATGGTTGTGGATCATATGTACAATGCTTGTTGAATTAAACAAGAACATATGACAAATAAAACGTAGTTCTAATATTTCAGTGTAGGTTACCCCGTTCTTATGATGATTCGCTGGCTCATCCCTGAAGAAATAGGTTTTACGATTGGAAAAGAAACGCGAGGAATTGCTCATATATAGATTGCAGTTTTTGTGCAAAATGTTGTTGCAGCATTATGTCAGCGTTGGTATGTTCTTGTGAAAAACATGCAGTTGAAGTCTTTGTAGCATTCAAAAAAAGTTGGTCGTATTTTGGATCAAGAAGACGAGAATTATTCTTGAACAACTTGGAGATGCCTATTTGAGTTTACGTTGTGGTGCACATTTGGCTGTGTTTGTGTCTTGGATTTGTAAGGGGATGGTAAGGGGAGGGTTTTTTTTTTTGTTAAGGGAATGTCATCCCAAATATATTAAACAAGAACAAAATTACAACCACAACAAAACAAAATACAAAAAAAGCCGCCTAGCTCTGATGTTGGACCTTTCACTCTCGCTTGTGGAGGTGGGTGGAAGATCGCCACTGGATTTGGTTCCGCCGCAATATCACCACTGGATTTGTATCATGACGCCTTCACAGTCGTCGTTGGAGAGCTCAAGAATTGCCGCCCTAGCCAATCAAATTCAAGATCCAAGGAGGTTGGAGATGGGGAGAGTGGGAGATCTTCCTCCCAGAGGAGATTGTCTCGATGGGAAGAGAATTTTCTCTCTCTAGGAAGAAAGAGAAGCTCTCGAGAGTTCCTCACTCGCATTCATAAGTGGAGTTGTGTCATAGATTATTCTTGCTAGTAACTCTTAGAGCCACCTCACTTTATGCGAAACGTGATAAAGGGTTGTAAGGATTAATCTGAGGTGCCAAAAGACCTTTGGTCCAACGGCATTAAGAGCTGCACGTCGGTGTGCTAGGAGTAAGGAGGTCGGCAGTTCAACTTCTCTAAAGTGTTAATCTAACTATTCTAATTTTCGTCAAGCAAAAAAAAACTATTGTAGCAAAATAAAATTGAGTTCTCGAAGCTGCATATCTCTATATAAAAAAAAATTCTATAGGGACCAACGGTGTAATTCACCTTAGTTAAAAAATTGAATATTATTGTTCATACAAATCCCTTTTTTTTTTCTTTTGGTAATGCAAGGTGTCCCAGACAAGCACTTCGGACTAATCTCTTTTTTCCTCGACAAAAGTCAGCATTATTAGTTGTAATTAGTGATATTTGAACGATGTCAAATGCATGGAAGTAAGTAGTGCCCACCACTTCACTTGCTTGCCAATGTAGATTATCCTACAGTCGAAACAATAAATTGCAAGCATTGGGCAACAACAACAAAATAAAACTTCGGTTGTAGCCAAATGATTTTACAAAAATTATTATTCCTATTTTATCAGAGGCATAACGTATATTCCCATGCTTCCCTTTAGAAAGGGCTCGTCACAAAGTAAAATTGAAAACCATAGGGCGCATGCCGCACATCACAAGTTATTTTTTCATCACGGTTTCAAAAAGTTAGGATTAACCTTTCATGTTTCAGCTACTAGGTTCAGCCATAGGTCAAAATTACTGTATGTACAAGGACGGACTGGGAGACGGATAAGCCCGGACAACTTTCTTACCCAAGTTTCAGATTTTTTTGGTATAATTGTAGTAGTTTCTTTTTTTGTGAAATTTCTAAATTATACCGGTTCACCCACCCAACGTTTTCTTTTAAAATCAAAGATTGCCCATATCCATGTTCCTTAGAAATGCATTTTGCATCATGAACGACCATCGAACACAATTCTAGATTCTGCTTTTCATTAACACAATTCAAGATTTTATTTCTCAATACTGAATTCTATGCACAATTTTGTATGCACTTGTACAATCAATCGGTTTCATCGTATAGTTAATCGAAAATAAATGACGTTTTTAGATAGTATTTTCGTAATTTGTATAATCTTTTAACATGTTCCAAAATGTTTTGTAATGTTCGCCCATCCGAAACAAAAAAATCCTGTGTCCTTCCCAGTGTGTACTTTGGTTTCTCCCAATACTTGTGATTTCTCCCATCACCTCAACTTTCGGGTGTTGGCGTAAATAACAGTAATAACAATATAAATACAGCTGAAAGAAATAAGATTGACATCAGTTTATAAAACAAAGCACCGTTTGTTTTGTTAGAAACTAGACACATAGAGCTTTCCATCGATGCATCCCATACATCATGGGTATGTCCGAGCTAGCGATAACAGATTTGCAACTTAATGCATATCAGAATATGTGACCTTGCATGTAATGTGAGGGAGAAAAGATGTATGGTACTCCTAGTTAGCAACACATATTCAACCTGAATATTCTCCTTTCTGTTGCATTTCCGCTTGCCAATACTTTTAACTCTCTAGCTGCTTGAGTTGAGGAGATTCCTAGTAATTGAACGGGACAACACCACAGATTCATATTCTCAGTACTTCACAAAAAACAAGGAGCCAAAAATCCGTAACAAAAAATACCACCAGTCAGTACCGAACTTGAACTTGCACCAACAAAAAAAATCAAGATGCAAATAATATTAAGGCAAATGAACATTAAAAAAATAGAATACTGGACTCTTAAAAAGGGACGGAAGGGAGTATATTAATTGTTTCCAGAACCCTTCTACGGCCACCGACGATGGGTGGACCGACCGGCACGTGGGGCCCACTCTAGGTCCGCTCAAAAAAATCGAAATTGTTCAATATTTATAAAAAAAATAAATAAAAAAACCAAGTGGCCTCGTGAAAAATCAGCTCAAATGGACATGTGCAGGTGCTTGATACAATCTTCTAATTCTTCATTCAGGCTTCAGGATCCTGTAATCTAAATGGAAAATAAGAAGATTAGATCAAACACTTATCCATTTGAGCTGATTTTTCTAGAGAGCACTTGCTGGTTTTTTTAATAAAAATTATTGAACGACTCAAATTTTGTGTGTGTGAGATTTGAAATGGGCTCTGTGTGCCGCCGGCACCGTCGGTGGCTTTAGCGTTTGGTGTGCTTGCGTGTAATGGATAAACGTACACGTTTCCCTCGCTGGCACGTCACACGCGGAGGGGAAACAGGGAAGCGACACACCAGCTCCCCGCCAATCACTTCTTGCCGCGTGAAACTTCCGCCAACAAAACTCCCAAATACTCCACTATTTTGTCAACTGCACTACTAGGGGTGAGCATGGTCCGGATTGGTTCGATTTTATATTAAACCAAGAACCAAATCAATGTCTACGGATTATGAATTTGGAGAACCAAACCAATCTACCAAAGGCATATAACCAAACCAATCCAAACCATTAAAATACGGTTCGGTTTCGGTTTTAAGCCACGGTTTGCTTTGAACGAAGCTATCATCTTCAAAAAAAATATTTAAAGTACTTAAAATTAAAAGAAAACTTATATTAAAACCAATTTCAATCAAATTACAAAAACACACTAACATGGACCAACTAATTAAGAGTAGAATACCAACAATTGCCTCAAGTCTTAAACTAATAAAATGAAATACTGAAAATTAGGAATGGGTTTGATATACAGTAGAAGTTTAGTCTAAATTATCTGGCAGGGAATGAATACTAAATATTGTGGTGGATTTAATAGAATCGATAAATTAGGAAAGTACTTGACTAAGGCTCTCATATTTATTTGGTGAATCATAATAAAATAATACGGAGTATATATTCATATTTATATGTATTATACGGTTCGGATCGGTTTGGAACCATAACCATGAACGTAAATCCACAAACCAAACTATATAACGCGGTTTTTAATTTTTTTAAACTATGACCAAACCATACTACTAAAAAACCGAACCAAATCTTTTGGTTTGGATTGGCTTGGACTGGATTTGCGGTTTGACGGATTTTTTGCTCACCCCTATGCACTACTCCTAAGTACAAGAAATAAAGGACTAGAAAGGAAAAGTACAATGAAAGTAAAGATTGGTAACAAGTGAAAGCCTTTGGGCAATTGATCGGACCTTCCTCTGGCTCTTAAGTCTGCTTTGAATTCGAACGTGAAACTTTTCCCTCTTCAAATTTGAACTGGGTAGTTATATGTCTTGAAACTTCATGTCCAGATAAGGCAGTTGCTGTTCTTCTTATCCGACATTCTCGACTCAACTACCTTTGTCTTGATCCCGACTTCCTTTGTCCTTTCTTCAACCTTTGCCACATGTCTTGAATTGACCGTCATATTGTCGACATGACGGATTTCGGTAGAAAACTGCCTAGTGTCCTTAACTCGGCACAACTCTCTCGACTGTTAAGAATTTCGCTAAAACAGGGTGTAAACACACATGTGCTCCGGTATCACTGGATAATTGTTTTTCCTATCTACTGTAGTTCTTTATTTTGGTTGCAGTTTCACGTAGAAATCATGTACTCAATCTCATGAATTTCCAAGGAAAAGAACGGCAAAAGAACCTGGGAACAGGGGGCAGCAGTTCCCAGATGTTTTAGTATTAAGCAATTTCACGACAAAAGGGGGACTGAAGAAATAAAAGGAAACAAGGCAATCAAACGTGTATTTGCTTTCCTTCCTGCAGTCAGTAAAATCTATAAATCAAAATTTCAGACTGGATCTA
The DNA here is from genome assembly GCA_018127125.1 of Rhododendron griersonianum. NCBI lineage: Eukaryota > Viridiplantae > Streptophyta > Magnoliopsida > Ericales > Ericaceae > Rhododendron > Rhododendron griersonianum. Next base: position 25,210,468 of record CM030799.1, read on the forward strand.
CGTATTCCGAGAGTTGGAAATTTAGGCATGACAGAGTGGTTGATATAAACAAACTAGCATCTGAACATTTGCGAAAAAATAAATTCTCAATACACGTGCATGAACACATTACTCTACACCGCGTGAGAACCTATGCGTAACATGACAAACGAATCCCCTCATGACATGAAACAAGACAAATGGGTTGAACAGGTTCCGGATGAATAATGCCTAGAAGAATCACCAAGTAGGAGTACAACAGTTGCAAAAGGTGATCGCGTAATATGTGAATCTCAGGCATAAAAGCAAGTGATGGTAAACAACACTCTATTTGGAAGCACAGAGTGATCTCAAAAGCTACTGCTGCAGCATATGCCGGCACTTTCTGTTGCTCTTTCATGCCACTGAAAAACCTACTCCGCCAAATATCCATCTTACTCTTCTTTTTGGCGGGTTTGTGATGAATCCTCAGCTTCATTTGGTTTCTGGCTTAGACTGGCCTTGGCACTAGCGAGAAATGCAGGATCTGGCTCATGTTTATCTGAAGGTTCCTTCATTGCCATACATATGTAGCATGCTATGACAATATTGACTGATATGACGGCAAGAAATCCGCTCAATAGCGTCATGGAATAGGAGGACAAATGGGTTGAACCTGTTCCATAATAATCACTTAAATGCAGCAACAATGCCAACAGGTTCAAACCAAAAAATCAGTTCCACAGCTTTAGTATCAGAATTATACACGGACTGCAATCAAGTTCCATACAGATTCAATGAAGCAAGAGCAATAGGCCTTTTCTAGAAAAATTACCTACCAGAAAACGGAAATGATTCTTCCTTCTTCTTCTTTCTCATTTTTCTTTTATGATGAGTAGTGGAGAAGTAAATGAAATTACATACAAACTGTGGTGCGAATGAAGTGAGAGAATACATCTGATAACCATTGTCCTTTAGGAGCAAACTGATGAAGTTCAGCCAAACTCAAGTATCCATCTCAGTTCTTGTGTGTAAACTTTTTGTAGATATTACATAATATCTGAATCCTTCCAAACATTATCACAGTGGCCTTCTTTCTCCATAATACTATTGGAATCAATTTCTAAAACAGTCTATATTGCAGGAATCAATTTGCTCAATTTAAAACGACGATGACTAAATGCATCTCAAATCAAACTACAAGCCCATGAGCGGCAATGTGGAGCATTTTTGTACCAACTACCAAACATGACACTACCTTTTTGTTTTGTTTAGGAGTTTGCTAAGATGGTTCTTGGGCCTATACATGATTGTTCCATTTCACACATTCAGCAAACTAAAATGATGCTCAAACTAATACAACAAAATACCCTTGAAGATAATGGCCAAACCGTTCTAAATTCCCACAAGTTTTGAGGAAAAACTTGGCTGCTCAGCCTGCTCAAGCTCAATGAAAAATGGAACTTTTAAAGAAAAGTACACTATGGGGAAAATAATAGTTTGATGACTAAAGAACAACACAGGAGACCCTAAAATGAAACCTTTCAAGTTATTCTGCAGTTTTATTGGGAAGGCACCAGTGAGATATAACTTTGAGATCAACAGAAGGAAGGTTGAAGGAATAAGAAAAACCAGGAGAGAGTGACCAGCTCGATCCCTAGGTTCACTCACTTCAATGGAGAAAGGTTGAAGGAATAATACCCATAAAAAAAATTTGGTGCGGCAGAGGGGGAGAGCCTCTTGCATGCGGTTAGCCATAAAGTACAAGTCAGTCCATAGTAGAAACTAGAAAATAAGAGAAGTGCCGGACTGGGAGAATGTAATCCTTCCCTAGATCAATTTCTAGATTGGTTCGAATTGTTTATCTCACATAGAGGTGTATAGGGCCTTTTTGTATTCAGGCGGCATTCCCTTAATGCCTTATTTCTAATATAAATATTTACTTATCAAAAAGAGAGAGAGAGAGAGAGGTGCCGGACTGGAAAACTTTCATGGAGCAAACATCTGTAGTTAAGAAGCAATACAGATATGCAAAGCCACGGCGAAACACGGTTTGAGATGAACAGAATTCACGAGACAGGTATAGTAATGAGGCGACCCATGAGACAACTAGAGGCAGCAGCAGCAAAGATAAGATGTTAGAACAAATAACTTAGTCGACCATAGATGAGTAATGATTGCTATAGAAGGTGGGAGTTAAGAGGTTAACGGGCTAAGCTTCAAAATTAAGGCAGATGTAAAAGGAGAAAAATTCAGGCAGCAAGAAGCGTATGCATCAGATTAATTACCCCAAGTTCAACCATTACATTCCGAAAGTTAAAAGTTAAAAGAAATAAGTTGTATAGTTGAAGTGTTGAACATCTAAGCATTTCTTCAGTTCAGGAAGAACATCCATGACACAACCCACTTTGTAAAGCAGTCTCTTCAAATTTCACACGTAAAAATAGTAGGAAAATGAGCATATTTCGAGAAAGACATCAAGGATCAGATAAAAGATACTTAAACCAGTTAAAGCAAGCTTACCGGGTAATATATTATGGTTAAAACCATATAAAATTGCAACTGGAGCTGCCCACATGAACATCGAGGCAATAAAGAACTTCTTTATCACGGACGACATATCTACAGCCAATCCACTGATGATGAAAATGGAAACCAGCATGTCGAAAAGAATAGCCAGGAATTATACCACTGCCTTACCAAAGTCTCTAATAAATACATAACCACACATCAAGCTACAGAAAATGAAGTTGCCAAAACAAGTATTCTACTCTTGCAGTAGCCCATAAAACATCGAATATTTTTCAAACAAAATGAAAAGAAGGCCTGACGGCCCTAACTAGTCCAAGATTCAAGGAGCGAAGAACCAACCAGTTCTCAGAAAGGTGCATGTGTCTTCTGCCATAATTGATAATCCTAGGGTATTACAATCCAAAACATGTTCACGACGAATTCCTACGTGTGCTGCGCTTTCCCAAGTTAGTGAAAATGGATAAGGATTCATAACCACTCCCATCCTAGCATCTGTAAATTGTGGGTTGGAGCTTAAATTCAAGGTGCAAAAGCGTGATTCACTAACTCGTCTTCAGTTCAGTTGCATTGCCGTATAAAAGTTCGACCGAAAAGCGTGTTTCAACATTATTAGCAAAAACACTTTTAAGAAGCGAGATGGCAATCACACTTTTCCTTGCTTTTGACGTTCTATAATTTTTTCTGAATGTAATGCATAATTTTTGGTAAAAAATGTGTGGCAATATTTATGTATTTATTCTTGTCAGAATTGGAAAAATGATTCGGGAAGTATTCTGCCATCATCCTTCCTACTATCGAATACTGATTGGGGAATTTGATGAACAAACAAAATGACAATTCCCAAATACATAACAGGGGAACGATGAATTTCATTAACAAATCACGAGTTAACGCTAATATACACACGAAATGTCTGTTACGCTAATATATAGTAGCTAATCATTTGGTACCACATAACCAAAAAAAAAAAGAAGACAAAGGCATCAGGTAGCATTTGTTCATGAATCTGTACGGGGTTTTGTTAATGAAACTATTATCTAGATGTGTGTTTGTTCTTCTTCGACTTCATTCTTCGTCGATGCGGTTCAAAAAAAGGGAAAAAAAACCCTAATTTACAGTCCGGTTGAGAGAGATACGAGCCAGAGATTCGAGATTCGAGAGAGAGATACCTGGTGGGCTTCGATCTTGTTCTTCGTCACGATGGTTCTTCTGGTTCGTTCTTCTCTCTCTTGGCTCTCTAGAAACGCTGAAAAGGAAGAATGAAGACTGGGTTTGACTGGATTTTGGCCTTTTAAAACCGTGGCCGTTGGATTTAATCCAACGGCTATCCTTAGAGTCCCGCACCAGCCTCCCCACCCGGGATCCCTTAGAGCATCTCCAGCCTTGATCTAAAATTTAACTCAAATTTGAGTCAAAATTTAGGTAAAAATCCATTTTGGGTCAAGCTCACTCCAATGGCAAAATAATCCATTACCCAAATATATTATTTTTTTATGCTTTCAAGATTATTTCCCTCCATTTTTGTTTTCCCCAACGATTTCGGCCAAAAAAGTAGCACACATCTCTCCTCAACGACGCGGTTCTTATTTCGCAACTAGCTTCAAGATTCTTCCAAAGAGAATAGGGAGAGATCGTCAAGACTTCAGCATTCAAATATCCAGAGAGAGAGAGGTATCCAAGCTTGGGAAAGCCATGGCGATGCCATACTCTCAGAATGGCATGGAAGGTGCCGTTGAAAAGAGAAAAGAGCCGTTGGAATATTGGGAAAAAAAATGGGGAGAGACTTGGGTTTTCTTAAATTTGGGGAAAGAAATGGGTAAAACTCAAAATGGGAAAGGATTTGGGTCAAAGATTGGAGAGAATTTTTTGTGGGTTTTACCCAAATTTTAAATTTGGATCTTAAAATGGGTCAAGGTTGAAGATGCTCTTAGGAGATCCTAAGGACATGTTGCAAGCTTTCATTAAAAAAACAAAACAAAACAAAACGGTGTCGTGCTGTTTAAACATTGGGGAGTGGGTGATGCTAGCTTCATATCAACCGTCCGATCCATTCATTAATGCGCTGGCAGCTCAGGATTAAAAGCTGTGGGGTATATCCTTGGATTGGAGAGGAAATATGGGGAGAGGAATGATCTGGATGAAAAAGGGGAAATATCTGTTTCTTGCCTTATTATATTACCTGGAGAGTGGAAATTGCTTCTTTTACGACAAGAATCATCGCCGCACGCATACTCTCTCTCTCTCTCTCTCTCTCTCTCTCTCCAGAATCTGTTATTGGCTTCCATTTAGATCCCTGCTGAATTCTTTCTTTCTATCAACTGTACCGAAACCAATGCAACGGCTCGTTGATAGCGTCCTCGCTGTTGCCAAAGAGTGAGCCTTCAATCTTTACCTCTATATAGATGTGTGTACACATGTATGTAGATATGTATGCAATGGTATATATTGAGGTGCGTATTTGTGGAGGGTTTTTGATGAATCGTAACTGTACGAATTGTGACAGGTTCCTCCTCTTGTATACGCATGCGATTAGTTTTTAGGGCTACGGATGATTTCCGTTGCGGAAATCTGATTCAAAACGATGATGATTGGTGCGTTTTGTTTTGGGAATTACTCGTGCGAGGGACTCCTGGGGTCGTTTGAGGCATCGATTAGTTTCTTTTTGGGTTGCATTAATGTAGTGATACTGTTTTCTTTTTTTGTTTGTTTGTTTGTTATACAGAGGTATGCATGTGAGGGTTTCTGTTGAGAACTGAAAGAATTTAAACTGTTAGTCGGGCTTTGACGTTTGGGACCCTACTTTGTGATTCGGAATCAGTGTTTGAGATAAACCCAAGAACAGGTGTCTAGTGTCTACTATTGAAATATGGTCGTGAGGATTGCAATTTGGTGACCTCTCTATTGGAGGATACGTCGGAGAATTGTGTTTATTATAGTTACCTAAATGGTTCTAAGAATTGGGGCTATAGGTTTTTAATGATATCGAGTTTTATAAAAGGAGTTTTCTGAAGTTCTAACACATGGAATACAAATATGATATGGCACTTGTAGTTTCTAAAGGTTACGGTGGACGCGTGGATTTCTTGATTATGCATGGGAAACGATACGGACATCATTTAGGCATAAGGTTGCTAGCGTGCTACTGTTGCAGTCAAATTGAAGTAGGGCTACTTGCCTCTAGTGCCCAGCATCTCAGTCTCTGATTTTTCTGTGGTGCGAAAAAAAAAAATATAATAAAAGCGTTTAAGCTAGTTAGGCTGACGTAAGCTAGATATTTTCTCAAGTAATTATGGTACTGGGAAGACATTAGGAATCTTATCTTTACTTTCTGAGGTTTCTCCTTGCCTTATTCATCAGCGCAATGGTTCTCACCTAAGGATAATAAGTGAAATTGTATGCTTGCATTGACGACTGTTCAAGTTTCAACTATGACTTCGGACGGAGCTCAATTGTGTGGATAAAACTGTTAAGAGTATAAGCTATTAAGTTATTAAAAATTGCAATGCTTGCAACTGAAGATCTCAATGGTGGTATCTCAAAACTGGTTCAAAACTTGATTTTGGTCCATTCTTTTCAGTATGTTTAGATAAAGCATTGGTTTTGGGTCTACCTCTTTTTACTTTTCCCTCATATTTGAACGAGTTACTTTGGCCCACTTGGAGGTGGAGCGGGTCATAGTCTAGAAACCCAATAAAAAATTCCTCAAGTAACTGATTTGGGGGTTTTCATTTGAAGAAAAAAACATGATGAAGCGAATTGCTTAGGAATGCGAGGGGATTATTTGTTCAACTAGAAAAGGTCGCGGAATCTAATAGGGTGTATCTGTGCGGAAGGGCATTCCAGAAGGTTTAAAATTTGTAGTACATGGTTTACAATTTTTCTTTTTGTTTGCTGAGATGGGGTACGAGCACAGAATTAGTTTCCGTTGATGGTGTGGGAATACTATTATAAGGACTGTGGGAGAACTTACCAGACTTGTAAGAGAGCCATAAATGAGGACTTACATAGCATATTGAGCCTGAGGTACCTCTCTGATTGGAGGCTAGTGTTGCCATGTGGGAATTTTTGATGCTTCCAGTGGTGTAAGGTTTGGGGCTTTAATAAGAAGATGGACTTTATTCTGGAGGCTGTTTGAAAGTTTTATCTTTGTGAGGATATGGAGGAATACTGCAGTGGTTCCACTTAGTGTCTGACTAGCAGATTTAGAGTGTCATCTTTCTACATAGAGGTGGAGAAGACATGGCTTAAAGTGAAGATCCCCTTAAAAGTACTATGTATCTTTTTTTGTCCATATGCTTATATGCCATTTCTTAGTATTTAAAGGTGGAAGAAAAAGATGCTACAATACTAGCTTTTTTCTTGTATATTAAAAGGAACATTTATCTCAATTCAAAAAAAAAAGAAAAAAGGAACATTTATCCACCTTTTGTTGCTTCTTATGGGAGCTGGTAACTTTGGAGTTTAGTTGCAAGTAACTAGCATGGATTTGGCTTTATTACAGCAACTATGGAGGAGACTCTTATGTGTAATACTAGAAGGAATCAAATAGGTAGATAGCAACTATGGAGGAGACTCTTATGTGTAATACTAGAAGGAATCAAATAGGTAGATAGCCAGATATTAAAGGAGTTCCTACTTTGCTTGTTCTTGGAACATATTAGGTCCAATTTTGTTTTAATTTTATTGTCAGGTTGTGTTTTCTATGGGGAAAAGTCTAAGATCAAATATTTTAAAAAAGACCTGGACACAACTGAACGAGAGTTCCAGACATAAGGCATCGGACGGTTCCGGACATAGTTGTGTCCAGATATGTGTTCTAAATCTGTGTTCCTAGTAGTGCTCTTTCTTTAACACTGTTTTTAATATTTGTACGAGAGTTCAGTTTGTGGAATTTCTTTGGCTTTTAAGGCTTTTCTATGTCCCATCATCATCTCATGCATTTTTCTCTAGTTGGAAAATCTTTTTTTTTTCATTATCAAAATTAGGAAAAAGTGGTATAACGAGAGTCGGGACGAAGAAAAAAATGGTGAAACCTGATGGCCAAGAGATGCTAAAAGCAGTGTTCTAAAAGAAGGATTTAATCGCCGATTAATCGGAAATTTGGCCTAACCGATTAGATTAATGCCTAGTCGGTTGAATTAGTAGGTCAGGAGGTTAATCGTAGTTAGTCGGCGATTAACCGGCGATTAGTCGGTCGGCGTCTAGCAGCGATTAGTCGATTAATCGGTTAATGGGCGATTAGTCAGCTATTCGGCGATAATAGGGGTAAAATCTATAATTTTGGAAAATCAAGGGGTGTAAATGTTATATACTCATACCAGTTTAAGGGTTTTGAATCACAGTTTTTAGGGCTTGTTCAACACCCAGTCATCGATTGATCGATATTGGAGTCACCTGTCATCTCTCTGTGAAACTTTAAAACACGAGATCTCCGAGCCGCCTATCGCCCCTCTCTCTCTCTCAAATTCGAGATCTCCTCTCACTTCACTCCATGTCTCCACCGACCTCGAACATTAGTTTTTTTTTTTTTTGAAAAGCCCATACCCATATTGACACAATAGTGATTTTGGAAACAAAGTGTAGTAATATTTTTTTATTAAATCTTAACACAAAGTGTAGTATTGTTTGGTGTATATAAATTAAGTTATTATAATTGATAAGTGACTAATAAATGAACGGCCCATACCCAATACCAGTTGGTGTTATAATCATGTTAACAATTTTCTGTAAAGGAGAGATTTCTATGTCATATTTGAAAAACAATTGATGTTGATGGATTGATAGATGAATGTTCAATTTTTTATAAGAGTTGTCATTGGGGAGTATTTATATATAAATAAATAAAAACCCGACTAATTGCTACAAGCCGATTAATCGGCGATTAATAGGTCTCGAAGCTCGAAGGTGGTCGACCGAGTGACGAACGCCGAGCGACTTTTAGAACATTGACTAAAAGCGACCATGCCTTGTTTTTTGGGTATTATCTATGGTGATAAGATGCAGAAAAGTTTGCAAAAGACATTTAATTGCATAGGATACAGAGGTGAACTGCTTTTGTAGGGTTTTGAATTAGCTCAAAACCTAAAAAGTTAAAATAGTTTCTCCCCGATATGTATACAAATAAAAAGTTGATGCACCAGGCGGGGAGCACGCATGTTGTATACCCAACTGAGATCTCAAAATTATGATCTCCTGTTAAATCAATCAATGAAATTCATCTGTAAAATATGTAGGCCAAAAATGATACATATGGAGTTATGGATAGGAGTTGACACTTACAAAAAGTTTGATGTGGAAATTTGAGATCGATCGGAAATTTGAGATGGATCGATGATCAAGGAAAGATAAAAATAAGAGATGACGAAGTTAATAACCAATTTGAGGACCGCATAAAAGAAAATATAAATGGTTTGGCTCTGTCTATAGGAGGCCAACAGAGGCACCGACAGGAAGACTTGAATGAAGCCAGGGCTTGTACAAGGGCTAGCGAAGGCCGATGAAAATGGGTTGTGATAATGAGCATCTGTGATTTTAGCTGGAAAATAAAGATAGGAATGGGAAGAATTTTTCTTTAACTTGAGGAGCTGGCTGTTGGCCCTTGACATGGTTGATCAATGAAGCAAGAATTCGATAAGCAAATAGTTGAGATTTGAGGCTATACTGGGTGAATCCTGAAGAAAAGGCTGTCCTACAGTCATTAATGGTGGTAGGGCTTCAATTTGGGGTTCACATGGATCGAAACATCTCTTAGAAAAATCGTTTTTGTATAGAACAAAAGCCACACAAATTAAGAACCTAGAGACTTGGATGTGAACTGTAGGAACGTAGATAAGACAGTGATCTGTGGAAGTACTTCATAAATGTAGCTAATAAAAATCGGACCTGTAGACTTGGAGGACCTTTACTTCAGGTTAGACGAAAGTCTTCCGAAACCTGTCCCTTCCCCATGAAATGCGTGGCAGGTCCCATTGGACCAACGACCAACTTTGGGGCCCAAATTTGATTAATGGATTTTGCTTACAGAAAGGAAGAGTGTGGAATACTTTTTCCTTTTGCAGGAACCCTTTTTCTTCCTTTTCTAGCTTACATTTAAGAGACTTTGATCCTAATTGGGGGTCTTGTTTGAGTTGAGCAGTTGTCCAAAAATTGTGTTGTCAAGGCTATTATTCCTACTCCCATAGTCAAGGTCTCCTAACACGAGATTTCGTTTTGGGTTGGGTGAAGTTAAATTCCCGGTTCAATTCCCTGTACTTTTTCGTTCTCCCACAAAAGATTAAAAATGATCAGCATTTATATCTCTGTTTTTTATTGATTCAGGTCAGTGAAAACATTCACTTATGAGTCGTTGAACCACATTGTGAGGCTAATAAATGGAATTTCAGCCCTTCTGTTAGCCATTTTACCGGGGAAGACTTCTATACTTGAGGGTATTCATGGCTGGGAGCTCAGACCAACGTTTCGTGGACCAAAGTTTCCACGGTGGATGGAAAAGTAAGTTTTGAATACCGAAATCCAATCTTGTTAGTAATTTGTGGTTTGGTATATTGTTTGGAAGTTGCAGTAGATATGTAATGTCCGAGAAGAATTTGGGTATTTTAATTAGAAATCTTGTTTCTTTCTGTAGTTTTCACTTTTCACGTGCTCATGCCCTTTTCTTTTTTCTTTTTTATTTCTGTTAAAAGTCCTTATTCTAATCTCCAAATTAATCATGCAAGAGCATTAACTAATGCTTTATGTGTCACTCTGAGGAGTCATATCGGAGTCATGCCCGCCATTACTTTTGATGTTATCCAACTTTAGCCCCCCAGAATATGAGATATCTGTTAAGAGTTTTTGAGTTTGGCGTCAGGAAATACTAAACTAAGAAAGATTCAGTAGCAGTGTATCACTTCTCTTGGCAGCTGAATTTAGCAGTTGGGTGTGGAATTTTCCTTTTTGGATCCTCTCTTCCAGATGATCCTGACTAGGATTTTGTTTTCTGTAACTGTAGTAGACAAGGCTTCAGGAGGACATTTGTCTTGGTTCTTCCACGCCTATAGAAGCATTATTTCATGAGTAACATATATTGACTTGGATTTGTCCACATTTATCCCTTCGGTGTTGAATTTGTTGTCTAGTTTACTGGTATTCCTTGTATTTGTATTAGAGCTTCCGATAATTGATGTCGTTATTTTTCTTCACCATTATAGTGGGGTGTCATCTTTCAATCAGTTCATCCATGAACTTTCTGTGGATTCTGATGCGTCATCAAGCGTTGGTTACTCATCTGGCGAAGAAGATTGTGATGATAACATAATTCCAGCATCTCCATTATCGCAAAGTTCCAGGGTCTCTAGGGCAAGTAGTTTCAACAAGTTTGACAGGCACTGGACATGTTGGACGAGACTCGTATTTTCATTGCTTTTATGTCCTTTGAAATTTCTATTGGGCATACCACTATACCTCTTCCATTCATTGTGTTACAGGGGGGTAGCAAACCCTCGTGACACACACAGTTCCAAGCTGTCGCGTGTTCACTCTACGAGGGTACAGGCTCTCAGGGACCATTTTATCCAACGTACCACTGACAGGAGACGTGGAGTAATAGAGGTTTGTTCCTATGTTCTCTGCCATTTGTTATTGCTCCCTTTGTTCCTTCTTGTTAGTCCTCTATTCCATTTATGTGTTGTCCCAGCTCTGTAGTCCACTTTGAAAAGTCTTTAGATCTTGATTCTTGAAAGCTGACCTCCAAAGATTATTTAAAGTTGTTTTAAAGTAGGAATTTAGGGGGCAATGCTGGAAATCAAATCCAACTTTTTAAGGGTGCATGCATCATGCCCCTTAACGAGGTCCCAAACGGGACTAACAAAAAGGGACAGACGGAGTACATTTCTTATTCGATTTAAGGTGCTTCTGTACTTATGTTCATTCAACCAGCTTCTACCTACATTTCCTTATTTTCATGTGATGTTATGTGACCAGGATCTCCATCTGGCAATTGAAATCTATATCGAATCAATTTTTGAATTTGTTCACAAGGCAGCACATATTGTTCTTTCACCATCAGAAACGTTCAGAGTACTATTTGGATGGTTTTCTTCTCAAAGCAATGGGAGTGAAGATATTGCTGGTGGTGATTTGAATGCCACTGTCCCTACTTCTACTCTTGGAGAGGATAATCCAACTCCTACTGAAAGGAAAACAAATTTTCATCCCCTAAATACAGATGCTCGTACCTGTCGAGATGTCATAACAGAGCTTGGGTAAGTTTATTGCTTTCCAACCTTAGGTTTCAGTTTCACACACGCACAATGCACAAACACAGAATTAGATTAGTACCTTGAAGCACGTGTTTATAATTGAGCAAATAAGTTCATAAAGGCACAGTTATACATGGAAAGGAACCATCTGTTTCTCCATAGGAGCACGGATCAAAATGTAGTAGAATAGTTGTTTGGATTAGCTTGGAAACAGAACGTTTTCGAGGCATTAGTACATTACACAGGTACAGATGCTCGGACCTGTCGAGATGTCATAACAGAGCTTGGGTAAGTTTATTGCTTTCCAACCTTAGGTTTCAGTTTCACACACGCACTAATGCACAAACACAGAATTAGATTAGTACCTTGAAGCACGTGTTTTTATTTGAGCAAATAAGTACATAAAGGCACAGTTATGCACATGGAAAGGAACCATCTGTTTCTCCATAGGAGCAAGGATCAAAATGTAGTAGAATTGTTGTTTCGATTAGCTTGGAAACAGAAAGTTTTCGAGACATTTCACAAACAGTATGGAAAGATGGGGATGTTGGGAAGACTTTGGAAGGTTACGATAGTTTTAGGAAAAATAATATAACCTATAAGGTAATTGCAGTTTTTAAAAGGACATGTTGAGCTATGCAGGCTTACTTGGGGTAGGATTGCCATTTAAGGAAACACATAAACAGTAGTAGAGTTGTTATTACAAAAGAAATTAAGTATGGGTGACAAAATTCACCAAAAAGTTCTTTGCGGTAACTAAGAAAGAGAATAAAATGAATTCATGTTTGTTCTCTCTCTCTCTCTTGGGCTCTCTTCCAAATTTAAGATGTTTTCTGTGAGTTTGTAATTTCCTCAAAAAAGAATCTAACAGAAATGAACTCCAGGCACTATGATGATAAAAATGAAAACAAACATTCAAGTATGTTAGTAAATCATCAAGGAAAAGTAAGTGGTAGCAGATGCGTCAATAGGTTACAGCATTCAAGGAGAAAGGAATGAAGGGAAGAAGAGAAACCAAGACAAGGGAAAGGTACAGCAGCAGACAGTGAAAAGGAACATATACAGAGAAGATAGATGCAGAAACAGAGAAGGGAAAGAAGTTGCATATAGGGGAAGTAATGGTGAGAAGGGAGGAGCAGAGATTTGCCATGCAGATATTAGATTCGTATCCTAATCAACAAACCCATAAGACAATATGCTTGTGATGAACGTTAAGAGCATGTACCCAGCCCTAGATCCCCTTTGCTTACATATCATGGCATGCTGGCCCTTGCTTCAACTTATTTGGCGGTCATGTGACTATTAAGTGGAACCTTCACATCAGAAGCTGAAAAATGAAATAACCGTAGTTCTTCATAAAATGAAATAAATAAAACTAAGCTTTGCCTACTATTGAGCTAAAGGTTAGGTTTCAATACTATCCAAATATGCATGTGTACGTGAGATTGTAGTAGTTCTTCAGCTTATTGTGATGTTTCTCTCTGCTCTTTGTTCAACCTGGAACTACTAATGAATTTGTACCTGGAGATGCGGAGGAAAAACAGCAGACAACAGAACGATTATTTTCCCTTGACTCAAGGCTTAATTATTTAATCCTTCTGATAAAGGAACCTCCATCATGGAAAGCAGATTATGAGGCTGTTTCTCTGTCCTCGTGTAATTGTAGTTTTTTCCCCTTTTTCCATGATGGTGAGTTGAATTAAGTGATGGAACTATATTGTCCCATTGTCTTAAATAATTTCCACTTTTTAATGTTAAGTTTATATAACATGGTGAGTTGAATAAAGTGATGAAACTATATTGTCACATCATCTTAAATAATTTTTGAATTTTTGGTACCATAGTGTAGTTGTAGAGGTAGCATTTTGACACTTATTCAGTCTTATTTTTTTGTTTTTCTATGCATATTTACTGGTTTCCCTTCCTTTTAATGTTTAATCAAGTCCTGAATTTTTTTTCGTTTCACCGAAATCAACCAAACTGTGTTCTCTGCTGTATTCCGGGGTTGTTCCAGGCAACCATCCTTGTCGAATCTGGTTTTGGAATTGGGTGAGAGAAATTCTCTGATGTCTGATTGACTTGTTAGAGAGAAGCACATGCATCTGGGCTTGATTTTTTGCATCGAGTTATTTAGTTCTTGCTTCTGTGTATCTACTTAAAGATTCTTACTTCTCCACCTGTTTCAGGTACCCATATGAAGCTATTCCTGTGGTTACTGCTGATGGATATGTTCTCCTGCTTGAGAGAATCCCAAGGTATTTTCCAATCTTTCCATTTCCGTTAGAAGTGCAGTTTTCTATGCCACAAATTACATGGACTCGGATATGGGTGTCGGATGTGGGAATATATCTGGGTTGGACCCATCAAACATTCAGTAGAAGGGTCCTTGAACTTGGCAAAACTGGATCCTACTTTTTAATAGTTTAGATCTATTAAAGAAATATGTTTAATATTTTGCCGTACTCTATGGGATGATGTGACAAAATATCTGCCTAGCAATTATGAAACAAAATATCTGGTGATGATCATACTGAATACAGTTATATACAAGTACCCTATGGGAGTTAATAGGCACATTTTTCAATTGCTGATTGTAAAATAGGTCTTATTGGTTTATTTCAAGAGTTCATGCAACGTAGGTTTTTTTTTTGTTCCCAGTTGTTATTAAACTTTGTTTGATTAGTGGTTTCTTCATGCTTATACCTGGTTCTGGTGTTGCAGACGGGAATCACGGAAGGTGGTTTATCTTCAACATGGGATAATGGATTCATCTATGGGGTTAGTAATACCTTTCTCTCCCTTCTGTTGGCCAATAATGGCTACATTCTGATTGATTATGCAGCGGTTATCTTTCTTAGTATTACTGACCAAAAAAGCAGGATAAGTCATATCTATTATTAAGTAATGCAGTTGATTTCTTGCTCAATTCGCTTTTTAGCTTTATCAAGCCCTGGTAGGTGCACTTGCATTGTTATTTTCTGTGTGATATGTGGGTTTTCCTTTGTGCGAGCATTGTTACTTTTTTTTTCCTGGTTGCAAGTCATTTTCTGCTTGATATGTGGTTTTTTTCTTCTGGTTTTGTTTTGTAAAGAATAAATTGAAAAATCTAGACAATTTTTTGAGAGGTCTGGAAGTGTGGAAAAAGGACTATAGTTTATCTGCGTACGATGATGGAAGTGTAGAGCTTTCATAGCTTTTTGTGTAGTTGTACAAGAAGCAATCAGAATTTGGAGTTGTCCTTGAAACCTTGAGCGGTCACACATAAATAGTTGTCAAACCGTGAACGAATTGAGAACCAAAATTGTCCTCCTCTGTTTTGTGCATTGAATTGTATTGTGAGTCGCTTCGATTCGACAATGATTTGTAGAAGTTGAAATACATAGCAATCCTTTGGATTAGAAAGATATGTTGTGAAAGTTTTTATTTTAGGCCTAAATGAATTGAGAATCATGTGGTCTAATAGGGACCCTTGCTTGTATTGCAAGTGATGTGGATTTGATGAAATCAATTTTTGCAATTCATGGAATCCTAATACTCACCTCAAAAGACTTTCAATACACCAATCGCCCCCACTTTTTCAAATATGATGACTTCAAACTATTCTTTTGCATGTGGAGCACGTTATAGTGAATCAATTTTTAGGTGTATCGAACCGATTTGTACACTCCCTGTGGTCTATTCCCAGTCGTATGATTTTCGTGTTCCAGTGATTCACCCCGTAGATACAAATCGATAGCTTGATGTATAGAATTGAATCGTATGACACATATCGCAAATCATATGTTTCTGATAACAGAGTACTGTACTGATGTTTTAATAGACCAACTTGGACTTGCAAAATGGCGTGTGCACTTCTTTAGCAAAATATACTCTTCCACATGTCTGAGCCCTCTCTTTTATTTGTTAATTAGCAATAATCACTTTCATCTGAAGTTGTTTCTTTCTGCAGTTGGGTATGCAATGGAGTCGTTGGTTCTCCAGCTTTTGCTGCTTTTGATCAAGGTTTGTGTTGCTTTCATTGATCAGTTTCGGTTTCTAAGATAAATTGAACTCCAATACTTACGTATTCTCGGATTTATATGTATTGATTTTTCCAGCTTTCCTATTCAGGTTATGATGTTTTCCTCGGGAACTTACGTGGTTTAGTTTCCAGAGAGCACGTGGACAAGAGTATTTCCTCGAGGCAGTAAGTTCTTGTGCTTAAGTTCTCGGTTACTCATCTTATGGAACCTCCCTGCGCTCTCATGTCATTTCCGTTAAAATTGTGTTATTAGATCCTTCAGATTCTGAAAAATATAACTGTTCAAGATGCACTATTATCTACAAATCTTATTGTTATGCAGGTATTGGCACTACTCCATCAATGAGCACGGTACTGAGGATATACCCGCTATGCTTGAA
Source organism: Rhododendron griersonianum (assembly GCA_018127125.1). NCBI lineage: Eukaryota > Viridiplantae > Streptophyta > Magnoliopsida > Ericales > Ericaceae > Rhododendron > Rhododendron griersonianum. The sequence goes on from CM030799.1 coordinate 25,226,598, forward strand.
AAAATCCACGAAGTTAAGGTTTCCGAATTGAAGTCTACTCATCCTCTACTTGAGGAGGAATCCAACAGAGATCAACCCTATAAACTTTGCGCAATTTGCCACAGCTTGGGGGGAGCTGGGATTTTGATGTATATAATTACGCGCCGGATCGAAGAGAAACCCCATAGGCTCTCAAGATTGATCCTATTATCACCTGCCGGCTTCCACGATGATTCCAACTTGATGTTCACAGTGGTGGAGTACATATTTCTTCTGCTTGCTCCTATACTTGTACCCCTCGTGCCTGGCCTGTATATACCCACAAGATTTTTTCGTATGCTGCTCAATAAGTTGGCGCGTGACTTCCATAACTACCCTGCAGTCGGAGGACTCGTTCAAACCCTAATGAGTTATGTTGTCGGTGGCGACAGCTCGAACTGGATAGGAGTGATTGGGTTGCCCCACTACAACATGAACGATATGCCCGGAGTTTCTCTTCTTGTTGCTCTTCACCTTGCGCAGATGAAGCGGGCCAAAAAATTTCAAATGTTTGATTACGGGAGTGCGGCTGCCAATATGGAAATGTACGGATCTCCTGAGCCATTGGATTTGGGGGAATACTACGGGCTTATCGATGTACCCGTTGATCTTGTTGCAGGCCATAAGGACAAGGTGATCCGCCCGTCGATGGTCAGGAAGCACTATAAGTTGATGAGGGACTCGGGCGTGGAAGTGTCGTACAACGAGTTTGAGTACGCTCATTTGGATTTCACTTTTTCTCATCACGAGGAGCTTTTGGCCTATGTGATGTCCCGGTCAAGACTAGTGGAGCCCGCTCGAAGGCGGCCCTTCAGAGAAAATTCTGTGAGATTGAAGAAGAAAGAGTGAGGTAGCTGATTGTTGTTGGAGATCAGGCAAAACTCTCGTCACTTCCTTTTTTCTGGTGAGTCGGGAATTTGCTTGCTCATTTTGTTTGTTCATACCGGGCTTGTAGATGACATAATAGAGAAATACATGTAATTAATCATAAGGAGGTGTACTGTACATGCCTTAGTTATCCTCCTCTCGAGGGAAGTTCATATGAGGGTGCCCGTGTGGGGTACCATGACTGGATGTTTGTGTACCTGCTAGGAAAGTTAAACTGGTTCGATGAATTTGTCATTTGTAACCTTGTACTTTATTGGTTGGCTGAACGTTTGAGTCTATTGTCGCCCAAAGTTGTCGGAATTTATTGTATCCGTAGGGCAAGATGAATCTGGGAACTCTTTGTCAGGAAAAAGCTACTCTTGTATAAATTATGAGCATAGTTTTTCACTAGAATGATGTGACGATTATCTTCGTAATTGAATATAGCTCTGGAGTTTCAGCCACATTATCTTGTAGATTTGTTTGCATCCCTATTGTAAACATGTAGACTGATGATCAATATTTGGTCCGCTTGTACTGACTGTCTGACACAGTTCATTTTCTGTGATGATGTTGAAATAGCTTTTGTTCATTACTGACATTTGTCAAGTAGTTTCACATGCTTGATTTAGGGTTCATGAACCATAAACCAATCTCTTACACTTGCTCCATGAAAACACATGGTTTGCCATGGGTTAGGTCACATTGTTCGAGGCTAACCCCTAATGAGCTGCGTGCTATATGCGAATTCATGAACTTGATGAAACGTGAACCCCTCTTGGGGGATTTTGAAACACCAGATCGAGTACTTAGAAGGTGGATCCTAATTCGGCTGCTGGATGGCTGTCGCGTCTTGATATGAAGGAGTGTTCTGCACAACAATGCACTTACTCGCAAGTGACTAGTGAAGGAGCAAGCCCGATGGGTGTTTGTTGCTGTTGCAATAGATCGAACACCGGACCCAGTGTTGTGTTTCAAAAATCCTATACATTAGACTTTCTTTGGATTACTATGAGTTACTCCACCCTTTTTCCAAGCATTTTTGTTTTTAATGAAGTGCAATCTCAAAAATAGTACTCCTGCCTTTCAATTTTTCAGAATAATATACTTCTAATCAACTTGATTCATAACAAAATATTCTACTTGAAAGCTCTACAAACGGATCATATTTTCAAGTTCGGGATAACACCCATTTTTTACGCACAATAGCCTCCCCACTCTGTTCCCATAAGATACATAATCGATCTCTGCAAATGATCTTTTTTGGTCTCTTTGAAACATGAGAAAAAATCGAGAGAAGGTTGGTAAAGTTAAAGAATATTCTCTTATTTGGTTTAAGAAGGAAAAATCCTGTTCTTCCTAAATTTTTGCTCTTAGTGAACCCTATCATTAATTCATTGGTGTGACTTAAAAGCATCAAAAATTCCATCCAATATTCAAACATCAATTCTTTTTGACAAGTAAGCCTATTAATGGCATCTTAACGAATGACTCTTTGGTCTTGTTTCGTTTCTTATCGGATTGAACTGTTACCCATTGATTGAAGCAACGCCATTCTGGCGCTGAAATTAAACATACAAAACCAAGCGCAAAAGCAAAACTCTGGAACGGCAAAGTGCAGACTGAGTCCGGTAATAACTTAATCTTCAAAGGATCAAATGCAAAATCTTAGTTTCCCCTGGTCATGTAAGGATCAAATGCATACAACATATTATTCATGTCAATCAGTACTGTTTGTACTGATCATTTCTAGCAGAGGCAAGGGCCCAAGACCAACACAATGCCGCACATTATCATGGGGAAAAAACCACAAGTAAGCAACAAAATACTTTCCGAAAACGATAAAATTGGTCGCTCGGGATACAAAACACTACAATCGAATTTCCAAAGCTATGAAATCAAACAAACTAGGAACAGCAAAAGATAAACAACTAAGCCATTTCAACTCTACTTTTCATCTTCATTTTTCTTGGAAATTTTCTTTGATGTTGCCTGTGAATATAGGAAAGTCCCAAACACTGCGATTGCTGATCCAAGGGCGTTCAAAGGCATAACAGGATTCCTGAATACCAATATAGTGGAAACAATCACGACCACCCTCTTCATGGTATTACCAACCGAGAATGTCAACGGGCTTATCTCATCAAGTGCTTGATATGATGACTGATTATAAAGATGATAAAAGACTCCAGATGTAATCAACCATAAGTAAAATGTACTGGGTGTCCCTATTGTTTCAATTGCTTTATGATACCCTGCAACCCACTGAGACCCTTCAACAAACACAGCCACTGGGAATAAATAAAGCAGTGATAATATACTGATCACACCATATAAATTCAACCCATTCACTTCCTTAAAGCTCTGTAAACTCTTCTTTGAATAGATATTACGAAGAACGAATCCGACATTACTAATCAAAGCCCCCCACAAGCCTTGAAAGTTGAAGGAAACTTCAGTGATTGCAGCTAAAGAACAACCCATAACAATGGGGATGATTGAGAGCCAAACCTTTAAAGGGTATGTATCCCCAAGAAAAGATGAGAATACAACTGAGAAAACAGGTTCTGATGATTTGATCACATGGGTGAAAGAAACAGCCACTTTAGAGAAAGAAACACAAGCTGAGATGTGGCCAATTGTGTGGAAAAGGGCCGGGCCAAGAAGGGCAATAATGAAAGGTTTTGTGATTTTCGGGCATGGTTGGAGCTTGAAAGACCAGAGAAAGAACATCCAAACGGACCCTACAAAGAGCTGAAAAGAGGCAAGGAGCCACGGGAACGGAAAGATGTTCAGTGCCTTTTTGTTTTAGATGTTGAAGACAATGTTCTGAAAGTACCAGAGGCCAAAAACAACAGCAAGTTGAAGGGTCTTGTTCGGCTTCGCAACCTCGTCGATTTCTCCATCTGGGCTGGATTCTTGCGGGGCTCCTGAGGCTGCTCTGACGACTTTTGAGGCGGGTTTGAGAGAGAAGCCAAATGGGTATCCACATACTTCGTTGAAATGATTGTTTGAGTGACAAATCTGAGATATGGGTTTTGATGGGTTGGAGATTTCGAACCCGGAATCGGTGGATTTGCGAAGAGGAAGAGATGTGAAGTGGAGATTTCTTCGAGTATGAGATGTAGTGGAAAGATGTGGATCAAATCGTGAAGAAGCAGGATATCTATGGTTTGATTTGGAGAAAGTGACAGTTGAGGTGGGGAGAAGAAGATTCCAACTTGTCATTTTGAGAGATGGAAAAGAGAGGTGGTAGATTTTTTGTGGTTTGATCAAGTAACTGTGAAATCAAAGACTATAATCGAATCAACTACCCAGAGAGAGAGAGAGAGAGAGACCTTGGTGTGGCGTCGGTTGTTGTGGTCGCCGGAGGTGGAGGAGCCTCCGATGGTGGTGAGTTCGTCGCCTTCTTCTTCTTCTTCTCTCTCTCACTCTCTCTTCGTCTGAAACTGAAACCAGAGCCGCTGGAGCGTTCTGTATTTTTTTAAGCTGCAACGAGATGGTGGGCCTTACGCTGAGTTGGCACTCCAACTCAGCAGCTGTGGGGTTGGTTGGGGTGTGGCTGAGAAAATCTGCATACACAATTCTCGACCACAACTCCGGATGCAACTGTTTCGGTATATGAATTCACATCTTCACATGCAGTGCAGAGTTGTGAGCTCTACCGATGCAGTTGTGTTTGAAATTTTGTTTGAGAGTTATATATGTAGACTTTCTCTTATTTTATCTTGAGGTTTTTTTTTTTTAATGTTTTTATCGTCCATTTTCTTATGTAGACTTTCTCTTATTTTGTCTTGAGTTTTGTATGTTTCTATCGCCTATTTTCCTACCATCCGCCTTTTTTTCGGTTTTTTGTCGGGCGACATATATCAATGGGGTTAGTGTTAGGATTAGCACAAGAGAAGTTCAAAGGTAATCCATAGCCCTAGTCCCCAAAGCACCATCCCTCGTGAGACTCGAACCTTGATCACCACTGGAGGGAGGGAGATGAGTTACCAACTTCACTATAAGAGCATCTCCAACCAAATTCTCTTAAATAGAGATTCAAAATATAATTTTTTTTATCCAAAAAGCAAGTTTAGAGGTTTTCACTATTCCCTCAAACTCCAATCCTAAATCTCTATTTTCATCTCCACATAAAAGGGTAAAGTGGTGATTTTAGGAAGGCAAAAAAATATGGATATCATTCTCTATCTCTATATGTTTGAAACATCTCTATATATAGAGAACCAAATTTATGTCTTTAAAATAGAGACCCAATATAGAGCTTGATTGTAGTAAATTGGTTCTCTATTTTAAAGATTTAGAGCTTGATTAGAGATGCTCTAAGTGGTTCTCTTCCTATTATGTCCTTAAAATATCAAAATCATCCATTTCGTTCTTAAACTATCCTAATCTCACTTATTAAGTTCAATTAGTCCTTTAATAAACTAATTAATTCTTTAATGAGTCGTTTAATGAGTCCAAGTAGTTTTTAATGAGTTAAAATCCCATTCTTTGCACTCAGTAGGTAGATTAGGACAGTTTAAGGACGAAATAGATGATTTTGGTAGTTTAAGGACTATGTAGAAAATGTGCGATAGTTTGAGGGATAAAAAATGAAATTTTTTCTCTTGTTTCAGTTCTTCTCCATAACTTCCGAACAGAGCAGCGAAGCTTGAGAGAGAGAGAGAGAGTCAGAGAGAGAATGTTGAGTTCGGTGAGATGGGGATATTTTCGGATCATCACAGGGACTATCGTCGGAGGCGTTCTAGGGTTTTACGTCATGCACCGACTCGAAGTTAGCTACAAGGTATATATGTGTTGCTTCAAACCCTAAAAATCCCCTTTTTATGTTGTTTTTTTTTGGTTAATTAATTTGATTGAAAAGAACCCAAAATAGTTTTCTGTTCTTATCTTCTTCATTTCCCCAAACAATACTGCTCTGATGTGTGATGTGTATCTCTTTGTATGTGTGTTGCAGGAGAAGTGGAATGAGAGATTGAAGAAGTATGAAGAAGAACTGAGCAAGAAGAAAGAGAAGGCTAATAATGAGCTTAGTGAGTCCCTCTAGTACTTGCTTGTATCCCTCACCAAACACAGCCTAGTTTGAAATGTTTTTTTTTTTGCAATGGAATAATTGTTTGTATCTGTTTTGAGAAGGGGTTTTGTTTCTTTGAGCAATCAATTCAATTCTGGAATGGAGCCATATATATACTTTTTGCATGGAATTTTGAACAGGAAATGCTTATGTTAGGAACTTGGGAATATATGTTTTTTTTAGGTAAGTTAACTCATTGAAACCATACCCCGATACAGGTGCCAAGGGGCATACTCTAGAAAGAAAATGAAAGCAAAACAAGGCTAACCAACACACAAGTACACAACCATTAGAACAAAACCAATACCAAACCTAGCACAAATACTATTAAAAATAGGGCCTGAACAATAGGATAAGAAACACCAACAGCACCAAACCTCACATGGTAAAGCAACTAAGCAAAGCAAACTACAACCAGATCCACTTAACCAGTATAGAACGCTTTGAAGGAGATATTCCATTCTATGCGGAGGAGCTTATAATTATCGGTGGCCTTCACATGTCTCCATGTACTCAAGCAACTTAGAATGTCCTTTTTAATACCAGCAATCAGCATAGGAATCCCAAGAGAAACATGTTGGAAGATCCTGGAAAATCTCTCTCCATATATGAGAAACAAGTGGGAATCTAATAGTTTTTTTAGCATGATTCTTTGTACTTTTTTGTTTTCATTATCTGAGTAGAGTTTGAATTCTCTCTCTCTCTCGCGCGCGCTTTTTTTATTCCACCCCAGCTCCATTGTTGTAGGTTGTGGTCTTTTGCATGTTCATACAAACAAATTTATTTATGATGCCAATTATTCCGTCAAATTAGTGTTTTGATGGCTAGGATGTTTTACTCATCTGGCTTACCAATTACAATCGAAAAGGAACCGATGTTTTTCTAAGTTGATTTCCTTCCAGTTTCGTTGTTGTTGTGTGAAAACAAGATAAATCGTTCTACTACAAACAATATAGAAAACAAAAACAGTCACACAATCAAGAGAACACAAGAGACCAGTGTTTCGGCGAATCGGCGGTGTGCCTATGTTCATGAGGGGAAGGAAAGAAGAGTCCACTAACAGCAATAAGAATTAGAACGCTCAACTCTCACCCTCTGTACCTCGTCACTACCTCCGTAAGAGGACTTCTTCAGTAACTTTGAGATGACCTGTAGATACAAGATACCTCACAATGTTTTTACGCAGTTATGCTTTGGTGGATGGAGAAGTGTTTGGGCTTAAAAAGATGTTTGTGTGCAATTAAGCTTTAGGGAGGCAACATTGTTGAAGTTTCTTAAATGTTTCTATGCTAAGTAGGTTCAAAGACAAGGTTTTCATGACATTTTTGATATGGAAAATGTTGCAGAAGTTGGACTTAGGATATGGTTCAAGAGGTAAAAACCAATTGGCCGGTGTCTAAGGAAGTGGGTTTGGTACTGAAGGCCGGTGGCCAAATAATTTTTGGTCATTGTGCTGTGCACACGCTCTTTTATTTATTGGTTGCTCCTGCGAAAGAAACTTTTCATGAGGGGCAATTTTGTTTTAAGAGCTAAACCATGGGGAATGTGATTGGATAAGAACTACATTGCTGGTGTTGGTATGATTTTGTGAACTTCAGTTCAGATAGTTTAACACGCTTGGAAACGTACAGTAACCTTCTGTAGACAAGGTAACTATGTAAGTTAATGTGATACTTTGCGAATGAGCAGAAAGGATTTGTTTTGCATCACCGTGCTCCTAATGTTTTTGTATAGCCCAGGCGTGTATCCTTTGTTTGGATAATGTAACATTATTAGCTAATTTAGCTTAATATAATAGTTTTGAGAGAGAGAGAGAGTGTGTGGTAAACTTGTGAAGTTGAAGATTCTTTGACCTACAGTTTGATTGGCTAGGAGTCTTGTTTGAGTAATGTCTGGGTTTCCAAGATTTTGTTGCAGGCAGTTCCATTTTTTTTAAGGAAGATTACATCTAGAGACCAGTAATTCTGAAGAAAATAGCGATCAGTGGAAAAATTATATTTTATAGCCTCTCAATCGATGGTTCTAAGGATATCAAATATATGATCTTCCCATCAAGTGGATGATGTGTCTAATGTTTGCTTTATGTCAGGGTTTTAAACAAAGGTCGTTCTTGTATCGGCCGATAGATGGCCATATCACTGATACTATTACGTTTTCCGATACTGCGATTTAAAACCCAGCGTTATGGTCATATGGTGTTGATGAGGTAGTGGCTTTGTAGAGAGTACGATAAAGATGTGCATTCTTAATGTCTGTTCTTTTGCATCATATGGTAGTTTATTAGTAAGTTTGAGGCTTTGGGGGGATCGATTGCACCCATTCTTGAAGCAGGTTGGTTTTGCTTATGCTTCCTTTTTTGCTTGATGAGATGAAATAAATGGATGTTACCATTGTCAACAACAAAAGATTTCCTTAATTATGTTCTTAGTCAGTATACATGTATTGTTCTAGATCTGCATCATTCTTTCTGATTTTCAAGCTGAAAGGGAAGACAATGAGGTCTCTAGCTTTACGACATGTGGTAGGAGAGTGACTCTCGAGGCCTGCAATTTTCAGGACCCACTCCTTGCATGGTATTATCAAGGAGGTCAGAACCTTCTTTGACCCAAAAAGTGCAAGTTGCTGTATGTGTCTTGTCCCATTTCGTGTTTGGAAGGGGATAATCAACAATGTTAATGAGCAAAATGAAGGCAAATTAAGATGTACTAACAGAATACGTAAACACACAAGACACATAGAGGCTGTCGATAGATGAATCTAGCTCGGTGCAGAGGGCATCCAAAGATAGAATCACAGTCGGCATGCAGCGTATTTGAAGAACAAGAAAGAGCTTGCCTTCTTGGGCAATAAATCAGAGAACAGAAAGTAGTTAACAACCAACCGGTGGGTCGTGCGCCTCCAAAATTATGACTGTCACATCAACAAATCAGGACTAAGGCTTTGTGACAATCGTTCACTTCACCCGGAGTATGTCCGAGGATCAACACAAAAGATCTCCAAAAAGATTATAGTAACTCACATTGGGTAAGGCCCATCTTGGCCTATAAATGGCAGTATATATGCAAAGGGAAGAGGGATTAATTCAAAAAAGAGAAGGGGAAAGCTCATAACTCTGAGCTTTATCCTTTCTCTCTTGATAAACTTTGGCTCTTACTTTACTTTTTCTTATTCGGTTCGGTTGGTTTTCGCCACTTTTCGCACCAAATTGTCGAAGTCGATTTTGGGATATCTCACACTGACTCATACTGGATAGTATTCGGTTCTGTAGATGCAATTGTTTTATCAGGAAAATCAAAATCAAAATCATTTTTGTAACAGATTGAGGGGAAAAGGAAATTATTCATAACCATTTTGGGAAAGAAATGAGGGCGCCGAAAATAGCCGTAGATAATACAAATCAAACAAGAAACTCCTACTACTAGAAAGAAAACAAAACAAAGAGATTCGGACATGAGTTTCATAAAAGTGACAAATGTTGGCTTATTATTCAGTTTTTCAACTTAAATGTTTTTTATGACATTATGACAGAAACCTTAACATTCTAAGTTTGTTGGTGGAGTGGTAATCCAATGGTATATACCCATGTATTCTTATGCATTTGATTGAGGTCGAATTTTTTTCCCCGAACATCCTTCAAATATATTTCAAGAATCTTATCTTAGTGCAAACAAATGGAAAACGGTCCAAGTAATTTACTTAGAGCATCTCCTGTCCCTACCTAGACCCAAAATTTGAGTAAAAACACATAAAAACTATGAGTAATTTTCAATGCCATACCCATTTTTCTACCCATTTTGAGTGGTACTCTTTTCATCCCTCAAATTTGGGGAGACCAATATCCTTTTTTCTCACCACCTTTTCACTCCTTAATACTATTTACAAATGAAAGAAAATCCTTCTAACGGCTGAGCCGTGTATAATACGGAGCCAAATCATGACAGTCGACGGTCCGGATATTAATGAGAAAAGTTTCACTCTCTTCCGAAAAAATTTCATTTAAATTCGGACCCTCCAAAGCCAAAATAGACAGCTGAGATTGCGCGAAGCCGTGAATAACTTCTTCGTGCCTCCGCCCTGAAAAAGTTTCTCAGTTACCAATGTGTCATTTTGATTGAATGGGGAAAAGCCTAAAAAATGTTACACTTGTTTATGTAAGCATTGTTTATAGAGATTCTTTGTTTATATTATATGCCCTGTGAGTGGTGGCTGATCAGTGGTTCCAGTCCACTACAGTGACACCAAATCCACCAGGTGCACACAGAAATGGCTGGAAAACCAAAGAAAAGGTACATTTCCGAAATAGGAGTAGCACCCAAAAACAACAAACCAGCCATGAATGCTGCTGCATCTCCCGCTGCTCTTCCTCATGCTTCCCAAACTACTCCCTCCAGTAAAAGCCATAAGAAGAAGAAGAAGGCCGAAACCCCAGAGAAAAGCACTCCGAGCTTGACTCAGACTGAGTCCGGTAATGCAGAACAAACCCAACTCAGTCCTTCTCCTTCACCCAGCTCCAAACGGAAAAATTTATCGCCAGGAGTTCGACTCGTCAATGGCAGGATCTACGATTCCGACAAGGGAAAAACCTGTCACCAGGTACGCGAAAACTGTTAGTGAATATCTTTTGTACTGTGGGTGGAAATGGTGAAAAGAAAGGAAAGGGAAGAGAATGAGCAAGAAGGAAAAAGTGTGGCAACTGTAAGGAATTTTTTTTATTGTGTACTTCTTACTGCCTCTGTAACAAAATATTTGTCCCGTCCGTTAGGCGAGGACTAAAAAATAATATATTTCTTTTAAAAAAAAATCCAAATTTTTTTTATAAAATAAAAGAACTCATCGATATCTAAGTAAATTGTTGAATAAAATTTAAATTTTTCTTGCAAAAATTGTATTATTTTTACATTTTGGTTTTGCGGACCGGACAAACATTATGGGACGAATTATTTTTTCTTCAATTTCTTCCCCGACAAAAAAAGAAAGAATTTTTAAATTTTTTTCCCCTTCCCCTTCCTTCATTCCACAAGTTCCAAACAAAGCCTTAATTTTTTGTTTTTGTCTTTATTCATATTTTTTTTTCCAGCTTTGTTGGTTTTCGTTATTTTTTGTTGTAATTATTGGTTTGTCTCCATGAGGTAAAAAGTTATAATCAAAATCTTAGAAAAATAATACATAATAGACAGATTTTTTGGATTCTGTTGTAATTTTATACTTGTAGATATCTTGAATCAATAATCCAAAAAATTAATGGCAAACTAATAAATAAAGGCGTAAATGTTTTGTTTAAAGACAAAAATTATCCAAAAAGATTATTAAGCCAAAACAAGCCTTAAAACTCTTTCCCTATTTGTTTGTTCAGATAAATAAAAAACGGATATTACATTTTATTTGGACTATAAATGTAAGCGGTCTCATATTCTGTTTTTATTTGACTAGTTGTAACTTTTGGAGTAATTATTCAGCGCTCCCAAGTCCATGTGGTGTTGTCTACGTGGTACTCCCAACCATTGGTATTGCGATGAATTTTGCGTGGTACTCCCAACCATTTGTATTGCGACAAATTTTGCTGCAGGGACATTATAATTCTCTTTTGTTGGGTGGCGGGGAGACAAGGGCTCACCCGCATTGTGTGGTGGCGATATTTTATTTGTATGGAGGCCACGTGGTACTCCGGGAGTATTGAATAATTGGCCTAACTTTTGTAGTCACACCAAATATGAGAGACCTTCCCCTGTTTGTCCCTGTATGAGACCACTTATCCTGCAAGATCATACTATATGCTTATTTATGTGGGCCTATGTGTATCTAATGGCTAAAGTTGTGTTTTGTTGGGAAAAAATCGGAATATTTTTCCTCCTTGTGCAAATAGAGAATGGGCTAATATTACTAACTACTACTATTTACAACAAGCAAATTTACGAGCTGAATATGCGTAAACAATAGGCAACAAAGCTGTTTTTTTACATGGTTCCCTCTAAATGGAGGTACATCACTTGACCTTAGTCCGATTCCAAATCACACTATAAAATATAACGGAGTTACAGGAATTCTTCCCTAGTACACAACATCACCCAAAAGGTAGATTTTAATCATATCATGTGTTCCGCAACACTACGACCATCTTTGTATTTCAAGTTGACAAGCCTTCTAATAAAAGAAGCCTTGTCTTGTGCCGTTTTCCTCTCCTACATGGCTTCAAGTTTCTTCCATAAAGAATGGGCAGTAGTTTCTTGAGCCACATGATGGAACATGCTTCGATCAACCCAAGTTCGAATTAGGCAAGAATTTTTTTGTTCATTATCACCCAATCATTGTCAGTTGTTTCCTTTGGTTCGTTGTATCACCATAAATAGGTAAAGACAAACCCTCCATTCTCCATAAATAGTATAAACTATACCCTCCATTCAAGGTTTCCAAATAGATTAATTTGCAGAAATCAATCTTCTCATAGCCCCCGAATGATCCTCCATTCTTAAATTCACTCCAGAGTTTATCAAGCAAACCACAAAACCACAGCTTTCATCCACTTGTTGGGGAAACCCAAAGTATTTTACCTCATTATGAAAATAGAGAATGGGCTAAATATTGCTACCCACAATATTTGACAAGCAAATCTAGGAGTTGAAAAAGAAGTAAACAACAAGCAACCTCGAGACACCAATTTTTTACGTGGTTCCTTCTAAATGGAGGTACATCCATAGGACCGTAGTCCGATTCCAAATCATCCATATGAATATAATGGGGTCACAAAGAATTCTTCTCTAGTACATAACTAGAGGCATACAAGTCCTTAGTTGCACGAAGCGGGTGCGGGAGCGGGGGTGGGAGCGGGGGAATACAGAAGCTCCCAAGGTTGGGAGTGTGTACATGTATTATGAAAATAATGTAGCATAGAGTATTCACTTTAAAAGTAAAATCATTGTAGGAAGTAAAAATATGGGCCAAGTCCTCCATAAGTGTAAGAAATGGGCTAGTGTTACAATATAGTATGATTTTCTTTTCAAGATATCATGACTTGGGCTATATATGAGTTCATCAAAGACCAATTAATAAAGCCAAGTGATAAATCCCTCTTTTTCTATACAAAGATCATACAAAAGCTCCCATCTTTGTAAGGAGCGAGCTCCCATCTCAACAAGAGTGGGCTCCTGTCAAGCTCCTTAGTTGGGAGTGCAAAAGCGAGCTCCCAAGGTGGGAGCGGCACCACTTTAGGAGCTCCCTGCAACTAATTACAACCATCACCCAAAGGTGGATTCTAGCAATATCAACAAAGATACAAAATTAGGTCTCATCAAAGTGGATATTCCAAATGCATAATTCAAAGAGAGACTTCACAATTTGCTCCATTCAAAATGCAGAGTTCGCTGGGATAAAGAAGTTTTTATCCTGGCATATCATCAAAATTGGAGAGGAAATGGATGTCCGATCTTGGTATGAAGCTGGAGCAAAACCCACATCCTTTTCCTTCAAACACTCTAGAGCTCAGTTCAGTATCTCTTGAGCAACTTTTTGCTGAAGTGCAGAGACTTCCTTTTCTTTTGCTTGCAATGCAATGAAGAAATTGCATGCTAACCCCTTTGTCTCCTAGATTACCCCATGTGTATACACGACTCCATAAAGAGCCCATGTGGTACCCACCAACAAGCAGGGACCCACCCAACGTGTTCCTATCACAAAAGATGAAATTGAGCCCTATTGATACTCGTGGTATTACTAATCTTGTCACTACCAGGGTCCATTTGGATAGCTATGGATCTCAAATCAAGGGATTTTACATTATTAGTCAACAAGAATTTCTCAAATCGGGATTCAATGGTTTACATAGGGGTTTAGATATTGAGTTTCAGAGTTCTATAGTAGTGGAGTTGAAATAATGTCATAACATGGATGATCTGAAATCCTTCCCTGTAAGAATTGGAGGTGGTATATAGCGACCCCAATAAGTTGCATCTCATCAGCTTCCAATCCATTATTTACTTTAGTTTCACGAGCTACCTAAACTAAACTTCTGTAATTGTTTTGGTTAAAGTTGAACATCAAATACCTTGATTTGAACTCCATAACTGTTCAAACAAACCCTTAGGAAGTTGGACTTTCTATACTGTGTCCGACCAACTAATATGACCTGTATACATGTATAAATACAAGGAAAATGTGCATGTGGGGATATGGAAATGTTTGACTTTGATGGGTTGGTTAGTCTGTGGTGAAGTATTGAATGAGAACTTTGCTGCAGTGCCGTCAGAAGACCCTTGATTTTGCAGTGTCATGCGAGAACCGGAGTGAGAATAAACAATGTACCTTCCATTTCTGTCACATTTGCCTCCTCAACAGGTCCACATTTCTACTTTTCTTCTTCTGCTGATAGACTTATTTATTAAAAAAGTTGGTCCCCTTAGTAGTCGTTAACATCCATATGCGCATTTGTTCGTTTTGGTTATTTGCTGACACAACGGAAAACGTAGACAAAAGACGAAGGCATTAAAAAAAACACTTGAGCCTTGCCGCCATTCTTGTGGCATAAATTCTCAGCCTCCATTCTAATTGTTTCATATTTTTATTTTTGGAAAAAAAAAAATCTGATGAATGACTTCCAAGCCTGTTTTTGAAGAGTTTTTTTTTTGAACTAACCAGTCTGCTCTGAAACTACTAAAAGCACATTAAAAAGTTCAACTGTTTTTGAGATGTGTTCTCCCTCTCTCTCAACTTATAGCTGTAGTCTGGTTTGCTTTGTTGGTTTGCAATAGATATGGAGAGGAAGCAGAAGAAATGGCTGCAATGGGCGGTTGGAAATGTCCCAAATGCAGGGGCATCTGTAATTGCAGTTTTTGCATGTAAGTGCTCATCCTGCTATTTTGTGGAATTCCCATTTAGGAGGTCTAGGTTTTCGTGTTTTTTTCTTCTTCTTCTTTCTTTTTCTTCTTGTTGATAGTTTATTCAGCAATTTGAAATTGCTTTCGTAGGAAGAAGCGAGGTTGTTGCCCTACTGGGAGGCTTGTGCTTGTTGCAAAGGCAAGTGGGTTTACTTCTGTGTCTGAGATGTTGCTGTTAAAGAACTCTGAGGAGGCCGGGGAAGATGCGAGTCCAGCATCAGAAAAGGAGGTTGTTCCAAAGGAGGTACCCTAAATGTCTTTGGTTTCCAGTTGTAAAGATATTATTTATGTCCCTACACTTAGGATCATGAACATAATCACTTTTGTAGGAGGATGGAGTGGCTTTGACAAGAGAAAGCATACAGGAGAACGGTTTTGAGGACAAAAGTTACTTGAAGTCTAAACATAAAACTTGTGGTGGTGTTGATGAGGAATATGGAAATCCCCAGAAGGAAATGTTAAGAAAGAATGATGACAGTGAGGGGGAGACTAAAAAGATAACAAAAGAAGGAGGTGCCTCACCAAAAATGCTGACTTCTAAGAAGGTCAGGAGATCATAAATTTCTATTCCTGCATAAGGTCTGGATTCAAGCTTTTGGGAATGGTGATGAGTATGTTATGTGCTTCTTGATGTTTTGAAATCTTCATTGACTTGCAGCAGGAGCCTGCAGTAGCTTCAACCAGAGGACGTAAAAGACGAAATTATTCAGATGAGAGAAAAAGTTATTTGAAACTTCCTCAAGGGATTGAATTATCAAATGTTGCTCAAATTGACCTGCCTGCTGAGGATATTGGACATGCGTTGCAATTCCTAGAGTTTTGTGTAGCTTTTGCAAAGGTACAGTAGAATATTCACTTCACAGAGAAATCAGTTGTAGCCCCATTCATTGAGTTAGGACCCGACCTTTGCATTTTGGTGAAGTTTATAGCATAAACTCCTGCTAATATATGATTACCAGTTAATTTCATTCTCCACATTTTAATGCCTTAATGGTTGAGGGTTTCAATTCAAGTTTTTCATGTATCAAATCATTGAAGAAGTTTTTGACTATTAATTTGTTCATGGGTTGTACTTTTGAAGGTAAGGGACTGAGATTTAAACCTCCACTTCCATGTTTCTAATTCTGCGTTTAAACTTGGTAGTGTTCTTGTAATGACCCGCACCAGCTCACCTTCTAACCCTTAGCCTTACCAAGTGGCTCAAACGTTATAACTCAAGTTATAGTAGCTAATGGGCATTACCTTATATGCCAATCCACTTTTCTACATATAGCCGACGCGGGACTTAAGGAGCATTTTACACTCTCCCACACTTTAGATCGCAACGTCCTCGTTGCGCACCATGATCCAATAACTTCCACCCACTAAGCGGTGCGGGACAAGTATCTGCGTAAGCACGTCAAGCTTCTCAAGCTTGTCTCATGTGGGACCCCGCCCAAGCACGACAAGCACCTCAAGTATCTTCTTAAGCACGTCTCTTTGCAAGACCTGCCCCACACTTCCAGTTGGTGTAGTCTTTGATACCACCCCCACCAAATGACCTATTAACCCTTATCCTAACCACGTGGCTCAAAAGTTGTAACCTAGGTTAGTAATGAGCATTACCTTATTTGCCAATCCACTTTCCTACATATAGCCGATTTGGGAATTACAGAGGATTTCACAGTTCTGCTTTAGAGCATGTAAACTTCTTAGTAACTATCATGTGAGAACATGTTGATGCTGGACTGGATTTGTTTCTTGTTTTTGTGGGTTGTAATATAACCCACACCTTATGAAGCACCGACTTCTAGATCACTTCATCCGTGTCAAACACTCCGGGGACACGCGTCACGCTGGGGACACGTATGGAATATGCCATGTATTGTGTCCATTAAATTGTAATAATTTTTTTATGGTGGGACACACTAAGGACACGCCGGGGGATTTTTATTATTTTTAACAGCTTTTTCGGGGTAAAATATTTTTAACTTCAAACTTATTCGGCCAAAAGTGCAGATAGTATTCGTATGTTTATGCATATAGACTTACACGACCAATTGATAATGCGTCTTACATAAGTGCTAACCTAAATATTTGGTGGTTACAATGTAAGTCTGTATAAATTGTATTTTAAAAAAAATCACGTGTCCCCATGTCCCCATTTTTTGGAAATTCCCGTGTCTTGGATCTGTGTCCGTGTCTCCTGTCGTGTCCGTATCCGTGCTACATAGCCCTCACCTTGAAAACTCAAGTGGCTTTTGCTAATATTTCTATCCCGCCGAAACCTATTAGAGACACAAACTTAGGTGGTGTTCCACTTTAAGAAAAAGTACTTTTTTTCAAAATGTTTGAATTTCAAACTCAAATATAATGAAAATGAAAAATATTTTTTCAAATTTTTTTACACCGTTTAAAAGATCTTAATAAGATCTATCAAACAAGATCCATATTGGTAGGAAAATTATTTGCGTAAACACATAATTTTTGAACTTAAAATTACCTTATTTTTCAAAAAGTACTTTTTTTGAGAAACTGGAACGGCCCCTTATTCTACTTTGTCAGAATTTCTACTTCGATTTCCGGCTATGGGTGTTCATCTACACGTAACTGTGGAATAAAATCTCTTGAGGTTCATCCAAGGTTTTGTGTACGTCTCTCCTCCTTGCAGCAATGAATAAAGCCCTTCTTCTGTTGTCATATATAAGAGCGGGAGACAACTTCCGCGGCAATGTAATGAGCACCATTTTCCTGAAAACTTGTTGTAAACATTAGGTTCTTGATATAGAGGAAGGGCAGTCTGAATATTTACTCCAAGAATTAGCATGTGGACGAGGCTCACTTCGGAGCATGGACTCCTCAATTGTCCAGTTTCATGTCAAATTGCTCTCCATGATACAAAAGGATACTGGAAAAGAGTATGTTTCCTTATGATTTTACCTGATAGTTCAACTTGGTTTTCATCTTAAAATTAGTTGGGTATCCTAAAAAACAGTTTCTCTGCAGATATTCCTCTTTGAAAACTCAATCCAGAATGCCATGGTTGCAAGCGCTTTACAGATGCATCTGTGAATCCCAATTTCGATCAAGAGAACTGCTGCTGGATTGTTTGAATTTGGCAGCTGAAGGAGATGGAGAGTTAAGCTCTTCAAAGAAACTCAGACTTTTGAACTTTCTTTGTGATGAAGCTCTTGGCACTGAGTAAGCGCGAGCTTGCTGCTCTAGAATTTGTTCTATCACCTCTTTTCATTTGAGAAATGACTCCTAGATGATTTTTTACATTGTTTTTCAGGGAGTTGAGGAGTTGGATTGATGAACAAAACTTGGGATTTCTTGCTGAAAGAGAGAAGGTAGTTAACTCAAATTTGGCAGATATGAGATAACCTTAGGGAGGGTATGCATACTATATAAGTTACCATCGGCATCTATACAAATATGATGGCGTGTGTAGGTGAGAAACATGAAAATGAAGCTGCACGGTGAGCTGGCTACAGATATGCTCATGAAAAATGGTGTGCCTCACTCCGTTTCTGAACATCGAAATCTCGTGCTTAAGATAAAGGCAGAAGCAGCTCAAACTTTTGTAGAGACTTTGGAAGCAAAAGACACAGTGACGAAAAGTATGTTCTGCCGCCTACTGATACTCATCATGGTAGAGTTTCATATGTTTCTTTTTTGCCCTTTGTTGACTTTTCTTCATTAGCTCTTCCCTTTCGCATCTCTCTTTTTAACTTTTCCCTCCGCATTAATATTTTTAAATAGTTTAGTCCCGAGACTTATACGATATACTGATTGTGGAGGGTTGGAGAATACTAGTTTGACTGATGGTGCTTTAAGGGTAGAATAGCTGGCACAAAGCTAGTGATGGACCACCAAAAAGGGGTTGGATGAGAGTAGATTCAGCCCCGGGGTATGAGAAAGAAAGAAACGGTGGAAGTTCTGAGACTTCAGACTAGTGGAGAAGACACCGGTGGTAGGTCATTACTTGCTTGGACCTGAAAGAGAGCCACTATATCGAGCATTTAAGCATGCAAATGGCATGTTTCCGAGTGGGTATAGGAGGCAGGTGGCTGCCTCTACATAGCTGAGACTCTGATAATTGACTGATCTCAATTAGAAGTGGTGCTTGAATCCTTGACGGCTCGTTTGTTGGAGGGATAAGGTTTTTGGTGGATAAGGAAGGAGGGTTGATATGTTATCTGGGGTGATTAGTTAATGAGGGGAGGATGGATAGATGATTTGTTTGAGGGATATAATAAAAGGCGTGATATATATACATATATATATATATGTGCTTCATTTGTTGCGTGGATATGAGTAGGTCGATAAGGAATTTAAAGGGAAAGAATGGTATTTTTGTAATTCTATAGTCGGATAAGAAGGGGGACAAGATACCGATAGGGGGGGTGGGATTAAATAGTCCAAGAGGAAAGGGAATATTTTATAACCCGGACTATTTTATTCGCCTTCTCAATCGCTATCAAACACTGGATCAGGCGGGAAGAGGATTACTCATCCGGGTGGATTGCTTATCCACCCAAATAGTCCCCCCAACAAACAACCCCCGAAGGTTTTACATGTTGAAAAGGTTGTCCCTTATCGTTCATAATCATCTCCTACGTAGGGGTGTGGCACACACCACGTCTCACTCTCTCATACACACACCCTCGCACGCGGACAAGAACACGTGCATGTGCTCGCTAGCTCACACGCACACGATCATGCAAACTAGCTGAAATGCAAAATCTCTCGAGGGAGGATGGGATGAGTACCTTGACCAAAGTAACCACCAAGGACAATTCATAGTTTATCCCTATCGGGATCGAAAGTGTGAATGGACAAGGGAACAAGATAGTCTACGAAATTTGATCCCTAGGACCGTAGAAGGCATACAGCTGATAAGATATCCAGCAGTAAGAAAAGCATCTCATGGATGTGGGTGTCTTCTCTTGAAATAAGAGGGCATGTGTGATCTCTAACAAATATCTCAACTTGCGTTTGGCGACTCCATTTTCTTGGAGTGTTCGAGCACAAGAGGACTGATGAATAATACCACGAGTGTCAAAAAAATGTGGACAAAATTGTTATGTTACCAGTAGTCCCAAAAGCTTAAGTTGTTAGGAAATTGGTCCAACAATGTATATCAAGCTATTTAACATCTTGCCAGTTCGAGGGCGCTGAATGACTTACCACCAAACAAAGGGCGTCAAAAGGTGACCAACATCAACCAAAGAAGACAATCAAATAAGGTAGAATAACAGCCCAAGACAAGAACGCAAGTCCAAGGTGAGAACAACAGCCGAAACAACGATCGACCAA
Organism: Rhododendron griersonianum; assembly: GCA_018127125.1. NCBI lineage: Eukaryota > Viridiplantae > Streptophyta > Magnoliopsida > Ericales > Ericaceae > Rhododendron > Rhododendron griersonianum. The sequence goes on from CM030799.1 coordinate 25,246,728, forward strand.
CAGTCAAGCAGATGCCCCATCGATCCCTAAACTTGAGGCTAAGTCCCACTTTCAAAAAAAAAAAACCTATGTTACACGGACACGGGTACATGAATTGGGTGCGGGTACATATCTAAGAGCTAGACACCTCGAAGCTAAAAAATAGAGGATTCGGGGATATATATCCGAATTTAAATATAGGTGCGGGGATTCGCTGAATATTTATATATATAAATTTATTTATACTATTTATATAAATATATGTGAAATTTTCTCATGAAAGTATCCTCTTCTCATGGAAATTCTAATCGCAAGGAAGATTTGCAGGGAACTACGCAAAGAAAAACGCGTTTGGACCTATTCCGGGTCCCACAAAAATCTAGAAAAATATTCATAAATTTTTGAATATTATTTTATGGGGTCCTATAAGAAATCAGCTCCAATAGACATCGGTAAGTATTATTTTTGGATTCGTAGAGCGAAACTGCTCAGTTCGTCCCTATGAATCCAAAAGTAATACTTACTGATGTCTGTTGGAGCTGATTTTTTATAGGGCCCCATAAAATAATATTCAAAAATGTATGGATATTTTTCTAGATTTTTGTGGGACCCAAATGCGTTTTTCCTTGCGTGATTCCCTGCAAATCTTCCCTGCGAATAGCAGAGCTCTCTCCAATATATAGCCCATTTATCTCCTAAATGTGGCCCAACCCCAATATATAGCCCATTTCATAATAGATGGATACATCAACTCTACACAACTTCTTAAGCCCAAACAAATTTGAGTTAATTCTGGGCTGGTCCTATTTTTCAATTTCATAACCCACTAGATCCTTTTTCTATAGAGTGCAATTCCTAATAGATCCTGTGGAGTGTATTTTACATTTTTACTCATGTTTAAAAACAAATGAACCCATATAACCTCCAACACCACCACAACCAGCGCCACCACCGCCGCCGCCATCACGCCGCCACCACCACCGCCGCCGCAACACCGCCACCACCATCACCGCCACCACAATGACCACCACCACCACTCCACCATCATCACCACCACCACCATGCCGCCGCCGCCACCACCACCACAATTAACAGTGTAGTGTTAATCCTGGTATTAACACTGTTAATCCTGGTATTAACACTGTTAATTGTGATGTGAATTTAGACGAAAATTAACATTGTTAATCGTGGCGGATTAACACTGTTAATTGGGATGTAAATTTAGATGAAAATTAACACTGTTAATTGGGTATGAATTTAGACGAAAATTAACACTATTAATTTAGATAAAAATTAACAATGTTAATTGTGGTGGTGGCGGTAGTGGTGGTGGTGGTGGAGTGGCGGCGGCGATGGCATGGTGGTGGTGGTGGCGGCGGCAACGTTGTGGTGGTGGTGGTGGTGGTAGCGGAGTGATAGGGGTGGTGGCGGCGGCGGCGGGGTGGTGGTGGTGGTGGTGTGGTGGTGGCTGGATCGTCTCTCTCAAATCGCCTCTTTTTTGCGAGGGGTATTTTTGTCAACAAAATAATGAAGAGGACCTACTGGACTATGGGCTCTTTGGGCAGGACCTAGTGGGCTATTCTTCACTCAGACAGGACCGGCCAGGAAGTAGCTCAATTTATCACTTGTTCCATTAAATTTATCACTTGTTCCATTAAACAAAGAAGCCCAATTACAAACCCATTACTCCTTTTTATTTAGGAAGCCCAATCCGAACTATTGTGTTTGGTTGAGAGTTTAGTTTAGTTTAGTTTTGGTAGTAGGTGGAGAGAGAAATAGAGTAATGATTGAAGATAGGAGAAATGATTGGAGAGAGATAGAGAGAGATGAGAAAGTAATAATTGGAGAAATAGGGTAATGATTGGAGAAAGAAATAGGGTAATGATTAAAAACTAAACTAAAACTAAAATTAAAAGGTTAACCGAACAAATATTCGTTGTAGCAGCAGCTGCTGCTCCTCCTCCTCCGACGATCTTCTCCTCTTCCTTTGTTACGCTAGTTCTACTTCTCCGACGTGCGTTCTCTTCTTCCAAAGTAGGTACAATCGTACTCGATCCTCCTTCTTTTTCTTCGAGATTCTTCTTCTTCAACTTCGAGATGAATCTTATTGTTCCAACGTGTCCGATTTTCAACTGCCGCACCCGGTATAGATCCCGCACCCGTGTCATGCCCAAAAAACTCGCGGATCCGTGTATAATAGAAAAAACAATGGCGTTCTTTGGAATGCAAATGATCAACTAGACAAACGCCGCAATCGGTTGTTGATCTCGTCGAACTGTGGCAGGGAAGAACAGCGAAGGACGGTGGAGGTCGATGGTCGTGAGGGTTTCGATGGTGGATCTTGTGGGTTATGAGGGTTTTGAACGACAGTGGTCGACAGCGGTGAGAAGTCAGCATCTAGGGTGGAGGATTAGGGTTAGGGTTGGGCTCTGATACCATGTTAGTTGAGAGAGAGGTACAAGTGTCTAGGGCGTTAGTTAACCCTAAGATGCAAATTTTTCAATGCATAAAATTTGCATTACTTTATAGTGGTGTAAGGGTTGCATGCAAAATGCTTGATTCTTTTCAACTGATGTTTTGCTTTGCTAATCCCCCAAGGGATACAAAGATCAGATGCTGTCAGGTCAGAAGCTATGTTTTTGGATGGAAATGGCCGCAAATTCTGGAAATTAAGAGGCTACTCTGGAAAAAGAGAGATTCTGATTCAAGGTGAGCTATAAATAAAACTCTCCCGAGTTTTTTAAGGTTCTGACCTGGTTCTTGGCTGCAATGTTGTTGAATTTACTTTTGTCCACTCGTTTAGCTTTTGTTTATGTTTGTTTCTGCTTTCTTTTAATTTGTAGATATTGGAAACGGGGATTCATTGACTCTCAAGGACAGGTGGTTTAGCTGCAATTTTGATGAAAGGGAGACCATTGAGAATTATTATTTGAGGTATGGTTACCATTCTGGGGCATAAATCTCAGTTATGACATTAGTATTGTGTAGGAACTAGGAAGAGATTTTGGCTATGTCTGCATAGGAACTAGGAAGAGATTTTGGCTATGTCTGCAAGTGAACTGCATGTAAGCTTGAAGTATCGACGAAAATGTTCATTGCGAAATGCAATCCAAATAGTGATATGTTCTGGCGTTGAAATTCTGACACTAATATATTGTTAATACTTTTAATTACATGCTCTCTTTTTTCCCTGTTGCAGGCAGCTAAGAAAATGAGCCGGAGAAGTCATTTGCATCGTCTCAACAGTTTATGCATACCAGGTTACTGCCTGACTTCTTACCCTGTTTTCACTACAAAGCTTCTCATCTGACTTTTGACTGGGCATCTTTGTATGTGGAATGACAGCATCCTAGTGTGTGCGTGTAAGTACTTAATGTTCATATTTCCTGCTCGAGTTATGAAAATTATTGCTTGCCATGATCTAACAATTTTAAGTGTTGCCGTTCAAAAAAAAAAAAAACAATTTTAAGTGTTGCTTGTTTATCAATTTATCATAGGGTCACCAATAATTAATGGCACTAGGAATGAAGTAAATCAACTTTAGGGTTCAGAATGGAACAGGTATGTTAGGAATGAAGGAAATAAACATTGGGGATTCGAGCAAATGTTGTCATTGGTGGTGCATATTGCATGGAAAGGGAGTTTCCTGTCTACAATAGCTTTTAAGGTGCAACTCTATCATATAAAGGCATTTTCCCGAGCTAATAGGATCAGTTTTAATATTTTCTGCGATACATTTTTTTTCGGTATTGCTTTTGTTTCGTCATCCGTTTATTGTTTGGGGAACAAAGAGACTTCCGAAAAAACGTATCTTTTCCCATGTCATTTTCCTCTCTTTTTTTCCGCTAAATAAAAATAATGGGAAGGGGACCAGAGAGTGCCCACGAGGTTCCTACCCACTATGGAATTTTCAGTTGTGGCTATCTATCCCAATTAGGGTCGTCACCACAGGACGCTCTTGCGAGTTAACTACTGTTTGGGGGAGGATAGCCTGTCACCACAGCCTCACCAAGGTACGAGGGGGACCAAGGGCCCTTCACACAACTTCTGGTCCAAGAGCCCTACTGCCCGCAAGCGGGATTCCAACCCAAGACCGTATGGGAGGGAGGGAATTTCATCCCAGCTCCTTGGCCATCTCGGCTACCAGCTCAGTACTTTCTGAAAGTGTGTTGTTTCAGAAATTTTTGGGAAACCATTCTAGGAAACCGTTTTCTTTGCAACTTTTTCTGCGTCTTGCGGAAAATGAAAACAAAAACAACAAACTTCACCAAACAGGCATTGATGCCAATTGTGATTACTGTTATATTTGCTGGCTTCCATATGATGAATTTTTAGTTTTTGTTTTTCGACTTGTGACTCAGTATCGAACAGTAACCTAACCTTACCTTACCTTTGACACTGCAAAATATGAAAGCATATGATCCCTTTATCTTTCTATTTCAGTTCAATGGAAAGTAGGGACATCTTGGTTCTGGACCTTCTCCTTCGTTTATATTTCTTTTTTCTCTAGTACTACTAGTAATACACAGTGCCAACATCGCAAAAAACTTATTCAGGAACGAACCCAACTTTAGTGGTTAATTAGTTGAGATGTTGACCCCAAACAACTTAACTGCCCGACCAGTTTGGGTCGATTCTAGCAGTTCGGGTTTTGCTACTAAACCCGACTGGTTTTGGGGCTTCCAGTCTATGAAAAGACGCTTATCTGGTCCAGTTGAGCGAAGAAAACTAACCATATCTCCCGCACTCACCCTCTTCTCTTTTACAAACCGGTTCCACTCGCTTGTGAGCATATAACCTTGGCTGCTTTTCCAGAATGAGTATTTGAATCTCCAAAGTTTCCCGTCATTATCCTCCATGCACAAGAAAGCTCCTCTGGAAGTGCTTGCAACATGAGCCAGAAAGTGCTTATGGGCTTGGTGCTTCGGTATGGCAAATCGATATTGTTTGATATCACTCCGCGTTACCACTTTATTAAAGAGCTTCTCTCTCTTCGCGCTGTAATTGTCTTTGAAATGGCAAGAACTTTCGCTTTGCTCGGGTTCGTGGTAATGTATGTGTGTCTGAATGTTCTCTCTGGAGCCTGAGTTCATCACAGGCTCCATACTAGTGTTGATTTTGACTAAATGTTTTGGCAACCCACTCTCAAGAGGGGGAGTGGGAGAGAGAGAGAAAGATGGAATTTTTTGACTTCTTTGGGGATATACAATAGAGAAGCTACGGGATCATATTAACGGGTAGGTCACTTTATATGAATGCGAAAAGGAGTTCCTGAGGATATTTGGGTTCATCCATCAACAAGAGCAGTGATTGATCTACCTGTAAATTCCGGCCACAATGTGCATGACACCTGTCTCTGATCTATACGTGTAAATTCCAGCTGCAATGTGCATGTCACCTGTCATGAGACGAAGGGCCAGAATTTACTTGTGGCCCGAATTGGATGAGCGCATGTGCCCATTTCCTGGTGAGGAAAGAAGCAAGAAAGTTGGCAGAGAGAATATATGCCACTTTAGCACTATAACATGTAAGTTCGCTCATGGTTTAAGTATAGAATCTATTGATATAGACATAGCAAAGCATTACTTCTTTGGGGATATACAATAGAGAAGCTATGGGATCAGATTAACGGGTAGGTCACTTTATACGAATGCGAAAAGGAGTTCCTGAGGATATTTGGGTTCATCCACCAACAAGAGCAGTGATTGATCTACCTGTAAATTCCGGCCACAATGTGCACGACACCTGTCCCTGGTCTACGTGTAAATTCCGGCCGCAATGTGCACGACACCTGTCATGAGACCAAGGGCCAGAATTTACTTGTGGCCCGAAATGGATGAGGGCGTGTGCCCGTTTTCTGGTAAGGAAAGAAGCAAGCAAGTTGACAGAGAGAATATATGCCACTTTAGCACTATAACATGTAAGTTCGCTGATCATGGTTTAAGGTATAGATATAGACATAGCAAAGCATTGTCCTGTCACAAACTTCAACTAATCTTTCTTGCATTAGGAACTTTTTTGGTAGAACACGACAAGTAATGACACAATGCTTGGTAAATGCATGAAAAGAGCTCAGTAACTACAACTAACACTACTGACTTTCATTAAGCAAAAAAAAAAAAGGCACGAAAGGAGCTTAGATGTTTACATCTTCAAACACCGTTGGTGCTATGTAGCTTAATTTCTTGCTAACTGTGATATAGAAAATACAAGCGTGCTAGCAAAGACAAATTTCTAGTACTTACAAGAATAATGCCTGTAGCTATGATGTCCCGAAGTTCTTTGTAACGTTATAAACTTCTCTTAACTCTGCACAATTTTATTATGTTTGTCACCAGCAATCTGTAGTTGAAGTTCTTTTACCTTAAGAGAACTTTTCGAGAAAAGTGTTGCGTAGTTAGAATCAAAAGAAGCAATTAACTACTGGAATCTAATGCAATGCTTCCAATTAATCAACAGGAAATACTAATCAACTTGAATTAGGCAAACTAATAACCGTTATTAATCACTATTCTCTGCTCTCTATTTTGTCTCTCCATACTTTGGGCAGCTAGGGTTTTAGTTTTGGGGGAGGCGGCTAGCTCCTCCTCCTCCCTATCCTCCCCTCTCCTTCCCTTTCTGCCTCTCCTCCTCCCCTCCTCTCTTTCCTTCTTTTCCCTCCCACTCTATCTCTCTCCTCCCTTTTCCTCCTTTCTTTTCCAGGATTTATGTTTTTGTGTATGGCTCTAAGCTTGTATCCACCAAAAAGTCACATTTGACGGATCATTGAAACCCGACAGTGGCGGTTCTTGAGGCAGTGACAATGGTAGGTGGTTGTGCTGCCGGAGGTGGAGGCTGTGAGGACTTGATGGGGCATCTGTTCAGGGCTGCCTTGTTGTGGCGGGGATGGAGGATGTGGCGGGGGCAGGGGCTGCTTTGAGGCCTGATATAGAGGTGGTTGTGAGGCTGATTTGGGGTCTATTATAGGGGCTGTTGGGGGCTGATTTAGGGGCTGTTTGGGGCTATGTTTGGCCTTGGGGCTGATTTAGAGGATGGTGTGGATGCTGCCTTTGGCTCAAGTATTTACTTTTGTAGTTAGTGTTGGAAAAAAGCTTTTAAAGGCTTAATTAAAATATTTTATTTTATTCATTAAATTTGGAGGTTACATGTACCCTTATAATGGGATATAAATTATTTTATAACTCCCTCCTTGTAACTCCCCACTCATATATATATTCATGGACTTTCATAACCATTATTAGATGCTAGTCATGGGCTTTTATGTCCTATATTGATTGGAGTGTTGATGATTGGCCTATATATATATATGAGCGTAAAAATCCATAAGTGGTGGAGAGTTTCACTACGGAAAATTTGAAGTATTGTTTGTGTTGTTTTTCAAGCTAAGTGAGATAGTTTTGAGTGTCTAGTATTTTGAGCATACGGGCGGTTTTTGGTTCACGGGGAAAGCTCTAGCTGCATGCAAAGCTACCCAGGATCTTTTTCTTGAAAGTGGAATGTCACAACTAAGTGCGAGCGGGGACGTATCTTCTCTTAGGACGGCGCTTTACACGTGACTCGATCCGCATAAGTTTTTTCTTTTTTTGACCAACCAGAAAATGCAGATAATATATATAAGAAAACATTACAACAAAAGCGGATACTACCGGTCCGAAAATACAGAGAAAACAAATAAAATAAAATACAACAAAAAATAAACAAACCAAAAGCTGCCTGGAGCTAAGATGCCGAAGTCGGACCCGTCAATTACACTTGTGAAGGGGGGTTGGAGTGGCCAAGACTGGAGTGGTCAGGTATGAACACAGAGCAGACTCTTCTGGATGGACCCGCCGCACCAACTTGAGCTCGTTCCCGCCACAGACAGAAGGCTGAAGCCGGTGCCATCTTCAGCGTTGAACTAGTCTCATCTTCTTATGGAGAGAGTTTCAACCACTCCACAATCATGGGTCTAGAAAGAAAGCAGGAGGAGAGGAGAAGGCTAAAGATGGGGGATTGAGAGGAGAATAGGAAGGAAGATGGTGGGAGAGGGGGAAAAAAGGAGGGGGCGGCAGGGAATTATTATTATTATTTTTTTTTGGGGGGGGGGGTCCCAGAGCTTCTCTACCAAAATCATAAGTTCTTTTCGGCTAGTGATTTTGCCACACTTTTTTTTTTGTTATTGTCACACTCTGTAAGTGTATTTTTTGGTGCAAAAATACACTTGCAGGGTGTGGCAATAACAAAAAAAAGGTGTGGCAATATCATTTCCCTTTTTTGCTTGAAACTCTTTAGTACTTTTGTGCTTACATAATTATCTCAATATTTTATTGATGTGTTGTTGTCTCTTGTTATTAAAATAATTTACAAAAATTCTAACGAATATTTCCAACAATTAGTTCTTTGGTAACTGTAATTTATTTATTTTTTCGTTTCTTTTACGAAAAATTCTTCAAGAAGCTGAGACGTTGGTTGAGAATTTTCGAGTAGCAGCGGTGGGAGAGCATTGTGCACTCTCTCAGGCTCTCTCAATCCTTTTATGTTCTTGTTATATTGATTGTAGTAGTTTTTTTTTTTTAAATTTTCTTTAGCTATTTTCTTGGCCTGTGGTGTCGGTACATTATATTCTCGTTTTGTGGGCGCATTTTCTTCCACGTTCTCTTCTCTAGGAGTATAATAACTCGAAGCTTTTGCACTATAGATCTATACCTCAATGATGGTGAAACAACAGCCGTATTTAGATACTTCTATCCCTTTAGCTTTCCCAACTTTTTTTCTTTCTTTTTATAACTCAAGTGTTCGGGTCAACTTTTGCACACCTTGATTAATTCTGGGGGACTATTCCCGCTGCCCACTTCCGGGAATTGGTTACCAATCTCTCGTGTGTATGTTGGCACCAATCTCCTAACCGGTCGTAGCTCCTCCCACGTAACTCCTTAGTCCTCTATGCATGGACAAGCCATGATATGTATAAATGTACGCCTAAAACATGGTACAACCGACTGCTAGTCGATTTGCACGACGGTTAACTTCACGTTTGAAAAGATGACTCGCGCGACCTTCAACTTCACGTTTGAAAAGATGACTCGGACCTCCTTCAATGAGGCTCCGTTTGTTTCTAGATAAAATATACTACTACGATGTAAAATACGTTTAAATTATGGGTTAAGGTTCAGAAATTGAATCAGGTTTCAATTGCAAGTTTCACTATTCTTATTCTCCATATTCTCTCTCTCTCTCTCTCTCTCTCTCTCTCTCTCTCTCTCTCTCTCTCTCTCTCTCTCTCTCTCTCTCTCTCTCTCTCTCTCTCTCTCTCAAACATACCCTGAATGCAGATTTTAAAAAAAATCTGAATGTCAATTTCCTTGCATAAAATTGACCCATCCAGCGTACTCTCAAACTATTGAACCTAATCTTCCACGAACTCAAAATTCAGGGTTACGAAAAGGTAATATTTTTTGAGTTTCTGGTATATCTGTTGTATTCGGACTAATGATAATAGACATGTTTCCACTGAAAATACCATTTAGTCCATTTAATTAGAGGAAATGACGTGTCTTGAATAGTGGAAAAACAAGTGCTAAATACCGAACATACAAGACATATATAGCATAGCGTTATGGAGTTTAGGTCTAGTCCCTTGCGGTCCAGTCGTCCTGTTTCGAGCTTTTCTGAATTCATCAAAACTTAACTTAAATTAATCGGACATTGTTTGGTATATGGAAACATTCGCGTTTGTGCAAGAAAAAAAGGGCAGCAAATTTGGGTTGAAACTCCATCCGTCCATTTTTCCTTGCCCAAACGTGATTGGTTGAGATGGCGAATGATGTTTGATCAAAATAATACTACTATTTTGCATGAATAATTTTCTGTACAACATCGACAAAGTGAACGGATCTGATCATTTTTCAGGTCCAAGATGAAACCATACGAATTCAAAACGGAACCTAACTGAACGCTAACGGACTGGACCTGAGCTCAGTCCACCGTGCTATTGCACCTCCTTGTTGCTTTCTCTTCATCAGCATCTCCCGTGCAAATTGTTGATTTTGACATGAAGAATAAAATTTACTGCTTTTGATATGAATTTTAAAAAATAGACGGGTCCTGGTCTGTCGGCAGCTTCCTGCCGAGCAGGTGCAGAGCGGTCGATCGCTCAGTTAAGATACGAGCCGTCGGTTGTCGGGATGAGTGACCGGATCGATTGCTTTGCACTGCACTACAGGGAGATTCCCGGTCTGTGGGCCATGTATAGTGCCCGTAAAGTTTTCACTGGACCAGAATAATAGTTGTAAAAGTTTTGCGTGTCAAAATTCTCAGTCTTCACCAAATGGTTTTAAATTTTGGTGTAACCATCAATGTGGTGGACCAAGGGGTGGGTGGGCCTAGTGGTCTTGACGACTCGACATGAGATTTAAGGGTTTGTTCTCATTTAACGATTTATGTTTGATTTTCTTTCCTAGCAAATCTTGGGGCTATCTCACCCTAAACTTAGGCTGCATTCTCATAAACTTATAAGTCTGAAACTTATTTCGATATTTTTTATTTTTCGTAACTTTTTGTTAAGCTTTTCGTTGTAATTTTTGAGGTTATTTGTTCATCTCGACAAGACGAATCGGAAAAGTATAAAGATGTGGACCGATGTTGAAAAAGTTCAAACAAGACGACACTTTAGACAAATAAAACAACTGTTTGATAGTTTTTTCATCTTTAATGAACTTTTTTTTTTCTTTCCGTCATAGTTTTGTACCTTTTAGAGTCTCTTCGTCGAGACGGACGGTTAATCCAAAAAGTATGACACAAATCTAACAAAAATTCAAAAAAGACGAACAAAACACAAAAAATAAAAAACGAAGAAGAAAAATAAGTTTACAAGAATGACTAAAAGGCTCTACAAGTGTTTGTAGAGATTAGTCTGAGGTACCGCGCAGATGGCCCAGCATAATTGACTACTTAACTAGAATTAACTAATTTCCAATTCTTTATTTAAATGTTATAGTTGGTAAATGTAGTAAATTCTTCGACTAACGGGTGTTTCCCCTGCATTTTAGTATGGTAAAATAATACTCCCTTTGTCCCATAATGTTTGTCCGGTCCGCAAAACGAGAACGTAAAAATAATACAATTTTTGCAAGAAAAATTAATTTTTTTTTCAACCATTTACTAGATATCGATGAGTTCTTTTAATTTATGAAAAAAGCTTGAATTTTTTCTTGAAAAAAATGCATTATTTTTTAGTCATCGTTTTGCGAACCGGACAAACATTTTGGGACGGAAGTAGTAATATCTATGGCTGATTAGCTAATACAAATAGACAACAAAATCAAGTACCTTATCTAAGAATTGACTCCACTGGTCCAAAATTCTGGCTCCGCCTCTCGTCCTCGAGAGCATCGCCTTGGGAAAACAAGAAGAAAAGGGACAAACAAAAAAAAGCTAATTGGAGTGAGGAATCCCGGGTGTCGTTTTACGGAAAAGATGAAACATAAAGTCAGAGGGTAGCAAGACTTTCAGATAAGCATATATGGGACGAGAATAAATTCTTTACGCCGCCGGTGTAAATATTTGTTTCCTCTAAATCAATTGTATTGCGACACGTGTCAAAACAGTGGTCCCAATTAATAAAACATGGCAACGTGGCGCAATGCAATTGATTTGGAGGAAACAAATGTTTTACGCCGGCGGTGTAAAGAATTTATTCTCATTCCGACCTTTTTTTTTGTTCTTTGATCATCTGAGGAATCCTAACTTTGAGCAACCAAAAGAAACGCCATACACAGCACGCTGCTGCGATCACTGGATTGGCGTCGAGCCGAATCCGAAAAAAGTAACCCGAACCGTCCTTTCGTTCATTGAAAAACAGGTCGATCGGACGTTCGTTGATCGCCCAGCGAACGAATCACACTTTCGCGATTGTTTTTTTCGGACATCCATAGCCTCTATGTCTCGATGTGAATCCCTGACTTGATAATCAGTGTCCGATCGGTTTGATTTTTTTTGTAGTTCTACATGTTGAGACCTAGAAAAATAACGGTTGAGATAATTCTTTCGAACTCGGAACAATACCCGTTCAACATCTTTGTTGTGTCTTGGAGCACAACAGGGCCCCCGGGGTCTCTCTGGAAGGAACTAGACCGTCCAATTTCTCATTTACGAGCCCGTCTTGTATAAACTTTGATTATCGACCATCAACCATGGCAAAATTCATATTGGTTGGATATTAATCAACACATGATCGATATATATTTATCGTGATATAAAGGGCTTCATCCAGGATGATGGAGAACTTTTTTTCAAGATATGCCCTCCAGAATTATACTATTTGTTGTGCCCTCTGAATGGATCAAACCAAAGCCAAAACACACACACAGACACGAACACAGAGAATTACGTGGTTTCCTCAAAATCGAGTACTCCACGGAGGAAACAGAGCTATTATGGTCACCGGAATACGAGAGCTTTACGGGTGGGTTTCTCTCAAACTCACCACACTCACCTGACCTCTACATTGCTTACAAAACAGACCTCACAGAAACCTCACTCTCTGAGAGTGACTGAAGTCTTCTCCGGAGGCTGAGGAGAAAGCCCAAGTTGAAGATGGGAGCCACACCCCATCTACCAGTCAACGAATAACATTTGTTTTAGGGCCTGTTTGTTTTATCATTGATGTGAGCCCAATAAGGGTCCGTAAATGAGCAGATTAGATGGTTCATTCAGTAGGAGCCCAGTTATGGGATGACAAATAATTTGTTTGAAACAGGTCCTTACAAAAAATCAACTCATTCGAATATCGGTAAATATTTGATCAATTCATTCAATTTTTATCTGTGTGAATTGAAGGACGAAATCGATGAAGCCTTTTTCGAGATGTGAATGATCTGATTTTTCATTAGAATTCTTAAAGACATTTTTAAGAACAAATTGGACAGCTTTGATAATTTGTGTGAGATTCTAAGATGAGTCCTACACAATCTAGTGTGCGTTTACCCATATGTTTTTAATTTCTTTTGATCCCGTGAAAGGGAATGCAGAGGTACCCGTTTCCTAAAAGTGCCCCTTATGGCATGATCAAAATTAAGAAATTTCTAAAGTTAGAATTGGGGGATGGTGCTGTGCACTTCCGAGCCGTCGGATCGTGTATCCAACGGTTCGGATCTCATTTCGACAATGAACGGCTCTCAATTGTTGGTTGCCGAGATGAAATCCGAGCCGTCGGATAAACGATCCGATTGCTCGGATGTGCGCATCACAGTGTTGCTCACACCACTGTACAGCATCAACCCAAAGTCTGTTAGCAATGTTGGCCAAATTATAGCTCATAATGATATAAACAAAGGGAAATGATTTTGCCACTTCCTTTTTTGTTAATGCCACTCCCTTGCAAGTGTATTTTTGCACCCTGCAAGTGCATTAAAAATACATTTGCAGGAGAGTGGCGTTAACCAAAAAAAAGAGTGACAAAATCAACGGCCTAAACAAACTTTAGCAATCCCTTAATCAATAACCCCCTTCCCCTCTCCCTAATGGAGACCACACTCTTCATCATTCATGTCTCTCTCTTAAAGATATAAGTAACCAACAGTCCGAATCCCTTCCGGGATCCCGGATGGCCAAATGGTGCGGGACGCGTCTGTCCACCGTTGGATTTAATCCAACGGCCAGGAAAAGAGATGCCATTACAAACGGGAGTAATTACACTTTACCCCCTCAACCCTCACACTTCCCCCCTTCACGGCTTTCACACAGAACACAGAGAGAGAGAGAGAGGCGACGCGAATCAGAGGAAGGGAAAACGAAGCACGAAGAAGAGGACGACGATTGAAGCCAGAAATCTTACGCGATCCTAAGGATACACCAAGGTATTTCTCTCTCTCTCTCTCGAAAAATCTGGTTAGGGCTGGTTTTGCGGAGTCTGGTTTAGCAAAAATTAGGGCTTTTATTGCCGATTGGAACCTAGCTCTCTCTCTCTCGAGATCGATCTCTGCATTTTCTGCAAAAACCAGAACGGGTGTTAGGGTTTTTGGAACTCGAACCAAGAAGAGGGCTTTTGAATGAAGTATACCAATGTGTATGAATGAAGTATTTTTGCAATGTCTATTTCTTGATTTCTTGTGAATCCTCATGTTAGCATATCTCAATTTTCGTATTTTCCTATCCTTTTTCCATACTAAAGAACAGGCTGCTAAAAGTAGATTTTAGGGTTAGGGTTGGGGGGTTTTCAGGCTGATTAGGGGAAGGAGATGATGGTGAGGGCACAATTGTCGTTTCTTGACTTTGCCGCTATTTTTTATGCCAAGCCTCAAAATAAAAGTGGCAAATTTCTGTCAATTTAGAGTCTTTAGACAGATTTAGTGACGATAGGGAGGTAAGATACGGAGAGGCCAAAACCATCGGGCATTGGCATTGGCTATTTTTTAATGTCAAGGAGGTTAAGTGCTTCAAAGTCAAACCGCATTGGGGTAGAACGTATTTTTTGCATTTTCCCCTTTAGTCAATGTTAATTACTTGCCATATTTCATTCAGTGTCCAAATGCTTACTTATATTTATACCCTATTTGCTTCAAGGATAAAGGGAATGAGCTGTTCCTGGTCATATGTGCCATGCACAATACGTGTGATGGTGTGGAAACTGTTATGCTAGCTAAGGATGACAAGGATGGGGCTCGTTCTTCTTGAGAATTTGAACGAGAATCATGTTTTTTCTCTATTTGACTCTCTTCTCTGTTTGCAACCTCTATGTAGTTATTTGCGTATGACATAGTATGCCGCCATCCCGTATGCCGCCACCAACTACTTTGCTTACGACACGGAAGCACATGCAAGCTGGGGCCCTCAACAGTCGACAATACAAGAACATGCTGCATGCCCTTGTGAGCATTCTCGAACATGAGGGGCTTCTTGGTATGTACAGAGGGTTTGGACCTAGTTGCATGAAGATTATTCCTACTGCTGGCATTTCTTTGTACCATTTCAAAAGGGTGGATATGAGAGTTTTATTTGTACTCATCACTGCTTCTTCCTTCGGTTATTTAGGGTTCTTTCATTTTGCGAGCGAGTTTTGGAACTCAGAAGTAGAGTTCGGAACTTCAACTGTTGTTGGCATACTTTTCTTGGTTTATAAGATAAATCTGCTATGTTCTTCATATTTAAATCTGCTTAGGAATGTCAGAATGATGTGTTGAAGCAACAGTTCTTTTGCTTTGTGTGGTTTCTACTTTGATTTTGTTTGAAGATTTGGTGGGGATAAAAAGTAGGAAGAAGCCCATGATATGGAATAAATAAGCTTATCTACTCTTGTCAGTATGGTCATGGGCACGTTATTTAATCTCCATCTGCTATTAGATTTTCCATTTCAATAACATAGAAACTGAACACAAAATAGCGTCGACTGAAGCTTCGGTAAACTGCATTTGGTTATTCTGGGAAATCATGTTCAAGAAACCGGGAAATCGGACCTAGTTTGATCTGTTTGGCATAGTTCAGTCATCTCTGTTTCTTTTTTTCGTGCTTTCGTAAACAAAAACAAAGGAAAAAGCACTCATCGTGTGTATATCCTTTTCAGTTGTATGAAAGCATTTGCCGAGAATCGATCTTTTTGTGAATAACAGTTTTAGCGGCTTTGTTTTCAGAACATTTCCCCGGAAACAGCTTTCGGAAATAGTTCGACCCGTAAAACTTGGCTGTTTAGAAAACAATACAAAAAATAACTTTGCCCGAGCTTCAGCAAGGAGTCCTGCTATAACATGATTTGCAGCATTGCCGTTGAAACCACTGCAAACTAATTCCTAGATCCAACACGTGTAATTTTCAGATTTCCATAGCAGAAATTGATTAATTCTCATGTATTCAGACAGCTGAGCAATTACATTTTACAGACCCCATTGAGAACTACAAATTTCTGGATTACACTTAAACATCTGTGAAAAATCCCTAAAATGACGAAAGCAGAGGACGGAAGGAAACTTCTGATTGAAAGTAAATGGCTATCAAGCTGCATTCTTAAGCTGCAACAAAGTAATTTATTATTATGATAAAAAAGAATTGACTGCAACTGAATCATGCTTCCCAACCCCTTTGTATTGTAGCCCGAGCAACACGGTTCACTCCCAGTGTGAAGGCACCCATCCGGAGGTTACAGTTGTGTGTCTGGCACATGTTTTTGATGTTGCGAAAAGCTTTTGTCATATACCTATGAAGCTCCTCGTTCACCTTCCCTTCTTCCCACATGAAACCTTGAATATTCTGCACAAACAAAATCATTAGTCGATGTCTTAACGTAATGGTTTTTGGGAAAATGAAAACATCTTTTTGAAAACATCTTTCTGAACCAGACTCCTCACACGGCTGCATTCTACCCATCAAAAGACAAAACACTTACTAAACCATAGTGATCATAACTACCCTATTTTTCTACATGAGAGAGAGAAATATACCTTCGCAGTGGATTGACGCTGGAACTATCTTCTTGTTCCATTTCTTCTTCTTCGTTCCTTCTTCGGTCTAGTTCGAACTCTTTTCCGCTTTAAGAATGTGTAACTGGAACTAGCAAAGACAATGGAATACATTCAATTGAAGCATAGTGTGGTCATATTTTAAAAGAAAGCAACCAGAACTTATTTTCTCTCTTAAAACTAGTTACCAAACCAATCTTGAGCTATCTAGCAAAATGTCAGTTTGTTGGGATAGTAAATATTATCATGCTTGTGTTGAGAATATGTATTACCTTGAGCTTTCCTAAGGAGTAAAGATGGAAAAGCTTGTGTAGATGTTCTTGCCACAGGGAACTGTACTGAACTAAGAAGAAACCAACCTGAAAATATTGGCATCGTTAAGCCTGAAGAATCCAATGTCATGCTAAAACAACTATCATTACAGAAAGAATCCATTGACGCAGATCTCAAATCTGTTTAGAGTATTTAGAGTTTAGACCACAAACAAAATAGCTACGTGGACAAGGAGAATCTATTAATCCACAACTGAATGAATATGGCGTGAAAACAATGGGTCTTTGGTTTTCAAGAAAGTTTCTGATTAGTGTTCACCAGTAACCAAAAAAGGCATAAACAAGAAGTATAACTCACTCGAGGATCACAACACAGGGCAGCAAAAAGAAGAAGATGGTCTTCAGTATGTCATCCCACGGCTTAGATGGAACCATGGCTACCAGGTATAATTTTGCCGTCACTTATGTCACCAAGTTGGTACATTTAGCGGTACAGCAGATTGTGCTAGTATGAATTATTAGGGGAACGAAGGCACACGAGGACAAATTCCCGTGAATAAATACTTAAAATCTGGAGAAGAAAAAAGATACAAAAGTTCCTTCGCAAAAACAATAAAGTTAAAACCATCTCCATAATGAGTCGTGAAGACAAGCCAAACAAGATAATTTTTGTTCTCAAGAATCCCGTTTAACCATAAGAGAGGTGAAACCAAAGAATGCTGTTTCCAGGATGGACTACAGTTACTGGCAAAACCCACTTCCTCTATCAGGCGAGCCGTATGTGCATAAACATTGGCGTCGCCCCTGTTCTTGCTTAACAGAAGAAACAATAATGTAGCTTTCATGTGTTCGCTCCATCAATGAAATTGAAACACTCCTCAAAATACTTTGCTGAATTCGAATCCCAAAAAAAAATCCTAATTTTCTGCCGATTTCGAATGGGCAAAAAAAGCCCTAACCAGATTTTTTTTTAAATTTCTGAGAGAGATACCTTGGATGCTGGCTTCAATCTTTGTTGGGTTGCTTCGTTCGTTCTTCTTCTCCTCTTCGTTCTTTGTCGTTCGTCCTAAAAAAAAACCCTAAGTTCTGAGAAATGGTCGAAGATCCAGATTTTTCAAAATTTTCGAGAGAGACAGAGTCGAGGGAGAGAGAGACAGAGATACCTCGGTGGATCTTCGACCTTCTTCTCGTCTTCGTTCTGTGCTCTCGTTCGATCTTCTCCTGAACGTTCGTCTTCTCCGCGTCGCCTCTCTCTCTCTCTGTCCGTGAAATGAAATGAGAAAGGGGGGAAGTGTGAGGGCTTCAGGGGGTTAAGTGTAATTGTAGGCCTTTTCTTGTCCTGGCCGTTGGATTTCAATCCAACGGCTCACAAAACCATCCCGCGCCACGTCAGAATCCGGGATCCCTCAAGAGAACCGGATAGTAACCAAATAGTATGATTTACAAAAGATTTACGAAAAATATAGCGGTCGATTGTGTAACTGTTGCAAAAATACACTTGCAGGGAAATGGCGTTAACAAAAAAAAGAGTGACAAAATCAACAACCTAAACAAACTTAGCAATCCCTTAATCAATAACCCCCTTCCCCTCCCCCTAATGGGGACCACACTCTTCATCATTCATGTCTCTCTCTTAAAGATATTAAGGCCCCGTTCTGGAAACCTTATTAAAAAAAAGTACTTATTTTTCATACTTCTTTTTCGAAAATAATAAGGGTCTTCCATAAAATTCAAATACAAAATTTACTTCACATTTTCAAACTCAAAAACAATGTAAATGAAAAATAAATAAATTTCGCACCGTATTAAGGATCTCAATGAGATCTATCAAATAAGATCCATAGTGATAAGAAAATTATTTGCGTAAACACATGATTTTTGAGCTTAAAGTTGCCGTATACAAAAAATAAGACTGTTGCTATTGTGTTGGGCGCCGGTGGAAATCATATATATACGAAAAAAGGGTGCTCGGATTAAGCACCCTACACACCTCGGATGCCGTTGATTCCCTTGCAGGCCCCCTTGGTTTTTTTTTTTAGAATTTTTGGACGGCTCGGATCGGCCATCCGGTGGCCGGAGACGGCCCGGCGCGGCCGCCGGTACGATTTCCCTCCGCCGGCCCTCATGGAGCCTATTAAATTCTTCCAACATAAGTATTAGCCTTCTTATTTTCCGGAACAAGCCTTCTTATTCAACAAAAAATAATCTACTTGTGTTCTGGAACGGAGTCTAAGTAACCAAATAGTACGATTTATAAAAGACTTACGAAAAATATAGCGGTCGATTGTGTAACTGTCAATATTCAATTTATTTTAACTTTTGCGTGTGCTTCTCGACGAAAGTCGAACAAATTGAACTTCTTTTTTTTCAAATCCGCGAATAAATTGAATGGTTTTTTTTTTTTTTGATCGGCAAAAGATGAATTTTATTTAAAACACGGGGAAAGGGGAAGGGGATCCAACAAAGAGTTGGAAAGTACAGCACAAGGGCAAAGCCCAAAACATCTAAAGGTCTACTAGGGATCACAACCAAAGACAATACAGCTTAACCCAGCACCCAAATAAATCGAAAAAAGCCCAAACGCCCAAATCCAGCCCAAACCTGGGCCGGCCCACCCAAACCAAACCACTAAACCCTAACTGAACCGGCATCCACCACCGCACAAAACACCGGAGCCCAACCTCGCCGTTAAGCCGAGCCGGCCTCACCTAGATGTGGAGGCCGGCGGCGGGAACCGGCCTACAACAGTGAAAGCCGGAGCAGAGAGGGCTAGAGGGCCAACCACCACCATCACACCAGCAAACCCAAAAACAGTCCCCTGCAAACGCAGATCTTCAACAGCAACAGCGCCATCCTAGAGCAACGAGATACCAGCCCCACGCCCGATTGAGAGCTTAGACGGCCGCCGACCGGACTTCGGCACACGAAACGACCAAAGCAGACAACCATGGGAGCCGCAACCACCTCACCACCGCCAGTCTGGACCACCACCGATCAAAATCGACATCTTCACCGATCGTTTTCGGAAAAAGAAACACCTGCAAAACAAGATTAGAAACAAAACTAACTACATCTCCACAGCCTCAAATCGCCGCCCTCCACCACCAAACGCCCCGAACAGATCGACACCACCAACCCACCACCGCAGACCTCCGCACAAAATGGACCACCCAACGCCGCTAGGCAACCGGAGGAGACCAGGGAGACCTCCGATCGGAGGCGACAGCAGCCGCCCCACCCTCCCACGCGGAGGAGAGCGGTGGCCCAAACAAGCAGACAAAAATGAGGAGGGGAAAGGGATTGAAGCTGGAAGAGGAGGATGAGGGAGAGAGAGGAAGAGAAGGGGATAGGGGGAACAGGGGAGCCCGGGGGGAGGAAGGAAAGCAGCGCCTCCCCCCCCCAGGCGGCGGTAGACAAGGGGTTACCCTAGGAAGAGAGAAGCGAGAGTTGTCTGCTAGCGAGAGTTAATAAATTGAATGGTTACGAGAAAACATGTCGTGACATGGGTCAAAATTCCACCCACAATTTCGAGCTGATCATGCCCATTTGCATTTCCTGGCCAAATAAAAAAGGGCAAATTTTTGTAGTCGTCCCTGTTGTTTTACGGTTGTCTCATTTTCGTCTCTCTAGTTTCAAAGTGCTCCAATTTCGTCCATGTAATTTGTTTTAAGCTCCAAATTGGTAAAATCGTTAACACCGTTAACGAAACTAATGGAAAAATATGATTAAAAAATTAAGTGCTCCAATTTTTAATCCGATTGAACCGGTGCGAAAATCTTATTTTTTTGATCATTTTATTCTAAATGGTCGTAATAAATTTTTTACTCTAAGGCCTTTCAACGAGCACCCGAAAACTCCTTATTTAGTTTCAGGGCACTCTTAGGGTGCTCATTGAAAGGCCTTAGAGCCAAAAATCCATTATGACAATTTAAAATAAAATAAGATATTCGCACCGGTTCAAACAGATTAAAAATTGAAACACTTAATTTTTTAACTATATTTTTTAATATATAAACGGTGTAAAAAAATAAGTGTTCCAATTGTCAATCCGTTTGAACCGGTGCGAATATCTTATTTTTCTGAACATTTTATGTTAAATGATCATAATGGATTTTTGGCTCTAAGGCCTTTCAATGAGCACCCTTAGAGAGCCCTGAAACTAAATAAGGAGTTTTCGGATGCTCGTTGAAAGGCCTTAGAGCCAAAAATTCATTACGACTATTTAGGATAAAATGATCAAAAAAATAAGATCTTCGCACCAGTTCAACCGGATTGAAAATTGGAGCACTTAATTTTTTAATCATATTTTTCCATTAGTTTCGTTAACGGTGTTAACGATTTTACCAATTTGGAACGTAAAACAAACTACAGGGACGAAATTGGAGCACTTTGAAACTAGAGGGGCGAAAGTGAGACAACCGTAAAACTACAGGGACTACTACGAAAATTTGCCCAATAAAAAAATAGGCAAAGTCCGCTTTGACCTATGTGGTTATCGCCATGTATGGATATCCCCCTCACGGTTCAAAACTGAGCACATAACTTACCTGTGATTTTGAAAATGTGCGGATAGACCCCTTGCCGTCATGTTTTCCATCTATATTAACGGACACAATATTAAAAAACCGATATACCCTCATCATGTCCCTTGATTCTTCTTTTTTAATTCTAATCACATCATTCTCTATACCCAAAATTGAATCCAAACCGTTGATATTGTAAATTTTGACAAGTACTACATCTATGCAAAAATTCAAGTCAATCAAAAAATGAAAAGCTCATAGTCGAATCGATTTTGTTATGAAATTAAAATTTCAAATTTGAATTTACTAAAAATTAGATCACTGGGTTATTAATTCCTGATCGAGATATTTTTTTTACAGAGATACTCTATTCTTTATTTAATACATTATGAACGACTCAGATTACATTCTAGAGGCGTGTGAGATACACCTCCGTTAATATGGATGGAAAACATGACGACAGGGGTTTATCCGCACATTTTCAAAACCACAGGTAGGTTATGTGCTCAGTTTTGAACTATGAGAAGGATATCCGCACATGACGATAACCACATGGGGTGAAAAGTGGACTTCCCCCTTTAAACCAACCATTTGTGGAATTTTTATTTGTTTTCCAAAACATCTTTGATTAAGCAAAAGCATGTTTGGTCACATACTCACAATCCTTCCGTCTCGTTTGTTTTCCAAAACATCTTGATTAAGAGCATCTCCAGAAGTGTCGCCATTTTCTCCGGCGAGACAGATTCCCGAGCGATAGCGGCAAAAACGAGTTCCCAGCAGCCTCGCCCCGAACTCACCAGTTGCGCCCCTCGCTCCAGCCCCTCGCTCGTATGAGCGAGTACGGAAGCTCGCTTGGCCAGACAGATCGGAGACGGCGGCTACTCTCCATTTTCCGGCGACAAAGGCTTCAACGGAGACTTAATCCTAAAATCGTTTTGAGCCCATAGGATTGTAGATATCGTCAAAACGATTCCTACGCCACCGATCCCGTCGGAAACTGAGGTCACCGGAGCTCTCACGCGCCGACCAAATGCCATGCGTGAGAGAGAGTAAGATCTACTCTCGCGCGTGTTGGTCACGCGCCCGTCTGAAATTTTTTTTTTTCTTTGCTGAGGTTCTTATTGAGGCTGTTGGGTGGTGGAGATGTTTTGTGGCTAGCCAAAAGGGAAATCCTATGGTAAATGGCTAGAATTTTGCTTACATTGCCGGAGATGCTCTAAGCAAAGCATGTTTGGTCACAAACTCACAATCCTTCCGTCAACGAGCACATACTCAATAAAGGTTGTCTCTTGCACGAAGCAGCCGTGAATAAGATATTGACGGAGGCACGTAATTTGGGCCGTTTGTTTCGGCTTTAGATGGTATAGATTTAAATGAAAAATTTTCGAAAAAGAATTTTTCTGAAAAAATTCTATTTAAATATGAACCGTCCAAAACCGGATCGGACACACGCGATTCACCTCCGTAAACTCCTATTGACTGATGCTCCGTTAAAAAGATTTTTCCCTCTATATATCATGCACCTTTGTTCTTGTTCTGATAAGGCTTCCCCTTGTCGGATGAGGTCAATTCAAAGTCTCCTTAGAACTTGTTCGAAGTGACCAATCACTGCGGATCAAAACAAAGTGACCAATCGGACCTTTTGATTTTCCAATAGACAAGTAATTGGATCTCTGTCATTTTGTTGTTCTCTTGGAAAAGGATCTATCAACGGGAAAACAACGGCCAACCAAACATCTGATTTTGAAATAAAAAAAGCTGAGATGAGTAGAGAGAGAGAGAGGGAGAGAGAGAGCGAGAGTGAGAAAAGAGGAGAAGCAGCTGATAGCTTCGATGGAGGCTGGATTCCGGTGATTAGGAAGCACAGGAATCATGGTACCTCAAAGGAAGGAAACAGGGGTATTGTGACCCTATTCGTGGATAACATTCCTGATCATAAGGACCAGTTTTGGCTACAAAGAACTTTCAATAAGTTTGGTGTGGTCAAGGACGCTTTCATTCCACGGAAAAGGAGTAAACGGTCAGGCAATAAATTTGGGTTTGTTAGGTACGATTGTTTTGTGTCAGCTGGTGTGGCGGTTTCTCGGATGAATGGTGTGTGGGTGGACAATGAAAGATTGTTTGTCAAAGAAGCCTCCTTTGGGTATTATGATAATACAGCCAAAAAGCAAAATCAAGGTGCTCAGAATAGGAAGGTGCAAATGGATAAGGAAAAAGGGGCTGTAACACCTTTGAGGGGGCTAGACAGAGGTGAGCCTGGTGGAGCTCTCCACACCCACGGGTACTCCTTTGCTCAAGCCCTGAAAGGCGAATCCTCGAAACAGGCCCCCGATCGAAAAGTCAAACTCAATATTGATTCCGGGGGTAATGGGTGGCTGTTTAGGAGTGTGATAGCAGTCATGCATAGAGTAGTATCTATGAAGTCTCTTAATGTGAGCTTTAGCTTGGCAACTGATGGGGTAGCTCAGTTTAGGTCTCTGGGTGGGAGGGAGGTGTTGATCACATTTCAAAGCCAAGAGTGTAGGGATGTCTTCATTCGGCATACATGGATGAAGCTATGGTTTCAGTCAGTGAAACCTTGGAGTGGTGACCCGGCGAGTCTCGAACGGTTTATTTGGCTCAACTGCCGTGGGGTGCCATTGAATGGGTGGAATGCCAGGACCTTTCAACAGATTGGAGAGATTTGGGGATTCTTCATTCAAGTGGATGATGCCACTCTACGAGATAAATCTTTTGCCAAGGGGAGAGTTTTGATTGCATCTAAAGAAATCCATCCAATAGACCAGTGGATCCAACTTCAGGTGGAGGGGGTTGTGTATGAAGTGAAAGTCTCTGAGGACTTTTCATTTGTCAGTCCTGATGAAGTTGCAGAGTTTGATTTCTCGGTGAATCTCTGTCTGGAGAAACCTCGGAGGGAAGGTTCCATTTCCATGGAGCCTGGTTCAAACAAAAGACAGGGTGAAGATGATGACGTGGAAAGGCATAAGGTGGGAGAAACCAATAGAAAAGAGGGGATTGGTGCTGGATGGGACAATGTAGTTGATGGAGTAGCTGTGCATGGGACAGATAAAGAGGGGGCTGGCTGCAGGGCCCCTAAACACGTAAGAGCAGACAAGCATTTAATGCTTGGGAAGTCTTCTACGTCTGTTAAGCTTGGGGAGTTTGAATCTCAAGTGGGGGATTCTGTGGACCAGCTAGAGGAGGCCTCGGTTTTGGGCTCGGTGGCCCAAATGCTAGCCCATGTGGGGGAGATAGAGCCCGATGCAAGAACTGGGCCTGGTGGGCCGTCATCCGACAATGGCCTGGGGGAGGATGAGGCCCAGATGTCTCATGTCTCTGACTCTATAATATCTCCTTTGCTAGACCAGTCCGAGGAAATAGAGAGGGATCCGTGTGGAGTGGGTTCTCTAATGGTGAGATGCTCACAGGTACCAAGTATCAACTTGACGGTAGATCTCAACAATGCCGATTGCAGGAGAAGGAGACGACGGCAACTTTCTAATCTATTGGTTCTACGGGAGGAGGCAGATAGTGACCCAGTGGAGAATGTCTCCGCCTCGTCGGAGGATACGATTCAAAACGATTCTGCTATTTACAGAGAGGTTCGAGCGACGATGGCGATTGGAGGTGAGTTGGGTGTTAATTTCTTGCCTAAGGATGATATTATTCTGAATACAATGATTGAGATTGAGGCTAGGGAGTTTTCTCTTGCTCTGGAAAGAGAAGCCGAGGGTTAGTTACTACCCTATCTGTGGAGTATATCAGTGGGTAGGTCAAGTTTCAATGCAAATCATTACCTGGAACATAAGGGGTTTGGGGAGTCTGGTAAAAAAGAGGTTCTTGTCAAAGTTAATTAAAAAGAGGAAGCCGTGCATGGTGTTCGTCCAGGAGACAAAATTGGAGCTCTTGGACAGAATAGTGGTTCAGAAACTATGGGGAAATTCTGATTTTGATTTTGTGTGCTCTAGTGCTGTTGGGGCTTAACAATTTGGAATAAAGAATTTTTTAGAGCTGAGTCTATTATCTCTCACAGATCCTTTATTTTGATGCAAGGTGTGATTAAGGAAGATTTCCCCTGTATTTTTGTTAATGTTTATGCCCCTAATGAGGTGGTGGGCAGAAGAGATGTGTGGGGTGAACTTCTGCGGCTAAAAAGGAATTTCCAGATCCCGTGGTGCGTAGGAGGAGACTTTAATGAAATCAAAGCACCCTGTGAAAGGGTGGGCTGTACATCGATGGAAAGGGGGATGAGGGATTTTATGGAGTTTTGCAATGATATGGAATTGGAGGATATCCCAATGTTGGGGAGGAAGTATACATGGACGAACTATCAAGACCAAGCTATCCTTAGCAGGTTGGATAGATTTCTGATGTCGCAACAGTGGATACAAAAGTTCAAAGTTTTACAATGGGGATTGGAAAGACTTATCTCTGATCACTGTCCAGTTGCCATCATGAACGATAATAGGGATTGGGGTCCGAGGCCTTTCAAGTTTATGGATATCTGGTTATCGCACCCAGATTGTATGAGGATAGCAAAGGAGGCATGGGAGAGTGCGCAGGTGTCTGGCTGGGCAGGTTTCAAGTTATTTCAGAAATTGAAAGCGATGAAAGAGAGGCTAAGGGTATGGAATAAAGAAGAGTTTGGGGACGTTAATACAGCGCTACAAGTAATTGAAGCTAAATTACACCAATTTGATCTACTGGCCGAAGACAGGCAGCTCACTCTGGATGAGAAAGCAGCCAAGTGCAAAGCCAAGTCTGAGTTTTGGAGGCTATCGCGCTTAACGGAGTCACTCTGGAGACAAAAATCCAGGATAAAATGGCTCAAGGAGGGGGATAAAAACACAAGATTTTTTCAAGCGGTGGCTAACAATAGATACAAAAGGAACTTGGTGGGTTTGATCTATGTTTCTGGTCGAGTTGTGGAGGACCCTCTAGAAATAAAGGCAGCGGCTGTTGATCACTTTAGAACCAATTTTTTGGAAGAACGAACTTCCAGACCCACGTTGGGGGGCTCGTTCCCGAGGAAGCTCAGTTTGGAGGTCTCTCTTCTTCTTGAAAAACAGTTTGATGAGGGGGAGATTGTTGCAGCTTTGAAGGGGTGCAGTAATATAAAGGCTCCAGGTCCGGATGGGTTCAACTTCTCCTTTGTAAAGAAAGGATGGGATTTCATGAAGGGTCTGGTATTGCTTTTCTTCTCTGACTTTCATGCTAATGGGAAGCTCACTAAAGGTATTAACTCCACTTTCGTATCTTTAATACCTAAGGTGAACTGCCCTATGATTTTCAAAGATTTCAGGCCTATTAGTATGGTGGGTTGGGTTTACAAACTACTTTCTAAAGTTTTGGCGAATAGAATTAAATCCCATTTACCTTCTGTTATTGGTGAGTCCCAAGCTGCATTCATAGGAGGAAAACAAATTCTTGATGGGGTTTTGATAGCTAATGAGGTAATACATAGTTGGAAGACAAGAAACTTGGGAGGTTTAATTCTGAAAATTGATTTTGAACGGGCCTATGATTGTGTTAACTGGAAATTCTTGTTTGATCTACTATCAAATATGGGTTTTGGGGAGAAATGGTGTAGTTGGATCAAGGAGTGTTGTTCCTCGGTATTCATGTCTGTGTTGATCAACGGCTCAGCTTCCAAAGAATTCAAAACTTAGAAAGGCCTTAGGCAAGGGGATTCTCCCTTTCTTTTTAACATAGTTGTAGAAGCTCTAAACATTATATTGGAAAGAGCAAGGGAGCAAAACATAATTAAAGGGGTCAGAGTTGGAGCCAATGGAGTAATTGTGTCCCACCTTCAATTTGCTGATGATACTATCCTTTTTTGTAACAATGATAGAGAGGAGTTGGCCAATATCAAAAGGATCCTTCGCTGCTTCTAGCTCATGTCTGGGCTGAAAATAAACTTCTCTAAGAGTGCGCTGTGTGGGGTCAATATTCCTCAGTCGGATGTAATATCCCTCGCTCAAGTTATGGGGTGTAAGATTGAATCTTTGCCAATCAAATATCTAGGTCTTCCCTTGGGAGCCAATCCGAGGAGGACTAAAACCTGGGAGCCAGTTTTAGACAAGATAGAGAAAAGACTAAATGTGTGGAGGAGGAGAACTAACTCTACTGGTGGGAGACTCACTCTTATTAATTCATCTTTCACCAATTTGCCAACCTATTTCATGTCTATCTTCAAGATTCCTGTGGCTGTGGCAAAGTCTAATGAAAAGCTTCAGAAACAGTTCTTTTGGGGTGACACGAGGGAAAAGAAAAAGGTGCATTTGCTGAAATGGGAATTAGTGGCCAAGAAGAAGGAGTTTGGTGGCTTGGGAGTTCGGAGAGTGGTTCAGCAAAATATGGCTCTGTTGTCCAGATGGTGGTGGCGATTTAATGAGGACAAAGACTCTCTCTGGGTCAAAGTGATCAAAGGGAAGTATAATATCACTCAGAGGGCTTGGTTACCTGATTTACCTAGGACATGTCGCATTACCAACATATGGAGGGATATTTGTACTCTAGGGGACCTCTCTTCTAGCATTGGTTCGGTTCTGTCGGAGGGTTTTCGAATCCAAGTTCATTCGGGCAAGGAGACGTCCTTTTGGGACCATGTCTGGATGGGGGAGAGGTCTCTCAAGCAAGAATTCCCCAGACTTTTCCTTATATCTAACCAAAAGGAGAGCTCGGTCAGCTCAGTGAAGGAGGAGTCAGGGGATATGGTGTGGAAGCTTCAGTATAGAAAGAGGCGGCTAAATGTGTGGGAGACTAATCAATCGGAGGAATTACATCGTAGACTGGAGTTGGTGAATTTAGATCAATCCAAGAGGGATGTGCTCCAATGGAAGTGGACTGATGATAAACGTTTCTCGTCGAAATCGGTGTACAATCAATGGGAACAGACTGTCCAATCCAGGAACCAACTCCTGGGTTCTCTTTGGAAGAACCTCTGCCCTCCGAAGGTGGAAATATTTTCATGGATGGCAATTCAAGGGAGGGTATCAACTAGATCAGTGCTATCCAGCAGGAATATCATTCCAGAGGGTCAACCGGTTTCTTGCCCTTTGTGTTCCTTGCATCTTGAAACGCCGGACCATGTATTATTGCACTGTCAATTTTCTTGGAAGGCCTGGTCTCTTATTTTGGATTGGTGGCATGTGTCGTGGGTATGTCCGAAAACGTTATCAGATTTGGCTCGGTGGTGGTTTGACACTAGATTTAGGAATCTAGAGAAAAATGTTTGGGAAACGTCTTTTTAAGCCACTATGTGGTCTCTGTGGCTGGTTCGGAATGACTATGTGTTTAACAACGCTTCTACGAGTTTTGAAGTGGTGGGGGAATTGGTAAAAACTAGAGTCGCAATGTGGATGAAGACCAAGTTCGCAATCAAGATTTATTCGGTCGAGGAGTTTAAGGTGTACCTTGATGGCATTCGTAAGCTTAAGTTGTAGTTTGTGTTGAGGTGTTGTGTCTGTCCAACATTGTGTTGGATGGGCTAGTTATGTTTGCTTTCCTTTATTTCTCCCTCGATGTACCCTTTCGAGTTTTTATAAAAAGTTTCGTTTGCCGAGCAAAAAAAAAAAAACAAAAACAAACAAACAATCAGTCTTTAAAAAAAACCAAAAAAAAACTAAGTGGGATAAAAAAAAAAAAAGGAAAATTTTCAAAATGACACCTGAACTTTGCACCAAATGTCACAGAGACACCTGAACTTAAGTTTATTTCAATCACCTGTACTAACAAAATCCACAAATTTAGACACCTGAACTTAAGTTTATTTCAATTAAACACCTGTACTAACAAAATCCCCAAATTTAGACCCCCGCCGTTATTCTCTGTCCCAAAAATTGCTAACATGGCATCTCCAACCCGTTTAAGTTGCCCTATTACACATATTTCCAACAAATGACGATGCACCCAAGCGAATGTAAAGTACTTATACGTAGTGGGTGCATCGTCCCTTGTTGGAAATATGTGTAATAGGGCAACTTAAACGGGTTGGAGATGCCATGTTAGCAATTTTTGGGACAGAGAATAACGGCGGGGGTCTAAATTTGGAAATTTTGTTAGTACAGGTGTTTAATTGAAATAAACTTAAATTCAGGTGTCTAAATTTGGGAATTTTGTTAGTACAGGTGTTTAATTGAAATAAACTTAAGTTCAGATGTCTCTGTGACATTTGGTGCAAAGTTCAGGTGTCATTTTGAAATTTTCTATGGCTTTTTTCCCTTCTCTCCAGAAAAATAGGCATTTGCCACATTCCATGGCTAGTCTTTATAGTTCTTTCTTTCTCGGTTTTTTTTTTCTTTTTTTTTTTGTGAAATGGCTTTTCATAATTGAGTGTCCAAATTGGAGTGTTTCCAGTAGTGAATAAGTTTTGAAAAAGAATTTGTTACAATCAAATTAACGTTGTTAGCTGTTTTCAGTAGTAAATAAGTAGTTAAGAAATGTTAATGTGCTTCCACTAACCAATAAGTTGGAGATGGATGTGTGAGTGAACAAATATCGAGAAAGAAGTTGTTATTGACAAGTTGTAAGTGAACAAAATGTTGAAATGCCAAAACTTGTTGCTTAGTGTGAACGAGATAGTAGAATGACTTACGCTTTTTCCTCAAAAACTTAGTGGAAACTCCACTTAATTACATACACCTCGACTAACTTCGAACTCCAAAATTGACGATTTGACAACTTTCAAATGCCTCTTGTAAAAAATTAGCTCAGTTAGGACTTTTGTATCTCACTAGAAGATCAGAAGTTTGAATATCTTCACCTGTGTGTTAGTGTTCTTCCCTTAAAGTTGCATTTTCCTTTTTTTTTTTCATTTGTTTCTACCCTATAATGAGCTTATTTCTTGTATTCGTTGAGTTATTCGGCTTGATTGTCTTGTGAACTCTTACAATTGATATAGTATACCAAATTTGTACTTTGGACTTCATATCTGTTCGTTAGCAGTGCGAATAGATTTTTTTTTTTTTTTGAACAGAGAATAGACTTTGATAATTGAAGAAGGTGTATTCATTTTTTTTTAGTATTTTTTATTTTGGGGGGGGGGGGGGGTGGGTGTTTTAATGCTCCCATCTCACAAAATCATGGAGTTGACTAACGATATTTAGTGTAAAGCATTAACTTTGAAGTCGAAATAATCTTGTGGGACTGGAGGCCACAAGAGTTAGGCTGTGTTCCACAACCCTTCTTATTTTATAAGTTCTTATTTGGCAACTTCTTTTTCAAAAAATAAGAAGCTTTGTTCCACAAAAACCAAACAAAAAAAAGAAGAAGTTAATTTTACATTTTCAAACTCAAAAATAATGTAAATGATTTTTTTTTGCACCGTATTAAAGATCTCAATGAGATCTATCAAATAAGATCCATAGTGATAAGAAAATTATTTGCGTAAACACATGATTTTTGAGCTTGAAGTTGCCTAAGCTTAAAAAACCGAGTACTGCTATGAGTAATGGGCGCTGGGGAGGGAAATCTTACCGACGGCCGCGTCGGGCCGTCTCCGGCCACCGGACGGTCGATCTGAGCTGTCCAAAAATTCTATAAAAAAAAATCGAGGGGGCCTACGCGGGAATCAACGGCATCCGAGGTGTGTAGGGTGCTTGATCCGAGCACCCCTTTTCCGTGTGTATATGACATATAGGCCCCCTCGGTTTTTTTTTTTAGAATTTTTGGACAGCTCAGATCGACCGTCCGGTGGCCGGAGACGGCCCGACGCGGCCGTCGGTAAGATTTCCCTCCCCAGCGCCCATTGGTACCTATATAAATTCTGAAAAAATAAGTACCAGCTTCTTATTTTTGTGGAACAAGCCTTATTATTGAACAAAAAATAAGTTCTTATTCCGTTTCTAGAACGGAGCCTTACACTTGGATGGCCTAACTTCAAGAATTGAAACCGATGAAAGGGTCTTTGATAGTAGCTTTAAGTGTAAAATGGTCTATTTGCAACATTTATAGGGCACATTTGAATGCGGGGAAAGAATTGAGAGTATTAGTTAAGAATGAGAAATAAGATAGTAGGAGGTATTATGTAAGAAGAGTGGACCCACATTAATGTAATGGGGATTTAAAAAGTAGTTGGTTTGGATAAGGTATTTGAGAATGATAATTAAATAGTACTTGGTTTGGATGAAAGATAAAATGGAGGACAAGGTTGTTTTATAGTTGAAATGGAAGAGGAGGGGGTATTATCCGGAGGTACGGAGTATTATTTAATACTACCACGCTAAAACCTTCCCATAAATAATCCCCTGCCCAGGAGTATTAAGGGGTATAAGAGAAGAGGGGCTTAAGCTAATACCCCTCATTTTTGGTTCCCAAATCATGGCTTAAGTGATGGGCCCAGGTATATACGAGGGGTATTACTAATACCCCTTCACAGTCCTCCATCCAAACGACCCCATAGGGTATTATTTGATAGTAGCTTTTAGGGTATTTGATAGCTTCTACTAGCCCCTTAGCTTTTAGGGTATTTTGTTATTTGCAGTGTAAAATGGTCTTTTTGCAACATTTTTGGCCCTAGAAATTGACGTGGGCTCTCGTCACGTGCCGGCAAGCCCGTTCTTCAGACTATCTGTTACCGTTAATAGATTATTTTTAATCCAGATCGTCCAAAACACTTTTGGACGGCTGAGATTAAGCGGCGTAAACCTTATTCACGGCTCCTCCTCCAAAAAGATTCTTCTCTTGACTCGAACCCAGCAGTTGGCTTTTTGTTTCACTGTGTACAGTGTACACCACCAAACAGTTCTGGAATAAGTAGAATCCTTGTGGATGAGAAAGGAAACTTTAACAGCCTGTTTGGATGCCTGATTTGGAGCCCGGATTTGTACGCGCCCGGATTTGGAACCCTGGCCCCACGTAAATCAGGTGTTTGGGAAGAAAAAAACGCAGGTGGATTTGCGGGTGGATTTGGCTCTCCTGGATTGTAAATCCACCTGCAGCCCGGATTACCAACGATAGGGGGTACCCCCGTCGTTGGCAAATCCACCCTGAGCCGGATATGTGAATGACGAGCCTGCCCTTGCTCCGTCTGTGATCAGAGAGAGAGAGAGAGAGAGAGAGGAGGAGGAGGAGGAGGAGGTCGCCGTCACCTGTGATTGGCCACTGTCATTCCCGCCGCCGTATGATCGTGAACCAGAGATGAGAGAACCGCTGAGGAATCGGTGGTAGTATGAGAAAGAGATAGACTGAGAGAGATATTGGGGGTTTGAATTTGTGGCTATGGGTAGTATGAGAGAGAGGGAAGAGACGAACCAGAGATGAGAGAACCAGATTTTTCTCTCTTCTACAGAACCAGATTTTTATCTCTTCGACGTTATTTCCAAAGTAGGGAAGAAATAATCTAGTGATTTGGTTCATAGAAAACAATGTCCCAATCCAACAGTCTAGAATGATTGAAATTAATCTAAAGGCCACAAAAAAATCCACATTGAGAAGAAAAAAAACTCCTTACAATTTGTAATAAAAGGGTAAAATTATCAAATAAGTTGAATTAATTATACTTAAAAAATAAATTATTATGGATTAAAAGTTCAAAAGTATGAAAATAAGTACTTTTATAAACACAATTTTAATTTAATGCCTAATCATATAATTATATTGCAATTATTGTAATATAAACATTAAATTTATATAAAAGGGCAGTTAAGTCATTTGATATCTTATCCTATTAAATCCACCCTCCAAATCCCTCTTCTTACAAAATCATCCAAACACTGGATTATAAATCCACCATTCTTAGGAGGTGGATCCACCCTTCTTACATATCCACCTTTATTATATATCCACCCTCAAATCCACCCTTCTTATATATCCACCCAAAATCAAATCTTTCATCCAAACGGGCCGTAAACGAACAATCTCTCAGAGGAACGGCATCAATCCGTTGCTATCAATTCTGGGAAACAAACAAGGCCTTCCGGGAATTAATGCAATGTGTTGTGGATGAGAGAAGGAATCAACCATATCTAAGAGGAGGAGGAATGGCATCCTTCAAATCAAATTTAAAAAAGAGGAATGGCATCCCATCCGTTATTATCTTCTTCTTCTTTTTTCCCACCGTCAGAGAGTGTCTGGACCAATATCCTTCTCGGTCCGATCAAAGTCGGGTCATCCACGCCGAAACTAGAAAAATTTGCAAAAAAATTAGGCCCCGTTCCCGAAAGAGAAATAAGTACTTATTTTTTAACAAGGCAATTTCAAGCTCAAAAATTATGTGCTTACGTAAATAATTTTTCTATCAATATGGATCTTATTTGATAGATCTCATTATTTTTCATTTACATTATTTTTGAGTTTGAAAATGTAAAATAAGTTTTTATTTTTTAAAAATGTGTTCTGGAACGGAGCCTTAATACTTTTTTACGGTCTGACCTAAAAATTGAACCGTGGTTAATTGTGTGAGAGTATACAGGAGAGGAGGCTAGAACCCACCCACGCTTGGGCTGTTACTACAGTGTCTGTGTCCGGTCTACATCAATCCACTGCTATCAACAGCTAGCAGCACTACTGAAAAGTCTTCACAAAACTTCGTGGCGAAGAAAATGAACGCTTTGTTCGGTTCCTAGTTTAGTTTTAGTTTTAATTTTGTTTCCAATCATTATCCTATATCTTTCTTCAATCATTACCCTATATCTCCAATTATTAATTTCATTTATCTCTCTATCTCTCTCCAATCATTACCCCGAAGTTTTCACAGTTCAAAAAAAGAAAATGAAGTTTTCCATTATTTTATTTTGATGTATATACACGTACTACGGAATCAATACCGGTGCAATACATATTACTGTAACAAAGAACTATAAAGTCGACGGTTTTATACTATTTTTTACTCTTGCCGATAGGGCTGGAGCCAGGGAGGGGCCAGTAGAGGCAGTTGCCCTTGCAAGGAAAAAAAAACTTCTATTATATGTAAAAATGAATAAATTCCTATAAAAGTATATATGCTCTCCCCTGTGTAGAATTTTGTAAAAATATATATATAATAGTAACCTTTGAAATGCGATAATACCAACATTAATTACTAAATGTTAAGGGTTAAAATATAACAAATCATAAAACTAGAGGGTTAATATTGTGAATATTTAAGTAATAAACTTCCACTTTTCGTTAGATGAGTTTAGTATTTTACAGATTTATTTCTTTTTGCTCTAAAATCTCAATGGCACACCAAACCCCCTCCCTCTCTCTCGGCACAAATATCCTCAATTGTTAAGACTTAAAAGGCAATTTCGAGAAAATAGCAACGGAGGAGAAAGGATTTTGGAAACCCTCATTAATTTTGGTGAAATCTAAGTTGTAGGTATGTTTTTCCCCAATTATTGTTCTAGATTTCTAATTCTTTATTTTTTGACTAGTAAAATCAAGTAACATGAAAGCTCTTGGACTGAATTCATCTAGTTGTAATGAATGAAAAAAGAAGAAGATGAACAATAAAAAAAAAAAGACACATTCATCAAGATCGATCTCATTAGTTAAATCGATTTATGTATTTACGTTATTTTGAATTTTAATGTATTGACGTTATTATACATGTGTATTTATATTTTTTCTCGTATGTACGATCGCCCCTGCGTGGTGAAATTTCTGGCTCCGTCCTTGCTTGCCGAGGTAATTTCTCAAAAGTGCTAAGAGTACTAAAAATGTTAAAAGGACTGAGGCCCCGTTCCTCTAAGGTTTTTATTTTTTTAAATATTTACTACTCCAGTATAAAGCCCGTGCTATGCGCGGAACAAATTTAAAAACCCGAACAATGAAAATACTTCCGTGTATTAGTTCACTTATTATTTAGCAATTTAAAAACACAAACAATGCAAAATACTCCAATCTCTTAATTTAATTCAAAAAATAAGTATATATTTGAAAAATAAGTATTTATTTTCGTTAGCGGAACGGAGCTTAAAAGTGCTATTAAAGGTTTTGTTAATATTTTTTAAAGGTAAAAAGCTCATTCATTAATGAAAAAAAACACTTTTAGTAATTTTAGTCAATTTGAAAAACTACCCCGAATAATTCATAAAAATTTAATATAAAACTAACCAAGGTGCATGTAAGATGACAAACTAATAAAGTTAGGCCAAACTCACTCTAAATAATTGAGCGAATAATAAAAAGTTAGATGATTCGATCGAGTATCTATAGATATCGGATTGAGCTGATTTTTTGTGGGAATCTTCGAAAAAATATTTTACATTTAATGAACGGCTCGAATCGTTTGTGTGAGATCCATGGTAGGCCCCACATAAAAATCTGTGCATAATTTGTGTGGACAAACTTTCTATTAATGTACATAAGGACAATGAGTTGTCTCATATTGTACTAGTATTTTTTAAACTTTAGACCGTTTAGACCATATGGGAAACTAAGCATTAAAAGATGTTTAATTAGCTGGCTTGTATCCTCATGGCATTTCCTGATCCTTTCCACTCACGTTTTTTTCTCTAAGTTATTACTCTAATTTTTCTATTATCTTTCTCTACTTTATTATCCCAAAAAATCTCCCCCTAAATTCCAACCGAACAAAGTCTAAGTTTTGGCTCTTAGAAAAAAAGAGAGGAAATTGCAGAACAATAGACAAAGGGGCAAATAATGCCCAGATCATGGACTAGTTTTTAGGAAATTCATCTAAATATGGGAAGGAGAAAAATAAAATGGCCTCCTGAAATGACTTTTATGCCCCTCGATGAAACAAACCCTCATCTTTCTCCACCACAGCCCACACGACTCCCTCACCACCACAACCACCCGATCCCCCCGCCGTCCAACCACCATAAAGTCGCCACCACCACAACCTCCTCCACCAGATCTGACCACCATACCCACTTCCCCCGCCGCCCCACCCCAAAAAACCACCACCACCGCAACCCCCTTGTCGAAATTCGTCCACTTGTACAGAACCCCCGCGAAGCTGGCCTCGGATCTTGCCGGCCGTTCGGCATTGCCGTCAAATCCACCGGAGCCGGGTCTCGAGTTCTGCGACTGGTTCCCCTCGGACTCTCCAGTAAGATGCAGCAACAAAAATATTTATGAGTGGTTCTATTTTTTATGGCGAAAATGTGGTGTAGTTGTTGGTATAAGAGAGAGAGAGATATATATATATATATGAACCTAAGTTGCCCCGTGTATGAATCTAAGTTGCCCGCTAAGTTGTCACGTGTTGCTCCCTAAGTTGTCTCGTGTATGAACCTAAGTTGCTCTGTGTGTGTGTAAAATAAGTAAGCAACGACGACTCCTCTCGCTGAGCTACTGGCTCTCTCAGACCTTGTTCTTTGGTAAGTCTTCTTTTCCTTCACGGATTTTGCTAGTCACTTTCCTTCTTTGCATCCTGCTTTAGTTCTTCGAACCCCTAATGTTTTGCCCGGGTCGGGCTCTACTTCTAGTCGTGGGGTTCATATTTTGAAACGAGGCTCTGATGTTGGGGATCTAGTGGTAAATCAACCTAAGGAGAAGGGTATTGCGGCTAGCCCTCAAATTGAGCAGAATGATGATGTTCGTTCGAGCCCTAAGCGTGTTTCTGCTGGTAATCTGGTTCAAACGGAACTTGGGAACCCTCTTCCAGATGCGAACCCTAAACCTTCATGGTCTGAGGTTGTCACGCAGGATAGGGGCGCATCTCGTATGAAGTTTTCCTATCATCCTCCACAGATCAAAAATGCTAAACTAGTGGTGTGTCCTCCAGAGGAGGTTGTTGACGCTGGAATTTCTAAGTGGGCAGATTGTGTAGTTGGCTATTTCTTGGATAAGAAGCTCCCCTATTGAGCTGTCTGCAATATCGCGACCCAAATCTGGAAAAAATTTGGCATCCAAAAAGTGATGTCGAATGAGCAGGGATTCTTTTTCTTTCAATTCTCTCAAAAAGATGTGTTCAGGAAGCTCATGGAAGCTGGTCCGTGGTTTTTTGGGGACAAACTTCTTGTTCTTAAAGAGTGGTCTCCTCAGTTGTGTTTGGTGAAAGAGCAACTAGCTAAGGTTCCTATATGGGCACAATTCTATCAGGTTCCTTTGGAACTATGGAGTGAGGCTGGGCTGAGCTATGTTGCAAGTGCAGTGGGGGTTCCTCTACACGCTGATAGCTTAACAGAGAATTGCCAACGATTGAGTTATGCTAAAATATGCGTTGAAGTTGATGTTGGATCTGACCTTCCTGATACTGTGGACGTGGAATATAATGGGAAAGAGATGACAATAGGGGTCAAATACCCTTGGAAACCTGTCAAGTGTATGGAGTGTCATTTGTTTGGGCATTCAACTGAACAGTGTGTTGCCAAAGATCAAAATTTTAAACAAAAGCGTACAGCATGGGTAGCGAAATCAGTGGCTGCTCCTGTGGAGGATAAAGCCCCAATTGATCCTGTGAGGATTCCAATTGCGGCGACTGTTGGGGATGCTGTCCCTGCAGTAATCATTGAGGATGTGACTTCTTCTTTACATACTGAGGCCCTTGAGATGTTTAGCAAGCCTCAGCCTACTACTGCTCTATGTGATAAAGATGGTCTCTTGTTAGTGGAAGAGATGGAACCAACCGTGGCTACACCTGCGGCTAGTCCTTCTATTGCTAAGAATGTTCAACTTTCCGGGATGCGTAGTAATAATTCTTTTGCTACCCTAGCATATGTGGAAGATGGGGAAGCTGTTGTTGAAGATGGGGAAACTGTTGAAACTACTATTTCTTTGATGTCTGTCTTAGAGACTCTTGATACTGTTACCAACCTTGAGGAGTTTATCCCTGTGGTGGCTACCAAGAAAGGTAGGGGCAGAGCTAAAGCTAAAGGTAGTTCCCTCGCTATCCTAAACTCTAGCATTCACGGACAAGGTTAGCTTTGGGGCATGGAATGTAAGGGGTATCAATGACCCCCTTAAGCAGAAAGAGATCCTTTCTTTGGTTAAGGCCCATAAGCTTAGTTTGATGGGTATTGTAGAGGCTAAGCTTAGAATGGAAAATGTGTCCCATACTGTAAAACATTGTTTTCCTCCTCATTGGTCTGTTATTCATAATGCTAGTCATGGTCGTGTAGCACAGATTGTTTTTGGCTGCGATACTCAGATCTTTAAAGCTGATTTGGTTCTCTCTGAGGCTCAAATCATTGTCTTGAAGCTGCTTACTCTGGATAAGAAGGTTTTCTACGTTTCATGCATTTACGGTCACAACGGGATGGTGGACAGAAGGACTCTCTGGGCTTCCATAAGGTACGTGTCTTCAATTATTGGGGATATCCCTTGGCTTCAGTTTGGCGATTTTAACATCGTTAGGCAAATGTCTGAACGTTTGGTAGGTTTTGATAGCAATTCTGCTTTGGAGTTTAACTCTTGTCTGGATGATATTGAAATGGAAGACATGCCCTTTAAGGGTATGCTATTCACATGGTCTAACAAAAGAGGAGGAATGGGGCACATTAAAAGCAAATTAGATAGAGTTCTTATTAATGGACCATGGTTAGATACTTTTCCTGAATCAGACACTACCTTTTTGGCTCCCGGAATCTCTGATCACAGTTTTATCTTGGTGGATGTCCTTCCTGAAGTCCAAAGAAGACGACCTTTTAAATTCTTTAGTTTTTGGATGAAGCATGCCTCTTTCAAGGAGATTCTGAAGAATTCGTGGCTATCTCCTGTTGATTGCTCTATGAGATCCAAGCTGTACGCAAAGTTGAGCAGATTAAAACCTATGCTTAGAGATCTTAATAAAGAATTCTTTTCTGGCATTAGTGCACGCGTGGCTCATGCACGAGAGGAATTGACTCTGATTCAGATTCACTGTTCCCAGAATCCCTATGATGCTGGTATGATAGAACATGAGAAGGTATGCTACTTGAAATTCATTGATCTTAGTCTAGCTGAAGAATCTTTCAAGAAGCAAAAGTCTAGAATTCAGTGGCTAGCATTGGGTGACCAGAATACTAGATTTTTTCACTTAAAGATGAAGACTCACTGTTTGAGGAATAAAATTCTGAGCCTTACCACTGCTTCTGGGGTGAGACTTACTGATCCGGATGATGTGAAGAATGAAATTTTGGGTTACTATATGAGTTTGATAGGTTCTCCTTTTGCTCATTCCAAGAGTGCTTATCAGAGCTTGAGGGTGGCAATTACTCAGAGGCTCTCTGCTGTTATGAAGACTAGTTTGGCTAGACGCGTCTCTAGAGAAGAAATTAAGATTGCCATGTGGGAAATTAAAGGGGACAAGGCCCCTGGCCCTGATGGATTTTGTTCAGATTTCTTTCACAAGAACTGGGACATTGTGGGGGAGGATGTGTTGCAAGCTATTCAGCTTTTCTTTGACACCGGAATCATGCCAAGACAATGGAATTGCACGGCTATAACTTTGGCTCCCAAGATAGCTTCTCCTTCCTCCGTTAAGAACTTTCGCCCCATTGCGTGTTGCAATGTGGTTTACAAATGTGCTACAAAAGTTCTGGCAAACAGGTTACAAGCTATTCTCCCTCTCATTGTTAGCCCCTTTCAGTCAGCATTCATAAAAGGTAGATCGATAATGGATAATATATTGCTAATGCAAGAGCTTGTAAAGAACTATCATAAGGATGACGGCCAACCTAGATGCGCTATTAAGATGGACCTTATGAAAGCATACGACTCAGTCGATTGGAATTTTGTCTTCGATATGATGAGAGTTATGGAGTTTCCTAATCAATTCATTCTTTGGGTAAAGACCTGTATTACTTCCCCTATGTTCTCAATTGTCATTAATGGTGAGCTACAAGGTTTCTTCCCTGGGAAACGAGGCCTAAGACAGGGAGATCCTCTCTCCTCCTATTTGTTTCTGTTGGTTATGGAAGGTTTCACTGGGCTTCTGCAATACAAAGTTCGACAAAACGAGGGTTTTATCTTCCATCCTAAGTGCAGAAGTCTCAATATCACTCATCTCATTTTTGCTGACGACTTATTTGTTCTCTGTGGGGCTGATATAG
This sequence comes from Rhododendron griersonianum, assembly GCA_018127125.1. NCBI lineage: Eukaryota > Viridiplantae > Streptophyta > Magnoliopsida > Ericales > Ericaceae > Rhododendron > Rhododendron griersonianum. Next base: position 25,286,852 of record CM030799.1, read on the forward strand.
TTTCTTTTCGATTGATTGCTGACTCTTTGTCGGACTTTTACCACTTCTCTGGGCTTCAGCCCAACATGCAAAAAAGTACTATATTCTTTGCTGGGGTGGAGGCAGCTTACAAAGAGGCTCTGCGACTGGTCCTTCCTATCCCCGAAGGCTCTCTCCCAGTAAAATACCTAGGAGTTCCTTTGATCTCTACGAAGCTTCGTGCTCATGATTATGCTCAGCTGAAGGAAAAGACTTTGGTCAGAATTCAGTCTTGGTCCAATAAATCCCTTACTTATGGTGGTCGGCTCCAACTCATACAATCTGTTCTATTTAGCATTCAAATCTACTGGTCTTCTATTTTTATTTTGCCTCAACGGGTGCTGAATGACATTGAACAGCTATTACGATCCTTCTTATGGTCTGGTCCTGATTTAAAGCATTCTGGTGCTAAGGTGGCATGGCATGCGGTGTGTGTCCCTAAAGAGGAAGGTGGGTTGGGCCTTCGTATGCTGAAAACTTGGAATAAGGCTTCTATGATGCGTCATTTATGGGCTATTTGCATGAAGGCAGATACTCTATGGATTAAATGGATTCACACGTTTATTTTAAGGAATCAGAGTGTATGGAGGGTAAAAATTCCTCGGGAGGCTTCTTGGACTGTTAGAAAACTTCTCAAACTTAGGGAGGAGATTCAACCTTGGATCAAATACATTATTGGTGATGGTAAGTCTACATATCTTTGGGTTGACAACTGGCATAATTTGGGTCCTCTTTGCAAAAGATTTGGCGATTCTGGGGACTTCCATGTGGGTAGGCCGTTGTCTGCCAAGGTTTCTTCAATCATTCATAATGGTACTTGGCAGTGGCCTAGACCAAGGAGTGCTATTACTAGGGAGATTGTATCAAATTCTGATCCATCTTTGATCCCTAACGTCTCTGTACCTGACTGTGTGCGATGGACTTTGTGTAAATCTGGAGTATATAGTGCAAAGTCAGCATGGCAGGGAATGAGGCAAGTCTTCCCTTTGGTCCCATGGGCTAAGTGTGTCTGGTTCTCACACTATGTGCCACGTTGGGCTTTTATTAAGTGGCTAGCGTTTCTGGGCAGACTATCCACTAAAGATAGACTTTATAGCTGGGGAGTGGTTAGTGACCAAAGATGTGTGCTCTGCCAGGTTGAAAACGAATCACATGAACACTTGTTTTTTGCTTGTGCATATTCTAGTGCAGTGTGGGATACACTCTTACAAAGGAACAATATATCTAGACAGTGTGCTACTCTTGCTAATGAGATGGCTTGGGCTGTCAACCATAGAGCTCGCAATTCGTGCTTATGCACAGTGTACAAACTTTCTTTGGCTGCCTCTATTTACTGGATTTGGAGAGAGAGGAACAAGAGGATTTTTCAGGGGCAAGGGGCTTCTACTTTGAGTCTGAGTACTCTGATCATTGAAGAGATTAGAGCTTGCTTGTGTTCGTGGCGAGGTGTGAAGCCTTGTGATACTACTTGTTTGGTAGCTAGGACATGGTGTCTTAGCCCTAGATTTTTTTATCAAATGTAAAGTCTTGTTGCTTTATTTTGTTTCTTTTTCTGGGCATATAGGTGGTTGTTAGGTTGTGCCTAGTTCTCTTTTTTGTAATGCTGGGTCTTTCCCGTGGTTTTTAGTTGGTTTGCTTTATAAAATGGTTTAATTACCCCAAAAAAAAAAAAAGGTTGCTTTGTGTATGAATCTAAATTGCCCCGTGAGGAGTATTTTTGTCTTCAATACCATGTCTGGGGAATTATTGTTGTTTTCCTTTCCATAACTGGACAATTTCAAAAAAGTGGTCCATGACCTGGGCATTATTTGCCACTTTGTCCATTGTTCTGCAATTTTCCCCCCCAAAAAATAATAATAATAAGATTACTACCCCCACATGTTACGGTTACACTTAGTTCGCAGAATAGTACGATATGTTTCCAGATCAACTAAAAATAAATGTATGCTCCGTACAATTTACAGATACATAATCGAGTACTACTATATATCTACGTGGTAAGTAGTGGTAGTTAATAAAAGAGAAAAACTTGTTTACGGAGACTCAATCGTGACCATTCAAAAGTGTTTTGGACGGTCAGGATGTTAATGAAACTTTTTTGGGAAAAAAATTTCATTAAAATCAGAATCATCTAAAACACTTTTAGACGGCTATGATTGATTGGTGCGGTAAACAGGCACCTACGTAAATAAGACAATCTCGTAATAAAATAGCTTGCAGTAAATGCACCAGATTATAACGGTAAATCTGTCCACACAGATGATCTGTGCACAGATTGTGCACAAATTTTATTGTGGGGCTCACCATGTGTTCTACACAAACGATTCGAGCCGTTCATTAAATATAAAATATTTTTTCAAGGGTTCCCGTAAAAAATAAGCTCAATCTAATACCTATAGGTGCTCAATCCAATTATCTAAATTTTCATTCGGGTAATAAAAAATTAGATGATTAGATCAAGCACCCATAGGTATTGGATTGAGCTGATTTTTTACGGGAACCCTTGAAAAAATATTTTACATCTAATGAACGGCTCGAATCATTTGTGTGAGACCTGTGGTGAGCCCCACAATAAAATTCGTGTACAATTTGTGCACAGATGCATGTGTGGTTAGCAGGGTTCAGATTATAAACAGTCACAATTAAAACGCCTAAAGATGCTATCATGTGAGCAGGGGAATGCTGCCGAGCATCTATCCTGTTGCCTTCCCCTGTTGGCAGTTGAGACAAACTGATCGAGATTGATTCCCACGTTTCTCTCCCCTATGTAAACAATTCCTGCGTTTCAATTATTTCGTCGCTGGGGCCAGGTAATACTTATATCTAACATTTCTGTATCTCTTATCTCTCTTCCCTCACAAATTTTCTTCGTTCTCTCTCTAAAAGTTTCTCAGTTTTGTTTTTGTTTGTCTGTTTTTTTTTTTTTTTTTTTTGCAGAAAGACTTGAAATATGACAGTTCATGCACCAGTAGCTGCCAAGGGTCGGACCCTGGTCGTGGGTTCAACCGGGTTCATCGGCCGGTTCGTGGCGGAGGCCAGCCTGGCCTCCGGCCGGCCCACCTTCCTCCTCGTCCGGCCCGGCCCTGCTTCCACTTCCAAGGCCCTCACCGTCGCCTCCCTCGAGGATAGAGGCGCTATAGTCATACCTGTACATCGTCTCTCACTCTCTCTAAATGATACAGTAGTAAATATGTTTGTGTATTGGGAGCTGATAATGCCAAAACTCCTTTTGTTTCTGCCAAAATTCAATATTTATCTTTCATTGCATAACTTAAATTACTTAATTGCCCTCTACTACATCACTTGCTTTACGAAAATGCCCCTTGAAATCCCTTAGGAGTATTTTAACGTCCTTTTGGCATTCCATCATCATTAGAGCTTCAACTCTTTTTTTTCGAGAATACCAGAGCTTCATTAAGGTCCAAAGAAGCTATTGTTTGGCGAAACTACTGTTTATCAGCTTTGAAATGGTGCAACGCAGCTACTGTTATTTTTTAGTTTTTTTTTTTTTAAATTTAAGGATATTTTTTAGCTTTTAAGAGTATTGCTCTTCTACTATTTGTTAGGCTAATCTTTTTCAATTTGGGTGGACTTGCTTGCCTTTTTTTTTTTCGGTCAAGCGGAAAATGACTTGCTTGCCTCTGATTGGTTAACATTCAAACTTGGAGGATGTGATCGTAAGCAGGAGGAATTGGAAACATGGGTTGTTAGATGGGTTGCTTTGCTTTGCTTTGAACTTATATGGTTGTTTTCACTTGGGATCAAAATTGAGAAAAACTTTATTCACGCCTCCGCACAATTTCAGCCTTTCTTTTGCGCAATTAATGATTGAGATTGCTTTTCAATTTTGACCTGTAAAAATTATTTCTTACCGAGGGTGCATATTGTACTGCTAGACATTAATTGCGAGGGGGCATATTGTATTTTAACCTCAACAAAAGTTCCAAAATGTGTTTTTTATTTTCCAATAGGGTAATTTGAAGTGATTCACTCCGTTTCATATGCTTCTTAATTAAATGGTTAAAAAAAAAACTCTAGCTTTTATTTAGGTTAGACGATAGTGTATTTTTTGCGCATAAATTTCGAAATACTAATCTCTTGTAAAACAAAATATTCCTCTTCAATACGGAGTAGTAAGAAGGATTATGCATCGAACTTCATGAGCATTATTGTTTAGTCCAGTTAATCAAGTACTACTGCAACAACTTGGGAAAACAGACAAACAACATGAGACGGAGATCATATCCGGGCCGGATGGTCCCACGAGTTTCCATTTTTCATTTTTTAAAATCTTTTGTGATATTGTTGTGATTCAGGGTTCAATCCGCGACCGAGATTCCCTGGGGAAGGTTTTAAAGGAATACGAAATCGAAGTGGTAATATCAGCGGTAGGTGGCGGATGCATCTTGGACCAGTTGGTCCTCGTTGACGCCATTAAAGGTGCCGGCACCGTTAAGGTATTCCAAATAATTTCCCCAATTATTTTTTTGCACTATACTCACGTGGTTGCATCATTTATTAGTAACTATATTTATTTATTTATTTATTAGTTCCTCGTCAAATTATTGTGGAGCCTATTAATATTCAGTCCCGGCTCCTCTCCAATCCTTCAAAAATTGGAGGATCCTTCAATCTTATTGATAATGTGACACGTGAAAGACCATTGCATCCGACGGTCAAGAATAAAATATCTTCTCCATACCAAAAACACCTAATAACTTTCTTTCTCTTCTTCCATCTACCACCAACATCACCGGACCACTGTCAATCTCTCCCCTTCTTCCCTCAGCCGACAGCCATCGCCATTAATGGCTACTGCGCCCTCTAACCCCTCTCTTAACCCATTCTTGTAGCTCATCTAATTCGTCCCCCTCCACAGACCCAAACCCACCATTAGACCCGTCAAAAAAAAAATTCCCGATAAGTCAGACCCATCAAATTTGCTATGAACATCTCTTGAATATTTGAAATACAGGAGGAGAGGTTTGTTGCCTTCTCCATCTCCTTCCACTTCTATTTCTCGTTTCCTCTCCAAAACTTGAACAATCCCTAATCCAACTGTAATTGCTAGGATTTTAAGTTGTTTTATCAAACGTGATTAAAGAACCAGCTAAGTAATGGAGTTCGGCGGCGACGAAACAATCCGGCAACGAAATACTATCTTGTTTTGACAGGCCGATTTTGAGGGACAGAGAGAGGATTGTTATTTCGTGGCTCACTCCTATGGCTTTTTAGGTGTAGTGTTAAATCCAGCCGTTGAATCAAGATTGGAGGATCCTCCAATTTTAGGAGGATTGGAGAGGAGCTGGACTCGTAATGAGTATGTCTTGACGAAAGGAATTGAAAAAAAAAAAAAAAATACCATCGAAACTCAAATTTTTTTAAATAATGACAAAAAGAAGTAAAAAAATCTGTCTTTCTGGCTCGTCCGGATTTCCCGTGGGCGCGATCATAGGAAACCCACCCGTCCTCGAACGTACGGATATGAGCCATAGCTGATCCGGCTGAGAATAAAATATTTGTCCATCATCACGTCGCGGGACCTATCACCAAAATCTCACCGAAATGCGAGTGGACGCGAGGCCCCCCGCAACCCAACCATCTGATCTCTCCAATTCAAGCCGGCTACTTCAACCGCTTGACTGCCACGGTGCCACCACGGTGGTTGCATGTAATACTCCTCGTACCTTAATCTGGTCGATGCGCTGCCCAGCCTGCCCTTGATGTGTGATTTGTATATGATTGTGACTCGCAGGCACGATAAATTTTTCAATGCCGGTACCACGTGGTCCTCACCCGGCGTATTCGGGCCGTCTATTTCGGTTTTGGATGGCTCGGATTTGGATAGAGAAAAAGGAGAAAGAAAGAGGAAAGAAAGTGGTGGGGTGAGAGGAGAGAGAGTATTTTAATCTGGGTCGTCCAACACACTTTTGGACGGACCGGATGGGCTGTTTAGGCACCACATGGGCACGACCACGTGATACCCATCCGCAAAGGCGGAACCATGGGAGGGCTCCCATGGGCTATAGCCTAGGTGTACTTTCAAAAGACCAAAAAAAAGAAAAAATTAAATTTCAGTCTAAATTTTTGTTTTCAACCCAACCCACCGTTCCATTCAGCCCAACCCACCAGTCAAACATCATAGGGTACAACTTAAATAGTGTATGTTTATAGATGATTTTTACTCTGTGAAACATTGAAGGGTACGTTAAATAGTGTACGTTTTTGTACTTTTATTTTATTTATTTTTGAACATTTATATATTTACATACGATCAGTGGTGACTCCAAGATTTTGTATTGGGTGTTCAGAAATTTTCTTTATATAAACCCACCAATATATTCACAAGTAACACAGTTTCTTGTGCGAGTATGAATAATGCAATCAAGAAATTCCACAAAAATTGTCCACTATGCCACACAAGATTAATTCAACAAAGTTATTCTAGGTAAAAAAAATTCAGGTAAAAAAAAATTCACACATTTTTTGGCAAGTGAGTAGATAACAATGAATTTTTAGTTTATGAAAAAAAAAAAAAACTATCTAGATTGATGGATGTGTCATAGTATATTGAGGTGAGTGTTCAAATATAAAATAACGTAATTAGGCTATTTAAATTGGATTGATTTGTGAATTGATTTTTGGGCATGATATTCAAATATTTTTGTATTGGGTGATCAAAAGAAAAGCTGGCGTAAATTTTCTACATATATTATGAACAAATTTTTTTTTGAGAGGTGTTCATGTGACCATCCAAACATCAATATGGAACCGCACAAGTAGTACGAGTTTGCCTCTTTTTGGTTCATGCATATAAATTTTGGGTTAACCCAAGGCCGAATAAATTCCTGGTTCCGCCCTTGGCTATCCGGTACCCAAAAATTTCTCTGCAGGCACAAACATACTGGAATGGAGTATCCTATTGGAGATCAAAAAACCATGTGTCATCGTGCACAGGCCACTATTATCCTAATACAAAAAATAGTAGTACTAAAGAATATACAGACGCGATCGAGTAGAGGATTTCAACGTGGTTTGACTTCCATGGCTGTCTGTCTAGCAACATGGCGACATATATCATCAACGTGTTCTGTAGAAACAGGATCCCACTATCAACGTGGGATCAGATCAGATCAGATCTGATCAGATCAGATCAGATCGTGCAGAGATCTTTTTGTGGGGGTCAGTCAATTCAACGATGCAAGCCGTTTATTAATTTTAAAATATTTTTTGGGTGACCCTGAAAAAAAATAAACTCAATCGGACAGCTGTGTAAGTATACTTAATTCGATTGTCTAACTTTTCATTCAAATTCAGGATTGTATATCCTGAATGAAAAAAGTATATTTACAATTATCCGAATGAGCTTAACTTTTCTCAAAGTCACTCAAAAAATTGGCTTCATCCATCGGTTTTTAATGTTTTGGAACTATGGGATTCCGGACTATGAGTACAGCTTAATGGATACACCAAATGTAACCCTATATTGTGTGGGATCTACATCGGAGTTTCATGTAAATGATTCGAAATTTTTATAAAATATTTTTTTAAAGATTTTAGTAAAAAATTAACTCAATCAAATACCAATACGGGGCTTGATCTATTCATTCGATTGTTGTCTCTGAACATTTTGATACCCAAAATCGAACAAATCGATAAAACCCTTACTGATATGATATTAGATCAAGTCGATTGTTTACAGAACTCTCTTGAAAAACAATTTTAAAAGATTGATCATGCCTTTCCCCCTAGATTTTCCCTACTTCTAACATTTCAAAAGCTCTTTTTTCACGACAAAAAATGTATGTTATTCTTAACGTGGCTAGTAGTCCCGACGGATTCTAGAAAATAAACAATCAGATAGTGAGAGTTCACGAAAAACTCACAATTGAAAAAACCTGGACGGGAGAGGATCTCATTCCTTACATGTTTTGTACTGTTTTAAATATGTTGTGTGCAGAGGTTTTTGCCATCGGAATTTGGGCATGAAATAGACCGAGCCGATCCGGTGGAACCCGGGCTCACAATGTACATCCAAAAGCGCCAAGTGAGAAGGGCCATAGAAGCAGCTGGGATCCCCTACACCTACATCTGCTGCAACTCCATCGCCGCCTGGCCCTACCACGACAACACCCATCCTGCTGATGTCCTCCCACCGTTGGATTGCTTCCATATCTACGGTGATGGCTCTGTCAGAGGTACTCCTACCTACTTCACTTCTTTTTTTAAGAAGGAAAATTCTAAAATCAGCTCAATAGGCTGACAATAGTAAGTGTGTGAATGTATATTAAAGAGTGTAAAGAATACATAGAAATACGTGTTTTCTTTGTTTTCTAGTGTATTTATCGTCAGCCCAGTGGGCTGAAAATAGCAAAACTAAAGAAATATAAAAAGTAAATAAATAAAAAAAAGGTTCAAAGATTTATTGTATTAATAGCGACAAAAAATTCTGCCTCAGGTTGTTAGGCTTATTTAGTTTTGAACATAATTTCAAAACAATTACTATTATTTTTGAACAATTGGGCGTGGACCAGCCATTGTATCGTGTCGTGTCATGCTGTGCTCGTGTCGTTTCGTTTGGGTTTAGTGTCTTGTGTACTTTCGAGTTCACGTCTTTTTGAGCTTGTGTCAAAACACCTCCTAACATTGACTCCATGGGGACCATGGTTGATCGTGATTGGTGTTTGTTTTTTCCCGGCCAGCTTACTTCGTGGCAGGGAGTGACATTGGGAAATTCACAATAAAATGCATAGACGATGGTCGGACGATGAACAAATCCGTTCATTTCCAACCACAGTCCAATCTGCTAAACATGAATGAGCTTGCATCTCTGTGGGAGAACAAGATTGGACGCACTCTCCCTAGAGTTACCATCACTGAAGATCACCTTCTTGAGGCAGCTAAAGGTACGCACTTAAACACTTATTAACACTTGTATCTAACATTGATCTTGCCCAACCCGGGACCTGTAGTGCACCCCTTCACTCTAAGTGTGTAGTGTGCTATCCGAGCTGTCTGTCTCGGCAATCAATGGTCAAGATTTCATCTTGGCAAGCCACGCTATAGGGTCCCCAATAGAGACGGAGCTAGAATTTTTGCATAGGAGGGCGAATATACACAATCATTTTTTTTTTAATGTAAATGTAGGGTTTTTTTTTTTTTTTTTTGTTAGCCCCTCTGGCTCTATCCTTCGTCCCCAAAATTCAAATCCGCCTAAGAGGGGTTTTTGTGCAAACTTATTTATTCTAGTTTATATTTGTCTTTTCTTGACATTCGTTAGTTTTGCGACAAATACTATTAGAATATTTGTTCGTCTTGCCGAGAGAAAAATGAAAAGGTACAAATCAAATTTGAAAAGAATCAAACCAAAAAAATAAAATTCAAAAGAACTATCTGTTCGTGATTATCTTTGTTTTTAAGTAGTAAATTTTGTTGAGTTTTTTGTTTTATTTATTTTTACTTTCTAGATTTTTTCGTCGAAACAAATAAGTAGTACTTTAAAAAAATTAACGCGAAACTAACAAAAGTTCCAACAAGACAAAAATAAGCCAAAATAAAAAGCTGTACGGAACCCCACATTAACTACAGGGTGGCCCAATACAATTTGCTGAAGAGAAAATCTAATATGGGCTTTTCAAGTTTTTTTGACAAAATTTTTAAAAATCTCTTATTTTGAAATTTATTTTGCAATCTTTTTTGGGATTCATAATTGTTATAAATAGACGTTGGTACTTAATTAGGAAAACGAAATCTTTTCAATAGATAGTATTATACATGTTGAGAACATTTGTTAATACTGAAAATGTCCTTGGCGGGTATTAATTATCAAAATACGTCCTGAGCCGTCATTTTCCCTAACTAATACTGACCATTTTTCATGTGTATGCTTGTTTACAGAGATGATCATCCCAGAAAGCATTGTTGCATCGCTGACCCATGACATCTTCATTAAAGGTTGCCAAGTAAATTACAGCCTCGACAGAGATGCAGATATCGAAGTAACGTCGCTCTATCCCGACGCCTCTTTTCGATCCATCGACGAGTGCTTCGACGACTTCCTTGCCAGGTTCACCGGTGGTTGTCGACGTTGACGAACCGAACGGTGATGCTTCCATGGTCACGCCAAATGCCGAAACAAAGGCATTCGCCATCTTCACCGCGTCCTGCGCATGATTTATTCTAAGGAAGTATTCCATATGGAGATCAAGAGACCAAGACAAGAAAACGAATTGAACAGAGCAAGGCAAAACTGTCCTGTTGGCTTTGTTCTTTTAGTACATTGTAAGCAGCTTGCTTGTAGTTTCGTGGTTCCGTTTTGATTCTTTTGAATGGTTTTCGTATTTTGTTCCGATGGCTTAGTTCTGCCGGGTTTTGCAGTTTTAGCCAGTCATTCATTTGTAGTGACCAATTTGAGATGATATTTGGCAGCAATTTAAGATGATTAATTGTATGTGTTGGATAGTCTGATGAGAGAAATCCGCCGTGAACAAGTTTTTCGCGGGATTGTCCAATCGCAGCCGTCCGTTTCCGCAATCAATGGTTTGAGGTTGGTTTTCAATCTGAACTGCCCAAAAACACTTTGGACGCGCGCGATTGAGCTCCGTAAAGCCTTCTTCACTGAAAGCTCCGCAAATAAGATTTTCTGTAGTTTGATAAAGTACATTTATTGTACTCATAGTATTCTTTTCTAGTCACTTTGGTCCTCAATTTGGTTACCGCAGACACCCTCCGTCCCATATTGTTGCCGTGCCTAACATACATGCATATAAAATCGATGTATACTGGTACTAACGTTTTAAAATTTTCCACAAAATTCCCCTCAGAACGCGAGCGCTGAGGCTTTCATCAAAACTAAGAGAGGTCCGGAGGATGTTTTTTTGTGTGTTAGCCGTACCCTATCTCAGCTAGAACTTTTAAACATCTGTGCTTTAATTTGGAATGCCCAGAATTTCCTCAATGGGCTTTCGTCTTCTTCCCTCCGAGCCCCGAACTCGGAGATGGTGTTTTGCAGTGGTGTGCGCAGCACCGTGCTGCACACCTCCGAGCCCATTGGATCGTGCATCTGACGGCTTGCATCTCATCTCGGCAATGAACGGCTCTCGATTGTTGGTTGCCGAGATGAGATCCGAACCGTCGGATGCACGATCCGACGGATCCGACGGCTCGAAGGTGCCCAGCTTGGACCTCATTGCACAGCACCAACCTGAAGTCCCCGAGCCCAAAAGTGGCTCCTTTGCATTGTTGTGATGAGTGGTTTGGTGGTTGGATACAATTTCTTTCCCTTTTGTTACTGCCAGAGTATTACGAAGTACCTAATTTAGGCCCCATAAACTTTTTTTTTTTTCTTCATTTTGTGTGTGTTATATTCGTCTTTTCCAAATTTTTGTTAGATTTGAGTGATATTTTTTGGATTAATTATCCATCTCGACGAGAGAAGTTTAAAAAGTACAAAATTACGACCGAAAGCAAAAAAAAGTTTACTAATAGTTGTCTTATTTGTCTAAAGTGCCGTCTTATTTGAATTTTTTCAACATATGTCCATATTTTTGTACTTTTCCAATTCTTCTCGTCGAGGTGAAAGATTAATCCCAAAATTACAACGAAAAACTAATCAAAAAAAGTTACGAAAAGTAAAAAAATACGGAAATGAGTTTCAGAATTAAAAGCCACTCCCATACTCCTCCAACTATTTTCCTGGCCCACTATGCTGTTGGATATGGGAAAATGACGGTCAATGACTTATTTTGATAATTAATACCCGTCAAGTCAAGGAAAGAATTTCTTAGCTTGACCCAGTTCTTATAGGAAGGAATGGTTCTTGGGCTTCCATAATTGGCTCTGAAAAGCCCAGTTCCCAAGTGAGGGTCCAATCCAGTATTTGAAATTTGCACGGTTCCACTTCCCCAAAATGATTGTGCATTGCCTGAAGAAGAACTCTTCGATATCGAGGTTGTTCGGTAAAGGTTTTTTTTAGCTCATTTCCGTTGTACCAAAAAAGAAAGAAAGAAGGGTTTTTTTGGAAAGCTTTTTTTGGGATAATAAGTAGATAGAGATAGAGAAATTAGAGCATTCTCATCATGGTAAGTATTTCTAAGATCATTTTTGTGACTGTGTCAGATAACAACATTTATTTATTTATTTATTTCGGTTCGATCTAAGGTCTGTGCTTCAAGGAAACTCTATCCAATTGCTACGATTTCCTTCCATACTCGGGGCAAAAAATTTCACTCCATTTGAGTGTTTTGAGGAGTATAAGTTAGATATAACACTTAGACCATGTTCGTTTTGGGACTCAAGTCTCAACCTCTTTTTTTTTTTTTTTGCCCACAGCCACTAATAAATTTTATTTCAATTAATTATTACTCTCAATCCTATATCTCTCTCTTCACTCCTTACCTAAAATCCAAAATCAAAATTTCAAAACGAACATGAAAGAAACGTTTTTTCTGCGGCTCGACAGGTAGGGTGCGTTGTGTACTTGTGTGTGGGAGAGATGCAAAAAATGTGTCAGGAGGAGAGAGAGAACAGCGTATTGTCACTTGACACACAAAATTTTAACTAATAGTCAAATGTGGATTTCAGAGTAATAAAAGTAGTTTGAATACTTGTTGAAAACCGCGTTGAAAAAGAGGGATGGTTCTGGAATTGCTCTAGGTTTCATCATTAGATTTCGAGTCGCCCATTGGACTGCCACTGCATTCCCCAAGTCTGCCTAAGGCTCTAGATGATCGAGTCGAATATTAGAATGTTTAGATTCATTCGTTAAGTTTTTTAGCGAACTCGAACTCGAATAAAATTCGATGAAAATTTGACAGCCGAGCTTGTCTTAATTTGAGTTGAACTCGAGCTTATTCATGAGCCAATCATATCATATATTTATGCTCTCATACAGGTTCAGAGCTACGTACAAATAAAATTTTTAGTATGCATGTATATAAATGCGTTCATACATCTCTATTATAAAACAGAAGGGTGTGGGGACAAATTGTTGGAACGACTTAGATTCATTTGATCCAAAGGCGGTATATATATAGCTACTACAAGAAAAAAGGCTTTTGCCAGCATTCATTTCCCGGCATTTACCAAAAACCCTGGTAATGGTTCATAATAAACAAGCGCTTGCCGGAGAAAGAAGCGACCAATTTACGTTTTTAACCCTTGAAGATAAAACGACGTAGTTTTGGACTCCATGCCCAAAATTTCCCCCCCCACCCCCAATTTTCCTATCCCGCGCTGTATTTTTCCCCGTGCAAAACCCTATCTCCCTTCAATCTCTACCTCAGACGCCTCTCTCTACATCAGACGCCTCTCTACTCGTCCAGTGAAGTTTCCGACGCCGACGCCTCTTCAAGAAGTTGCAAAGGTCGCCGACGCCGACCAACCCAAGAAGTTTCCATTCCATTGCGCTCCTCTCATCTAGGGTTACGTCCTTTCGCCTCCTCTCGATGTGCGGCTCCATCCTCTTCGTACGTTCCTCTCTCTCTCTCGTTGTATCTGTATCTATCTTTTGTATTTATGCGAGGGAGTTGGGGTTTTGGGTTGGGGTCGCAGGGTCATTGGCTTCAACAGTGGTTGGGTTCAGAGGGAGGGGATCGGGTTAGGGGTTGGGAAGGGGAACGGAATGTGGGTTGAAAAGGTTTAGGGTTGCCGATAAAGAAATAAATAAAATTTAGGGATTTTGATTAGGGGTTGGACAAGTTAGGGTTTGTGGTTAGGGATTGGACAGATTTAGGGATTTTTGGTTATATTGTGGTTAAATCTGGGGCTTTTGTAGACATTGAATTGATTAATGGCTTTACACTCAACATCGGAGCTCTTGAATAAGGGCACTTGATTTCCTGTTTACTTCATGTTCTTACGCTAGGTTTAGATTGTGTTGGAATAATCAAACACATCTCATCAATGCTTCTAGACACACTCAAACTTTTGGTTTTCTTATCACTTAAAAACTCCTTGATTATGTAGAAGATAGAAGTTTCTAACACAATGAAGAATAAGGGAACGGTACTTTAAGTATCCAGTTTATAGTAGTGCATCTGTTGGTACTTTTCGGGCTTTAACTGCTGGAAACTTTTCTGTTTGTATTTATTTTTTTATCAATGTAGATACTATTCCCCCAACAGCATATGTTACAGCAGCAACATCATTTAAAAATACTCTTAGTGTGCCCGTGAATATTTCTTTCAGTGAACCTTGTAATGGTGGAGGTGGTTTCGAATGTTCTTCTACAAATGTCTGCAACGTGAGTACGTGACCACCTGAAAATTAAGCATCTCAATGTTTCCTCCCATCCCTTTATCTGTTATGCATAATCACTTTCACTTCGTTCCGAATTTATTGTCATATGAGAGGTTGATTTTCTTGAAGACTGGTAAAGGAATTTAATTCTGATGGATAATCCTCTATTTATTGCAGCTTCTAGTTTACGGTGTTGGCCAAGTTGTGCCAACTACACTCAAGATTCTTCAGCCCAACCTCGAATTTTCTCTTACTGTGAGTTTGTCTTCTAGCGTTCAAAGTGGACGAGTTATTCTGGTAATGGACAAAGATTTCTGTACAGATAGTGCTGGAAACAAATTTAGGAGATCATCAAATTCAAGTTTTCTGTTACATTTTGGTGAGTCCAATATTCTATTTATGCTTCTTGTGTATGATCTATAATATCTTTAGTTTAACTTACATTTCAGTTGATTTTCCATATGATATATTTATGCTCACTACATTGCCAATGTCACTAGCCGTTGCATGAGTATCTCAAACTAAAGCATTATCTGTGTCTGCATTATCAAAACTTTTTGTGAGAAATTAGCCCCAGAAATGTGTTCCAAGCATTTTTTCAAAACAAAGAAAATATGGTTTTTGCATTAGTTTTGCTTACGATTCAGCACCATGTTTGTTTATACCAATGATAATCTAACTTTGGTGTTTGGTGGTCGAATTCTACAGACAGGAGCAACATCTTTGTTAATCTGAGGACTCATGTCCCCGAAAAGCTACTCCAACTTAACAGTGAAACGAGAACCTTACAAGCAACCAATAGTTATGAAATCCTCAAGTTGTATCTGTATTTCACACACCCTGTTCTGAACTCGTCTGCTGAAGTGTTGAATTCTCTCCACACAAGTCAGGGCTCGCTTCTTCCTATAAATGGAAATAGCCTCGGAAGCCGCATATTTGGCTTTATGGTTAGTCAGCTAATAGTTATAACCTTCTCATTTCCACATTACTTCCTTTACGGAGTTTCTGTTTTTTACCAACTTTGTTTACAATCATCTTATTTTCCGTTAATGCCTACGAGGTGGAAGAAATATCGAGCATGAGTATAGTCACAGTAAGCCTTAATTCAAGCTTTATAATAAGCAGACAGGGGACCCTAGTTTCTACTGTTGCTCCAGTTACCTTTCTATATAGTATGTTTTACATCTAGAAAAGAAGTTAATGAAAGATATCGTGTTATTTCCGATAAATAGATGAGAAGTTTATACTTTGACAAAGATGGTGCTTTGCACTGACTTATAGGTTCATCTAATGTTCGTTGTTTCCTTTTGACATGGATGTGGGTTTAATCTCAGATTCTCAGAGGCCTGCAGTGATTTTTGGCTACAACATCTAGCACAAGGACTAGAGAAAACAGTATTTCAGTGTTGATAGAGTTTACGAAGCCCGTATTTGACTTCAACTCCTCCCATGTATCCATCACTGGAGGGCATTTGCAGAGGTGAGTAATTTCCCAAGTGGTGGTGCATAAACTCAGTGCACGTGTAAACAGGGAATTAGTATCATGAATCGTGTACAGAAATTTTTAAAAGTTTAGAAATATGCGACATGTATCAAATGTTTAACTTTGACGCATTATTAAAATGTGTGCATTTTCTTTATAATTATTGCATTGCAGAAGGGGACTTATGTTTCTATGCACAAACCGACACACACGTGCGCGCATGTATACACACGCGCAAGAAACAAAGAAAATTTGACACGATGTGCAAGCAGTTTCAGGTTACTTGTGGAAACAGCATTTTACAAGCATGAACTAGAAGACTGTTTACTGAGTAAATTTTCTTTTCGTTTTTCTAAATCCAGCTTTTGTGAGATGAGTAAGAGAATATATGTCATGGAGACACAGGCAGAAAATGAAACTATAACTATCAGCGTTTCTGAAAAATGTAACACAGGATGTTGCCGGAAACAAAAACATGGCATCTAATGTTCTACAAGTCAAGCACTGTAAGGATCTTATCCTTTTGCTTGTTTCCCGCTCCTTCATTGTCTAGTCTTTTGTGATTCTAATTACTAGATTATTTTCTGATCTGCTTATCCAACAATATGCAGATTCTGTGCCGGTAATATCTTTGGTTCTTTCCAAACTTGTGACTGCTGCTTTTGCGGTGACGGCTATAGTTGCAGGTTTGCTAACTCTTTCAACTGCAAGCCTTCAATCTGTTGGGGCATTTCCAAGACCATCTTCTTCTTTGACATCTGATCCTGGAAGGAATCTTTTTGTAAGTTACCTACCTATTTTGATATCTTGCATATTTATTAGATTATTGCATTGTTTAGTTATATACTGAACTTTCATGAGCCGAGCCATAATAGGCTTTAAGATTGGAATCCTGCTCAGCCACCATCACTGGAGATAGATGAACTATTTTGTTAAACCTGGAAGCCTTTAAGGCAAGTTATTCCTTTTACTCTATAGTCATCTAGAGGGTTATCCACTCTCTTCTCATGCAGCAACCTCTTCTCTTTCGCACGAATGGATTCTGACCATTTCTCATTACGCTATCTCCGATTCTCGCAAGAAAGGTTGGATATGCAATGGGATTGAGCATTTAATATAATACTGTGGTGAAGTCATCTCTTAATCTCCGTGTGTATCTATTTTTTTAGCAATATTTCACCGACACTATGGTGAAGTCATCTCTGACAATGTGTTTGTGTTGTATATGTTAGACTACAAGAGTCACAAACAAGAAGAGAAGAACTTCGCAAAATGGTTCAAATTGAGTTTCTTTGGGGCATCTTTGTGTCTGTTTTTGCTGCTTTCACTGTGAGTTGCTGCTTCCACTTTCTTGCACTCTATCTCCCCATCATATTTCCTTTCAGATACAGAAATTCTCTTTTCGCTTTTTGGCTCAGCGCCACTAGATTTCCAGATGACGGCATGATATGTATGTCATGTGTTACATTACTGCCAGTTGAAAGAAAACCAATTTGTTATTGCACACATCCCTCATTATAGAGTACTCAACATTTGTAGCTGGCTAAAAACAGATTTTTTAGAGTTTGTATGAAACTTCATGTGTGAGGAAGGACTATAAGAGTACAATGAGAACACACAAAAAAACTTATTCCATGGGGATGGTTTCTCACCCCTTCTAGAACACAAAAAAAAATCCCTAATAGAGTTGAAAAGCTTAAGAGCCAACTGATCTACAACAGGCTTATTCTGAAACACCCTGAGATTCCTCTTCATCCATATAGAGTACTCAGTAGCAGCAATTACACACCTCATTATCAGACATTTAAATCCCTTTACCTTTAGCATTCTGATGAAATCAATCCATAACTTTGGTTAGTCTACATGAAATTCCGGATTACGGGATCCTATCCCTTTCAGCAATCTAGAGAGCATAAGAAAGGGCACTGGAAAACAAAGTTTTGGTAAGACTCCTTACCATTAGAACAAAGCAAGCAACTATCATTCACCCTCCTACCCCAACTAACAAGTCTATCCTTGGTGCTGAACCAATTTCTCTTATGTGGGAGATTATGTGAAAATTGCACACATCCCTCAAGTTGTTATTGTCGACTACAACTTTGGGGTAGTTAGAGTGGATGATGATATTTGAGATTGGGTGGTATCTTCAATTACGGTGCCCTGTTTTTAGTAGTAGTATATTACTACTTTTTTGGTGCTTGTGAACACTTAATTGCATGCCAATTTTATCTATGTCATCTTTTTGTGAGTATTAAGAATTTTATTTTCATTCTTCTTTGTCGTGAATGAAGTTTAGTACTATATCTATTGACCGGATTTAGAACAGCAAAGCATTGCCCTGGGTTTGTAATTAATTGAAGATCAAGACAAGACAACTCTGAATCAATGAATCTAGGTTCTTTTGGATTTGTAAAAATCATTGTTTCGTGGGTGTTATTATTACGATGATAGTAGTAGTTTTTCATAGGGCTGCAATCATACAAAGGATATGTACTAATGAAAGATGTGACTTGGATGCTTTTGAGTTTATTTTGGTCTTAATATAGTGTTCCAATACCAAGCTAGTGTTCTGATTACCAAGCTAGTGTTCTGATTCTCTTATTTTGTTGTTGTTTGATTTTAGGTTTATCGAAGTTAAAGACGGTGTAGAATCAAGTGGCTACTTGACGTAATGTGATGTTTGTCTACTATGGTGGTACCAAGACCTAATGTTATGTTCATCTATTATGATGGATTTTTTGTATTTTGGAAAATATTTGGTTGAATATAGTAGAGATATTGAAAGACAACAATGGGTTATGACAGGATGTATTTTGACATTAATTGTGTTATGAGATATTTAATACATTGAGAGCTTATATGTTAGATGTGTTTGAGAAGTTGTATGCTGTAAATTAGTTAATTGGATGCGAAAAATGGTGCAATAGGGCAAATTTTTTTAAATCAATCCAGTGATATATTACCGGCGTTTGTGTATGTTATTCCAAGCATTTATTAATGGGTGGAAAGTTATCGGCGTTAAAAAAAACCCCGTAAAAGAAGAGGAAATGCCGGAAAAAATACCTAGTACTTTTCCCGGCGTTTTAACAAACCCCGGTAAAAAGGTGTCAGATCCGGTCATCGGAACACTTTTACCGGCGTTTCTTAAACGCCGGAAAAAACGCCGGGTACTTTTCCCGGCGTTTTTAACAAACCCCGGTAAAAGTCACCAGCTCCGGTCACCGAAAAACTTTTACCGGCGTTTATGAAACGCCGGAAAAAACGCCGGGTCCTTTTCCGGCGTTTATCAAACGCCGTATAGTATTCCCGAGCCCGGCAGTCGCGGCATTTACTGAAAACGCCGGGAAAAACGCCGGGAAGGCTTTTCCCAGCGTTTATTTCACTTTTACCGGCGTTTTATAAACGCCGGGAAAACCATTTTTTCTTGTAGTTGTAGTGCATCCTCCCACTTCCTGGTTAAGTGCTCATGGTTTTCAACTAAATCACACAACTGCCATCCCCTTCCAACCGGGATGCATAGTGCCGTAGGCACGGGTTAGCACTAATACGTATATAAAATGCTAAAAATATATACAGGAAAAAGTTTTTCGTAATTGTAAATGTTTATTCTTGTACAACTTCTAAAATTTTCATTATGTACATATATAAAATTCCCATAATGTATGTATATATACTCCTAGTTCACTAGTCTAATCGAGTCAAATATTAGGTTCATGTTTTGCTCATTTATGAAACAAGCTCAAATTTGATTCATTGAGTAGACGAACCGAACTCGAATAAGTCTCGAACAATTTACAAACGGCTTAATTCATTTATAGCCCTTGAGTTCTTCCACCTCTTCCATGTCATCTGCATTACCAACGTACATCTGTTTCGGCCACCTCCTCAACTTCTTCCATGTCATCATATCCAGGTCATGTTCATCTTCAATGTGATTTGACTCGAGCTACGGAGACTCGACCACATAAGGTAAGGCTATCTAAAACTTAGCTTTGATACCATGTTAGATTCGTTGGAGGGTTCTATTGAGATTTGTCCCACATCGGTTAAATATCTCCTCCAAAACTAATATATGAATTTGGGCGGCCTCTCCACTTTTTGCCAATTGGTTTGGAGTTGGATGCTTTAACATGGTATCAGAGCGGGTCGGCCTCTCCACTCTTTGTCAATTGGTTTGGAGTTGGATGTTTTAACAGGTTCCAACTTAAAATAAATTGACAATATGTGTAGTAACCTCTAGATTAATATTAATCAAGCTTGGATGGATTATGTGAGCGATGTTGAATAAAGTCTAACAGTTTGTGTGAAAATTGTGCCCAGTACTTCGTGTTCCTAAACTCTTCGTATAATTACGAATATCCATTGACCGTTCCGTTTTAAGATTTTAGTTTGTCAATTTAAGTTAAACATTAAACAAATTTCAACCCCTCAATGATGAATATTAACATTACTCCTCAATAGTTTAAGAACATTACAAAAGTTTTATAATTATAATGCACCAAGTAAAAAAAAGGTAAATTTGTCCACACAGATAATCTATGCACAGATTTTATTGTGGAGCCCACCACGGATCCCATATAAACGATCCGAGCCGTTCATTAAATGTAAAACATTTTTTCAAGGGTTTCCGTAAAAAATCAACTCAATCCAATACCTATAGGTGCTTGATCTAATCATCTAATATTTTATTACCCGAAAATCTGAATGAAAATTTAGATGATTGGATCGAGCACCTATAGGTATTGGATTGAGCTTATTTTTTACGGAGACCCTTGAAAAAATATTTTACATCTAATGAACGGCTCGGATCATTTGTGTGGGACCAGTAGAGAGCCTCACAACAAAATCTGTGCACAGATATATGTGTGGTTGGCAGGGTTAGAAATTTAAAATAAAGCAGTTAAGTAGTATTGATACCTCACTGAGGCGAGTAAATTATGAAACAATTTTCTCTCTCTTTCTACTCATCTTCTCTTGATGCTTCAGAGGTTTTTTCATTCTCTTCCTAAACAATGTCGTTCTAACTTTTTTTGATAAGTAATGTCGTTCTAACTTACCCCCTCAGGTGTGGTTGGGCTCCGCCCTCCTCAGGTGCCAACTTTTGGTTGAATCTTCCTTTTCTCTCCCCTCACTTGATGTACACTATTAAGTTTCTTAATAATATTTTGCCGTTTTAAAAAAAAAATACTCTGCTACAAAGCTAAAGCACCTCGAGACGGACTCGGCTCCCATCTAGTTCCTCTCCATCTGGTCTGGTCCATTTTGGTCCGTTTGTAGGCACTTTTCGTGTCCCTAATAATGATCGGTACTGTTCACTTTTTTGAACTTGCTGAGAACATCGACCAGGTAGAAAATCAAGTTGATCGGATACCATTTTGAATGATTTCAAAATGCCTTAATCTTGTTAAAAAAGAGAGTCCAACATAGGATTGCAACCCATTTGACCTTATTATATGAAACTCAATGCATTTCAAAATCACATCAAACGGTATTCAATCAACCTGATTTTCAACGTGGTCAATGTTCTTGGCAAATTCTCAAAAAATGAACAGCTCCGATCATTGTTGGGGGGCCCACAAACATTGAAAGGCACGAGAGCACGCAGGTCTCCCCACGGCCGGCCCACTCCACGCAAAAAGAACGCGCATGCGAATAGATGAAGTAGGTATTTGGCAGCAGAAGTAATGTGCATTTACTGGTGCGATCTTTTTTCCGGATTTGTAGCTTCCAGATCTTCATCTAAGTTGTCCTTTTAAGGGACTTGGCGTACTCGCAAAAGTCATCTGCTTTGCACTTGTAGCTAGCTAGATACAGCCTTCCTTTGGACGGTCCGGTCCGTTCCAAACGTATTTTCGACGGTTCGAATTTTAGAAAGAAATAAGAGGAGAGAGAGAATAAGTTTGGGTTGTTGGATCACTGCTTGGACGGTCCGGAACGCAGACGGGTACCGCTCGGCACCCAAAAACGATCTCCTTCGGGTATGGCCCTGTGGGTGTACTATTTAAAAGTACTCCCATCTTTTAAGCAAGCAGCCATTGCTGTCTTGAGCCATGTACTCTCGAATTCTCCGGGGGTAGAAAAGTTAGAGGAAAAATGCCGAAAGTGTTGTATGGGAAAACACAAGTTTGCAGACTCCAGGTTTGGCTAATAATCCCTCATCACATTTTAATTTCTTCAAATCCGTAAAAGGAAATCTCTCTTTTTTCTTTTTGCAAAATATTAGTAATTGCAACTTCAGTTTTGGTTTCTAAATTACAGCTATATAACATATTCCTTAGGCCAGCTACTCATGCCTCATTCCATATTAATCTATCCTATACGAACCTATCTTGATGCACATATTCTCTCTCTCTCTCTCTCTCTTCCATATTAATCTAATCCTATACGAACCTATCTTGATGCACATATTCTCTCTCTCTCTCTCTCTCTCTCTCTCTCTCTCTTGGGCCTTTTACATCTCGCCATAGTTCATGCTGCAGGTGACTACATCAAAAGGTACTTCTAATAGTGGTGATCCCATGAGGTATATTGTTCTTCACTAGCTAGCATAGTAACATTCATCCATGATGTCCTTCATTTGCAAGTACGAGTTCTTAAGTTTTCGTATGTTTTTAAATATGCTTTTGTTGTTCCTCCGGGGACATCCGATAAAATTGGAAAGATATATGTGCTACTTCTATCAGTAAACGCATCCGCATATCCTTGGTCGTTGCAGGACGCTCTAATGTATATCAAACGACGAAAATCTTGTGAAAAATTAGCTAGTGGATATACAAAGCAACAGGTTGATTAAGAAAAAACATAAACTGTTTTTGGGGCTTAAATGTTGTATTTGGGCTTTCAGTCCTTTTGGGGTGTTTGGACTGTGTCCTTCTTGCGTTTATTGTTTTATTTGGATTTTTAGGCCGTGTTGACCTTTGTTCCTTGGGGTGTTTTCTTGGTTAGCATCTTGCCAATCAAGGGATTGGGTTTCGGATGGGCACTTGCTGTCCTTCTCCTTACGATTTTCATTGCTGTGTCTTATATCGATTAGTACGCTGATGTTACACTATTTAGTACATACAAGTAGTGATACACCCCAAGCTTAGTTTTTTTTTAAGGATAGTTTTAGTTGTAGCAACTGAAATTTGAACCCAAAGTGAACGACAAGGCATAGGCATTGGCCGAACCCAGAGTGATGCGTCCTAGTCAGATGTTGGGTAACGAAATTAAATATTAACATCAAATTGCACCCAATTAATATAAAATTCCGCGCGAACTTACCAAAACATTAAAAAGATTGTTATCGTAATCTCTGTACATAGATAGTAAAAAAGATAGTATATAGTAGTAGTAGAGTTTGATAGTTGAATCAACGGGCTTGTAGCCCTGCGGTTATCTCCCGGTCTTCCCACAAGCTAGGAAGTTAGGGTTTGAGTTTCGTCAGTGGCGTTTGAGATTCAAAATTATAAACAGCTTCTGAATTCCCTTTGGACTAACCTACTAATTAACTTTCCCATTAACCCGAATAGAGCAGTGGCTTATCCGGCGCTATATCACAATTCATTCATTCTCGGGCATAGCTGTTCACGAAACGTGCATGGCATGGAACATCTTTCGACAGCGGGAGTCTTATATCCACTGATATATACAATATTGGAAAAAACAAAAACAAAAATTGATAGTTGCACATGGGGTTTGGAGGTCCCCACATGAGCTGTTACATGAACAAGTTGATGCAGAAAGTGGACATACATGAGTTTAGATACCGACGGATGGAAAAATCATTGGAGATCCGTGGAGTGATTCGAAGTGTTTTGGGGGAAGAAATCTTTAGTGGGTCCTCTAACTGGCTGTGGTACGATTGCCTTTTTTTTTTTTTTTGTCCTCTTCTTTTCTAACCCTTTTTAATTCCTCCTTGACCCCGTTCGTTTTGAGATTTTGAATTTGAATTTATAGGTAATACGCGTAGAGAGAAATAGAATACTGATTGAAAATAGGGGTAATGATTCGAGAGATAGAGAGTAATGATTGGAGAGAAATATGATAATGATTAGAATCCAAAATTCAAAACGAACCGGGTCTTTATGTTTGCACAAACCAATCTCCCCCTTTGTGGGATTCTCTTCGCCAAAGAAAGTTCAAAGACCAGGTTCTCAGTTTCGCATTGAGATGTCCTTGGGCGGTTTAGGATCGAAAGGATTATATTACCAATTTGAGTAGATTATACGTAAGGATGATAAACGAACCAAGCTACTCGAGTTTAAGCTCGTGTTCATTCGTTAAAAGCCCGATCAAGATAGACTTTATTACATGCACCACGCCGAAGTATCAAGTTTACTCCTCGACATCCCTCTTTAAAGTCGAATTTGCACTAAATTAGTCCATGTGTAGCAACAAGAACTTCATTAATGATGGGTTTTTTTTCTTTTCATTGGCGTACCCAACTTGGATTAAAAGCATTTTTTCCCAAATCCATTTGCAAATACCATTATTAAAAATCTCATGTCGTTCCTCTATGCTTTCACATGCACTTCATCACTCATATGCTTTGGCTCTGTTTGAAACTTGGGGAACGAAAAAGAAAAGAAAGAAAAATTATTATAAGAGGGGAGCGGGAGGAAAAATTAAAGAGAAAAAGAGAGTAAAATGGAATTTTTGTTTGTAATTTTTCCTCCTATTGAAATCTCTAGAAAATTTGCCTTCCTTTTCCAAAAGTTCCAAATATAGCAACTCCGCCGGTATGAAATGCTTTCGTCTTGCCAACTACAAGTCCGAAATTTTGAACTTTGAACCTTTTGATTCTGTGCATTGTCGAGAGTTCCTAGTTCGACATTCTCTTGTTCAATCTCCTTAACTAGTAGTATAATCTTCTAGTCTTCGACACTCTCTTGTGAACAGACATTTTCTTGTCTTCAACCGTCATCCTTTTACTGCTTTTCATTTTCTTGTTCAATGGCATTGTCTACATCTAGCTTCTCAGGTAAAGCAAAAGAGGCGCAGGCTCCGTTTGTTTCGATGTAAAATGTTTTACAATGTAAAATATTTTCCATGTAAAATATTTTTTCAGAAAACAAATTTCAAACTTTTATTTTCCGGTGTTTGGTTGGTACTTGAAAATATTTTCAGAAATCAACAAAATAGTGTAGAGAGAGAGATAAGGGGATTAAACAGTGGAGAGATATAAGATTATTGGAATTGAACGTGGGTTAGGATTGATGATCAAGGAAACTGAGTAGTGAGAATTGCAGTAGAAGGCAACGGATTTATTTCGGAAAATAACTCACGGAAGATTTAAGGGTAAGTCATTTTCATCCAATTGATGGAAAATGTTTTCCTCATTTTTTACACAATCAAACACCGAAAAATAGGTAAAACATTTTATGTCCAAACAAACGGAGTCGCAAAGTAATTAATTTGGGTCAAAGAGTTGACTTATGTCAAAATTGCTAGTCTCCTTACTGAGAGATCAAATTCTTCAATCTCCTTGTATGTGGCTTACTTTGCCATATTTCCTTCAACTTCGGCCTGAGTAAGTGCTTGACGGATTCTTAGTCCTAAATTAATGGATTGTCCCAAGTGTAGGGCAGAGACCGATGTAGCACAATATCCGGTAAGACTGGAGTCGAATTCACAAAGACGGTGATGTGTGCTGACTTAAAAAACTCCGGTTGTTAAATGTAAACGGGCTCTTAGGTAGTCACTCCTTGTAGTTTGATGTTGAGATGAAGTAAAACTAGAAATTGTTTGGTTTTTCAAATAATTAAAAAGAATGTACGGTCGTAGGGTTCATAACACTAGCAACTAGTCCCGAATTCATCTGCTCCAATCGGTGTTCTTAAAACGTTTGACTTTAGAGAGAAAAAGCTACCTCGAAAGATGCAAACCTTTATGGTCGCCGTTTACCCATGCGCAGCGGAGAATGAGTTTTGGACCACCATTCTCCCGTTCACATGGGCTCCGATGATGCCAGGAGTTCGTCTAACGGACGTACTTTATTAACCTAAAATTCCTTTTACATTATTATTTCGAAATAGGAGCAGAACGCGTCCGATCTGGCCACGGTGTGCTAATCATCCCGCGACCTTACCTATACGACTACTCACTCATTATTAAGCAAAAAACAAAAGAAATCCTAATTTGAAACATGCTTCTATTACGTGAGATGAAAAACAAACAAGAAATATCAACTAATCAAATACCAGCGAATAACTCTTATTAAGAACAGAAATTAAAACGAGTTACCGGAATGCGACGAAACTTCAAATAAAATTTGAAAGGAAAAAGGGCTCGGAAGAAAACTAACCAATATTCGGAAGAAGAATCGTTATCTCGGCAGGCCCCGTTCTTCCGTTTTTTTCCTGCGTTCCAGAAGCCCTCTGACGGCAAGCCCCGTTCTTTCTTTTTCTCCCGTAAAAAGTGCTCCCTCGAAGTCGTGCGTGGGCTCTCCTTTTATATACGGCGCAACCCTCTTTTTCTCCTTTTGATTATTATTTCCAGCCGACTTCAACATTTTACTCCATGGCCCCGCCATTTCCGCTTTCTTTCTGAATCTTCTTTTTTAAAAAGAAGGTAATTTTGAATTTAAATATAGCGAAAATGAAAAATAATTTTTCGATTTTTTTTGCACCGTTTAAAAGATCTCTATCAAAAAAAATCCATATTGATAGAAAAATTATTTGCGTAAACACATGATTTTTGACCTTAAAGTTATCTTCTTTTTTTAAAAGTTACTTTTTTTAGAATGCGTAACGGCACCTAAGGTGCAAAAAAAGAAGAAGCATAAAACTCTAACTAATGAACATTGGGCCCACCCAATTGAATTGCAAATCATTTTCCTCAATAATGCCCGTGGACTAATTAGTGAACTCTTGACTCCATATGACCTTCCAACGGACCGCTTTAAACACCATTTAATATTCTTAACTTTATGCTTTTTGTATTAAACCCTCCAGATACATACAACACAAGAATAAAAGCATAAAACTCCAAGTAATAATATAAATGGATTTTAACAATAATAAATTAAGGAACGCTAATGTGAACATTTACGCGCCTATCAGTAAGTTATTCTACTAATCGTCATTGTTAAAGCATTAAATACCAAATTTCCGCTTAACCAAAAAAAAAGAAAGTATTAAATCCAATATTGCTCATTGGGTAAAAATTCTTCTCCACGAATAGTGACGATGCAGTCAATGATCTTGTAGACTCGGCTTGGAGCTTGTCTTCTTAATTAGGTTCCGTTCTGCTAAGGTTTTTATTTTTTAAGTACTTATTTTCTACTTTACGAGACATGTATCACAATACATTCACCTTTAATTCAAAAAATAAGTATACCTATATCCCTTCGCGAAACAGGGCCTTTTAATATCCTTAAAATTAATCTCTTGTTGAATTGCTTTCTGCAAAATGCATAAGCCTTCCCTTCTGTCTTGTTCAATGGCACTATCTACATCTTTTACGGAAACAAAAATGGGTCAAAGAAACGAATTATGTCAAAATTGCTAGTCTCTTCACTGAGATCAAATTCTTCAATCTCCTTGTTTCCGGCTTACTTCGCCATATTAATTCCCTTCAACTTCAGCCTCAGTAGTCAGTACTTAGTTTTTCTACTCTGTCTGATCATCCTTGCGTCGTCAACTTCTAGTTGTGTTTTCTTACTGATCACGTACACTCATCATTTTTAAAGCTTTAAATCCGATACTCATTGGCTAAAAAAATCTTCTCTACGAATAGAGGGCCACAGAGGCGATTGCGGTTAAACTCTCTTGTGTTCATGAATTGCATTATGCAAAAATTGTACAACCCTTCTCTTATGTCCTGTCTTGAACCCTTCAAACAAGCCACAAACCTATCAGCCTCTAGTAAGTGTGTTGAGATGTTTGAGTGGTGAGATGTTTGCCATCCAACTTTCTGTTGGAGGGTATTGTTGTAGTTGTTTCTTTTTTCTTGTTTGAACTAGTAAGTGTGTAATCTTACTGTATTCGAGCCTGCTCGATGTATCCTTTCGAGTGTTATAAAAGTTTCGTTTGTCGAGAAAAAAAAAAAAAAAACCTATCAGCCTCTAAAGTTTGTTTCTTAGCTAAGTTGGCCATTGTAGATTCAACCTCGGGTTCCAAAACTTTTCTTTTTTTGATCGGCAAAAAAAGTCTATTAACTTGAAGACACAAAGTACAACGATCTAAAGGGAAATAATTATAGCTAAACAACATCAAAGCGAGGAGAGAGAGAAATACCCCTTACAAAGATGAAGAAAGCAAAAATCCAGGAAGGGGAAAGTTGGCAAGAATCTTCAGAGATCCAAGAAGCCCACAACCAAACCTCAGAAAAACCACAGGAAACCACTTGCAACAAATAAAAGCCTACCAATCAAAGGCAAAAGGCCTCCCCAAACAAGTACTACTTGCAACAAATAAAAGCCTACCAATGAAAGGCAAAAGGCCTCCCCAAACAAGTACTAATCACACCCAAAAATTGTCGGGCTCCAACTTTACCAACTCTCAAAGGATGGAGCTGGGGGTCTAGCAGGAGCGGCCGCCACGGCAAGAATTTTAGAAAATGCAATTATTATATGTTAAAAAAAATTTATTCCCAACTTATATAGACTCTCACCACCGCTAAATTTTTTTTCCTTATTTTTGGCTATATACTAGTCCTAAATTCTCTTATTTATTTTTTTGGTCAAAAAAGGAGACCCAAAATAATATTTCAAAACTAAATTTAATGGCCCAAAGTAAAATAATATAAAGGACGAGGTCTAATTAAGAAAAAAAAAGAAAACTTCACACTTTAACCTAAAACAACTTAATCTAAAAAATTAAACAAATTAACCAAAACAGTCGGCACTGTGCACGACTTAGCAGTAGTGAATTTCTCATTTAGTAGACTTCCAAATTTTCAATGTTGACGCTATGAAGTAGTGGACTTTCAAAATTTTAAAAAATCATTTATCATTTGGCATTTTGTGTAAATTTCTCAAACTCCATTGAAAAAATGTTAGTCTTCTTCAATTTTTCAATATTCAATTAAAGTTAGAGAAATTATTGAATGTTTTAAATCCCACATTGAGTTTGTATTGAGTAATAGATGGTATTTCCACCATATGAAAAAAAAAGAATCTCTTATTGAGTTTTTCCTAGAGTCGATGACTATTCATATTGCAATGCATCTTTTTATTTTTTTAGTTTACACTTCGTCACTGTTAGGGTAAAATCCTAGCTCCGTCCCTGCTAACTCTATTATGAATTTTCAACCTTTTTAAACCCGAAGCAATAAATTACTTAAATGGCCAACTGAAAATAATTTTTCACGTACCAATTCCCTCGTTTATTCAAAGAAAATTACGAAAACTGGAGCATTCAAATGAAAGTACTCTTAAACGCTCAAGATTTCCAATATCAACGAGGGTATCCAAAACCACTCTCTCAAGAGGAAGAAGAAGAAGAAGAAGGTAAATATACTAATGCTTTGAAAATAGAGCTCTCAAAGAAGAACATAGAAGAGATTATCAAGACAGCGATGAATCAAGTTGTGAGAAAACTTCATTTGCCGCGTCCTTTAAACAAGCATGGGATATTCTCTGGCGTTTCGGTAGGGAAATCAAAAAAAACAAAAAACAGTTCACCTCTCCAAGTCTTATGAGGTCGAATTTGAATCGTTAAAAATTTGACTGGAACACTGCTATATATTGTGAACGAAATCCGAAACTGCGGCGGTTACAAATCGAAGGACGTATGGTCTTGAAGAAAGCATTGCGATCCTTCTCAGCTCAAAGTTTGAACATGTTATTGTAGCAATTGGAAACCACACGGATTTCCCAGTAGGCCACCCATCTTTGCTTTGGTGCATGATGGACACGTACGCTTAACTACAAAGTTTTAAAGAGTTTTGGCGCCTTTTACGACTTTAAAATGCATTGTATATGGTAGAGTCATAGTATATATTACTACTCCTATTATATATAACACTGAACTTTGTACTAACCAGGCGATGTGAAAATCCTGACCACATACATCTCTACTTTCTATTGGGACTCTCTCCTCTCTCTACGCGAGACCCCCTGCGTCTCTCTCCTCTCTCTGCTGTCTCTTTTATCCCACACTTTCAATAAATTTTTTTTGGTAGGCACACTTTCAATAAATTAACAACACACACACATATACTTATACAGTTATACATGCACAAGATAAACCACAGCCACACAAACATATCTATCTCTCTGATCACTCTCCCTTTGTCTCCTCACCAAACAACACCACCAAGGCCCATTCACATATTCAAGATTACACTCACAACTATTCAATTGTGTCTCTCCATTTTTTGGGTTTCCCTCACCATTAACAAGCTTAGTTAACCCTAAAACGCACGAGATGCAATATATATATATAGAGAGAGAGAGAGTTGTGGTGCGTTTATTCGGACTTCACAACCGTCTGGATGGAAGTTCCATCTTTCGACTTCCCGGAAGGACCTGAGTGTCGTCCAGACGAGATTTATCCTGAAGTGCACACGCATGTCCGGACTTTCCCCCCCCCCCCCCCCCATTTCGAAGCCACACGCAACGTTACATTGACCTTGTTTGCTTCATTAATGACTCTTGTAGGCCGTAAATTCCAATGACTTTATTGTATGTGGTGCTCTAGAAAAAGTTCTACAAAAGTTGGGCAGATACTGCCGAGAAGGATAAGGATACCAAGAACTAGGTGCATGAACATTGAATAGTGCTAAAAAAAGACGCGTTGATTACAATTATGGCTGTTTGCACTGTGTCACCATCGACCCTAGTAAAGGACCGTCCTTCATCTGTGCGTTAGATAGATCATGATAGCTTGTCCCTCTTGCTTGATCGATCCAATGAGTTTGACACTCATTATAATGTTTTGATTTCCCAACAATCACCATAACTAGCTTAGACCAACAATCAAAGGGCAATTACGTATTTTCTTGGCTGTTGTTATATAATCTGTGATTGAAGGACGGCAAAATTATCGGGCATTATTGGTATTCGAGCTACTCCCTCTGCCCATTTTTAAGTTTCCGCTACGGTTCTGCGTGTCATTTTATCTCTCAATAATGTATTGTATAGCGTTAAGAATATGCAATATGAATTTTGTTTGATAGATCTCAATTATTTCTATGAGACAATAATTTTAAAAATATAAAACGTAATATACGTCGAGAGATATAAGTCGTTGAAAATTGCACGTAGAACTGTAGTGGACACTTAAAAAGGGACTGAGGAAGTACTATTTTTCGGTCTACCCATTCACTACCATGCGGTCATTCAAGGAACCCTCTAGTTCTCCGGGCCCGCGAAAATGATCAAGATGTTTGATCTCGTAGATATCTCAAATGGCATACTAAAAATAAGATTGATTGAAGATCGAAAGTTTGATGAGCAAATTATTTGTACAAGAAAAAGTAGACTCATTAAGTTTGAAATTATATTTGATTTGGTGGAAATTATTTGACTGTTTAAGATGAAAGAAACTTTCGGTCGGTTTTCTCCAAGATGAAAAATAGTAGATTCAGTGCTAGCTTTAAAACGGTAAGGATGTTATAGGGCATTTATACTTTTAAATTTCCCATCAATCTTTTGCTGGTGTTAGCAGGGTTTTCCGAAAAACTCTATTTATTCTGATGTGTGTGACAGACCTGTCTATATTTCTTGATTTTAATAGGACTCCTTACAAGCGTTCTATCTATCTACTATTATCTAAAAATAATCAAGTTATTAATGAGTGGACGAAACCAAGAAATAACCCCTTAGGTGTGAAATTATCGAAGATCTCCTTTAAGATCAACGAATTCACACTTCAACCATCATCTTGTTTTTGCCTATGCTGATTGAAAAAAAATTCTTGCTTTCTATAGGGGCATGTATATATACTATCTATGCATTCAGCAGTAATGTTTGTATATATGTATGATTCTATATATCTTTAGGTTTTAGTTGTAAACATATACTCCTATCTTTTTTCCACCTGACGAAGAAAGAGGAGTCTTTCTAGTTTCTACATGGCTGACGAAATTGTGATCTCTCTCTCTCTCTCTCTCTCTCTCTCTCCACTGGATGACCAATGAAGTGTGCACAACTTTGTCTACCTCTAGCCTAAGATTGAAAAAGGAACCCCTTCCTAGATTAGGGGACCACTAGCCTAGCCTGGCCTAGGATACTGAAATTACCCAATAGGATTCATGCCAATTCAATTAAACACGTTTTGATATGTGAATGGAAGTAGCTTTTTCATCAAAGAAGAAGAAGAAGATATCAATGGAAGTAACCTAGCTAGCAGCCTAAGCAGGGTTTAATCCCATCCTTAATTTCAAACTCATAACGGCTTTATGTCGATCTGCTAGAATTAGGGTTAGGGTTTGTATCCCTGATTTAGGGCAAGCATGTTTGCTGCAAATGTACATTTTGTCTAAAACTTTTTTTTTTGTTGGTATTTTTTTACTTTTCGCAATTTTTTTTTATCGGCAAAAAGAATTTTATTAGAAACTTGATAGGGATACATCAAGAAAAAAAAAAAAAACCTAAATCATGATATTAATACATGGGATAGAGAATGGAAAAACAGAAGTGAATCCTCATAGAAATACATAAGGTAAAAACAATTCCAGCCAGTAGGTACTTTTTCCAAGGAGTATGATCAAAGCAATTTTTTGTTTAGCTTTTCATCTTAATTTTTAAGATAAATTAAAATTTATCATTCATCTCGACGAGAGGAATAAAAATGTGAACTGATACTGGAAAACATTTATATAGAACAACACATTAGACAAAAAAAAAAAAAAACTGTTTGGTATTTTTTCGCCTTTAGTGAACTTTTTTTTTGCTTTTGGTCATAATTATTTACTTTTTATATATACTCCTTTCGTCAAGACGGATGATTAATCCAAAAAATATGATGTAATCTAACAAAAATTTAGAAAAGACGAGCAAAACACACAAAACGAAGTAAAAAAAAAAGTTTACATGAAACGGACCCTAAAATTCTTTGCTAATTTTATTTTACAGGTCGAAGGCTAAATTAGGAACTAAGGAATTGGACTAAAACTTAGAATTTTTAGGGACCTTACTCTCTACACAAAAGCTACTCTCTTGTTTTTTTAAGGGCGAAGAAAATTTAATTAATTTCTCACAGAATGGTGATGTGGCATTGAACAAATTGTTTTGTCATGCGTTACCTAAGCTAAGCTTGACGTCATAAGACTCATAACAATCGGATCAGCAAGTTCTTGTTTTGTAGATTGACATGACATTGTCTTCCTTGACCTTAATTATTGTATACTTCCTCTCGGAAGCGGGACTGGTGCTGTGCGGGTGACGCACAACATCAATCCTGCTTTCGAAGATGGGCAGAAGGGTCGGTTTTGTTGAGGAAATGTTTATTCCGCTCAGTAATCCAACGGAATTTATTAGAATTTGGATGGTGCGCAGTATGGTGTTGTGCACCACCCACACAACACCAACGCCCGGTTCCTCCCTCTCCATGCCATGTTTGTACTACTATATTTCTCGTGTGATCTTGATTGAAATAAACATTTGTTTTATGCCAGAGGAAAACTGTATTGAAGGGAAACTGTCCCCATAAAATCTCTACGCCTTTCGTTTCTGCTTGTTTAGATCCTAGTGTTTTCAAATCGATTTTCTCTGATTTTTGTTTTTCGGTTGGCGTCTTGCGTTCCTTTAAGTCTTCGGTGGCTTTATGCCGGTGTGTGATACTATGGAGTAGATTTTAGATCCTACCTGTAAATTATGCTTTAGATTATAGATTCTGAATTTTTGTAGAAGTATATAAACTTCTATACTATATATATACAACCGTAAAATTATGATTAAACTATTTTAAAAGCTGGTATTATTTATTGTAGCAAAACTAAATCGGCTTTCAGATTACTTAATTAGAACTAAGACCTGAAAAACACCACAAACCTAGTTTCTCTTAAATTTGATCTTTAGATCTCTTTAGCTTTTAGGAATCCACAAAATCCCACAATCACTTGATAAATTTGATTGTAAAGTTTTGCGTGAACATGCACAGAGAGATTGAATCATTAGTCTACAACGGATTCTATAGTATTGGCAAAAGAAATTTTATTAATTTTTAAAAGGGATATAAAGATTAAAAAGACAAGGGCCTTCCCATCATTTTGGAGAATTGTCGTGCCTCGTGTCGATATCTTATTTCAAAGTCTATATATATCCGGGCTTAAGGCTGTAAACGAGCCGGTTAGAATATTTAGATTCGTTCTTTAAGTTTTTAAGTGAACTCAAACTCGAGCTGATCTCAATAAAAATTTGAAGAGCTCAACTCGAGCTTGCCTAGATTTGAGTCGAACTCGAGCTTGTTCGCGATTCTTAATGAACCAATAATATCATATATTTATGCTCTTATCTCATATTGGTCTAACAATACAAATAAAATTTTACTATGTACATAAATACATTTATACTAGGGGTGAGCAAAAAATCCATCAAATCATAAATCCAGTCCAAACCAATCCAAATCGAATGGTTTGGTTAGGTTTTTCAGTAGTGTGGTTTGGTTCCAGTTTAAAAAATTTAGAAACCGCGTTAAATGGTTTGGTTTGTGGATTTACGTTAATGATTTCGGTTCCAAACCGATCTGATCCATATATAGATATAATATGTATACATATAACTCATTTTAATTTAGATACACCAAGTATACATGAAAGTTATAGTCAACTAATTTTCTAAATTAATAATTCATTCAATCCACTGTCTTATTCATTATACATTTACTACCAAAATTATTCAGTATAAATTTCTATATATCACGACCCATTCCTATAATCTCAAAAGCACATAGTATATAGATATATAAAGCTCCATTTAGTGAATATTGATTCCACGGCTCAATTAATTCCTAAATTTTTCTATAAATAAAAACCAATTCTTAGTTTATCTCCGCAATTTTGAGTACTTTAAATAGTTTACGAAGATGATATATCAATTTCAAGTAAACCATGGTTCGATACCGAAACCGAACCGTAGTCTAATGGTTTGGATTGGTTTGGTTCTACACGTTTTTTTGGGTTAGTTTGGTTCTCCAAATACATAATCCGTATATAGTGGTTTGGTTTTTGGTTTACTATAAAACCGAACCAATCGGGTCCATGCTCACCCCTAATTTATTCATATAAAAATGATAAAAACATATATATATATATATATATATACACACACACATATAAGGTTTTAGTAATTGTAAACGTCTAATACTTGTACAAATTCTAAATTTTTATTATGTACATATACAAAATTCTCATAAAAATCCCATGATATACACATACTACAGATTCACAAGCCTAATCGAGCCGAATATTGCTAGGTTCATGTTAGGCGCATTTATTAAATGAGCCTAAAATTAAGGCTCAAATTCAGTTCATTTAGAAGCTAAATAGAACTCAAAATTTTTTTTACCGAGTCGAGTCTCGAACAGTTCATAAACAGCTCGATCAATTCATTTACATCCCTATAGACCGTGCTACATACTATATAAGGAAGGGAAAGCTACATGGAGCTAATTAAGATAAGGTTTTAACCAAAACTAGAGGCTTAAAATGTTTACACCTGTCATGGTACGTACTATTATTTTTTTATCTAGCTGCAAGTACTGTTACTTGACTAGTTTCTTTGATTTTCGTCTTTATTTTGAAACCTTAGACAGCTCAGAAAGACACGTGCTTCCCAAAACAAGGTTTTCCATAGGAGTGTTTGTACTACAATGGAGGATACATAGCAACAATTGATGAAATTCACAGCAGAGAGAGACAAGAGAGAATTAATTAGTCTTCTTCTAAATTAATTAGTCTTCTTCTACTGATCAAAGCACCAAAATAAAACAGCAAGCATCAATATCCTACCTTAGAATTGACTTATGTGGCTGTAATTCTCCCATGGTTTCCCATAAACTTGGTAGCCTGTGAACTGATTCTGAAAACACCAAAAACAAGAATTTTAGGATTAGAAAAATACGTACTAGAATTGGGTCTTTACTTCTTGTTATTATCTAGTTGTTGCACTTGCACATCATTATCGATGCGCAAGTGCAACAGTAGATACTGATCGATGAAAACGACACCAGAGTTTCAACTTCTTGGGTTAAAAACTTGGAAAATTTTTAGTACTCACCTCTTGAGAAGCTCTGGTGTCGTTCGGATTGTAGCAGAAGATATTGATCGATGAGCTCGGCTCTTCGAACTCCAGGGATGGATTCAAGTTACGACTCAGTCGACCCGATTCGTTGCCGTTATCGAAGGCATTTTTCCAAGACCCTGATGTGTTCCCCTCGTGATTGATTGCTTCTGAATTGGATGCATTTGGTTCGTTGAATTGAACCCTTGATCTCTTTTCTCTTGTCCTCTCCCTAGCCCTAGCCCTTGCCTTTTCCCTCGACTCTTTAGCCAGAGGATCAAATGCAGATTTCCTCAGTGCCCTATTAGTCTTCTTCTCTTTGGCAACAGAAACCGAAGCTTTCCCCTTAGGGTTGATAATCTTTGCCAGCCGGTCCGGGGACTCGTCGATTCCAGACCCGTCCTCGCCCTGATCTGAATCAGAAGGAGAGCTTCTCGTCATCCGGGGAACACTTTTTTTGAGCTCTTTGATCGCCTTCTTCGAATTACTCAGCAGCCACCCGACCGTCTTACTAGCCTTATCGAACCCCAGCATGTCCTGGAGACCGAAGAACTGGGGGGCCACTTCGAGCGACAACCTCATCCTTCGGTCTCTCGGGCCCTGGGCGGTCTCGATCTTGCTGTGCCTGTCTTTCTTGGAGGGTTTCTTTCTCGGGACTGGCTCGTCTGCGCTCTGGCATTGGGCGATGGAGTCGGTGCCGTTGTGGACCGAATTCGTCAGCACTTCCGGTGGAGTACAGGCCTCAGCGGCCGGGTGCTGGAGGAGAAGGTCATGGAGGTGTTGCCGGAGCAAAATGTCGTCTTCGTAGGGTATGGCCGGAGAAGGGAAGTTGTAGAACAAGGAAGAGTGGGGAGGAGGGGGAGAATCTAGAGATTGGTCGAGAGTAGGGTAAGAGTTTCCATTGATGTTGTAAGAAGAATTCGGATACATTTATATATATTATATTTTTTTACGGGTAAAAAAAACCCTAGCTAGGTTTTGAAATAGTTGATCTATGCGTTGTTGAGAAAGACGGATTCCCACCAGATAATGACTAATGTACTTTCTCTCTCCAAATAGTTCAATCTACTGGATATAGTTGTTTTTTGTAGGTATGCTGTGGAGGTCTAGAGCTTTTTTTGTGATCGGCAATGTAAAGGCCTAGAGCTTGAGAAAAACAGCCGAATTGAACACTGACTAGCGTATTTTATGTGTCATTTGGTATGTAGTTTAGAGAGAGAGAGAGAGAGAGAGAGAGAGAGATATGCAGTTTAGAGAGAGAGAGAGAGAGTGGAGAGTGTGTTTACCTCCCTCAATCAAGGCCTGGAGCTTTGAGAAAGACAGCAATGGGGATTGTGTGTGTAAAGAGAGAGAGAGAGAGAGAGAGTGAGAGAGAAGAGATAGAGAGAGTGAAGACGGCAAAGAAGGTAGGCAATTTATTGGAGGAGAAAATGACGGCAAAGAACGTGTTTTGATAATTAATACCCGTCAAGGACATTTTCAGCATTAACAAATGTTCTTAGCTTGTCCTTAATGGGTATTAATTATCAAAACACGTCCTGGGCCGTCATTTTCCCTTCGAAGATAGCAATTCTACATAGTGCAATTTGGTTGTGTGTTTAAGGATATCAATCCTCATAAGTCAAGAAATTCCCAGTGATTGGATCAAGTTTTAATGGCTAGAGCCTTGCAGTTGTATTGGTCACCTAACAGCAGCAGCTTAGCTAAACCAATTGTGTACCAAAAGTTACCAATTCAGTTAGTTATACAAGATTCTAATAGTGTAAACGATTATGGTATGTTTGGATGACAACTTTGTAAAGAGTTTTTGGGGTAATGATGGAGAGATAAAGTAGGGTAATAATTAAAGATATGGATAATGAGTAGAGAGATATAGAGAGAGAAATAAAAGTAATGATTGGAGATAATGAGAGTAATGATTAGAAATATGGGTAATGAGTATTTTTTGAGTTGGAAATTTTTTTTCAAGTTATGATCCGAACAATTGTCCTTTTTACTTTTCTTTTTTCTTTATCGGCAAAAGAAAATTTTATTGATAGAATTCGATGAAAGACAATTGTCTTTCAGGAAAGCAAAAAGTACAAAAGACATAGATGCGTTTCACCTAAATTATTTTGTCTTATTGACGGTTCGAAAGAGTCCGACTATTAGTATCGACCTTTGTTGTATCGATAATGGACCTATCACTTTTGGGCTCCACACAAATGATCTGAACAGTTGATTAATTTCCAAATTATATTCTGCGTACACCGGTAAAAAATCAGATCGATACGATATACATGCTTAAGTGCTTCATCCATTCGTCTTGCTTATCATTAGAGGTGCAAACGAGCCTAACACTCTAGTTCGGGCTTGGCTAATTTAGTTAACGAGTCTTTTTAAGCGAGTCGAGCCTATACAAACGAGCCGGGCTTGTGCGAGCCGAACTTTTGAGCGTCGAGCTCGAGCTCTGATCGATTACTAAACGAGTAGAGCCGAGGCGAGCTGCTCGCGAGTCGCTCGGTTTGTTTGCAGCCCTACTTATAATTCAGATTTCAGAATCCTAAATTCTGAATAAAAAGCACCAGCCTACTCAAAAATTATTTTAAAATCAATCAACGGCTCAGATCAACCTACTTGAAAATTATTACTCCCTCCGTCCCAAAAACGATGACAATTTTTTAAACTCGTATCATTTTTCATCACTTATATCTTTCAATCCATATGAGTTTGAAAACGTTGTATAATAGAACTAATCGAGAACTATCAAATAAGTTTCATATTGCATATTTTTTGAAATGCATATTGAAAGATATAAGAAATTAAAATTGGCACAAATATCAAAAACTGACATCCAATTTGGGACGGAGAGAATATTTTTTTTTAAAACAACAAAAATTTTATTAAAGCAAATTTAATAAAATTTCAAGTAGGTTGATCTGAGCCGTTGATTGATTTAAAAAAAATTAAAATAAAAAATATTCTAATTTTTTTTAAAAAATCAATCCATGACTTGCATCATTTTTATGGGACCACAAAGCGGTGCCACAAAAAGTGATCTATGTACAACAAAGGTCAGTACAAGTAGTTTTTATTGGGTTCGAGATGAGGACAGGTACAGAAGCAGGACATGTACTGTACATATACTGTACATATAGTTGGATATAGGCCACTGCTGAGAATTTGACTGCAAACTCTTCAAACTTGTTTTGGAATAAAAATAAAAAAAAAAAAAAAGGTCCCCCACAAACTTTCAAAAGACTGCATGCTGGGATGGAGTTATGGAGAGACCAGTAGGAAAAAAAAAAACTCATACTATTATATTAGAAAAAAGATTTTTTTTTTTATAAAAGTATATAGACTCGTTCCTCCTTTAGTATTT
The DNA here is from genome assembly GCA_018127125.1 of Rhododendron griersonianum. Classification (NCBI taxonomy): domain Eukaryota; kingdom Viridiplantae; phylum Streptophyta; class Magnoliopsida; order Ericales; family Ericaceae; genus Rhododendron; species Rhododendron griersonianum. The sequence continues at coordinate 25,326,101 of CM030799.1, forward strand.
CCGAAACTCTACGTTGTTATTATGCATGTTTATTTTTTATTTTTTTGTCTTGATACATGGTCGTCTTCGTATGAAAAAATTTCTGGCTCCGTCCCCGCTGGCATGGATTCCATATTTTCTTTCCCTATATACTCTCGCAGCTAGACAGGGGGTACAAATTGTGGCATGGTTTTACAAATATCTCTCAACCTCTAGACATCGTGGCGTATTGAAGATCTTACAATTGGTAAAAACATCCGTATCACTAGCTAGCATCAATTACTGTGTTTCGACACTTCAACTTTTTCTTTTTTTTTTTTTTTGGTTTTATAATCTGATGTCCAAGTCAGTTTAAGCTCACCTCAATTAATTCTAGGGCATTGAAGGATTATTTTATTATTTTTTTTGCCGATATTGCTTACATTAATGGTGTTAGAATTTTTGGAAGGTTCGAACCTAAAACCAATTGGCAATAGGTGGAGTAGCCTCTAGAATTTATTAACCAAGGTTGGGTGACTTAAATGAGCGATATGGGACAAGTCTAACAAATGGGAAACCCTAGACTCGAATCATAGACCTCACCCTTGCATGCCAAGAGGTAAAGCCAGATGGACAAAGAGTCACATCTCTCTAGGGCATTGAAGTTGAGGACCGCACAAATCTCGAGTGGTCCCAAGGTTAGGAATTTTTGGTCTTCGTGGAATTCGAACTTGTGATCTCTTTGAGGAGAAGCCTGTTAGTTACTTTCGCATGTCAAATCTCAATATTACTCCTTCATAAGCTACAGATATGAGGGGCCGTTTCCACTAATTTTTTTGGTGAACAAACCAAAATTGCTTGTTGTTCATACTAATCACAACAAGTTTTGGCATTTTAGTATTTTTTTTTTCTTCTCGGAAAACGAAATTTTATTAATCTCGAAAGGGTACATCGAGGAAAAAACGAGAGATAAAAATAATATCGCACTGAAAATAAAAGAGATGGAACATACAATAAAAGAAACGAAACTTCATCCAACAGAAAGTTGGATGAGGAACACCTCATAAGAGAACTATAATCTTAGCTTACGAATCCCATCAAGGTAGCCTTTAAAATCCTCCATCGTATATAGCTTGAGGCCGTGCTTGGTCTTCATCCACATAGCCACCCTAATTTTGATAAGATCCGCCACTTCCCAAACTTGCGTCGATGCATTATTGAAGATGTAGTCATTCCTCACAAGCCAGATCGACCATATAGTTGCAAAAAAGCATGATTCCCATATGTTTTTTTCCAAATTTCGAAGCCTGTTTACAAACCACCAACTAGCAAGAGCCTCCATCGAAGCCTGTTGGGGGGCTTTGTCCCATCTTTTTCTTTTCTTTTTCATCCAACCCTTGGTTGGATTCCCCTCCCTCTCTCCCCCACTTGATGTACCCTTTGTCAAGTATTCTTAATAAAACTTTTGTTGCCTATCAAAAAAAAAAAAGCAAGAGCCTCCATCGATGAGGGGCAAACCCATCCATTGATGAGGGGCATTTTAGTATCTTGTTTACACTAATCAACAACTTATTCAGACTAGTCTACTCACAATCAACAACAAAAATTGCATTTTGTTCACACCAATTAACAACTTATTAATTAGTGTAAACAATTAACTTCAAAGATTAATAAAATCTTTTTTGTTGTTTAAAAAAGAAAGTAAACAACTAACAACTTGTAATCAACAACTTATTCATACTTCTTTTCTCTTAATTACCATCCCAGCGTGAATCAAGAATTCATGAACCTTTGGTATTTCCCATCCTGCAGCATCCTTCCCGTTTCGTAATCGTGGTCGCAGCTAGCTAGCGGTATCAAGATCGATCGAAGGAACCCTAGAATCTTCGGCGAATAGCTAAGCTAGCTGTGAGAATGGCGAAGCAAGTTGAGCCCTACATTCTCATTTTTGTTTACGCTGACATTCAAATGAGAAATTTGCTTTGTGATGTTTCGGGAGAATACTGATCATATGGCTACACATCTACACGATTATGTGGGTATTCTTTGTTTTTTCGGCCGAAATATGCCTTTCTAAACTTTAATTCTATTCTTTGTTTTAATTAAGCATATCGTCTAATTAGATACATAGATTTTAATTCATAAGAAAATTCATGGAAGCTTGTAAGGCAAAGTTCTTGTTCTCTAGACAATTTAATTATAAGAAACTTTTTTTTGCCGATCAAAAAAATCAAGACTAAATCCAAAGCCCAAAACCAACACGACAGGGACCGATGATTATCACAAGATACACAACTAAATCCCATCTCTGTTCATTTGGCTAGGTTGGGAGCGGAGGAGAATGAGGATTTAGTGGTTTCGGTGGATAAACCACTCTCGAATAGGGAATTCTGGATTCGGGATCGCCTTAATTTACGACAGCTTATTGATTAGGGGGAATTGTTGTTTTTTTTTTTTTTTGGGTCAGTAATACTTTAACTATGTTTGCACATCTGTTTCATAACTCTCTATTTGATTAGTAGTACTATTTATAATATTCCGAAGTACCAAAAAAAAAATTCCCATCTCTTCGCGAAAACATTTTATTAAGAGGAGTAATTAATTTGGATAGTATTTGAGGAGGAGACATATACCGTATAATTTACTTTGCTTGATAAGGATAGATTTGTTGTGACTTGTGAGTTGTGAGGCTCAACTGTGGCTTTGTTTCTTGGAGATTAACGTACCTATAACACAGTTAACACTTATCTTCTGTTGCACCACGTGGCCATGTCCAACCCTTAAGATAAAGGACAATTATTTCAGTTGAGCCCTGCCCTATCCAAGGGCAATTCATCCTCTGACTAGGTATCTCTCTTACTCTTACGTCCCTTTCACTTTAAAGGAAAACACTCCCCCCCTCCCTCCCCCTCCCCCTCCCCCTCTCTCTCTCTAGATCTCTGTACATAACAAGTTTTGGCCCACGAATTTGCTCTCTCTTAAAATTTTAGGTTCGATTTTTCTCATCAGTAGCTTACAGAATTAAGTTGCCTCGCCTCACGCCTAAGCGCACGAAACACCGTAACAGAGACTATAAAAGTTAGTCTGAGATGCGCGTGCAGAAGCTGGTTCAAGACATCCCGCTATGAGATGGAATGTAGTTGGAATCCCTCTCTTGACGCGTGCTTATCAATATTAGCTTTTTCTTTGCCTCCAAAAAGCCTTTTGGTCTCTCACTCTCTCTCTTTCTCTCTCTCTCTCTCTCATGGGGACATATTGTCAAAGAAGGGTAGCGAATGCTTGTACTTGCCACTGATCGGGGGTATTCACATGACTCTCCCTCCTCGTAGCTGTGGAAACCCTAGCCAATCACTTCCCTTTTCCTTTGCTTAATTCTACACACCACTCAATTCTTTATTTTTGGCAAATGGTTTTAGTCCATTCCACACTTGAGAGAAAAGCTAGCCCTGGCCTCTCTCTTTTTGCACTTATCTAATGTTCTCTTTCCATATATACATGCCGCTCTCTCTCTCTCTCTCTCTCTATATATATATATATATATCTCTCTCTCTCTCTCTCTGTGAGCGTGTTGTGTGGTGCCCTAGCTGAGCCTGTACTTTTTCTTAGACTGGCATTATTAATTTGCGGAGGACCACAGGAAATGGCCTGAGATGGGGTGGTTCTAGGGTTGCTATCAAAGATAGAGATAACTATTTAAAAAGTGAGACTTCAGAGTTGGTGACAACGTGAGCATTTAACACCAGAGCTAAGTGCTTTCATTTCCTTGCATAAAGGTGTGTGTACTGATGTTTCGAGGACCACATCGATGTCGCACCACATTTGAGTATCATAATATGTGATGTTTCTTGTTCTTTTACCCGTAAAAATATATGGGTATATGTATAATCTCGACAATGGGTACATGGAGGATTAAAAGATAAAAAGCAAAACGCATGTTTCGTGACATAACCAAGAGACAAAGTGCTAATCCAAATCCCATCCAACAAAAGGTTTGAAATTGAATGATGTGATACAAAACAAACATATTAGTAGCACCCAAAAAAAAAACCTATCCAACCAAAGGTTCATATTATGTGGTGTCCTAGCATCAGTTTGATGCATATGCTACGAAATTTCTTATGCAATTGTTGTGAATTTGACTAATCTAAAAATGAGCTTAAATTATGTCTGCCAAAGGCGATGAAAATCGTGGGACCATTGCCAATCGTGGGACCATTGCCATTGTGTGTTCCACCGTGCGTTTATTATTGTAACCGTTTATCCTGTAGAGCCCGCAGAGTAATATATTCACGCAAAAAAAAAAAAACAGCTTGATTGAACATTCATAGGTACATAAAAGATTGGATTTTGATTTGTAAAATGAACAATAAAATCCCGTCAATAATTTCAAAATTAAATTGTCCATGACCATCTATTTATGTAGTTATCGATATCTGATCAGGCTAATTTTTTTCGTGAATATATTACTCTAAAGGCTCTATAGCATAAACTGTTCAGATTACTATAATAAATGCACGTTCAATCCACCACAGCGGTGGCAGAAAACCCAAGTTTTCCACCCACCACGACAGGCAGAAAAAATTTAAATTCTTTTATTCACCAAAACATTGGTGATCAAAAAAGACTATTCTGATTTCTCAATTACCTTCATTAATTCATGTATATAGTACCATATATGTGTAGCTATATTGATGCATGTTTGGAATCCAAAGCCTTTAATATACCACGGCACATTTCTTTGATTCCCTCATCGATCTTTTCTCTCTCGCACCTACCCTACCCATGCATATATTCTCTCGCTCAGTGGCTATTTATGGTTAGTAATTATCGAATTCAACCCCAATGTTCTGCCTAGCTAACTCTTGTTTATAGCTAGGCTACAGTACTACATACACGTACATATCTGAGTGAATACGGTATCCACCCTCTTGAATCGCTTTCATGAATTCGTAAAAATTTGTAGTATAAGATTTCGTAGCGTTCGCGTATGGTATTAATTAATCCAGAAAATTTATATAAAGAGATTCTTACATTTTGTATAGGAATTGAAATTCTTAACATTTTTGTTTAAAATTTTTTTAACATCAATTAAAAAACGTACATGAATATGTTATAAGTTAAATTTTTTTGTAATGATATATATATTTAAAAATCATTAAATTTCTATCCATAAGTTTTGAATTCAAGATTGATGATATGAATTGTGTGAACTCAAGGGATCGATTCAAAGAGTGGGTGTCTTACACATCTAAATATGGGGTGTGTGTTATGGGATTTCTCTTAAATAAAAAGGCTACAAAATATTTTGTTCGCCTCAACGTACTCTTAAATTTTAGAAAATGGTGCACGCGTGATAAAAAAGATATCTTAATTAGTTATGTGGCAGCAATAATATCTACCAAATTTTGAGACTAAAACTTTTCTTAGAAAATGGCAAGAATCACATTTAGTCACAAATATTATTCTCCAAATGAATAATATTATAAGCACTTCAATTGTATGTTGCTGTTCATCCTTAATTTTCTAGGCAATGGATATATTTTTCGGCCGGTTTATTTATCCGGCTGGTGCGTGACCTATGAAAATTAAAACCTACTTGGAAAATATTTTTTCAGGTTTATTTTTCCGGCTTCATGGAGTGTGGCCTATGGAAATTTATTAAAACCTACTTGGAAAATATTCAGAAATTAGGTACTACCCTATATTTTAAAATTTGGTGTAATCGTTTGCTCAAAACCAAATTCAATTCATCTCTTTGAAATTCTTGGTAATTTAATAGGCATACTTTTGGAGAAATTCTTGGTTGCAAATTGGGTACCACGTGGTACCCTTAGTGCACATCCAGGCCGTCCAAAAATACAACAAACGGTTCAGATTGAAAGTACTGAACGGATTTTTTTTTTAAAAAGGAAAAGGAAAAGTACACTATGTTTCAATCTGAACCGTTTGTTGCATTTTTGGACGATTCGAATGTGCGCCAAAGGTACCACGTCAACCGTATCCTATTTGCACCCAAGAATTCCTCATACTTTTGGGTTTTTGACATTATTTGTGCACTATCCCCATGACTTAATTAGACAGCACCCTTTTGTTTAACTTGTCTTAGACAGCACCTGTTTGTTTAACTTGTCTTGGATAGTACTAACTTGTCTTAGACAGCACCTGTTTGTTTAACTTGTCTTCGTTTCTTGTGGAGAATGTTGTTTGTATTATTGAAGTACTGTTCTGATTGGACTGAAATGCCCATCATGAAAAGTATATATCGCCTTTTGGTCTGGATGATTTCATCTAAAAGTAGCACTTTTTCACACCATGTTTTGATTAGATTTTCGTTGTCAAATTCTAAAGAATCCTAAATTATTATTTTTAAATGGCAAACAAATTTTATTAATCTTTGAATAAGGATTACAAAGAATCCTAAATATATGGCAATGGAAAAGATGTGGAGTATACCATTAATTACAGCCTTATTTGAGTGTGTAAATTAAAGATTTAAATTGCCAAAATTAACAGATCGATCAATAAGTAACGCAAAAGCTACGTTATTGGAATCGAAAATGCAGCAATAAAATTAAATCGATTCAAGCACACATGCAGTGATGTATGACAGAAAATAAAGAGTAAAGGGAAGAGAGAAATCGAACACAAAAAATTCTCTCGTGGTTTGGTTCGCAACTTCACGGCCCAATCCATTCCAAGTGTTCAACTCGGAATTTGCTGTACTATCATCTCCAATAGTTACAATCATTCTAGCTTCGCGGGTGTTAGATAATCTTTACAACGAGCAATCTATCCCCAATCATTCCAAATAGTATTTTTGACTCTAGTGATGGTCATACTTAAACCCATCTAGTTTTTACTCATGTTCTCGTAACACCTAACCCATAGGTGATTTTATCTTCAAAACCACTCATAAAAAGATAATCTCTCACAAGAGTATATATGAACAAGGTTGTAAGCGTGCGCGGGGTTGACAGATAGAGAAGGCTCAATGCAGATTTCGTTCTTCAAATTTTCTGTCACATTCCTTCTTCTCTTTTTTTAAATGAGATAATTGAAGGAGGCTCCGCTAGCCATTGGAGGAAATCATGCAACCAATAATTCTTGCGTTTAAATTGTTTCTTTTTTCAACTTTGAAACCAATCGATCCACTTCCTCAATGAACAAGGATGGAGCTAGGGAGGGGCGGTCGCCTCTGCAAGAAGAAAAAAAATACTACTATTATATGTAAAAAAAAAAAATTCTATGAAAATATATAGGCTCGCCCCTGTGTAGAATTTTGAAAAAAATAATAATTGTAACTTTTGAACTACAAGGATACCAAATATTAATTACTAAAGGCTAAGGGCTAAAATATAACAAAAAAAATAAAACTATAGAATTAATATTGTGAATATTCAAGTAATAAACTTCCACCTTTCGTTAGATGGGTTTCGTGTTTTACAGTTTTATTTCTTTTTGCCCTAAAATCTCAATGACACACCAAATTCCCTCTCTCTTGGCACAAACATCCCCAATTGTTAAGACCTCAAAGGCAATTTCGAGAAAATAGAGACAGAGGAGAAAAGATTTTGAAAACCCTAAGTAATTTTGTGAAATTTAAGTTGTAGGTTTGTCTTTCTCCAATTGTTGTTCTAGACTTCTCCTAATTCTTTATTTTTTGACTGGTAAAATCAAGTCACATGAAAGCCCATGTACCGAATTCGTCCAGTTGTGATGAATGAAAAAAGAAGAAGATGAACAATAAAGAAAAACAAGACACATATATCAAGATCGATCCCATTAGTTAAACCGATCGATTTATGTATTTGTGTTATTTTGAGTTTTAATGTATTTACGTTATTATGCATGTGTAATTATATTTTTTTCTCACATGCACGGTCGCCCTTGCGTGGTGATATTCCTGGCTCCGTCCCTGTCAATGAACCCATCAACTAGCCGTTAGAGATAATAATGCCATAAGTGATCTTTTATCTTCCAAATCATTTAATTCTTTATAAGATTTCCTGGTTGACAACTGTATTTTTTTAGATGAGCGAAAAAAGAATTTAATAATCATTGAAATAGGTACAATGATTAAAAGGGATGCCTGCATAAACGGCATCACTATGGGGAAAACCTGGTATTGCAACTAGGTTGGTACCCCAGCCCCACCTATCACGCGCCGGTTGACAACTGTATTTGAATGGGAGAGAATAGGAAATCAAAAGTAAATCAAATCAAAATTTGTAACTTGGATATCATTCTTTTTAGAAAGAATGATACCATTGAGATACCTTCTTGGAATTTATAGAATTAAAAAGGATAAGGTTTTCAAATTTAAAATTTTGAAAAGGATTAATACGATATGTATATTGAATATCGCACATGTGCTACTTTAAATTCTAATTAAAGGCTAATCAATTCTCGCTACTTCTCGCGATTAGAGCCTTCCTCACTAAATGACCCTTTACTTTTATTAATATAAATGATATAGATGTTTTTTTATCATCAAAATTAATGAGGTATTCTAAGGAAATCTTTTTTTTGATCGGCTATTCTAAGGAAATCTTTGGGCTAACAAAATATGAAAATCGATGACAACAAATCTTACATTCTTAAGGCTTTGTGTAGCAATTCATTACTTTTGGACTTAAGTCCATAATGGGATGAATTTTCTATACAAAAGGTTGTGAATTCAAAGCAATATAAGGAGAGCTAGTCACATACTGTATGTACGCACCCAAATAGAAATGTGTACGTGTATTGTACCAATTCTCATTTCTCAATAGTAGCCAAGAGAATGTCCTTAGAATTCTGATTTTGAGGGCAAAGATTGGTAGAATTCTTATTTTGGGGTCTATCATCGTGTAGGCTCATATTCTTTTCTTTTTTTTTTGGTCCAGTACATAGAGTGTGGATTATAAATTTGTAAAATGCGGGACTGAATAGCTCCCGCTCTGATATCATATCACGTAGAAACGTTATACTAATCTAAAAGTTTAAGCTATTAGGTGGAGAGATCCCAAGTTATTTCTGCTGCTGTTGGTGGATTTTGTTTTGCTTATGATGCTGTTGCATGGTCTGCTGCTGCCCTATGGATTGCTGCTGGATAATGGGATGTCCGCTGCTGCTGGGATCGATCTCGTGGAAGGGCATGCATTATTTGGTTATGCTAATGCTGGAAGTGTTTTTGCTAGACTGCAAACTGCATAGAATGGATATCTGTTACACACCTAGGGGTTGCCCCAACGATTCGGGTGGATGCCCAGACTTTGGGAGTATTCTTTAAGGTCTGAGGTTCGATTCCCCACATGGTAAGTACCCTGAAGTAAGTGAGGGGCCATGACTAGTGTGGCCGCGCTAGCTCCTTCAGAGATTTGGGTTGCACAATCGGATCTATTTTGTGGCCTGGCTGTAGGGCTGTTCCTCCGTTAAAAAAAAGAAAGAATGGATGTCTGTTGCAATTGCTCCGTTTATATGTTTATTTGAACTAGGAGTCACTTGAAGAAATTAAGTTCAAGTGAATTACGGTTTCAATTTTAATGGAAGGAAGGTCGATACAACATGATCAACAAAACATATATGCCCCACTAAATTACTGTTTATATTTTTAAGCCTAGTCGAACCGAATGCTTTTAGATTTGGGCTCGGCTCATGTAACAAATCTAAGAATAAGGCCGGGGTTTGGTTCGTTTAGTAAACAAATCGAACTTGAACGAGCCATTATCAAGCTGAGATTCAAATAGCTTGCGAACGCTGAACGGCTCGGATCTTTCCAAGCCTAATCGAACCGAATACTTCTAAGTTTGGGCTCGACTCATTTTACGAATTTAAAAATAAGGCCTGGGTTTGGTTTGTTTGGTAAATTAACAAATCGAACTTGAACGAGCTATTACCGAATCGAGCTTCAAACAGCTTGCGAACAGCCCAGTTTTTTTCATTGAAAAAAAAAAAGAAGAGGGAAAAAGAATCAATAGCATAAGCAAAAAATAAAGGGAATGACTTTGGTGTCTACGGTCATTTTGGAGACATCGTAACTTTTGGCATAACAAAAATACAAAATCATTATAAGCATAACCAAAACCCATTACAAGCATAACAAAATCATAACAATGCATAACTGTTTGTTATGCCTTGGTTGAGTTTTGTTATGCCTTGGTTGATTTTTTGAATATTCCTTGATTATGCCTTATTTGGATTTTATTATGCTTGTAATGGATTTTAGTTATACTCGTAATGATGAAGTTATGCAAAAAAAATTCGGTATCTCCAAAATGACCGAAGACACCGTACCATCTTCCAAAAATAAAAGTTTGCATTGACAAAGTGAAATGGTTGGAAAACAAAAAGGCATTTTATTTTACTCCATATTTTATCCATCCAATCACTCAAGAAATAGAAAAAGACTTTTGACACCCCCGTCAATGCCCCAACTTTCTCATCACTCTCCTCGTCCATGTCAATTACCGTTACCCCTCCAAAACCCACACGATAAAAACAACCGCGACAAAACCCTAGCCACTGACTCACCACCGCGCCACCCAACTCATCATCTCATGGATCCGCCGCAGCGCCGAGGGTCTAGGGTCATCGACCCCGTGGTCCGCAAGGTCGGCTTCTTCGCCCCCGCCGCCGCCGTCGCCCCAGCCGCCGTGCCGTCGCCAAACCGCTCCCAGTCGGGCCCTCTCCCCCGCATCGATCCTTCGTCCATCTCCCCCTCCGGCAACTCCCTCTCCCCCGTCATGATCCCCCCGCCGCGCCACGCCTCCGACAACCTCTCCCGCGCCGTCACCGTGCCTGTGCCGGCGGCCGCCCTGCGGCGCCACCCCGTCGACAGGGCTCCCGCCGTGGTCGGGAGCTACAACCAGTCCGAGTCGATCCTCGGGACGTCGCCGCCGTCGTCGTCCGCGGTCTCGCCTTCGAGCAGGATCGGCGACGGGGAGTTCTCCGAGGACTCGGTGAACTGGATACGGCGGAGTAATTCGGGGAAGTTGGCTTCGTCGGTTCCTACCGGACGGTTCAATTGGACTGTGAAGAGGGCTCAGGAGGTGTCCGGTATTGATTCTTCTCTTCCCTTTTTGCATCCATTGTTTTTCTTTTTTGTTTGGCTTCTATTCGACAAAGGGGGCGCTGGCCATAGTTCTAAATAGCAGTAGCGGTAGCAGAGTATCTAATGATACGTAACGGGAATCATAGCAGGAATCCGGCGTAGCGGTCGTGAATTCTTTGAAATCGTTTTTGGCCTCAAAGCGCCTGTAGCGGCCGTAGGGGTCATGTAGCGGAAACCCCCGATATAAAGCGATACGTAGCGGGAGATATGGGTGTGAACTTTGGGTAACACCGGGTATAGCGGCACCGGAGGTCCGAAAAACTGCTATGTAGCTGCCGGTTTTAAATCTATGGTGCTGGCCCATGCACAACCCCGAATATTCTGACTTGCCGGTTAAGTCTATTACATTGGCCACTGCAAGTCCTTGGGTAAAATTTTTATTAAAATTCCTGTATATGTGAGAAAAAAATCCTAAAATTTCAGCCTTTTCAATCTTTTTTTTTTTTGGTCACGTTTAAACTAAATGGCTTCTACACACATTTGTGCAATCTCGTCTCGTCCTGGACCTCGCAAGCAACAATATATACTTATGAAATAGATTTTTTGCTATCAATGTAAAATAAATGTGGTTCCAGCCCCAGCCCCTACTAGGCACAAATCTTGGGTCCGCCACAGGTTGCGCGGCAATTCGACAATCGGAATTAGATTTTTTTTTCCTTCTTATTTTAGTATCTTAATGGTTTCAGGCTTTCAGCGGAGACTATTTGTTCAGTTGGATGTGTAGTTTATATGTGGTGATTATTGTAATGGAATTAGAAGTTAGGAATGTTCTTATTTGGAGCTTTTGATTTCGGGTAGGATTTGTTTAAGGTTGAGATGTTGATCTGTTTGCTTGGTGGGTGACTAGACTTGGAAATCAGAAGCTGTGAATGAAGCCTTACTAACTGATTATAGTTGTGTGGTGTGGTTTAACGACGTTAGGTCTGGTGGAACTCCGGTGCGGATCTGGGCTAGGGCACCTCCATAGGACACGTCCTGCACAATGAACACCCACTGTTAGTACCAAACCAGCCAGAGTCGACTGGGAAGGCACTCCGATGGTTTTGTGCAGGGACGGAACTAGAATTTCATATACGAGGGGGCCGGCCACAACATGAGTAGTAAGATTTTCAAACTTGAAGGTTCAAGAATATAAAACATTTAAATGACCAAATAATACCCACTACAAAACACAATATCGAGGTGCTCTTAGCAAACAAAAAACAACTTAATGGTGAAAAATATAAAAGTTTCTCAATACGTTATACCTCAAGCATGTATCAAAATGGAATTCAATGGTAGGTTAGATATGAAAGTCATCTATGATTGAGTTGAAACTAATATTTGTAGCAATTTCCTTCTAAATAAATAATAAATACAACCAACGCATTTGTGAGAAACTCATCCTCCATTCGAAGCCTGGTTATGATAATATATATAGTTGAAAATGACGTTTTTGGTCCACCATTTTTCATTCGGTAGTGGTCCACCATGTATAGTTTTGATACTTTTTTTAAATAATACTTGGATAATTATGAAAATTCCGAACCACAGGGAGGCCTTGGCCCCCATAAGGCCATATTTGGTTCTGTCTCTGGTTAAGTGAGAATCAGGTGGAAGGAGAAAGGTAGGAAACTCTAGGGTTAGAGTGAGCGGCGTGCCTCTTAGGGTTTATCCTTCTCGTTTCTATAAACTCCAAGACTTGCTCTCCAAGTATGTGCGTGTCCGACACGCTAAGTAACTGCTCCGGCTGACGTTATAACTTAACGTATTGAGTGAGGCGGTTACAACTTATGTGTAAGAGATATTATCCGTATGTGCATGTGCCCAGCTCATGCGGTAACCGTGATGAGGACGACAAAAACTAATAAATTGCTAGATGAGGGTATTTTGGTAGTTGCCGAGACTCTAATCAAGAGTTGCATGGTTCATACAAGGATTGATAGATCAATGATCATCCATAGTAGTTTTGTAGTTAGAGGGTAATCATTAATTTAGTGCTTGCATTAATATTCATCTAGATGCATTAAACACATGTTAGTAGGTTCAATGTATGCATTTATATCTAGGTTCATTCACACATCTTTTTGAATGTATTCATTAATTCGGTTCCTCTCATTTAGAGTTCTAGGAATTCAAAGAGTCTTTCCCATGGATTATAAATTGAGATGTAATCTATCTTTTGGAACAAAGTTGATTAATGAATTGAGTTTTACAAAGTCAAGGCCTTTGTAATTGGGGTTTGGGCTGCGGTCCTTCCTTGCAGAAACTGCCTAACCCTTGCGAGGGTGAAGCACCTCTATCTTTCTTTTTCTCTCTTTCTTCTTTGCGCACACTCCTCCCCTTCTCATTCCTCCCTTTCTTCTTCTAAGCGCACTTATCCAAATAACATTCTTATTTCCCCACCCAAAACCACAACGATTCTCAAAGTAGGCGGCAATGTTCTGTGTGTCCTAAAACCGTCCTATTCTTATTTCCCCACCCAAAACCACAACGATTCAAAGTAGGCGGCAATGTTCTGTGTGTCCTAAAACCGTCCTACACCAAACCGCTTTGGCTGATGTCACATGTGACATATGGAGTCAGTTGGTAGGAGCACATGGGTGAGCTGGCATCCATGAGTCACGCGGGTCGTGATGGTCAGACCCGATAAGGTACTCCCTCCGTTCCAAATTAATAGTCCGGTTCGGTCTTCAATGCATTTTTTAAAATGTTAATATCTTTCAATCTATAATAAATTTTATGTGCAATATGGATCTCATATGATAGATCTCAATTAGTTCTATTATACAAAGTTTTTAAAATCTTTTTAGACATTATAGATTGAAAGATATTAACAATTTAAAAGTTGCGTTGGAGACCGAACCGGACTATTAATTTGGAACGGAGGGAGTATATTATTTTTGTCGACCGGCTCAGATCAGACCGCCGGATCCGTTTTGCTAGTCCGCGTAACAGCCGTTTTGCAACCCGGAGTGTAGACTCGGTTTGTGATTCGGTCCGGTCCATATATTCGGGCCCAGTTAGCCCTACCTATCAGATGAGCCATCTGTCCTGTATTGGATGTATGCCTTGTTTTGTCAAGGTCCGTTGATTGATTTTTTCATGGAAATTCATGCTCCTAGATGAGGTCTATTACGTTTTCAATGACAAATTTCTTATGTTGGCACAACGAGAAGTCGTGAGATGAGGGAACAATGTGCAAAACACAAGACCTTGGTTTATTATGATGGCTCTTTGTCAGTGTAGCTTATATTCTAGCAATACTATAACGAATGATTCTAGCGGAAGTGAAGCTTACAGTCTCAGCAATACTAAATATAATAGCTACAAACCCATTGCGAAGTTAGTGACACTGAGATTACTCGTTAGTCGTTACTGGCCACCCTAACAAAGAAAGCCCCTTGAAGAAGATAGTATTCCAATTACTCTTGCAAGGCAAAGCGACTGACCATAACCAGTAAGAGTCTTATAGTATAAGTTGGCATCATATCTCCCTTTTCTGAAGCAGCCTAGACTATTCACCCTCCCTCTCTCCATCATACTCAACAAGATACAACACAAAAATATCTTTATCAATCATCTCATCCTCAAACTTTGAAGCTTATAGTGATATCTAAAAAGTGATGTCCTAAAGAACCGGAATTTGCCCTGTAACATGCATTGAAGCAAGGAGAGTAGCATTCTTGTGCCTCACATCCTTCATATAAAATACCCTTATGTCCACGAGTCCAACAAAGCAAATGTTAATGTCAAATTGGTTCCAACCTTCTATAATTCCTTCCAAGAAGATTGGACTGCAGGAACCGTTGACATCATTTATATTATTTGACCAACCATCTCCGTTCTTACCATAATCTGCAGTGACCCGGTGTTTTAAAAAGCTCTAGGTGCACGCACACCAGGGCGCCACGGTCCTCGGGAGTCTAGGCTCTAGGTGCAGGGTGAGGCGCACACCTCATCAAAGTGAGGTGCAATTTTAGAGAGTATGTAGAAGTGTCAGGTGGAAAAGGTATTAAACATAAGCAACTATTTTGAGAATTCTAACTGGTGTAAAATATGGCTTTCCAAATGTTCAAATCATGATATACTAAAAAGAGACATAACATCAATGAATAAGTAATGCTTTAAGAATAGTTGCATAGTATGTTTCGAAGGGGTCGAAAAATCGTTGCATAGTATCAAAAGTTTTGTGGTGAATAGCTTGTATAGTTGGGACAAGAGAGATTGTTATCCATCTCTTGACCAATTCTTAGATTGGTTTGAGCTTTTCTTTTCGCATGGAAGTGTATAGGGCCTTTTTGTCGTGTGGCCTCTTTTTGTATATGGGTGGCATTCCCTTTATGCCTTCTTTCTATTTATTTACTTATAAAAAAAAAAATGCTTTAAGAATAGAAGTTAAAAATCTTCAAAAACAGAAATAATGTAGAAACAGTCCCGAAACTTACAACAATCCATGCATAGAGGACTCCTGGACTTGGGCTCAAATGTTCTTCAACTTTGAATTTTTTTCGTTTATTTGTGCAGCCAGGGCTCACAATCTAGCCCTTTTAAATTGAAGGATTTGCTATAGGGTTTTCCAACTTGTATCCTATATAAATCAGTGGTTGAGATGAGATCTTGAACCATTCTTGAAAAATACATCGCGGCTTATGCCTCATGCGCCTCGCCTCAAGGTGTTCGAGGCCTTTTGGCTGCACCTCACCTTAGCGCCTAAGCATGCGAGGCGTGCCCCATTTGAAACTCTTTAGCTACCGTACTCTAATTTCTACCTCTTCCAAAAACAAATATCCAAAGCCATTTACCCCTCTGTTTCGATAATTCAAAACTCTTTACACTCGGGTCTTGGCAGGCAAATCCAAAAAGAAAGGTTCCTTTGATGCTTCTCCAACACAGTAATTGCGAGCATGGAGCAGGTAGGACTTGTGAGGATATGCCAGTAAATAAACCTTTGTGGGGTGGAATAATGTGATACTAGCCTTGATTAATTCCCAAGTAATTCGTCTGAACATAGACCAAAACATGGTACTCCTGCATTACAAGCACTATATGTTGAAGCAGATGTATTACCCTATTTCTACCTGTATGTTTTCTTGGATTTATTGGGAAAGAAAGTGTACTAAGGTAGTTATGAAGAAAGCCTTGGGATAAATCAGCAATAAAGGAGTATAATGGTACGGCATATAAGGCTGCCGACATGCGACATATTTTCCGAGGTCGAGCAGTCTCAATTTCTCTTCAGGAGTTGCGAATTTTTGCCAATGAATGCTGGGCTGGGCCACTTCGATAAGACTGATGTTAATAGGCTCAATCAGATTCTGTTGGCAATGTTATGTTGGTTTACATCATGGCGTTCATGGCCACCTCTTATTAAATGTCAATGTAGTGTTTTATGTTTCATTACGTCTAGATTGCATACTATTTATTGGCATCAGTCTCTTGCTTATTCTTGCAGAATGTTTGGCATTAATTCTAAATGGGCATAGCTCCTAAGATAAACTGGTTGTGAGTTTGGTGGTGGTTTCCATTAAAACAGTTTATAGGTTTCACTGATTGGTGACTTGGCTTGCTCGTTCCTTTATTGATAGAATCACAACATATTCAAGAGAAGGATGGAGGAAAAGATGCAGCAATATCAAATGAATTGCCATCAAACTCAAAGCCATCAAGAGCTGAAAGGCGTGCACTGCAGGAATCTCAACGAGCTGCAAAAGCAGCTGCACAAGGTTCAAGTAGAGGTTTGTCACATCTTAACGTACAATGCAAAATATTGATGCTACTGCCTACTATATGATTTGTATCCTGGTTATGGAGAGACGGTCATAAGTGGTATGGTCAACCTATCAACTTTTTTTTCCATATAGTTCCTCCTGCTGATTAGGTTTCGTTGGGCTATGTTGTAGCATTGGCACATGGTTCACGTAGTTTGCATTTTTGGTATTTTCGTGGCTTTTTTTTTTTTTTTTTTGCAGTTTGCTAATGTTTCCGTTGAAGTTGTAATATTGCGGGAACAAGTTGTAGATAGTGCAGTGTTGTAAAATGCTCTAGTCGCACCAAGGCGCCATGGCCCTTGAAGCCTTGGCCCGAGGAGTGAGGCAAGGTGCATGGCTCACTACAGCTAGGCTATTTGTAAAAAATGAGTACAATTCTAATACAGACAAAATGAACATAACATTTCTAGAACTCCAAATATTTATAAAGATAGCATTGCAGATGTTCAAATCACGAAATACGGACAAAACCATCGCATCCATGAAAATGGCTAGTATTTTGACAGAGCAGAGTCCAGGAAAACAAAGAAAGCAGCAGAACAAAAGGACAAGAGCATAATTCCAGAAACAAACTATTCAAGAAAAACTAGAATATAAGCACAAGGAAACAAACAATGTCAGGAAAAAAACCTAGCAATCTAGAAACAATTTGACTTAAAAAAAAAAGAGCAGAGTGTAAGAGGAGTGGAGGAGGAGGAGAGGGAGAAGGAGAAGGAGAGGAGGAGGACGTGGAGGAGGACGTGGAGAAGGAGAAGGAGAAGAATAAGCACACAACTCACAGGAAAAAAGAACAGAAGAAGAGATCTTGAACAGTTCATGAAGCGCACCTGAGGCTCTCAAGGCGCTTGAGGTGTGAAGACAACTCACAGGAAAAAAGAACATAAGAAGAGATCTTGAACAGATCTGGAAAGATTCATTGAGGCTCACACCTCACGCACCTTGAGAGCCTCAGGTGCGCTTCATGAGCTGTGCCTGGCCTCCAAGGTGTTCAAGGCACTTTGGCTGCGCCTTTCCTAGGCGCGTGAGGCATGCACAGTGGGATAGCGTGTCTAGTAATATAAGGTTCAAGGTTCTATTTTTGTTTGAAATGTACTAGACGGTAGACACTTGAGAGTATGAACAAATAATGGTGAAAATTAACGTAGAGGTTTTGACTTTTGAGTTGTCTTCCGATATTAAGCTTTTTTTTTTTGCTCGGCTTCAAATTTTAAGTTACAGTTCTGAATAGCCACATCGACAAACAATTAAGACTACAGACAATATATTGTGCTGATTCTAAAATCTCTGTAACCAAGCAAGAATGCTGTGTTGCATCACACTTTTGGACACAGTAGAAATGGCTTTCTAGATATTCTGCTGCTGAAAGTCCTAGAACAAAAATACAGTGGCACATGGAATTGTGGAAAACTTTGTGTACCTATTTGTTTACATATGCTAATGTATTTTGCGAGAATTGGATGAAATAATTAATACAAATTGGTATGCTTGCTGATAAGGCATATTTTTCCTGTATTACGTGCTTGGGTTTCATTCTGAATCGCCTTGGTCACTTGTGGCTCCAAAAAATATGGATTTTGATCAACATAATTCTTAGCGTTGGAGATGAAGCTATCATAGCACGTTTGTTTTCTATTTGTCTAGATTGTAATTCTTTATTGAGAGTGCCTTCCACTCTTTGTATCTTGCAGTACATTTCTCACCGTGAAAGGGGGGGCTTCTAGTTTTTTCTTCATTTCATTGCATTGTCTTTCTGTTTTTTTCTAGGTTTTGTACAATGTGGTTCCTGGTTCGAATATCTTAGTAGGACTTCAGATTATCTTATTGTAGGGGCATAATTTTTCTCAAGCAAGCAATTCTACCAGTCTCGATCGCAGTTCGGTAGTTACATAGCAGTTTTGAGGATTGATGTATTAGTTTTTTTTTGGTAAAGAAGGATTTTATTACCAAAAAGGAGACAAGATACAAAGAAACTAAGGGGCATACCCCAGCAAAAAAAACTGGACAGTAACAAAATACAAAGGATTGGCCTAACTACTACTAGCTACAAAACTTTCTCCGAGATGTTCCAAGCTTTACATAAGATTCTATTCACAGGGCTACGGGCTACGGCCACAGTTTCACCAAGAGAACACTCCATCCCTCACGTCTTTAACAATCTGCTCATAAACGGAGTCCGGAATGTATTGCTTGTTGCCAAAGATTGAGTCGTTCCTAGCCTTCCAAACATAGTACACAGTTCCAGCCATAGCTAGTTTATAGAGAGCAGACGGGAAACCTTTCTTCTTTAGGTGTTGAACAGCCCAATGAATCTCATGCTCCCACTCCCCTGGACATCTAGATATGCTAAACAAATGGAGAATTCTGCCCCAGATAGAAGCTGAGAAAGAACAATGAAAGAAGAGATGCTCGTGGGACTCATTCACACTTTGACAAAATACACACTGAGGGTCCTCCCTCATCCCCCATGATAAGAGTCTATCCTTTGTAGAGAGCCTACCCCAGCAAACAAGCCACATGATAAAAGCCCATTGAGGAATACCTTGCTTAAGCCATACAATATGAGCCCAGGGAACTTTAGGGAGAGGGTTCCTGAGAGCTTCCCAAGCAATTTGAACTGAGAAGGTACCACTAGGGGCAGGCAGCCATCTCACCGAATCTTCCACAGCTAGATTAGGTCTAAGAGTGGAAGGTGTGCTCCTCATAATTTGCATGGTTGATGTATTAGTTTACCATTTCGTGCGTTGAATTTTTTATGTTCCTTGTCTGTCTCAATTCCCTAAGTTCATTAGCAGTGTCATGCGTCTGCATTACATTTTCATGTTCCTCGGTCCTCGTTGTACACATATACTTATGTTTTCTTTCTTTCTTTCTTTTTGTGCAATCTATGTTCTCATTCTGCACTTGTGTCAATGCTGATGTACTTATAGCAGAGGGAAAAAAGTCTGCTGCTGCTTCTGGAGGAGTAGTTCCAGTGCGTGACCAAACTGGCAAAAGTCAGAAGCAGCCTTTACAAAAGAAAGCCGGTCCTCCCGTGGCATCTTCTGTTGCAGCATCTGAAAAGAAAGGAGGTGATCGACCACCAGAGAAAGATAGGAAGAAAGATATGCCTCCTCCTCGCCTGCAATTTGACGATAAAAACCGCGTCGACAAGGCCAAAAGACATGCAGTGGTCAAGCAAACTGAAGCTAGAAACAGAGTTGAATTGTTTCGGCATTTGCCTCAATATGAACATGGAACTCAACTTCCTGATCTGGAGGCAAAGTTTTTCCAACTTGATGTGGTGCATTCTGCAGTTTACAAGGTATCTTTTCCAACCACATAATTTGGAGCTGAAAATTATTGCATTAATCTCAGAAATAAGTATCTGATAGGCAATGTGTCCTGATGCTCTACCATGCTGTCACATGGAGGTGCATGAATCTTGAGTTCTTTCCTAGACATGAAAACCTGTATTATCAGGTTTGTTGGTAGTTGATGTTCTCACCTTTGATTGTGCGTGCTTATCGATTTCCTTGTGCTAGTGTCCCTTTTGCATTATTAGTTTGCCCTAATGGACGTTACTTTGTGTTCCCTGATCCAGATTTTTTATGCATAACAACACAAATATACTTTTAAAACAGAACTGTGTCTAAGACATAATGGTGTTTATCACCAAAAAAGGGTGGATGATGGTGAAGGAATCGTATTATTTGGAACCAATTATGTGAAAGCAATGTACGAAAGTTTAACTAACATGTGCAAACTTTTATCAGGTTGGATTACAATGTCTGGCTGGAGACATAAGTGGGGGTAACGATCGATGCATTACAATGCTACATGCCTTTCGGGAAGCCATCGAAGACTACTCCACACCTCCAGAAAAGACTCTTGCTAGAGATTTAACTGCGAGAATCAATACCTATGTGTCATTTTTGATAGAATGCAGGCCCCTTTCTATAAGTATGGGGAATGGAATCAGGTTTTTAAAAGCTCGTATTGCCAAGTTAGCTTTAAATCTTTCTGAATCAGAAGCAAAAGCCAATCTTTGTTCAGACATTGATCGTTTCATCAATGAGAAGATAATACTTGCAGACAAGGTGATAGTCAGACACGCTGCTACAAAAATCAGGGATGGCGATGTTCTTCTCACATATGGGTCATCATCAGTTGTCGAAATGGTTCTTTTACATGCCCATGAACTTGGAAAAAAATTTCGTGTTGTGGTAGTGGATTCACGTCCAAAGCTTGATGGCCAAACATTACTTCACAGGCTGGTTGGAAAGGGCCTCAGTTGTACATATACTCACATAAATGCTGTTTCATATATCATGCCTGAAGTCACTAGAGTTTTTCTTGGGGCTGCCTCTGTACTGTCAAATGGAACAGTGTATTCAAGGGTTGGCACTGCCTGTGTCGCTATGGTAGCTCATGCTTTTCAAGTTCCAGTTCTGATTTGTTGTGAAGCATATAAGTTTCATGAAAGGGTACAGCTTGATTCAATCTGCTCTAATGAACTTGGTGAGTCTTATGTTCTGTTACTTGATATGCTGAACTGATTGCTCAACTTCAGTTACCAAATCATTATTCTGTGTGGTTATCAGATCTTATTTACTCTCTTTACAGGCAATCCAGATATCATTTCCAAGGTTCCAGGGAGAATGCATGTAAATCATTTGGATAATTGGACCAATAAGGAAAATCTACAGCTTCTGAATTTACTGTGAGTTTGGGATAAATTACTGTAGCTTCAGTAGGGAAACTCTCGTCCGTACTGATTCTTAATGACGTATCTTTTGGTGTGACTGTAACAGTTACGATGCCACTCCTTCAGATTATATCTCTATGATCATCACAGATTACGGCATGGTAAGTCATATTATGGTTTGTTGTTCGACGTTGAAACTTATTTCCACAACTTTCAGACATGCCTTAGTAAATTAATTGTTCCGAATCATACTAGTTATGGTTTCCATATTGGTTCTGTCTTATCAACTTAGCTTCTTCTTTGTATTGGGTACGACTTCATATTGGGTACTTCTGGGGTTCGGCAAAAATCATAGGGAAAATCTTGGTACGTCTCCATGGCCTGATTGGTGACACAATTATTGTTCTTTGATGGGGGCATTACCAATCAAGGAAAGAACTTTCCATGATTGGAAATGCCCCCTTCTTTTGGCACCTTTAATGAATGTGTATCAGAAAATACACTTCCTCAGATTCAAGGGAGGTTAGCGTCTTTCAATAACAGACTTATGGCACCAAGTCCACGATTTGCACGTCACCTGAACAAAAAGAATGCCTGCAGAAGCTTATATAGAATTATGATCGAGTGAAATAAGAGAACAGTTGTGCAATAATACATCTACACTACACATCTTTTAGCCAGCACCAATCACATACATAATCTGGTGCATTCGCTTTGGGGAACACAATGCAACATAATTTTTCAGATTGCTTCTGGATCCTACAGTCCTACCTTATTGGCGAGGCAGCCTGTGTTCCGGGTGGCAAAAAGGATCTCGGTCTTTGTAGGCACCTCTTTCCAAGTAGCATTCCATTTGTCATCTTTAGGCACCGTGGACACTTGAATGGTTGAATTGTAGATACCCGCTTTGAGAGACTCGTGCGGGCCATGCATGCAATGTGGATTTTTTGGGGGTCCAATAGCCGTATTTGTTATACTATGTATTAGCTTTTATTTATGGAGGGCCGGAAGTTGAGAGTGTCTAGTTAAATGTTTAAATGAGTTTTGTTGAAGTTTGCGTTGTTGAACCCAAGGAGCAGGATACTGACAAGAAACACAGACTCGCGGACACACCATTTCTCCAAAAACTTGGACACGGACATGTTAGTGGTACATTGAATGTAATATACTGTACGTTAATATTGCATATGTGTCTTAGCAGTTAGCAACTCATAAAAGTCAAAAAAAGTTATATTTAACAGTTTAATACTATGAAAAAACTTGACTATTATGAACATTAACTATAAATGTCCTTGGAAATTCTGACTTAGGCCATCTTCTAAAAATTGCATTTTAACCTCTTAATGTATCCACAGTGTCTACAGAATTCTGATAGACATGTCCTTCTCTGTATTTAATAGTATTGAGTTATTAATAAGAGATTCGGTATTGTAATCAGCAGCCTTTGGTAATTAAAATTGGGAGTTTTTCATCGTGATAATTGGGTTGTGGCCCTTGTCTGTGCTTTCTTCCCATTTTCTGTTAGCTTCCTACATCACATCATTTGTGCTCTGCCACAGAACATGGAGAGGTAATCTTGTGACTCTCATGATTACAGACAACACTAGTCCACCTCCATCCCCCATGCCTTTGGCTTGTATTTAGTTGCAGCTTTTATAATTCAAATCTACACAGTAAAAGCCCATTATGGAACATCATGCTTGAACCCCGCTATCTGGAACCAAGGGACCATGAACTGCACTTCTCAAAGCATTCCATGCAGATTTGGTAGTGTACTTACCAGTAGGAGTTGGCATCCAAAGCACATTATGAGGAATCCAGGTATTGGGCAAGAAGCCAAGTGGAGTCTGCTGACTCTGCTCTATAATTTGTTGAATGCATCTGTCCTCTGCCTCAGCCATTCCCAAAAACCATTATGGATCACATCAGCTACCTTAGTGAATAAGGATCTCCCACTATTAAGCATATGTAAGACAGTGGACACAACAAAATATTCATCTTTCTTATTATACCTCTTTAAAATCTAGGGTAAAATGGTGTTTTACAAGATGCATTAGAGCATTTCATGCACGATATTGAGTTTTATGGATAATTGTATGGAAGAACATGAATTACTAGCCTTGTTTGTTTTATAGATGTCCCACCCCTGGTCTCGGCCACATGTCTTATGCTCTTACCCAAGTTTCTAACATGTGTTCTTTTACATGTTTAGGAGTGTACATGTGGAAAAATAACACTTCTTATTTTGTATGCGGAAAATTTATATGCTATTGGACTTCAGAATGCTAAAACTAATTTTCTTTTTTGGCAAGGGATTAGGAAATATGCACGTCAAAATAATACTTTAATTATGTTAAGTTCGTTGTTTAGTGAAATATGGCACACTTTCAAAATTTTATGTGTATTGATACAATATTAACGACTTTATTTATTTATTTATTTTTGTAGATTTCACATAACTAACTTGCAAGAATATTTGTCTAATAAAAGATCCTGTGTAGTATCGTGCATTGACATCCGTTTCTTCAAGAGACCGAGTCCATTATTTGAGTGTATTGGAAAAGAACCAGTGTTTCAATTTACGATGAAACTGGCCTAAGGTTTAAATCTTTCTTTTATGATCATCTATAACGAAAAAATTTGAGTAATAGATTAGTAGCATCATTAAATGTTTGCTTGCTCTTATGTGGTCTTAAACACTTGAACTTCATAAGAGGTATTTGACGAAGAAAAAAATAAGTATTCTTATTTCATTTCAAGTGTGATTGTGTCCTTTTTTAGTGGCAAAGGAGCTCTGTTGTCCTCCTTTGTTGAACATTTTTCACTTGTCCATACCTCATTTCTCTGATATTGGTTTGAAGTGAGCAAATCTATGAAATATGAAGTATGGGTTTTGCCGCATCCATAACGGACGGGTATACAAGCAAAATATGTTCCATAACTTTTACCTTAGGTTTTTCGTTCCCCAAAGTTCCCTAATATATAGCAAGCCATACTCTATCCAAAATAGGTTCTTATGGTATTCATAGCTGAAGCTAAGTTAATAAGATTTTTTTTTCTCTGCCTAGCATGCTTGTAGAATTGAGATTGTGGTTTGTAGGTTCTTTAGTGTGAAATGTGAAACGACATTAAACTGTATTTTGTTCTTTAACTCTTTAAGTTTGGCGTTTAATTGTGGTTTGTATGTTGGATTCTTAATCACCTGTAATTTAGTAATTTCCTTCCTTTAATGTGCAATTTTTGTGCAATACACTGCCCTATAGTATAAATAAACACTTCCTGCGGACGTACCCCTACGGCCCTACCGTACCCGTATTTTTTTTTATCATCATCTTGTTTTTCAAGTACAAGTATTTTTCTTGTAATCTCAAGCATGTGAGAAAAGTGTGCAGAGCACCGAACAAATTCTGCCCTATTGGTTTAAGAGCTATGACAATGCTTTGTCTGAATTGACTTTCGGTATACCGTTATAGGTTCAGTTAATATGATTTATTTGAGAAGTATTTTGTTTTCAATCGGCATCATGATATCATCACTAAAATCTTTTTTCATTACAATCGTTACAGTATAGATGCAACAAAATTCTTATCTCAAATGGATTTTGCGCTTATTTTTGGGGTGGGGTGGAGGATTCACCTGATTCCATCTATCCAATTCATTGATGAAAGATTCATGTCAGAATTATGGATGGCAATCTTGCCGAAACCTTTGGTTATCCAAACCATACTGAACCGATTGATGTGGTTTTTAACCGAATTTTTAAACGTGGTTTTGGTTTTAGTTTTTGATTTCAAAAACCAGCCAGTTCGGGTTTGTTTTTGGTCTTCATATGATAACCACACCAAAAATCGAACTGAACCTTAACCGTAATTGAACCACATCATAATTATGCATTTACTCTTACATATATACAAAGTTACAAACCTGTAATGATGTAGAGTCGGAGGATTCATGCGTTACTCGTGAGGTTATTGCCTTTCGTCTTGCATTTGTTATAGTCTTAAGATTATGTGTTGCTAACATTGATTTTCTCTTCTTTTTTTTTGGTTAAATTTGATAGATATGAAGATTGATAATTAAAAGCTGGAATTTGATAGATATGGTGTATTAGATTGTTGGAAATTTTATGGTATTTTGTTCTTGGATAATGGAAATTTAGTGTCTTTTAACCTATAGTGTCCTAGTTTGTTGGCTTCTTTAGACATCTTATTGTTGGATATTTAGGCTCTTAACTCTATCAAAAATGTTTTTTTTTTTGGGTAACTGATGCGTTTTATAGCCAACCAAATAAGAATCTTAGGGAAGAACCCCTTATACAAACAACTTTACAAAGAACCTACTACAAACTACTAGAATCAAAATCCCAAAGGGACGGTATTCCCTAGCAAACTAGCAGAAATGCGCCGAAGATCACATAATCTTCGGTTCTCTACAGATTTAGGGATGTTCCTCCATGTACAAATTCTAAGTCTCATATTTTCTGCTATACAAGCTAAAATACGATCTGGATTCTTTGGATTCCCTCCAAAAACACGAGAGTTCCTCTCAAGCTAGATGAAGTATACCCCAGCAGCAAGCGAAAGCTTGAACACAAGAGCATGGAATGAATTCCCTTTGCAGAAGCTAATGGCATAATTCAGCTCATTCTCCCATCCACAAGCTGGTCGTAGAATCTGAAATTTGTTGAGAATAGATTCCCATATTTGTCTAGAATAAACGCAGTCAAAAACTAGGTGAGAAACAGTTTCTTCTTTCTGTGAGCAAAGAATGCAGAGAGGGTCTATTTGCATGCCCCATTTTGTGAGTCTATCTTTTGTCGGAAGCTTCTTAAGACAGACAATCCAAAGTATAAATGCCCACTTAGGAACGTTATTAGTGAACCAAACAAGAGAAGACCACTGAACCTTGGGATATTTGTTCTGAATTGCTTCCCATGTATGTTTTGTTGAGTAAGAATCTGTAGGAGAGATTATCCAGGTTATCAGGTCTTCACTATCTCCTAGAGTTAAAAGAGAGGGAGGGGTAGTGGCCTGAATGTGTTGAATAATCCTGTTCCTAGGTCCTGGCCAGTGCCAAACACCATTCAAAATGCAAGAGCTGACTTTATCATATAAAGAGGATCCAAGGCTTGATATAATCCTGTCATCAAAGCATTTGTACAAGGGCCCACTTGGATGCCAATTGTCAAGCCATAAGAAGGTAGCTTGCCCGTTACCTAAGGTATGTCTGACAAAGTTCTGCGCTAAAGGTCTTAATTTCAGCAACTTTCTAATTGTCCAAGAACAGTCATGAGGGATTGGCATGTACCAAAGATTGCTGCTTTTAATGATGTAGCTATGAATCCGTTGGACCCAAAGGGTGTCCTTTTTACTCAATGCCCAAAGGTGACGCATCATGGAGGTCTTGTTCCAAAGTTTCATGGAGGTCTTGTTCCAAAGTTTCAGAGACTTGAAGCCAAGACCACCTTCAGATTTTGGAGAGCAAACGTCCATCCACTTCACTTTAGCCCCCGTCTTTTTGAGATTAAGACCAGACCAAAGAAAGGCTATAAGTAAAGCTTCCACTTCCTTCAAGATTTTTTGGGGGAGAATAAACAAGGAGCACCAATATGTTTGCATGCTGAAAAGCACAGACTGAATCAAAAGAGCTCGACCTCCAAAAGATAGAGAGCGGTTGGACCAGCAGGCAATTCTTTGTTGTGTTCTTTCTTTAAGCAGGATACAATCTTCATACTTCAATCTGGTAGATATGAGGGGCACACCTAGATACTTCACAGGCAAGGATCCCTCAGGTATAGGGAGGATGTTAAGAATGGCAGCTTTAACGTCAGTACCAACACCAAAGAAGAAGAATTGTCTTTTATGCAGGTTTGGTTTTAAGCCTGAAGAATCATAGAATTCATCAAGAGCTTCTTTAATAATCTTCATGGAACTGCAATCAGCTCCAGCTAGAAGGAATAGGTCATGAGCAAAGGCCAAATAAGAGATGGAAAGATCATTGCACTTAGGATGGAAAGTGAACTGGCCTTGAGATATCTTCTTTTGTAAAATGTCATAAAACCCTTCCATTACCAAAAGAAAGAGGTAAGAGGAGATTGGATCTCTTTGTCTTAGCTTTTCTCCTTTGAAGAAGCCCTCAAGTTCCCCATTAATGACAACTAAATACATTGCAGATGAAATGCAAGTCTTGATCCACATGAGAAATTGAGAGGGAAACTCCAAAGCTACCATGACATCAAAAAGGAAATCCCAGTCAACCGAATCAAAAGTTTTCATCAGATCTATCTTTATGGCACATCTTGGATGGCCACAATCTCTTTGATAGTTCCTCACTAACTCTTGCATTAAAAGAATATTATCTGAGATTGATCTCACTCTAACAAAGGCAGCTTGAGCTTTGTTGATAATGAGAGGAAGGACAGGTTGAAGTCTGTTTGCTAACACCTTAGTAATGGTTTTATACAAGACATTACAACCGGCTATAGGTGGAAACTCTTTCATTGTCTGAGGGCAATTAGTCTTGGGAACCAAAGTAAGGGCTGTAGCATTAACATCGTTAAGGAGATAACCTGTTTGAAAGAAGTGAAGCACAGCAGTAGTCACTTCATTACCTACTAGACTCCAGTTCTTTTGGAAAAAACTTGCATTATAGCCATCTGGACCAGGGGATTTGTCTCCATTGATAGAAAAAATAGCTTTCCTAACTGCTTCAGAAGTTACAGGAGTGACTAATTGAGCTTGATAAGAAGTAGGGACGGTGTTGGAGAAAGACAACCTCTCCCCTTGCCTTTTCTGATCAAATTTAGAGCCCAACATTTTCTGATAGAACCCCAGAATCTCACCTTTTACAGCAGTTGGGTCTTCCAGTCTATTCCCACTATCATCACAAATTGACAGGATTTTGTTTCGCATACGGTGACTGGCCATTTTTTTGTGAAAAAAACTAGTGTTATTATCTCCCAACTCAAGCCACTTAACCCTTGATTTCTGCCTACTCCAAGCTTCCTCAGCAGCACTCAAATCATTGAAATGAAGAAGGCAGAGTTTTTCATAGTCCAGAAGGATAGGATCACCTGAGGAGTTAGCAATTATAGTTTGGATAGAGAAAAGCTCCTCTTTTGCCTGCAGGGCTTTCTTTTGGATATTACCATAAAACTCATTATTAAAAGCTTTTAAACAAGGTTTAAGACGCCTTAGTTTCTTGTAGAGAATCAGCATAGGAGAAGCTAGGTCTTCTATTGGTTGACTCCATGACTGAAGAGGGAGAGGGGAGAACCCTTTATGTTTCATCCAGAAGTGGAAAATTTTGAAGGGCTTTTTCCCTCCCTTATAAGGAACAATAGAAACAACTATAGGGCTGTGATCTAAGATACCTGGAGCAAGGAAAGCTGCCTCAGATTCAGTGAACAAATTTTGCCTGTGGAAGTTAACCAAGGCTCTATCAATCCGGCTGCTACAATGATCAGATCCAACCCTTCTATTGGACCAAGTAAACCAAAGTCCTTCAGAATTTAGATCCTCTACTTCAATATCTTAATCTTCCAAGCAATTATTGAATTCGGAAGCAGCACTAGCATCAAAATGACAAGGATCAGATTTCTCATTTGGTTTACGAACAGAGTTAAAATCACCAACAATAATCCAAGGCAGAGACCCCACAAACCCTTTGCAATTCCTCAAATCATCCCAGAGCTGCCTCCGTGAAGGAACGTGATTGGAACCATAGACTACTGAAAGGAGAAAAGACTTCATGTCAACTTCAACACAGAGAAGAATCATTTGATCAGACTTGAAAACCTCACTAACCACAGTCCCCTGTTTCGTCCAAGCCACAATAATCCATGTAACAGATCCTGAATCACAATTATGAATATAATCCCATCCAGAAGGAAGGCAATGCTGCATGGAAGTTATGATATTGTCCTTCCTAATTTTGGACTCCACAATTCCAACCAGAGATAAACTATTAGCATGAATAAATTTTCTAAGTTCAACCTGCTTTATGGGGTTATTTAGACCCCTAACATTCCAGGAGGCTAGTTTGATCATTTCTTTTTGTGGTTTCCTTGCATGCCTCCCTCCCCTTGGTTTATTTCCACCTTTAGCCTGCGTAGAAGATACTTGTTCCATCTCTGTTAAGGCTTGAAACACAGCATCTGGGTAAGAGATTCCAACACCAAGATCATGTGGCAGAAAATCATATGCTGGAAGAACCCCTTGATCATCACAAGATTCAGCAAAGTTTACTATTGGATTCACTGTTTCTACTGAATTGCCTTTATCAACACAAGAAACAATCAAAGGATCAGAAGTATCCAAAGTAACTATATCACTCTCATGCACATTGGGAGCAGGAGTAGCCTCTTTTCCAGATAACTCCATTTCAGTGCCAATAATCACTCCTTCCTGCAGAGCTGAAAACTGGTTAGCACAAGGAATAGTAGTTGCAGGTTCCTTAGGAGTATTCTGAAGCCCAGGGATGTCAGGAATAGCACAAGCCTCAGTCACAGTCAACACTTTTCACAGCCCAGACCTTGGCTTGAGGAACTCTCATGAAAGTCTCAGGTTGAACAGACCTTAGCTAGCTGATTACAATAAGAGTGACCAAAGACATTACAAGCTACACACCGTAAAGGCCTCCAAGGGTACTTCACACCAATTGTAACCATCCTCCCAGCTGAGGTAAGAAGATCTATAGAGTGAGGCAGCTCTGAGTGAACACCAACTTCTACACATATTTTTGCATAGCTGATTCAGTCATTTCATCTGCATACAGGGGTTTACCAATGCCACTGGCAATGTAACTAAGGCCCTCCTCAGACCAGTATTGAAGGGGAACATTATATAGTTGGATCCACAGGGGTAGCTTTGAAAGGCTTTCCTTTTCAAACTCCTAGTCGGGATGCCACTCCTGTAAAACCATTAGTCGATTACCAAAGTGCCAAGCACCAACCTCAGAAATTTGACGATAAGCCCCTTCTGCCCCAAATTGGAAGAAGAAAAAGCATTAGAGAGTACTTCCTTAAGACCATACTTGCCTCAAATATGGAATGCAATGGATCTTACAGACCAGTATGGGAGTTTTTTATCCACAAAATGACCAACAATACAATCCTTCCATTTCTCTGCTCCATGAGTCTCAACATGTTTAGGAGGAGAAACTCTAACCATTTCGCCCTCAACAGCAGGGGGAAAGTACTGTAACTTCATCCTAGAATGCACTTCAGGGGAAGAAACCTTGTCTTTCCAGGAAAGTGCAGAATTCTGTCCAGCCATGGGAACTGAATCTTTAACCTGTAATGACTCAATCAATTGATCCTTAGCTTTCAACTCAATACGAAGGGATGAAACCTCTTTAGCAAGACTCTTAATCTGTTTGACCGTAGGAGTATCACCCTCTAGAATCTCAAGATGTTCATTATTAGGAATCGTAGCAGCTTCTAAGAAATCAAACAAATTCACTTTTCCCGATGAATTATGGACTACAGGAACACACAAAGACTTATCCTTATGATTCACAGACTTAGATCCAGAGACAATCACAGCATTCTCACGTTGTAATATAATAGGAACACCAGAATTAGGTAACCCTAGTTTCGAAGCAGAAGAAGAGCAATACAAATTCAATGGTGGAAAACAGGAATCAAAATCGTTACCCGAGAGCGTAGACATCATCAGATGAGAAAACAGCAGCAAGAAGCAGCAAACCCTAGCGTAGGCATCAATCCCGCTCTCGTCCTCTCGATTCTTGACTCTCCACCGTTAAATTCGTCCCAAACCCTGTGAGAGAGAGATGGTGGTGACGGGGACAGGGTGCTGTGGTGGTGGTGGGGCAGGGTGCGACGGTGGTTAGGCAGTGGTGATGGTGGTTGCGGTTGACCTCCGGTTTTGGTGAAAAACTGAACCGAACTGGTAACCTTGGTTTTGGTTATGGTTTTGTTTTAAGTTTATGTTCCGGTTTTGGTTTTCCCATTAATAACCTAACCGCACCGTTGCCATCCCTAGCCAGAATTGCACCATTAACCCTTTTTTCTGTTTATCATCCCCAAATCTAAAGACTAAAATTAAGCTGGTCTTTCAGCCGATTACTCACTGTTTCTTTTTCCATTCTTTTTGCTTACTGCAGGTCCCGCCCACTAGTGTGCCTGTAATTGTGCGGGAGTACGGGAAAGAGCATCTATTCGTCTAGGGTTTCACGTATCGCTGCATTGTTGTATTCAGATGAAAGGTATTTGAGTTCTTGTGGCACACAAGCGACTGCATGCTTAGGTGATTCGACTCACAAAATGTCAACACCTAGTGAAGTTTTTGACCTAATCATTTTTCTCGTATGAATCTGAATAAAGTATGGCCAGAGAAAAAAAAAATCTGAATAAAGTAATGTTGCAGTGTTAAATTTGCTGCTGCTGCTGCTTTTGTCTTTCTTATATGGGTAAACCTTATAGTGAAGTGAAATTTGTTTTGTTGATGATTGCACTTTTGGGGACACCTCTGTGTGTATATATTCTGAATAAGTTTCCTCTGTAGTCATATTTTTGCCCCTTGGGTCTCGCTGATTAATTTGCATGCATGCATTCATTTCATTGATGGGTTCTTCTTACTTCGGCTGTGTGGATCTTGAATTTACGGAAGTGAACCAGAGACTCTTCGAAATTCGAGTCCGATATTGCACTTTGAGAAGATGACTTTTGAATCACATCCTCAGGGCTCTTTGGTAACCCATCTTATTTGCTTTAGTAGTATGACATTTGCTTTCCATTCCCCGACGATGAATATAGGCCTACCTCACTTAGAATGTGTGTTTTTTTTTTTTCAACGAACAAGATCGACCCAGATATAGTCCTACTCCTACTTCTTTTCAAAATGTCAAAATATAAAATACTCGTATTTAGCTAAACTAGCGGGAACTGTTCACATTTTAAAACATAGCCTTAGCTATGTTGGCAGTTAAGACGGAGAGAGAGAAAGAGAACCTTTAGGCCTCTCCAGAGGTCTTTTTCTTATACAGTATTCCTTTAAGTAACTGAGGCCGCTTTTTGTTTTTTTTGTGCTCTCTTTACACACTGAATCAAAGGGTAGGCGGTACAATTTGTTTACATAGGGGTCGACATCTTTCAGTGCTAACACATAAAGATCCTATAGCAAGTGTACCCCCACCGCCCTCCGATCTGTTTTACCCGCTCCTTCCACTGCTTTTAATCTCACCGTTCAAAAATGTTTTGGACGGTAAGGATTTTACAAGAACTCTTCTCTATTCTTTTAAAATTCGGACCATTGATTGGCGAGACGGACGGTGAGGTTGAGCGCTACGGTGGGAGGAGCGGTGAAATAGAGCGAGGGAGTGGCATCGCTGAAGATAATAACTAGGCCCGACTTCACATGGGGCCATAAATAGGCCCATGGGCCTATCTTTTCGTTACCTTTTTTTTTGTTGTTATTTTGTAATTCCAAATACTTGTACCTTCTTTAACTAGAAATGAGTTATTTATACCAATCATTTTTCTTACGGCGAATCAATCTTTCGGTCCCTGCGGAAAGGAAAACATTTTTCTCAATCGGTGATGTGCTCATTGTGCGTCGTCAATGCCAATCTCCCGCTCTCCGTACCCTAGCGAGTTACTGTAGCTTTCTAGAAATTGACAAGTGAATTGTTGAGATTGCTGGGTCTTCATTTTAGGGGTTTTGCTAGCCATTTTGACGAAATTTCCTATCCCCTCCGTTCCCAAATAAGTGTCCAGCGCAATCCTAAGCCTTTAAAAAGATGCATTTGTTTCGTTAAAAAAATCAAATTTTTTTCACAAATCAATTGGCAATGAATTCTATTAGATTGTGAAAAAAAAAATTAAATTTTTTTTAACGAAAAACATGCATTTTTTGTAAGCTTTAAGTTTACATGCCGAACACTTATTTAGGGACGGAGGGTGCATTTGCTTAGGCTGCTGGAGATGCTCTAACAACCCAATCCAACCTTTCCATTGAAGGTGAAGCGAAGCCCGACTTCACATGGGGCCATAACTAGGCCCATGGGCCTATCTCTTCTTTACCTTTTTTCCCTCTTCGTTTTTTTGTAATTCCAAATACTCATTCCTTCGTTAACTAGAAATGAGTTATTTATCCCAAGCTTTTTTCTTACAGCGATTCAATCTTTCGGTTCTTGCAGAAAGGAAACAGAATTTCACACTCTTTCTTTGTGGAAGGGAGGATTAGTGAAATATTGTAACTTTCTCTAGACCTCTGGAAAAAGCATGAAAAAAGAAGAAGAAGAAGAAGAAGAAGCTCGAATGGTACGATCCCTTCGTCACCCCATAATGAAAGGTTTATCTAGTGGTGGTTGTTTCAATTCTTCAAGGAGGAAGAATGCTTTGCATCAGTTATTCCCCTTATCGTCAGCCTCTTCATTTTGGAGTACCAAAAAGGTTATTCCCATTGTATACCTAATCGGCTAATCGATCTTAAAACCACAAACCCTAGGGGCCAAAAACCTAAAAATAATTGAAGTGATGATCACTTGCTCTCACGGCCTAGTCATCATATTATTACACAAGTACTCTTGTCACCACTTTCAAGGCCTAAACCCTAGCTTCACCCCCACCAAAATTAATAATGCACATTAAGTCATCAAAATTTTGATTGTCCACCCCTCTCTTATTAGGGGCACTGGGCTTTATTTTGTCCCCCAATAATGGAATAAATTAGAAATATGTTACTAATAACAAAATTGACGGGAAAATATGGCAAGCATAATTTTGGCCTTTGTATATGTATATATGCACAAATCCATTGATTAGCTTGTAAATCAAGGCATGAGACTCATAGATTTATTCTCCTTTAGGTAAGTTTCACTCCTCTTAGGTATTATCAACCATTGTGCGGTCAACCCATAATAATCTTTGTTGCGACTTTAACTGGCCTTTGGTGGATATGGAGTTGATTTAATTATCCGGAGTTGTTCGAGTTGTGCTTTAGTCGTAAGCTAACCCAAACACTGAGTTATCAAAGGAGAAAGTTTACATGGATAGGATGTGTGCACATATATATATGTACGTTGCATGGAAACTAGTCCATATAAAGCTGGTCCCCTTCACATGGACCACACCAGGCCTAACTCTAAACCTAGTTCAAGTCCAAATCCCAAAGCCCCGAACATAATTAATCTCTCAACTGCCAGTAATCATCACACCCTTTTTATGATTTCTAATGTTGAGTATTATTGATATCATTAGAGTAATACTCTCTCAGTCCATTTTTAAATGTCCTGCTTCGTAACTCCAATTTATTAAAAAGACATCATCATTATACCTTTCACATCAATTTTCTCCTCTACTTTCTCTACTTACCCATCATTATTACACTTTTACTCACTAACTTTTCAAAATGGAATCTACTTTTAGGGACAAAATAGGCAATTCACCAACTTTTACCCACTAACTTTACAAAATAGACATTTATTAAGGGACAGCCTAAAATAGAATACTGGACTGTAATAAAGGGACGGAGGGAGTAGCTTCTTATCATATATGTTAATAATTTTGGTTTGACGACCTTGTTCCAATAAGACTTTTAAGAATTTTTTGGGTTAAACGAATCGGAATAGTAAAAAAGTGAGGCGCAAAACTCGCAAAAAAAATTCGAATAAGGACAAAACTAAAAAAATAGAAAAAGTTGTTAATGAAACGGGGTCTTAATTAAAAAAACACGTTATTTGACATTCTCATTTCTCTTTTTTTTTTTCACAAATAAAAAATCATCATGTAAGTGTTGTAGTAGTCTAACATTTAGTAGTTCCAGAAATCTTCTTAAAAAATAAGCAGCTTATTTAACATTTTCAAACTCAAAAATAATGTAAATAAAAATATTTTTTTAAATTTGTTTTGCACCGAATTAAAGATCTCAATGAGATCTATCAAACAAGATCCATAGTGATAGGAAAATTATTTGCGTAAGCACATGATTTTTGAGCTTGAAATTGCCTTCTTAAAAAATAAGTACTTATTTGGAGTTGCGGAACGGAGCCTAAATAAATAGAACAAAATGATGCATATACATTATTGCATTAGGTTAGAATAAACTCAATTTACAAAGGTATTACTATAATTTTGTAAAACAAAAAACCTAGTATGACATAATAAGGATACGTTTAATAATATGTCATTATTTCGACCCCCTGCAAGTCAAGATCCTGGCTCAACGATTGTCGCCTATGGGTACACCACTTAATGTATACCAAATGCACCAGATTGCT
The DNA here is from genome assembly GCA_018127125.1 of Rhododendron griersonianum. Taxonomy (NCBI): domain Eukaryota; kingdom Viridiplantae; phylum Streptophyta; class Magnoliopsida; order Ericales; family Ericaceae; genus Rhododendron; species Rhododendron griersonianum. The sequence goes on from CM030799.1 coordinate 25,361,826, forward strand.
TGATACTCATTTCTTTGTCTCACTAAAACACTAATGATCAGAGCCGTTTCAGTTTTTCTAAAATATTATCTTACGTGTCGCAGCAAAAACTCAGTAATATTGCAATACTAAAGGAAACTTTTCAAGCGAATTCATCTCACCAATGTCTGCTATGCTGTTTATGTCATTTACTTTCAGCCCATTATCATACACAAATTTCAAGCCTTCACTACCGATGGCCAAAATTTTACTGTAAAACTTTTGTTACAAAAACAGATGCAGTTGGTGAGAACTCTAAGGTTACGAGTATTACATAGTTGGCCAGGGAGTTCGATTCTCGGGATCAAGCCGGAAGATTTGTTGCAATTTTGGGGCTCTTCATTCCGGCTGTTTTGGGAGGGTTTTGGCTCAACTAATTTGGTGAGATCTTTCCTCTTTTGTATTAGTGATTGTTGGATACACCCTAGAGTGTTTGTGAGATCTTGAATCTCTTTGTAAACCCATTTGTAAGACATTTGTTGATAGTGGAATTGGACTCCGGTCCCGTGAACGTATCTCGATTTTGGGGGAACCACGTAAAAATTTCTTGTGTTCGTTCGGTTTGTAGTTTGCGCATTTTGGACTTTGATTCACTGCATTTACTTTATTTCCTTCGTGATTTACTTGTGGGAAATTCCGCATATTTTTTCCCGACAGTCCCAGGTCCCAGCATAAATGTATGACCTGCCTTTAACCGGATCCCGGGGAGGAGATTAGTCGATGTGCGCGTAAGTTGGCCCGGACACCCTGACCGTCGAACCAACAAAAAAAGTTTAAAAGTGTGGAGTGGAGTGAATTACTATGTCTCAATTCCACAAAAGGGCTAGAAGTAGCTAGCGGGCGGCAACATCCCAAGATCCACAACAGCACAGTACTAAGTAGACCACCCTATGGGCTATGATCAGTACGTAACAAAGGCGCCATTGAAAGCTCTCTTTCCTTTTGTTCTCTTTTTTCACAGCTCTGGGCTTATTGTTGCCCATTAATGTCACTCTACTTCTATACAATCTCTCTGTACTATACTCTGTTTCCCGCACACCTTTTTTCTTCATTATTCAGTTATAAATACAACCATTATTCAGCTACGATTTTGCGTCCATTAAATTTCATTCTCTTCTCTCTTTCTCCAGAAAAATAAAAAATAAAAAACCAGAGTGTTGTTTGTTTCTGAGAAATTCTCTCTCAGCTGGCTGGGAAAATTCCAACAGTTCATTGGGTTTCATCTGCTTAATTGGGGAATCGGCAATGGAGAAGTACTTCAATGCTCGAGTTGGGTTTTACGTTTTCTTGGTTTTTGCTGGTCCGTACGTACTGTTTGGAACTGGCCAATTAGAAGACTATTCCATAGATACAGCAGCTCCAATGGAGGAGAGAGAGAGAGAGGCATTGTATAGTGGCATTCAAGGGTTTGTTGGGAAGTGGTGGAATGGTTCAGATCTCTATCCGGACCCTTGTGGGTGGACTCCAATACAGGTGTGGTACATGTACTACTATTTTGGTATCAAATTCCTTGAAAGTGTTGTTTTTGTTTTTCTTGTTATTGGAGACAGGGTTGCTAATTGAATTTCACCTGGACTGCAGAGGTGCGATTTAAGTGATCGTAATCATCAGATAATGTTTTTAATGGTTCAGATTTGTTTTCAATCTTTTACCAGTAATTAATACTTTAAAATACTTTTACCCGTAAAAGATTCAACAAATCTGTACCATTGATTGTCAATATGAACGGTTCAGATTGAATCTCACACATTGACTGCAAAGAAACTGGATCCTTGCTAATTCAATATGGAACAGTAAGAAAATTGGACAGAGGGACTGTGCTGCGCAGCGTGCTGTGCGGGGCAAATCGCCTCCGCTCTGGTCTCGGTTTGATGATCGGAAACGTTCACTTCATAGAGTACATCGAGTAGAACAAGTATACCAAAAATCAGCTCAATCGGATATCATTAAGTGCCTCATCCGAATATTATTATCTTGAAATCATTAAGTGTACCAAAAAACAGTGGATTTCAATCTAGTGTTTCGGATCCATTTGTTTCAAGATAATAATGTTAGGATGAAGCACTTAATGATATCCGAACGAGCTGATTTTTGATATACTTGTTCTACTCGACGAGCTCTATGAAGTGAACGTTTTCGATTATCAAATCGAGACCGGAGCGGCGGCGATTCGCCCCACGCAGCACGGGGCTGCGCAGCACAGTCCCTCTGTCAAAGAAAATTGAGAGGTTCTTTCAAGGGGAGAAGGAACAAAGTTATTACTCCCTCCGTCCCTTTTTAAATGTCCTGCTTCGTAACTCCAACTTATTAAAAATACATCATCATTATACCTTTCACATCAACTTTTTCCTCCACTTTCCCTACTTACCCATCATCATTACACTTTTACTCACTAACTTTTCAAAATGGAATCTACTTTTAGGGACAAAATAGGCAATTCACCAACTTTTACCCACTAACTTTACAAAATGGACACTTATTAAGGGACAGTCCAAAATGGAATACTGAACTATAATAAAGGGACGGAGGAAGTATTGTTTTAATAAATAAATGTTTTGACAATACTAGCCTAATTGGGTTCCGAAATGGCCGGACTACATGGGGTGCAGTCAACTACTACACGGGAGAGAACCCATCTCCTTGTTTGAAAAATCTAGTTGAACAGTAACCAATACATAATAGTTGTTTGGGATTTCAAAATGGGAATAGATCCTCTCCAGTCCACACAAATGGAATGGACAGTCCAGTTCACCTATCATGCGAGCCTTCTCCGGACCCACTTTGATGAGCCGAAGTTACATCAACCACTATCCTGTCAATGTGATTTTGGTGCAGTTAATATTCTCGATGAACTCTAGAAAGCGAACAATTTGAATCATCAAACCAAGCCCAAAACGACTCACAAAAGGGTAATACATTTTCATGGACGGGAGAAAGATTACAATACCTTCGAATGACTCTGGACATTTGTGTAGAAAGATTTTATTTTTATTTTTTTTGATCGGCGTGTAGAAAGATTATTTCTCCTTCAAATTTGAACAATATCATTAGTTCATTTACAGATCATATAATATTTGTCTCTTACAACTCTCTTAAATTTGACTATAACTTTCGTGGGCAGGGAGTCTCATGTGATTTGGTCAATGGCTCATGGTATGTTTCTGCTCTTAACATTGGACCTGTTTATGACAACTCCCTCCGCTGCTCCTCAAATGCAGAATTCACCCATCACGTGTTTGACCTCTACTATTTAAAATCCCTCTCCTTCTACAATTGCTTTACCCAAAATACCCTTACGCTTACCAAATTGAACTGGGACAAATTAGCAAACAACCTCGAAACCCTAGAGTTCCGATCGAACCCCGGCCTCACCGGAGAAATTCCCGCAACTTTTGGCACCCTCAAAAGTCTCCAATCTCTAGTTCTGCTTCAGAATGGACTACAAGGTCAATTACCGACGGAGATGGGCAATTTGGTAAATTTGAAACGCCTCGTCATCGCCGGAAACCGACTCGCGGGTCGGATTCCGGCTGCCCTGGGAAGCTTGAGTAAGCTCTTGATACTGGACTTAAACAGGAATTCTCTCACCGGGTCAGTGCCGTCGACTTTCGGGAATCTGACCTCACTCCTAAAGCTCGACTTGAGCGGAAACGAATTGGAAGGGAAATTACCTGTGGAAATCGGAAACCTGAGGAACCTGACGCTGCTAGACCTGAGTGGCAACAAGTTTTCAGGTGGGTTACCAAGATCACTTCAAGAAATGGTTTCTCTGAAGGAAATGTCATTATCCGAGAACCCAATTGGTGCCGACCTCGGCGGAATTCAGTGGGAAAATCTAGAGGATTTGGAATTCCTCGATCTTTCTAATGCGGGTTTGACGGGGAAAATTCCTGATTCCATAACAGAATTGAAAAGCCTGAGATTTCTTGGACTTGTCAACAACAGTCTGTCGGGAAATATCTCTCCAAGGTTTCAATACATGCCCTGTATCAGTGCGCTTTACCTCAGCGGGAACAACTTCACGGGGGAAATTGGATTCCCGGCGTCGTTTTACGGGAGAATGGGAAGCCGTTTTCGGGCTTCCGAAAATCCGAATCTCTGTTCCTCTGCCGGGGGAATAATGACAGCAAGAAATGTTGTTCCAGTTGGGGTAAAACCTTGTCGAAAAGAGAAGGGTAGTAGCAGTGCTCCTGATATAGACTCAATTGGGAGGATAAGTTTAGGCGATTGGAATGAGAATTCCCATTTTGTTGCCTCTTGGGGGGTCACAATCTCTGGTTTTAGGGCAAAAGAGATGGCTATTTTACTTGTTTGGATTATGGTCTTGTAGGGCAGAAGAAGGTATTTCTTCTGTATGTTAGAACTAAGGTAGCTAGCCAGCCTTGGCATGCAGCTGAAATTCTTTATTTTTCACCAACATGTCGTCATTGTATTTCCTGCACAATTTTCTTTTCTACTGAATTTTTTTTTTACTCTCCTTTTGGCATATCCTTTTTCTTAGAAGAAAGTTTTGATTGCAACCGTAATACCCTGTAATCTTGCATGCATAGTTTTGTTCGTTAACAACCCAAGCTGCCCAGCCATGTGTATACGGCAGATGTCACTCGCTATAATCTATAATTACCATTGTGCACGTTCAAGTTTGGGATGGCATACATTCACTTTTTTTTTTTTGATAATCAAAAGGGTAGAGGAGGGGGCGACCGGCGTAGCAACCCCCTTGGGCGTGACCATAGGGGCTCCTTTTTTGCAGCTGGAGGGGCTCGAACCCGAGTGCACGTGGAATGAGAGGCACTTAAGCCCCATCACCTGTGCCAACTGGGCTACCACCCTGATGGCGCATACATTCACTGGCGGAGCCAAAGAAGGACCAGGGGTCACGTGCCCCCGGATTTTGTACTGTTGCACTTATATCCCCAAATCCCATGACTTTATATATTCTTTCTATTTTTTCCTCAAAAATTACACTAGTGCTCCTAGTAGTTTGAAATCATTAGCACATCAACTCTCATGAGCCTCAAAAGTAGCCCCTAAAGAAGCTTCAAATCAAGAAGGAAAGAATCACTCAAGGCAGTAGTTACCCATTTATATGGCTCATTTTTACAAAGATCAATAAATTTCTTTTTGACGTGGGCAAAAAAAACAAGTTTGACAATGGGCATACATGATTTTGGGTTTGCACACATCCAAATCTTTCTGTGGCTACAAACGAATTGAATCGCATCCACCTCTGTAGTACTGTATACTATTAGGGCATGTTTGATGCTGAGATTGAGATCTCTTATCCATGGTACAAGAGAGCATGTGGTGTCACACGTTACCCATGAATTAACTAGTCCCACCTTAATTTGTCGCATGGGACTAAAGAGAGACTGGATTAGAAATAAAACGTGCCCCTAGAAACCTACTTACATTTCCATAGGGTTCGGGCCTATTGGGCCTAATAACTTGAGTTTGTTGGTGGACTGGACACGTAGCTGTTTATCGGATAGGCCGAAGACTCATGTTTGGGCTTTTGAGTCCATTATTAAAATAGCGGGGGCCTCATTTATAAGGCTTTTAGACCCCATAGACAATGATTTGACTTGGTCCCCATCCAGCTTATTTTTCCAAAATATACACTCATTCTGAATGGGGAGGAATTTTTCAGTACCGAGCGGGTATTGCCACGTGGCACCCGCTCGGCGAATCTAAGCCGTCCGATACACTTTTGGACGACTCGGATTAAAATTCTCTCTCTCCTCTCCCCCAAACACTTTCTCTCTCCAAATCTAAGCCGTTAAAAAATAAAATGGACGGCTCGGATGGCCGAGCGGGCACCACGTGGTACCCGCTCGGCACTGAAAAATTTTCCCTGAATGGGAGATGCTGCCAAGCATCTTTTTTTAGAGCGGTGCAGAGCGGCCAATCCGGCTGCTCATCTCGTCAATCAATAACTAGGATCTTAACCGAGCAATGAACGATTCAAATTTGTATGCGTTTTAAAACGCATGCGCTCAAATTTGTATGCGTTTTAAAGTACTTCCTCCGTCCCAAAAAGGATAACAATTTTTGAAACACGTATCATTTTTCTTCGCTTATATCTTTCAATCTATAATGTTTTTCATGAGTTTGAAAACTTTGTATAATAGAACTAATCGAGAACTACCAAACAATATCCATATTGCATATTTTTTGAGATCCATATTGAAAGATATAAGGAATTGAAATTGACACGAATATTAAAAATTAACATCCAATTTGGGATGGAGGGAGTACTAGTTTTGGAGGATGGTAGTGTTTTTGTTCTATGTACACGCATATTTTTTGACTCATATTTGTTACGCATTTTTATGGTATTTTTGTTTGAAATTATGAATAGGAGTGTACATACGGTACGCCCAAAATAGTTGCACATTTTTCATGGGAGTTACGAATTTTTTTGGTAACCAAAATATTTGGAGGAGTTTACAATGGGATTTGGGGACTCTTTAGTACTCTAGTGGTGCACCAGAGGGTCGTAGTGCACGATTCGAACCGTCTATTCAGCAATCAATGGTCCGGCCAGATTTCTTCTCGACCTTTGCGAATTTAAACTGTCCATTGCGGAGATGAAATTTGGACAATTGATTTTCGAAACGGCGAGCCGAACAATTCAGATCATGCACTCTTGCACTACAGGGCCCGGGTCCACATACTATGCTCTTCTCCCACGAGCTATAAATAAACTGTGAACTGATATGTATGGAAAAAAAAACTCGGCTGTTGTTTTGAAAAACAGAAGTACCAAGTCAAAGGTAACCCCCCTCCCGAATATGTTGCCGCCAAACATCCCACATCCCCCGTATCCTTCTCTCTCTCTCCTCAACAAACTTCAAAAACCAACTCTTTTTTAACTCCAGCACTCCCATTCTCCATATCTCATAAACCATCTCTCTCTCTCTCTCTCTAAAGGCTAAGAATGGCTTCCCTCCTCACCGGCTCCTGCAAATTCCTTGCATTCTCAACCGTCATGCTTTCTCTCCTTTTCCTCACGGTGGTAATGTCAGTTGAGTTCGAAGTCGGAGGCAAAGACGGCTGGGCCATTCCCGATTCGAAGAACGGCCAACTCTACGACCACTGGGCTTCAAACAACCGCTTCAACGTCAACGATACTCTTCGTATGATTTCTTCATTTTATCCCCCTATTATGGATTTAGTTTGCATTTCATCTTCCTCTTCATATTTTTACGCAAAATGGGAACCAAAATTTAAATTTATTTCGTAACAATTTCAAGGATTAAAGTAATTTTTTTGCTGTTCAAAAAAATTTTAAAATTTACCACTCCATTTTTTTGGAAGCCTTAAATGATATTTTCGTTTTGAATTTCTGTACAAAAAATGTATTACAGTGGCAGCAGCGGCCACTTTAGAGGTCGGCCGTTTCCATGACGAAGATTTATTCTACGATAATACTTTGGTGACAATATTTCGGGTATCGTGTGATGTGCCATAATTGATATATATATATATATATATATATATATATATATATATATATATATAATCGATTGATCGAATCTGACAAAATTGTTACACCATGTGTCCGCTCGTGACTCGTGTAGGATTTGAGTACAAGAAAGACTCGGTTTTAGTGGTGAGTGAAGAGGAGTACAACAAGTGCAAATCGTCTCACCCTATATTCTTCTCCAACAACGGCAACACCGTCTTCAATTTCGACCGACCGGGCTTGTTCTACTTCATCAGCGGAGTCGCCGGACACTGCGAGAGAGGGCAGAAGATGATCATCAAGGTTCTAGAGCCCGCGAGCCAGCCGCCACCGCCGCCGTCCAGCGGTGCTGCTGTCGAAACCGTGTCTTCACCAATTCTTGTTCTCCTTATGATGATCATCATGTCATTGTTTGGGGCCATTTTTGTTTGATTTTTGGTGCGTTTAGTGGTACTTGTTGAACCTCGTTTTTTATTTTTAAAAAAAAAAGTTAAATTAGGTGACTGCAGTCTGCAAAAGGAACTAGTAGCTTTATTTTATTTGGGTCATGGAATTTGATTTTCTTATCTAATTTTTTCCTTTGAAACTATGTTTGTATTAGTGCACCCTTTGTAGTAAGAGGGAAGAGTTTGTTTTTAATCTGAACCGTTGAAAACACTTTTGAACGGCTACGATGCTGCACTACACAACGCACTATATTTCCCAATCCGGCTTGTTGACCTATTTCGTGGTTATGAAATGAATGCCGTCCAATGATATGAATAGTATGTTAAAAGATCATCGGCACCTCTCTTAATTTTTCGGAATACCTCGGATTCAATTTAAAATTTCCCGGCTTTTTCGAAAAGAAAAATCTAAAGTATCCCCTTCTATGGTGCCCCCCAGTGTTTTTAAAACCGGACCGGCCGGTCGATCGATTGAACTGTCGACTGATCCTTGCATCGGTCCGGACAAACTAGAAAACCGTCTTTCTTTCAAAACCGTTCTCTTTTGTGAAAACCGCTTGGCTGAATCGGTTCGACCGACAAACCGTTTGACCCGCCGACGGGCTAGTTGAACCGAACCGCTATGTTCAAAATTTAAACTAACATTAAAGTTTCGCTTTTAAAGGCAGCTAAGAGCATGTACACCAATTGTGAGCAAAAATGCATATGAAGAGTACCAAAAATTTACTTTACCTATTCATATTCTCCTCCCACACTGCAGCAGCCTCCCTACTTTACCTACCCATCCTCCCCATCCCAAACCCAGTCTCCTCTCTCTCTCTCAATCCTCAATCGCCGCCGTCGTCACCGTAGTCTCTGTTACCGGAGTGTTTACAAATCAGTGAATAAACCTATACCCAATAGTGTTTACATATCAGTGAATAAACCTGTACCCAATACCCCGAACAATAATCAAACCCTCCCTCTAATCACTCGATCCTTTGGTCTCCAACACCACCGCCGTCGCAACTCCGCCGTTGCGATCTATTTCCGGTGTCGCCTTCCATTACCGTTGTTCGGCTTCGATTTCTGCGTCACCGATCTGTGGGCTCCGATGTGGTGAGTTTTGATGCGAGGGGCTCTTGGTTTCATCCTCTCATCATCGATCGGTCGATGAATGCACCACCGTTGCCGACCTAGTCACAAGGAGAGAGGAACAATAGTATTTTAATTTTACTTGTGCTACAGTACCTCAGCAAAAATACCGAGCAAAAGTTCCAAATGTATTTTACCTTGCTCTTTACCTATTCTGTTGTACCATAGTTTTCTCACTTTGCATAGGTAAAGTACCTAAGATTGAGTGTTTAGCTAGTCTTGTGTACATGCTCTAATAACATCTAGCATGTGGGCCAGCACTAGTTCTACCCTTGAGGGCAGCTGTAGCTGCAGTACGCTTTAGAATCTTTCTTTTATCCTTAAATAGATGCTTTAGCATGCCTCTGCCTTTCATATTTTCGATGTGAGCCTACTCCATCTTATACAAATTTCATCTTTTTTCTGTAGTACTACTCTAGTAGCCTAAATCCTCCTCTTTCACTTCGAATATTGTGAAATACAAATTTCCTTCCAATCATTTTTTTCACTGTGTATTGTTTTATATTATTATTATCGTTATTTCTATATTATTAATTTATATTTTTATATAATTATGACGTCACGGTTCAATAGCGGTTCAACCGCGGTTGAGCCAGTAATCCGTCCGCCTGATCCCTTTTTCGGGTTGTCGACCGGTCCGGGTTTCAAAACATTGGACTGCCCCCAATCATAGCATATTACGCCTTCTCAATGCGAATCTTATATCATTGAGTGGTCAGTGTCATGACTGGGAAACATCGTAAATTAAAATGATTTTGAAAAGGTTACGCCTTTTTAAAATGTAAGCCATGATATGGTGAAAATGTTATGCCTTCTTTAAATTGGTAAATGCTATGCCATTTTGTGGTTCGAAAATCCTAACGCCATTTTTGTGGTTTTTGTTACGCCCTTCTATATATGCTACCCCTCATTACATGTTACGCTTTCTCAAAGCAAATGTTATAGAGGGATATCCCCCGATATACAAGAGGGAGTATTACCATAGATGCTCCCTTGTCGAAAACATTTGGACTTCAATGAAAATGTTGCATAAACTTCTAAACTTTGCTAGAGTCTTTCGGACTATTCCGGAATATTTGGACTGTGCTAGAACCTTTGAACTCTACTAGAATATTTCGGAATACAAGGGAACCTTATAAACTTCTCTACCAGCTAGTACAAATTTTGAGCTGTTTCATTTCTAGAAGTATCCATTGCTCTCTATAAATAGGGGTAGAGTCACCTTAGAATCCATGCCGGAAAGAAAGAGAGACTCCAAGCAAGAGACTGAAAAGAGTCCAAGTTTGAGCAATAAGTATTATTCCCTTTCCCCACGAGGATGCAATCCCATTCTTGACAACTACTCTGCACCTTGAAATTTTCAGTACGTCATTTAGTGGTAGTCAAAAGAATTTTAAGATATTAAGGAAGTCTTCATGAAGGTTTGTTGTTCACTTCTAGTTCACTTTAACTCACAGCATATTCACAGTATATTTAGATGCTGATTGGGCTGGAAATCAATTGGATAGGAGATCAACTACTGGTTTTTGTCTTTTTCTTGGTTCAAATCTTGTTTTTTGGTGTGTCAAGAAATAACATCTAGTTGCAAGATCCTTTACTGAGACTGAATATAGAGCAAACAACAGATATTGCTAGCTTGAATACATCAGTTGCTTCTTGATCTTCGGGTTACTTCCATTATGCCTCATGTGCTTTGGTGTGATAACCAATCAACAATTGCCTTGGCATGAAATCCTATATTTCATGCTAGAACTAAGCATGTGGAAGTGGATTATGTTGGGTGGGTATAGAGTGATTCACTCACAAACACACTATTCTTTTATTAATCTGTAAATACAAAATTACATACACACAACTCTCACACACCTCTCCTCTTTCTCACACACAATTTACTCCATTGTTGGTGGGAGGAGACCCCCTCAAGGGCTCCCCGAATCTCTTTCTCACTCCCCTGTTCTCTAACTCTCTCTTTTCCACACATTACATCACACACAGACTTATACAACTTGCAAACATATCACAATAATGCACATTAACCTAACAGCTTTCCTCTCTCAACCATCACAATGAATTCCACCGAAATACTAGTTGGCTAGGCCCTTACTTTTAATTCTCATCCTCTCCTTTGTCTCTCAATTCACACACAAATACCCCACTTCATATAATTAAGTTTAATTTCCAACAGATTATCACTTTATTAAGGAGAGTTATGAGCAAGCATATTGTTGTGAAACACATTGGTACCTTAGCTCAATTGGCAGACATTTTTACCAAAACCTTGTCTAATATTGCTCGTTTTCAATTTCTCAAAGCCAAACTCATGGTTGTTCAGACACCCATATATATAAGTTTGTAGGGACATGTTAGCAAGGGGCACTAATGAACTGGTTTGATAGTTGTGGACTGTATTGTAATTAGTTTGATAGTTGGTTAGTTGGTTTGGTGTGTTTAGTTGTTAAGCCAGTTGTAGTGGGGCAGGTTCAAGTGGCCCCGTGCTTTCTGTTGTATATAGTTTGTATCTTCAGAGTCGCGGAACTCATTCAAGAAATGAAATATAGAGCACTACTTCTCTCTCTTCTTTCTTCTATTTTGTTTTCAGTTGTTGATTTCTAGGGTTTTCATCTGTGTATAGATTTTCAATTACAAACACTCACATTTTCTCCTGCCATTCGTTCTGAGTATTACAATTGTAGTTACTTGTATGAAGATACGTGTACACAAAAATGTTATACTTCACAGATTGCTATTACTGCAATTGGGATTCAAGATCATCACGAGGCCCGCGAATCCAACTTTTTAGCATAACCATCTCACATATATAATTGGGATTCATTATTTCAAAATTACAAATCATCAAGGTGAAGTGAAACATATTTTCTAGGAAGATAATGTACATTTGTGCCGTTGTATTAGCTTGTCTAAATTTCCAACTAGATGGTTTAGTTATCTTTCATTCTACGCCTAACTGCCTTGGCGGGAGTATGTATGAAGACCCAGTAGGAAAGAAATTCCTTAGAACTCATTTTAAAAGGTTTAAAAAAGGGTTAATTTATGCAGTAGCAATTTAATAAAGAAAAACATAAAAACGTATAAAAAAGTTGTGTGAAAATCACTTCTTTGTGATGTTCTAATCTCCAGGTATAAACTCTCATATTACAAACGGCTTGGTACTTTAAATTTTTAATTCTCTCAAAAATAGTAATATGAACTGAATCAATATCAAGATTTTTATGCCTTTAATAATGATACTCCACAGTCAAAACAATCAGTTGAACCTTCAGAATTCATATTGTTCAACAATTCATTTTTTGTGGAGTTACAAAGGGTTGACGCTATCGTGACCAAACTTATAAGCATATCCTTTGGAAACAGGATATTACTTTGCATGTCTAAAAATAATCAAGTTGGAGATGTTGGATTATCTGATTATTTTAGACATAATTGGGTTCAGAGTTCTGCTTCGATCCGCTTGTTATCCGTAGGATTAGTTGCAAAGATGAGTTACTTAACGAATACTTAGTTGCAATGGTTGATACAAAGGTGTCATTTGGGAAGAGATGCAATGCTTGGCTAAATAGGTGTGTGCCACTTGAGAAGCAACACACTTGTTGGAAAAAGTCATCATGCTTCACGAAGAGGTTTATAGACAAGTATAAATAGATGGTGTTATTAGCAATAGAAGAGGCACATTTTTATCTTCGTACGCTTCAGCCACATAGCTAGTCTATTTACTTATTTTCCCCGGCCTTCTGCCATAGATCATCACATTGTGTTTCGGTTTGTCTTCTTTGCTACTACATCCTACGTGATTCCCAGTCTTACGGCTGTCCATCTGATCAATCGCGGTTCTTAATTGGGACCAACAAATTCATCTATGTTAGTGGAAATCCGAGTAGGTATTTTTGTTTTGCAGTGATGTAAGTTTGCATTTATACAGATAGCATCGAGTTTGTCAAAGGTTTTCATAAGCCACTAAAGGCCTCGTTTGATTCGCGGACTGAAAATGATGGGATTAATAGTCCCTGGATTATTTGTCCTGGATTAATTTCATCTCTAATTTCACCCAATCTCATGTTTGATTCACGTGGGATTAATTATGGGATAAGGAATAATATTTTTTAAAAAAAATTCAAAAACATTTTTCGAAAAAGGAAACTTTTGAAAAAGAAACATTTTAAAACAAATAATTTTGTGAAACATTTTTATTACAAAACAATTTGGGAAAAGTTTTGTTTTTTGAACTAATTTATTTAAAAAAAACAAATTTCTTAAAAAAATTGAAAATCAATTTTCTGAAAGAAAAAAAAACTAGTTTTTGAAACTTTTTTTTGAAGAAAAAGGTTTTTTGAAAACATTTTTCAAACAAAATAGTTTTTGAAATCATTTTTTGAGATAAGAAAGTTTTAAAAAACATTTTTCGTATTTTTTTAACAAAAATAATTTCTGAAAACATTTTTGAAAATAGTTTTTTTTAAAAGTTTTTGTAAAATAAGAAAAGTTTTGAAAAAATATATTTTTAAAAAAAAGTTTTTTCAAAACAATTTCTAAAATTAATATTTTTTTTAAAAAGGTTTTTTAAAAAATATTTTCTGAAATTAATATTAAAGAAAATAATTCTGAAAATACTTTTTGAAATCAATCTCAATATCATCGAAATATTTTTGAAAACAATTCCTTATTTGTTAATCCTACGTAATCCCACCTCCCCCTATGATTATTTAGTACCCTCCATATAGGGATAAAATTAATCCTGGGATTAATAATCCCAACAGTCATTTCGGGAACCAAACGTGAGATAACTCAGGATTAGGTACATTTAGTCATATCCCAGGCAGTTAATCCGCGAATCAAACGAGGCTTATTAATCTTTTTGGTCTCCAAAGTATTAAAAAAATCCTAATTTAGTCCCCAATGTAATAATTGGATTGATTTCGTCCCTGACGTTTCAATTTTGTTCCAATGTAGTCCCCCATCAAACGCCGTTACCCCGAACCTTCAAAACCTGGGGCAGCCAAGACAATTCACACCACCCATTATTATGTATATGAATTTCTTTTATTTCTCAACCAAAAACAACCTTTTTTTCAGTCAAGGTAAGGGAGACTTATTCTTCTCCGGGCCAGCCCCCGCCTCAAGCCCCTCCAACAGCTCCACGCCCACCTCCTCGATCATCACCGGCTACGTTTTCATGGCCGTGACAAAATCTTGTGGCTAGTTATCGGCTCTGAGAGTCGACAGAGTTGTTCATTGTCACGCTTTGGTTCGTGGGTACTGGTTGGATTCGTACGTTGAGGCTGCTCTCGTTGCTTTCTATGCAAAATGTGGTGATTTGGTTTGCGCGCGGAAGGTGTTTGATGAAATGCCGGATAGAATCGTTGTCGTGTGGAACTCGATGGTTCTAGGTACGAGCAGAATGGGTTTTCTTGTTAAGAAAATAGAAATGATGTATTATTGATTGTGTTCAAACCATAACCTAGCATGTCTTTATATAGGCTACAAGACGCATAACAAGAAAATAAATAGAAAACCTAGATTAACTAGGAAACATAAATAATAATCTGCCTAAACTGGAAACATAATAATAAAGCTTAGAAAATATGATAACATAATATTTCCTAATATTATGTTAACACTGAGAAGGCAATTGGTTGTTTCACCGGATGTGGGATTCGGGTGTTAGGTTCGATTCGGCCACTTTGGTGGCTGTCTTGTCTTGTTCTCAGGTGGGAGCTCTTGAACTGGGTTGTTGTTATAATGGTTATGATATGAATGTCTTGGTTGCCCCTGGTTTTGACGGATCGGGGTAACGGCGTTTTACCAGGGGACTACATTAGAACAAAATTGAAACGTTAGGGACGAAATCACTCCAATTATTACATTGGGGACTTTATTGGGATTTTCTGGATACTTTGGAAACCAAAAAGGTTAATAATTAAGCTCATAACTTCACCTACCAAGATAAAAAATTTACCCAAATCTATATTGAATATTAGATCAACAATGAAATTTTCTCTCATTCTAAACCGTTTTTGAATTTGGTTATTTTCCCAGTAGTGATTAACTTGGCCTACTCAAGAATGTACCCATTAGGCAGTGTTTAGAACGTTAATGTGTGGAATGGTTAATTTACCAAACAACACTACAACACTTATGGATGGCTCGGATTGTGCACTACACTCTGCAGTATTACTGAGATGCACCCTTACTCTACAAGGTAATTGGTTTTCAAAGCCTGATCATGAGAAAGTAAAGCTTACCTAAAGTCATCCCAAAGGAATGAAAAACAAAATTTAGCATATGGTGAGTGCTATTAGAGTCCATTGAGTGCATAGGTGCTCATAATTTGGTTGGTCTAGTGGCTTTCCTTTGAAGCCATTGAAATACTCAATCGCATAACCTTAATAATTGGCAATAGTATTAATAATGTGCACTATATGAGGATTACTGAATTACAAAAGCTAATCAATAAAACATGCTTTCTTTTGATCAAAATACTATAAACACCACAATTTGATTGGCGCAAACCAAGATAAGAACATATCCGCCAAAAGATTTCATATCATGGTAAAAAAAATTAAATCAATAGTCTCCTATAGTTGTTGAATCAAGTGGTTGGCAATGTAACCCAAGTCACAATACTTGGAGTGGAAATGGGTCTAATTTCGAGTTTCATAATTTAATTTGAACTGTTCATATTATTCAGCTTGTTGCATTCAACATTCAACTAATTTAGAGTTAAATATGATTAACGAACATGAGTAGTAATCACATGACCAAGACATGTACATTTGTCTTGCATTTTATTCTTCAAATCATAGTTAGCGGTTCAAGTGTTTTAAACTATCATGATCTAATCACACATTTACTAAAGAGAAGTCTTATGTGATGAACAATCGATTCTTAATTTCTTATTCAATCATTGAGCTCGAGATAAACTCCATTTGTACTTGCACATGGTGCTGGAACTCCAAATACCCTTGATCCCAAAAGTTTGCTCTCTCTTAAGGTCTTATCAGATTCAATTTCCATTAGCAATGGGGTCACCCGACCACAACGCTCACGCGTGTGAAAAGAATACGGGAGGAACTACAGAAATTAGTTCGATATGCGCACAAACTTGTTCGAGACACCCTGTGTTATCGAAAAGACTCTGATATTAATTTTCTTTCTTCTTCGTTTGCCTTCTCTTTTTCTTAGGTGCAGCAGGAATAGACCCCTTTTTGAAAAAGAATGTTTATTAATATGGGGACTACTACAATACAAGTACATGGTTCTTAATGTGACTAAACAACAAAACAGAAAATGGCACAAATCAATCATCTACTCCGACTTTGGGGTTTATTAAAGCTCAATAAGGTTTTTAGTGAAAGACAAATTGAAGAGTAAACCCAAGGACTAGTGCAGTTGGTTGATCAATCAAGACGGAGGGATTTATCATCCCGATGTTTCAGGTTTGACTTTCCTACACTGCAAAATACCCCTGGGACTTGGGGCCACTCTATGCGTAAAAACCCTTTGGGTTAGTAAGCAAAGGCTGATAGAAGGCTGGAAAGATTAGTCATGTGGTGCGCGCAAAATAGTCCGAGGACCACTCTTCATTACCCAAAAAAAATATTTTTGAAAAGTAGAGTAGTGGAGATGTTAGTTGTTTAACCAGAGGTTCTTGTTTCGAAGGTGATCAAAAGTGGAAGATGGTCGTTGTAATCATATAAAGCTAAGATTCTTCACCCACCACGTGTCCACCACTTTTGTTTTATCTCTGGTGAAAGTTTCCTTCCTCTAGACCGTTAGATCAATTGACCATATCTAAGTATCTAACACAAGGGTTCCCAACCCCCCCCAAGTCTTATCAAATCCTACGAACCACCAGTCTATACTAGGGGTGAGCAAAAAATCCGTCAAATCGTGAATCCAGTCCAAATTAATCCAAACCGGAAGGTTTGGTTCGGGTTTTTAGTAGTATGGTTTGGTCATGGTTTAAAAAAATTAGAAACCGCGTTATATGGTTTGGTTTGTGGATTCACGTTTACGGTTATGGTTCCAAACCGATCCGAACCGTATAATACATATACATATATATATATATATAAAAATTAATTACTGTATGATTCACCCAGTAAATATGAGAGCTTTAGTTAACTATTTTTTTAATTTATTGATCCTATTAAATCCACCGCAATATTTAATTTACTTCACTGTCAAGATAATTATATGAACCTTGACTTGAAGTGATATCACAAGTTGGTTTCTACCATGCTGCTGCTACTGCCATTTTGCTGCCTCATTTCAATTCAATAGTTTTAGGAATTATTTTTGGCCTCTTATTTGTTTGAACTATCTTAACATGTTTAGTAGTTGGTATTCTTAGTTGGTTCTTTTTAGTAACTTATCAACATTTTATTTTCTTAGTTTAAGATTTGAGGCAATTTTTGGTATCCTACTCTTAATTAGTTGGTTGATATTAGTGTGTTTTAATAATTTGAATAGAATTGGTTTAAATATATGTATTTTTTAAATTTATCTTCATAATGTTAAGTACTTTAAATATTTTTTTGAAGACAATAGCTTAGTTCAAAGCAAACCGTGGTTTAAAACCGAAATCGAACCGTATTTTAATGGTTTGGATTGGTTTGATTTTATGCCTTTTGTGGGTTGGTTTGGTTCTCCAAATTCATAATCCGTAAGTATTGGTTTGGTTCTTGGTTTAGTATGAAACCGAACCAATCTGGACCATGCTCACCCCTAGTCTATACGGTGCTTTGATCTAGCTCTAATCGAACTCGGTTGTGGACGGTGGGATTGAGTTTTCGGGATTTGTCGAGATCTGTGTAAGTTGATTCGAAGACCTCAATTACCACCCAAAAAAAAAAATCAATTGACCATATCTAGCAGACTAACGCAAGGTTTCGCATGATAGCCAATACTTGAAACTCTCTCTCTCTCTTAAAGTGTGAAAAACCTCTCTTAAGTGCTATTAATTCGTTTAGTGCCAGTTCATACGGAGTTGTGGTCTGATTTTAATCGAACTTCTCATTGGTGGACGGTGTAATTGATTTCCTAGAATTTGTCGTCAAGGACATCCGAGTTAGCATAAAAGAAAAAGTCAGCTGACCATATCTGATTCATGATCCAAACCTGATGATCTACTGCTACTGTTTGGGTGGTGCATGGTTGATGATGCAGATCGGATGTACCAAAATGCCCTTACATGAAAATGCACGAGGACTACCCGTGCAATTCGGGAAAATTATGAAATGGGCCCCACCAGGCCTAAGGGGGATTTTGTAACTGACCGTTTGGGGTTTTACCTCATTTTCTGACCGTTACAGATGCAATCTCGGAAAAAATTCAAAGTACTCAAGCATTATCGCCACTCCCGTTTTTGCTTTCAACACTCAAGTTGTGAGTGAAGTTTTGACTTTCCTTCCAGATTAACGGCAAGTGGAGCAGAAATAGCAAATAGTGTACTGTCCTTATCAATGCCCTTCAAATACTTTCTTTCCCCGCTTTTCTACCAACCGTCCATTTCATTGAAATCAACGGCTCAAATCCCCACAAAACACACGATCTTGATCTGTTCGTTCATTCCTCTGTTTTAGCTTCCTCTCTCTCTGCTCTACTACCATACCCAGTCTGTTTCATCGCATTTAATTCCAGAGAAATTTTCTCCTTGCTTCCTGCAAAATTTTTGAACTTTCCTTCAATTCAATCGGTTTCACCAACTGGGTCTTCTAGAAAAAGATAGGGCATGTTTGGGTAGACCCGGTAGAGTGATATTTTTGTGAAGATTCCTCCATTTTCCTGCAAAGGTTTTGAGCTTTTCTTCAATTCAATCGGTTTCACCAACTGGGTTTTCAAGAAAAACACTAGGGCATGTTTGGACACACTCAAATTCTGTAATTTTCACAAAGTAGAACATGCCTGTGTCAACTAGGTCTCAAATCAAGACAGACCCAGATCATCGCATTGATCCCAATCAAAACCCTCTGAGAAACCCACACCATGGCTTGAAAGAGAAGATGAGGGCACTCACCCTCTTGTACGAGCAGCAAAGGCAACAAGCTCTCAAGAACCCTCCCGAGCCGCCGCAGCCAAGGCTTTCCTCTCATCCCAGCGTGGACCTCCTCAGTTCAGGCAAGAGAGGAGGAGGAGAGAGAAAGGAGCCGTCGAATGTGATGAGAGAGAAGAACACCCCCACAGTCGTTACAAGAACCTACGCCTTGCCTCAGCCCCCACTTTACAGCGCCAAGGAAAACGTTGGTGATCGGATTGTTGGGTTTTCGTGCCCGAGGAAGGCCGCGGTTTCGACCACGGTGGCGAGGAAGCTGTCGATGGGGGCCGGGTTGGAGGGTAGAGGGGTAATTGGGTCCAAGAATTTGCAAGAAATGGAGAGGGTTGTGTTGGAGAATAAGCAGAATGGGGAGATTGGTGGGGGGAGTAGGATTCTTGTGTTTGTGAGGCTGAGGCCGATGGGGAAGAAGGAGAGGGAGAGTGGGTCGAGGTGCTGTGTAAGGATTGTGAACCGGAGAGATGTTTACTTGACAGAATTCGCGACGGAGAACGATTATTTGAGGCTGAAGAGGCTGAGGGGGAGGCATTTCACGTTTGATGCTTCGTTTCCGGATTCTACTACTCAACTTGAGGTTTATTCAACCACGTAAGTTTTAATTTTAACCCCTGATGAAACAGAAGAAGATGATTGGGATTTTTTGATTAGATAAGCTGAATTTTATGCATAGAAAAAAAGTCTAGAATTGTAGTAGAGTTCAATTTTATTGGAGTTTATAAATAATCCATGTCTGTGCTAGTGTCCTCCTTGAAAAAGTTTTGTTTTTTAGGGAAAAATGCTGTGCTAGATAAACTTGGTGCTGATTTGTAGCTAAGCTCTTCAATACTAATTACGTTTTGAAGTCATTTGACATTTGATAACTCAAGGTGTCCGGGCCGTATTACACCCAACGACTAATTTGTAGGGACAAATCCCACTGTCTACAAGTACTCTAGTAGGCCCAGATAGAGTCATTTGGCATCATTGAGACTCTATAGATTTGTTTGGATCTCAGATTTCTATGGAAATTTGTCATGGGCACAGAAACATAAATTCAAAAGCTCAGGAAAGGGAGAGTAGATTGGTTTTGGTTGTGTTTGGAAACTTAGAAGAAAATGAATTTGCATTTTCAGAAAAAGAAATTTTGTGTTGGTGAATAAGTTCAAAAGCTTAGGAAAGGAACAATAAGTACATTGCTTTGGGTTCTTTTGGTTGTGTTACTTAGAAGAAAATGAGTCTGCATTTTCAAAAAAAGAAATTTTGTGTTTGAGTAGTTTACCCACAATAAAGTGCGGGTGTGCGGGTGTGTGTCGAAGTAATTCTATTCTTGGTAAATGCAATATGCAAACAAAGCCTGCATATTTAGCTTCTTAGGTATTTAATAGCTAGCTTGCTTCTCTATAGAAAAGGCTTAACAACAGAAGGGGTATCCATCTCTTTGTTTCAATACGTAACTTACATCCACCTTTAGGAAAAGGAAATAAGGTACGCGTGATTTAATGTTGTACTTTCAGGCTTCAACTCAACCCTTGAATTTCCATTTCTGTACATTCAATAGATTTAGTCAAGCTTGATAGATGAACTAGTTTAAGAAGGTAATTGCTGCCATGTTTTCTGATAAACTTCTTAATTGGCTTGCTACATGAAACTTGAAGCTAAAAGTGTTGAGATTTGACTATGAATTGTGAATGATGCATTATTTGGTGATTGAGAAATTTTTAACTGAGGGATGTGCATAACGACTTTTCCAGAACGGCAGAACTTGTGGAAGCAGTTTTGGAGGGTAGGAATGGATCAGTGTTCTGCTATGGTGCTACGGGAGCTGGCAAAACATACACCATGTTGGGTACAGTGGAGAATCCGGGGGTGATGGTTTTAGCGATGAAGGATCTTTTCAACAAGATTAGGCAGAGGAGCTGTGATGGAAACCATGTGGTTCATCTGTCCTACCTTGAGGTCTATAATGAAACTGTAAGGGATTTGCTTTCTCCGGGAAGGCCTCTTGTCCTTAGAGAAGATAAACAGGTTTGCTTCAACATTGCACAACATTAATTTATATTGGTTTTGGCTTCAGCATTGTTTCTGTGCATTGGACTATTTTCCTTAGGTTCTGTTTGGATGAAGGATTGGTGGGGAGATTTGTAAAGGGAGAAGGGGAAAAAGCAAGAACATATCCCACAAATCCATGTTCCATAGTCCAAAAACAACCTTTCAGATGCTGAAATTCTTTCCATGTATACTTCACAACCGATAGTAAACTTTTATGGTGTATCACTAGGCGCGGAAAAATAGCGGCACTAATAAAAAATTATATGTACATTTGCAGATTGGTTTTCTTTCCTACTTTCAAACTCACTGTCACATATTTGCTATTCACGAGGGAAAGCATTGCCATCCACTTTTTCTGTATAGAAAACATAATTTTTGAATGCTAAACCTCATATATGTCTCCTTAAGTTTAGTTGTCCCAACTTGTCTAAGATATGGGTGATTATTGCTATCTTTTGAAGAAAGTAACTATGACCCTTTTTTCCCATCGTTTTAGTCTTCTATTTCTTAACTTGTAACTGAGATAAAATTGGCTCAAATTTTTCAGGGGATTGTGGCAGCAGGTCTTACTCAATATAGAGCATATTCCACAGATGAAGTAATTTTCCTAATCTCCTCATTTTTTACATCTAAGGTTACAGTCACATTCGCTGATAGACACATATCTGTGACAGGTCATGGCATTGCTTCAACAAGGAAATCAAAACCGAACCACTGAACCAACTCGTGCCAATGAAACTTCTTCACGTTCCCATGCTATTCTCCAGGTAGTTGGAAAGATAACCCCATTTCCTTAGGACTTTTCTATAGCCTAAATTTTTAGTTTTGTAATGCTTTGCTACGATAAAATCAGGTGATGGTTGAATACCGAGTTAAAGATGCTTCCAACAACGTTGTCAACCGAGTGGGGAAGCTGTCACTTATTGACCTAGCAGGTTCAGAGAGAGCTCTTGCAACAGATCAGCGAACGCTTAGGTCACTTGAGGGGGCCAACATAAATAAATCACTCCTTGCACTTAGCAGCTGCATCAATGCACTTGTTGAGGGCAAGAAACATATACCTTTCCGAAATTCCAAGCTCACCCAACTGCTCAAGGATTCCCTTGGGGGAGCTTGTAACACGGTTATGATTGCCAATATCAGTCCGAGCAATCACTCGTTTGGTGAAACTCAAAACACCCTCCATTGGGCTGATCGAGCTAAGGAGATCCGGACCAAGGTTTGCCCTTAAAGTTTGTCATTCTCACGCCTTCAGTCATTTGCGTTATTGTTATTGCCAAGGAACAAAAATTAATTGTCTTCATCCCAAAACAGTCAAAACTTTTCTGTTTTCTTAACAGTGAAATGAAACACTAGTAGAAGCCGACCTAATATTTTCACCAACACAATGCTGAAACACACCATGCCGAAATTGTATCAAACATGTCAAAATATTGGAGTTGATCTGACAACTAGAAGAGATACCCAACTATGACATTTTTATACGTTCCCTAATATTTTGATATTCACATTATCTTCCGGGCTATGTGTTTAGATATGCCTAAATATTTCCTTCTCCAAGCTAACCGAAACAAAATTATGATCCTCACTTGATGCAAGAAGCTTTTGGTATTAGTTAATCCCTCGTCACATAGTATTACAACTAATGGCCTCACGATCTCTGTGTTTCCTCAATGATGGCACCTTATAGCGGCACCATTCATTTTTTCTTATTCTCTATTCCACCTTTACCCGTTAATTTTTCAAAATGCTGAAGTTCCATTGCTTTGCTAGTCTATGTGATCGTAGTTATGTCCTTTCCACCTTTATCTTATACATTTACAGGCTTATGAAGCAAACGAGGAAATACTGCAAGTGCCCGAATCTGGAACAGATCAGGCTAAGCTATTGCTTGAGTTACAAAAAGAGAACCGTGACTTACGAGTACAATTGGCACGACAGCAACAGAAGTTACTTACCATCCAAGCACAATCCTTGGCAGCAAACTCCTCACCAACCCCTTCTTCTATCTCCTCTCTCTTATCTCCTCCCCCAACTTCTGCCCAACCAAACGAAAAACAAAAGCCCAGATCAACTTGCATGGGTGGGGGTTATTTCACGCCAGAATCAAAGAAGAAGGGGGCAGAGGAGACAGTCAAGGAGCTCCGGAGGACTGTCAAGGCATTGGAGATGGAAATTGAGAGAATGAGAAAGGATCATTCTTTGCAGATAAAGCACAAGGATGATCTTATTCGTGACATTTCTAGAAAAGGTGCAAAAGCAGGGGTAGGAGGGAGTGCGGCTGAGGGGTTAAAGAGAGTTGTAACAAGGGCGAGTTTGAGGCCAAAGGAGAAAAATGTGGGTGAGTTGAAGAGCCCAAATCATCGATTTCTATCTCCAGCTCCAACCGCTAAGAAACGTAGTTTCTGGGACATAACAACGGCTAATAGTCCATCGCTTCTCACTTTAAATGGAAGAAAAACTAGAAGCCATGTCATTAACGACCCTCCGGCAGCTCCCTCCATGCTTCTTCAGGTGCAGTGGTATTTCTCACCTTAACTCTTTTTTAAAAAAAAATTCTTTTTATTGAAGTTGTGAAACTTTTCGTAGATTCATGCAGAGCATAGACTGATGTATTTACTTGTGCAAAAGTGATACATGCCACCAGTTGCATTTCACCATAATTTTCCACCTCCCATGTGTTTGGTGGAAAGCCTCTGAATTTACACAATCAACGCCCTGTGTACGTATCAGACCCACCATATCGAACCAATACCATTTGGGGAGCCACATAGGAGGTGAAAAAAGATTGGCGATATATGCTGCTACTATATAGCAGTCCTTTTACTTCTAACTGCACGAGTGATAACTTTCGAAAAGGGAATGATAAGAGGTGCCCATCATAAGTTTATTCGTCCCGTGTCATACTTTGCAAACGAAAAAATATGCTGAAAATTTGTGTGATGAGGTGGAAGATTCAAGTCTTACTGTTTCAAACCAAAGCCGCATCATGGTGGCCTATGATTCAAAAATTCCACCACTATATCATTTAGTTTGAGTGTTTTATAAATAAAGTTTAGAAGAAAAAGCCTTTTCCTTTCTTCCCGAGGAAATTTTCTTGGACCTCTCTATCTCCCTTCTATTTAAAGTATGCGCTTGTGTTGCCTCCTTCCACGACTGATGCAGCTTGCATATCCATGTTTCTGGTTTGTGTTCATGTTCGGACCACACATCGCCAATTGCTTACATCGTTCAGCCAGGTTTTGCTCGTCAGAGAACCGAAACTTTGAAGCAGTAAAAGAGGAAGCATAGCAAGAACTGACCTGATTAATTGAAGAAGAGACGTGAAGTTGGATGTGATGGAAGAAGAAAGGCAAAAAGATGGCACCAATTGGTACTCTTGTTCGTTCTTCTTTATTATTATCTCTCTGCTCAAGCTGGTTAGTGGCGACAACGATCTTATCAACCAAGACTCGCCAAGGAAAGGGAGAGCAGCAGAATTCTTCAATTCAGTTCACACAAACTATAAGCAATCACCCGATTTGCCCAACAGTGAGTGCCTTGTTCCCAACATTTGACATTGAAATTTGTGTTGTTTCATTTGTTTTTAGTTTCTCCAACAACAGCTCATTGATTTATTCTCCATAGGATGTCGTTTGCAGTCCAGTAAAACTTAACTTTGTACACCTTTTATTCCTTGTCGTTTTGGCACGTCTTGTCGACAGTGTAAGCATTGATGATTGTTATCTTTTGCGATTATTGTCAATGTGATTTGTAACAACCCAGTTGTTAGATGAGATGAGTTTCCACGAGCAGACTTTTCGAATAATAGAAGGGCTTCCGAATCTGTTCGACTTGTGAATATAATGCCAAGCTCTATCACCAATCTGTCGCATCATTTTTCTGCTGCTATACTTGAAAACAAACTCTGGCAGTTTTTTTTTTTTTCGATCGTTTAACTCTGGCAGCTGATCTTGCGCTCTTGGTTGCTTCAATGGAAACATGTTTTGTGAAACATTCTCTGTATTTTCACCCAGTGGAATGACGAGTAAAACATCATGATCCAGCGTTTTGTTCGCCACGCTTATACTTTCCGGCTCCTGCTGTTGAAATGTTTGATCCAAAATACTATCCGAGGATATTCAAGTGTTTCTCCGTGGTAAATGGTTTTCTTGCGTGCTTGGAACCTTGAAAATGATGGTGGTACCGGCCCGGGGCGGAGCCAGGAATTTCGGTTGGTGGGGTCAAAAATATTTCTTCTGTCTATTAAATCTTAAAATATATCTATAAGGAAATGATTTTGTCACTCCCTTTTTTGTTAATGTCACTCCTCTGCAAGTGTATTTTTGGTGCAAAAATACACTTGCAGGGAGTGGCGTTAACAAAAAAGGGGTGGCAAAATCAGCAGCCTGTCTATATTAAGAGGTTAATTATAAAGTACACACACCGATAAATCTAAGTTTGCTTTATAACTGATTAACTGGTACCAAAGATTTATTATATTTTAGATAGGGAAATGATTTTGCCACACTCTTTTTTGATAATGCCACACCCTACAAGTGTATTTTTGCACCAAAAAATACACTTGCAGGGTGTGGCATTATCAAAAAAGGGTGTGGCAAAATCACTACCCTTTGGATAATGAATGATAGCCTCATTTATTATACTAAACGCTCGAACGGAAGAGAATGTATGTGATTTCTATACATTTGAAGGAAATTGGAGTAATTTACCAAATTTTTGTGGTGTCAAAAATCAAAATAGGAAAATTTGACTGTGAACTATCAAATGTTCGTGTGAGAAATCAAAGTGAGTGGAGTCCAATAACCCCATTTGTCTCTACATGCCTCCGCTGTTGGTACCGCAGTAGTGGCGGTGGGGTAGAGCCGACTCTATGGATATAACGAGAAGCGTGTGTTTCGGGCCCCCACTAGCTAGGTATCCTTTCTTCTACTACTGGAGTAATTCATAAGGGCTACCGATTTCATTATTGGACTCGTAATCGTGGTAATTCGGCAAAGTATATAGTGTGGGCCTAAAGTTTGCGGAACAAATAACTTTGGTTTGCATCTTTCATTTACAATTTTGAGTAGATGACCGAAAAAACAACCTCAAATTGCTAAGAAAGTAGTAATAATATTTCTTTGGAGAGGTCCTTTTTGTTCCTGGCTGTGATCCACACCATTCCCTCAAACATGCATGACCCCATGAATTTCCGACACGACACGAAGTTAGCGGGTTAAGGTCGGCTATTTCTGATATGGAATACGAATATGACATAACACGATAACACGAAAAGTTAAACAGGTTGGGTTAATGTTGAGAGAATTCTGACACGAACACGAGAATTTATAAAAAGGACACGATAACCCGACACGTAGTTAGCGGGTTAGGGTCGGCTATTTCTGACACGAAACACGAATATGACACGACACGATAACACAAAAAAGCTAAACAGGTCGGATTAAGATTGAGAGAATTCTGACACAAATAGAAAATGACACGACACGATATGATATAATACCCACTCCTAGTATAAATTATGTCCATTTATCAGTAGTCCCTCGTCTTCTACTTTAACAGCGAGTGAAGCCACCAAACTATACTTCTCTCTCTCTCTCTCTCTCTCTCTCTCTCTCTCTCTCTCTCTCACTGGTCAAGGAATAAATTAATTATGTCCATTTATTCCTTGTGTTTCTGGTTGACGGTACGCCTAACCTAACATTCTTGCTTTTCCCATTCCAATTTAGTTGGTATTCTCTTTTTTATACTACATTATTATATCGTCTGATATTTTCGTTTGATTTCACAGGGACCATAATCTAACAAACGAAATCAAAGAAAAGAGAGATGAAATGAAAGGGAAGGAAATTGAGAAGTAACAATGCTACGACCACAAATAATCACACACACACTCACTCACTCACTCACAAATGAGGTGGGGCCCACCTCATTTTGTGTGTGGTTATATAATTATTGATTGAAAAGTAACAGACCCTTTGAAGGGGGGTTTTTGGGAGTAAAAAGAAAAAAAGAAACGAAGGGAAAGAGTTTTCTCTTCCTTGTTTGGATGGCGAGAATAAAAAAATCCCTTATCGAGCCATTTTTGTTTCTCACAAAAAGTGGTGAGATTTGGTGAGAAGAGAAAATGGAAAGAAGTCTATTCAAATGAGATGGTGAGAAAACATATTACTCTAATTTATTTTCTTTTCTCATCATTAAGAGAAAGAGAAAACACACACATTTCTTTTCATTTCTCATCCAAGTAGCCAAAAATTATGATGAAAAGTGAAAATAAGGGAAAGCAATGGGAGAGAAAATAAGGTGAGAAAACTTTACGTTCTTCTACGGGTTCGATTTTTTAATTTTTTTGTAAAATTGCTGAAGGAAAATATTTATAGATGCCAAAAGTAGGTTTATCATACAACATGAATTATGCCAAAAGTAGGTTTATCATACAACATGAATTATGATAAACAAAAAAATTGAGTTTTCAACTTTTAAAGAAAGTAATATTTTCTTGGGTTTTTATCAAATGAGAAAATTCGCTTTCTATCATTTTATATTATATACTACCAATCAAAGCCGATCTAAACAAGTTAAACTAATCAAATGCTAGAAAAATGTCTGCTTTTTCTATTTATAAATAATCCTTAATTCTCTTGTCAAATGAAACCTATACGTGTCCGAGGAAGGATCTTCTCATGTGACGATCTCTCGTGTGATTGTTTATGTGACACAAAATTGAAAACAATGCGGTCCCGTTTAACCCGAGTAAGCCGCTCAATTTGTAGTCCTTAATGTGTTTGTCACCCATGCCAAAAAACAGGATGATCGATAGCAAAAAAGGCTTGATCGAATTATATTTATTTAAAACAATATAAAAGCTCTCAGTTTGACTACAATGTATACACATTACTCTTGTGACAAATATGTTTCGTTCATATGAATAGTGATTTTCAATGAGCTCAAGTTTTTGCATGGACACGACAAGACCTACAAAATCTAACGATTTTCAACCAGTCAAATTGAACATTAGCATCCCACCCTGCGTCACACGAGGAACAAATGAGAAGTTATCACGTGAGATGATGTTCGCTGATATGAACCCTATTTTCTACTCGACTTAAAAACGTCGGAAATTCCTCTGTCCAAAGACTCCAAACAAACCTGTTCCCAACCTGCAATTGGGATTTGGGATAGCTGATAAATGAAATAAAATAAAAACTAGGAATTGGGCATAGCAGCAAAGAAAACAAAGTTGGAATGTTGGATAGAGAGAGAGAGAGAGAGAGAGAGAGTATACTGGTTCATTGCTTAATTTTTTATCAACGCCATTGTCTTGCATCTAAAATTATACTTAGTATTATACGCAGACAGAATCAGAATTTTTAGGGCATCTTCTTCTTTCAAAGCTTCTCACAAATGCATATATTATACATAGAGAGAGAATCCCAGCAAACCCAGATGAGTTATTCTCTATTGATGCAAACCCAGATGAGTTTTCCACTAAACTCTGTTGCCCACTTGTTCTCCTTGCCTGCGGTTGACTCTCTAAAAGACTTCCCTCATTGTGTACTCCTAAACAGAGTACTATTTGTTACTGTAGTAGTTTCTCCTTCAATAGCTGTTTTCCTTTCGTCTCTCTCTTTATTTCCCTTTTCGTTTTGCGATTTTTGGTTTCTGGAAGTAGTCGAATCAGGACATTGAAAAATCCCATTTGCACGTTGTCGGCGTGTTCTTCTCTTTAACTACTAGTCAAACTGTTTCTTCTCTAACTACCAGTTTAACTACTACTGGCTGCAAGAAATACCTGTCTAACTAAAGGCTGACCTTCCCTTCCCTTTTTGAAAAGAACATCAGCCTTTTTCATTTTGACACCTGTTATCTATTGGGCTACTTACTAATTGTATACATACATTAATACATACGTACAGTTTAGTGTATATATATGTTGTGAACTGATCTGCCTCTTGAGCTTCAAGGGTCTTTGTTTCGTTTCCATCTTATTTCTTTTTCAGAATTCCAAACATTGGTACGCTTTTTTTGCTTAGCCAGATTGTTGGAGTTCGATTCATTGGGTTCTGATTGGTTCTTGAAGTTAATTGTTAGTCAGTCTCCTAGTTGGTTAAGTTATGTTTGGAACTGGAAAAGTGGTTATTTAGGAAAATGGCCGGTAGTAGTAGGAGGAAAAGGCAGCATTTCGGAAGAGTCCATAGCATCTCATTTAGGACACCTTCTTTTAATGGCGAGCACTCACAGATTGGGGGACCTGGGTTTTCGAGGGTAGTCTTTTGTAATGACCCTGGATGCCTTGAATCCACTTCTCTCAAGTATGGAACCAACTATGTCAAAACTACAAAGTACACTCCTGCAACATTTTTTCCCAAAGCATTGTTTGAACAGTTCAGGCGGGTCGCCAACGTGTATTTCCTCGTCTGTGCGATTCTGTCGTTCACGGCGCTCTCTCCTTACTCTGCTGTCAGTACCGTGGTACCTTTCGTCCTTGTGGTTGGAGTGACAATGGGCAAAGAGCTACTTGAAGACTTGAGGAGGAAAATGCAGGTAACATAGCAAGTTTTGTGTTTTCTCAGATTCATGGATCTATTTCAATTTCGCTTTCTTGGTTAATTGCTATATGATGTAAATTAGCATATGCGTAGTAGAAGTGCAGACCTTCAAGTTTGGATTGACCTGATTCAGCTTGGTAACCAAGAAAATTTGGTGACCTTCTTAAAATAGTGAATGCCTGGAAAATGTGTTCGTTTGTATGCTTAGTTGTCACTTGTCAGGAAGTATATTACGCCTCGAAAATGTGTTTTTTATTGATTCCTTTTCTTGGTCAAAAAGAAAAATAGGAGAGGAACTTAAGAGTTCCATGGAAGTGTTAGAGAAGATTGAGGAAACGGTAGAGTAGTCTTTGGAATGTGGATGTATGTCTTGGTAGTTATGTGCAATGCTAATCAGTTACTTGAGGTGTGTACCTATTATCTAAACAAGGTGATGTAGGACAAAAATGGACAATTTTTGTATTTTATTTTTATTGTTTTAGAATAAGATTTTGACTAGGAATATTTTCATCCTCGCGTACAATTACCTCCTTGGTTGCACCTTTATCTAGATCAAACTGTTGTTCGACTGATGTAGGACAAAAATGGACAATTTTTGTATTTTATTTTTATTGTTTTAGAATAAGATTTTGACTAGAAATATTTTCATTTAGGTTAGAATTATTATCTTTCCATATTCGGTTTGATTTTGATTTCCACCTTTATTAGGATTTTTGGTCTACAAGAATTAGGATTTTATTTTAATTAATTAGGAAATATCTTTTATTTAATGCCGCTTGTTTTGGCATGATTTATTATTTCTTTTTCAGTAGGATTTCTAGGGTTAGGGTCTTATAAAAAGGGCTGTAACCTATTCAATTATTCAACTTTTCATTAATAAAATCTCTGAGTTTATCTCTTTTTCTTGTGGATTCAAGAACTGCTCGTGGCTACGAGTACCTATCATTCGTTTGATTAGTACGCAACTAGTCTCTCGTGAATTCCGCTGCGTCAAGTGGTATCAGAGCCACGCTTTTCCTGGTTCGATGGCACCAAACAAAGTTGAAGACACACCCATTGACGTTGGTCGTGGTGAAGGATTTAACAGGACTCACGCCAAGGGATTTGCCCATGGTCAACCTGTTAAACACAAAGTTGATAGGAACCGCGTTGAGGGATTTGCCCGCAACCAAACCTATTAACCAAAACGTCTTCGGAGGATATTCTTATCATCAACTTGATAATGAGGATGAATCTGAAGACGAGTTATTTGAGGATTATTATGGATATCAGTCGAAGAAGCGACATTCAAGGTCCGAAGGATTTTATCGCACAGATGTCGACTTTTCAACTTTTCAGGTAGAACCAATAATTCCTACTTTTCATGGGTATTGCCATCCTGAGAATTTTATTTATTGGTTTCGTAAAGTAGATAAATTCTTTGAGTTCTACACGGATATTCCTGAAGAGAAGGAGGTCAAATATGCGTCTCGTAAATTATATGGCTATGTTTCTACGTGGTGGGAACGATTGCAGTCCAATAGACTACGGCAATATAAACAACCCATTAGGACATGGCCTAGGATGAGACGATTGATGAGTGATAGATTTCTTCAGACAAATCACGCACAAATGTTATATCAAGAGTATCGAAGGAAGCTTGAGTCAAAACAATCCTTCCAAGAATTTTCAAGCTCAAATATAATTTCAATTCTTGATAAATGGAATGGATATGAGATAAAAAAGGAAGAAGGAGATCGGGTCGAACTTGATGCCGACAAAGAAGTTGTTGAAGAAATTGTTAAAGAGGTTGCGATTCAAGTTGATGATACGAAAATCGTAACGGATGTTGGTGATCAAGTTGTTGAGGACCAAAATAATTGTACATTGGAGGTGGTTGATACTAATATAAGTGAACTGCACAATAGCAAGATGGATGATTGTTATAAAGTGGCCCTTCAAGTTGCTACAGTTGAGCGGGTAGATGACGACATAGATAAACCAAAGGAAGAAAAAAGCATTGAGTTCATTACTACTACTACAGTGGACGAACACTCGTTGGAGGCCATTCAATTATCTACAATTGGAGTACATGTGCCACTAGAAAAGGACATTCTTATGGCTGGCAATAATTTTCTAGACACAAAGGTTGCTAACAATACTGTTGAAGATGAAGTGGCCGTAGAATTACACCATGCAACAGCAATTGTGAAGAAACTATTTGGAACTGCCCTTAATAGTACGGCGCCAATTCTTGAGGGGTCAAGCAATTTTAAGATGGGACAACATCGAGAGAACCCACAAAGTCAGCATAAAATTTACGTTGTTGATTTTCTTGGTGTTGAGAAGTTTGATTTGATTTTCAATTCCCATCTAGTGGATACTATCAACAAGTTGAGGCATGAAGAGAAAAAATCATTGCATAAACACTTTTCTTTGAATGATTTTTGGAAGACTAGTGAGAGGTTGAAGTATTCCAAATATCTATTTCTTTGGAATGGAAGGTGGCAAGTTTCTAATGAGAACTCGAGGGCGAGTTCTTTTGAAGAAAAGGAGACTGATGTAGGACAAAAATGGACAATTTTTGTATTTTATTTTTATTGTTTTAGAATAAGATTTTGACTAGGAATATTTTCATTTAGGTTAGAATTATTATCTTTCCATATTCGGTTTGATTTTGATTTCCACCTTTATTAGGATTTTTGGTCTACAAGAATTAGGATTTTATTTTAATTAATTAGGAAATATCTTTTATTTAATGCCGCTTGTTTTGGCATGATTTATTATTTCTTTTTCAGTAGGATTTCTAGGGTTAGGGTCTTATAAAAAGGGCTGTAACCTATTCAATTATTCAACTTTTCATTAATAAAATCTCTGAGTTTATCTCTTTTTCTTGTGGATTCAAGAACTGCTCGTGGCTACGAGTACCTATCATTCGTTTGATTAGTACGCAACTAGTCTCTCGTGAATTCCGCTGCGTCACAAGGTCAATGTCCCTTGAATTTATATGTAAGTAGCAATTAACAACTAGTCCTTATCGAGTAAGACTTTATTGAGAAAATGTCTTGTTAGTCCAATTCTTGGGGTTGAGTTTCTTGCAAGGAACAGTCTCAAGATGGAAATTGGGTCATCAGTGAGTTTGGCAGTAGAATGCAGGAATTATAGATAAAGTACCTGACGGAGTCATCGGGGGCGCTGTTGCTTCTTTATATGGCCTTAAGCATAAACTTCATCAATCTTTTCTTTATGGATTACAAAATACTTGAAGCTCTTAGTTTATATCATCACCACTCAGGTCCATCCTACTGTAGAAATTAGGTTTGCAGCCTGTAGATGCCCAACATATTTTCTTTTCATGGAGTCTAACTCCATAAGAATTTCCTGGTTGCTGAATTAACCGCAAGGAAAGACAATTGTAATGGTGATCAGGGTTTGTTTAGATTAGTTTAGTGCAAGTTCATCTGTTCTGTTTTACATCGACCTAGGTACTGGTGTTGGGTGCGGGTGCAGGTACGTGTCCAGTTACTAGATTTGTCTAATTCCATATCAAGGACACTGGGACACAGGAAAAATATTTGTATTTCTTGATGTCTTTTACTATGTCGTAGGGTAAATGATGTTTCCAAGGTCTCAAAAGGCATTTCATAAATAAAATGAGAGGTTTAGCATAGTTTTAGGGAAACTCCTATTACTAATTGTACCCTTTAGGTGAATGTCCATCTAAAATATTGGACACATACTGCATACCTTACCTGAGGGTCGTCGAGTTTTGGACACAGACAATCTGTAATTATCTTTTTTGGTTACAGTCACTCTATAATTTTCGAGAGTCCATATAACATAGTTTGTATTGCAGAATGACGTAACATTAGTGAGTGTATATTCCTCTCTTCCTTCTAATTGTCACTCTCTCTTCATACTTCCCATATGAAAAGAAAATACGGTGTCAATAAATGATAATAAAACTTCTGTTTTCCTCGTCAAAATTTGGATATTTTATTCTCAATTTTTATTTATGTTCCTGAAGTGGTCGTCTACCTGTTCCGAGTCATTCTGTTTCTTCTATTTGTTTCTGTTATGCATTCAAATTTTTTGTTTGCTTGGTAATTTGCTACCCTTAGTATGATTATCCCTGAAATGTTACCAGGATATCGAGATGAACAACCGTACTGTCAAAGTGCATCAAGGTGACGGAAGTTTTGATTATACTAAATGGAGGAACTTAAGAGTTGGAGATGTTATTAAGGTTGAAAAGGATAATTTCTTTCCTGCTGATCTCATCTTACTTTCATCAAGTTACGATGAAGCGCTTTGCTATGTTGAAACCATGAACCTTGACGGAGAGACCAATTTGAAAATAAAACGATCACCAGAAGTAACAAACTTAAACGAGGACTCTACATTCAAAGATTTCAAGGCTGTCATTAGATGCGAGGACCCGAATGCAAATTTGTACTCTTTCGTTGGGAGTTTGGAATTTGAAGGGCAGCAGCACCCCCTCTCCCCTCAGCAGCTTCTTCTAAGAGACTCTAAGCTCAAAAACACAGATTACATTTATGGAGTGGTTATCTTCACGGGTCATGATACCAAGGTTATCCAAAATTCAACCGCACCCCCTTCAAAGAGAAGCAAAATTGAGAAAAGAACTGATAAACTTGTCTACTTGTTATTATTACTTCTAGTTCTGATGTCTTTTGTTGGTTCAATTTTCTTTGGAATTGCAACTAGGGAGGACCTAGAAGATGGGTTAATGACAAGGTGGTACCTAAGACCAGATGACACAACAATTTACTACGATCCAAAACGGGCACCCATTGCAGCAGTTTGTCATTTTTTGACTGCCCTAATGTTATATAGTTACTTGATCCCCATTTCTTTGTATGTTTCAATAGAAATTGTGAAAGTGCTTCAGAGCGTATTCATCAATAGAGATTTGCACATGTATTATGAGGAAGGTGATAAGCCAGCTAGTGCACGTACCTCGAATTTGAACGAAGAACTTGGCCAAGTTGAGACTGTGCTTTCTGATAAGACTGGAACCTTGACTTGCAACTCAATGGAATTCATTAAGTGTTCGATCGGAGGGACAGCTTACGGGCGTGGAGTAACCGAAGTTGAGAGGGCTATGGCAAGGAGAAAAGGATCACCTTTAGGCCAAGATGTGAGTGATGATGATGAAGGGGGCTTTGTTGAGGATTTCTCTGAAAAGGAGACAACTATTAAAGGGTTTAATTTTATGGACGAGAGGATTATGAATGGGAATTGGGTTAACGAGCCTCGACCAGATATAATTCAGAAGTTTTTCAGGTTATTGGCTATTTGTCATACTGCCATACCGGAAGTTGATGAAGAAACAGGTAGGGTTTCATATGAAGCTGAATCACCAGATGAGGCAGCTTTTGTGATTGCTGCCAGAGAAATTGGGTTTGAATTTTTTGAGAGGTCCCAAACAAGTATTTCATTGCATGAGATAGATCCTATAACAGGAAGGAGGGTTGATAGGTAATTTCTTTCACTATCAAATTCTTTTTAGTTTCTGATATGTTTTTTTATGGCAGTGTTACAAGTTTGATCATTTATGTGGGCAAATGACATTCTCCTACTTTTTTAGGATATACAAACTTTTGGATATCTTGGAGTTCAGTAGCTCAAGAAAGCGGATGTCCGTCATTGTAAGAGATGATGAAGGGAAGCTTTTACTGCTTACTAAAGGAGCAGACAGGTTTGTAAGATGGATAAGAATTTTATAGATCCCAGAAGGTTAATAGATTCGTTATGATCATTGATTTAGTTCCTTTGGAAGTGTTATAGTTCTTATTCCCTGTTTCCAACTTGTTGATCAATAATTATTATTTTTGTATGCTGTTCTTGTAAACAACAACAGGGAACGTGTGCTTTTCTTTTCTTTTATATATCTTTAGGGGTGTTGGTGACTAAGGGCATGTAGGACTGCTGAGTTGGAGTCTAGAAGAAGTCTGCAATTCATGGATATAGAGATTGTGGTTAGTCAATGCCAACCATTTGTCATGGATGTTGGGGATGCATCCCCAAGGACCAGCTTAGCCTTAAGACATGTGGCGGGTCACTTCTGGCCGACACTATGGATTGTTAAGGTCTGTCAAGTCAACCTCAGAGGTCAATGATATGTGAAAACTTGTATCATGGGACCTCAGGGATCGTTCAATGTCAAAGGTAGGTATAAATAATAGTCGATAGAACCAAGGTTACTGGTGAGTGTCTGGTTCTCAGAGACTGGGTATGATTCCTTCCCCAAGTAATGATCCTTTGATCAAAGGTTTTCCTCTCTCTCTAGTCTTCCCCATGAAGCAATGTATGTGAGGACCCTCGTATGAAACATTGAGCTCAAGTCTCCAACCCACAAGTCTATTGATGGTCCCATTGAGGTGCCTATGCCCAGCTCCCGGCCTAGTCATTGATGGCGATGGCCAATGAATCCTTGGAGAATTAGCTCATGGCTCCACGGCAAGGCAGCCCACTGAGTGCCCTCGGGGATTCCTTAGATCAGAGGAGCCGGGGGCTGGGGTGAGGGCCATGGCCATGCCATCAAAGTGCGGCTTGAGACTTTGGCATTGTATGTACAATCTTGGGTTGGCGTTCTCTCGACCCTCAAAAGGGAGAGAATGAATCTGTGGTTGGCGGCCCTAAAGTTTCCCTTACGAGGCTGACTCAGGGAACCTTTCTGCCGATGACCGAGTAGCCATCACATATGGCAGCCACATGGATGTGTCACGTGGTAGCATCTCATTTGCCAAGGGACAGTGATGCAGCCAGGTGGACATGCCACAGGGTGGGGTGCCAATGGAGAGGAGGACATGCATGCCTTTTGGCAGGGCACCAAAGAGGAGAGGCGGCCATGCAGCCATGTCAGTGTGCCACGTGGCAGGGTGCCAGTGGGGGAGAAGTAGCCAAGGAATCCATATGGCCATGCCTCGGGCGGGGCCTGACCCATGTATCGAGTGGAGTGCAGACTAATATTTTAGATTCTCATTCGTCAAGGAGCCAAAGTTTGCACTTTAAAATGCAGAAACCACCTAATACACATCCTAGTCAAACAATGCCTTAAGTGCTACAAGTAAGACGAGGATGAAAGCATCAATGCTGCCTTTATTGCTTTTGATGCTCTGTACATGTGTTCGCATCAGGATTGAGGAAAGATTTATGGAGAGTAAGGAAAAGGTAAAGTAAACTGTAAAAGATAAGAAGATTGTGAAGTCAATAAGCTAAATTTATTTCTCTGGCTTTCCCAATTATGTATCCAAATGCATCATTATTTTTTCTTCTCTCATTCAGCGTCATGTTTGGAAGACTTTCAAAGAATGGAAGAGAATTTGAAGAGCAGACAAGGGAGCAGATTAATGAGTATGCTGATGCTGGTTTGAGGACTTTGGTACTTGCATATCGTGAACTCGATGAGGATGAATATGAAGAATTTAAAGAGGCATTTACTGAAGCAAAAAACTTAGTAACTGCAGATCGTGAGGAAATAATCGAGAAAGTTGGAGAGACGATTGAAAAAGATTTGATTCTTCTTGGTGCTACAGCTGTTGAAGACAAACTGCAACATGGGGTATGTTTCAGAAAATTAACGGAAAGTTGTTAGGAAATCAATTGATGTTATTGTAGCATTTTAAGACCATCTAGTAGCGTTCGACTTGATATAGTTCCATCAGCAAAACTGTCAAGTTCGTGTTTCAATTCCCACACATGATCGTCTTTTAGCAGTGCTTGCAGGGAGTGTGGGGTGATGGGGAGGAAAGGAAATATGTAAATAATCCATAAACGAAGGCATAGTTATGACATTACCTTGGATTATTTGATCCATGTTTTGTATGAGAATTTATTATTGTTTGGTATTTTTATTACCTTGATTTTGGGCGCTTGGAAATTGGAACAGGTTCCTGAATGCATTGACAAGCTTGCACAAGCTGGAATAAAAATATGGGTTTTGACAGGAGACAAGATGGAGACTGCAATTAACATTGGGTATGGTTAGTGGATATGTCTTACTGCATCAGTAGACTTAAAATTCAATTAGTCTTACTCTTTCTAACTTAAAACTTGGAATTTGCAGTTTCGCCTGTAGCTTACTAAGAGAAGGAATGACACAAATAATAATAAACTCTGAGGCACCAGAATTTAAAGCACTGGAGAAAGCTGGGGAATCGGCCATCAGCGAGGTTAACATGCAGCAGTTGCTACTTCTTTACATTTTCCCCCATGCCTTGCAAACAAACTCTGCCTCGTTAGGCTTCAGTTATGTGATACAAATATGCTGTGACTGTCTGGATGCATACATATCAACAATGGCCTTATCCTAATACTCCCTCCATCCCAATTTGTTTGCTCATTACGGGAATTCTCCCAATTTATTGACTCAAAAGGCTTTGGGTTGAAAAGTGTAAAGATTTCCAAAAATACCTTTTAGAACAACATAATTACTTTAATAGTTGAGTTAGAATTTTACACTAAAAGGGAATAATTGGAACTTTGCCCTTTTGGTGGTTTCCAATTATGGAACAATTTGGGACAGCACAAAAAGGAAATCTGAGCAAACAAAATGGGATGGAGGCAGTAAGAGTTACCAGCATCTAAGTAACTCATAATATTTAGTCCAAAACTAATGGAGCTACACCGAACGCAGTGGGGGAACTTTTCCATGATCCATTGATAGCTGACAAAGCACAATAAGAAACGAAGGAATGCTTTATGTATTATTCTTTCCTTACAACTCACTTATCAGCTGTGTATAAGGTAACATAAAATGTCTCCTTGGCTATTTAGAGGGTAATTTCTGGCCTTGTTCAGCTGTTTTCTCTTATTTCCCTACAAAATGGTAGCACCACTACTAACTAACTACTCCATGAGAGTTTCCTCATCTTCTTCGATCTCGTCGTATCGTCACCATGCTTAAATGCTAAAATAGAACTACCAAATATGAGTGGATATAGCTATGCACAAAGTACACATATCAAGTAGTAAGTATTTGCATCAATGCATCAGAATATCAGGTTGATTTTGTACGTACCTTGTCGTAGTTTCATGGCTTCTGAAAAACGATAGTATGTTATTTCAGTTAAACCCTCACAGTAGCGATCCAACCTGTAGGACTTCTTTTTCCTCTTCACATTCAGTAGGTTTCCCGGGTGGTAGGTACTGATTCTCCACCCACAGTAGACCTATCGGTACCTTTTCGTCTTCAAGGTCCACCAAATTATGATATACAACACTATGTATCAAGTAATAACATTGATATGCAGTGGTTGTCTCTGCGCCCAAGTGACTTACTAAAACCATAACAAACGGGTCTGCATCTAAACCCATCTATTTAGTGCATTTCGACTAGTCTTTTATCATTTTTATATTGGTGGTATAACAAGATTTTAATTTGTAAATTTGATGGGGTTCGGTTGACTCTCTAGGCATTGAAAGCAACTGTACTCAATCAGATGAAGGTGGGAAAGGAGCAACTTACTGAATCAGGTGAAGGCTCTGAGGCATTGGCTTTAATTATAGATGGCAAATCACTAGCTTATGCTCTGGAGGATGATGTGAAGGACTTGTTTCTGGACGTTGCCATAGGCTGTGCATCTGTTATTTGCTGTCGTTCATCACCAAAACAGAAAGCACTTGTGAGTTAGATTATCTTTCCCTCATGTTGAAAAGATACATTTCTTGTTGCTTGTTACTCTCTTTCTTTTGTTATTTTTTCCCTTCTACCTTTTGGGCAGAATATTGCTTTTAACTCGTGTGCTGTGGCAAGATAAAGATCTTGCTTGTTCCTTTGTCATTGTCTATTTAAGCCAGGATTTTCATTGTGAATGGATATGCATCATGACTCTCCCATGAAAATGTTGGATAAATTCCGTTTGGTCTCACATTTAGTACAACACATTTTGAAGCCAAATATGGACGCAATGATGATTTTAGTCCATCATTAGAGCCCTTTTCTTAAACTTTGAAAATATTCAAATAAAAGCCCATGCACAAGAGATAAGCAGCCAAATGTATTCGTTTTAGTATTATCTTTTCAAAAGCATCATTTATGAGGAAACACATTTTTGTGGTTAGCTGAACTGTAATTCGCGGTGTACTTTGAATATTGTTATGTGGGAAAGGGTAGATCAAATATAGTACACGTGTCTTCATATTGCAGGTTACAAGACTTCTAA
This sequence comes from Rhododendron griersonianum, assembly GCA_018127125.1. Taxonomy (NCBI): domain Eukaryota; kingdom Viridiplantae; phylum Streptophyta; class Magnoliopsida; order Ericales; family Ericaceae; genus Rhododendron; species Rhododendron griersonianum. The sequence goes on from CM030799.1 coordinate 25,401,707, forward strand.
GAAATAGAACTCGTAATACAACGCTAGCTATTGGTGATGGCGCAAATGATGTTGGAATGCTTCAAGAAGCAGATATTGGAATTGGTATCAGTGGTTTTGAAGGAATGCAGGTAAACATGCTAATCATGTGGTTGACGGCTTATAATTTCATATTCTGTGAGGTGTTTTCGAATTTGCTAATCCAAATCTCCCTATTCCTATACCCCAAAACCATCAGGCAGTCATGTCAAGCGACATTGCAATTGCACAGTTCCGTTTTCTTGAGCGCTTACTACTTGTACATGGTCATTGGTGTTACAGAAGGATGTCATCAATGGTAAGATTTCAGTTCTCCTTTAATTCTGTAAGATTTTCATTGGAGTCATTATGGGAGAAGAATTATTCACCCTGATTAAACTAGTATGCCAACCTTTTTGTTCATAGACCATAAGTGAACAACATAAAGCACGTTTTCTGTGTATTTTTCACTGGTACAAATGGACTTGGAGATATAGCTTATCGATGTGTCTTGAATTGAGCTACTCCTATGTTTCAAACTGATGTAAGTTCTATAGTTTCTTACGGCTAAAACATTGGTCACCAGCACTAATGTTCAAACAAAATGAGATGGATGATGTGTTGGTTCTCCGTTATTTTGCAGATATGCTACTTTTTCTACAAGAACATTGCATTTGGTTTCACTCTTTTCTTCTACGAGGCATATGCATCATTCTCTGGCCAAGCCGCGTACAATGATTGGTATCTGTCCTTTTATAACGTCTTCTTCACATCTCTTCCTGTGATTGCCCTTGGAGTGTTTGACCAGGACGTATCTTCACAGTTTTGTCTCAAGGTAATTTCCAAATTTGTAGCTCGTTTGTTTTGCATTTTAAAAAGAAGCAATCAAAAGCTTGGAATACTAAAAAATTTCTCTATTTTCTTGCGGAAACATTTGTCGAAAATCAAGGTCGTCTTTCTCGCGTATCCTGAATCTGGTTTATTTTAAGAATCTTGTTGAAAACAGTTTTAAGAAACAGTTTGTCAAACAAGTTTTCCGTCTTTTCCTGAATATGAAAGCATAAAACGGGGGTAATATCAAGCAGGTCTAGTATTGACAACATTATGACATGGATCAAATTGAAATGCTGAAAACAAATAATGTCAACTGTTGCAGTTTCCTGCTCTATATCAGGAGGGCATACACAATGTCCTGTTCAGCTGGACGCGAATCCTCAGCTGGGTAATTAATGGTGCGTTCAGTGCCACATGCGTATTCTTCTTCTGCATCTATTCAATGGAACACCAAGCCTTCCGTAAAGGTGGGGAAATCGTCGGCCTAGAGATCCTTGGCACCACCATGTACACTTGCGTGGTGTTGATCGTCAACTTGCAAATGGCACTCTCCATCAACTACTTCACCTACATACAGCACCTCTTCATTTGGGGCAGCATCTTGTTCTGGTACTTATTCCTCTTGGGGTACGGAGCTATGAGCTCCTCCATATCGACGACCGCGTTCATGGTTTTCATCGAAGCATGTGCTCCGTCCCCGTCCTTTTGGCTCGTGACACTGTTCGTGTCGATCGCGACTTTGTTTCCGTTTTTCACTTACTCTGCCGTCCAAAGGCGGTTTTTCCCCATGTGTCATCAGATGATCCAGTTGATGAGTTTTAGTGGGCATTTGGAAGACCCTGAGTATTGCCAAATGGTGCGACAAAGGTCGTCAACTCCCACGAATGTGGGTTATACAGCACGTTTCGAAGCCATATCCAAGTCATTTGAAGGAGAACCCTGAGGAGCCGATTTTCGTCTAGAGACTTTTTTTTCGACTTTGTTTGGATCTTGGATTTGTAGAGCGATTCAAAGAGAGAAAAGAGACGAATGGGAAAATAGGAAAACACAATTTGCTTCACAAATCCTTTTTTATGTATATTTTTGCCTCTACCAATCCCTCCCAGGTCCGAGATACAAACACATCCTTACGGCAATTGCAGAGACAAGTCTGTATGATTGTGCATACTCAACGCGCGAAGGAACCTCGATCGCTCTGGCAAGAGAGGCAAAATGCTGGGGATTAGATATGTAAGTAACTGGGTGGAATCATGTTTTTGTTGAGTTTTTGAGTATGGTGGAAGAAGCTCCAGAACTATTGTTTCAATGTCTGGGTGGCTTTGTTTTGTACGGAGTATTAAAAATCTTTGTAGCACACAACCTTGTGAAAAATTCCAGTGTCTCAGAAAAGTTTCCTCGTGTGAGAATTAGGACACAATACGCTCGCGTCCTCCCCTTAAACTAATTCAATAAAATAGTGTTCCGACTTCAAGTAGAGTCCTCGGTGGTGGTGGACAGTGAGTTTATGGTTCTCCAGGATTAATCGAATTGCGTGTAAGCTGGCCCGGATACCTGGATTATAAAATAATAAAAAAAAAAAGTGCGGTACAAGGATGTAAGTGTTTCCTCTAAGCTAAAATTTATGGACTCCTCCTTGTACTCCCTCCATCTCTTTTTAAGTATCCAGCTTTATAATTCTAACTTATTGTGGACTACTTCTTGTACTCCCTCCGTCCCTTTTTAGGTATCTTTTCCTTTTGTCGTAGTGTGGTATAAAGGTGTGTTTCCGCTAAGCTAAAATTCTTACTTCTACACAAGTATTTTTGTGGAAATATCCACGAAAAAACCCAAATTTTCAAAAAATGCTTATGTAAAAATACTTTTTCCCACGCTTATGATTAACTTATGCACCACAATTTTTTGGTTTTGTCCTTATTCAATATTTTTTTTTTTTGCGTTAGTTTTACGCCAAACTTTTATGTGATGTGAGTGCGTAAGGATAAGAGGAACTGAAAAGGTAAAAAATTATGATTTTTACACAAGTATTTGGAAAATATATCCAAGAAAATGTCCAAAAATTGACTTTTCAAGTTTTTATTTGGATATTTCCTAAAATATTTGTGTAAAAGTCATAATTTTTTACTTTTCCAGTTCCTCTCATCCTTACCCACTCATATCAGATAAAAATTTGCCGTAAAATTAACAAACACAAAAAAAAAATTAAATAAGGACAAAATCAAAAAATTATTCTGCATAAGTTAATCACTAATTCAAACACCCAAATATAGATTTAAAAAAACAGCGGAAACAAGGCCTAAAGCGAAATGGAGAGGGTGTTCCTGACGCAATTTAAAATGCAGAAAGTCGAATGATACCGACACAAAAAATCTGTACCAGTGGGTATAAACACTTTTTTGGGTTCATTTTAGGTTTAAAAAAATGATCGGAGTCGCTCATTTTGTTTAAAATACTTTTCTTATAGTCCCTACAAAAAATAAGCTCAATCCGGTATCGGTAAGAGCATTTACGAAACATCCAAACTTTGCTCTAGAATTCAAGCTTGAATTCTGGGACAAAGTTGGACGTTTTGTAGGTGTCTTAACCGATATCGAATTGAGCTTATTTTTATTAGGGACAATAAGCAAAATATTTTGAACAAAATAAGCGATTCCGATTATTTTTTAAGATCCATAATAAGCCTAAAAAAGAATTTGTACCCACTGGTACAGATTTTTTTGTCAATACCAATAGAACCATTCTTTAAAATGTGATGGGTGGGGCCAGTTAGATATAAACGAGGTGGGAGGGCAAAGGTGGGAACCACCACCACCACCACCACCACTTACGCAATCGGTGCAAAGCCACCTCATCTCCGTACAACTGTGGGCTCTTTTGGCCTTTTCTGTGGTGGTCCCACCAATCATACATTCACGGGCAGGCATACCTACAAAACAAACAGTAGTACAGTAGTACTGCATAAAAACTCCACCCGTCAACTTTCTAGGACCGTCTTAACCTTCTGTTTTTGGGTCAAAGACAGCGACTACTCGTCTCAACACTCAAACCACGCAATCAGCCAGGGGCATTACTGTCCATATACTCACCACGTGGCGCCAAACCGAAGGCCTAAATAAATGGCCCTAGGTCACATCGCATCCGTGGAAAAATTATTTGGCGGTCTCGGGCACAGGTATGTGGTGTTCCAACACTGTCATTTTTTCTCTATCTTATGTTAATGAGTGAAGAGAAATAAAGAGAGAAATGCGAGTAATAATTGAGAAAAAAATTATTAAAAACCATGCACAAAGAGAAAAATCCAAAACAAAAATCCTCAACCGAACAATTTTTTACGAGGTTTAGTACGAAAAGTTACTCCCTCCGTCCCTTATTTAGAGTTCAGTATTTCATTTTGGACTGTCCCTTAATAAGTGTCAATTTTGTAAATTTAGTGGGTAAAAGTTGGTGCATTGTCTATTTTGTTCCTAAAAGTAGATTCCATTTTGAAAAGTTAGTGAGTTAAAGTGTAATGATGATGGGTAAGTAGGGAAAGTGGAGGAAAAAATTGATGTGAAATGTATAATGATGATGGCTTTGTTTGGTTGGTAGTTTAGTTTAGTTTAGTTTTGGTGGTGGGTAGAGAGAGAAATAGGGTAATGATTGGAAAGATGGGTAATGATTGGAGAGAGATAGAGAGAGAAATGAAATTAATAATTGGATATATAGGGTAATGATTGGAGAAAGATATAGGGTAATGATTGAAAAACTAAACTAAAACTAAAGATAAATGGGAAGTGAACAAAGTGGATGTCTTTTTAATAAGTTGGAGTTACGAAGCAGGATACTTAAAAAGGGACGGAGGGAGTACTGTATTTGATGGTCTTGGCAGAGCCACTCAGCCAGTCCAAAGATAAAATTTGTATTGCGGTCGCTTTAGGCCTCCAATTATTATTATTATTTTTTGTATTTTAGGGGCTCTCCTACTTTTTTACCCATTGTAATAGTTCAAAAAAAGGGAGCCTCATTTTCAATTTTCGCTTTAGACCTCTGAAAAGTCAGAACGGACTCTTGGGATACTGTTCCGTGGTGTACCGACACCCTCATCCACCACATACATTTGTGGGACTTAGAACTAAGTGTATGAATCCCTAGGAAATATGTGGCTGATGAGGGTGCTAGCGGCCGGCTTTGTTTGGTTTTGTTTTTTAGGGAGGCTTTTGAGAAAGAGATAGGGAGAAATGAGAGTAATAATCGGAGAGAATTTATTGAAAATCGTGCGAAAAAAAAATTGGTTTAGAAACCCAATCAGAGAAACTTTTATGTATACTCGGGATACCAATGGGTTTTTTTTTTTTGATAAGCAAGGGATACCAAAGGTGTTTGTATCCCCTCCGGTCCGTTTCCAATTTTTCGGCTATTTTTTTTTATCACATTTGAATAATCGACTCCGTTCATTTTGTAGAGTTCGGCGAGAACCTTAATCATCCCAGAAATCGTGTTCATTAGACTTTAATAGATATATGATCGGCACATGTGAAAGTTACAAAAAAAACAAAATTAGGTTCCGATTCAGTGTGTTTTTTAACCCAATTTTGATTTTCCTCAATTTTCACGTGTGCCGATCATGTATTTACCAAAGTTCGATAAACATGATTTTTGGTACGATTAAAGTTCTTGCCGAACTCTACAAAATGAACGGAACCGATCATTCAAGTTTGATCAAGAAATGGCCAAAATATTAGAAACGGACCGAAAGAGATACCAAATGTGTTGATATCCCCAATATACATAAAAGTAAAAGTTTCTCCACCAAATCATTACTCTCCGAGAGTCCTTGACCCAGCACGGATAACAAGAGAGAGATATGGTAGTATATATTATAGAGAGAGAGAGACGTTCGGCAATGACACTCCAACTCTTCGGAGTATTTTTTATTTGGATTTCAAATGCTTCTCTCTCTCTCTCTCTCTCAAGATCGGAAATAAGATCTGTCAGCTATTTAAGGTCACTGATCTCTATTTCAATGGCTTCTCTAGTTCTATTAATTAGTTCTTGTAATTAGCGTATAGAAAGTCTCGCGGAAGCTTAGATCTGTTCGGGTTTCCTCCCCTCGTCCGACCTTATTTTGTGCTCGACTAGTTTGATTCGATTCTAATTTCTTCTTGTTCAGGGGGCTCGTTTTAATTTTTTTGGTTTCAACTGGTTAGGCTAAGAAGTTTAAGATGGTTGAGGTCACTGGACGCAGCGGTTCATCGATCTGTTCCCTGATCTCGTATGTCCACATACAGATCAGGAATCGGTCGATAAACCTCTGCATCCAGCGCTCACCCTTCTCTCTATCTCTCTTTGAATATATACGTACATGCACATGTATGCACAATTACGCTCACATGCGCTCAACAATTTTAAGTAGTAGTAACCTGGAAAATTGTTAGATGACTGGTACTTCTGTTAGTGTTTTTTTTTGGCTCGGCAATATTCAATCAAATGTACAGAGTACATGGTGCCTACCACTCACTTGCCTGTTGATTAGATTAGTAGCTGAAACTGATGATGTTTAAACTCTGGAATCTATCACACGGATGCATATCTGTGTGTATGATTCCGTTCTGCTGTTTAAACTCTGGAATCTATCACACGGATGCATATCTGTGTGTATGATTCCGTTCTGCTAAGGGAAATAAATATTTTTTTGTTGAATTGAAGGTGATGTATTGTGAAAGAACGACTTGTCTTGTAAAGTGGAAAATAAATACTTAAAAAATAAGAATCTTAGCGAAACGGGGGAAGCATTATTTTTTGTTGGGTATATTTATTGGCGTTCCCTATAGGCTATGACACTATCTGCTCTCACAACATGATGTTTCTTGTTCATTCTGATTTATGAATTATTTGACCGGAATCTATTTATGATTGCCGTTAATTTACTTTTCTTCCTTTTTTTCGTCGATTCTACCTCAAAAGTTTGTTTGGACTTCAGAGCCAGCAGTGATGTGTTTGATGCTTCTAGTTTTGAACTGATAAACTATGTTGTGTGCCCTCTGTACCTTTTGCAATGATCTTTTTTGTGTAGGCCATATTGGTTTCATAGTATGCCATATTAGCCACTTGCTTCATTTTTTTTGGATGTCAAACCATATCTAGTCTTGGTTATGAAACCGCGGTGGTTTCTCGCACGGTTTTCGTTTTCCCTTTTGGTGCAATCTTTTTAGGGTATTGACAGCATCTTAGTTCTTGATTCTTCAAAACTATTTCCAATATTAAAATTGGGAAAGCATAGTGTGAGTCCTTTTAATCTCTTGTTGGCATGTTGATTTTCATCTCATATGCATAGAACTGTATTAATGGGCTAGGGCTGCATAACCACCCCACCATATGCCTATGTTTTAGAGAAAATTAATCATTTGGTGGATTTTGCGGGTTATACTTTCACTCCGGCTAGATTATACACTAATCTTCTGCAGAGGATATTGGGACAATGTCTTGTTTACCATTCATATTCGTGTTCTTATTTTCTTGTCTAATTTGTATTCACTTGGTAATGTTGATTTCAAGTAACATCTTGTCGGAAGCATACGGGTAATGACTCTTACTACCAGATGGTGGGCTGTGGCCATCTTTCTAGTTCACAGTAGTAGTTGCAACTTGCAAGGACATGATTTTAGCGATAGCATCATTAGTCTGATGATTGTGTTCGTTTTTTCTTGAGGCATACCATAACTCATGTTTCCTTATGCTTTTTTGGAACTAAATTTGCAAAATCCAATTAGTTTCAGAGCGACTCAAGGGCTAAGCTTGGTTACAGAGAAATGCAGGGCGGTGGTACTTCAATAGCGGAGGAACATCCAATTATGGTTTTCCTTCATGGGTTGTGTAACTGTGTTTGTAGTTTCTCAAATTACAAATTTCCTTGAGCTCTTTCTCCCCTTACCATATGTGAGTAGTTTAGTACTTTTATTCCCTAAATCATAGTGGTTCTCAGCTCAATTTACCAAATCCAGTCTTATTTTACAAGCACGAATTTATGGGTTCATGAGACCAGACCGTGTTAGCAAGTAGCCGGGGGCTCTATGTACCGATGCTCACTTGGCCGGGTAACCAACCTATGTCTGAGACTCTGAGTTAGGCGAACAAACGGCCTAACCATTGGGATCACCCTTGGAGTTGTACTGATGCCTCGATGGCTTGGCTAGCCCTTGGAGAGACTCGAATGAGGGACCTTGGGTTTGAAACCCGAGGAGCCCTCAGTGTTCGATTAACAATCATTCGCTTTTTGGAAAGTCGTTCCTTGAGCTACAAAATCCATATGAAAGCTATGGGAATCAAATTCGTTAGCCAGGGGTCACTTTCCTGGGCAAATGGTCAAAAAAGACTGGAGTTTTGCTTTCTCTCCTCCAATGAAGGATAAAGGTTCCTCAAATAATCGAAGTACCCAAAAGGGGGGAAACACAACATCGTCATTGCTACCTTAGAGAGAGAGAGAGAGAGAGAGAGAGAGAACATAAGTACCAAATTGCCAGAGAATCTACCCCTTTTAACCTTTAACTCTGGGAATCTGGTATTCAATTCTATACTCCCAAGTCCATTTCATCAGTGAAAGGAATAACCGATTCTGGAGTAGTAATGAGTCTCGAATGAAAGCCAACTATTTGAGGAATTCATCTGCAATCTTAATGGGAAAGAATCCTGGAAAGATGGAAGTTTCCTTCGAAAATGGAATCTCACAGTGACCGTTCACCTACAAATAGTCCGAAGAATCTTCTGCTTTTTTTTTGGAAGGAGATGGATCTTTTTGGGGGACTCAAGGGCTCTGTTGTGCCCTCTCTCGTCTGACCTCGAAAACATAATCCGAACCGTTCACTGTTAGAGCTAAACGCTCACTGTTTAAAGGTAAACACAAACAAAAACGCTGGAAAAAATCAAGTCGATCGGAAATCAGTACCTTACTGATCGAATCAAATAATCTTATTGTGTATGGAGTATTGAAATAGGATTTGCTGTTATTTTGCAGAAAAACAAGATTTGTTTACTGGGTTAATGATGTCCGATTGACTTGATTTTTTTACGGGATTGTTGTCCACGTCCAGTTCTAACCAACCAATGAACGGTTCAGATTATGTATGTTTTCGAGATCGAGACGAGGCCCCAACTCAAAGCACAACAGGGCCCTAAGTCCCTTTTTGGGAACTGAACCTTCCGGTTTTGGCGGCTGTGCGCTTTTGGGGCTCAAAATGATCAAAATTGTTCATGTTTATAACTCATTGAGAGCATTAACCATGTAAAAAAATCATGCCTATTGGAGCATCTCCAATTATACCTCCATGTCTTCAAAATCATTTTTCATGTCTTCAAAACAAAAATACTAACTCTCCAACCATGCTTCATTTTCATTCTTCGAAATGAAGAATCAAGCTCAATTGTCCATATATGGAGAACCATTGAGAAATGAGGAACAGTTTTCAAATACACAACTTATGATGTACTTGTCTGACATTTACCAAATTAATATCATTAGAGATGTATTCACAGTACCCATAAAAAGAGATCAATGTTTTTATGTATATATGTATCGTTTAGAAATTTATAAATTAGTAAAAGTTTTGGAGGGAAAAAATGAGCCTAACAATGGGGGCGCCAACCCTTAGTGAAGACATTCAATGTTTTCGTGCCAGGACTATAAGAGAAATCAACGAGTTTTTAAAAAGTATCGATAGAAATGGAGAATAAGATTGCAGTTGTTGTGAATAGTTACAATTTCCACTCTTTTTAAAAAAAATCATTTGGACTCTTCAATTTGCAGAGTTGGGTTTTTTTTTTTTGAAAATGTCATTGTATTCCAAAAAACCAGCTCAAGAGACATCCTTGGACAAAACAGAAACTAAAGCGGGCGGAATACAACCCGAAAGACTCAAAAAGTTCCTCTCCCTACACTGAGAAGCAATCCAGTGCGCAGCACTGTTACACTTCCTACCACACCAAACAAAGGACCACTTTTTAGATATAGTCCATTCCCTAATATCATTTACAATTGCCTCGACCTCCCATGAACACTGCATCGACGAGTCGCAAACTGAGTTAATTAGGTTCTGACAATCAGATTCAAAGATAACCTCTGCAGAGTTGGGTTGGAGATATAATAAGACGTCAATCTTGAACATTTGATGAAAATATCGGAATTGGAAATCCTGTGGTGCACTCCCCCATAGTGCACCCTGCAGGACAGATCCGAGCCATCCATTTCGGTAATCAATGGTTTAGATACGTTTGTTTATCTTAACCATTAATTGCCGAGATGGACAGTCTGGATCTACCTTGTAAAGTGCACTACAGGGAGTACCCTGCAGGATCCCCAGATCCTCATATTAGTTGAATTGTTTGATATGAAGACAGTAATAAGATACTCCCATCAAGTCTGCTTGCTACTTGCTAGGAAACGAAAATACACTAGCATAATAAAGTATGTATTTGAAGGAGTGAAAAAACCTCTCTTCTAATCAATTAGGGCATGCAACCTGATTAATTTACCCACCTCAACAATGCTCCTGATGGCTAAAAGATTGTGACAATATTGTTGGCTAAATTGACATTTATGAATGTGATGGTGATTCGAGTGGTTGGAGCATCGGAAGTTATTCAGAACCAAGATATTTAGCTAGGATCGATGATTAAAGGGCAATTTGATGGGGTTAATAATATAGTTAATTAACAATTATTCACCACTCATAAATATCAGAGAGACATACCACCACATTTGGTGGTTTTTAAGTACTAGTATATGTATCAGTGATAAAGATGGATGAGAGTCGGCTGGAGGGATGTATTTTGCCAATTTTTGATGACCACATCCCCATCATCTTATTTGCCCAATAGCCAGCCCCCCTATCTATATTCAAGGATTTATGGAGTCCAGCCAAACCCACCTTTGAGCAGGAACTTAAAACATCTGTATTATCTAAACACTCAGTCAAAATGTTTCCCGTCGTTATCTTCCGTCCAGACGAAAACTATGACATGGGCCCTTTTGTCGGTGACGTGGAGAGAACCTGATAGAAAATAAGGCTTTGGGAGGAAAATTGGTTGATTTCTCTCACGCTTTCTTAAAAAGGTGTAGATCGGGAGAATTAGGGCTCTAAACTTTGTGGGAGAATCGAAGGATTTTGCGGGTGAGTGGGTGAAAATCGGGGAATTAAGGGTATAGGCTGTCAAGAGAAGGGAACTAGGAGACGCATTTGCCCTCTAACCAACGATTGTGTGGCTTTTGAGAGACTAAGATGTTTGGACTACCCGATTATGGTTTATGTTTAGGGCTTTACTCTGCAATGAAGTTTTTGTAATATGCACACAAAGTTGTTCATCCGTTTTGACTCTTTTTTCATGCAAAATCAAGTGTTTATTGCATGTTTTTCAGTTGTTGAGGAGATTTACTTTTTCGGTTTGTTTGGGTTTTTGGAATTTTTTTCGTATTGTCCTTATTTAAATTTTTTTGCGTTTGTTCGTTTTGCAACAAACTTTTTACTCCTATTGATTTTCTCGACAAGAGAAATCAGTAAAGTATATCTTTTTATTTATTTTTACCCTAATATTTTTTGTAATATCCAAGATAAAGCCAAAAAAGCTAGCTTTTGGGGCTTTATCTTGGATATTTTTAAAAATATTTGGGTTAAAGTCATAATTTTTTACTTTTTTTATTTCTCTCATCCAGACGAATCAATAGGAGTAAAATTCTTGTTGCAAAACGAACAAACGCCAAAAAAATTAAAATAAGAACAAAACAAACAAAAAAACCCAAAATTTCTTAGCGGAACTTAGCCTAAACAATTCTGTGCTTAAATAATACTTGCGCTTAAGAAGCATTATGGGCCATGGGGGTATTTTTGTTTTTTGTTTTTAACAACGCCTTGAGGGTATGTTAGTGTTGATATTCTTTTCTTTTCTTTTCCAGATAATAGGATTTCAGTATGTTAGTAGAGTTAGATTACGACGATATGCCAATGTTGTTCCATTAACTTGAACCTGAAATCTCGCACACGGGCACCTAAATGTCCCCTCATGAACGCTTGAGTATTTATATTCCGGTTCTGATAAAACTAAAAAAAAAATTGTATTGAAAATTTGATATTAGTCCGGCCCAAAAAATGGCCAACCAAGACCCCGGTTGTAGCAGTCCAATCTCTGCCGGTCTGCCCTAAAACGGGAACAAAACAGGCCCAAGTTGAAAACCCTATGGCACTTTCTGCAAGGATGTAGGGCTGGTCCAATTTTGTTACTTTTGGCCCAAAATGTCCCTGATTGTGCTGGACTAGATCCAAATGGTAGTCCTCCATCAACCGTAGAGGTGTCGAATGGGTCATGCCGTGCCGGCCCAGTCCATTTATTTCCGTGTCTAGTGTACTTCGTGACGTGCCGTGCTGGTCCAGTTAATACTTCTTTAGGAAAATTTCATTAACATCTTAACCGTTCATAACACTTTTAGACGGTCAGAAGATTTTCTCCCCAACAAAACTTCCAAATGCCAGACAGACACAAAAAGACCGTTCATTTCTCATCGCACATCTTGCTCAAACAGACCACCCACTCTATCTCACTGAGCAGTGGAGGAAACCCATATTGTGATGGCCCTCAGAGCCTCGGCCACCGCAAGACATCCTCTCCCTCAGCCACTTCCACCACCGCCGCCGCGATCTCTTTGTCTCTCTAAAAGTACTGCATCCACAACCCAATTCAGACCCTCCTCTGTACCACCCTCAATCACCTCTACCACTCTCTCCCTCTTCGCTCTCTTTACAGCTCCCCCACATGAAGCCAAAGCTCTCAGCCTCCCCAAAGAACAGGTTGTCTCGTCTCTTACCCAAGTAAGTCCCATCAATTCGCGCAACTGTGACTTTAAACTGAATAACCATCATAAGACTCCTTGCGAGCAACTATTGTGGCCACCTCATCCCACGTATAAACGTGTGAAACATGTGTGGGAGGAGCTATTGGGATTGGTCCGAGATGCACGCAAGCTGGCGCATTGCATTACAAAAAATTTAAAACCCACCATAAGATTACTGGATTAGTAGTGCGAAACCCACATACTTCATCCTAGTAATGATAAACTACTCCTTTCATCCCAGAAAGTTTGTTCAGTACGCAAAATAAGAACGTAAAATTAAAGCATTTTTCGTCGGATTTTTTAAAAACATTTTCTTTACAATTTAAAAGAGCTCAATGATATATACTACCTTGTGATGAAAATTTTGTTTTCTGAAAAAAAAAAGTGGTTTTTTAAGTTCTCGTTGACAATCTTTTTGGGACGTACGTAGTAATACAAATTGCGTTGATTCTATGTATTTGAGTTGCCATTTTTTTTGTGGGTTTTAGGTGGAAAAGACAATTGATCAAGCACAGGAAGTGGGTTCGAGTTTTTTCGATGTGGCACAGCGCATTTTCCAGGTTGTAGCCGAAACAGTTAAGCCTGGCATTGATGTGGCGTTGCCAATATTGAAGCAGGGCGGAGAACAGGCGGTGAAGATCGCTTCTCCAGTTGTTTCAGAAGCTTCAAAGAAAGCTTTAGACGCGATTCAGAGCTCGGGTTTCGACACACAGCCTGTTTTAAGTGCTGCTAAGGTAAAGGTTTGGCCCTTCTTTTATCAATGTGAATTAGCGGTTGAGATATCATAATTGACTGCATGCACACCAGGTGTTTGGTAAAAAGCTATTACATAAGTTATTTCTTTTTTATACACAACAACAATAACATAACCCGTTTAGTCCCCAAATCACTGGGGTATCCGTGGGGGAGGATTGGTGACAGACTTTTGGTAATATATGCACAAAGTGGCTGCCCTAAGAAAACCACTGAAACAGTTGCCCCCCTATACCTTCAAGAACCAAGGGGCCAAAGGGACGTTTTGCTGCGGAGCCATGCCCCCAAATCAAAGCTGAAAGGCATCAGCGAGGGCAGGTTTAGAGACCCAAATCAATTTGTGTGCACATTACCATTACCATGCTTTCTTTATAAGTCTCCCTTTTCGGTTACATCATAGGAAAATGGTTTGTGCAATTTGTTATAAATACGGGGAAGTTTGATAAATTGTTTGCGTTTGAAAGTTGAAATGGAAATGAGCATGTTGTTGGTACGTAGCCGTGTTGGTATTGGGGGGGCTTTGATGGTTTTCTAACTTGAAGAAATGGAGAAAGGTAGTAATTTTCCGCATTGAATTTTTCTTTTACCGGAGGCCTTGGCGTGGCACTAAGTTGCTTCATTGCAATTTCGGTGCTATGGGTTTGAAACATGGAAACGGTGTGTCTGCACTTGGGGATAATTCTTTTTAAATCCCAGTTTGGTGAGAACCTCATGCAGAGATGGAGCTAAGATTGTGGCTCAAGAAGGGCAATATTAGGGTAAAAGACTACATCTACCTATAATGTCATGCACCCCGCCTTTCTTCCCAGACCCAATCTTGACCCTGACTAGAACCATGATGATCGTGCTTCAGCACCTCATTGTCACTGTTAGTAGTGTTGTTGAGAAGAGAAAGATAACAGTGTTAAATTGTAGACCATTATTCATCTAAAAGCTTCAGCTGCCAGGAAAAAAATGGCATACATTGTATTATCCTTTTTAAAATTCAAAATGCTAAGGGGGTTAAATGATTTGTGTTGCACAAACTTTTAGTATTTCACAGGAAGGTACAAGCGGGTAAAATTGAGAGGCTCGTGCCTCTGCTGGGCCCTGTTGAAATTCGCCAATAGCTTCTTGTATTGGGCTGCCCTTAAGTTTATGAGCATGCTTTACAGTAGCGAATTAATTGAAATTTCATCACCCCGTTACATAGTTGGAGGATGTACTTCATTTCTTGTGCTTTGAGAAGCATAAAGATGAGCTTTGAGAATCAATCCAATTGCATTCTGGGTATTGGCTTTCTCTTGATCAGTAAACTGGTTTCTTCGTAAGTGAACTGATTCACTCGATTTTTGAATGATATTTAACAAGAAGATACCCAAAAAGTTAGTATCCCTATTAAGCAGTTAGTTTAATCTTTGTATTTTGTCTTTGAGGTCCCTCGCCTCTCACCTAAAAGTTCTAGTTCTTGGCCACTGTCTTGATATTGATTGATCTCTTGACTGCAGACAGTAGCAGATGCTGCTCAACAGACCACCAAGGTGATTGAAGCCGCCAAGCCTATAGCCTCGTCAACAGTTGAAACCATCTCATCAACAGATCCTGTTACAATAGTAGGGGCTGGTGGAGCTTTATTCCTTGTGTACCTTCTGTTCCCTCCTATTTGGTCTGCGGTTTCTTTCAGCCTTCGTGGGTACAAAGGTGACTTTTTATCTCTTTAAATTGAAGTGTAAATAGACTAACAATTAAATGAATATCATTATATCACCAGACCAATTACTTAAGTAGAGCAACTCGGAAGAAGGAAAGAAAGGTATCACCGTGTGCTTAGCACAATTGTAGCCTGGGATGTGCAGCATGATGATGGGGACCTATTTTATGAGTCATGTTGCGCAAATATGACCAGAGGTTAGTTTCGCCCCCACCCTGCTGTTGGGAACAGCACATGGTCATGGTTTTCTACTGGAGCATTTGGAAGACTGAAACAACATGATGATAACACTTGGCATAAATATTGGTAATAGTATGATAGAAATAGATGAGAACAATTACCTTACGCTAGAGAATGCAAGACACAGGAAAGAGCTTGTTTGTTTGCCTTGCTGGAATTTTCGGCAAAATTCTGATTTCTTGAAAGACTGTGTTTTAGTTATTCACAGAGTGAATATGTATAGAATTAGAAGTTCTGACAACATGGTGACTTTATGTAGTAAAAAACTTTTGTTGTTATCATGGCATAATGTCAAGTTGCTTCTTCAAAAATGTTTAATAATAAATGCAGATGCATATTAATATTGCTGAAGATATTGTCCATTAGGTACTTTTGGTTAAAACTTATTCGGGTTGTTGGTTTAATAAACTTACTTATGGAATCTAACAATATCAATGCAGTCTAGCATTCTAATTCTTGTCCTTGTAATTTTCAAGATAATACAGACTTATTGTTTGCCTACATATTCCAGAGTTAAAAGTTCCTCAATTAGTTAAATTTTTATCTCTAGGTGAGCTCTCTCCTGCTCAAGCCCTTGATCTCATCTCTTCAAGGAATTATCTGATGATTGATATTAGATCAGAGAAGGACAAAAACAAGGCCGGTATTCCCCGACTGCCATCTAGCGCTAAAAATAGAGTGATTGCAATCCCGTAAGTACTTTTGCTGCCCCAGCATCACTTTTTCTTCCCTTTTGTAGTGTATACATGCATGTGTGCGTATTTTGTTTCTCTAAAAAAGGCTTGGAAAGAAAGCTCATATGCTTTTCCTTCCTTTTCCTTTGGACATTGGGAACGTAATAGGTTCTGTAGTTGTAAGAAGAGCGAATAAGTGACTGTCATTCAGTGGTACATGTGAAATAGGAATGCAACTAAGTTCGGGGTTTTTTCCCCTTATATTAGAAAGCTTTTTCTTTGAGTGCCGGACTTGACAAAGATTATAATATCACAACACTTTTCAATAATAAGCAAAAGTTGTGTGGCGTTGTTGATCAAAGATTGGTTAACCTCGCCTGAGCCTCTGGTTCAGCAACTGGGTTCGCCTAGCCTCTCTCCTGACCTACACAAGTAACTCATGACTAAAGGCCAATCTGGTCGATCACCAGACTGACCCTCCAACGATCAAGTCAGAAAATGTAGTGGGAGAGGTATGTAAGGACTAGGGTTTAGGGCGAGAAAGAGTGTGTACCTCTCTAGGGTTTCATCCTTGCCTTTATACATGCGTGTGCCTTGCACGCTTGGTAACTGCTCCAGCTGACGTCACACCTGACGTGGTGGATGAGGCAGTTACCAGAGCATGTGTATGAGCTGTCATCGTGCGGGTATGATCATGTGCCCCATCTATTAGGGCTGACGTCCTATATGACGCGTCGGATAAGACGGTTGACCGCATGTGAGCGTGTCACATGAACATGAACCACATGGAGAGGACCCTGCCGGACCCGACAGCTCACCCAACGGTAATCACCTCAAGTGCCTATCGTTCGGCAAAGACCCCCTGGCTTATCTTAAGGACAACTCCCCTTGTTAATGAAGTGTGACCCTTCGGCGAGGTTCAGCAGCTTCAGCTTGCCAGAGCCGTCGGATTCCCTTGATGTCAGAGCCTATGAGCCCTGGAAGGCCCGACAGCTCGGCAGAAGGACCTTAACTAATTTGGGCCACTACAAGTTGGTCATTAAAGAAAATACCGAATGGGTAGCAAAAAACCCAGGTCTTCAAACAAGTAGAAATCCACTTGATTTTATGATCACAGAAACCTTGCAGAAAGTTGGTTATTAAAGAAAAATAGAGGATGGGTAGCAAAAATCTTACTCGTCAAACAAGTAGAAATCGACTTGAGTATATGATCACAGAAACCTGGTGGGATGATAACTTTTGATACTTGCTAGTGGCCCGAATGGCGTGTCCTTGTCCATTTGGGCCTTTTCCGTTGCATTCATAATCCATACTCTCTGCTTGGCCACTTATCACTCTCATTGCCTCTAATGGTTCAGTTTGGAAGAATTACCAAGCAAGCTAAAAGGCCTCGTCCGAAATGCAAAGAAAGTAGAAGCTGAAATAGCGGCTTTGAAGATTTCATATCTGAAGAAAATATCCAAAGGGTCCAACATCGTGATCATGGACTCGTGAGTTCTTTCCCTATTGCCACCTCCCTTTTTTGTTTCATTCGTACTTATTAGGTGCAGAGAGCTTTACGGTTTTCTTTCGTTTTGGAAAATTCAGGTTGTCGGATTCAGCCAAAATTGCTGCAAGAACACTCACGAGTCTTGGCTTTAAGAACTGCTGGGTTGTGGCCGGTGGGTTCTCGGGAGGAAGGGGATGGCTACAGAGTCGCTTAGGAGCTGATTCATACAATGTATCCATTGCAGAGGTTTTATCACCATCTAGGGTCATTCCTGCTGCTGTCCAACGTTTTGGTACAACTACCTCTGCAAAGCTCCTCCCTGGGGGCTCTGATTAATTAGTTGGCATAATTTGATCTCTTTTTTTTACTACTATTTTTTGTAATTATTTAACCAATGCAATTTAATTAATCATTTGTGGCCTCTCTTTTTTGTTCATGTGGTTGAGATAGGGAAAAAGATATGAACGGCTCGGATTTGAAGAGTGAAAGAGGAGAGAGAGCGGTGGGGTGAGAGGAGAGAGAGGGTTTCAATCTGAGCCGTCCAACACACTTTTGGACGGTCCGGATACGTTGCTCGAACACCACGTGGGCACGGCCATGTGGTACCCTCCCAGCACCCAAAAATTTCTCCTTCAGACCACCAATAATCATACCATTGCTCTCGCAATCCACCACACATGCATGCCCATACCTAACAATAACCCCCATACCTTTTCAATTCACTCTCTGTCTCCTCTTAGCCGAATGCTCGCCCTCTCATTGCTCTCTCTCTCTCAAACAAAGGGCATAACTTCTCTCTCTCTCCAATAGGCGTCCAAGATGATCTCGACTCCCTTAATTTAATGAAACTGAAAGTCATTCCAATTACCTAATTGACAAACATAATTAAATTTATTTATTAGGTACAAGGTTTTCGTCCAATGTTTCCGGCCATGAAATTCAGAGATTCGCGAATGTTATCCATGAAATCAAAACTATATTTATGCCAAATAGCAAGACTGTTTTACTTTTGAGAAGTCAAATTTATATTTTTTATTTTATTTTTGATTTATGTATAAAGGTAAAACCACATACTCCTAATTTTTTATTTGTATATAAACACCACATGTATAATGACACAATGTCTTGTGACTGCGGAAAAATGTACTTAGTTTTATGTGGTGACAGTTTAAGTTTGAGTTTTCAATTTCGAACACAACAATGTTCGTAGCTTCACGTGCTTCAAACGGCTCAGATGTCACATGTAAATTAAACGACTAGGTTCATGTGCTTCGAACGGTTCAAATGTTGTATGTCCAAAGGAGAACCCCAGAGAGTCGTTGTTGTGTCTGGGGATTTGTTTTACTAGCTTTCTCAAGGGAAAAAAAGGTTCATGAAAGTTTAGATTCCTTTTAATTGGGTAATAGTTGAAATTTGGTGCAAGTTAAGTGATATTTTGAATCATAGGTAATGTATTGCGAAAGAATGACATGTCTCATAAAGTGAAAATAATTACTTAAGAAATAAGAAAAATGAGTTTTGAGGATTTTTTTTTTTTGGTCAAAATTTAAGTTTGGAGTGAAAAAATTAGGCAGCCCTCTTCTCCACCTCAAATGGCACTACTAGCCTATCCTACCCTCAATTCCACGTTCACTCACATACATGGCATAGTTTTTGCTCTCTATGTGGAGTACATGTGAACCAATTTAATGGCATTAAAGAATTCTTTCATATTCTATTTCCCCAGCTCTAGACCAACAATTATTATTTTTTAAATCAAGTGCCTATTTATATTTTGATTGACTTGAATTTTAACGAATCAACTCATATACAATAACCGTACAATTCCAATTGTTGAAGTGAAACCGCAACATGCCTCATTACATGTGGTAAACCTGCAACATGCCTCATACGGTTCTAAACGTACGATTTGAACGGTTCAGTAAAATAGTTGGAATGGGAGACCCTGCCAAGCAGGGGTGCTTGGCAGGGGTGCCGAGCGCATCTCGGCCGTCCAAAAGTGTTTTGGACGGCCCAGATGCAAAGGTACCGAACGGAATTAAAAAAAAAGAAGAGGAAAATGAAAAAGATGTTTCGATCCGGGCCGTTGATTCCGAGATAAACGGCCGGATTGGTCGCTTGGCACCCGCTCGGCAGGGTTCCTATCCCACAAAATTTTCTTAAAAACTTTGGTTTATTGAATCCATATTAACTTTCAAAAGTTATTATTACGTGTAATAATGAATTATAATTAGCGGTTTTATGCTTGCACTAGTAGAATAATCCTCGTGCAAGTTATAATAATTTATCTAGGCAATCAAAATGATCTTAGTTTCGTTAAATTAAGGAAGTCAACATCACCTTCAACATATTTATTTACAACATCCGTGAGGCATTTCCGCCACATTAAACGGAATGACGATCTCCGTCCGGCCATCCGGATCCGGTACCAATTAATGAAACCACCACTAATTATAATTGGTTCAACTGGTCAATACATAGTTATCCCATATACATGGGTAGGGTTCGATTCTCATAAGCAGTTATTCCCTTTCCCAAGTCTTCTAAGATAGAGTAAATTAGGACTGACGAATTATTAAAAAAAAATACAATTGGTTCAACTGGTCAATACACAGTTATCCCTGACAGACTTATCTTCATTGGTGACTCTACCCTTTCAAGTGATGGCTCCAGACTCCAGTGGCAATATACCGAACATTTTGAGTTCGGAACTTGACAATCTTTTGAGGCCAAGCTGCGATACAGAAATCGCTTTTGAGTCTCCATGTATCGGCGTGGGTAGCCTATTTGTAGGGCTGCAAATGAACTGAGCTGCTCGCAAATAGCTCGTGGCTCGGGCTCGGGTCATTCACTAAATAAGCCAAGCTCAACAATCAAAAGCTCGGCTCAGTTCACAACAGTTCTGCTCGTTTGTATAGGCTCGGCTTGTTTAAGAGGCTCGGAACGAGCTGAGCTTTAGTTTTAGGCTCGTTTAATAAAGAACCGAACTCGAACACGACGAAGCTCAGCTTGGTTGCGAAACCTACACGTAAGCTGGCCCGAACACCCTGACGGTTGAAAAAAAAAAAAAAAAACCCTCTACCACTAGGGAATATTTAAATATTCATCCTCTTTATCCATACTATGTAAGAATTCATCCCGCATTTTTTTCATGCTTATGTTTTCATCCTCTTAGTGTGTGAATTATATTTCTTACCCTTTTCACTATGATATACATATATTATGTTATATTGCTTTCCTAATTTAGTGGGATTGAATTGGATTGTTTTCCTAATTAAGTGGGATTTGGTAAATTTAAATATGATTGATTACTTTTATTTTTTATCCTATTACTTTTATATTTCAAATTGAATTGTATCAAAATAATCATAGTTCATATTTTTTTGGTAATTTTAATTAGGGGTGAGCATGGTCCGGATTGGTTCAGTTTTATGATAAACCAAGAACCAAACCAATATCTACGGATTATGAATTTGGAGAACCAAACCAATCCACAAAAGGCATTGAACCAAACCAATCCAAACCATTAAAATACGGATCGGTTTCGGTTTTAAACCACGGTTTGCTTTGAACTAAGTTATCATTTTCAACCAACTAATTAAAAATAGAATAACAACAATTACCTCAAGTCTTAAGCTAAGAAAATGAAATACTAATAAGCCACTACAATGAACCAACTACTAAACATCTTAAGATAGTTTAACTAAATAAAAAGTCAAAGATAATTCCTTAAACTATTGAATTGAAATGAGGTAGCTAAGTTTCCGTCTAACAAAAAAATAAATAAATAAATGAGGTAGCGAAGGGCAGTAGCAGCAGTATGGTAGCAACCAACTTGTGATGATCACTCTACAACAAGATTAATAATCATAGGAAATTAGGAATGAGTTGTGAGATATAAAAGTTTAGTCTAAATTATATATCTCGACAGAAAAGAAAAACTAAATATTGCGGTGGAATTAATAGGATCAAAATATTAAGAAATTAGTTGACTAAGGCTCCCTTATTTATTTGGTGAATCATAATTAAATTATATATATATATATGTATTATGTATTAAACGGTTCGGATCGGTTTGGAACCATAACCGTAAACGTGAATCCACAAACCAAACCATATAACACGGTTTTTAATTTTTTAAAACCATGACCAAACCATACTACTAAAAACCCGAACCATACATTTCGGTTTGGATTGGTTTGGACTGGATTCGCGGTTTGACGGATTTTTTGCTCACCCCTAATTTTAATATGATTGATTACTTTTATATTTCAATGATAATATTTTGGAAGTATGCCATGTTTATTAAATCGGTTTCAAGCTAGATTACGAATTGTCATGAAACGTTGAAATCGACATGGTAATTTAACCATAAAATGCTGATCACGTTAACACTTTTTTGATAGTAATTTAACCATATTTCATGGAATAAGATCAATTAAAAATATGACCTTTCTGGTTACTACGTGAGCATTTTAACATTATCAATACATTCAAAAATATGGTCAACTTATCATGTTAATTTCATAAAACATGATCACTTTGTTATGTCTGGTTGGCCAATACCTATAATTCACAAAGCTGATGGCCAAAGGCCTTCATCATGAACCGTTCTGATCTTTCCATGGAATCGAATAAAACTAAATAAACCAAAATTATGTTTTCTCGAAAAAACCCAGATCTTTTCTTTAATTTCATGACTATTTCGAAACAAACATATTTCATGGTAAATGAAGTAAATAATTTACCATGAAATCGAATAAAACTAAATAAACCAAAATCATGTTTTCTCGGCAAAAATCCAGATCTTTCCAAATACAACAATAGATCCAAAACCAAATACAACAGTAGATCCATAAGCACAATCAAAAAATTGAAATATTTGACCAACGTAGTACTTGAAAAAATTGGGAAAAAACCATATCTTTGCACTGCCATAGTTGGATCTTCGTCGGCTTTGGCTTCAGATCATCGCAGACCTAGAGAAGGGGATGGCGGCCGCTGGAAGACTCTCCGTCGTCGATTTCGTCCTTGAGAAGGGGGCGGTGGTTGTTATTCTCCTCTCGGACGATGGCCGCCAGATTCCAATAAAAGAGAGATACATGGAAGGCGTGGTTTTGTAATTGGAAAGGACCCTGAACTTTAAGATTTCATCCAAAAAATCTGTGATATACATATATAATATCCAACGTATTATATAAGGGTACTATTGGAATTAAAAAAGAGAGGATGAAAACTTAAATGTTCAAACCGATTAGAATGGAAACATAAGTAAAGTAAGAGAGTAAGGATGAATATTTGTCTCCCTTTCATATACTCATCAGTCACTCTCACATGTCTATATATATCCACACCTCAATCATTATTTGATCCAACCCAAACAATTACAGTCCCAAAAGAAATAAAGAGAAGAAGTGATGTCTTACAAGTCTCTGGACGCTATCTCCTCCGCCGACATCGCAGCCCTCGGACTACCCTCCGAAGTTGCAGACCAATTTCACCAGAGTCTCTCCGAAATCGTCCGGAATTACGGCCCTGCCACGCCGGAGACATGGCGACAGATCTCCAACCAACTCCTTTTGCCGGAATTACCATTCTCTCTTCATCAGATGATGTACTACGGCTGCTACCGAGGGTTCGGGCCCGACCCTCCCGCCTGGATACCCGACCCGTAAGCACCGTTCCTTGACATCTTACTTTTGTATCTTAAAAGCCTCTGTTTGGTTGTCAAGCAAATTCGGTTATGTAGAAATGATGGAAAAAATCAAACTTTCTTCAATTTCTCGGCGTTTAATTACCAAAAAAAGTTGTGACACGCGCAACAGGGCCGGTCCTAATGTTTGAGTTGCTCAAACCCAACCCAAGCGTGGTTGCGCACTTTAAGTCTTAAAAAATAAAATGAGATACAAGTCTAAAAACGAAAAAAAGAAGAAGCCTAAGGTTACATACTTACATTGTGTTTTTAGCTTGAATTATATTGGATTTATAAATTTTATTGTTGGGTTTACAGGAAAATGTTTTTTTATTGCCCCATGGTGGGCTTCCCAAGCCGGGGGCTTGTGGGGCATATTCCGGGCCGGCTCGCGCACAACATTAACTTCCCTTCCAGTAAATACTTTTCCTGCAGAAATTCTGTTAACGGAACAAACACATACAAATAAATTCCATTTTCCTTTATTCCACTCTACCCAACTTTGACCGAGAATACCATTTCCACGCTACATTCTTGACAAATGAACAGAAGCTTAAACTGAGCTAGGTGATCTGGTCACAGCTATCAGGAAACAGACAGATCCAATATTTGTTATAGCAAAAATGCTAGGCACAGGTAGAGTGGATGTAACTTGGACGTATTCCTAGCATTGCTCTTGCTATAAAAAAATTAAAAAATTTAGTTTTCAGTAGAAACTGAAACATGTCTTAGAAAGGGAACAAAGCAAGTCTTATTAAGTGGAAATATTGTATAATTTTTACCTGAAAAATGCTAGGAGTCTAGGACTATAGGGAACAAATTGTAGTAGTAGTTGACAAGGCATGAGAAGTGACAATTTAACCGAAGTAAACATGCATCCTTTTTCGCCATTTTGCTTTCGCTAGGACTTGCTATCTTAGTAGTTGCATTTAACAAACTCATCCTTTCTTATAACTGAATCCCATCTCTGTAATTAACTCTCCCTTCCCCTTAGAAGCGAGAACACAGTTTGGCATACGTGTTTATGTCTGGTTCACATAATTAGAGAACAACACTTACATAATTCTGTTTATTGGACTTTGGTGGGGATGCTTTTTATGCAATTGTTATAGGTTAGACGAGTAGTATATCAAAATACATGTGCAAGATTAAGGAGAAATATTTATAGTCTTTGACTATTGTATTTGTAATGTTTGCATTTTATTTATGCTGTTATTTTGGGCAACTAATTGGTCCTATGTACTATTGTCCTGATATATGATAGGGAAAGAGAGGCCTCAACCAATGTTGGGAAGCTGTTAGAGAGACGCGGGAAAGAGTTCCTGGGTCCAAGATATAAGGATCCCATATCAAGCTTCCTTGAATTTCAGGAATTTTCAGTCTCAAACCCTGAGGTATTATTAAAGTTTTTAGAAGATTCGGTCACTCCCCTATGAATCAGCAAAAAGGATGTTCTTTATTTTGTTCCCTTGTTAGGCTTATTGGAGATCCATATTGGACGAAATGAGTGTGTCATTTTCGGTGCCTCCACAATGTTTTTTACGGGAGGACTCGTCGCATCCCGGAGGTCAATGGCTACCTGGTGCACATCTGAATCCAGCAAGGAATTGCTTGAGTTCGAATGGAAATAGGACTTTGGATGATGTAATGATTGTATGGCGTGATGAAGGAGAAGATACATTGCCTCTTAAGAAGATGACTCTTAATGAACTGCGCACAGAGGTTTGGTATGATTCTTTTATGCATAAGCCATACTGTTGTCAAACTGTCATTTTCAATTACTGATTACCTGGGAGTAATTTAAGTCAAAGGTTACGTATTCTAGCAGGGTAGCAGGTTTAATCTTGTAACTTGTTTATGTGGTGCTTTTATCACATGTAGTGATTACTCTGTGATTAGCAACTATTCACTTTCCACGAAGCAATGCGGTTAGGGAGATGGATGCAAAGTTGTTTCCTTGAACACTGCCTATAATCTCAGGATAAGACTGTAGCATCATGACAGCTCTGCTATTTACGGCTGTTGATTCCATATGTGGTTGGTTTTACTTTTTGTTCCTTTGAGGCCCTCTTTTGTTCCAGTACATTGTATGTGCATACTTTCTTACAGTGGTACTGTTTTTCAATGAAAACATGCTTACTCGACCATATTTCTCGGGGCCTTCAAGTTAATTGTTATCCTTAACAATATTTTGCAATAAGTTGGTACTAGGAGTGTTGTGCTAACATCTGAATGATGTTCCATTGGTACCGGGTGATCTTGGTGCATTGCTAATGGGTGTTTGTGGTTCTTTAACAAATGTTATTTGTGTTGTTAACTCTTAAGAACCTAACATTTACATGTTTGAATTTGATGTTGTACTCATATAATTTCCAAAAAATAAAAAGGGAATAATAAAGCAGTTGGTGTTTATACCTTACAAATAAGCAGTGGTCTTCTCTAGTTACATCAATATTGATCATGTGTGGCATCTTGGTTAGTACCGATAGTGCTGAAGGGTTAATT
The DNA here is from genome assembly GCA_018127125.1 of Rhododendron griersonianum. Taxonomy (NCBI): domain Eukaryota; kingdom Viridiplantae; phylum Streptophyta; class Magnoliopsida; order Ericales; family Ericaceae; genus Rhododendron; species Rhododendron griersonianum. The sequence goes on from CM030799.1 coordinate 25,427,432, forward strand.
AAAAAAATTGTGGTAGATAAATCATGTGATATTGCAAGTGGAATGGTTACCACCATGGACTAAACATGCATTTGACAGGAGTTCAAACCTCATTAACTTCAACTAACACCACTGACTTTTGCCGAGTGAAAAAAGAAGCAGCATATGATCTCTCTCTCTCTCTCTGTAGTTGGTATACTGTATGCACTTTTGGGTTCGCTTGTGATAGAGGCCACCCCTATTTATTGTCGTTGATAGTTGAGCGTGAAGTGGTGAGAAGCATTTATAACATGCTACGGTTGCTATGTAGAATGAATCACAGGCAGGTGCTTTCCTGCATATAGAAACATTTGTGCAGTTCATCTGCTGCTATGTTGGATTAAAGCAGAGGTTCATCATAACCAAAGTTGCTCTTAACAGCAAATTCAACGTAGGGTTTCTTTAAATGGCACTGTGCCATGGCTATTAGTACATGCAGTATACAATGCTATGTTTTCGTAGCAAGTGGTCTTGACTTCAACCCCCATTAGCGTTATGACCCGTTTGCGACCCTGTGGACCAACCCAAATCATTATTAGGAGGGTATTTTTTACCTGATTTGCTATGGAGGGTATTGGGGCGCTAGGATTTTATCTCACGATGAGATTCCTCCCTTGTTTTCTGTTCTCATTTTTCATAGTCTATCCTAACGGTTTCTCTGGTGAGTCAAAGCATGGACACATGCATCATTTATGATTGGTGAGAAGCATTTAGTTTTCATGATGTTTTCTGTTCTCTTCTTGTAGACCGTTGCCAACTCTTTATTTTTTGTTTATCGAATCCTGCTAAATTGTCTTTGTAGGTTAGTTGCATATGCGCTTGAATCAATTGGATTGGACAAAGGATCTGCAATTGCCATAGATATGCCAATGGATGTGAATTCTGTGGTGATCTACCTTGCTATTGTTCTGGCAGGCTATGTAGTAGTATCCATTGCTGATAGCTTTGCTCCAAATGAAATTGCTGCCAGGCTCAGAATATCAAAGGCAAAAGCAATCTTTACCCAGGTAAATCTCTCCGGATTGCAGGGCATTCAAGATTAAACTCATAATGCTTTTTGGAGTTACATCTGTGCTTTCAGTTTCCAGCATACGTCAGAAAGGAGGTTTAGAAGTATCATGGAGCCTTATTCTTCTATTACGTTTACTGTTTACTGGATCATTCTTAGATTCATCTATCTCAGCCTATATTGCGCTAGGTCTTGTCACTTTCACCAACTAAGGTTTGGCTATATATGGAATAGGGTTCTGATAGGCGGAGCAAAAAAATGAAGAGGGTTCTGATGGGTGGACTCTAGTGTGAAACTCTAATCACAGCTTAGGGAGGCTTTGGGCAAGAATCAGTTGGGTTCAGAGTATAATTTATTCTCTTGTTTTTGTGCTTTATATGCACCTTCTGTATATATATCAACGTATGAGTGGAGGTCACACGTAAAGGGTAGTGTTAGAGTTTGTCCCATGTAGGTATAATAACACCTCCCAAGTTAGTTTATGCGAGTTGGTACCTTATTTGTATGATAGCACCTCCCAAGTTAGTGAATGAGTTCAAGAGTCTGCTTATGGATGTGTAAGCTTGTTTGGGTATGTTTTTTTTTGATCCGCAAGTTTGTTTGGGTATGTTGTTCATCAAGCATCTGAGAATTATGGGTCAGATTACCGAAGGTTGCTGGGCAGGAGCTGAGGCTACCTTGGGGGAGGTTATGGATGATCATAGGATGATCATAGCTTCTAGGTTGGCAAGATTGTATGGAGACAAAACGGATGGAGGCACAAGATTTGTATTTGGAAGCTTCCTACTGGTATTGGTTGCAGCTTACCCTAGTCCTTCAACTGTGCTATAGTGTTTGGAAGCTCAGTCCTGCGACTAGTCTATGCTAAATGTTATTGTATTTATTCCTTGTACTTGCTCTGAAATGGTTATCAAGTTATGTTAGATGCCTGGTTTCATAAGTTATTTGTGAAACTAGCTTCAAAGTTATTTGCATCCAGTCCACTGCATATTTGTCAAATTTCAAATTACATTCTTCGTAGGTGGATGTATGCCTTCATTTCCACTTTGGGTAATATGTTCATTGTCAAACTTTTCTTCCTCAGGATTTCATTGTTCGTGGTGACAAAAGCATACCCTTGTACAGGTAAGCTTCGTGTTACTCTTTAGCTGAATAGTGGTTTCCTTCTCTTCTGTCTATTGTGACGATTTCTCACATATAGGTTCAAATCTGCAGTAGAGTTATTGATGCACAGCCACCCGTTGCTATTGTTATTCCAAGTAGAAGCTCCAGCTTTGACACGAAATTGCGTGATGGTGACATTTCTTGGCATGATTTTCTAGCAAAAGTCAAAAATTTCAGGCAAGAACTCGTATTATATGTTGTATGTTACCTTTTAATCTTTGTTGGTGACTTCTGCATAGCTTTGACATTTATGAGTTAGATTCTAATTTATATGTAGCATTTTGGCTAGGACATATAGCTGATAACTGTCTCATCTATCAAATTTTGAGACTTTAAGATGCTAAGACATGGACAGTAAAATTGGTTTGGTACGAGATATTTTCCGGAGTGTTATCTCTTGCCTCCCTCAAATGGCCGGTATATGGTTGAAGACTCTGATAGGACGGGTGTATTATAGTCTTGCTCATTAAATAAGTAGTACACATATAGCAGGTAATAAAACTAAGCGGAACTTGTGTTCTTGGAGCTAATTCCTTTCAAAAACTTTTGGAAGCAAGAATACCATTGTGTGGCACCCATGTTTACATCATGGTAATTATGAACATGCTGGTTGGGGAGCATGCAAGTGTGGGACATTTTAAAGCTACAATTAACTCCTTGGGTTCAACATTTTGTCATTTTGAGATACTCATGATTTAAAAGAGTTTGTTAGCAGCCTCTCCAGTTTTATAAAATTTGACGCCATTTAAGGTCTAATGCTGGTGCCAAAATTTGCAGACATGTTGAATTTGTTGCAGTTGAACAGCCTGTCGATGCATTCACAAATATCCTTTTCTCTTCGGGAACTACAGGTAATGCAAAGTTTGAGGGTTGTGATTTGTGTGTATTTACTTAGTATCATTTCCATCTGTGAAATCTCTACCGTTGGCTTCTTCCAATCTCAACTGTTGGAAACCTCTAACCCTACTTTACACCCAGTTACTGATATGCAGCCTTCATACATCTTTGAAATCTCTCTCTCTCTCTCTCCCTCTCTCTCTCTCTGTCTCTCTCGTTTTCCTCTCTACACCATGCACTCATCTAAGTATCTCACTGCCAAAACCAAACTGAAGATTGATTGACTCCATATCTGAGGATAGATTGACTCCATCTCTCTCTTGCACGTTGTTGAAGATCGATCATCAAGGTTGAGTTCAGGATTTGTATGTATTTTAACCTTTAAACAAAGAGAGAGATGATTCCATCTGCCACTTGCTATTACATGCAGGGAATCTCTAGTAATGAGCTTTTACATGATCACTAACATACTCAAACCAAAAAAAAGAAAATAAAGACTCAACCAGACATTTACCTTTCATCAACAGGGTTGTTGTAGTTAGTTTCATGGCACTGCAAAGACTGAATCATCACATGTAGAGTTGGCATTGGCAGTAAGTTGAAAAGCCTAATTAGATTAAATTATGGTGTAGGGGAACCAAAGGCTATACCGTGGACCCTTGCAACACCTTTGAAAGCTGCTGCAGATGGTTGGTGCCACATGGATATCCGCAAAGGTGATATTGTTGCTTGGCCAACTAATCTGGGATGGATGATGGGTCCTTGGTTAGTTTATGCCTCACTCTTGAATGGGGCATCCATGGCTTTATATAATGGCTCTCCCCTTGGTTCTGGCTTCGCAAAATTTGTACAGGTAGTAACCTGTTCTCACTATTGATAATCTGCCTTCGGGGTTTTTTTTTTTTGTATCCGTTATACACATGGTTACGAAGTAAATTATGTACCCCAAGAGTTTTAGTTTTCTACAATTATTGATGCAAAGATCACCTTGTGTAAACTACTTTCACGAGAATAGTTCATTAGTTTCATGTATATCTTTTCATTATAAGGCAAGAGGAGCCATAAAGTTTACTTGGATGGCAATGTTTTGTGCCCTTGTCGGTGTCGGTTTATTAAATTTGTGATGAACTTAACTCTTTTATAGCGATTGTTGACAGCGCCAGACAGACCCGCCGTATACATCCATAATCAACTCTAACCTCTCTCTCTCTCTCTCTCTGTGTGGCCTGAATATGCGAACACCATAATTACTAAGACCCTGCTACAACATTCCTTTTTTAAAGTCAAGACCACACCAATGTTCTTTGTCCCCATTATAGGCTTCACCCTTCTTTATCCCTCTTAAGAACCTAAATTTACAATGTGTCGACCTTTTACAACCATCATTCATTGTTTGTTACTGCTCTCCTGGTATTAGGCATTGTGCATAAGTGTTTTTACGCACTCATCCTCGAATGAAACTTCCTGGCAAATTATTGGTTCAACCCTAAGGATGGTGGCAACGAGGAATTTCAGTTTGGAATGTTTTACTGTGTGAATCAAAGAAGGGAAATGCTGACAATTAAGGGCTACGTGAGAAGATGCTATGTACTGCATTATTCATGTATTGCTGTATATTGAGAAGTTTTTTGAGGAATGAATTTGAAGGGGAATGGTTGCTTGGAGGATTTATCCATCCAATGCCCATGAACGAACATCTGTGAAATATGTATATAAGTCACCCACTAATTGTCTATGCGTTAAGTTCATAAAAGTGTTGCTAAATTTACACCGGCAGTTTTTTTAATATAATACTACATATTTACGTTTTCTTGATGGGTGATATGCACGGACATATATGCTGCCTCCATGTCTTAACTATGGTTGTTCAGCCTTCGTATCTTTTACAAGAAGTGCTTGGTTAAGTCACCCACTCAGAAGTGCTTGTTTATTTACCCACTCAGAAGTGCTTGTTTATTTACCCACTATAGAAGTGCTTGTTTATGCTACAGGCCTGAGGTCCATCATCAGCTAATTTTATGGATCTCTGGCACTGTTGCCATGACTTTAAGGAGGCGTTCGAACTTTTTATAGCCATATTTTCATGGACAGCCTGACAGGACAAGTGTTACAAGATATTAAGTTAGAAATCTACAGGATGGTCATAGGGATCCTGAAGACATGGTCGAGCACATTATTATCAGATTAAGGCAACGTCCTTAACTTTAATCAACCTTTTCCTGTTCAATGGGTAAACCCCTTCCATATAACAGCATTGTGCTGCATAAAACTTTGCAGTTTCGTGTCCCAATCAGATAATCAGAGTTTGCTCTTTCATCCAGTCAACTTTTAATTTGTTTTCTTGACATGGTAAATGTTGAAGCCGGAGAACCTCTCATGTGCTTTTCTAGATCAAGGCCCAATTCTGTTACTGTTACGGGCTTATTTGGATAAAAAGTTGGTACATCGTGTAGATAATGCATCTTACAAATGGGAAGAGGTAAAAATTGGGACGGTGAACCTTAGTTAGTTAGTTAGAGAGAGAGAGAGAGAGTACATTTCTACGGTGTGGTTTTTTTTTTTGGAAGCTTTTGAGACTTCTCTTTGGTGTCTTATATATTTGAACTTTTCAACTTGGCAGGATGCTAAAATAACAATGCTTGGTGTTATTCCAAGCCTTGTAAGGACATGGAAAACTGCAAATTGTACAGATAGCTATGATTGGTCTGCAATCCGGTGAGTGAAAGTTTTGGTATTACTCTTTACCTGGTTTATTCTTCCTACAGCAGTCAAATATCTGTACGTACTCCCTCCCTCCCTCCCTTTAGGTTAGTCCATTTTTCCATTAATGGGTGTTGCATAAAAAATGTCCATTTTGACAAGCCAATGAGCTAAATTTGATAGATTTTCTGTTTTGTTATTTCTCCGTTGAATTAAAGTAATAGCTCCTTAAATAGTATAATTCCCTGGAAAGACAATTGATAAACGTAATGTTTTTATTGGGTAATGATTGTATCCTTGCATAGTCTGGTTACGGAAGAGGGATAAAGTACACAAATATGGTGTGTTTTGCATGTGTGGCTGAGTTGGTCAGGGTCTGAGAGGGACAAAGGGAGTATATAAACAAGGTGTGCTTAGCAAGTGTGGCCGGGTTTTCCCAGTCTGCATGCTCCTTGTATACTGACTCGCTGAGATTAATGTCACAACATGTGAGCTCTAAATAAATTATATGCTAGTATGGGCTTCCTGTAAAAAGGTTCTGTTCGAGTATTAATTTCCTCTTTTAAATGTGGTAGTTGCTTTGGTTCCACTGGAGAGGCATCTAATGTCAACGAATACCTATGGCTCATGGGGAGGGCTCAATACAAGCCCATCATGGAGTACTGCGGTGGCACAGAGATTGGTGGTGGATTTGTGTCTGGGTCATTTTTACAACCTCAATCTTTGGCTACTTTTAGCACACCAGCTATGGGATGTAGTCTGTTTCTGATTGGGAATGACGGAATTCCTCTCGTAAGCACTATTCAACCTTATATCTGGAAGAAATGAGAAGCGTATGCTTAACTACTTACACTATATGCATTTTTCATGACTTCAACCTTTTTTGTCATCCCTTCTATTATTTTCAAGTTACTGTTTTCCATGTCTCATGTTCGTACAGTAGCCTACTGAAAGACGTGATGCATTCATACTAATATGTGGAAAATAAGAACAGCATGCATGACTGCTTTTTTTAATAAATGCCATTTTTCTATCGGCATTAATAAAGGCCATGTTTTCATGGATTTTCTCTTTGAAGTTATGTGTGTCAAATGGAATTGTTGTGGTACTCATCAATTATGTGCAAGTTTAATTATATACACCTCTTAAGTCTTAAACATTTTCCCCCACCCATTAAACTTTTGTCAGTTTTATTCTGTATGCATAACATTATCTTCTTATTGCCAATGTCTCGTATGGACTTCGTGCAAAGTTTCCAATCCAGCCCTAATCAAACTTTGTTTTGATAAGTATTTGTACAACTAACAGTTCAGTAACCTAGTGGGATTTGGAACCACAGTAGTAGGAATTTGGTTCAATTACCAATCATTTTCATTGATAATTGACTTCAACCAACCGCAAGCTTCGAATAATATATATGCATATATACATCTACCCTGATCATTTCAAACTACTCTCTCATACCATCTTCTGTAGCCACCAAATGTTCCAGGACTTGGTGAATTGGCGCTTGGTCCCCTGATGTTTGGGGCTTCAAATACATTGCTAAATGCTGATCACTATGACGTCTACTTTAAAGGAATGCCTGTTTGGAATGGAAAGGTAAGCTAAGCATCCTCCTAGTGGACAAGCATGGGGATTTAACTCTGTTGAACATAAGGGGATAATTTTTGTCATCCAGGTTCTAAGAAGGCATGGGGATGTGTTTGAGCTTACTACTAGTGGATATTATCATGCACATGGTCGGGCAGACGATACAATGAATCTTGGAGGAATCAAGGTATGTATTACTCTTAAAATCTGACCTTTGCTAACTGTTGAGTTATCACGGGTATGTTTAGGAGCCTGGGCAGTCAAAGAGTACAAACTATGTTATCTAAAAGTTGATTTCTCGAGTGATCCCTGAAGTCCTGGACCATATGCACTAGGACTGGAATTGTGGCATTACATAGCTACCTACTATGAGATGATCCATCTATGTCAAATGGCTTGCATCATGACTGGAAACTTCCTCAAGCGTTCTTATCAAATAATACAGCTCTATTGCTTTGTTTGTCCAAAATTAGCTACAAATGGATTTTTTAGTCTGCATTTGGACCATGGAATTGTGAAAGGATGTTTTTGGTTTCTTATTTGATCAATGATTTCTGTGGGATTTGTCAACGAGAAGGAAATTGATGCGGAAACAAAGAACAAATATAGCTATTTTTTTTTACTTTTACCTTTTCCTTGACAAATCTTTGCTGTAAGCACAGCCTTAGGGAATGGAACCAAATAACTAAGTTTAGTTCCTTCACTTCCTTATCTTGTCCTTCACCTTCTGCTTTGGTTCCATAAATCGCTCAGCAAATACATGATTCATACACAGCCTTCATGTTAGCATGGCTCAAGGAACGGCCAATGGAGGCCTGACCACCTTTGAATTCAAATTTAGACTGGCTCCATAATTGTGAATTGAAACATCATTATCTCAATTAGTGGCAGGACTGATGAATTGACACCCTTAAGACACCAGCGACGCTCACTTTTAGTTACACATGTGTGGACAATTAGAGGGTTGCTTTTATATTCGGAGCCCCCACTCTATGCATGGATCTATCTAATCTATTTTGGTTCATGTTTTGGCAGGTAAGCTCAGTTGAGCTTGAGCGCATTTGTAATGCAGTCGACAACAATATTCTTGAGACAGCAGCAGTTGGGGTGCCACCTCCGGGAGGTGGGCCTGAGAGGCTGGTCATTGCTGTCGTTTTCAAGGATTCCAGAGACTCTGCCCCAGATTTAAATAAGTTGAGAACGTCGTTTAATTCTGCATTGCAGAAGAAACTGAATCCTTTCTTCAAGGTATAAACTATGGGTGAAATGTTTTGCATATAGCTTGAATGGCAGAACTTTTTCTCTTCTTGTGGCATTAATAATGCTACTATTGCAGGTATCACATATTGTGCCTGTCTCGTCTCTACCGCGGACAGCTACAAACAAGGTCATGAGAAGGGTTTTGCGGCAACAGGTAGCTCAAATTGACCAGAATTCTAAAATTTGAGTCTTTTGTTCCTAATGAGAGCACTTTACTAAGATGTTAAAGACCATAGACATTGTTTTCATCCTATTTTTGAATGATATATACAAAGAATAAGCCTTAGTGGCGCATGAATTGTAACATTTGGATTAGTGTGTCCTTCAATTTCAAACACATCTCTGGATAGCTGGTAGAGTGCATTGGAAATTAGTATAACTTTGTTTTCAAATTCTTGTTTTGATCGGACAATCTTTTTAGAACGGAGGAGTATCTGTTTTTATTCTTTTGGGCTGTTACTCCTTTCTCTCTTTTTCTTTATACTCCCTATTTTACTTTGTTCATTTCTGAAATTAGTCAATAAAGGGGTTACGTTCCCAAAAAACTTCGACGATTTTACTTATGAGCCGGGAGTACGTGACGATTGTACTTACGACGCGGTGCCCCAAGCCTCTCCCTACCTCACATTCTTGTGGGGTCCTCATATTTAGTCTCTGGTTTTATAGAAATGTGTGGCTGTGGATAGGCATATGAGGTATTGAATAATTTTTCCAAATCTTCATTCCTATAATAGATTAATAATAGTCGTGTTCAAACTTAATATAACAAGATTACATGACATACTTAAAGATAATAGATTAGATTAATAGTCGTGTTGAAATCTGAGCTATTTTGTTTTTTAAAAGGATAAAGTAATGCCAAAATTATTTTTATTGGTGCCAAAATTTTAGTGCACAAAAGTCAGAAATCAATTATCAAGTCAAACTTGTGAAAATATTAATCTGGAATACTATGTTTGTCCTCGCAATTAATCTGGAGCTAAATCCTATGTAATGTTTATTTAGAATAAGATTTAAAAAAAAGAAAGAGGGAGAGTTACAATCAATCCCATTATCCTTTTTCAATTAAAAAGCTAACGTGAAAGACCAATTGAAAAACCAATATTAAATTGTGAGGCACGTCTACGTCTCACTTGTCATGTACGTTGGAAATAGAGAGAGAAAGCCTCCCTTACTTATCTACGTCTCTCTTGTGTGAGTACCATTTTTGTTTGAAAATAGAGAGAGAGCCAAGGAGAGAGAAACTGAGAAAGCCTCCCTCCCTGATTTCAAGGTCGTCACGATCGACCTCCCTCCTCGTCCCTCTCTTCCTCTCCTTATCTTTCATGGGCGAGAGAGATATTACAGACTGTTTTATTTGGGAGAGATGATCTCCCACTCTCCCCCTTTATTTTTGGGCTTGCCATCACCAATTCGTGATGGATTCTTCCTTTTTCTCCTTTCTATTTTGTTTTTTCATCTCCAACTCAAGATCTGCTTTTGTAGATTTCGTTGATCGGTAATGAGTCCTCTGGCGGACGTCGAGTGGAATACAATGATGGGATTTGGGCGGCCAACCACTGTTTCTTGCGATCTATAGATGAAGATGATAACGTCGGCGGTGACAGAAATGAATGATGGTGGTGTATCATACCGTTCAAAGAATCATACTGTTCATTTTACAAACCAAAACTCAATATTTTATACACCCATCGATATTCGATCAAAGCTTTTTCTTTTCAACCTAATGTGAAAAGTATTTAATCTCAATGTTATGTTCATGTATTGATCGACGGCCTATAGACAAGAAAAAGGTTTTCATTCATTGGCCTGATAAATAAAGAAATCTTGCCGGCTTTAAGATAATTATAAATTATTTATTGTAGCATCTCAAACAGAATCTTTAAATGTCCAAGCATAACCTTCAAACACTATTTCACTTTTCGTATTTTTTTCCTCACTTCAAATTGGTTGTATTACTAACATATTAGTAACACCAAAATAATATAGGGAAGCGATAATGCCAAAACTGTTTTTGTTGGGGTCAGAACTTCAATGCATGAAAGCCTTGTATATTGCACACGGTACAAGTCTTTTGTGCACTAGAGTTTTGGCACCAGCAAAAACAGTTTTGACATTATCACTACCCAATAATATATTCTACGTATTAATTTTTTACCAGTTTCTTTTGCTTGATTAAAATCTGCAATCCTATTTATAGTACTAATAATCATAATAATCTATGTATTCGTTTGCTACTCACCTTTAAATTTTTTATCAATATAGATTTTTATTTAGTCCATTGATTAGTAGTCTTATATAATAAAATAAATATAAATATACACCAGGATGAGTTTATAATACTCGCAAAAAAAGCACATAGATCGAGTTCACAAAATGAAAGGACTGAAAATTTAAGAAAACTTAATAAAAACTAACAACATTGTTTATATATTGTCAAAAAAGATGAGAACCCTAATGCCATGAACAGCAATTATGGAGTCTTACACAATTCATTATCTTATGTATTTACCCTCAATGCATGCACTATTTCCACTCCTTTCCATCCAAACTCACGAATCTAGAGTAGAGTACCATAGCTTCCTCTTCTTCCTCCTCCTCGAAGCAAGTGAAAATGAGCAAAGGAAGTGAGTAAAAATGAAGCGAATCAGAGAGCGAGAAAAAGGGACGGAATGTTTTGAGGGAATATGTAGAGTGTAAAGGCGTCAAGAAGGCAAATCTTGCATGGCTCCATAATTTTGCGTGTGTGCACTAATAATTTTGATGAGAAATAAATAAAATAGGTGGTCGTATGCGATCAGTATATATATATATATATATATATGGAAACTTTAAATTATGTTAAAAAATAATCATATTACAGATGATAGAAATATATGAATTTAAATTTTGCAAGAGTTCATGTCACAAAATCATCTTTCTAGCTTAGTAGCGATACAATTTTCAACTTTTATAATTTCTGCCAGATACGCTCTCGAGATCTTTTAAATGGTTGGGCCTTAGCCTAATTGAGGTAGGTCTTTTTGCAAGTCTGAAAACTAGTGGGGCCTAAGCAGAGCCAACCCTTCCCTTTCCTTGAGGAGGTAGACATTTGAGTTCAATTGGGCTTTACCATTTGCTCCACAAAGAGCTTTACCTCCCTTTTTTAAAAAACTCAGATCCACTAGAAAAAGAATTAACTATTGGCTTCGAATAGCATTGACCAATCTATAGGGACAAGAACCAAGCAATTCGGGTTCGCGAGCAAGAAGATATGGCAAACCTTGACCGGTAACAGCTCATCAGATCATATTAAAAGAATCAATTAATTAATAATGTCAATGTCATAGAGAGTATATGTATATCCTAAATAATATAAAAATGTATGAATCTAAAAAAACATATGCATGCATGGCTTTGGCTTGAGATCGCAAATAAAAATATCAGCTATAATACACACAAAGGCCATTGATATATGCAAAAACCAATAAGAACCACCAATGTTGCATGCACGAGACCAATGATCAATCAATCAATCAATAAAGCACATCAATCGACTTGTTCAAGCGTATCCCCCCTTGTATCTCGAGTAGTTGCTGGACGTGTTGTTCCGAAGAGCGCAGCAGCCGACGGAGTAGACGAGAATGACGAACACGAGGATGCACGTGTTGATCACTGCCAGTAGCCGCCACTCCTTCTTGAGGTTGGCCAGGATCCCGGCCTTGCACGACTTGCAGTCGTAGCATAGCGCCTCCTGGTTGTTGCTCCACGTCTTGCAGTCTGTGTCGGGGACTGCCGGGCCTGTCTTCGGGACTGTCCACAAGGTTGCGTTCTTGTAATCGAACCCGCAATACGTGGGTGGCTTGCAACAACCCGACTGCACAAAAATAAGGAAATCCATACTCGATAAGTACAAGATAGTAGTACATAATAACGTTTTGAAAATGACGAACTAAATGATACGGAGTATATTTTTCCAGAAGTTCAGCATTTTATTTCACCAAGGTGTATGTCTATGGCCATGGTATATGCGCACCCTAGTTTTTTAAAAGACCCGTGCTCCTTCCGTCCCATATTACTGATCCACGATTTTATTTTCTGAATGTCTCAATCTTTCTGCAAAGACACGCATTAATTACATGTACCCTTAAAAAAGTTGAGTTCTATGTACAGTCGAGACTAGCACTATGGGACACAGAGGATATATAGGATATGGACATTTACTTAAAAAAGAAGAAGAGGGTATATAGGATATGGTAAAACATCATTTATGGTGTTATTAATAGCCCTATGTATATTTTTTGATACAGTGTGAAAGAATAACCTTCGTGGACCTATTTTTCTACAGTGTGAAAGAATATATAACACCTTCGTGGACCTATTTTTCTGAGGTCAAATAACCTATTATCAAAGTGTACATTAATTGTAGGAATACTGCTGCCGCATTAAATGTGTGGATACAGGAGGGTTCCACCGGAACGGGTCCTACCTGCATGTGAGAGGGGTGTGGCTGAAGTGTGCCACACCTGATGTGCCTGTAGCACCTCTTTTATATAAAGTCTATCCCTACCGTTATGTTTCACAACTTCCTCCCCTCAATTTCACTGTCCAAAAATGTTTTGGACGGTGCAGATTTTAAAAGATTCTTTCATTCCTTACTGAAAGAGTTCTTTTACAATTCAGAGCATTGATTGTCGAGACGGACAATAAAATTGAGCGTTGCGGTGGGCGGAGTGGTGAAAGAAGATAACACAATCCGAAAGCATTCATTGCCTTTTAGCAAGTTTTTGTGTATACGACTCTCAAATGTAACCGTAAAAGTTAGAGGATTTGACTAGAGAAAAAAATAAGTAGATTCGGTATTTATTAAGAGAGGTGCTACAGGCATATTAGGTGTGGCACACTTCAGCCACACCCCTCTCACATATAGGTGGGACCCGTTCCAGTGGGACCCATCTGTATGTGAGAGGGGTGTGGCTGAGGTGTGCCACACCGATGTGCCTCTAGCATTTCTGATTTATTAATGATTTCATAAGATAAGAATTGACTAATTTTTGAGAGGCAAATTTTACCGTTCACTAACGGAGGCCCATTTATATTGGAATAAATCTCTATATGAATGGACCCACGTGAGTGTAACAACAGGCCGCACAAGAATTTATCTCCCAACAGATAAACAATCTACATATATTCCCCCAAAAAGAGAAGGAAAAAAAAAAGGTGTTTCAATTTCATCCTTTGCTTCTAAATGTGTTTATCAACTACTCCGTATTATTTAACTATCAAACTATGTAAATGAATTGTGTTCAGAAAGTGGTTTGGATCGATGCTGATTTTGACGCTTTATTTTTGTACGCAGACGCTCCACTTTTAACATGAAGTTACCCAGTGATTTTCTATGCAAAAATCCCATTAAACGAATCGAAACATTTGCAAAAGAAATCAAACAAGTTCACGCCGATGGAGTATTCCGAGATGAAATTTCCATGTGTTTTTAAATTGGGATGATAAGAATTCATGCATTCCCGATTATATCAAAAAAGCAATAAATCATAGCAATAGTAAGTATATCGTACATTTGTCATCCCAAATTGTGAAATTAATCATTCTAGAATTTATTTTTTTGAACAGAAAAAAGTACTTTATTAATCTTTGAAAACAAAGGCCAAATTAAGCGCATAACCTAAAAACAATAATTATTTCTTATACATAAGTATCTTTTTAATCATTGCTCAAATTGTGCAAACATGGTTAAACGACCCAAATTGATTTTATTCCTATTCGAATGAGTTCTCTAAAAAACACTTTTTCCACGCATGATATTCCCGATGAAGCGAATCCTCAGGAGGTGCGTAAGAATTAAAATACCTGTCCCCTCTTCGCGTTTCTGTTCGTTTTTTTTTTTTTTCGTTTTTTGGTAATACAGAGTGGCCCGGGTTAGCCTGTGTGCACGTCATACTACAGTCCCTCCCATAGCCATTTCACATGCGATTCTGTTGTTTTGTTCATAGTTTTTGTTTTTGTTCTTGATCGTCGAGACAAATGATTAGTCTTCAAAATTATTTGACACGATTTTAATCAAAGTTCGAAAATAAAGAATAATCGCTATGTTCATTTAAATAACTTCTCCTGAATTTTTGTTTTCCTCGTATGATATTTTTTTTCTCGTAAGAATAAAAATACCTGTGTAGGAGACAAACTTCTCTTGTAAAAATCCGCCTCGGCCTCCTGAGAATTCGTCACGCCGAGGCTCTCGCTCGAGCACATCTTCGTCTCAACCAGACAGCTCTTGATGCTGGGCCAATTCTGGTCGTTCACGGCGTAAGTCTGCAGCCAATTCGAGTAGTCCCCGAGGCGGTACTCCTTGAACCCCCGGTCCGAGACCGCCTTCCCCACGCCCTTGTTGGTCACGAGGATGGTGAACACGGTGGAGCATATCAGGCCGAGGATGAGGAGGAACATGAAGAAGAGGTAGACGTAGAGGAGGGAGGTCACGCGGCAGCACGAGCCGAAGAGCCCCAGCAGGGAGACGACGAAGAGGGCCGCGCCGACGATGAGGAGGGGCTCCTGGAGGGACTTCTGGCAGGCGGTGGAGGCGTGGTTGAGGTAGAGGAAGAAGGCGCTGCCGAGGGCCGCGAGGGAGAGGAGGAGGGTCAGGATGTTTATGAAGCCGACGAATCCGTTGCTCACGCGAGGCATGGTTGAACGACGATCGTCTCTCCGGTCTCTGGAGGGGGGAGGAAAACCCTAGGGACCTGATCGGAGAAAAAAATTTGGATACAACGGTTATTCGTGGGGTAAGGAGGGATGGAGGGGGTGCTTCTTGTTTCTTGTGGAGAGAGAGAGAGAGAATTTTAGAGAGAGAAACGGTGGAGAGAGAAAGGAGGAGACTCGTGTGTGTATGCTGTGAGGATTGTCGTAACTGCTCTTTTTGTATTTCAATTGGCAACAAACTACCACTGCAATAACAGCGTGACGAGGGGTTGTCCAAGTTGGACGTGGATTTGACGTCTGGTGGATGACAGACCCGAGGATGTTGTCAAGCACTCCCTGCCAAGCGGGTGTCAAGCGGCCGATTCGGTCGTTCATCTCGACAATTGACGGTTCGGATTTTGACCGAGTAATGACTGCCCCTCATGATGTATTGATTAATTCACGGAAGGTCTAGTCCAATTTGGATAAGAGTTCCGTAGTCCGCTAATGTGTTACGGATGCAATGCGTCTTTGGCGGATTCCATCGAAACTTTATCGTCGTGGTGTGAGTCGTTTAGTTTGATGTATTTGCTTAGTTGATTATTTCATGGGGAAAAAAATTAAATTGATTGAGTATCATTAGTTTCATAATCGGAATAATATTTGTTACAAAAAGACGGATGGCGAGGATATTTTTAAAAATGACCCGTTGGAAAAATTTATCTTGATCGTGTCTCTATGATTGTCCCACCGATTAGGTTGAGTTTTGGTACAAATATAAAGTTCAGCGAATTGCACATTACGAACGCGTCAAGTCTCGACGGAGAAAGAATCGAAGAAAGAAAAAACTGTGAGAAGTAAAATGGAGAAAGGAAAGGAGGAGGGGTAAACCGAATTGGGGATGGTGTTATGCAATGGTGTGCGCAGCATAGTGCAGCACACCTCCGAGCCGTCGGATCGTGCATCCGATGGCTCGGATCTCATCTCGACAATGAACGGCTCTTGATCTTTGGTTGCCGAGATAAGATCCAAGCCGTCCGATACACGATCTGACGGCTCAAAAGTGCGTAGCATGATACCTCACTGCACAGTACCAACCCGAAGTCCGGGTAAACCTAGTACAATAGAGAAGGGGGAGCGTATACTCTCTTTTTTTATCCGCTTAGGGGGAGCGTATACTTGAGGCTAAAAAATCTACACATTATGAATGTCGGGAAGGCAATAGATTAAAAAATCTACACATTACGAATGTCGGGAATGCAATAGATGTGATTTGTGTGTTAAAGACCAAATTAACATTTCTCTAATACTTTGGGGACTATTTGTAAAAATAATGCACGTAAACTTTGGCCTTGACTAAAAAATGTTTTGGCATTATCACCGCTCGCATTAGTTGTTTATGTTATTTATTTAGTATGATTTATGTCTATTTTCTTTATATTATTATATTCAAATTAGTTACAATATTATACACATAATTTTAAAATGCTAACGGTTTGAATCGATTCAGATAGGGAACCGCAAGCATAAAATCTCTAACCAATTCATCTTGAACAGTATTCTTTTTGAGAGCTGATAATGCCAAAACTAATATTGTTCCTATCAAAACCAAAAGTGTTCCGGCCAAAATGATAGTGATGACTCCTCATTGACTTACTTATTTGCCCTGCTATGACTTTTCAACCTCATCTTTGCAAATATTCTCTCCCTCTCTTAGACTCAGACACACACCGAAACACACCCACTCACACGCACTCTCTCTCTCTCTCTTAGACTCAGACACACACCCACTCACTCACACGCACTCTCTCTCTCTCTCCCTCTTCTCCAAAACCCACTTTTTGACATTTCCCCCCAAATTTCTCCACATTTCCTCCCCCAAAACAGAAGCCAAAGCAACAAAATGACGGGATTAAATCCTCCGCCCTTAGTGATTTTGGTTTCCGATAATGGCAGAAGAAAAAGATAGCAACAATTTAATTCTTTCTTCTTTATGATTCCATTTTGCAGTCAGAGGAGGGAAAAAATTATAGGCCGAGGTAACTAAGCATGACCATCTAACATCAAATGATTAAAATCCCAAAATACAATTGAAAGTGATTCCATGGTACGGAGTAATTGGTACCCAATTTTCTTCATGGAACTGATATCATATACGTTCATATTTTACCAAGTTGGGTGCCTATGCGAATAAAGAATATGAACTAGAGCCTTCAAGAGAGAGAGAGAGAATGGGTGGTGGTCGATCGGGAGGAGCTTGTCACCATGTGTTGAAGTGGGTGCTAATTTGAGAGAGGAAACCGGAGAAATTTTTGGGGGAGAGCTCAAAAATGGTTTTAGGAGAGAGAGAGAGAGTGTGTGTCGGAGGGAGAGAGAAACTGAATATTTGCAAAGACGAGGTTGAAAAATTAGGGATGTAGCTAGATTTCTACTGAAATTACCCTCAATAGATTATCAAAAAAAATACTCTAGTATTTGTCATCTACTAGCTATTTCCCAATATTCCGGCAAAAGCAAATCAAATCCACCATTACAAAGCTAGGAGATTAATCCAGGGAAATTGTCAAAGTGGTTAATCCATGTGCCTCTCGGCGGGGCTTACCTCCACAAGGCCGCATGGTCGATTCCTCTGGACAATTATTTATTCTTGGAGCCACCTCATCTCATGCAAACGAGTGGAAAGGGCTGAGGAAGTGGCTAGAAAGATTAATCATGTTCATTGGGAGTTCGGGTTCCACAATGGTTCCGTAGGCCGCATGGTCAAATCCCTTCGAATGATTGAATTGTCTCAGCGGGCCACGTCTAAGAGGCAATTTAATACACAATAACTAAAATCTCAATATTTAGCAATCTTGCTCGAATTGAAAATGAAATATATCTACTATTTTTTTTAAAATTTATTCCTAAATCTCCAATTTTAAATTGTGTTGTGGGTTCTATCGACAGAGCAAGAAGCAAGACTTTTTGTCAAAACGGTAAATAATTGCTAATTAAAGATAATACATATAGCTCATTGTTTAGCCACTTCTAAATTTCTGATATTATGGTCAGGGAATTTCAAATAGCATAAGCAGTGGCTACAGTATTTTTTTGCATTAGACATCTTGTTTTTCTAGTGTCTATAATTATTCTACTGTTTGAAATGAAAAATTATTGTTAAGAGTGATTAACGAGAATGATCAGGCCCCATTCCACCATCCTGACATTTCGGCCTTCTGGGGCTTACAACCAGACACGCACACAATTTCAACATTGGACGATCAGTAAAATTAGTTTTTATGCCGTATCAGAAAAATTATCGTAGATATTTCCAGTTTTGTTTATACAATTACAAAGGGGGTTTGAATCGTCTTTGATTCTGATTTGTGGACTGGATCATATGGTTCACATCTCGACTGTCCATTTCTATTATTATTATTATTATTATTTTGCTTGGCTTATATATCCATTTCAAATATTAAAGTGATTTTCATATTTCCCTTTTTGATATCCAAACTCTATTTTTTTTTTAGTGTTGAAAGTGTATATATTTTTTTAATCAAAAGACAAACAAAGAGAGTGTATATATATATATCAAAAAAGAGAGTGTGAATATCATTTTTTGTTGTTTATAGGGTCTTGTCAGTAATGCCCCGTTCCACTAAGTGGTTTCTTGGGCATTTTGGTTTTTCATGCTTTACGAGCAGAGGCGGAGCCAGGAATTTTGATTAGTGGGTTCAAAAATTAGATTCATATGCAATATATTTTTTTTACGCACAAGTCCAAAAATAACTAAATTAAAAGGTTAATTATAAGATCGATATGCACTAATAATTCATTTTTGCCTCATAATTGGCCCCAAAAGACTTGTTATATTTGAAAAATAATAGATGATAGTCTCATTTCTAGTACTATCAACTCTCGAAAAGTAGATAACGTTTGGAATTTCTATACACTTAAAACAAGTTGGGGCAATTTATAGATTTTTTTGTGGGGTCAAAATAGCTAAATTATACATATTCCTCTGAAAATTTGGGGTCAAATTAGTAAAAATAGGGTAAAAATTATACCTATCCCTATGAAAATTTGGCAGCCAGTGGGGTCGGCCGCCCTCCCTTGTACCCATGTGCCTCCGCCCCTGTTTACGAGACAGGTTATTCTCCTCCCATACATCAACTTAAAAAGGCCAAAAAAAGCCAAGCTTAGTGGAACAGTGAATAAGTTTATCTAGAAATCCAAAACTTGGATTGTCTGGTCTAGAGTAAATCCAAGATTCAGTTCCTTACAAAAATGGTCATATATGACGCGTACGTTCGATTTTAAGCATTCATATATATGCATTCTAAAAACTGAACATTTTTGTAAATCTGCATACAGTCTCAGTAGGACCATAATTGATTTTGAAAAAAAATCTTGGATAGATATAGGT
Source organism: Rhododendron griersonianum (assembly GCA_018127125.1). Classification (NCBI taxonomy): domain Eukaryota; kingdom Viridiplantae; phylum Streptophyta; class Magnoliopsida; order Ericales; family Ericaceae; genus Rhododendron; species Rhododendron griersonianum. Next base: position 25,447,093 of record CM030799.1, read on the forward strand.
TTTAGGCTTTTTCAAAAAAAAATCTTGGATAGATATAGGTTTTAGGCTTTTTCAAAAAAAAAAAAAAAAAAAGGACATGCCAAATTACGTAACTTCAACGTTTTGATAACGATAAAAAAAAAAAGGACATGCTGCAAATTGACGGGATTTGGATTGAAGTGCCATGCACGTTGGTCATTTGAAAGCAAACCCAAATGAGGAAAAGAAGATGATTTCTGTAAAAGAACTTTAAATGAGAGAGAGAGAGAGAGAGAGACCTTCATTGTACATTAATTCTGTAATTTTCGCAAGTTTTTGCAAATTGGCCACAAAGGTGCCACCCCACCTGCCCATTTAATTCCATGCAATCACCATGTGTTTATACTGCTCACACCAAGCTACTCTTAAGTCAACCCACCGAATTTCTTTGTCCAAACATTGAATGCTACTTCATAACTTTATTATAATTGTCAACGTCGCTATTAATAATAAAATCCACCAGACCATAAGTTATTCTTGGCCTATCAATCACTTGAAATTTATTTTTGAGATAAAAGTATTTTTTTGTCTTTAGTAATTTTTTTTAATACTTTGACAAACTCTTTTACTTTTTGAATAGAGGTACGCTATGTACATCCAAAAAGTATAAAATAAGTAAAAAAAAATGACAAAAAATTCACTAAAGACGAAAAAACACGGATAACGAAACAGTCAAAAGTTTTGGAAAGATTATTTCTGAGAGGAGAAACCAAACAAATTGACTCATACCACTCTGTCACTTGGAATACTAACCCATATTTCACCAAGAAATCACCGTACCTTAACCTTCACAAATTCAAAAGCCAAACATGTCGAACGCTAGAGCCATTGGAGACGATGCCCTATCACCAAGTTCAGGGCCCTATAATTAGACAACGTCTGCACAAACTGTTCCTCACATCCGGTTATAGGAAGAAAAAAAAAAAAACAAGCTCCTTACAATTTTCGAGGTTCTATGCTCCCTCCTCTGCTATTGTTGACAACAGCTTAACTTACTCCATTCTTATTTCTTACAATTTGGGGGTGATTGCATTTGCATGTGTTTGAAATTTACGTTGCATCAAAATTGCATCTTTTCAACCAAAAAAAAAATTTACGTTGCATGAGTAATTCAAAGTGTCTCTATCAACCTTCTCTCATAATTTTTTTTTCGGTCAAACGGAAAATCAAACCTTCTCTCATAATTATCTCTCTCACACAGACCTTTTCTTCACCTACAGGCTAATGCAAAGACCAGTAAGAGGATCCACACCCAATATTGTCCATTCTACTTTTAATTTGGACAATGAATAGCTTTATTTTTTTTCCCCAAAAAGTGGCAGGGTGTTACACCCATGTATAACGACACTTTGTCACTGTCATTCTCATCTCTCTCCTCTCAATCTTAAATGGCCGATTTGCCATAAATTTCGCTAGATATGACAAAGGAATTAGCATTTGTCAATTAAAATGAAGAGAATTTTAACATTGTGGTAAGTCACCCAATATTTTGCCATTTCTTTTAAGTCTATTTTTGAGAAATGCCAACATTGGCAAGGGATCGCTTCAAAAATAGAACCAGTACTGTGGATGCTGTAAAATATATAACCCGGCTTTATTACACTCTAGTCTCAACCTTATTCCTTGATTAGACATGTGGCACACTTTTTTTATTGGTAAAATTCGTTGCATTAAACAACTAAATAGAATTTACAAGTTGGGGTAAACAACCCTATCAAATCCGCATAAAAGAGATTAGCAATACAAATTGGAAAATTAGGGTAGATATATAAATCTCTCACCGTAATTGGTGCGTCCTTTGCCAATACACCCGCACAGTGATTTACTTCATGGTAAACATGCTTGATAGAAACCGTCTCAAATTCCGCCATTAGTGACCTGGAGGTAGGCGTGGATCTCCTACAAACAGAGAGAACGTCACAGTGAGAATTATTGACAAGAAGTGATTCCATTTTCGGTGTCCTTTTTCTTTTCTTTTTTTTATAACCGGACGTCCGGACCAGCTTACGTGCACCTCGACTGATTCTGGGGCTCTAAAGGTAAACGATTGGGCATAACCTCCCGTGGTCCCAAGATTTGGGATGACTGGCCTCCGTGGGATTCGAACATGCGACCTCATGATCAAGTAGTTATTGTATTCTCATGTTCACTTTGTCAACCGCTTAGGTTACTTTTCAGTGTCTATAATTACTACTCCCTCCTTCTTTATTTAATTGTCCACTACGTTTTTGCTTGTATTTTCAATGGCTTATATCTCAATTTTTCTATAAGACAATGATTTTAAAAATATAAAACATAATATACGTCGAGATATATAAGCCGTTGAAAGTACACGCAAAACCGTAGTGAACAATTAAATAGGGACGGATGGAGTAGTATGTTATTGACACAGTAGTATTATATTTTGGGCATCATACATCATCTCACGTTTTTAAATAGTTGAAAAATGTTCTCATTATCGGCCAAAACTTGATACATTCAACTGAAAATTACAGTAAAATGTAAGTATATTCTCCTGGTCCCAAATTGTCGGTTCTACATTTGTTTACACTCTTTGGAATGTTCCAAAAAAATGTCCACCTTTGAAAAGTCAACAAGTATGAAAAAGTTGTAAAACATTAGTCCTAATTTGCAAAAATTGACATCAAAGCTCCTTCTATTCCCATCGGATTCTGGTAAAGAGATGGGCCTTCTCGTCTGATCTCTGCATCAACAGGAATGCAGGAAAAGCTTCTTCTTGCCCCAGAGCCCCTAGCTGCCTTAAGCCCGTCAAAAAATGAGTATTTGACGCAGTGAAAATAGCAAAATGAATTGCTTGGATCATCAGAACGAGGCTTTAATGGATCCTGTTTTGCATCACATAATGATCGTGGAGTGATAGGGTACAAACTGACCACCGAGATGGGCTAGGTCTACTCAGCTTGGTCTGCTCGGGATACCTGCTCTGCTCTACAAAACACCTGCCCTGGACAACTGGCCCAGAACTTACAACGACCCCTATCCGACGGGTCTCCACTAAATTAACTCGCCATCAGTTGAAGGGATAAGAGACAACACGCTCCACTTCCGTCGGGAAGATCGGCCCAAGTGGGCATGCATCAGAAAGTTAATGAGTGTCTTATATGAGGTCGCATGTTTGAATCCCACGAAGGTCAACCACTCCAAACCATGAGGCCACTGAAGGGTTTGACGGCCGTTAACATCCAGACGTGGAACTCGCAAAATGGCTTGAAGATCCGATTATAAAATAAAAATAAAAATTAAAGGAAGAAGGCAGTGGTGGAGGTATATATGTAAGGTTCGGAGGGCTCGGCCCCACTGCATTTCAAGAGTTTACTACTACATGTAATATTATTACTGTATTACTGTAATTATATAACTAGTATAGTAGTATAGAATTTTCTAAAACTTTTATGCCTTATTCTCTTTGCAATTCAAAAAGAATTTTTCAAAAAATTCCCCCTAGATTCTCCATACTTCCAACATTTCTCTCTCTATCTCTCTCCACTTATTACCCCTACTATTTTTCAAAAAAAAAATTTCAAATTCCAATCCAAAAACAGCATTAAAACATTTTTGTAGGAAGAAGTGTGGGGATTAATGAACAATTCAAATTTTCGTGTTCAAAAGAAGATCTCTCTTCTTCTTGTTTTAAAAAGAGCAGAGAAGCTAGAGAGATGCTAGTAGCACCGTTGAAGAATTTTAAATTTGGTTGACCAAATGGACAATGTTAGAAAAAGGTGATGTTGGTAACAAAATTGAGGCCCTTGTAGTAATCAGCAGTCACGTGGGATGCACTCGAGTAATGCTAAAAGACCCATCAAGTACGTGGTTTCGGAGATACCATCGCCCCGCTTGACAGGAGCAAGAGATTTTGAAGCAAATTTGAGTATTCCTTTTGTCTTATTTACAGTTAATGCCTTAATGGCAAATGCTAGTAGCAGGCGCGCGAAGGCAGACCTTGCGTGGGCCCATTGGCCTTGCTTGCTGGAACATTCCTTCTTTGTGTGTACCAATGCAATATCTGTCACTCCTTATATAGCAAACGCATTAAAAAAGACACTATTGCCCCTGGATTCTTTTTGAACTAGTGACACAGATTTTGCTCGCCAAGTAAACTGTAAGCATAACCTACTTTCTACTATTTCCTTTTCTTTTTTTTGCTAGAAAAATATATTTGTGATTCAAAAAGGGTTAGAAGTTAAGATAAAAATTAAGTTTGCTCAAAATAAAAGGAATTTTACCCCCACAATAGCTCTATAGACCAGCATTTGTCTATTTTAGAAACTGGCCATGTGGGAATATCATTTCCTACACGCCCGATGTCTAGATTAATTTTAAAAATGTTTTGGCTATTTTTTTCATCTTATCAAAAATAATATTTAAAAGGTACATTTTTTTTTGCTTTTTTATTTATTTTTAATAATCGGATGTCCGGACAACGTTGATGCACCTCGACTATTTTTGGAGCCGTAAGGTAACAATTGGGCATAACCTCCAATGGCCTCCGCAAGATTCGAACATGCGACTTCATAATCAAACATTTATTATTTTCTCATGCCCTCTTTGCCAACCCATTTGGATTTAAAAACTACAATTTGGTGATCAAAATATAAGAAAATACCAAAAAAAATTATATCGCAACTAATACTCCTATTTTTTTTTTTTTTTTTTTTCACTTTTGATATCAAGAACACGATTATCCATTTTCCCGATATTACTTGGGGGTCACTCTTCAGTGGAGGCCAATGGCATTCTTGTTAATTAGGCTGTAAACATAGTGGGATTGTGGCCTGTGGGAAAATTGCCCCTCCCCACCAAACAAGTGAACAAAAGGAGAAAGGACTTGTAGTCTCACAGTCTAGTCTCAGGTGATACTGTCGTGTTCTTGTGAACCCTTTTTCCCCACCCTCCTCCTCCTCTTCCTTTCTTCTTCTTGACGTCTATTCTCTCTCTCTCTCTCTCTCCCTCTCTCTAGCGCTATCACACACACACACACACTTCCCGACATGGCTGCACAGCAGGTGACTATCAGCTCTTTCTCTATCTCTCTCGCTCGCTCTCATTTCTATCTCTTTGATGAACTTCTTTTGTAGATTGGAACGCCAGGTGTATATGATAAGCTTGTTCTATTTGCTCTCATTTCAAGGGTTTTGCTGTTAGTGTTAGATTTGGGGTTCATGGGGTTATGGTGGTGGGCTGTGGTGGTCCGTTTGGTCGGAGCTTAGTGAGTTGAAAGTGGAGAGAGAGAGAGAGAGAGAGAGAGAGAGAGAGAGAGAGAGAGAGAGAGAGGGGTATGGATTTGATTTGGTATCTTTGCCTAGGAATTTTATTACACGAGCTTAGCTATACACCCAATCTTAGTTACTTTAGCTATGCAAAGGGAGAAAAACTTGTACAGCAGAATCTCACCTCTGCAATCACGCCTTGAACAATGAACACAACCAGTTGATGGGGAAGGACCATTGGTTGACGACGAATGAGAAGAACATGTCCTTGTTGTATACAGGCGGCGGACGAGGGGCTTGGTGAGGCCGACGAGGTCGAGGACGGCGAGGATGAGGAGGTCAGCGAGGAGGGAGGTGGCGGAGAGAGGGGCGAAGAGGAGGGAGATGGAGATTTCTAGGGTTCTAGGGTTTTGAGGAGAGCGGGGGAGGGAGGCCGGTTGGCCGGCCGATGAGGAGGTCAGCGAGGAGGGAGGTGGCGGAAAGGGGGGAGAGGAGGAGGGAGATGGAGATTTGTAGGGTTCTAAGGTTTTGAGGAGAGCGGGAGAGAAGAGGAGGGAGATGGAGATTTCTAGGGTTCTAGGGTTTTGAGGAGAGCGGTGGAGGAAGGCCGGTTGGCCTGCCGTGTTGATGTCGAGGGAGATGAACAGCAGTGGAGTGGAGTACTTTATTCTTGTTTAATGGGAATAGAGAAAGAGGCTAGTGTAGTGTGAGAGATAAATATGGGTAGATAAAGTAGAAAATGTATACATGCTCTCAGAGTCTGTTTTTTTCTTTTTTGATGTTTTTCTCCAGATTTTGTAGCTTTTGTTCTTTTCTTTGGTATATATGCATGAGTGTATTTGATCTTGGGTTGATCAGAAAAGGGAAAAGTGGGAGGGTTTTTTAAAAAAATTTATCAGTCTGTTTTTTGTTTGTTGATACCTTTCTCGATCGAGATTTTGTAGCTTTTGTTCTTTTTAATTACTATATGTTGATAAATAATCCAACTACTCGATCAACATTCTGTTTTTTTTTTTTTTTTTGGGATAAGGTACTCAACATTTTTTGTTGTGCAGGAATTTCATCCTCAGTCCGGCTCGTTCTATATGATCAACCACTTCAAAATTCAACCGTGGATGCTCGAACACTTGAAACATGTTCGAGTGGTGAAGGTAGAAAAAATTTAGTACATATCTCAAACACACCGCTTATTTGCTCTTATGATAATCCGAGTTATTTATTTTGTAACCCCAACACTTAAATCATTAATGTAAAATATTAGGTTGATTGAATAGTTAAGATTACGTGACTTTTTCTTTTTGGAAAGGAGATTTACAAGTCGACGCCTACAAAATGAACGGTTCAAATCTTCAAAGAAAGTATGGTATCCCACGGAATTAGTGATGTGTTTGAGAGGTGTGTATGTAGCATGTATTAATCCAATATACATGTACATATAACTGTTTGAAGGTACATTACTTTTTTTTACTGTAATATTTTTTTTACTGTAATAGAAGTAACACTGATGAAGTTTGGCCCGGCCCTCTCTATTCCTTTTTCTATTGCACAGCTTGTTTTTTTCTTATTTGCTCTTATGTAAACATATATATGAAGGTCTAATAGGATGAAAATTTTCATAATTGCAATTACTGAAATTACATATCGTATAAGAAAATGCTATTCTCGGGAACCCAAATTATTATAGTCATATACTCATTCCGTTATTAAATGAGAGTCCCACTTTGGATTTTCAACTTTTTTAGGAGACATGTAATCATTACACATACTTTTCACTATTACTCCTATATTCTATCTATTTTGCATCATTTGTATTCAAATAAGAGGGTCACTTTTGGAATTTTATCAAATTTTCATTTCAATTTTTGGAAAGAAACAATCATTTTGGAACATTTTAAAATGGAATAAGGGACTCTCAATTTGGAACGGATGGAGTATGTTTTATTTAGTAGTAACTTTTTGGGTATTAATAGTCAGGGGGAAATGTGAATTAGAATCTAGGCATAGTTCAAAATTGTGCACTAAAAAAGAAGATGTTTTTGTAAAACCCTTTCCAGTAATTAGGGGTGCTAATCAAGTCAAACAAGCCAAACACAGCATTATTTAGGCCTGGCTTGACTCCTTGTTACCAGTGTTCAAACTTGGCTTGAGCTTGAGAATTTTTTGGGACTAATTATTCAAACTTGGTTTGCGTTTGAAGTTTTGTGTTCGTAAGAAGTTTGGCTTGGCTTGTGAAATATGCAAGTCAATCTTGAGCTTCCAAGCATGAGCTTAAAGCTCATGAAGTTTCGAGCTTTTTGGAAGAACAATTATCTAGAAAAACTAAGTTACATAGAGTTTATATGGAAGAAGGAAAGATGAAATATGTTACCACTTAATTACCTCTCTAATTTTTGCCAAGAAAACCCTAGCTAGAAGAATATGATAGCAGTCTACTATATAAAACTTGTGAATATCTATATTGAATGTAACTCATATATCATATTTTAGAATATTTATTAACGTACTCCTATATGTTCCTTATTTGCAAAATAATCCTTTTGTTCACGAGCTTATCGAGCCAAACATCCGTATACTCAAGCTTGGCTTGAATTCATAAGCAAACGGAAAAACGTGATTGAGCTTGGCTTATATTTTTTATAAAAAAAGTTTGAACAAGCCAAAATTCGAACCAAGCTCGAGCCGAGCTCGATCTGTACGTTTGGTTCGTTTAGCAGCTCCATCAATAGTGCATCAATAAAAATTAGTGAGCTTGTTAGTTTATGATTTGGTTTGAAGTCTTCCTAGTTTATGATTTGGTTCTACTGATGTTTGGTTCACTCTTTTTTTTATTTATGGAATGTTTGGTTTACATTATTCTCAGAAAGATGGTTGAGTGATAGGAGGGTGTTTTTGGCATTTATGGAGGAATAATTGATGACATCACCACTTTCCATCCTCTATGACTCAGCCAAGGGAAGTTAGCGGAGGGGGAGTTTAGGCAATAACTTATAAATTAGGGAGGGCACAGCATTTAATTTCCCATATTACAGGGTAAGTTAATGAAATTTTACCCATGCAGAAACCAATGTACAGAAAGAAAAACTAACTACACAACCCGGCCCTGTTCAAATATTGGTCTACTGTCTGATAATTGGAGAATTCATATGTTTTCTTCTTCTTTTTTTTCTAACCCAAATCAGCTTCTTCTTTTTTTTTTTGTTCCCACTTGTAGGTGGTAGAAGACCCAACCGATACGACAGTCGTTGCAGCCGAGTATGCTTCCCTGGTGTCCGTGGAAAGCTATTTTGGTGTCCGTGGAAATTCAAATACATGGCAAGATGAGTTTGAGATGATCGACCCGGAGATTCTAGATAGAAAAGAAGATGGATTTCCGACACGTGCACTGTACCGGAGAATTAGCCACCAGGAATTCAGTGACCGCAAGTATTCTGCAGATTTCTGGATCATACCACCATGTTACGTTGAGCCACCTATACACGTCGGGTCTTACTACACGATCGATCGCACTGCTTTACCGCCAGTCAGCTTCCACAGTGTCGATGAGTTGAGAACTGCGAAAGTCGTGAAGGTATACTCTTACATGCCTAATTTTTGTGGAATGTAAAATAGTACGATGAGAAGTTGTTAAAATTAATTTAGAATGTTTTTACAATTCTGTACCCAAAAATTGTGCCTTTGTTTTGGTTAGGGCCTCAAAAGACGTCGGGCAGGGTCTGTGTGAAACTCTGGCCCAAACCCAACCCCATTTTCCCACTCACTTTCACACTGGCCCAAACCCAACCCCATTTTCCCACCCACCCAAATCCTCTGCCCAGCTGTCACCACAAACCCATAATTGGAATTCAGTTGGGGCAGAAGGAACCACCAGTCCTCTGGCCCCTTTTCTCTCTCTCTCTCTCTCTCTCTCTCTCTCAGGTCAGTTGGGGCAGAAGGAACCACCAATGATTAGAATTTCTTTCACAAAACAAAAATAATACTCCTGCTAGTACTCCCAGTAGTTTTCACTCTTTAATCTTTCAGATATTTGGAGTAGCATTTAATCATTGTTTTCCAGTATTTGCATTTACTGTACAGTAATTAATTTTTACTACCACGCTAGCGAAATTTTGATCACAAAATTAAAAAGCTATGCTTAATTAATTGGAGTTGGTCATGTGTTTGACACTACCTGATCACGTAACAATTTCAAAACATTACATTTACATACTGGTGAATGCAAATTGGACAAGTGTTTTATGCATGCAAATATAGTTTTGGTTTCATTTATGGTTAGTATATTTGATAAGATGTTCCTTCCATCTCGTAATTTTGGTCTCTTTTTTCTTTCGGAATTCAACCATTTACGCAATAAACGCTTGGCACCGTGGTCGAAAATTTGAAGTTCAATCTACTTTTTCCTCTCCGTTTACCAAATGAAATAGTAATGTACTTTTGCCTCCACCTATTGCCAAGGGTCTTTTTCCTTTCAGTAATGCTACACATACAGCAAAAATGCACAGATTTTGCATACAGATTTTGTGTGGGGCCCACTACGGGTCCCACACAAATGATCCGAGCCGTTCATTAAATGTAAAACAGTTTTTAAAGGGTCCCCGCGAAAAATCAGTTCAATCCGATACTTATAGATCCTCAATCCAATCATCTAACTTTTGATTTTGATTCCCGGATAATGAAACATTCTATAATTGGATTGAGCATCTATAAGTATCGGATTGAACTGATTTTTCGCGGGAGCCCTTGAAAAACTGTTTTACATTTAATGAACGGCTCGGATCATTTGTGTGGGACCCGTAGTGGGCCCCACACAAATCTGTATGCAAAATCTGTGCATTTTTGCTGTATGTGTACCATTACTGTTTTCCTTTCAATTAGAGTAGTTTTCACTTTGTTATTTTACAAGTTTTAAAAGTAATTTTTTACTCTTTGCACAATTTTCAATAAGTTTTTCCATTTATTCATCTTCACCTATTATCACTCATTGTATCAAAAAATTTACACTACTTAAGTTTGAAGCTCTTTTTTTTTCAAATATTTTACTACCTTAAAAAACAGTCGAGTCATTTTTTTAAAATACTTATTTCACGCTTTACAAGATAGACCATTCTCTCACAATATTACACCTTTAATTTTAAAAAATAAGTACTTATATTTGATTTTTTTTTTTTTTTGATTTAGTAGAACACACCCTGACTCCCTATTTTGCAAATGAGAAGCGCATTCCCTTAAAAAATATGTTTCTTCCAAATGTACTGAATCTACTGATATCCATGGGTTGTAAAAATATATGGTATCTAGATTCGTTCTAGCTTATCACGGTGTGCTTGGTTTTGGAGTAGTACTGGGTTTTTCTTTTTCTCATCACCTCTCCACTCTACTCTACTCTGTATCTCGTACTCTTTATTTCTTGGTTTTTCGATCTCACACAATTTCTTTCTTTATGTATGGAGGTGCTTGAGACGACTGATTCGACGGTGTGTATAGGCTATTCAAATGAGCAGTCGGTGAACCAATTTTTGAAGTTATACCAGATTGTGAAGTCCATTCCGGATCTGATGGGCAACCCCGTGATAAACCGGCAACAAGAATTGCTCATTACTACTGCCGAGCGTCTCCTCGACGAGAGGATGCGCCCGAATTGGGTTGAGAGGCGTGGAGATAGGACATTTTGGCTTGTGGAAGAAGAAGACTACGGCCTTGATTTCAGTTCCCCTTTTGGCTCCCCGCAGCGAGTGTTTGCTGACCAACCACCACTGCCCATTGGAGCTCCAGACTCGAAGTGGATCCCCGGCCGATTCTACCGTATCGATTATGTCAAACTGCCGGAAAGTCTGATTTTGTCGTTCAAGCAAACAGCAATGGTAATCGTGCACGATGCGGACCGCAGAATGGTAAGGGTGAGGTTTCCAAATGCCGAGACTGTCAAGAAGTATTTGGATGTTTCTCCAAGGCCAGAGCTCCCCACTCTAAGCCATCTTGTTTCCTTGCCACAAAATGTAGCTGAAAGATTTTTAGAAGAAGTTGGAGAAGATGAAGTACAAGCAATGAAGGGGTCGAGAGAGTTTTGGCTTGCCTCGAAGTGGATCCCCGGCCGATTCTATCGGCTCAATTATGCCGAACTGCCAGAAGGTTTGATTTCACTGTTCAAGAAAACTGCAATTGTAATGGTGCATGATGCGGACGTGTACGATGCAGACAAATGTGGAATGGTTAGGATGAGGTTTCCGGATGCCGACGCTGTCATCAAGTATTTGGATGCTTATCCAAGGGCAGAGCTTCCCACACTAAAGCATCTTGTTTGCTTGCCCCAAAGTAAAGTTGAAAGATTTGTAGAAGAAGTTGGAGATGATGAAGTAGAAGCAATGAAGGGGTCGAGAGAGTTCTGGCTAGGAGTGGAGGCTCCTCTTGAGGAGGATGAAGGAGCTGCAAGAGGAGGTGATAGTGGAGGACAGAGTAGAGGAGGTGCTAGGAGAGGCTGGAGCCATTCCTTAGGACTGCGGAATAGGTGGTGAAGTTGTTCAAGTAGCTAGGGCTTGACAGAGCAAACCAAGACTACTAAGCATATTATGACAATTAGGAATATTGTTTTATTTCCTACGGTCTGCATGGAATATTCAGGTTTATTATAGACTAATAGTCTCGTGCAATTGTATTTGCAACCTTGGTATGTTGTTTTTGTTCTGGGTACGTAACTACAAGTGATGGTATTAACTACACTAGTCTTTGTTATTCTGGCCTTCTATTTATTCTTGTTTCTACTTTCTGTTCCGTAAATATGAACCTTTTAGGTCTGTCTCTGTCCTACTCACGAACCTCCTTGCGGCAGATAGCAATCCACTGGCTTCTGCGTTCCACACGGTAAGAATTTACCTAAATGTCTACTTACAATGCTGAATTCTGAACCCACGTAGATTTTGAAACCAAAAAAAAACTCAGTGCACGTAAGGTGTTTGATGAATTGCTCCTGTTGCCCTTCCATTCATTCCACTAGTCGATAAACTCGAGTCCCCCTTTGTCTTGTTGGTGGGTCTCATATTGTTCTTCCCTTTTTGTTAGTAATTAAATCCATCTTAACTTTGTAGTTCGGCATATGTGTACTCAATCTCTAAGAAATGACATGATGAAAAAACTGATGTACAAAGCAGGGAATGAATACAAGAAAATGACCAAAAACTGAGTATAAGTGCCTATTGCGTTAATGTTGGTTTCACTCATACTTGGTTTCAATTGGTAAGCCATGAGGATGTTTCTCCCGTATTAGAACTAGAGTCTTAAGTTTCCTATTTGATCCGTGACTAGCCTGTACATAAGACGCATTGGGATTCTATTAGTCTGGCTTGAATTAATAGTATTGAGAATTAAGGATGTGGCCGTTAGGACTTTAATCCTTAGGTGTCTCCTCCCTCTTTCTCTCCCTATGCTGCATTAGCCATTGAGCTTAATGAGGAAAAAAACTTAAATCTTATGGTTTGGTCTCATTAGATTTTATTGCCTACTCTTTCACCTCTAATCAATCAGTAACTATCTAATTGATAATCAGCATGGAATGTGGGGAACTATGGCTCTGTTTGTTAGGATGCACAAGTTTTAATGGAGGAACAAATGATAAAGAGCACCAAAAAACGACAACCCGAACAGATAAAGGATTACCATGTTACCATGTTCGACCGTTGGGGTTGCCATTTGATAGGAGTACCTGGACTCCAAGAGTAGTAGAAGCAATAGTGGTCCATCTAGACTCCCTTTTCTCTACTATTTCATTCCATCTTAAGTATTGTTCATTGGGTGTTGGGCAAATGTAGTGTCATGGGTGTGGAGTGTGAACAATTGATTGCGTGTGAACAATTTTTTGGTAGCATAACATTTGGTAAGAGCTTGATGCTATCAGAACATGAAATTCAACAATGAATGAGTTTGAAGGTTTAGGTCTAATTTTAATATTGCATACCGATGCTCTGGACTATCAATGAAGGAAGCATGCTAATGTGCACATAAATTGAATTTGGTCTCTAGGCTTGCCCTCTTTGATGCCATTTGGCTTTGATATGAGGGCATGGTTCCGCAACAAAACAGGTATAGGGGGGCCACTGTTTCAGTGATATTTTGAGAGCAGCCACTTTGTGCATATTGCCAAAGGTTAGGTCTGTCTCCAATCCTTCCCCGCCCATACCCCCAAATGATTGGGAACTACATGGGTTCTCTTGTTGTTGTTGTATTCTGAATTTGATCATTTTTGCTTATGTAGAAGATGGAGATTTAGTTAATGACTAAAAGGATACAGTAGGTATGAAGCTTTAGAAGGGATAGAGGGCGAAAATGTTTAACCTAGGGGGGCAGGCTACAATGTTTCTAAGTTTTACCCTACTTGATATGATAGTTTTTGTTGGGAAATTTCATTTTTTTAATAGTTCTTAAGGAACTAAGTAAGAGAAGTGGAGGTAGGTTAAAAAGTAGAACCTTTAAATATGGAGCAAAGTTGTCGATATGAAAGGTTTTTTGCTGTATTTTTTTTAGAATTATTTAACAATTACAAGCTACTTTGTTGAATTTAAGAGGATGCAATTTCTCCAAATGGAGTACCTCTATGTAGGGATGGGGTTCAGCATAGTCCAACAATCCAGGACTACTTGCAGCCTGAACCTGTACCTCCAACTGGACACTAGATACTTAGAGCATGGGTAGACATTGGCATCTTGAGGTAAAACCTACTTCTCACTTAGTGTCAGGTACGGAAATTTGGGGAAGTGCAAAAGGAAGTCAAACACATTTGATGTGTTTCGATCATGAATTTGTGGGGCTTTTATGGATGGAGAGGAAGGCTGTGGAAAAATTTCCTCGGCTTCCTTGCATGCTTCTTAGACTAACAATTCCATCCATGCATCCATGGCCTAAACACAGTCTATGCACTTAATGTAGACATTAGCACGGCTCAAACCATTCTAGATTTGAGAATTGACAATTGTTGCATTGTAGAGGACCAGAGGTATACATTGGAGTTTTCAATTATTTGGTAAGAAATGTATGTCCGTCGTCACGGGTAGGATTCACTGAAGTCAAGTCTCTATAATATTCTTGATGATTCCCATGCCACTAGCTATCAATCGAATGTTAAGGTTGCTACTTATGGTAGAGATTCTACAGAGGTGCTTGGTGACACTTTTGGTATGCAGCAGCATGAGACTGCCCATTCTAACCTAATTCGATTATGTATTTGAAGGGAAATTGAAGCTTAACACTTATGGAAGCTTTCAAGCAAGTATTGGTGTTGTTGGCATTAGGGATGGTGGGGGAGGTGATTACATGCTCTGAAGGGAAGCTGGAAGATTTAACAAGCCTGAAGGCTGAACAAAGAAGCGTTCTTCACGGCCTAAAGCTACTAGAGAACCAAGGACTCAACGGAGAGTACGAGTGGAGATACCCAGCAGATACGGTCAAGTTAATACCAAGGTTGGAAAATGCAATCACAAGCATAGATCTTTGACAGACGACTGCGAACTGTAGTTGCAACGAACAAAAAGCTCCTACTATCTACCCTTGGTCTCTAAAGAGGATTGGCTTGTCTAGGATGTGTAAGCCACCATTTTAATGTTCTTCCGAAAAAACCCTCTTGTGCCTTGTTTTGGAACCATCACGTTGCCTTTGAATAGGGGTATTGGTGTCAAGCCATAGCTTCTGCGCCTACTCTGTTAGAGCCATTTTCCAAATTACTTGAGTAGGTTTTTGGACTTTCGGTAGTTTCCCTTTGTGTCCCGTTTTGGCTGCCTGCCCCTTTCTGTTTTGTCCGTTAGTAGGGGGCACTATGGTCAAGTCACCACCTATGCTCGGTTGCTTTGCTCAGCCACAGAAAGAAATCTTAAGCAGAGTGCAATCTCTGACTCCCTCCCTGTGGGTGGCTCAATTGTGCTTTGGTTTCCACATGTGGGATTTAGAATTGCATGAGTTGGTATTAGTTGGCGACTTGCATGAGTTGGCATGGGTGGCAATTCTGATTAGCAAATCTTATATCACCCCAAATCTTCGTACTTGAATATATATCTCAATCTCTCTAATCCTCTCTCCACCATTGGATTGAGTAGGAAGATCACGGATATCACTATGATTCACCACTTGCATGCGATGTTGAGATTATTCAAGATTTGGAAAGATTTGATTCTGATTCTACTGGTATTTTTTTGCACTGCGTTTTGCTCCACACTCTGGTTCGAGTAAGTTGTTGCTTCTTTACGTTTGATCTTATTTGCTATTTACGCTGCTGCTTTAACTCCTCTAACTCGGTCTTCTTGAGGAGTTATAAAACATATCATTATAAACAGAGAATAAAATTTCTCTGATAGAATATTAGCAGTGCTTAGATTGTTGTTTTCTTTACCTAACCCTTTGAGTTGGCTTACCAAAGGCTACTTCTGGAAAAGATTATAAAGAACTAACTTATACACTTACTTAAAAGATAGATGAGATCATAGTTCATTGGAAAATAGAACAACTCTGAACTATGCATTTATGGTGATTGGACAACCACCATGATCAAATCTACATCTTTAGATTTGTTTCTTAACGAGATGTGCTTACATCACATGCTATAGATATCACATGCTTTCCATCCCTGTGCATGTAGTGTGAACACAATCTATCCGTAGATCTTCGTACTTCGTTTTGGTCCAGGAGAGTAAGTATAATCTTCCCCAAGATCTTGAATTTGAATCATAAAATCTTCAAACATATCTTGAATCATTAATGTTTATAACTGTGTGGATTTGCCATGTGTTGCCAATCATTTCAGATGCTAGAGAATAGCCCAACATAAAATACCCCAAAAAACCACACACACACACAAAAAACACTTAGCCTATATAAGCATCAAATGCATCTTCCTATTTATTGTCTGGGGATTGGCTTGTCTAGGATGTACAGGTCAAGAATCTACCCTTGGTTTCTAAAGAGGTGAGACCATACTTCGAATGGTAGAACCATCCTTGGTCTCCGTAGCAGAGTGACAACTTTGAGTCAGAAAACACTCCCTTGGTCTCTAAGATTCAGAGCTACAAAGATAAACCACACTTCGAATGGTAGAACCATCGGACAGGTAAAAGTGTTCTAACTTCTAAGCATTTTTTCAAATTAAAGTGGTAGGGTACTTGGAAATTAACAATTAATTGCCAACTCATCCTGCTGGTTGATTGAGTTTTGAACCAAAATCTAGACATCATAAACAATCCTAATGCCTGTTAACTTTTTACGTAGGACAACAAAGCAGTAGAAATTTGAGTCAGGCAACAAAGCCTCCGTTCATCTCTATGCCATGAATGGGAGCATCGCACCACATAACCTTTGAATGTTGGGGCTCTATTTATAGTGAAGTGCCAATCGAATAGTGGATCCTTTGGCACAATGGTCAAGGTAAGTTGTGGCTTCTTTGGATTTTTGTATGTCTAGTGTTCATGCTACTGCTGCAGAGCCCGCATCCCGGCCTTCTTTAGCATTTATGAAACATATAGTTGTTACCTTCGATGTTTTTGATGGTCTCAACTTATTAGGAATCTTGGGTAGATGTTTTGTGGAAGCCTAGGCAAAATGAAATACTTCATAGCTATATGTAGCATGTGGTTACGAACAAAAAAAAAAAAACCAGCCTACATTTGGCTTGGTCGTATTTAGATGATTATATGCAAGGCATGAATGGCATATGTATTCCAACAGGATTTCATATTTGTCTGTTGAATTTTCTGTGAAGTAAAGATTGGTGAGTACATGGTGTTGGAAGTTTGTAGAGGAAAAAAAGTATACGTTAGCAGTATTAAGAGGTGGGGACCTGCTTCTAGGGGATCCTTGGCAGTTGGCGGGGCTCTGCTTGCAGTTCTATTGCCTCTTGGGATGTTCTTCTGCAGTCGTTAATCTTACTGTTGACTCTGTTTCTTTTCTTTCTTTCTTTTTATCCAGCCGACTGTCATTACAGTTTACCTTATCATGCTTATCAAATTTTCAAGCAGATTTCGAAGAAAAAATACCAGGGATGGCAGAACAATCTACCCCTAACAGCAACCCAGCACCGTGGTTGATTACGCGTACTCCGACATTACCCGGAGAACAAATGCATAGTGAAGCAACAGCTCGTGAAGGTGTGAACAGCAGTGCTAGCTGGGTCGTTCTACAGGAGCTTAAGAAAGAGGTGTGCACTCTGATGCGCAGGTTCCAAGCATCGAGGGAAACAATTCAAGTTATTCCCAGTAGTAAATAAGTTGTTGATGGATTTGTGAGTAGGGTCATTGCAGGAGAAATTTTTCTTATCGACAATTTTTGGGTTAGTGAAAACGAAATTATAAAATGCTTATACTTTTTGTTAGAGAAAACGAAATGATAAAATCCGTAAAGGTTTTAGTTTCTTTTGTTAGTGAAAACGGGACCTAAATATTCCATTCCACATAGACCATCAAAGTCCGAAAAACTATATTGGACAGACATGAATGAAAGGCCGAAATACATTTCGCCCTCTCTAGATTTACATATTTTATTACTTTGTCATAGTATCAGCGATTGACAAAAGTCTAGCATTACTCCCGATTAATTTTTTGGATTTTTTTCCCTTGTTAATAAATCTCGTAGCAAAGATCAGCTTCATAGAGCTTTCAATCATCAGATTCAATAGCGACTACAACAACTATAACACTACCACCTGCTCTGTCATTCCTGGAATCCAATTTTCAGTCTTTCGGCAACATTAAGCTTGATTCAGGTAATTACTTGCTCTGGAAAACTCAGGACTAATGGATACTTAGATTAGCTAGATGGATCTATTTCACCACCAACCTCTACCATTCTTGTTTCTGCAACCACTAGGGCCTAAAATCCAGATTTTACTCTATGGACTTTAATTGATAACCACCTTTTATCATGTTTGACTACAAGTCTATCTCAATTCTCAAACAACTCTACCTCAAGAATTAAGGCTTGTTCGTGTGCTTCAAATGCAGCAGACATTGGAAGATCGTTTTAATTCTATCTCAATGTCACAACATATTCATGAAGTGAAAGATCGATTGTACAATACTCCCTCCGTCCCTTTATTACAGTCCAGTATTCCATTTTGGGCTGTCCCTTAATAAGTGTCTATTTTGTAAAGTTAGTGGGTAAAAGTTGGTGAATTGTCTATTTTGTCCCTAAAAGTAGATTCCATTTTGAAAAGTTAGTGAGTAAAAGTGTAATGATGATGGGTAAGTAGGGAAAGTGGAGGAAAAAGTTGATGTGAAAGGTATAATGATTATGTCTTTTTAATAAGTTGGAGTTACGAAGCAGGACATTTAAAAAGGGACGGAGGGAGTATTACAAAGACATGAACAATGGACTCATATCTTGATGACATCAGACGCTGCGTTCAGAGACTTTAAGCCATTGGCCATCACGGCGATGATGATGATTTATTAGTATTTTACGGTCTAAAAGATTTAGGGCCTATATTATCTCTTGTAAACAGTCTAGAATATCAAGCAGTGTTCAATACTTTTTAATTGTGTTCCTGTATCGAATAGTGTAGATTCCTAACAACTTAACAAGACCCTGACCTTACTTTTCAAGGCTCTTTTCTTGGCACAGCTAAGCCCGGAACAATCTGAAGATTCTAGTTGTGCTACCAAATAACCAAAGACCAACTTAAATTTTCCCCATTCAGACATAACTCTATTCTTTCTCATTTTCAAGCATTTAATCACAACCGATTCCCCGAGTCCCAGTATTTGTTAGAATAAGCTATAACCATGTTAGAATAAACTATAACCAATGAGCACGAACACGAACACGTCGGCCTTCCACTAGTCTTCAAAAAAAAAAGGCTCCTACTTGATGTGATGTGAGAGGATTAGCTCCTACTCCTAGGCTGTATTTACTTATCCATCAAATCAACTGGTGAGGCAACTCTTACAGTTCACATTCTTGTTTCGTTGGAGTATTTTATTCAATGATTTTGAATTTATCTGTTATAGTTGCATTGAAAGTCATTATTCATTTGTAGGTGCTAAAATTTAAAGGTGCTTTGTGCGGAGATTAATAATCAAACAGAACATGTTTTATGGCCAACGTAAGGGGTCAAAATGCAGAGAAAGTCATTATTTACATACTTGGAGCAACAGATCATTGAACTACTTCGTGTGCTATGATTATGCATTTAACACTATTTATTTGCTTTATTGAGATGAAGTCAGTCACACATCACTTTAAATAGTTAAATTACGTACAAAGAATTTAAGAAATTTGGTGACATGGCTATATGTAAATCATTTCGATCTCTATCACAAGAAAAGAGAAATGATTGATCCTCTAGATTAAGAAGAAGAAAAGACAAATAAGATCAATCCAAATCAAAATTCATATTGACATAATGCAAAAAATACTCGGTTGGAAAACCTGCACGTGCACTTTTACTAGTATAATAAAAAGGATAAAATGTTACTCAAAATGACAAAAGGGTCCACGTCTACAAATATTTGGATGGCAGAGAAGTCAAGCTTTCTTCAAAAGGTGTTGTGTATGGTGGATGAACAAAATTCATTTCACCCTCGAAGATTGATTCAAGGTTCCCTGTAGCGATATCAAAAGACAACCATGTTGTCCCTTCGAGACACGACTTGAATACAAGTTTCCCTTTGTGAATGTACAAGAATTCTATGAATTTTGCCCCTGCATACTTGACTGAATGCACCACAATTCGGTGTTTCATGATCCATTCGCGATTACTCTCTTGCAGCATCCATATCTTCAAATCTAAGCTTTTGCCTTTATAGTTCTCGGTACTGTCAAGACCATTGATTAGGCACAACCTTTGTTGCAACTTGGCCAATCGCAGATGATGAAAGGAACCTTCCAAGGCCTGAGGAGGAGTGTCGATGGTAATGAATTCCTCCGTCTCCACATTCATGGCAACAATGACATGTTCGGAACAGGTACCGTTCTCAGCGATCCAATATATGTGGCCAGTTATTGTACTGATGGCATTATGCATGAATGGGTAGCGGTGTTGAATATTGCACTCTAAAACTCTCCATGCAGGAGAGCCCAATGTGATCGCTACATACTTGCGTGGTTCTAACGTCTCTATATCTATCGCTTTTCCAATACAAGAATTGAAATAGACATATCCAACCACTTTATATTCCTTAGTTGAGGGACTATACCCAAAACCTTGAAGTACCACCCGCCTGGACCGCATGTTTGGGTCGGCCGGAAGAGTGGGGAGGGTGATGAAATCTCTCGTCCAAGGATTGCAAACGCGAACAGAAGTTACAGAACCGTTACTTGCGAGACAAATCAATCCATTGATGGAAGTTGATATTTCAAGTTCTCCGGGAGGTGCCTCAACATCGGATACTGTAAACAAATGTTTAAGCCCGCCTCCTAACTCTAAGCAAGAGAAGTGGACATCGTGACGAATCGTTACGATACCATAAGTAACACCATTGTTGAACTCTACGGTTCTAATAGTACCCTTGGTACTATTACAAGCTGAGTAGTGGCAGATGAGAATTCCGACAGATGGTTCTCCTGCATGAGCATTGTCCCAGTGCATATTTGCAAAGTCCTGATCCCTGATTATTGTGTTCCAAACCTTGCATACCGACTTTAATCTAAGAACAGACTTGAATGGAAAAAGGAGGAAAATACGCACAAGGAGATCAAGAGGGAGGTAAGCGTTTATGTTCTTATCCATCTCTTGCTTTTCCTCCATCTTATGAGCAATGCTTCTCTCTCTCTCTCTCACCCCCAGTACTCCCTCCCCGGCTGTTTCCTCCATCTTATGATCAGCAATGCTTCTCTCTCTCTCCCCCCCTCTCTCTCTCCCCGACTTCCTCCCCCGTTGTTTCCTCCATCTTATGAGCAATGCTTCTCTCTCTCTCAACCCCATTCCCTCCCCGGTTGTTTCCTCCATATTATGAGCAATGCTTCTTTCTCTCTCTCTCCCTCTCTCTCTCACCCCCTCCCTCCCCGGTTGTTTCCACCATCTTAAGAATTTATTCTTCCAATTGAGAAGCATTGCTTTTCCTCCGTCTCTTGAGTTCTAATCTTCTATATATATAAATACTACTAGAGATTCGATGTAAAAAGAAAATACCTAGAACTTCTTCTTTCTGTAATAGGAATATAAGGAGGTAAGCCTTTCCTTTATTTAAACAAGGGTAATCGTTAAAGAGGTATAATCTTCCTTCTTTGTTCATAATTTCTTCCCGAGGCAATAAGGGAAGTCGATCGAAACGAATTTTACTTTATCAAGACTTACCAAACGAACAAACTAGTATTTTGAGACTGGAAAGATCAAAAAGGCTTTTCGTTTCTCTCCAACAAACACTAACGCTCCGTTTGTTTTCAACGGAAAACGTTTCCAGTAGAAATTTTTCTCTACAAAATGACTAGCTAGTTTTCCGGTGTTTGGTTCCGACATGAAAACATTTTTCGAAAAACATATTCTGTCGTTTCATTGACAGAGAAAATCACCAATTAACAAAATAACAAAAACATCCATGCTACGAAAAAGGAAAAAATACTCCATCTTACGTAAATGATAAAAATACACGTGTCCTCTATAACCAATTACTCAATTTTACCCAAAGAAATTAAATATTCATCCTAGTAAACCATACCACGTAAGTTTCCAATACCTCACCCACTTTTCGGACTTATGATTCCATCCTCTTAGTGTGAATTACGTTTCTTACCCTTTTCACTATAGTATACATATATATGTTGTATTTTTTCCCTAATTTAGTGGGATTGGATTGGATTGCTTTCTTAATTTAGTGGGATTTGATTATTCTCCTAATTTTAGAGGGATTTGATGTATCCATGTAGATACAAGGGAAACCAAATCCCACTGATAACCAAATCTAGATATATATTTTGTATTTCCATATTCAAAATTATAGAATTAGATTTACAAAAGAAAACCAAAAGGAAATCTGCCACGATTTTAGTACATACTCCTATTTCCATACAGTACTTTTGATCAATGTAATCTACCATGATCGTAATAAAAAAAATTAAAAAACTACCATGATCAATGTAATTTACCATGATGGTGCGAGATACTTGAATCGACTAATGAAATCTGCAATGATATTATAAGTTTATGTTTTGAAATCTATCATGTTTTTTTGAAAGGCTGATCTATCGTGTTTAAATATACCAATTTCATGATTAAACTTTTTTTTTTAAATCCATGCAAAACTTGAGGTGTCTTTACAAAACCACAATGAAATTACAAAGATCTCAAAACTGAAAATGCTCTCCACATTTCGCCAATGACTCAGCTCCTTGCGGGTTTGCATCAAGGTTTAATTTCAGATGTCCATGTAACATAACTCATTTAAACTAGGCCAGAACCAACGACACAAAATAACAGGAGGAAACAATCTGTTCCAATGGGTATTAGCAAGCTTAGGAATTAAAAGCGAGCCTTCCTCTTGCGCGCTGTGTATTTCGTATCCGGAGGCACATGGTTTCCCTTTTTCCTCATCTGCTCTTTCTTCTTCAAAACCCAATCACGTCCTTTACCTTTCTTTGTTATTCGTTGCTTTTTCCTTGGTCTATGCCTGTCCGAGATGCAAACCTGCATGGTAGAAGGAAACTTGCTTATTTCCCACAGAAATAATTGGTCTATTCAACTAGCAATCGGCAAAAACTACTGTCAAAGCATTGATGGATATTCTCACAGTAACTGCTGAAACAAAAGCGGGTAAGAGTATATTGCGTAAGCACTCACTGTTTGATTCTCTTCATCTGCACTGCTTTCATCTTCAGAGCAACTCTCTTCATCTTCACCTTTCGCTTTTGGAGTGGCTGTCGTCAGGGATGGTGGACCACAAGTGAGCACAAGGTATTCCTTTCTCTTCTTTGTACTGTTACACATTGTGTTATCAAGTAAGCCATAACGGTACTACTCCCTCCGTCCCTTTTTTTGAGTCCAGTATTCCATTTTGGGCTGTCCCTTAATAAGTGTCTATTTTGTAAAGTTAGTGGGTAAAAGTTGGTGTATTGTCTATTTTGTCCCTAAAAGTAGATTCCATTTTAAAAAGTTAGTGAATAAAAGTGTAATGATGATGGGTAAGTATGGAAAGTAGAGGAAAAAGTTGATGTGAAACGTATAATGATGATGTCTTTTTAATAAGTTGGAGTTACGAAGCAGGACATTTAAAAAGGGACGGAGGGAGTAATACGAATCTCTATATGCCCCTTGCAAGTCTTCAAGATGTTTTATTTCCCAAGCGGCATTCTTGGCCTCGTTTCCACTATATTTTTTCTCTACTAATTCTTGTCTTTAGCAAAGTTGTTCCCACTAAACTAAGGGTGTGTTCCACTAACTAAAATAATTACTTATTACTTCTTTTTTGAATTAAAGGTTATGTATTGTGAGAAAATGACAAGTCTCGTAAAGCGGGAAATAAGTACTTAAAAAATAAGAACCTTAGCGAAACGGAGCCTAAAACAAGTAGTCAGACAACTTGTTTTCACCAAGTTGCCTTTAGCCAACTTGGTCCATATAGTTTAGTGGAAACAACTTGACTATATGTTGACGTCAAAAACTTATCCACTGTTTCTGGTTTAGCGGAAACACCACCTTACCGGACATTACAGGCAATCGTTGGAATGGGATATACCTCAGAAAGAGTGTGTGTGTGTTTTGCTATGGAAGTCAAATTTAAAGAATTAACTTAAGCAATACCTACAAACTAATAAGCATGGAAACGAATCGGTTTTGGGGTAAATTAGACTAAGCATCCCTGACTCGCATTGAATGCCACTTTGACCTATCAATTCTCAATTGAAATGTTGGTCAAACACCATTGTCACACTTCTGGCATCAACCAGAAGCTTCTAACTATTGCATTTGATGGTTTCGTTGAACTCTGAATTCTATCACAACCACTTAACTTGCCACAACTGTTGTGGTTACTGGTTTAGACATTTCTTGAAAATTATCAAGTAAGAATTCTGGTTTAAGAATTTCAATTCTGTTTGAACTAGATTGGTTATTGATTTATTTTTGTTATGATCACCAACAGAACGAAATATGCTAATCTAACAAAGAAGAAAAAAAAGTATGAGGATAAGCAGTCTTCCAAACAACATATAACATCAAAACCACCAAAAATCTCTCTAGTATACCTAAATATCATGCAATGCCCTCTCGGAACCAATCTCTTGGAATCAAGAATAAGAGAACCCCTTTAACGGGTCAGAACCCAAAGCCCAAAAAACAATGATGAATGAAAAACACTATCCCCTATTGACTCGATTTCCCCACCCTTATCTTTGAAAACCCAAGCAAAACAGTCCAAACAAATCACCAAAATGACTCACCAAACTCGAATAAAATAATTAGGGAACAAGGTGCTGGTGTCATAGGGATAAAGCTGACAGATAATGCCAAAATAAGACTAAATAGGTTATTGATTGTCAATTGTGCATATTATGAAACTGGATTCAATAGAATGGCTTTTATCCTCACGTGCTTGCAACCAAGTCTAGTCAATGTGCAACATTACCACATGCTTAGGCTTTATGGGTTTAGTGCATGATCATTTTGTTATATCAAAACCAACCTGTATACTCAGTTGGGTGGGTTGGTGTTGTATCACCAAGACACACTTTTCAAGAAATAACCGCGAGAATGTGACTGACAGGGCATTTAGACCTATCCAGAAGGTTTAGTTGTCACACTAAGGTCTTTCAAGGACAGAAAGAGAGAAAGGAGGGAGATCTTAACCTTCTTGACTTGGGATGCATTTGTTTGACCACGCTGAAAGTTTGAATGCTGTCCTAGACCTCTTGGTTATAAAAGAGTAGCAAACCGAAATGATGTCCTTGACTCGCTCTTTTGGTTGAGTTCTTGCTGTACTTGGGGCAACAATTAATAGTATTGTGACACTTGGCAATACAGTTGGTTGCAGTCTATGTTATTAAAGCTTGTGCCCATACTATGTTATTAAAGCTTTCTATGGAAAGATATAAAACATGTTAGCTAACAACGTTTAGGAGCCTTTTCCAAAAAACGTTGGGGCCAACAAAGAAGAAGTTTACCAGCTCGAGTGCTGCGCCCTACCCTAATGTTTGAACTGAAAATTTCCATAGCCCCTCTATTAACTCCTGTTGTGATATATACTAGCAACGGTTGTTAATATTGAAAAGCTACCTAGGATCGATGAGAGGGTCATGTGGAAGATTGTAGAATGGGATCGAGGATAGTAACATTTCAATATCTGTTGAAATCAGGTACACCAATATCAGATCCACGATCCTACTCGCCATTCAACATGATCCTACTTGCGACCCTAATCCTTAACATATTTGGAAATGGAAATGCTGGCTTTCATTTCTTGGCTACTGCACTATCCAACATGATCCTGCATGCCACCCTGTGATCCTACTTATGATTCTGCAACAATAACCATGCCACACTGACTAAACCGTACAAGCATTCGGGGATCCCCACAATCCTATCACGATTTTATAACCATACAAAGACACTACAATAGAGACTCAGACAGGGATATCACCTCGTCAATGCACATATGTCCCAAACCCATGCTACAGCCCAAGACCTAAATTGCTGCCGAAAAGAAAGGAGCTTCTATAAAGCAAGGAATAAAAAGGCCTAACTTCCTAAGCAAGTCGTAGTGAGAATTTTCCCTAGTAAATTTGTTGGAATCCGAGCATTCAAATATGAAGTTCATTCCTGCTTCAAAGGAGCAAAAGACTGAAAAAAGAAAAAGAACATTAGCAGTTCAACTTACTCCCTTAACTTGCAGGTTTTCAAAAGGGTGATGTTCATGCTTAAAATATGGACATCAAATGAACACCATTTCAATGTCTAATCCAATTCCTACACAAGTCATACTACATACCTAGGGTTCCCAATTACCAAAACAAGCATAATAAGCATTTCAGTGTTAAATTCTGCATACCTGTGGGGGTAGTCAACAACCACGCCACCAGCAAATCCAGCACGCATAGCAAAACCAAGAATCAACTCGCGCTGTGCAAGACTTTCCGGATATACTTGCAATACCGCCCTCGCTCCCCTTGCTAAACATCTGTATAGTGAGCCAAAGAACGCCCTGCGACAGAGATTTTGGCAAACAAATTAGAACTGGTAAGAAATTAAAGCTGTATTCGAGAAGGTGCCAAATTCCAAAGTGGGCACCACCCTCATACATTACATGAATGCAAAGTAGAAGAAGACAGAAAAAACTTTAAACCAACTAATTTGAATAACACAGAAAGAAACAGAATAACATACTTCAATCTTAGCCGAGGTTCGTGGCAGGACTTGTCAGCATTGCAGAGCCACTGCTTAATCAAAACACAATATAAAGCATTAGCACTAACCAACAGGAAGTGCCAACCAATGGATGTCATTTCTAGCAAAAGTCATTGTTTCACTAAATACCAGTGATCCAGACAGGGAAGCATATATGCTAACATACAATCAAGCAAGTTCCGCACTTTTAAACTAGCAAGAAGTATTCATACAAGTTGCAGGTTTATTATCCGCATTGCACATACAAATACGAAGTCACTAACCACCAATAAATGTAGAAATGATTCCAGAATAAGTCAATTTGTCGAGGAAAAGCAACCTAAGCCACAGGTGCGCACCCTAAGTGACAATTACCAAGAAACTTTTCCTCCTTCAATAGTTGATAATGAATTATTGCAGTAAGCTGATTCAGTTGTCAAGGCAAAAGGTGCGAGGCTCAAAGATCAAGAAACCCAAATAGACATCAAACCAAAGAGAATTGTGAGTGTTTCAGCATTAGATGGATTGTGCCTAAGATAGACAAAATGTTGGAAAGATTTCTACTAACCCAAATCTTTTGAAAGGTAAAGGTAACAACACTAAAAGATAGTATGTGGCATAAAAATAACAAAATGCGTTAGCTTCCTGAACCGTTTAATGGGATGGAAGAATGATTCACGCGCTTCTAAATATGGTAATCTCCTTAAAGTAGAATATTGTCATGACTTACGACAATTGACATTGTCCTTGAATATGCAATGCAACAGCCCTCTAAAGAATGGGATAGATTTTCCTAAAAGCATTTGAGGCACTTATTTTTACACAAAATGTGCACAAACCAAGGGAATACCAGCAACCAATGGTCACCATGCAAATTGTAATGGCCATGTACATACATTCTAAAATGTATCAAGCCATCCAAGGGTGACCGAAACCGACCCAATTACCAACAGGAACCAACTAATTCATTGGTGGTAATAAAAGTCAAGCTAAAGCATTGATTTTCCCTCTTAGAACTTGTCCCACATTGGTTAATTATAACCTCCAAAACTAGTATATGAGCCTGAGCAACCTCTCCACTCATTGCCAATTGGTTTTGAGTTGGATGCTTTAGCATGGTATTAGAGCTAGGCTTTCGGAAGCTTTTGGACAAGACTCTCTTGATTGATTGTCCCGTTGTTTGTGCCATAAGTGCACTTTGTTTCACTATGATCAGAATGTTATGGATCCTTCGTTAACCTCCCCATGTGTGGGTTAGGGGTCGCACGTGCGGGGGAGTGTTAGAGCTTGTCTCACATTGGTTAATTATAACCTCCAAAACTAGTCCATGAGCCTTGGCAACCTCTCCACTCATTGCCAATTGGCTTTGAGTTGGATGCTTTAACAGTCCCTTCTGTGTTGAGTACATCCGTACATAGAAGATTCTACTTGGATGCATACATATGCACCATGCCATGACAATGTAAGTTACGTAGTATTTCTAAGACCTTCTTCGGGGCCTAATTGTAAATCCTTCGGCCATCCAATATATTACAGTTCCATGAACAAAGATGGTGTTATGTTTAATTGGAATACAAGAAGTATACCAGACTAACCAGATAAAATGAAACAGGATTATCTTTTTATCGAAAACTTGTCTTAGAATGAAAAAATAATCTTCAACCATGGAGAGAAATTTTCCCTTTACAGAGCCAAGTCGTGTTCCAAATAACTTCACATCAAGCTAAGGCCCAAGGGCATGAAAAGGAAGCAAGTCAAGCTGACTAAACCATGGGTAATATGCAAATTTCTTTTAACCGACAACAAATAAACAGTATTAGAAAATGGCCCAAGGGTTCATCAACCTTGTACAACCAAGCAAAGAGAGTACGAAAGAAAAAGTGCAAAAGATAAGCTCAAAACAAACATCTTCTGTAAATCTTCAATGTATGCCCACTTTGCAAAAGGACCTCATTCTCTTCTTACCACATCCAAATAAGGAACTCTTTCTCTTCACATTCTCCATATGAATATGATTCAACATTTCCAAACCAATAATATGAGTGTTAGTGTACTTCGCTGAGAAGATTTGCAAGATGAAAGAAGACGCAAAACAAATAACACCCAATCATATTTTATATAACACAAAAGTACCAATACACCTTATGAGAAAATAGAAAAATACCTAAGTCAAAGATTGAAAACAAACACGAACCTGAACGGCTGAAATACTAATGGCACCATCAATAACTCCATTTCGCATCCCCAAGCCCTACAAAATATCCAACCAAAAACTCTAATTCCTCATAAATAGTATCATTGAGGGTGAAACCCCATATTAGATGTTATTTGCATGTATCATTGTGAAAGCATCACCAACAAACTCTAGATCATCTCATATATTTGTAGAACGAGGTACCTGCATGCCTCCTAGGACCATGCATCTTGAATCCCAACTATTAAAATAAAATTCCCTAAGGCTCAGTTTGGATGAAAGACATCTTTAGGGGGAATGGGAATATGATTCCCATGTTTGGGTAGTGATTGAATGGGAATATGATTCCTGATCTTCCAATCCAGGAGCGATTACATTCCTAAATAGAGGAGTAATCTAAAACCTCCACTACCCCCGGGAATATGAGATTATGGGGCAATCTAATTACTTGGGAAAAAGAAAAGAAAAATTAGGGAAAATTTCTTTTATATCCCTTCGACTTTGACCAAAAATTCATTTTGGTCCTTCACCTTCCAATTTCGGCATAAAAACACTTCGACTTTCCAATTTTTTTCAATGTCATCCTTTAGGGATATATACATATATACACGAAAATAGGGTGTTTGGATCAAGTACCCTACACACATCGGATGTCGTTGATTCCCGCAGGCCCTCTTGTTTTTTTTTTTAGAATTTTTGGACGGCTCGGATCGGCCGTCCAGTGGCCAGAGACGGCCTGGAGCAAGACTCAAAGAAAACGGATTCCTTGTAAAGGACGACATTGAAAAAAATTGGAAAGTCGAAGTATTTTTATGCCGAAATTGAAAAGTGAAAGACCAAAATGAATTTTTGGTCAAAGTTGAAGGGATATAAAAGAAATTTTCCCAAAAAATTATTACCTCTTATACCCCCAAAACCCACCCACGTTGATTTTGTCTCCCGCCATCTCTCTATTTTCCCTCCAATCTCTCTATTCCCGCCTTTTTGTTTGCCCAATACGTTTGCCTCTTTTATTTTTTACTCTGCCGCAAGGCTTCATAAGGGTTTAACCTAGTCTTCAATTTGAAGATCTGTAACAGAGCAAATCCCAAAGGTATGTATTTTTTTTATCATCTTTGCTTGTGGAAACTCTTCTCTTTTCTTGCTATTCTAGATCTTATTGAGGGCAATGTGTTACAAGTAGTTCAAATTATCTTGAGTGATCCTACAAAAATAGATATCTTTTTCTCTCAACGAAAATCTGAGAAAATTATATGTAGAGAAACTCCTTTGCGAAGGTTAAAATTTGAAGCTTTACTTCTAGCACGCACTTGGAAGATTTTTAGGTTTTTATGACTTTCTTAGTTCTACTAGTTCACTTTTGTAATGATATTTCGACATTTTTAAAGTTGTTTAACAACTTTAACTGTTGGCTAGGGTTCTAAACTTTTAATAGTTGAACATTTTTCATAGTCCCCTCTTGTTTAACTATTGACTTGTATGAATTTTGATGTGTGAATATTTTAGCATTAGCTGTTAAAGGGTGACAATAAAAAAATAAAATAAAAAAGTAGTTAAAGGGTGTTTTTGGAAAATTAAGTAATACACATTCCATCCCTTAACTTCCAATGGTCGAACCAAACCCTTGAATAGGAATTTATCCTTTTTCCCTTCATAACACTCCCACATGAACCAAACACCTCAATAGGATTATTCATGTATCACATTCCTGGAATGAGATTCCCATGAATAAGATACTCATTCTTGATCTTTGATTCCTGCCATCCAAACTGAGCCTAAGTTTATTACCTTTTCAGTTAACACAAGGGACCCAATCCCATCAATCTACACAATTTCAAGTTTTATTCATATATTAACTACTGAAAATGAATACAAGACTGGAATCTGTTTCATAAATGTTTAACAAATAAAACGAGATGGGTTGTACAAGAAAAACTTGAAAATCTATTACTTTATCTCTTCAGTTTCCAAGTTGACGTTGCGGCGGTGGTCAGTGGCAGTGCTAGTTGTGCATGTGACATGATAAAAGTGACAAAGGGGTGTGTGTGTGTGTGTGTGGTGGTGGGGGGATAGTGTTAAAGGAACTAGACAACCTGATGGCCATGACGGGAGCACTGGTGTGATGGTGTCGTGGTGGTGGAGATTTGGGTATTATTGGACCACCTGCTGGTCATGATGATAGCGCTGGTGGTGGGGTAACTGGGGTTATAGTGGTAAGGGGCTGTGATGGAGAGGGGGGAGGACTAGCGACAATAAAAGTGGACCTAGTGGTATCCAGGGGTGCTGGCGAAGGCAATGGTGGTGGTACTGCAGTAGCGCCATCAGTTAAACAGTCATAGATATGCACGTTTAGGCTTATGTACAAGCAGTTACAAATTAAGTAAGCACTAATGCTGTCGCTAAGTAAGAAAATCACCCATTCTAGATTTTAATCTAAGCGAAATGAATTATGGTTAACAGATCAACTTAACTTACTATACTCATTTCATTTAATTTAACTATCGAATGATGTTCTGAAACAACCCCTTACCCAGTTAAAATGATCCTTACAAATTCTGCTTCGTTAACAAGATCTGTTTTAAGTAAACTGAGGTGGTAGGATATCACCAAGGGCTTATGACTCCTAAAGCAACTGTATAACTTCACCTGAATAGATGAAAACTTATTTGGTCCTGAAGATTATGGTTGCTTAATGGAAACACTAGGAAGAACTCCACATATACATACATGATACCGGTGTATTTTTTCTAACTCATACAATTCAAGTTGTAACATTAGCAGTTTGCAAGAAGATAAAATTACCACATTGTTCAATCTTTAGAAGTAGAGCATATGTTAAGAGTTTTGGTATAATTTCTCCAGTACCTAGAGCATGGTAGTCATAACTCATAAGTGGCACAACTAGTAGTTGGTCTACTTAAATGTCACCTCATGGAAAAGTTCTCTAGCCAATAAGGTAAGAAATGGCAATGGAACTTTATGTCATATCATAAGAAATACAAGTACAAATAGAGATCTTCAAATCCACTGAATGAATGATTTTATGCCATAAAGCTCTGGGGAATGGTAATAGTTGAGTCATTTTTGGTTGTGGCAAGACTTCATAACTCGTGCTTCTAAACTGGACACATGCTAATTGTAAGACAAGGCGGCGCAAAGTCAAAAGGACTCAAATTATGAGGTCGTAACAAGGTAAGCTGACCAGAGCAACCAGCTGCCAATCTTGTGGCGCTAGTTCAACTCCCAAAAATCAGCCTGTCCATGAAAAGAGATGGCAAGGCTAGACAGCTGTCAGAAACTATCATAAGCAGGGGTCTCATTCCTTGTGTAAAACCTACAAAATTTACATAGTATGATGCCTTGCATTTGGTAAACCTGTTAGCGAACAACAAATGAATGCTATTAATCTAAATTTCAACTCTAAATACTTCCTCCTCCTGATTCCCCTCCTGTACTCAATCCTTTATAAATAGCACAGAATAGGAAATTCTTCTTGCAGAAATCAATGCTAACAGTCTCTTTAGCCTAACCTAGGTGGAATTGTGTTCAACTATCCCATGTCTAGGTACTAATCTTCAACTACGAAGCACGGACACGCCTAACTAGTTACCATATCTGTGTCTGTCGGACATGTATGGGGGCACGTGATGCAAACCAAATCAAGGATAAATTTCATAAGAGAGATCATCCCAAAATGGGAAACAAAGAGACTAAGCTCTCAATATTCTTTAATCAATATATCAACAAACCTAATGAGGACACTAGACACCTACTTATAGAGTCAATACCCCATACACACTTGAGGACACCAAAATGACACAAAGACCCTCAATCTTGCTGCAACAGCACAGGCATAACTAACTGGGACATGTCAAAATATATACTTCACAGACACCATTGGGACAGCCTAGATACATTATACATATGTGGCATGCCAAGTGATGTGTCCATTAGATATGTTATTAGTTCATTATGATTGGACACGTCTGGGAAAGGTGTACCATCATTTAGACACAATGGGACATGTTTTAATAACAAAGTTATTTGGTGGTTAAATGGTACTGTTGCAGCATTAAGGGTAGCCTGTGGGAGGTAAAAAGAAGACTGCTATGACCGAAAGCCCAAATCTCACGAATGTCTTCTCCTCTCTGTCTTCGGATCTTTTCCCCATCTCTCTCATTTAGTCTCGTCAACAATGTTCTAATGCCCTAGATCTAGCACCAGCAACAGATCTTGACCTCAATTAGCTAAGGGCACACAGGTCAGTACCCTTTGGGTCGTCTTAATTATTAAATATATTGCAATTCCATTTTTGGTTGTTTAGGAGATGATTTTCATGCATAGCAAACAAAAACTAAACAGAAAAAAAATATGTTCCACATCCATACAATAATCGTATCCTAATTAGGTAGAAATTGTTGTGACAGGATCAATTCCCATGTGTGTATCAGTGCTCATGTCTGTGTACTTCTAAGATCTACAGACTTAAAAGTGTACAAATCAAAGTGATGAAGTAGCTACCTGACCCATGTCACCAAGTATAAGATCACCTTCAACTTCACGCTCCAATGCAACATCTAGATTTGAAACTTACATTACTACACAAAGTTGGGGAATGAAGGGGTAAAGAAATGAAAGAAAAATAAGTAAATCCAGAACTTGAGACTAACTTAAATCCATGAACTCACATACCAAGCATTGACTCTGATATATCTAAACCAATCCATTGATGTCCATTTTCAGATAATGTCTCTCCACTAAGTCCTGAACCGCAACCTGCAAAACATAAAACATTTAAGTTATCTTTCTATGTTCTGTTAAGACTTTAGCTAGCTATCACACGAAAAGTGGAGCTTGCTAAAAACCTTGAGAAAATAAAGGCATATGAAAACTAATGGGATTATGGGACTGAAGTTTAAAACCAAACTAGTAGTTTACAACAAAAGAAATCTGCATGCAGAATCCCATCCATAATTATACCAAAGGGCATATTTGGTGAACTCCAGATCTTGGTATCAAAATAGGAAACTGTAGCATTTCACTTTTCTGTGCAAACTGATTGTCCATGTCGTTGTTCATCGAGTCAATATCATGACATAAAGAGCCAAGCCCAATTCAACACCCAAGATGGGTTAGTTCTGCTGCTTCTTTTTTTTTTTTCCTTTTTTTGAACAGAAATATGGGGAAGTTAATGATGCAATTTTAGCAAAATGTCTTGTAAAATAGTGCAATTTTCTTTTCATTTAACCTCTTTTGCTCTCTTATAGAATCGAATAAAACCTAAAAGGAACAACCCAAATAAGTTCCCAGCAATCCAACAAATGTCACAAAAATTGAACTAGTAAAAAGTAACTTCCTTGGGTAATCAATTCTGGTAAAGACTTCGATGGACAGAGATGGAAAAAGCAATTACCAATGTCAAGAAGTAATCTGGGGACACCATCATCGGGCAAAGCAAGAAGCTCCAGAGCTCTCTCCGAAAGTTTCGCCTACCGAAAGAACAAAGCAAAAAATGAAAGAACCATACGTAAGCATACGCATACGTGAATATGAATATACATGCTGGCGTTTGGGTGTGGGTGAGTACCTGAATTTCGATGATACGAGAGGAGGAAGTGTATTTGCGAGCTTCTACATCGTTGTAGAAGATCTCCGGAGGCGCTTGTACCTCTGGCCTCGACATCCCCACAATTCCCACGCGAGCGCGAGCGAGAGAAAGAGGGCAGAAGGCAAGTTCGGTCGGTGGGAAAGAATAGTCGAGGAGAGAAAAACCCTAAACCCCTCGACCCCACTGTGACTGTTTTAGCAGCCCTGCTATTCGCAGTGAATGTTTACAGGGATTCGCGCAAGGAAAATTGCATTTAGGTCCATTTTGGATCCTAAAAAAATTTAGAAAAATATCCATAAATTTTTAAATATTATTTTATGAAGCCCTGTAAAAAATCAACTCCAGCAGATATCGGTAAGTATTACTTTTGGATTCGCAGGGCGAAAGATGGCAAACGTCAGAAAAAGGCCCTTGGTTATGCAAAGCAGTTAGTCTAGGCCTCATGAGTCAATCTGCCAACGTCGAGCCACAACTCAATTAATACTTCGCAACTTGATCAAGACTTTTTTGATAACTCAAGTCTCAGGTGTCTGGGTCGATCCAAGTACCGGCAAGCAATTAAGTCTGCACCAACAACCCTCTCTCACCATTTCTTGAGGTCCTTGTAATAATGCTACTGTAAACGAAGGGAAGACAAAAGTAGGGAGGGGAAAGAGGGCTTGTATGAATTGTAGATTGGAGTATAGGGAATGCCAAATAAGATGAGTGGTGGGTAGAGGAGTTAAGCAATAGAAAAGAAGTGATTGGCTAGGGTTTGAAGGAGGTAATTTGGATTCCCCAATCCTAATAGGAGTATTTGGTTTATTGTGCTTTTCATCTTTTTTGTTGTGCCACCTGGTCATTTCTTTTACTCCCTTTACTCTTTAGGTATCCAATTTTGCAACGCCATTGGTTGCTTTCCGCGGCTTCCCACTTCCTATAAACATCGAAGACAAAGATGTGCATATCAACTAAAGTGCCACATGGTCATTTCTTTTACTCCTTTTAGGTATCCAATTCTGCAACGCCATTGGTTGCTTTCCACAGCTTCTCCACTTTCTATAAACATCAAAGACAAAGATGTGCATATCAACTAAGTGTGTGCGCGCACGCGCAAGAAAGGTTTGTAGAAGAAGTTATACAAGCAAGGAAGGGGTCGAGAGAGTTTTGGCTTACCTCAAAGTGGATCCCCGGCCGATTCTATCGGCTCAATTATGCCGAGCTGCCAGAAGGTCTAATTTCGCCGTTCAAGAAAACGGCAATTGTAATGGTGCACGATGCGGATAAAGGCAGAATGGTTAGGATGCGATTTCCGGATCCCGAGGCTATCAACAAGCTCTTGGATGCTTCTCCAAGGCCAGAGCTTCCCACACTAAGGCATCTTGTTTGCTTGTCACAAAGTGTAGCTGAAAGGTTTGTAGAAGAAGTTGGAGATGATGAAGATCAAGCAAGGAAGGGGTTGAGAGAGTTCTCGCTAGGAGTGGAAGCTCCTCTCGAGGAGGATGATCGAAGGAGGTGCAAGAGGAGGTGGGAGTGGAAGACAGAGTGGGGGAGGTGCTAGGAGAGGCCGGAGCCACTCCTTTAAGACTGCGTAAGAGGTTGCGAAGCTGTTCAAATAGCCAAGGTCTTGACAGAGCAAACTAAGACCTTTGACTAAGCATATGTTGGCAATTAGGAATATTATTTTATATCCTACGGTCTTGCATTGAGTTCTGATTTAATTTTGTGCATGGAATATTCAAGTTCTTATAGACTAATAGTATTTGCAACCTTCTTATTATTTTTTCCTATGTACGTAACTACTACTAGGGCTGCTAAACGAATCAAATAGCTCGAATTCAGCTTGAGCTTGGCTCGAATTTTGGCTGTTTATAAAAATATAAGCAAGCTCAATTACGTTTTTTCGTTTGTTTATGAATTCAAGCCAAGCTTGAGCATACGAATGTTTGGCTCGATAAGGTCATGAACAAAGGGATCATTTTGTAAATAAGGAACATATAGGGGTACGTTAATAAATATTCTAAAATATGATATATGAGTTACGTTCAATATAGATATTTCACAAGTTTTATATAGTACTATTGCATCAAAAACGAAATCTCCTAGGTGAGATATGGAAATTTAGGGCTATATTACATTGTATGTAATTCTTCCATGTAGAAATCAAAAGATTTATTGAGCAAATTTGAGACTGCTATCATATTCTTCTAGCTAGGGTTTTCTCGGCAAAGATTAGAGAGGTAATTAAGTGGTAACATATTCTATCTTCCCTTCTTCCATTTAAACTCTATGTAACTTATTTTTTCTAGATAATTGTTCTTCCTAAAAGCTCAAAACTTCATGAGCCTAAGCTCCGGTTCATGCTTGGAAGCTCGAGATTGGCTTGCGCATATTTCACAAGCCAAGCTTCTCACGAACACAAAACTTCAAACGCAAGCCAAGCTTGAACAATTAGTCCCAAAAAGTTCTCAAGCTCAAGCCAAGCTTGAACACTGATAACAAAGAGTCAAGTCAAGCCTAAACAATACTGTGTTTGACTCGATTAGCACCCCTAACAACTGGAAAGGGTTTTACAAAACATCCTCCTTTTTAGTGCACAATTTTGAACTCTGTCTAGATTCTAATTCACATTTTTTCCCCTACTATTAACACCCAAAAAGTTACTACTAAATAAAACATATATGACTATAATAATTTGGGTTCCCTAGAGTCAGGGGCGCAGGTATGTAGGCTCCCCGAGCGTCCGAATTTTAAAAATTTTATTCGTATATAGTTACTTATATATAGCA
Source organism: Rhododendron griersonianum (assembly GCA_018127125.1). Taxonomy (NCBI): domain Eukaryota; kingdom Viridiplantae; phylum Streptophyta; class Magnoliopsida; order Ericales; family Ericaceae; genus Rhododendron; species Rhododendron griersonianum. Next base: position 25,484,183 of record CM030799.1, read on the forward strand.
GCAGATCAGACTATGGCATGCCTAAATCAAGCAAAAAACATCTTTAGAACCAAACTCAGGCATATATAATATCAAGAACTCCAAGCAAAAATTATAATATCAAGAAACTCCAAGCAAAAAGTAGCAGCATCAGGCAACAAATAGGCATATATATCCAAGATTAAAGCAGCAAGCAAATAGAGCACTTCACATCAGCTTCATGGCAACAACAAAATCAAAGAACCACCACATAAAAATCATAAAACTCCAATCAATAAGTTAATAGCAACAACACCATCTAGTAATAGCCCTCTCAAAACTGAACATCTAAGACTAGTTCGCAGCTATACATTCAGTTATGGACGTGCAGTGATACTAAGCATGTGAAATAAGATCAGAAACTGAAACGACCCGGATTTTTGACCCAATTTTTTTTTTATAATAATATCTTTTAAAAAGTATTAATCGTAATAATAAAATTATTTTCCTTAAATAGATAAATACAAAATTATCTCATCCTATTTTTTTTTTAAGTTGCATGCATGATTAAAACTCTTCCATCTCTCCCTCTCCTACTCCTAATCAGTCTCTACTTCCTCCCTAACCCTAATTTTCGTCCATATTCCGTCCATCTCAAAGCCAAGAGTTGGAATTTCATTAAAACACTATTTTGTCAACCTTATCAAAAAATTCTCTTATATATATTTCATAACTCCGACCCTAGGGCTCACCAAGAAATTTTACACACCCTACCAGTCCAGAAAAGAAAGAGAATTCGAAGAAAACCGGACTCCAATCCATGGAGTTCTAGAGAGAGAAAGAAAAAGAGAGAAAAGTGGGTTTCGTACCAAGACCCAACCGAAACCCGAATTGATCATTCCAATCACTTCCCTCAACCCCTAACATCACCAAGCATCGTCCAATTCGGCCCCAAGGTCCCCCAATCAAAGAACCCGAAGTCATCTTCCCAAAAATTCAAGTTTCGGTTTGAGAATCAATTCGATCCAATCGAGGTATTATAATCCTATCCAATCACTCCTCTAAGTATATTAAGTGTTTTTATACTTAACCCTATGCCCCAATTGGTTCTATGCATCAAAAAACCGAGCCAAAACAAAAAAATAGCTCACTGCGTACAGATTAACCATGTTGATATTATTTTTGATCCCGACAATTTATTTGTAATTATTTACGTATAAGATGACACTTTTGATATTTATTTTAAAATCTTTCTGATATTAATATTATATAAACTACTGAATTGATATTATTTTCTTACAAAGTAATATCATCTTAGTATAAAACGTATTAATTATATCAGTTTAATTTATCTGGTAGATAGAGTTGATTAATAAAAGTTTTAAATTAATAATACTCTTATTGAGTAATTCTACATGGTTCGAAACCACTTTGCGACCTTCCGAAACCAGTTTTCGATCCCCGATCTATTTTTCCTAGACTTCTAACACCTCAAAGATCATAACTTGTTAATGTCATATTTTTCTTATATTATTATCTATTTATTAGTTATTTATTTGATTTCTTGTAAAAGTTTACAAACGAAAAATCTTTGCGACCTTATAAACTATTTTATAAATTCCCAAAATATTTTTTTTAGATTCTTTACATTCCAAAGATGATATGTTGTTAGCCTCAACATATTTTATTTAATAAATAATTTATTACCCATTTATTTTACTTTTGACGACTTTAAAAATCGTTTTTATTTTAAAAATAATCTCGCGACCCTCCGGACTCAATTTTGACACTCGATCCCACTGTGTAGAATCATAGGAACCTTTTTAAGGTCATGCTAATTATTTTTAGTGTTATTATTTGTTTATTGCGTTCATTATGATCTTTAATCAATTTAATTTTCTAAATAAAATTTATACAAGCTTAGGTTATATTCTTTTATTTAAAATTTTTATTTAATAAAAGTTCCTTGCTTATTTAATAATTTGTTGGTCATACAGGACTAAGGACAACGGCTCATTCATAAAAGGTTACGTAAATTTTTATGCGTATTGTTTATTTCAATTATTATTCTGATTGCTTATCTATTATTCCAATTTCTGATTGATATGCTAGATTGGACCCTAGAGACATGGGGTGGTAAGGGAAATTTTTTCTCTGCGCGAGAATGAAAAGTACCAAATCAGTCTGCAAAATCAAAACAATGAACCCTAAATCGACACAAAATCAACACATTCATAAAGGTACGAAAGAGGTACATAGCAATAAGAGAGAGAGGCGTACAGACAGGGCCAGAGACTCGCCGAAGATGAAGGTCGTCGAGTAGTCGGGGCGAACCCAGTCGTCGTCGAAGATGAAGGTCGTCGGCACTGGTGGAACCCAGTCGTGGAACAGTCGCTGTTCTCTCAGAGACTCGCTTTGGGTGAGTGTGATTTAGGGCTAAAACGTGAAGATGAAGGTCGTCGAAGATGAAAATGAAGGTCGTCGAAGATGAAGATGATGAAGATGAAGGTCAAGGTGAAGATAATGAAGATGATGAAGATGACGATGAAGATGAAGAAGATGATGATGATAAAGATGAAGAAGATGATGATGAAGATGATGATGATGAAGAAGATGATGAAGAAGATGATGATGAAGATGAAGGTGAAGATGATGATGATGAAGAAGATGATGATAATGATGATGATGAAGATGATGGTGAAGAAGATGATGATGTAGGCTCCCCGAGCGTCCGAATTTTAAAAATTTTATTCGTATATAGTTACTTATAGCAGCAGATCAAATTATAGCATGCCTAAATCAAGCAAAAAACATCTTTAGAACCAAACTCAGGCATATATAATATCAAGAACTCCAAGCAAAAATTATAATATCAAGAAACTCCAAGCAAAAAGTAGCAGCATCAGGCAACAAATAGGCATATATATCCAAGATTAAAGCAGCAAGCAAATAGAGCACTTCACATCAGCATCATGGCAACAACAAAATCAAAGAAACCACCACATAAAAATCATAAAACTCCAATCAATAAGTTAATAGCAACAACACCATCTAGTAATAGCCCTCTCAAAACTGAACATCTAAGACTAGTTCGCAGCTATACATTCAGCTAAACTAAGAGTGCCTGGTATACATTCAGTTATGGACGTGCAATGATACTAAGCATGTGAAATAAGATCAGAAACTCACCCCAACCAGAGCATGATTACCCAGAACATCTATTGCTGACAAGATTCCCATCACAAAATCAAAAAATATGCTCATCATTGCATAATACAAAGTAAATTTCGGGCTTGGATGGGTTCTAATAAGATTGGAAACTTGACATTGATCTCACTGTGGGAATAAATATTGCAGAATTCACAAGAGCTATTGATAAATTCAACATTCCAAAGCATCTAATAAGAGAACTGAATTGAAATACATACGGCATAGGAGACCAGATTCACAAGGTTTCTGTGATGCAACCTTCCCAATAACATGACCTGTTAACAAATAGAGGTAGCTAAAAACTTTAGGGATTATATGCGATGCATTTATATGGGAGAAAGTAATGTATCAGAACTAGTGTCAAAATCAATTTTGATTCAGTTTAGAAGCTTCTTTAAATGTTCCAAGAGTGTTATTCATCACAAAAAAATAGTACTAAAGAGGGTTTTAGGAAATTAAATTGCCAACTAACGAGTGAATCACCAGACGCGTTAACTTCACGACACATCTGTCTAAGCAAGTTGTATATGGTAATATGTTTTGAACTCCACATGCCTCAAGTATTTGATCAATAACCACTAACCTCTGATTGGAACTCTTTTTCCCCTTGTCTTGAATCAGTTGCAAGCACTTTAACAGCAACTGTTGCGCCAGTTGACATCTGAGCTCCCTTGACAAGGTAGTAAAACTACAGGTTGCTTTGTGGAGATCCCTGGTAAGAAAAATACAAGTTAACACCACAAACAGAACCAAAAGATCAAAATCAAAAGATAACAAGCTCCTTTGCGATGCAATAGTTGTTTAGCAACCAATCAAAGTATGTTTGGCTTTTGTTTATAACAAGAAGTCAGAAACTGCAGCTATGATGTAAGACTTAAGTAGAAAGAAACCAAGAAGAACTCCACAAGCATAAAAACTAGAGCATCCATACTGTGTTGTAACCAGACTTCATTGATCTTTGTGTATGATGTTTAGCTACAGCGACCTCTTTCAGCTATTTTGAGAATAAATTAAAGCCCCAAATTGTCCACATGAAACTATATTTGTCAACTACCCTTTCTTTTACAGCCGAACTTCTTATACATAAACTCACAATGTTTCAATCACGGCCCTACGAGAAGTGGTAATCCCTATCTGTGATATTTCTGTACAAGTAGTAGCACCACCCTTAGCGCAGATTGAGATGGTTCCTGCCCTAGAAGAAGTACTAATCCCTATCTACAAGTGTTTCCTATGGTACCTAACGCAGAACAGTGCAAATATAACCAAAAAAAACTCTAATTACCACCCCTATGGAGATCCCAATTATCAGCCCAGATGGATGATTGTACTTTCATCCCCTTGTGCTTTGCAGTCTTTGCTGTTCAAGCATCCAGTCCATCTGCAAACCTAAAAGTGATTAAACAACTTTTAGAAGCCAAAATGAGCAAATAGGTGTCCATTCTTTTCCAAAAATATCAAAACATTTTTCCCCAATATGCCTTTTGGCTCATTAATCTTGGGTTTTATTTACCAAAAAGGGTCTTATTTACCCAAAGAGAAGAGACATAAATCTGCTGGAGAAGAAACGGAGATGGAGAAATATCGAAAGAGAAACATACAGGGAGAGAGATATATACCAGTAGTGAGGGAAACGCCGGATACGAAGGAGATAGAGAGAGGGGCGATTCAAGCACTAGGGAAATTTTCTCCCTGCACGAGAATGAAAAGTACCAAATCAGACTGCAAAATCAAAACAATGAACCCTAAATCGACCAATCGTAGACCAACAAACCTGAATATGGGATTTCAAGTGATAAAGGGTAAAACCTTTGACCCCCATTGTTCTCATAATAGTCTTTGGTGTTGCCACTGCAATTCACGTTAATCTCTTAAACATAACTCAGTTTATGAAAACCATTAATATAACAATACATAAACTTTCACTGTGCAATATTGAGCTAAAGAAAAATGATCTATTGACCAAGATACAGTATCTTTGAAGGTTCTAAACGCAAATCGAGTCAAGTTGAGTTATATGACTACAGGGCTGTCTGGAAAGTGCTGGCATCAAATCAACTACACGTGACTGTAGTTCAGAATATTGGCACAGCTTATTGCTCAAGAATTGGTGATGAGATCAGTAAGATATTTAAAAGAAGACCCTATCTTTCATGCAATAACTAACTGAAACATGTCAACCCACAAAGATTTCATTTAGTTTTTGTAGGCATGCTTGCAGTATACCATTGGTCTTGCGTAGTTAATATCTCCAACTGTTAGCCCCAGAGCAACAAGATTTCTCCACCAAAGGTGCTGGCGCCATGGGGATACAAATTTTCCTTTGGGCAATTGAGTTTGTTACAATTTGCTTAGCAACTTAGTGGGGTATAACCACTGTCTCTTTTGGAAGAGAATGAGGGTCAAATAAGAACAGTTGGGTCACCAATCCAATGTTCTTGAATCTTAAATCATTTCAGGTTGCATTATTTGAGGCAGAGTATCCAGTGTGCGAGTTTTAACTGGAACAATCAGTCTGAATCCAGACTCAAACCTGCGTTTTTTTTATTCTGTAGCAACAAAAACAGCCACCAATTTGGAGAAACAAACTGCTACTACAATGACCTCCCATGTTGGGAAGTGGGAAGCAATATCCTAATTTACTTGGCTTATTTCTTTTGGAATACAATTGAGCCAATGCTGACTTTCGCTACCCATCAGCTCACATGTCTTTGCTGTGGAATCATCACTGGAACCCTCGACTTAAGCATGTGCCTTGAGAGTGGCATAGAAACAACAATAATAAACAAAGAAATCAAATGTGCTGAGTAGCGAAGTCAGGTTTGGACTCAATTGTCTTCCCAAAAAGACAAAAGTCAAACAAATTAGGAAATTACTTTCCACCTCCCAACGTGGGAGGTGCTAATACTAGCTTATTAGTCACTCCAAATCGAATTTGCAGAACTGCTTAGTGAGGGAAATGCCGGATACGAAAGAGATAGAGAGAGACTTACAGAGATGGACTGGTGAGAGGCGATTCGAGCACTAGGGAAATTTTCTCTCTGCGCGAGAATGAAAAGTACCAAATCAGTCTGCAAAATCAAAACAATGAACCCTAAATCGACACAAAATTAACACATTCATAAAGGTACGAAAGAGGTACATAGCAATAAGGGAGAGAGGCGTACAGGCAGGGCCAGAGACTCGCCGAAGATGAAGGTCGTCGAGTAGTCGGGGCGAACCCAGTCGTCGTCGAAGATGAAGGTCGTCGGCACTGGCGGAACCCAGTCGTGGAACGGTCGCTGTTCTCTCAAAGACTCGCTTTGGGTGAGTGTGATTTAGGGCTAAAACGTGAAGATGAAGGTCGTCGAAGATGAAGATGAAGGTCAAGGTGAAGATGATGAAGATGATGATGAAGATAAAGATGAAGATAAAGATGAAGATGATGATGATGATGATGATGATGATGATGATGATGATGAAGATGAAGGTGAAGATGATGATGAAGATGAAGGTGAAGAAGATGATGATGAAGAAAATGATGATGAAGAAGGATGAAGAAGATGATGATGAAGAAGATGATGAAGATGAAGGTGAAGATGATGATGATGAAGAAGAAGATGATGATGATGATGATGATGATGATGATGAAGATGATGATGATGATGATGATGATGAAGATGATGATGATGATGATGATGATGAAGAAGATGATGATGATGATTGAGCCAATGCTGACTTTCGCTACCCATCAGCTCACATGTCTTTGCTGTGGAATACAATTGAGCCAATGCTGACTTTCGCTACCCATCAGTTCACATGTCTTTGCTGTGGAATCATCAATGGAACCCTCGACTTAAGCATATGCCTTGAGAGTGGCATAGAAACAACAATAATAAACAAAGAAATCAAATGTGCTGAGTAGCGAAGTCAGGTTTGGACTCAATTGTCTTCCCAAAAAGACAAAAGTCAAACAAATTAGGAAATTACTTTCCACCTCCCAACGTGGGAGGTGCTAATACTAGCTTATTAGTCACTCCAAATCGAATTTGCAGAACTGCTTAATGAGGGAAATGCCGGATACGAAAGAGATAGAGAGAGACTTACAGAGATGGACTGGTGAGAGGCGATTCGAGCACTAGGGAAATTTTCTCTCTGCGCGAGAATGAAAAGTACCAAATCAGTCTGCAAAATCAAAACAATGAACCCTAAATCGACACAAAATTAACACATTCATAAAGGTACGAAAGAGGTACATAGCAATAAGGGAGAGAGGCGTACAGGCAGGGCCAGAGACTCGCCGAAGATGAAGGTCGTCGAGTAGTCGGGGCGAACCCAGTCGTCGAAGATGAAGGTCGTCGGCACTGGCGGAACCCAGTCATGGAACGGTCGCTGTTCTCTCAAAGGCTCGCTTTGGGTGAGTGTGATTTAGGGCTAAAACGTGAAGATGGAGGTCGTCGAAGATGAAGATGATGAAGATGAAGGTCAAGGTGAAGATGATGAAGATGATGATGAAGATAAAGATGATGAAGATGATGAAGAAGATGATGATGAAGATGAAGGTGAAGATGATGATGATGATGATGAAGAAGAAGATGATGATGATGATGATGAAGATGATGATGATGATGAAGATGAAGGTGAAGATGATGATGAAGATGAAGGTGAAGAAGATGATGATGAAGAAAATGATGATGAAGAAGGATGAAGAAGATGATGATGAAGAAGATAATGAAGATGAAGGTGAAGATGATGATGATGAAGAAGAAGATGATGATGATGATGATGATGAAGATGATGATGATGATGATGATGATGATGATGATGAAGAAGATGATGATGATGATTGAGCCAATGCTGACTTTCGCTACCCATCAGCTCACATGTCTTTGCTGTGGAATACAATTGAGTCAATGCTGACTTTCGCTACCCATCAACTCACATGTCTTTGCTGTGGAATCATCAATGGAACCCTCGACTTAAGCATATGCCTTGAGAGTGGCATAGAAACAACAATAATAAACAAAGAAATCAAATGTGCTGAGTAGCGAAGTCAGGTTTAGACTCAATTGTCTTCCCAAAAAGACAAAAGTCAAAAAAATTAGGAAATTACTTTCCACCTCCCAACGTGGGAGGTGCTAATACTAGCTTATGAGTCACTCAAAATCGAATTTGCAGAACTGCTTAATGAGGTAAATGCCGGATACGAAAGAGATAGAGAGAGACTTACAGAGATGGATTGGTGAGAGGCGATTCGAGCACTAGGGAAATTTTCTCTCTGCGCGAGAATGAAAAGTACCAAATCAGTCTGCAAAATCAAAACAATGAACCCTAAATCAACACAAAATCAACACATTCATAAAGATACGAAAGAGGTACATAGCAATAAGGGAGAGAGGCGTACAGGCAGGGCCAGAGACTCGCCGAAGATGAAGGTCGTCGAGTAGTCGGGGCGAACCCAGTCGTCGTCGAAGATGAAGGTCGTCGGCACTGGTGGAACCCTGTCGTGGAACGGTCGTTGTTCTCTCAGAGACTCGCTTTGGGTAAGTGTGATTTAGGGCTAAAACGTGAAGATGAAGGTCGTCGAAGATGAAGATGAAGGTCAAGGTGAAGATGGTGATGAAGATGAAGAAGATGATGATGATAAAGATGAAGAAGATGATGATGAAGAAGATGATGATGATGATGATGAAGATGAAGGTGAAGATGATGATGATGAAGAAGATGATGATGTAGGCTCCCCGAGCGTCCGAATTTTAAAAATTTTATTCGTATATAGTTACTTATAGCAGCAGATCAGACTATGGCATGCCTAAATCAAGCAAAAAACATCTTTAGAACCAAACTCAGGCATATATAATATCAAGAACTCCAAGCAAAAATTATAATATCAAGAAACTCCAAGCAAAAAGTAGCAGCATCAGGCAACAAATAGGCATATATATCCAAGATTAAAGCAGCAAGCAAATAGAGCACTTCACATCAGCATCATGGCAACAACAAAATCAAAGAAACCACCAAATAAAAATCATAAAACTCCAATCAATAAGTTAATAGCAACAACACCATCTAGTAATAGCCCTCTCAAAACTGAACATCTAAGACTAGTTCGCAGCTATACATTCAGCTAAACTAAGAGTGCCTGGTATACATTCAGTTATGGACGTGCAGTGATACTAAGCATGTGAAATAAGATCAGAAACTCACCCCAACCAGAGCATGATTACCCAGAACATCTATTGCTGACAAGATTCCCATCACAAAATCAAAAAATATGCTCATCATTGCATAATACAAAGTAAATTTCGGGCTTGGATGGGTTCTAATAAGATTGGAAACTTGACATTGATCTCACTGTGGGAATAAATATTGCAGAATTCACAAGAGCTATTGATAAATTCAACATTCCAAAGCATCTAATAAGAGAACTGAATTGAAATACATATGGCATAGGAGACCAGATTCACAAGGTTTCTGTGATGCAACCTTCCCAATAACATGACCTGTTAACAAATAGAGGTAGCTAAAAACTTTAGGGATTATATGCGATGCATTTATATGGGAGAAAGTAATGTATCAGAACTAGTGTCAAAATCAATTTTGATTCAGTTTAGAAGCTTCTTTAAATGTTCCAAGAGTGTTATTCATCACAAAAAAATAGTACTAAAGAGGGTTTTAGGAAATTAAATTGCCAACTAACGAGTGAATCACCAGACGCGTTAACTTCACGACACATCTGTCTAAGCAAGTTGTATATGGTAATATGTTTTGAACTCCACATGCCTCAAGTATTTGATCAATAACCACTAACCTCTGATTGGAACTCTTTTTCCCCTTGTCTTGAATCAGTTGCAAGCACTTTAACAGCAACTGTTGCGCCAGTTGACATCTGAGCTCCCTTGACAAGGTAGTAAAACTACAGGTTGCTTTGTGGAGATCCCTGGTAAGAAAAATACAAGTTAACACCACAAACAGAACCAAAAGATCAAAATCAAAAGATAACAAGCTCCTTTGCGATGCAATAGTTGTTTAGCAACCAATCAAAGTATGTTTGGCTTTTGTTTATAACAAGAAGTCAGAAACTGCAGCTATGATGTAAGACTTAAGTAGAAAGAAACCAAGAAGAACTCCACAAGCATAAAAACTAGAGCATCCATACTGTGTTGTAACCAGACTTCATTGATCTTTGTGTATGATGTTTAGCTACAGCGACCTCTTTCAGCTATTTTGAGAATAAATTAAAGCCCCAAATTGTCCACATGAAACTATATTTGTCAACTACCCTTTCTTTTACAGCCGAACTTCTTATACATAAACTCACAATGTTTCAATCACGGCCCTACGAGAAGTGGTAATCCCTATCTGTGATATTTCTGTACAAGTAGTAGCACCACCCTTAGCGCAGATTGAGATGGTTCCTGCCCTAGAAGAAGTACTAATCCCTATCTACAAGTGTTTCCTATGGTACCTAACGCAGAACAGTGCAAATATAACCAAAAAAAACTCTAATTACCACCCCTATGGAGATCCCAATTATCAGCCCAGATGGATGATTGTACTTTCATCCCCTTGTGCTTTGCAGTCTTTGCTGTTCAAGCATCCAGTCCATCTGCAAACCTAAAAGTGATTAAACAACTTTTAGAAGCCAAAATGAGCAAATAGGTGTCCATTCTTTTCCAAAAATATCAAAATATTTTTTCCCCAATATGCCTTTTGGCTCATTAATCTTGGGTTTTATTTACCAAAAAGGGTCTTATTTACCCAAAGAGAAGAGACATAAATCTGATGGAGAAGAAACGGAGATGGAGAAATATCGAAAGAGAAACATACAGGGAGAGAGATATATACCAGTAGTGAGGGAAACGCCGGATACGAAGGAGATAGAGAGAGGGGCGATTCAAGCAGTAGGGAAATTTTCTCCCTGCACGAGAATGAAAAGTACCAAATCAGACTACAAAATCAAAACAATGAACCCTAAATCGACCAATCGTAGACCTACAAACCTGAAGATGGGATTTCAAGTGATAAAGGGTAAAACCTTTGACCCCCATTGTTCTCATAATAGTCTTTGGTGTTGCCACTGCAATTCACGTTAATCTCTTAAACATAACTCAGTTTATGAAAACCATTAATATAACAATACATAAACTTTCACTGTGCAATATTGAGCTAAAGAAAAATGATCTATTGACCAAGATACAGTATCTTTGAAGGTTCTAAACGCAAATCGAGTCAAGTTGAGTTATATGACTACAGGGCTGTCTGGAAAGTGCTGGCATCAAATCAACTACACGTGACTGTAGTTCAGAATATTGGCACAGCTTATTGCTCAAGAATTGGTGATGAGATCAGTAAGATATTTAAAAGAAGACCCTATCTTTCATGCAATAACTAACTGAAACATGTCAACCCACAAAGATTTCATTTAGTTTTTGTAGGCATGCTTGCAGTATACCATTGGTCTTGCGTAGTTAATATCTCCAACTGTTAGCCCCAGAGCAACAAGATTTCTCCACCAAAGGTGCTGGCGCCATGGGGATACAAATTTTCCTTTGGGCAATTGAGTTTGTTACAATTTGCTTAGCAACTTAGTGGGGTATAACCACTGTCTCTTTTGGAAGAGAATGAGGGTCAAATAAGAACAGTTGGGTCACCAATCCAATGTTCTTGAATCTTAAATCATTTCAGGTTGCATTATTTGAGGCAGAGTATCCAGTGTGCGAGTTCTAAGTGGAACAATCAGTCTGAATCAAGACTCAAACCTGCGTTTTTTTTATTCTGTAGCAACAAAAACAACCACCAATTTGGAGAAACAAACTGCTACTACAATGACCTCCCATGTTGGGAAGTGGGAAGCAATATCCTAATTTACTTGGCTTATTTCTTTTGGAATACAATTGAGCCAATGCTGACTTTCGCTACCCATCAGCTCACATGTCTTTGATGTGGAATCATCACTGGAACCCTCGACTTAAGCATGTGCCTTGAGAGTGGCATAGAAACAACAATAATAAACAAAGAAATCAAATGTGCTGAGTAGCGAAGTCAGATTTGGACTCAATTGTCTTCCCAAAAAGACAAAAATCAAACAAATTAGGAAATTACTTTTCACCTCCCAACGTGGGAGGTGCTAATACTAGCTTATTAGTCACTCCAAATCGAATTTGCAGAACTACTTAGTGAGGGAAATGCCGGATACGAAAGAGATAGAGAGAGACTTACAGAGATGGATTGATGAGAGGCGATTCGAGCACTAGGGAAATTTTATCTCTGCGCGAGAATGAAAAGTACCAAATCAGTCTGTAAAATCAAAACAATGAACCCTAAATCGACACAAAATCAACACATTCATAAAGATACGAAAGAGGTACATAGCAATAAGAGAGAGAGGCGTACAGGCAGGGCCAGAGACTCGCCGAAGATGAAGGTCGTCGAGTAGTCGGGGCGAACCCAGTCGTCGTCGAAGATGAAGGTCGTCGGCACTGGTGGAACCCAGTCGTGGAACGGTCGCTGTTCTCTCAGAGACTCGCTTTGGGTGAGTGTGATTTAGGGTTAAAACGTGAAGATGAAGGTCGTCGAAGATGAAGATGATGAAGATGAAGGTCAATGTGAAGATGATGAAGATGAAGATGATGAAGATGAAGAAGATGATGATGAAGATGAAGAAGATGATGATGATGATGATGAAGATGAAGGTGAAGGTGAAGATGATGATGATGAAGAAGATGATGATGATGAAGATGAAGGTGAAGATGATGATGAAGATGAAGATGAAGGTGAAGAAGATGATGATGAAGATGATGAAGAAGAAGATGATGATGAAGGTGAAGATGATGATGATGTAGAAGAAGATGATGATGATGATGATGATGACGACGATGATGATGATGATGAAGAAGAAGATGATGATGATGATGATGATGATGATGAAAATGATGATGAAGATGATGATGATGAAGAAGATGATGATGATGATGACGAAGATGAAGGTGAAGATGATGATGATGAAGATGAAGGTGAAGATGATGAAGATGAAGAAGGTGAAGATGAAGATGAAGATGAAGAAGATGATGATGATGATAATGATGAAGAAGATGATGATGAAGATGAAGGTGAAGATGATGAAGATGAAGATGAAGGTCGTCGAAGATAAAGATGAAGGTCAACACATTCATGAAGGTCGTCGAAGATGAAGATGAAACGTGAAGATTTGGGTGAGTGTGATTTAGGGCTTATTTTGGGCGTACAAGTGAAACCCACTCAAGCCCGTTCGCTTTCTTTTTAAACCTTTTTTTTTTAAAAAATAATTTTAAACTCAAGCATAAAGATAATGAAAAATAATTTTTTAATTCTTTTTACACCGTTTAAAAGATCTCAATAAGATCTATCAAATAATATTCATATTGGCAGAAAAATTATTTTGATAAACACATTATTTTTTACCTTGAAATTACCTTCTTTTCTTAAAGTTCTTTTTTTTTAAAAAGTGGAATGGCACCTCCACCAGTCCGTCCACGTGAAAATTCAGATCGCGCGCCTAATGGGTAGTTTTTTATCAGTCTGTTTTAGGCTTTTTATCTCGCCTCAAGAGTGAGGTCATTTATCTCATTTTTTCCCGCGGTAAGTTTTTTATCACGCCACAAGAGAGATCTTTTCTCTTTTATCTCGTCACAAGAGCGAGGTCTTTTATCCTATTCTTTTTCGTCCTAAAATCTTTTATCACTCCGCAAGAATGGGGTTGTTTTTCTTTTCTCTCACCGTAAGAGTGAGGTCTTTTATTTCGGGCTAAAACCCACTTTTTATCTCATCTTTGGACTTAACCTGAGATTAAAAAAATTTAAGCACCACTTTTTATCACACCTTCACTGAAAACCGTGATCTTTGTGATCAATCTTCTTAGTGTGACACACGTCTATTATTGTAGTAGTGCACTCTCTCTCTCTCTCTGATTTGTGAAGTTAGCAGGAGAGGCATTTAATTGATTGTTTCCCCTACCGAAAGAGTGATTACAACTCTATATACAACAAATTGATTGTTTCCCCTACCGAAAGAGTGATTACCAGTACCAATAAACTGATAAGATATTTAGGCCTAGTTTGATAAAGCAATAAGTGCGTTAATTGTGGTGGGATTGATAATGAGATGAAATTAGGATTAAAATTGGTAATGAGATTAGAAAAAAGCAGTGCACATGTTTCCAACCAAATCGAAGATGCTTTTAAGCAAAATGAGTATTAAAAAGATGCTTTACTAGAAATCATTGAATTGCATGCCTAAATGAAACCGAATTTACATAGGGTAGCTTAAACAATTTACCAATCCGCCCACAAACTAAAACTATCGTTACATTGTGCCACTAAAGCAATATTCAAAACCTATAACGCCACTTCGTTTGAAGACGTGTTTTCCTCAAAAAGAGCAAAATTAATAAACAGCAAGACGTGCACGATTTTCTCCTTGTTGCGAGTGTATCAGGATCTTTCCATATTGTAAACAACTCTTGTTTCCAAAGTGCTGAAGCATGCTGAAACAGAGGACCGATATGGTGCCAAAAGTCTAACCACAGAAACGTTTTTTGGCCATTCCCAACAACATATTTCACCAAGGGCTGAGCAATATTCCTGAGCTGAAAGATCCCAAGAGACATCCTGAGGTAAAGACGTGTACTGTTGTACCCCAAGGATCAAAATCATACACACACAAGACAGATATTTACGTGGTTCCCAAACTCAAGTACAATCAAAGCAACTGATTTAAACCGGAGAAAAAAGCTTTACAAGTGAGTTATCTCCTAACTCCCTTCACTCTGATTCTCTCACATTGCTAGCCTCACAGATCTCACTCACACTGAGATACTCTCTCTCTCTCTCTCTCTCTCTCTCTCTCTCTCTCTCTCTCCCCCTCATGCCAATTACAAATCCATAGGTCTCCTTTTATAGCCTAAGAGGAGCACTATTCTTCCCACGCCAGACACTCTACTTACTCCATGGCTGGCTAGGAACAGTGAATTGGTTGGCTGTCCACACCAAGTCCCCTTTGGTGTGCTGATCGGATAGGAATGAGAGGAGTGGAGCCACTCCATGGCCCCAAAAGTCAACAAACTCTACCTTGGCGAGAACTCTCGAATCAACGAATCCTCTTATCCGTTACACAGACAACTAGATTGAACAGAACTTAAAACCAAACTCTACTTTGGCAAAATTCACGTTCAATTAAAACAGTGATGCCTCCATCTTGGTGAGATATCCAATTCCCAACTAGATACAGATGAACGCCGAACATTCCAGGAGGCCACACCGATGCCTTGCTCACACCAAGACTTGCAAAATTCCTCCAACGAGCTTCACAGCAGCGTGAAACAAGTTCCTCTTCCGAAAACGCTGCTAATAGAAATGCACCATCCTTATGATCAAGAGAATCGATTAATCAAGCACCCCGAACAAGTTTTCCATACCCGAAAACACCGTAAACGGCCATAAGGCTCCAAAAGAACAATACAAAAATACGGGTCGGGATCTTGC
Source organism: Rhododendron griersonianum (assembly GCA_018127125.1). Classification (NCBI taxonomy): domain Eukaryota; kingdom Viridiplantae; phylum Streptophyta; class Magnoliopsida; order Ericales; family Ericaceae; genus Rhododendron; species Rhododendron griersonianum. Next base: position 25,499,851 of record CM030799.1, read on the forward strand.
AAAAACAAACATCACAGTTGCAGCCGGAACGGCTGATTTAAACATAAACAAGTCCACACTTGATGAAATCGGCTGAATGGATGCCAAAAAAAACGCCGTAACACACGTTTTTCGCAAAAAAAAAAAAACTGGCAAGACAGCAACTTCGGAGTCTAATCTTGGAAAACGGAGTACACGGTTGGCTCTAGGTAGTCGAGATCGACTACTCACAAGCAAAAAACGGAGTTGACACGGCTCAAGAATCGCAAAATGATTCTGGAATATTCCAAAGCTCCAAAGAATATTCTGCTGACTTGGCAGCCGTGTGTTAATGACATGGCAACCATAACTGACCCACCTATGACATGGCGGGTGACTGGACAGATGACTAGGTGCTGACTGAGCGACAATATGGCGCTGACTGGATGGATGACGGGAGCTGGCTGGCCCAAAAGGATCAAAATAGAATAGAATAAAATAAACTAAATCCACGGAACTTAAGCATCCACTAGCAGCACATCAGGAAAAGCAAATTGCATACTTGAACATGGAAACTATACTTGAAAAATGTCACCCTACAAATACCGGGTACGGTTGCTATATGGCAAAATACTAAAAAAAATACAATATGAAAAACATAAGTTTCATAAGCGGAGGTGGGACGTAAATGAAGGCGATGTTTTTCTATAGCGTGCTAGAATTACCAAAAACAATCATACAATAAACTTTTTGTCATACGTACCCTCGCCTTACCCCCGTACCCTACTTTTTTAGGTTTTTTCCGTATCCCATACTTGCACCCGTACCCGTACCTGTGTTTCATTGAATCATAGCTGAAGTGGCCATGCTCCATGTAATATTGAAGAAACGAGACATTTACACAATAGCAAATAAAGTACACATTTTAACATCAAGATGTATACATTAAGGTGCTTAATTCCTACAAAGCACAGAGACAGGAATGAGAGGTGGTATTAATCCATGCCAAACTTGGTGTCTTTACAAAACCACAATGAAATTGCAAAGATCTCAAAACTGAAATGCTCTCCACATTTCACCAATTACTCAGCTCCTTGCGGGTTTGCATCAAGGTTCAATTTCAGATGTCCTTTTAACATGACTCATTTAAACTAGGCCAGAACCAACGACACAAAATAACAGGAGGAAACAATCTGTTCCAACGGGTATGAGCAAGCTTAGGAATTAAGAGAGAAGACCATATGTCACTCTCCTGCAGGAATCAAAAGCGAGCCTTCCTCTTGCGCGCTGTGTATTTCGTATCTGGAGGCACATGGTTTCCCTTTTTCCTCATCTGCTCTTTCTTCTTCAAAACCCAATCACGTCCTTTACCTTTCTTTGTTATTCGTTGCTTTTTCCTTGGTCTATGCCTGTCCGAGATGCAAACCTGCACGGTAGAAGGCTTATTTCCCACAGAAATAATTGGTCTAAGGAAGACGAAAAAGTTATTTGACAAAGTTGGTATTCAACTAGCAATAAGCAAAAACTACTTTCACAGCATTGATGGATATCCTCACAGTAACTGCTGAAACAAAAGCGGGTAAGAGGGTATTGCGTAAGCACTCACTGTTTGATTCTCTTCATCTCTGCTGCTTTCATCTTCAGAGCAACTCTCTTCATCTTCACCTTTCGCTTTTGGAGTGGCTGTCGTCAGGGATGGTGGACCACAAGTGAGCACAAGGTATTCCTTTCTCTTCCTTGAACTGTTACACAAGTGTTATTGAGTAAGTCATAATGGCACTAATACGAATCTCTATATGCACCTTGCAAGTCTTCAAGATGTTTTTTTTCCCAAGAGTTTCAACAATATTTTTTCTCTACTAATTCTTGTCTTTGGCAAAGTTGTTCACACTAAACTAAAACAAGTTGTCTGACAAGTTGTTTCCACCAAGTTCCCTTCGGAAAACTTGGTCCATATAGTTTAGTGGAAACAACTTGACCATATGTCCCTAGTTCATCCTTGGATAACTACTGTGGTGGAAATGGAAAAAATACATTTTTATGGTTGGATAACTAGCATCCAATTGGCCCTCTTTTTGCCAAGTTTGGGTCCAGAGTTGTATACAATTTGGGAAGAAATCTCCATGCTAAAGTTGATACCATAATTGCTGATCACTCTTGGCAATGGCCAAGATGTCGAAATGCTGTGACTAGGGACATATTGAGAGCCCCCCCCTCCTACCTTTATCCCTCATCCATCTCAAGAGGGCACAGTTATTTGGAATCTCACACCTGATAACAAGTTCTCTATCAAGTCAGCTTGGAATGAAATTCGAAGGCAACATCCTAAAGTTTACTGGTTTAACATCATTTGGTTTAAGCATTTTATACCTTGCTGGTCCATCATACTGTGGCTAGCAAATCTGGGGAGGCTTGCTACTAAGGATAGACTTCTTAAGTGGGGTATGGCTATGGACGTCCAGAGTGTGTGCTGTGTTCTGCTGCTGTATAAAACCATGCGCACCTTTTCTTTCAATGTTCTTTCTCTTCTCAACTTTGGCAATCCTTGCAAAAAAACTTAAAGCCTACTTGCCCATTCAATGGACTGCCCCAAATTATGGACAGGATGATTCTAGTCAACAAGGGTTCACAGTTTTCTTGCTTGCTATCAAAAGTTGCTCTGACTGCTCTCTTGTACAGTTGTACCATGTTTGGGCAGAAAGGAATAACAGAATCTTTAAAGGCTATGGGGGTACTGCTCAACAGTTGGAGATCAAAGTGAGAACCGATATCCGAGCTTGTGTTAGCTCCTGGAGAGGAGTTAAAAAGTCAGGTCCTAACATGGCTCTTTGTTCCCTGTGGAATGTCCCTGCTAGAGTCTTTGGCAGCACGTAAATTTTTTTGTTTAGATGCTGTCTTGATTTGTGCTATTCTTTTTTCAAGCTTTGCTCTTTTTTTTTCTTTTTTTTGATCCGCTTTTCAAGCTTTGCTTGATGTTTCTTTGTTTGGTCTTGTTTGGCCTTGTTTTGCTAGGGGTACGCCCCTGACTTGTGTAATTGGGTTTTCTAATACAATTTTACCTTACCCAAAAAAAAAAAAAAAAAACTTGACCATATGTTGACATCAAATATGGTTTAGAATCGTACAATACACGATTCATATCATCTGTGAATCGGCCATCCGAATCGGTGAATTGTCCAATTCACTTAAAATTTATGGAATTCATTTCTTACTCTTTCTTACATTTTTGTTGTTGGAAAAGGGTTTAAGCTATTTTTCTAAGATCTTTAGTACTGTTATATGCCATTTTGTCTATATTTCTTTTCTCGTTATGTAGTACTTATTATACAGTAGGTAATAAGAAAAAGGACATTTATTACGAGAGTGGATAGAATATGAGAAAGAGAAATGCAATACAACCACTCTATAGATTTGTTTTGTACTTCTAATCTTTTTCACGAAAAGGACCATAAGTAGGGTTCACGAATCATCATCTCTTGAAAGTTGCAATAGAAGCAACTTACCTATTACTCCACATTATTATCAAGTCATCATTTAGAAGAAGCTTTTTTATTGATTTAGGTCTAAAACTTTAGTTATAGTACATATTACTGTTACCCAAATCAATAAACATATGTTTCCATGCATTCTAGAAATCATAGACCAAATCGGAGCGATTCTCGATTCAAAAAAGGACCATTTCAATTCTCGATTCGATTCGCGATTTGGGAACGTAGTTGTCCTTGTTTCTAGTTTAGCGAAAACACCACCTTACCTAACATTACCAGCCTAATATATGTGTTTTAGACTTTTTAGAATGAACGATCCAAAATTCGGACAACAAAACAACACCACAGCTACTGAGTCAATTTCCAGCTTCCTATTGAAACTGATATTGCTAACATGCGTAATGTAAGCTCAATCAGCATTTGTGGGAAGTTGGATTAGTTCTGGAAAGTGTTCATGGTTTAAGGGAAATATTTCATCGTTGGAATGGGATATACCTGTGTAAAAATGAGAGAGAGAGAGAGAGAGAGAGAATGTTTGTGTGAGTGTGTGTGTTGCTATGGAAGTGAAATATGAAGAATTAACTGAAGCAATACCAACAAACTAATAAGCATGGAAACGGATGGGTTTCGGGGTAAACTAGACTAAGCATCCGTGACTCGCATCGAATGCCACTTTGGCGTATCAATTCTCAATTGAAATGTTGGTCAAACACCATTGTCACACTTCTGTTACAACAAACAACGACGTCTAATAGGATAAGATGCGACTGACAAAGTCTTGACATGTGAGGATTACGTATTAGCATTTTTAGAGCAAATCTGGATTTCTAACAGACAACGTGGCATCAACCAGAAGCTTCTAACTATTGCATTCGATGGTTTCGTTTAACTCTGAATTGTATCACAACCACTCAACTTGACATAACTGTAACTGCAGTGGTTATTGGTTTAGACATTTCTTGAACATTATCGAGTATGGGTTCTGGTTCAAGAATTTCAATTCTGTTTGAACTTAATTACATTGGTTATCGATTTATTTTTGTTTTGATCACCAACAGAATGAAATATGTTAATCTAACAAAGTAAAAAAGTACGAGGATAAGCAGTCTTCCAAACAATATATAACATCCAAACCACCAAAAATCTCTCGTATATCTGCATATCATGCAATGCCCTCTAGCCACCAATCTCTTGAAATCAAGAATAACAGAACCCCTTTAACGGATCAGAACCCAAAGCCCAAAAACAATGATGAATAAGAAACAGTATCCCGTATTGACTCGATTTCCCCACCCTTACCTTTGAAAACCCAAGCAAAACAGTCCAAACAAATCACCAAAATGACTGAATATCTTAGCTTCAATGTTGCCTCACCAAAGTCAAATAAAATAAATAGGGAACAAGTAGCTGGTGTCATAGGGATAAAGCAGACAGATAATTCCAAAAATAAGTGATCCATAGACTCTTCATCGTCCACATGAAATACCATCAAGGACTAAGGCTCCGTTCTTGAAAACTTTTATCTCTACTTTCTTTTGTGTGTTTTGTTCATCTTTTTTGAATTTTTGTTAAATTCAAAAGATATTTTTTGGATTAATCATCCGTCTCGACGAGAGGAGTCGAAAAAGTAAAAAATTATGACCAAAAGCAAAAAAAATATCACCAAAGACGAAAAAATACCCAACAACGGTCTTTTTTTTGTCTAAAGTGTCATCTTTTATGAACTTTTTTCAACTAACGCTTCACATTTTTATACTTTTCTAATTCTTCTCGTTGAGACAAATTATTAATCCTAAAATTTACAACAAAAAGCTAAACAAAAAATTTCGAAAAGTGAAAAATGCCGAAAAAAGTTTACAAAAACACAGCCTACATGGGTTATTGAGTGTCACATATTATGAAACTGGATTCAATAGAATGGCTTTTATCCTCCTGTGCTTGCAACCAAGTCTAGACTCTAGTCAATGTGCAACATTACCACATGGTTAGGCTTTATGGGTTTAGTGCATGATCTTTTTGTTTATATCAAAACTAACCTGTATACTCGGTTGTGTGAGTTGGTGCCATTGTAGCACCAAGACGCACTTTTCAAGAAATAACTGCAAGAATGTGACTGACATGGCATTTAGACCTAGCCAGAAGGTTAAGTTGTCACACTAAGGTCTTTTAAGGACACAGAGAGAAAGGAGGGAGATCTTAACCTTCTTGACTTGGGATGCATTTGTTTGACCACGCTGAAAGTTTGAATGCTGTCCTGGACCTCCTGCTTATAAAAGAGTAGCAAACCAAAATGATGTCTTTTACTAGCTCTTTTGGTTGAGTTCTTGCTGTACTTGGGGCGACAACTAATAGTATTGTGACACTTGGCAATACAGTTGGGGGCAGTCTTTCTAATGCCAACCCGGTCATGAACACGACTAAATTATTGACTTTCATCTTAAAACCACCCGTACTCTTTTCACCTTGTTCTCATACCTTGTCCCACTAGGTTGAGTACACAAAAGTTCAAGTTGGATTGGAATCAGTATCCCTACTAACCAGACATCAGTCACAAACACTAAAAAGTTTGTGCCCATACTATGTTATTAAAGCTTACTGTGGAAAGATATAAAACATGTTAGCTAACAAAGTTTAGGATCCTTTTCCAAAAAACTTTGGGGCCAACAAAGAAGAAGTTTACTGGCTACTGGCTTCGAGTGCCGCAGCCCTACCCTAGTGTTTGAACTGAAAATTTCAATAGCCCCTCTATTAACTCCTGTTGTGATATATACTAGCAACGGTTTGTTAAAATTGAAAAGCTACCTAGGATCGATGAGAGGGTCATGTGGAAGATTGTAGAATGGGATCGAGGATAGTAACATTCCAATATCTATTGAAATCAGGTACAACAATATCAGATCCATGATCCTACTCGCTGTTCAACATGATCCTACTTGTGACCCTAATCCTAACATATTTGGAAATGGAAATGCTGGCTTTCTTTTCTTGGCTACTGCACTAGCCAACATGATCCTACATGCCACCCTATGATCCTACTTATGATTCTGCAACAATAACCATGTGACACTGACTAAACCGTACAAGCATTTGGGGATTGTATGATCCCCACAATCCTATCATGAATTGATAACCATACAAAGACACTACAATAGAGACTGACAGGGATATCACCTCGTCAATGCACCTATGTCCCAAACCCATGCTACAGCCCAATACCTAAATTGCTGCCGGGAAAAAAAAAGGAGCTTCTATAAAGCAAGGAATAAAAAGGCCTAACTTCCTAAGCAAGCCAGACCGAGAATTTTCCCAAGTAATTTTGTTGGCATCTGAGCATTCAAATATGAAGTTCATTCCCGCTTCAAAGGAGCAAAAGATTGAAAAAAGAAAAAGAACATTAGCAATTCAACTTACTCCTTAACTCGCAGGTTTTCAAAAGGGTGATGTTCATGCTTCAAATATGGACATCAAATGAACACCATTTCAATGTCTAATCCAATTCCTATACAAGTCATACTACATACCTAGGGTTCCCAATTACCAAAACAAGCATCATAAGCATTTCAGCATTAAATTCTGCATACCTGTGGGGATAGTCAACAACCACGCCACCAGCAAATCCAGCACGCATAGCAAAACCAAGTATCAACTCGCGTTGCGCAAGACTTTCCGGATATACTTGCAATACTGCCCTCGCTCCCCTTGCTAAACATCTGTATAATGAGCCAAAGAACGCCCTGCAAGAGATATTTTGGCAAACAAATTAGAAATGGTAAGCGATTAAAGTTTGCATTAGAGAGAGGCCAAATTCCAACGCGGGCGCCACCCTCGTACATTACACGAACGCAAAGTACAAGAAGACAGAAAAAACTTCAAACCAACTAATTTGAATAACACAGGAAGAAACAGAATAACATACTTCAAACTTAGCCGAGGTTCGTGGCAGGACTTGTCAGCATTGCAGAGCCACTGCTTAATCAAAACACAATATAAAGCATTAGCACTAACCAACAGGAAGTACCACCAACCAATGGATGTCATTTCTAGCAAAAGTTATCGTTTCACTAAATACCAGTGATCCAGATAGGGAAGCATAAATGCTAACATACAATCAAGCAAGTTCTGCACTCTTAAACTAGCAAGAAGTACTCATACAAGTTGCACGTTTATTATCCACATTGTACATACAAATACAGAGTTACTAACCACTAACAAATGTAGAAACGATTCCAGAATACAGAGTTGTATTCTTTGTAAGTTAAAGAGGCTTGAACTTGAGTCAATTTGTCGAGGTAAAGCGACCTAAGCCGCAGGTACGCACCTTAAGGGACAAGTACCAAGTAACTTTTCCTCCTTAAATAGTTGATAATATATTGATTTCGTGCACCAAATGGTCAGGTTACTAAGGCTATGAAAAGAGCTTTATGTTGAGACTCAAAAAGGCAGTCCGGGGCCTTAAAGCAGCATGCTTAAAGCTTGTTAGCTCTAATAAACCGGCACTTCGTAGTGGTATGGCCTCCCAGGCCCAACTCCTACTTAATGACCGGACGCTTAGAAAGATGTTCATTCGTTACACCCTTTAGGACGTAACTCACTCTTTCAATCACTTTCATAACTAGCCTACGGTGAATTATTGCGGTAAACTGATTCAGTCGTCAAGGCAAAAGGTGCGAGGCTCAAAGATCAAGAAACCCAAATAGACATCAAACCAAAGAGAATTGTGAGTGTTTCAGCATTAGATGGATTGTGACTAAGATAGACAAAATGTTGGAAAGATTTCTACTACCCCAAAATTAACTTGTAAACCCTACCTCCCACTTTTTCCCTTTTCTCAACGTTCCCCCAAAAGCCATCTTTCCAACCTCCCCCAAGATCAATTTTACTCATGCATATATACCCCTCTAGAAACCACCAAATTAATCAAAAACGAACAAAGAAAAACAAAATTAGATGGAAAACAAAGTACTCCAAAAGTAAGCAATGGCCTCTTGGTTATTTTTCTAGTGATAGACATCTATTTACGTATACTAAGACAAGGAGTTAAGGATAGAAAACAGGGTCAAAAGATCTCAAGCCCCATACCACTCTCTAGCTACATCCATTCAAAACCTAGGTGGCGACTTTAAAAAGGGCCAGACAATGAACAAAAATAAAAACAAAATCAGAGAAAACAAACTCCAAAAGTAAGCAAACTATCTGTTTACATTTTGATAATCAAAGTGATTAAGCAACTAAATTCCATTATTGTAATTACCCAAAAAAAAAATTCCATTACTGCAAAGAAAATTTACGAAACAAGGTTTTGATTTTCATATTCTATTTCTATCATTCAGACTTTCTCTATTGTCGCTACATTTTTTTTTGATAAGTATCTTTTGTCACTACATTAACCCTTTATGTATTGTGAAAAAATAAATACATTATAAACCCAAATGAATAACGGAGAAATAATATACATTATAAACCCATATGAATGACGCAAAAGACGGAACAGATTATCAAAAAGAAAAAAGGAGTGCAAAAATTATTACTACTTACTTTTCTTAGTAATTAAGATTTCTCTCTTTCTAGTAACTAAACAAAGCCTAACTGGCTAGTTCTGAGAATCAATACCGTAACCAGAAGCAGAGCAAGATCACGTTTAAGCTCAATATTGCTAGGCTAAAAGAACAACTCATCCATTGACATCAAATAGATTTGATATTTCCATTCAGCACAATACAGTCCAAAAGAAAAATCAAATCCAAACAACAGAAGCCAACAACAGCAAAACAAACCCAAACTAACAGCAAAACCCTAACTCCTACTTCACAAAGAGTTCATATATATCATATAGTATGAAAATACTGCAAGTTAAAATGCTAATAATAACACTAACCATACATAATACATATACCCCTAGAGAGAGAAAATCAAAGGAGAATAAGTGGAAGAAAAGGATCACCGAGCTTAAATCCAACCACCACCACCACTTCAACTCACCTCCGACCAAACCGACAACCACAGCCCAATCACCCCCACCACAAACCCAACCAATAAAGAAGCCAACAACAGCAAAACAAACCCAAACTAACAGCAAAGCCCTAACTCCTACTTTACAAAGAGTTCATGTATACCTGGCATTGCAAAAGAAATTTATCAGAGAGATAGAAATGAGAGCGAGAGAGAAAACACTGATAATCACACCTGCTATGCAGACATGGTCGGGCAGTGTATGTGTGATAGCGCGGGAGAGAGAGATGAGAGAGCTAGAGAAATGAGAGAGCTAGAGTGAGAGAGAAACAAACACACTGTCCGATTATTTCCATAGAGCACTTTCTCTTTTGTTTCTCTCTCTGTAGCTAGCTCTGTCATTTCTCTAGCTCTCCCATCTCTCTCTCTAGCGCTATTACGCACAATGTCAGACCATGTCTGCACAACAGGTGTGTGATTCTCAGTGCTTTCTCTCTCTCACGCTCCCGCTCTCATTTCTATCTCTTTGGTAAATTTCTTTTGCAACGCCAGGTGTATACATGAACTCTTTGTAAAGTAGGAGTTAGACCTTTGCTGTTAGTTTGGGTTTGTTTTGTTGTTGTTTTTGGCTTCTTTGTTGGTTGGGTTTGGCGTTAACGAGATTGTGGTGGTAGGGGTGGTAGGGCTATGGTGGTCAGAGATAGGTGATCCTTTTCTTCCACTTATTCACCTTTAATTTTGTATCTCTATGGGTGTATATATATAGATGTATGCATGGTTGGTGTTATTATTAGCGTTTTTACTTTCAGTATTTCATACGATATGATATATATGAACTCTTTGTGAAGTAGGAGTTAGGGTTTTGCTATTAGTTTGAGTTTGTTTTACTGTTGTTGGCTTCTTTATTGGTTGGGTTTGGGGTTAAGGTGGTTGTGGCGGTGGGGGTGGTTGGGCTGTGGTGGTCGGTTTGGTCGGAGGTGAGTTGAAAGTGGTGATGGTGGTTGGATTTAAGCTCAGTGATCCATTTCTTCCACTTATTCTCCTTTCATTTTCACTCAATATGGGTATATGTATGTATGAATGGTTAGTGTTATTATTAGCGTTTTTACTTTCAGTATTTTCATACTATATGATATATACGAACTCTTTGTGAAGTAGGAGCTAGGGTTTTACTGTTAGTTTGGGTTTGTTTTGTTGTTGTTGGCTTCTGTTGATTGGGTTTAGATTTGATTTTTGTTTTGGAAATATCAGATCTTTTTAGTGTCAATGGATGGGTTGTTCTTTTTGCCTAGGAATATTGAACTTAAACGTGATCTTGCTCTGGTTCTGGTTACGGTGTTGATTCTCAGAACTGTGACGGTAGCCAGTTAGGCTTTGTTTGGTTACTAGAAAGAGAGAAATGTTAATTACTAAGAAAAGTAGTATATCGAAAGTGTAGCAAATTAAAGATCGAGTAGTAATAATTTTTGCACTCCTTTTTTCTTTTTGATAATCCGTACCGTCTTTTTGCGTCATTCATATGGGTTTATAATGTATGTTATTTCTCTATTATTCATTTGGGTTTATAATGTATTCACTTTTTCACAATACATGAAGGGTTAATGTAGCGACAAAAGAGAAAGTCTGAATGGTAGAAATAGAATCTGAAAATCAATACCTTGTTTTGTAGTAATTATTTTTCTATTTTTTTTGCAGTAGGATTTTTTTTTTTTTTTTGGTAATTACAGTAATGGAATTTAGTTGCTTAATCACTTTGATTATCAAAATGTAAACATATAGCTAGCTTACTTTTGGAGTTTATTTTCTCTCTAATTTTGTTTTTATTTTTGTTCGTGACTTCTCTGGCCCTTTTTAAAGTCGCCACCTAGGTTTTGAATGGACATAGCCAGAGTGGTATTGGGCTTAAGATCCTTTGGCCCTATTTTCTGTCCTTTAACTCCCTGTCTTAGTGTACGTAAATAGATGTCTATCACTAGAAAAAAAACCAAGAGGCCATTGCTTACTTTTGGAGTACTTTATTTTCCATCTAATTTTATTTTTTCTTTTTCTTTTTTCATTTTTGATTAATTTGGTGGTTTCTAGAGTGGGGTATATATTATCGGAAGATAGTGACTTAGTTATTTTTTGGCATATATGCATGAGTAAAATTGATCTTAGAGAGGTGGGAAAGATGGCTTTTGGGGGAACATTGAGAAAAGGGAAAAAGTGGGGAGTAGGGTTTACAAGTTAATCTCCTTAAAGTAGAATACTGTCATGACTTACGACAATTGAACATTGTCCTTGAATATGCAACAGCCCTCTAAAGCATTGGATAGATTTGCCTAAAAGCATTTGACGCACTTATTGACACAAAATGTGCACAAACCAAGGTACCAACAACCAATGGTCACCATGCAAATTGTAATGGCCATGTACATACATTCTAAGGTTGTTACAAAAACCGACAGACCGAAAAAACCGACCGATCGGTTTGGTTTTCGATCAGGGTGGAATTTTTCCGGACCAAACCGACTATATATTTTTATATATTTTACATATATACACTTTAATTAAAGCAAAAAATTTATATTTCGGGCGGACTAAATCCCCGACCAGACCGATCCCAACCCGAACCGAACTCAACTCGGTCCTGGAAATATTTGGACCTAACCGAAATCACCCCTAATACATTCTAAAATGTATCAAGCCACCCATGGGCGACCGAAACTGACCCAATTACCAACAGAACCAAATAATTCATCTATGGTAATAAAAGTCGAGCTAAAGCATTGATTGTCCCTCTTAGAACTTGTCCCGCATTGGTTTAATATAACCTCCAAAACTAGTATATGAGCATGGGCAGCCTCTCCACTCATTGTCAATTGGTTTTGAGTTAGATGCTTTGGAATGGTATCAGAGCTAGGCTTTAGGAACTTTCGGACAAGACTCTCTTGATCAATTGCCCCGTTGTTTGTGCCATAAGTGCACTTTGTTTCATTATGATCCGAATGTTATGGATCCTTCGTTAATCTCCCCATGTGCGGGTTAAGGGTCACACGTGTAGGGGAGTGTTAGAGCTCGTCCCATATTGGTTAATTATAACCTCCAAGACTAGTCATGAACCTTGGCGACCTCTCCACTCATTGCCAATTGGCTTTGAGTTGGATGCTTTAACAATCCCTTCTGTGTTGAGTAGTCAAAAGGACATCCGTACATAGGAGATTCTACTTGGATGCAGACATACACAATGCCATGACAATGTAAGCTCTATAGTATTTCCAATACCTTCTTCAGGGCCTAATTGTACATCCTTCGGCCATACAATATATTCCACTTACAGGAACAAGGAACAAAGATGGTGTTATGTTTTATTTGAAAATGATAAGTATACCAGAAAAAATGAAACATGATCATCTTTTTATCGAACACTTGTCTTAGAATTAAAAAAAATTCTTAAACCATGGAGAGAAAATTTCCCTCTACAGAGCCAAGTCGTGTTACCAAGTAATTTCACATCAAGCTAAGGGCATGAAAAGGAAGCAAGTCAAGCTGACTAAACCATAGATAATATGCAAATTTCTTTTAACCGACAACAAAGAAACGGTATTAGAAAATGGCCCTAGGGTGCATCACCCTTGTACTACCAAGCAAAGAGAGTATGAAAAAACACAAAATGAAAAAGTGCAAAAGATAAACTCAAAACAAACATCTTCTGTAAAGCTTCAATGTATGCCCACTTCGTAAAAGGACCTTTCTCATTCTCTTCTTACTACATCCAAATAAGGAACTCTTTTCTTCACATTCTCCATATGAATATGATTCAACATTTCCAAACCAATAATATGAGTGTTAGTGTACTTCGCTGAGAAGATTTGCAAGATGAAAGAAGATGCAAACAAATAACACCCGAATATATTTTACAAAACACAAAAGTACCAATACAACTTGCAAGAGAAAAGAAAAATCCCTAAGTCAAAGATTGAAAACGAACACGAACCTGAACGGCTGAAATACTAATGGCACCATCAATAACTCCATTTCGCATCCCCAAGCCCTACAAAATATCCAACCAAAAACTCTAATTCCTCATAAAATAGTATCATTGAGGTTGAAACCCCATATTAGATGTTATTTGCATGTATCGTTGTGAAAGCATCACCAACAAACTACAGATCACTTCATATATTTGTAGAACGATACCCCACATGCCTCCTAGGACCATGCATCTTGAATCCCAACTATTAAAATAAGATTCCCTAAGTTTATTATCTTTTCAGTTAACAAAAGGGACCCAATCCCATCAATCTACACAATTTCAAGTTTTATTCATATATTAACTACTGAAAAATGAATACAAGATATTGTAAGCTGGAATCTATTTCCTAAATATTTAACGTCGAAATAGAACGAGATGGGTTGTACAAGAAGAAGAACTTGAAAATCTATTACATTATCTCTTCAGTTTCCATGTTGACATTGCGGCGGGGTCAGCAGCGGCAGTGCTAGTTGTGCATGTGGCGTGATAAAAGTGACGAAGGTGTGTGTGTGTGTGTGTGTGGTAGGGGGATAGTGTTGAAGGACCTAGACCACCTGATGGCCATGACGGGAGAGCACTAGTGTGATGGTGTCGTTGTGGTGGAGATTTGGGTAGCATTGGACCATCTGGTGGTCATGACGATGGCACTGGTGGTGGGGTTATAGAGGTAGGGGGCTGTGATGGAGAGGGGGGAGGACTAGTGATGATAGAAGTGGACCTAATGGTATCCGGGGTGGTGACGACGGCAATGGTGGTGGTACCGCAGTAGTGCCATCAGTTAAACAGTCATAGCGATGCATGGTTAGGCTTATGTACAAGCAGTTACAAATTAAGTAAGCAATAATGCTGTCTCTAAGTAAGAAAATCATAAGTGAAAAGTTTCGGTCTAATTTCTCCAGTACCTAGAGCATGGTAGTCATAACTCATAAGTGGCACAACTAGTAGTTGGTTTACTTAAATGTCACCTCATGGTAACAGTTCTCTAGCCCATAAGGTAAGAAATGGCAATGGAACTTTATGTCATGCCATAAGAAATGTAAGTACAAATAGAGATCTTCAAATCCACTGAATGCATGATTTCATGCCATAAGTACCAATAGTCATTTTTTGTTGTGGCAAGACTTCATAACTCGTGCTTCTAAATTGGACACATGGTAATTGTAAGACAAAGCGGCACAAAGTCAAAAGGACTCAAATTATGAGGTCGTAACAAGATATGCTGACAAGAGCAACCAGCTGCCAATCTTGTGGCGCTAGTTCAACTCCCAAAAAATCAGCCTATCCACTAAAAGAGATGGCACGGCTAGGCAGCTGTCAGAAACTATCATAAGCAGGGGTCTCGTTCATTGTGTAAAACCTACAAAATTTACATAGTATGATGCCTTTCATTTGGTAAACCTGTTAGCAAACAACAAATGAATGCTATTAATCTAAATTTCAACTCTAAATACGTCCTCCTGTACTCAATCCTTTATGGAGTAAATAGTACTAGCAGAGAATAGGAAATTCTTCTTGCAGAAATCAATGATTAATAGTCTAGGTTGCATTGTGTAGAGGTACTAATCTTCAACTATGAAGCACGGAAACGCCTAACTAGTCACCATTTATGTGTCTGTCAGACATGTATGGGGCACATGATGCAAACCAAATCAATGATAAATTTCATAAGAGAGATCATCCCAAAATGGGATACAAAGAGACTAAGCTCTCAATATTCTTTAATCAATATATCAACAAACCTAATGAGGACACTGAACACCTATTTGTAGACTCAATACCCTATACACACTTGAGGACACCAAAATGACACAAAGACCCTCAATCTTACTGCAAGAGCACGGGCATAACTAACTGGGACACGCCAAAATATATACTTCACAGTCACCATTGGGACAGCCTAGATGCATTATTTTTTATTAGTTCTTTATGATTGGATGCGTATGACGCCGTCTGAACAGGTGTACCATCATTTAGACACAATGGGACATGTTTTAAAATATAACAAAGTTATTTCGTGGTTAGATGGTACTATTGTAGCATTAAGGGTAGACTGTGGGAGGAAAAAAGAAGACTGCTACACAACGAGATGACCGGAAGCCCAAATCTCACGAATGTCTTCTCCTCTCTGTCTTCGGCTCTTTTCCCCATCTCTCTCGCTCAGTCTCGTTGACAATGTTCGAAGGCCCTAGATCTAGCACCAGCAACAGATCTTGACCTCAATTAGCTAAGGGCACACAGCTCAGTACCCTTCGGATCATCTTAATCATTAAATATAGTGCAGTTCCATCTTTGGTTGTTTAGGAGATGATACTCATGTCATGCATAGCAAACAACTAAACAGAAAAATAATTATGTTCTACATCCACGCCATAATCGTATCCTAATTAGGTAGAAATTGTTGTGTCAGGATCAATTTCCATGTGGGTATCAGTGCTCATGTCTCTGCACTTCTAAGATCTACAGACTTAAAAGTAGAGGTGGCAAATGGGCGGGTTTGGGCGGGTTGAAATGGGACATGGGTTGAATATGGGCAGGTCGAATATGGGTCAATAGGTGATGTAGGACAAAAATGGAGAGTTTTTGTATTTTATTTTTATTGTTTTAGAATAAGATTTTGACTAGGAATATTTTCGTTTAGGTTAGAATTATTAACTTTCCGTATTCGGTTTGATTTTGATTTCTACCTTTATTAGGATTCTTGGTCTACAAGAATTAGGATTTTATTTTAATTAATTAGGAAATATCTTTTATTTAATGCCGCTTGTTTTGGCATGATTTATTCGCTGCGTTTGGATCACAATTTTGGATTGAAAATTTTGAGTTAAAATGTAAAAACATGTGATTGGATGAATTATTTGAAAGATGAGTGGGTCCCCATATTGGACAAAAAGTCGTCTGTCCCAACCTATGTCTCTCTCTCTCTCCTCAATTGCTTTTTACAGATGTCTATCCTACCTGAGTAGAAGGGTGGGAAAGATAGGTGAAAAGCTGGGGATTTTACTGCACACCCTCCTCCATCTCCGTCCTTTCCGTAGCTTTTCAGTAAATTCACAATTAAATCCACATTGACTGACCCATTTTTACTGCATACCACACGATTTTAAAGTCAAAGAGAAAAATTGCCAGCCTTTGAAAATTCTTTTTGGTTCCCACACCATTTTTACATTCAAAAACAACTTTTTGAAATAAAATCTGAAAAGGGGAACCGAACACAGTGATTATTTCTTTTTCAGTAGGATTTCTAGGGTTAGGGTCTTATAAAAAAGGCTGTAACCTATTCAATTATTCAACTTTTAAACTTTTGACATCAATAATATTCAGACTTTTGTCTTTCTTTCTTGTGCGCAAGATTTGCTCGTTGCGACGAGTTGTTTATCTCGTCTGGACTAGTACGCTAACTAGTCTCTTGTGAATTCCGCTACGTCAAGTGGTATCAGAGCCACGCTTTTCCTGGTTCGATGGCACCAAACAAAGTTGAAGACACACCCATTGATGTAGGTCGTGGTGAAGGATTTAACAGGACTCGCACCAAGGGATTTGCCCATGGTCAACCTGTTAAACGCAAAGTTGATAGGAGCCGCGTTGAGGGATTTGCCCACAACCAACCTATTAACCAAAACGTCTCCAGAGGATATTCTTATTATCACTACGATGGTAGGAATAAATTTGAAGGCAAGCTATTCAAAAACCATGATGATTATCAGTCGACAAAGCGACAACCAAATTTCAGGTATTACGATAATTTGCCAAAATTTAGTGGTCTTGAATTTTTTGAAGATCGTTTGGATTGGATTCTAGACATCGAAGATTCCTTCGAGTATGCAAAAATTCCGACAGAACAAATGTGGAGGTATTAGTTAGTGAAGCTTACAGGTCCAGCGCTACGATGGTGGCTAGATCTGCAATTTCTAAGAGATCGATTGGGCAAGCGTCGAATTTATGCATGGTACAGAATTAAAAAACGTATGATAGAAAGATTTTTACCATGGAATTATGAGCAATTGTTGGAGGAAAAATATAGGCCAAAACAGTATTATGCAAAACAAATTATTGTAGAAGCCGTGAGAGAGGACAAAATTGAAGTTGAAGATCAAGACGAAATTGACATTGGTGCTTGTGTGCAAGAGGATACTGAAATTGTTTCGGATGCAGTTGTGGAGGAACAAAAGAATATTGCATTGGAGGTTTGTGCGTTTGGGCTTGATGAATCACCCACAATGGAGTTGACTGCAACACTACAAGAAAATATGGTTGTTGCTGAAATCCGATTTTCTGACAAAAGAGTGCTAACCAACTCTATAATAAATCAAAGTCTAAGGAACCAGCAACTACAGCATAAGGTTCTAGTTGTCGATTTTCTTGGAGTGCAGCAATTTGATTGGGTTCTCAATATTCATCTAGTGAATTTTGTCAACAAGTTAAAGCATGCTGAGAAACAATCTTTGCAAATACACTTTTTCTTGAAGTTTTATTTCAAGTTAAGGAAGGAGTTGAAGTATTCTAAGTATCTGTTTCTTTGGCAAGGAAGATGGCAGATTCCCAACGAGAACTCGAGGTCGAGTTCTTTTGAAGAAAAGGAGACTGATGTAGGACAAAAATGGAGAGTTTTTGTATTTTATTTTTATTGTTTTAGAATAAGATTTTGACTAGGAATATTTTCGTTTAGGTTAGAATTATTAACTTTCCGTATTCGGTTTGATTTTGATTTCCACCTTTATTAGGATTCTTGGTCTACAAGAATTAGGATTTTATTTTAATTAATTAGGAAATATCTTTTATTTAATGCCGCTTGTTTTGGCATGATTTATTATTTCTTTTTCAGTAGGATTTCTAAGGTTAGGGTCTTATAAAAAAGGCTGTAACCTATTCAATTATTCAACTTTTAAACTTTTGACATCAATAATATTCAGACTTTTGTCTTTCTTTCTTGTGCGCAAGATTTGCTCGTTGCGACGAGTTGTTTATCTCGTCTGGACTAGTACGCTAACTAGTCTCTCGTGAATTCCGTTGCGTCAATAGGAGGCGGGTTGAGATGGGTCGGGTCAAATATGGGTCATGTCATACCCAAACCCACCCGGCCCGACCCATTTTACTTTTTTTAAACATAATTTAGTGAGGTTTTTTTGGGCAATTTTAGTACATTTTCTGGGGTCAGAGTATCAATTTATTGTAGTAGTCATTGAGTTTAATCGGATGAGGAATGGAAATTAAATTGGGTCAATTCAATCTATTTGTTGTGTGGTTACAATTCTTTTTCTTTTGAATCCGTAAAAGGTTGACATTTTCAAAACTGTACAATTGTGTTCGGAGCCATTCGAGGCATGTGGATATATGTGCATCGAGCGGTTTGAACACAACATTGTCCGGAGTTGTGTTTGTAAAGTTTTTTCCCTTGCTAATTTTGGTTCGAACACAGCATTGTCCGGAGTTGTGTTTTGAAGTTGTGTGTTTGTAAAGTGTTGTCCCCTTAATTGCTGATGACCCCGACACTTATATGCTCCATTGAACTGAAATATGTGGTCTCAACCAATTTGAAATTTCAGAATCATCGTGCCATGAGCGCTGGTATGGTGGCTACTGCCCCGTTTAATTTTTTTGACAAGAATTTGAAAGAAAGGGGAGGAGAGAGAGAATTGGCGGGTAAGTTTGTTGGGGGGAGGGAGAGAGATAGAGGGGGGGGGAGGAGGAGGAGAGTGAGGGTCGGGAAGGAAATCGGAAAGAGAGAAGAGTAGGGGAGAAATGGATGGGATGGTAACTAATTGGAAAGCCCTGGTAGAAGAATGGATGAGTTTTTTTAAGTTGGACCCATTACAAACCAATAAAATCAGTGGGTTTATTAAGTTGGCCCAATTAAAACCCATATTTAAATATGGGTGGGTTTGGGCTAATTATAAATGGATGGGTTTGGGTGAAACCATATTACTGGACCCAAATTGCCACCTCTACTTAAAAGTGTACAAATCAAAGCGATGAAGTAGCTACCTGACCCATGTCACCAAGTATAAGATCACGTTCAACTTCACGCTCCAATGCAACATCTAGATTTGAAACTAACATTACTACACAAACTTGGGGAATAAAGAAATGAAAGAAAAATGAGTAAATCCAGAAACTTGAGACTAACTTAAATCCATGAATTCGCATACCAAGCATTGACTCTGATATATCTAAACCAATCCATTAGTGTCCATTTTCAGATAATGTCTCTCCACTAAGTCCTGAACCGCAACCTGCAAAACACAAAACATTTATCTGTCTATGTTCTGTTAAGACTTTAGCTAAATATCACAAGAAAAAGTGCAAGCTCTAAAAACCTTGAGAAAGTAGAGGCATATGAAAACTAATAGGGCTGAAGTTTAAACACCAAACTAGTTTAAACAAAAACAAAAAAAAAAACTGCATGCAGAATCCCATCCATAATTATACCAAAGGGCATATTTGGTGAACTCGAGATCTTGGTATCATAGTAGGAACTGTAGCATTTCACTTTTCTGTGCAATCTGATTGTCCATGTCATTGCTCATCGAGTCAATATCATGATTCGTGACATAAAGAGCCAAGCCCAGTTCAACACCCAAGATGGGTTAGTCCTGCTTTTTTTTTCTTTTGAACAGAAATATGGGGAAGTTAATGATGCAATTTTAGCGAAATGCCTTGTAAAATAGTGCAATTTTCTTTTCCTTTAACCTCTTTTGCTCTCTTATGGAGTAGAATCGAATAAAACCTAAAAGGAACAACCCAAATAAGTTCCCAGCAATCCAACAAATGTCACAAAAATTGAACTAGTAAAAAGTAACTTCCTTGGGTAATCAATTCTGGTAAAGACTTCGATGGACAGAGATGGAAAAAGCAATTACCAATGTCAAGAAGTAATCTGAGGACACCATCATCGGGCAAAGCAAGAAGCTCCATAGCTCTCTCCGAAAGTTTCGCCTACCAAAAGAACAAAGCAAAAAACGAAAGAACCATACGGTTGCATACGCATACGTGAATATGAATATGAATATACATACCGGCGTTTAGGTGTGAGTGAGTACCTGAATTTCGATGATACGAGAGGAGGAAGTGTATTTGCGAGCTTCTACATCGTTGTAGAAGATCTCCGGAGGCGCTTGTACCTCTGGCCTCGACATCCCCACAATTCCCACGCGAGCGCGAGCGAGAGAAGGAGGGCAGAAGGCAAGTTCGGTCGGTGGGAAAGAATAGTCGAGTAGAGAAAAACCCTAAACCCCTCGACCCGCAAAATACTACAGTAGTAGTATTTTTTTGGAAAGGAAATTGATTTTGGCACTCTAGTTTTTACCACTAACACTCCACTTTGTGTGTTAATTATGTGAGAAAATAAAATTAAAAATGTAGTGTCATTGGCTAAATTTGAAGTGCCAAAATCATCTCCCTTTTGCAAACTCAACCGAGCCCTATTTATCCGAAATTCCGAATCTCATATTTTTTGTGAGATTGAGTTCGGTAAAAAAAGGGCAAACAATTTTATTTTATTATTTTTTTGTACTTTTTTCTCTATTTCTCATCAAAATGTTCAATTTATGAATAATTTATGAAAAAATTTCAAAATAATACCTGACCTTTCACACAAATCACGTATAGGCACCTGACCTTTTAATATTATCAAAATAACACCTGACCTATTTATAAATCCATCAATTTTCCACCCACCGTTAACTTTCCATCCAAAAACATACGGAAATGCTGAAAAGGCCTACATCTGGCCATTTGGAGGGAAACCAATATACATTTTGGGGGAAAAACACATTACTCTACTAATTTCTCCCGCCAAAACCCACCTGAGGGGCCATAGAGTTCCAATGGTTTGTTATGGGAATAATGCTCATAAGACTTCATCTCGGTTATTGTAACTGTTTGTTTTTGTTGAACTGGTTATTGCACATTTTGGGAATCAAATTTATGTGCCATTTTTTTCGGCAAAGCTTGAGATGGTGTGAGGCAAATGAAGGAGAAGAAGGAAATGTATTTGGATTTTGGGACATCCGCATTCCACTTACGGAGTAACTTTTTCTATAATTTTTAGTTTTGTTCTTATTTAAAAAAAAATCGTGTTTCTTAGTTTTGCGCCTCACTTCTTTTGTTTTCTGATTCGTCTGGTCAAAACGAATCAGAAAAGTAAAAAAAATTATATATTTGCCCAAATATTTTGAAAAATAGTCTTTTTTATTTAAAAGTGGTTATTTCCTAAAATATTTGGGTAAAAGTTAAAAAAAAATTACTTTTCCGATTCATCTTGTCGAGACGAATCAATAAGTCACAAAAGGTTGGTGCAAAACTAACAAACGCGAAAAAAAAAAAACTAAACTAAAAATAGTTATTATTGGAACTCCATGGCCCCACATGTGAGTTTTAGCGGAAGAAATCAGTAGAGTAATATGTTTTTTCCTCAAAATGCATATTGGTTTCCCTCCAAATGGCCAGATGTAGGCCATTTCAACATTTCCGTCTGTTTTTGGATGGAAAGTTAACGGCGGGTGGAAAATTGATGGGTTTTTAAATAGGTCAGGTGTTTTTTTGATAATATTAAAAGATCAAGTGCCTATGCGTGATTTGTGTGAAAGGTCAAGTGCTATTTTGAAATTTTCCCATAATTTATTGAGAAACCTCTTTTTTCTCATGAAATCACTCCATCTAAAGGGGCTCAAACACAAGTTTTGGCTAGCTTGTTTGGAAAGTAAGAGCATCCGCATCAGCCTCTTTGAATTTTGGACCAAATTACATCTTAAAAACTCTATTACTTTAGCTACTCACTTTTAAAATGTCTACTGCATCAGACTCTTTACTCTCACTCTCTACTCAATTAAATATTTATACTTTTATATTTCCTTCATTTATTCCCACATTTCTCTACTCAGTTAATATTTAAAAGAGTGAATAGAGACTCTTTAAAACAAAAGATTTACTATAGCAAAGTTATTTATTTTGCAAAATAAAGAGGAAAGTAGAGAGGCTAGTGCATGGCATTTTTCATCCATTTTCTCATTTTTGCTCTTTACTTTAGTTTAGAGAGTTGTTTAAAGAGTCACGTGCGGATACTCGGCTTTGTTTGGTTGAGAGTTTAGTTTAGTTTAGTTTTGGTAGTGGGTGGTGTAGCGACCTGTATTTTTAGGCCCGTATTTTTTTTCTTTTGTAATCGTACGGCCCGTCGAGATAGACGGTGCGGATATTCGGTGTGACGTCTTCGTGGGAGGATATAAGGGTAATTGTGCAAGAGGTGCACGTGTGTGTGTGTGTGGGGTGGGAACATGGGATTACTCCCCATGCCAATAATTTCCCCCGGAGACTAACTTTCTCCCATTTTCTCCCCCACTCCTTCGGCTCTCTGTCTCTCACTCCTCTCCTCCGAAAACTCTCTTCTCTTCTCTCTCTTCGATTTAATCCACCTAGGGTGTGATTCCGGATAAGGTCCAAGAATTAAAGTTGCTATACGGAGCACGGGCTTTCCGAATATCCAAGAAAAATCATGATCGGACCGCGTGGGAGCTCAGTTGACTTGGTCAAAGGTTCGGGTTTTGCTCAAAACCCATGAGGTAGGGATTTCTTACTCTTGTTATGCGTTTATACGGTGTTTATGTACCTAGATCGTGCCTTGTTTCGTTGTTTGAGATTGTTTCTTTCATTTCGGAATTTCTGCAGAACAGGTCTCTGTTTTTGGGGGTTTTTCATCTTCTTAAACCTGGAATTGATTTTTGGTCTCTTCATATGAAATAGAGTAGACTTGAAGCTCGTTTTAATTCCGCAAGAATCACCCGAAACCGTTGAGAATTGAATTCATGGTGATTTTTAGAAAACTGGTCTGCAATCTGTCTCGTGTTCTGCTGTTCTGAGTTTTCGCCCAACTTTGAATGGCTGTAACTTTCTCGTCTGATGTCCAATTCATGCAAATTTTATATCGATTCGAAGGTCTTGAAGTCAGCTTTCATTTGCCACCGGAATCGTCTTAAAACTCTTAGTACACAGAAAGTTATGATCGTTTGAGTGAAGGTGTGTCAATCTGTCCTGCTGCGTGACAGATCCGTATTGCTTCAGTAAATGTCTATTTAACCATCCTTGGAGTGCAGATTTGACTAGGGTTCCTTCATACCTTTTAAGCGTCGTTCAATTGCGCAACTTTTGGGACTGGAATCGTTCAAAAGTATTAAGAACTCGATTTATAGTGAATTATAGAAGATTGAGCTGAAATCTGGAAATCCGGACAGCGAACAGAGCTGCGTTTTTCATCGTTTGTTATGGTTAAGCGACGCTATTGGTTATGGGTCCTTATGGGTTTTAAAGATTGGTAAGTTAGCGATCTTTGGGCGTTGGAATCATTGAAAAATATTGAGTATGGAATTTTTAATGAGTTATCGAACACTGACTGCTCTCTGGGACAGTTTTGGTCCGTTAGTTCTCGTTCGTCCGTTTTGACTCCCAATCACCTCTAATCCTTTTTAAACATCGTTAAACCATCCCTAAGCTTGATTACTCGAGTTCCAATGATTCGTTGATCATTCGGATTCCCTTAAACTTTTTGGCGCTTATTCCATGAGGTCTAAGTATTAATATTAGCGGGTAGTATGTTGTAGAATCGCTAAGAGGTTGGTACGATATTGTGATATACTACGAGAAAAAGGCGTGTACTCTTTTATCAGTCGAAGTCGGTTTTGTTATGATTGATTGTTTGGAATACATTGAAATGTGATTATCGATGTGAGTTTAACCTATAAGTTGGTTTGATGGACGTGATTTATTGTGTAATGAGATTATGAGAATTATTTGTTGAAGGGTTTGTGTGATTGTTGGGATTTAAGTGGCTGTAATTGAGAATTGGAATGAGAAAGTGACTGCAACGCAAGGGGTGGTAATGCAGAGTGCAACGCAAGGGGTGGTAATGCTGTGACTAGATAATGGGTGATATTGACTGCAACGCAAGGGGTGGTAATGCAGACTGCAACGCAAGGGGTGGAAATGCAGAGTGATTGAGACTATGAGAAGTGTTGAAATGGTTGCGAACCTATTGTAAGTATGTTTGATTGATGTGAGTATATTAATGTTTCTACGTGACATACGGACTGTTAGGAACACTTACAAGGTGTTTGGAACCCTTTGGCTGTAGATTATCTTCCGTTGTGATAAACCCATGTTTCTCATGTTCACTTGTCGAATTCTTTCACTCTTTGTGCATACTTCATCGCATTTTCGTATAACTTGAGTATAGATTTCTTTACTGGGCTAGTGTAGCTCAACCTTTCATTTTTCGGGTACACTACATGGACACAGTCTGGGAGGGTGTGGAGTGCATGCTGACATCAAGCTAAAGATATTTTCTGAAGTATTTGTCTTTCTTCATAAATCAACTGCATTGTACTATTTTCTCTATTTTGGAATACTGTATCAATTAATAGATTTGTGAGATTCAAAAACTGTATTGTAATTTGGGATACCGTATGTACTATTGTGAGGATTTGTATTTAAAATGGTATTGTTATTTATGTTAAAAATCGAGGGCGTGACAAATTGGTATCAGAGCATTAGGTTTGAATACCTAGAGACCGTGGGGAGACTTAGTCTCATGGGTTCAAAGATCATTGCATTTCTAACAAAAATATGAGTGAGCTTGCATGACTGACGTGTGTCCAATGAACTGGCATTGCATTTATGTCTACATGAAACAGTGAAGAGCTAGTGCTCGTGTCTGAGAAAGAGAAAAGTTTGACCTCATTGTAGTGGTTGCAGTTGCATTTGTTGCCATTGTCACTGTTGCTGTTGGCAATCAGATTTTTGAACTATTTGTGCTAAGATGCATTTTGTTGATGGTTGTAATGGTTGTGAGTTATGACGATGATGATGTGCGAAAGAGGATATTTATTAGCATATGATAAAAGTTATTAGTGTAATTTACGAGATAAGTGCTTGATGTGTTTTTATTTAAATTGTGCAGATTACGTATTAAGCCTTAAATGTGTTAAGTGAATTCTGTGTAATACGAGTTGTGTTGTGTTGAGTATAAGTACATGAAGAGGTAGAGTAACGTATATGTCGGGAATTGAGCTAGAATGTATCTTGAGACGTTTAGAAAGGTAAGGACTTGTTGAGGTAACCTTTGTGGTTGGTCGTATTTGAAGTTGTGATTGTGAGTATATGTTGACTTAGGAAAAGAGGGTTATAAGTAGGGTGTCAGGATACGGTATGTGTCTTCTGGACACCCAGGCGACTACCGATGAGATCCAATTGGAAGAGGCGCTTGATCACCGCACCTTCTAGATGGAAGTCTTGGAAAGTCAATTGGACACTAGGATTGTGTATAGGGGTTAGATCTCTAGGCTTGAGATAGATGGCTCTACGTAGGAATTTCATAGAAAAGGGAAGTGCTATGATGTCGTAATCTTCATTGTTGAGGTGAATGTCGTGGTGGTGTCATTATATGACAGGATGGTAGAAAATAGTGATAGTATTGTGTGGTGAATAATAATAATAATAATAATAATAATAATAATAATAATAAGAGACAAGACTTGAGGTGTACTATATCGATGTGAGTTGAGGCAAGTGATTGATGTCAGTGTGTGGTGAGAGACTTGTTTGAAGTGAGGGCAATATGAATGAGGACTGTTGTGAGTTGAAAGATTAGAGTGTAGAGATTGTGTGTGATGTGTAATTGGCGACGTAGACTAGACTGATGACAGTATAGAATGCATTGAGGTGATAGATTTGAGAGAGACTAAGGTTTAAATAGTGGTAGTGATAGCAGTGATGGTGATAGGAGTCTTAGAATATAATGAGAAGAATAGAAGGGTTGTTTGCAACCCCGGAGTCTTGTGGGTATTCAGGGATAAATCTGTCAATCGATCTGTGTCGGTGTTTGAGTTCTAGCATGAAGATATTCGAGAGTATTAGATGTTTGTTGGTGCAGCTATTGCACACTTTGTGTAGGTGCTCTAGTGATGAGATGTTAATAGGTTGCAATATTGTTAAAATAGAGGAATGATTAGTATAAATGATACGTGTATTTATGATGTGAAGTGTAAGATCGTGAGTGTGAAAAGTACGTGATTTGATTCGACCGAATGAATGAGAAAGCTCGAGATTGGTAAAGTAAATAGACACCGTGTAAGGTTTTGTGAGAGTAAAAGGAACAAGATGACTGTTAGGCTTCCTGAAGCCATAAATTGTAAAGTAGTGGATACTTGGTGAGTTCGTTGGGCACTCGGAGAGTTCGTTGGATATCTTTTAAATCCGTTGGATACTGAGTGAGTGCTAATGCGTGAATATGTGGCGGTGTGGTGTAAGCCATTAAATTGTACGGTTGATTTTCAGGAGATATTCCATGTATGAAATGTGTTGATATTTCATTTAAGTGCTTGATCTATTATGAATTTGAGTGTGTGGAATTTGCCCTTAAGATGCAGTCCAGAATTGGTAAAAAGAGTTATGGGGATACAAAGAGATATGAGTTAGAGATTGTGGTTAGCGGTTTTGATTTATGTGTATTGAGTATCTATGTATGAAATTATTGGTGTTCGGTTAATGGAAGTGTCCTATTGATACGTCTGAAGATCGGGTTGAACTCAAAAATTTCTTTTCCTTTTCCGAATGAGAGTGATGTCGTATGAAAGTTGATTCTTAGTTTAGTTCGTTTTAAAAAAAAAAAATGATAACGATAGAAGTTTGAAGTCGGCTATATCATGATGATGTGAACCTTATTTTAAATTCATTACCATGTTGTCTAAATTGTCGTTACCCTTAAAGACTAGGTGAGGTGCATAAGATTGATTGGTGATGATATCTTTCAAAAAAATTGTAAATGAACTTTTCCTGCTAAATTCTATAAAATTTCGCCACAAGGTGGACGTGTTTCGATGATTTTTCAACTACGAAAACTAAAATTTTCAATGGACTAAGTTTTTCGTCAAAACTGCCTGGAGGTGTGTGATATTACACTTTTACTATGAGAATGGTGAGTGGGAAACTCATTATTGTTGTTTAATTCTAATCCCATTGTGTCGGACATGTAGACTTTGAGCTAACGTATGCCTTTAAAGGGAATTTGTCTTGAGTTAGCATTGAGGGTCATTAGAGCTTTGTTTATGTGAGTCTTGAGAACGAGAGTAAGTTGAATAATAAGAAAGGAAGTGAAATAGAAACGTATGAGAGTTGACCACTTTATTGGCGTACATGAAAAGTCTTATAAACCTCAAGGGAGAGAATGGGAAAATCTTAAACTTGTTAATTGTATATGGCTTGGCAAGTTGTTGAGTTACGATCTCGTGAAATTCTCCTTTGAAATTGGACACTATCCTTAGAACCGGAACTGATTAGTCGGAAAGAATGAAAATGGATACGGTTTGGGAGACCAGAACTGATTGCTAACACGAGTAAGATTCATACGAATACGACAGCTCCTTCATCTGATGTGTGTGAACCTTGGGATCTGACGATCGTTTTGGTAAGAGGTGATACAAATTGATTGTGGCATTGTAGAGTTCATTGCGTCTTGGACACAAGAGTCGATGGGTACGAAACGTCATGAGTGGACACAGTCTTGTGGATTAGAGTTTCTTTGATGATGTGCTTTTGTAGGTTTGGTTTGAATTTCGAGGACGAAATTTTTTTTTTAGGAGGATAGAATGTAGCGACCTGTATTTTTAGGCCCGTATTTTTTTTCTTTTGTAATCGTACGGCCCGTCGAGATAGACGGTGCGGATATTCGGTGTGACGTCTTCGTGGGAGGATATAAGGGTAATTGTGCAAGAGGTGCACGTGTGTGTGTGTGTGGGGTGGGAGCATGGGATTACTCCCCATGCCAATAATTTCCCCCGGAGACTAACTTTCTCCCATTTTCTCCCCCACTCCTTCGGCTCTCTGTCTCTCACTCCTCTCCTCCGAAAACTCTCTTCTCTTCTCTCTCTTCGATTTAATCCACCTAGGGTGTGATTCCGGATAAGGTCCAAGAATTAAAGTTGCTATACGGAGCACGGGCTTTCCGAATATCCAAGAAAAATCATGATCGGACCGCGTGGGAGCTCAGTTGACTTGGTCAAAGGTTCGGGTTTTGCTCAAAACCCATGAGGTAGGGATTTCTTACTCTTGTTATGCGTTTATACGGTGTTTATGTACCTAGATCGTGCCTTGTTTCGTTGTTTGAGATTGTTTCTTTCATTTCGGAATTTCTGCAGAACAGGTCTCTGTTTTTGGGGGTTTTTCATCTTCTTAAACCTGGAATTGATTTTTGGTCTCTTCATATGAAATAGAGTAGACTTGAAGCTCGTTTTAATTCCGCAAGAATCACCCGAAACCGTTGAGAATTGAATTCATGGTGATTTTTAGAAAACTGGTCTGCAATCTGTCTCGTGTTCTGCTGTTCTGAGTTTTCGCCCAACTTTGAATGGCTGTAACTTTCTCGTCTGATGTCCAATTCATGCAAATTTTATATCGATTCGAAGGTCTTGAAGTCAGCTTTCATTTGCCACCGGAATCGTCTTAAAACTCTTAGTACACAGAAAGTTATGATCGTTTGAGTGAAGGTGTGTCAATCTGTCCTGCTGCGTGACAGATCCGTATTGCTTCAGTAAATGTCTATTTAACCATCCTTGGAATGCAGATTTGACTAGGGTTCCTTCATACCTTTTAAGCGTCGTTCAATTGCGCAACTTTTGGGACTGGAATCGTTCAAAAGTATTAAGAACTCGATTTATAGTGAATTATAGAAGATTGAGCTGAAATCTGGAAATCCGGACAGCGAACAGAGCTGCGTTTTTCATCGTTTGTTATGGTTAAGCGACGCTATTGGTTATGGGTCCTTATGGGTTTTAAAGATTGGTAAGTTAGCGATCTTTGGGCGTTGGAATCATTGAAAAATATTGAGTATGGAATTTTTAATGAGTTATCGAACACTGACTGCTCTCTGGGACAGTTTTGGTCCGTTAGTTCTCGTTCGTCCGTTTTGACTCCCAATCACCTCTAATCCTTTTTAAACATCGTTAAACCATCCCTAAGCTTGATTACTCGAGTTCCAATGATTCGTTGATCATTCGGATTCCCTTAAACTTTTTGGCGCTTATTCCATGAGGTCTAAGTATTAATATTAGCGGGTAGTATGTTGTAGAATCGCTAAGAGGTTGGTACGATATTGTGATATACTACGAGAAAAAGGCGTGTACTCTTTTATCAGTCGAAGTCGATGTTCTGTTATGATTGATTGTTTGGAATACATTGAAATGTGATTATCGATGTGAGTTTAACCTATAAGTTGGTTTGATGGACGTGATTTATTGTGTAATGAGATTATGAGAATTATTTGTTGAAGGGTTTGTGTGATTGTTGGGATTTAAGTGGCTGTAATTGAGAATTGGAATGAGAAAGTGACCCCAACGCAAGGGGTGGTAATGCAGAGTGCAACGCAAGGGGTGGTAATGCTGTGACTAGATAATGGGTGATATTGACTGCAACGCAAGGGGTGGTAATGCAGACTGCAACGCAAGGGGTGGAAATGCAGAGTGATTGAGACTATGAGAAGTGTTGAAATGGTTGCGAACCTATTGTAAGTATGTTTGATTGATGTGAGTATATTAATGTTTCTACGTGACATACGGACTGTTAGGAACACTTACAAGGTGTTTGGAACCCTTTGGCTGTAGATTATCTTCCGTTGTGATAAACCCATGTTTCTCATGTTCACTTGTCGAATTCTTTCACTCTTTGTGCATACTTCATCGCATTTTCGTATAACTTGAGTATAGATTTCTTTACTGGGCTAGTGTAGCTCAACCTATCATTTTTCAGGTACACTACATGGACACAGTCTGGGAGGGTGTGGAGTGCATGCTGACATCAAGCTAAAGATATTTTCTGAAGTATTTGTCTTTCTTCATAAATCAACTGCATTGTACTATTTTCTCTATTTTGGAATACTGTATCAATTAATAGATTTGTGAGATTCAAAAACTGTATTGTAATTTGGGATACCGTATGTACTATTGTGAGGATTTGTATTTAAAATGGTATTGTTATTTATGTTAAAAATCGAGGGCGTGACAGGTGGAGAGATAAATAGGGTAATGATTGGAGAGAGGGGTAATGATTGGAGAGAGATAAAGAGAGAAATGAAATTAATAATTGAAAATATAGGGTAATGATTGGAGAAAGATATAGGGTAATGATTGGAAACAAAACTAAAACTAAAACTAAACTAGCAACCGAACACAGTGGCATGCATGATTTGCTTGAGCCCAAACATGTAGACTTGATTTGAGGTCAAGTACTGGAACTCACACAGTCACATCTCGAGAAATTGCTTTTGCAAATTTTGAAATTGCAAAGTTTTTTAGAATCAGTTTCGATTGTTTATCAAGAATTCTAGACAACAGATTTTCAAATTCCCCAGATTTTCAAAACCTGAAAAAGAATTTTAAAATCTCAAAACTGAGTTTTTCAGATCAGTTTTTTATAAACTGAGATTTTTCAGCTTTTTAACGACAAATACTGGAGTACATAGCTTTTACCGCGGGTTAATCATAATTTTCACTGTTATGCTAAACATTTTATCTTCTTCTTCCAAAATCTAGAATCAGCAGCGGGATCTGAAGTTAGAATATAAAATCTTTATCTACCTCTATCACAAATACGATCACAAAACTTAAACACTCACGTACTTAAACAGCAAACACCCACTTGGCTCGTACCCAACATATATTCACAGCTTGGAACGTACTCTCTCCATCCCAATTTAAATGCTCCCTACGGAGACCGTGTAATTTTGACCTCAAAAAATAAAGTACCTTCGGAATTAATCTTTAACTTTATTTTGCATCATCCAAAAGATCTCAATAAGTACTTTAAAACGGTAAAAAAAAATGTTCCAAAAAAGATAACGAAAAATACAAATTTTTTGAAAGTCAAAATGACACAACTTTACGTAAGAAACATTTAACGGTTTTGCTATTGTCAACCCACTGGGCTGACGATAAGCACACTAGAAGACAAGAAAAACACGTATTTCTGTGTACTTTTTATACCTTTTAATACACATTCACACACTCATTATTGTCAGCCCATTGGACTGATTTTAGAATTTTCCAACATTTAAAATAGGACAGAGTTTAACAAAAATGGTAGACTACATGACAAGTATCCATGAAAGGACAATGGACGGATCATTTACATAAATACTACATTTGTGTAGGGTCTGTTCTCTATTAGCTGTGCCCACAAATTCTGCAATAAATTTACCGCAATCCAAAGTCGTGCTATGCCGCAATCCAATGTTAAATTAAATGGATGGATGGGAATTTCACGCCAACTGCACTCAAAAGTCGTGTTTTTTCCAGTTGGCGTATTTTGGTAGAGAGAAGGAAAACCAACCACAGGCTGGCTAGGATGCCGATGCACTACCCTCTCTGTCTCTCTCTCGAAATTTTCCAGTGCCGAGCAGACACGGGTCACGTAGTGCCGAGCACGCATCTTGACCGTCCAAACGTATTTTTGACGGCCCAGATCTGTTTGGGTAATTTTTTAGTGTGTTTTGGTAATTTTACACTAAAAAATTACTCAAACAGATATGGGCCATCCAAAACACGTTTAGACGGCTGAAATGGTATTCGGCATCACGTGACCCGTGCCCACCCGGAAGGGCCGGCACTGAAAAACTTCTCCTCTCTCTCTCACAATTTAGGAGTAGTTTTTATTGGAAAATGTGTTTTGTAGTACTAGTATGTATTAAAGGTATTGTTGAATCATTTTAAAATAACAAAATAACAACATAAGTATTGAAATCAATTAGGATGAATACTTAAGGTGAGTTCATGCTATATTTTTTTTATTTCGGTATTTTTTGACTATAATGTACTTTTCGTAATTGTTGTTTAGCTTTTTGTTGTAATTTTGGGATTAATCGTTTGCCTCGCCGAGAACAATCGAGAAAGTATGAAATCAAGGACCGAAGAAATTCATAAAAAAAAATGACATTGTGAATAAAAATGATTAAATTGTTTGGTAAATTTTCCGTCTTTAGTGAATTTTTTACTTTTTAGATTCATTTCGTGAAGACGGATGATTAATTTAAAAAATAAAAATGCAAATTCAACAAAAATCCAAATTTTAAAAAGTCAAACAAAAAAATACAGCATAAACTCACCCTTAATTATCACCCGGGTTTAAGACCAATATTTGAGTTCCATTTTTTTAAGTCATGATGTTTAAGGCCAATATTAAACTCTTTTTGTTTTGTATAAACTGTAAATATAATATAATACGGATAAAAAATAACCTGTAAATATAATAGATTCCCAGCTAATATAAAAGTATTAGATTTGGTTTCAACAATATTTTATTAGTACTAGATTAACATATCAAGTCCTTCCACCGCCACTTACGGTGGCCATTCTCCATCGACGTCTACGTAAGGTCTATTCTGGGTTTTGCACGGAAAATTCGAGCCTTTCAATTTTTTAATAGGTTCGTGAAAAATTAACTCAATTTAATCTGTATAGGTGATCAGAATTTTTGAGCTGATTTTTCACGGGTCTATTTATTTATTTTATTAAAAATTACTGAACAGCTAAGATTTTTAGTGCGGAAAATTTGATCTGATTTTTCACGGGTCCATCCAATTTATTTTAAAAATATTGAATGGCTAAAATTTTTGGTGCGGGATCAGAAGTAGGCCTCACGAGAATCGGTAACGCCACCGATGGTGGCCCTTTTGCGTAACATATCGTATAATTGTGGCTAATACAACGTGATGAGGCATGGCCCCGGTTCTCCACGCAATTCAATAGTCTTTTTTAGATCCATTGACTGACGTGGGAATTTCCATGATCAGTCTGTGTCAATTTCTTACACAAGGAGAAATTCCAGAGAGAGAGAGCAGACCACCAGGGGAGGAAGATGGGCTGCTCGTTCTCGGGACTGAACGCGCTCTACGACGCCACCAACAGCGGCAAGGACGTCTGGATCAATGAGAATCGCTACAGAATCATCAGGCAGCTGGGCGAAGGTGGATTCGCCTACGTCTACCTCGTCAAGATGCTCCCCATCGCATCCCCTCATCCCTCTTCTGCTGCTCCCAAGAAATTCAAGGACCCTTCTCACGTCTCAGGTTACAATCTCTCTTTCTCTCTCTCTCTCTCTGCATTGCTCTTCTGATCGATTGTGTTCCTAATCTGAATTGGTACATTGATTGTTGGGATCAATGTAAGATTTTGAACCTCTGGCTTTAATTGAGTTCCCCGCAAGTAGACGGTAGGATTGGGCTGGGATTAGTCAACGTGTGCGAAAGCTGGCCCGGACAACTGCGTTATAAAGAAAAGATTTTGCACCTCGATTGGTGGTATTATGTGTTTGTTTTGTGGAATTTTGTTCGTGATCCAACAAATGGGTCGAAATGTCGATTTTCTGGGAGGTGGGCCTGGTTCATTTCTCAAAAAATTTGATGGGATCTTTATGTTTGTTGGAAAAATATGTGCCTTTGAGAATTGGGTTGTTTTGATGCATCTCCTTTCTCTCTGGATCGCTCTTCCGATTGATTGAATTCTGAATCTGAATTGGTAAAATGCCTGGATTTGGGCATCAACAGTGTTGTTAGGTCAGAATTTCGATCTCAATTGGTGGTATTAATCTTTGTTTGGTGATCACCGTATGCAATGCAATCAAACAAAGAAACGGGAAAAAAAATTAAAATGAATGGGTACCTTTGAAGTTCTGGAAGTGGGTCTCTGATTTAAGTTGACAGATCTGCAGTGCAGCAGTAGTATTGTTTGAACTATGCGGTCATTTTGTCAAATGGAAATCTACAATGGTTTCAGCATTGGTTGATGGAGAAAGAAAAAGATTATCTAACCTTTCTTTTCATATCGATGGATTTGATACGCAGATGATGGAACTTATGCAATGAAGAAAATCCTTATTCAGAACAGCGACCAGTTAGAGGTGGTGAGGGAGGAGATCCGTGTGTCGTCTTTGTTTAGCCATCCCAATCTGCTTCCACTTATTGATCACGCTATAATCTCAATTAAGGTGATCATTGAACTGAACTACTTTTGTATTCATTTTTACAAGTGCTTTGAATCTCTTGGTTTTTGCTCTCGCCATTGTGGAGATTGCTGATGTCAGTTATTTATGCCTTCAGATGGCATTGCCCTTCCATTTTCTGAGGAGAGATTGGGTTTTAAATCCTGGTTGTCTTTTCTGAGCAAAAGAGCAATTTACCGTCGGTCTGGGCACTAGTGATTCCTTTAGGACGAAATGAACCCCAAAACTTTGTCAACACTAACAAGATAAACCAAACGTCCATTGTAGTTTTGTTCTTAATTTCAATGATTTTTTTTTCTTATCATATCATTGTCGATTGGAGTGTTTTTTTGTTGAAGCAGTGTTCAATAGTTGCCCCACTGATATTATTTCCTGGCTCCACCACTAATTGTGCCATCATCCTCAAAGGTATTGCAGAAAACACTGCTTTTTATCCTGATGCTCTGCCCTATTTCTTGCCATTCACTTATTTGGGAAAAAATTTCTGTATTAGAGTTTTGGCTGAAAAATATATTGTTAATGGCTATTTTTCACCTTCCTGTTGGAGTCAATTTCCATCCTTTTTGTCTCTGAAGTTAATTCACTTCTTCTCCAAAATTTGGGGCAGAAAAACTTAATGTTATGTGCTGTCGTATCCCACTTCGTAATATATTTACCTGTGGTTTATTATTTCCATTTTAACTCATCAATAAAAAATCCCATTTAAGCACTCATTGCCGCGATACATAACTATGTTCACCAGGTTTATCCATTTATGGATACTCATGATTAGCTTTGCTGTTAAACATGAGTGAATTCTCTAATCAATCTGTGGATAGTTGATGTCTGAAGGAAAAGCTTTGATCTATTTTTTGTTGCTGGTGCCTCCACATGTCCTCGTTCACATGGCACTGGCCTTCATTACTTACTATGCACAGCATGCATTCTTTACCACACCTTTGGATATCATGGGTTTACCAAACAAAATTAACTGATTCTTTAACGCTATCTAGTCTCATTAAAGGATTTTTCAGACCTCATTGGCCAAGGCAACTTATTACTTTTGTTGTCAGCATTCCACATCAGAGTAAAGAACTACCGTTTTGCATGATTTTTTTGTTTTTGTTTTTGAGAGACATAATACCTCTATTTTCCTTGTTAACAAATTACCTAAGTATCAAAAAAAATTTCATTGTATAGCCCGTACAAGAAGGATCTTGGAAGCATGAAGCATACTTGTTGTTTCCAGTTCATTTGGATGGAACGTTACTGGACAATGCTACAGCTATGAAAGCTAAGAAGGAGTTCTTTTCTACCCCAGATGTTCTTCATATATTTCGGCAGGTGAATGAAATCATTGTAGCAAAGAAAGCAACATATTATTTTCCTCTTTTGCATATGTTTTTGGAAGCATATAACGTTCTTTCATGTAACTTCTATGCATTTTATCTGAAGAAGATTCTTTGAACCCTACTGTCTTTTGGAGAAGATGTTTTTGCAGGATTTGACGTTACCATGTAGTGTTGCATTTCTTTCTTAATTTTAAGCGACCTATAGGATGGATTTCCCAGTTGCGCAGTTCCTTTTGTAGAAGATTTCTTTCTGCAATATGAACGTACATAGTTCAAATTTAATGTTAGGTATAAACTGCTGCAGTATGTTTTTGCACACCTATGACCTTTTTTAATGACAATTGTAGTGGCTTAAGCCGTTAATGATTGTTAATTTGTTGCTGATTTGTATTTTCAGCTTTGTGCTGGGCTCAAGCATATGCACAGTTTGGATCCTCCGTATGTGCATAATGATGTCAAACCTGGCAATGTCCTTATCACATATAGAAAAGGTCAACCACCTCTTGCGATATTGATGGATTTTGGAAGTGCTCGTCCCGCGAGAAAGCAAATCCGTTCTCATTCAGAGGCGTTGCAGTTGCAGGTAATTTCTTAATCTTTTGCTAGACGGTATGTGTAATAAGCTCTTCTTGATAGATGTACTTTTTGCACAACTATTTCTGAAACTATCCTATCCATTGTTTTGGACCTTTGGTTGCAAGTTAGTTCATTGGCATGTGTAACTGCTTTGTTTTGTCATAGCATGCATAACTGTAACTGCCTCAACAACATCTCTTCTTTGTGGGCTGGATTTATGGCTTACTTAAAAGTGAGGCAAGCTGGGCTCATTGGCAGTCTGTATGAACTTGACAAAGAGAGCATGGGATTGCTCTATTTTTGGTCATTGACTTAACACCTTGGAAGTTGGGCTTCAGTTTGGGCTGGTCTTTTGTAAGCTAGTAGGTTAATCTTATTGACTATCACGATATGACTTTGACCTTCACAGTTGGTGTCCTGAATCTTGATTTGTATAACGAGATCTTCACAGGTGGTGCTTGGGGATTGGCTAGCATAACAATCGACAAGTTAATTAGAAGCTGTTGGGAATCCAGAATAGTTTTTTCCTTACCCATGTTCAAAATAATTTCTTATCATAACTAGGTTTCCACGCACCCCCCCCAACAATTTAACTTGTTTCCCGAGTTGTCACCTTCTTGGAACTAATGCATCCTAGTTGATGCAATATTCACATCAATTTGTGAGTGGGTCGTAATAT
Source organism: Rhododendron griersonianum (assembly GCA_018127125.1). Taxonomy (NCBI): domain Eukaryota; kingdom Viridiplantae; phylum Streptophyta; class Magnoliopsida; order Ericales; family Ericaceae; genus Rhododendron; species Rhododendron griersonianum. The sequence goes on from CM030799.1 coordinate 25,536,877, forward strand.
TTCCAGCACGAGTCTCTCAAAAAATTAGGACAATGTATATTCTTTTAAGTATTTTTGGGGTTTTAGTGTGGTGCTGGAATATTGGGGTTTAGTTGTTACCATAATACACCGGAGGGGGTTAGCTTATATCAGTTCTTGTTGTCATAAGAGTTTCTTTGCCATAGAAAATGGCTTCTAGAAAAGGAAAAAAGAAAGAAAGAATCAGGGTACGAAAAACACAAATCAATATTCAATATTCAAAGAACTCCCAATAAGTTAGGGCTACATCAAGAACATATCTCAAGCATACTGGAGAGAATAAGGCAACTGATATCAGGTAATTTTACTGGGAGGCCATGAACCCATCATTTTTTTGGATCTACTAAATTCTACATAAGTTATGTATGTTTTCGATTTATGCTATCAGCACTCATACTAAGAGTAAGAGGTTGATTTGATAAAATCTTCTTGATGTTTATTCTGTAGGAATGGGCATCTGAGCACTGTTCGGCACCTTTCCGAGCTCCTGAGTTGTGGGATTGTCCAAGCCATGCAGACATTGATGAAAGAACTGATATCTGGTCATTAGGATGCACTTTATTTGGAATAATGTGAGCCTCTAACTTCTTCCTTTTGGAGCAAATTTTTTGTTCTAGGTATTAAGAACGATAGATGCAACTTTGATCACTTGTTGCTACAGCTATAACTTTTGTTGTGCATCAGATCACTAAGTGACCATTTAACAGAGCTTATTGGTGGAGTTTAACCATGGACTTGATCGATTATTTAGCCTACACTTCCATGATAGGGATTGAGGTGAAGGAACAAGAATCTCATTACTAGGAATCCTATTGCTAGCAATATGATCCATGTGCTTTTAATGTAATTCTAGCATCGGATTGAGTAGGAATTACCTGGAAAAATGACGAAAAATGACCAGTTGTGAGTATCTTGGGTCCATCTACCTTTTTCTGATAATGGAGGCATGACACTGTGGGTCTTAGTAGCAGGATCCTCCTATCAGAGAGACGAATCCATCCCTGATTGTCGCTATCTCGCTCCTATAGAGAAAGAAGCACGCTCTCAATTAGGATAGAACCTCTCAAGCATATGAATCACAAAAGAAACAGAAGAAGAGCTACCAAATAAGATGAACTATGGAACGGCAATACAATATTGATGGACTTCCATTTATACTTGACGTTTTAATGAACTTAACAAAAATAAGGCTCTAACAACGTAAAATATACCACAAATTTCTTCATTCATCTATACCATCCAATCATCCAAATTAGTCACTACATTACTTGCAAATGCAACATCATCACATGTCATTACAATCTATCTACCATCATCACAAAAAAAACCCTTTCCTAATCTTTAAATAGAGCCTATTTGACACCCCTGACGTTTTCTGAGAAGGTCTATAGAGTGTCCTGAGAGTGTTATAGCTGGTTTTGAGCTTTTTTGAGAGTCTCTGAAGTGTCCAAAATGGAAAGTTTCAAAAACAATAGCCCTTTTTATCCGAGTATCAGACATGAGCCCAGAGAGTCTCGATTAGTGCTATCAGGGTTCGCGAGGTATCCATGCTTCATAGGATGGCATCTTGAAGCATAGTCTAGAATCAAATTCTACTATAATGTAATGACTAATGAGAAATCCGCTGTCCTCTGCCCCACGTCGCCATTGGTCTAGTACCGCCAATTATAGATCAACTCATATCACCCCTTCACAAGTTAGGTCTTTCAGAGATGGTCTTTGGATTGTATCTTATTGCTATTTGCTCTACTGTGTTAACAGGTGCTAGCATAAACGAATTTGTTTCATCCAGCTTCTGCGCGAGGTCTTAATTTTTCATTATTTTTTGTTCTTGATTCCGCTTCCTTTAATAGTTGTATCTCACAGGTATGGTGTATCTCCATTTGAATATGCACTTGAGGAACCCGAAGGAAGCCAACAGTTAGCCATTGCAAATGCACAGATAAAGTGGCCAGCCGGGCCTAATCCTCCGTACCCAGACACTCTTCATAAATTTGTGACATGGTTGCTTCAGCCCCAGGCGACAGTTCGGCCTCGCATAGACGATATCATCATTCATGTTGACAAGTTGATCTCCAAGTTCTCTCCCTGAAGATATGCTGACAAAGAAAATTGGCCGGCTACTTCACTCGTGTATGTACGATCCGCATTTCAGCCTATTCGGTAATCGATGTCCTTACCGTGCAATTTTACTTAAATGTGATATAAGATAAGAAACTAGCAATTTGTTGTTATCGTGGCATAGATTTTCGAAGTACATTTGGCCACAGTGCAATGGTTTTGAAATTTTACTGTATTACTCAATGGCAGCTGTTTAATTTATCACCCCTAATTTGTTTCTGTTCAGATCTTCCATGCTTCCCCGGGGATTTGTTTTTCTCTTTTTGATGATGATACCTCAGAACCATATTTTTAGCATGCATATCATGTGTGACAAGCCCTAGGAACTGCGGTGTACTGGTGTAGTGGTCTACGTCTATAATAAGTTCCATCATCTAGGGGTTCATGTGTGTGGTAATCGGTGATAAGGGTTTTCGGGCTAAAGCACAACCAGGTAAACTGTAATTGCCTTATCTTCGTAGGACTAGCGAGGTTATCGAAGAGCGGCCTGAGATTTTTTATTTTTGATTTTATTTTCGATTGTTATTGCGATAATGTCATGAAACCATCTTTTGCATATCGAAATGCTACGGAACCGTGACATTGTATCCTGCAAGATTCTGCGTGTAATTTAATTTATTTTGATCCGGAAGTTGCATCTTTTGTTTCTGAAAATTGGTAGAATTTCTGCTCCTAAATTTGTTGCCTCACAGGTCTTGCACCCTACATGAAGCTTAAGATGAAACATATGATCTGACAATTTTACGCTCTGATTTTTACTTGACTAAAGGACATTGCAATTATAGTTTGAAACGTGCGATTAAAAGCCCCCGTACATGGTCTTACGACTTTGCGGAGACCTGTGTTTTTGGTAAATAGTTGCCCGGGCCCTGTCACTGCGACCCCCTAACAAAGTGCTAGGGGCACCCCTTCTCCCGAAGTTTTTGCAGGGTTTTAACGGCAATAGATTTTTTGTTGAATTTATAAACAAGATTACTTGAATGGGAGTAGAGTCATGTCTATTTTACTACCATTTATCTCGTGATTCTTATACAGATTCACCATTAATGATTCTTCGAATTCGATGCCTAAAATTCAACTTTCATTTCTCTTCCCACAAGTGCAGTGGTGTAGCCAGGATTAAGGATCGCACCATGAAACACAACTTCAAGAAAAAATTCCCGTAACAAGATGACACTTTAAATATGAATTTCCTATATTGAAAACACTAGCAAAAGTAGTAGTCATATACTCATCATTGCACATAAGAGGTAGTAACCTTTCCATCAAAAATACAAAAAAGACGATCATGAACAAAAATTACTGAAGTAAGGCTTTACAATAGATCACGACAAATTTTCGTGTTTTAAAGAAAGAGAAAAGGAGTGAATCCACGCTGTCCATTCTCCGAAGTCAAGCGATCGGCGTTCGACGAGCTCCTGCATTGCAGCTGGGTCGAGACTCAGAGAAGCTCCATTTTAGTCTGCTACTGCGTGGTAACAGCTTGGGTTTTGGAAAGGAACAAAAAATAATTTACCTTTGTTCTAAGGGAATTGATAATGCCAAAACCTTTTTTGTTCCTGCCAAAACCCTTTTTGTTCCTGCCAAAACCCATTTATTGTAAGACTTAATTGCTTTCCACTACACCACTTGCTTTACGAAAATGTCCTTAAAATCCCTTTTCTTTCACACATGAGTCACATGACTGTTCTCATCATTCACAAACCCTCGATTCAACCTCTAAGAATATCAAGAAACTGAATATGGTCCACGAGCATATGCACATAAATCAAGTATAAGAGATCTAATTGTTGGACTCTTTTTTTTTTAACGCTGTCAAGATGTATGTGAAGATATTGCCAAAGAAACAAAAAATTCAGAAATGATTTTCGGGGGGGGGGGGTGGGTCATGATTTGGGCGAAAAAAAACCCACTGGTTTTAGGGCCTACTGGGTGATTCCACAGGGCTTGAAGCTTCGATGTCGCCATGAAATCTCTCTCTCTCTCGAAGACGTTTACACGCGTTCGGTTTGGTCATTTTGTCGCAATTTTATTCTGTTTTGGTTGCTGGACGACAAGGATTCCTTTCCACCGGTGAATCTTCGTCCACTGTAATCAAATAACCAATCGTAGCGTGACGTCAAATATCTTTTGAAGTCGATACACAGTGAAAATCAAATTAACCAATTCTTCTCCCCTTGAGAGAGAGAGAGAGAGAGAGAGAGAGTTTCTCACATAATTGAGTGATGCCCAATGGAAAAGGGATTTCGTGATTTATTCCGGCAAACCTCCATGCTCCAGCGGGTTTTGGGAGTTTTGTTGGAGATGAAACAGTCGTGGAAGACAAGGGATTTCAAGGGGCATTTTTATAAAGCAAGTGGTGTGGTGAAGGGCAATTAAGTCAAGCAATGAAATGTACAAGTTAAGTTTTGGCAGGAACAAAAATGGTTTTGGCAGGAACAAAAAGGGTTTTGGCATTATCAGCTCCCAATAGAAAAACTTATTTATGGAGGCTCCGTAAATAAATTTTACGGAGCTCAATCTTGCGTGTCCAAAAGTGTTTTGGACGATCCGGATTAAAAACAAACTATTACCGGTCAGAGATATTTATTACCGGTCAAAGTTTAAAAACATATCTCAATCATTGATTTGCCGAAACAGATGAATGAGATTGCGAAAAGCCTTAACTCCACATAAGGCTGCTACTTGCTGTCTTTTCTAGATCCTGTTGAGTAGCACTTTTTTTTTTTACCAGAAATAAACTCGATTTATATATAAAATCAAAATACAAAGGACCGATACAAAGAGATGCTGATGATTGCTGAAAACCCCATGGTGGAGATAATCTTGTATAAGGCATATGTATATCAGCTGGATTTGCAGCTTAGCAGCTCAAACTCCTCTCCTGAACCGCCCCGAGTTAAGTAAAAGGAAAAAAAATGGGATTACCAAAAAGGGCGAGTTGAGCGTTTTCGGTTGATAATTTCCTTTTCCTCCAGTAATCCCTCGACTAAATCCTTGATTCGAACACCACGTCAACCACCGGGGGTGGTGGTCTAGTGGTAAACGGCCGGGATGGTAGTCAAGTGGAAAACGGCTCGCTCCCATAGGGTTTTAATTAGTTGAAGTTGTTGGTTTGAAGTGTGCGGCCGATGCCCCCTCGTGTCTTGTAATATGGCTGTGAGCCACTACTACTCGGTGAAGTATTAGAAACCCGTAGATGATTAATCCCTCACGGGGCTCACTGTGGATTTGAATTTGCTATAGTCACACTCAGAAGAAGTTGCTATAGCTGGTCGCTCCCTTCCTTTCTCCGTCTCAAATAAAAACAAAATCTTAACCTGCGTAGGCTTTTTAAGCCCACAAGGTATGAAAAATGAGGGGTTTGAATAAATGCTTTCTAATCCATCTGAAAAATGAAATGATACTTGAGCTACATTGCTAGAGTTTGCCTAGCATTCTCATTTTCCTAGCAGACCCTCAATTTTTCTACCACAGGAGAACTAAGATTTAGGGCCTTGCATTGTCATTCTCATTTCGGTTGCTTATCGGTGTTCATTGAACTTGATTTTTATCATGCTTGAAGAACTCGACGAGCTTTACACAATGAACAGTTTCGATTATTGATTTGGGCCTGAAATAAGCCCACAAAAATTGAAATTGGACCAGACCGGAGGGTAAACACACACCTGAGCCCCCCAAAAGTACTGTGATTCGTCTGTGAATACTTGTTTCGGTGTCTCCGGCTGTCGCGTTGTTTTTTGTCTCAATTCACTGGTGATCTGCCCTAGGCCACAAAATCATTTCGCTCTCAATCTTCGCTTTGTACTCTCACTTTCAATCGCTGCTCTCACAAATTCTACTAATTTGGGATGTTTTCATTAGGCGCTTTCACGCTCTCCGTTGCCGCTTTTGGTCGCCCGCACGCGGGAAGTACAAAAAGTCTACTGGCACAGCAAATCTGTGCATAAATCGTGCACAGATTTTTATGTGGGGCCTACTACAGGTCCCACACAAGTGATTCAAGCCGTTTCATTATGTTTAAAACATTTTTTCAAGTGCCCCCTCAAAAAAATCAGCTCAATCCGACACCTATAAGTATTTGATCTAATCGTCTAACTTTTCATTCTCTAAAAACTAGAATGAAAAGTTAAATGATTAGATCAAGTACTTAGAGGTATCGGATTGAGCTAATTTTTCGCGAAAGCCCTTGAAAAAATGTTTTAAACATAATTAACGGATCGGATTATTTTTATGGGACCCTTAGTGAGCTCCACAACGCAATCTGTGCACAGATCTGCTGTGCTAGTAGCAAGGTTCCGGGAAGTATGTGAAACAGGATATGTCCCAAAAGATAGCCCAAAAGTCCCACCCTTTTACCTTCATGTAGGGGTGTTAAATGGGCGGGTTTGGGTCAAAATGGGTAAATTGTAAGTGGGTTGGGTCATTGACCCATTTAGACCCATTTATTATGAGTCTAATTACCCATACCCAACCCAACCCATTTATTTAAAAGCAAACCCGACCCGCCCATTAACCCAATTACATACTATATACTAAAATGACTAAAATGATCATATTACCCTGTAAATTTAAAGGACTAAAATACCATGTACACTAAAATTACCATACTATCCCTCTACTACAAAATGACCAAATTACCCCTGTACACTTAATTACCATATTGGTCGCTCTTAATTACCGAATCGCAGCGTATCTAAGTGGCTTATTTTTTTTGTTTTTATTCAAATATTTTTCGCATTTGTTAGTTTTTTGTCAAATTTTTGAGGATTATTGCTTTGTCATGACGAGAAGAATCTAAAAAGTAAAAAATTACTATCGAAATTCATATTTTTTTGAATAAAAACGAAAAAATTGGCTTATTTTTGTCTTCATTCAATAAATTTAGGTTTCGATCATAATTTTTTACTTTTTAGATTTCTTCTGTCATGTCGAAGCTATAATCGACAAAAAATTAATGAAAAACAAACAAATGCGAAAAAAAATTGAATAAGGACAAAAAAACAAGCCATGAACAAGCCAGCTTTCCATTCATAAGTTGAATTTTCCATTTGATCAGAATCAAAACTAGCCCGTTGCGAGATGTATATATCTTTTTTTTGTCTTTATTCAAATTTTTTTCGTATTTGATAGTTTTGCGTCAAACTTTTGTGACTTATTAAGTCACAAAAGTTTGACGCAAAAAAAAAAATGCAAAATTTTTTGAACAAGGACAAAAAAATAAGTCAACTTTTTAATCCAAACCTTATGTGGGACTACCATGAGAGAAACTTATTCACGGCGGAGCGCAATTTCATCAGTCCATTCGCACAATTGATGGATGAGATGTGTTTTCAATTTTGACTGGTCAAATTAATTATTACCGGTCACAATTGATTTTTAATTCGGACCATTCAAAATATTTTTGGAAACGTGTAATTTAGCACTGAAGAATTGAGAGAGAGAGAGAGAGAGAGAGAGAGAGAGAGAGAGAGAGAGATCACCTCCTTGGGCTTGGACATTTTGATCAGGAGACTGATGCAGAAGGAATTGGGAATCTGGTAAAGAGGCGATTTTTTTTTTGGGTTACTTGCATGCCCATTGGGTCATTTAAGTTGACCAAATTGATGCCCAATTAAGACCCAACTAATAATGGGTTAGTTGGGTTTGGACCCATTCTTACCCAACTAATAAATGGGTTGGGTTGGGTCTATTTTTTAATTGATGAGTCTGGGTTTGTTAATGGATTTGGGTTCAATTTGCCACCCTTACCTTCATGAGGGGATAAAGTCGCGAAGTACGTGGGACCTCTGGTCCACTTTTCCTTGGGGTCCAACCATGAATCCATGAGCGGCTGGAAATGAAAAATGGCGCAGTCGTCCCGTAACACTGAATAATACTCCGTAGTATAATACTAAGGCTCCGTTCCGGAAACCTTCTTAAAAAATAAGTACTTATTTCCTTCACTTCTCATTCAAAAATAATCCACCCTTCTTATTTTTCCCAAACAAAAAGTTTCTTTCACATATTCAAACTCAAAAATAATGTAAATGAAAAAAAAAAATTAATTTTTTTTTCACCGTATTAAAGATCTCAATGAGATCTATCAAACAAGATCCATTGTGATAGGAAAATTATTTGCGTAAACACATAATTTTTTAGCTTGAAGTTGCCTTTACAAAAAAAGAAGACTGTTTTTACCAAAATGGGCGCCGGCGGAGGGAAATCGGTCCGGCAGCCGCGCCGGGCCATCTTCGGCCACCGGACGGCCGATCCGAGCCGTCCAAAAATTCTAAAAAAAAAACCCAAGGGGGCTAACGCGGGAATCAATGGCATCCGAGGTGTGTAGAGTGCTTGATCGTAGCACCCCTTTTTCGTGTATAATCCAATTCAATTTTCGTGTATATTATACACGAAAAAGAGGTGCTCCGATCAAGCACCTTACACACCTCGGATGGCGTTGATTCCCGCAATAGCCCCCTTGGTTTTTTTTTTTAGAATTTTTGGACGGCTCGGATCGGCCGTCCGGTGGCCGGAGACGGCCCGGCGCGGCCGCCGGACCGATTTCCCTCCCGGCGCCCATTTGTACCTATATAAATTGTTCCCAATTCAAACAAAGCCTTCTTATTTTTCCGGAAGAGGGCTTCTTATTGGACAAAAAAGAAGAGCTTATTCTCGTTCTGGAACGGAGCCTAATACAAAGGTTAAAGTACATGGAAACCCTCTCAATTATGTCTTTTTTTCACGAAGACCCTCTAACGTTTAAAATCACACAGATCCTCCTTAATTATGCTTTTTGTTTTTCACGAAGACCCCCTAACGTTTAAAATCATTCACAGACCCCCTCAACTATATGAAATTAACCAATCAATATCCTTCTGTCAAAAAGATCGTTAAGATGGAGGGGTCAGTGTGGACAATTTTTATAGATGGGGGGGGGGGGGGTCAGTGTAAACGATTTTTTAGGAGTAGAATCGTCATTTTCCCTCATTTCGTTAACCGAGTTAGCCAATTTTTCATTTCATATAATTGAGGGGGTCTATATGAGCAATTTTAAACGTTAGGGGGTCTTCGTGAGAAAAAATGATAGTTGAGGGAGTCTCCGTGTACATTCACCAAATACAAACAAAAAATGGTGAACAAAGAGAGGGAAGGTGATCCCGGTCTAGGGGTGTAAATGAGCCAAGCCGAGCTTCGGCGAGCTCGGCTCGTTTACTAATGAACCGAGCCGAGCCTTAACGAGCCGAACCGAACCAAACTCGCGAGCTGCTCGGTTCGTATACAGCCCTATTCCCGTCCTAGCCCCACGAGATCACAGCTCACCACAAGATCAAATACCACCCTCTCAAGTCTCAACTACTAAAAGCTTTACACTTTTTACCCTTTTTTAACCTTTTTGGATTCTCCCTTCCTTCCTTGCCTACTTATATTACCCACAGCCTCACTCTACTCCTTGACACACTCTCCTGAAACGAATTGATCAGTAACAAAGTTTCAGCAATAGTAGACATTCACATGGAAAGAGAAGTACCTTCCAAAACAATGATGCTGGCTGTGAGTTCATCCGGCTGGGACGCCTGTCCCGCGACCATTGTTGGTTTCAGTCCCACGAAGCCGTGTCACGAACGTGGCGATCACAAGGCTGACAAGGAGTTAGTCGAGGAATATAAAGACGAAATAGATTCCTGGTTGTCGCTTAACCCCGATAGCGACGGTGATCAGCAGAATGGTAATGGGTACTCTTGTGGGGAGGTTGATTGTTGTTTAGACCTCAAAGGGTGTAATTCATGTTTCGAAAATGATCAGGGCCAAGTTTGCTACAATCCCCAGCAGTGTCACGGCATTTACCAGGGGAATACTGCAAGTGAAAGGCTTGCGACCTTTCCATTAGTGGGAGCCTCGAAACAACAACCAGAACAACAATACTGGAAGGACTTTAACTTGGGAATGGAATACGAGATGGCGAAAGCTCGGTTCGTTCACAACCCTTTGAGGAGTCAGAGTGTAAGATCATGGCTTTTTCATTTCCTTTCCCTTAATTTTATGGTTAGCAGTACTATCGATCCTGTACTCTTTTGAGCTGCACTTGATGGAATTCTTAGATTGTTCTTGACTCTCAAACATCTGTTTTCTAAGCTGGAAGCCTAGACTAGCTTACCAGAATCAGTTTCTAAAACCATCCGCTAAGAATGTTATCAGAAAGTTTTTAGTGAAACTGCTTCCGAAAACAAAAACTAAGGGGGCGTTTAGTAATCTTTTTGTTTTTAGTTTTTTATTTTACTTTTTACTTTTTTGAAAACTAACGAAGAAAACTTATTTGGTGATAAGTTTCTACTTTTTTGTTTTTCATTAACTTTTTTAGAGTTTTTATAAACTATGGAAACTACGAAAATGTGTTTTCTTTGGGTTTTTTTTTTTTTTAGAAATACAAATATTACCAAACATGTTTCTTATTTTTGTTTTTATAAAAATATAAACCTGTTTCTACTCCTAGCTAGTTTCTTAAAAACAAAAAACTGAAAAGGTTACCAAATGCACCCAACATCGCTCTTCTTCTATCCTTTTGCTGAAAGGTAGCTTTAATCTTCCTACCGGTATATCTTTAGCTCCTTATAGGCTCTACAAAATGCACGATTTGGATTACCCAAAAAAATGCACAAAGGGAGCCCACAGAGGTGCTGGCAAAACCCCCCCTCTGTTCGGCTCATCCGGATAGAATTTAATGTCTTATATCTTGTGGATATTTGTGAACTGGGTCCTGGATGTGCCGAGTGAATGCCAGGTGGGTATACTTTTGGACGGCTCAGATGTGCCGAGCGAGTAACACATCCGAGTACCACATGGAATATACTCACCCAGCCCCGAAAAATTTCTCGGTCTGTAAAAAAAGCCTGGGGCTCTGCACGGATTCTTGTCCATAATTCAATAGATCTTCCATTTGCAGCATCACTTGATTCCAGGGAGATTCAAAATATTTGCGGAAGATTCTTCTATACACGATCAGACCAAGGTTAGCGAAAACGGTAACGATGCGTACTGTGATCCGGGGGTAGCAGTCTTGAATTTTCAAAGATCATTTTCTATCAATGAAATAATTTTTGGAGTGCCTAAAAATCGGTCTTAGATCCGTCGAGTAGCTTCCACATTGACCTTAAACCAGTACGTGAATAGGACAAGAACCCATATATAACGGCAATCGGCCGATACACACAGGTCGTCTTTTAATCTTACCGGTACACCGGGGTTCAAGAATATCGGAAGACCAAAAAGATGCATACATAGCAAACGATACGCTACGTAATGGCCAGCAATGTAAAAGAACCGTGAAATCGAATGGACCATCCAAACTAAACCAAACCAATCAATATTGGTCGTTTTTCCGATTAGCTTCGGTCTATTCAGTTTTGAAATTGTAAAAAGATTATTTTCAGTTCGGTTTCGGCCGATTTACTTAGTTACTTTATGGAATATTGTACATACTTGGACTTTTCTCTCTCTCTCTCATTATCTCATCTTCCCTTTGCATTCCTCCTACTACAGAATTTCTTTAAATTGCAATTGGACTCATTAAAGTTTCTTTTCCGACCATATAAAATTACAGAATTTGCTTTAAATTATTTCTCAACTCTGAGGTCCAAACCGATCTGAACCAAACCGCTTCATGCAAAATGGTTTGGTTCGATATAAGCATTAGAATTGTCAAGAAAATACAAAATTGATACATGCGGTTTGGTGCAAAATTGTCTTCAAAAACTGACCTTGCCGAACCGCTCACACTCCTAGTAATGGCCTCTATTTAAATCCTTGCATGACATGAAACTTCAAGGCTGATAGTTAGATTAACAGTGCTTCCACATAGAATTCTTCTGCTGCTGTTGTTCTAAATCCACTTACTATTCCAGATTTCATGGACCTCTCTCTCTCTCTCTCTCTCTCCATATCTTAGGTGCCTGTACTGTATTTGGATGCTGGCATGGTACCGGAGGCAACAATGCGCAACATATCAGACTCATATGGTAGAAATCCACAAGGGCAGTTTGGCACACAGTATTCAAGCACAACGCTTCCAGTGCCACCCAAGTTCACTCATATCATGAATAGGGAAGCAAAAGTTCAAAGATACAGAGAGAAAAGGAAGACAAGGAAGTTTGAGAAGACAATAAGGTATGCCTCAAGGCAGGCCTACGCAGAGACCCGTCCCAGAGTCAGGGGAAAGTTTGCAAGGGAAGCTGAGAAGGAGGAGAGTGAACTAGATCAGATCTTCTCAATGGATACGCATCCCCAAGGAATTGGTCCCCCATTCTAAATACCTGTAAGAGCAAGTCCACCCGTAGGCTATTCGGGTTATCAAAGTCAAAACTTGACAAAGTATATGGCAGAGTGGTGCTCCACCCAGAAGTCGATGTTTTATTCTGATCAAACCCATAAGCCAAAGTTGATGCTGAAAAAATGACAAATTCATCTTTGGTACGTGTCAAATTTGTGAAATTATCTAGGTGAGTAGACCTTCATCAAAAAATAAAATGGGTTTAATTCAATAGTCCAAATTTGAGATTGTGGTAAAATGACACCAAATCGGCACAGTAACATTGCTATTTGTTGACTTTTTGACACAAGCAAGCCATAAAAAGACTCGATCAAATCTATTTTTGGCACTAACGGATGGACTTGCTCTTAGAGAAGGAGATATATGGGAAGGGATAAAAATAAGTAGGTAAGGGTACTGTTGTAGTTTACCTTACCTTTTTTACCCCTACAAAATGGATATGTGGATATACTAGTGCTCATATTGGTCAGGGAACATTATGCAGCTTATGCTCAGCATCACATAGTTATCTGCAAAGGACCCGCCGCTCCTATGTCTGGATCAAATCTAGAGTCCCATGCACTAAAGAGTACGTTTAGTCCCACACCAAACGGCTATGGATACATGAATCAAAGCGAACGAAAAATGTGAAGTAATTACCTAGCGAAACAACTTGTTGATACTGTTGTAGTTTCGTAAGCAATTGCAGTGATGAGAATAACTTCTGCTCCTCGCATTCTTTCAACCTCATTACTCTAAGTTACTGCTGGTGGGTGGTGGCGGAGCCATGATTTGAACGTGGATCCTGGAGGTGGCACCTAAAAAGATTAATATACTTCCTCCGTCTTAAAAAGAATGTCCAATTGGCAAACCAAAAATGTATATTCTGAAAGGTTTTTTCCACGTAAACCAAAAAGTTGTGGGTTTTCTAAAAGCTTAGGAATAAATCGTCTCACCATTTCTTAAGGTCCCTCTAAAAAGAGTGGATAACTTCAAGATATGCCCAAATGGGACAGACTAGGTTAGAACAACCGACGCAAATAACAAAAGCCAATACTTGCTAATCAAGCCAAAATTAAAGCAATTTTAAAAATACCAGAAATGGAAAGACTCAAATTCGGAAACTAGAATCGGAAACATAGTTATTGGTAAAAACCTAGCAAAAAACAGTATTGTCTCGACCAAATAATTAGCAGCCTAATTATTTTTTCAAACTGGAAAGATCAAAGATTCGAAGGCCTGAAAGATGGCGAACGTCAGAAAAAGGCCCTTGGTTATGCAAAGCAGTTAGTCTAGGCCTCATGAGTCAATCTGCCAACGTCGAGCCACAACTCAATTAATACTTCGCAACTTGATCAAGACTTTTTTGATAACTCAAGTCTCAGGTGTCTGGGTCGATCCAAGTACCGGCAAGCAATTAAGTCTGCACCAACAACCCTATCTCACCATTTCTTGAGGTCCTTGTAATAATGCTACTGTAAACGAAGGGAAGACAAAAGTAGAGGAAAGAGGGCTTGTATGAATTGTAGATTGGAGTATAGGGAATGCCAAATGAGATGAGTGGTGGGTAGAGGAGTTAAGCAATAGAAAAGAAGTGATTGGCTAGGGTTTGAAGGAGGTAATTTGGATTCCCCAATCCTAATAGGAGTATTTGGTTTGTTGTGCTTTTCATCTTTTTTGTTTTGCCACCTGGTCATTTCTTTTACTCCCTTTACTCTTTAGGTATCCAATTTTGCAACGCCATTGGTTGCTTTCCGCGGCTTCCCACTTCCTATAGACATCAAAGACAAAGATGTGCATATCAACTAAAGTGCCACATGGTCATTTCTTTTACTCCTTTTAGGTATCCAATTCTGCAACGCCATTGGTTGCTTTCCACGGCTTCTCCACTTTCTATAAACATCAAAGACAAAGATGTGCATATCAACTAAGTGTGTGCGCGCATGCGCAGGAATTTTAGGCTCAGTCATCAAAATAGTATATACTTGTCTGCACTTTTCTCTTTTTCGGGTGTCCTACCGCTACCTGGTCATTGCATCCACTAATTTCAAGTATCCAATTCTGCAATGACATCAGTTATTCTCCACCTATGTTACATGGATATTGCGAAATGTATAAAATAAACCGTGTCAGACACTAGACACTTGAATAAGGGTATGGATCCGTGTCCGACACATTTAGTCGGACATACACTTACGAAGCAAATTTCGCAATTCCAGTTTATCAGGAACTACACTTAGGAAGCAAATTTCTCAAAAGCTATTCATGCGCCCTCCCTGAAGTACAATCCATTCTGCATGCGGAGATACAAACATATATACTCTGGAATTAGAATGCGAAGTAAGATAGATGAATGCAAAAGGAACTAATCCCAATAAAGAGACTTGAACCCAAGATCTATCAAAAACTAAAGCTCAGAGCCTCACATAACGAGTTAAATCAATACTTATTCCAAAAAAGCTAGTTAAGCTGTAAGGAAATGTGTTTAGCGATATACATCAAGCTATCCAAAAGCTTTCATCCGTAGAACTTTAGTTCAACACATGGCTGAAATTTATGGAAACCTCCCATGTACCTTTATGTCAGTGGTGTGCTTTCAGAAAGACAATTGCACTTTTCACTTTTCCACTGGGAAAAATGAGCACAAAGTTGAAACCAAGCTCAACCACATGAAGGAGTGAAGTACAACATGATGAATCTAAAGTTTTGTGGTACCTTCTTATCTAACATGAAAAGTATTCGAGCTCCATTGGACCTTGTGGCTTTGGCTATTTGTGGCAGATTCTTTGGCCCTATCTTGCACTTTCCACCTAGGGAGGGTATCCATTTGAGAACTGTGATTGGTTACTCTCAGTTGCTTTCCTCCATTTGCTGATGTGTTCAATCTCACATTCTTGTTTCAATCGGCCACTATAACCACTCATGCCACCAAGATAGCAACATAATATACCTGTTGTGGGATGTGAAATTATGATTTTGATAATTAAGACCATGGAGCCAGCTAATTAAGACAAAAATGACAAAGCAACTAAATGCACAAGACACATGGCGGCTTATAGTAAATGACTGATCTAAACAGTTCGGCGGGTAGAGTGTCCGAATACATGGGTTCTGGGCACATAGCGCGCCCAAGTAGGACTACACTTGGCATAAGGGATGTTTGAAGAAAATGAGCGATCGGCACAAAGTGTGACCGACGATGGGTAAAACGATAGAGCCCTTGGGGGAGAAGGAACTTGACTTTTGGGCAAGAAAGCAGAGTATAAGTGGTACTATATCTGCTTTATGGCAGACCAAAACTTGAGACTGAAACAGCGAAACTTGAGTATAAAAAAATTACACACAAAGATCTCCAAAAGACAGTAATGATGACACATAACCATGGTCGCCCTTTTCTTAGTTTTTTTTAGCTCGGCTGGGTCTTGCTCAATTGAAGCTCATTGCTCGGATCGCTAACTTAGACATCAGAGGGCATTTCGGCCAACCCCCAGCTACGGGCTTGCGTTTGAATGGTTTTTTACTTTCGCAGCAAAAAAGCTTGACTTGGAAAGGAAGGTTGACCAGTTACTAAAGTGTAGTCTCATCAATAATCTCGCATTTAGGAGAGGCATAAATCCATTCCCCTACCCTCACTCGTATTAAAAAATAATGATAACTCTTAATGGCATGATCATCATCAAGAGTTCCTTACCACACGATCTACTGTTATTGATACCATAGATTCATAATATCCAAGTGGCACAAGAAGCCAAGGGGTTTCTTGCTCTTGTAGGACATAGTAGGAAGGCTAGAGAAGCCTTAAGGCCGTGTTTTGAGTTATGTTACCTAGAACGGGGATTGTATCGGTAAGAGAAAATGGAATAAAAGTGTGGTGAGCTATGAACCACTGAAACACCTAGGTATTTCCAAAACACATCGGGGGCATGCAACACACTGGGAACACACCAAGATACACATGGGTCACCACATAGCGTGTTCGTTAAATTTTAACATTTTGTGTTATAGAAGCTTTACATAAACAAAAAGTTTGTCCAATTCTCTTTTTTTAAAGTTTGGTCGTACCACAACTTGTGCAATGTAATGACTCTAAACCAAACAAATTAAGAGTACAAATGGAGTAAGGACATAGAAACTTCCATAAACCCGAAACTTAGAAGCAGAAAAGTGAGAATAACAAAACTAGTTAAGAATGCAAATTATGGGGGCTTGAACAGAGTCTTTGGCCTTGTTTGATGTGTGTTATAGTTTGAACGGGTGGCGTCACATTATCCCAACTAACATATATCTTTGTCACCGGAAAATAACTTTTGTAAGCAGATTTAGTCGGTGATGGGAAGTGATATTTGCAACCAACATTTTCAATAAATATGCTTGATTATAATAAAACAGTAGCAGTTCCTTATTGTGAATAAGTTCTACTTACCGAAATTTACCTGGCGTGACATCCTCATCTGTTAAAGATCCTTTCTTACAGTCACACCTCAAACAACCTTTGACTACCAAAACAAAGACCCCTTGTTTCCAGAATGCCTAACTTGAAGGCTCTTGATAGTCATGCGACTTAGCCAAACTATGTGTTGCTTTTACAACTTGCTTAGGAACTTTCATAACTGCGACAATCGGAAATCAAGAGATATAACAAAGTAGGCTTAACAGAAGCATCCAGGCACCCCTGCCAGGCCATGCACCATACTAAACAATCCATGAGAATTTCCACTCTGTATAAGCCCATCCTTTTAGCCCATTGCTTCGCCCTCAAGATTGTCATTGCTTCGACCATAGTAGCTAAAGAAGCAAAGCCAACAGAGACACCTTTATCCCGAATGAAGCCATTTTGAGAGAGTGCACACCAAGCGGCTGCCTCTATCCAAGTATTTGCACACCAAGCCCATCCACAGCAATCCTAGAAGTTATAGCACTCACTCCTCCCCCAATATTTGAGAACACAGCTCGGTTGTTACACTTCGCAAAACCATTAACTCCTGGAAAGCCCTTAGGAATCCTGCTGAACCTCCTTTAGCAGCCCCAAAGCACGAATCTCCTGCAAACTCTCTTGGAGGGAACGATGGATCCCTTGAAACGAAAGTCTATTCCGATTTTGCACCAAATAACCCACAAAATGCCCATAGCCTCCCAAATAGTTCAAATAACCAGATCTTCTCTAATCCTGTTAGAAAACCAATCAGAAAAAGACATAGGACTCCCAATCGAGAAATCCAACCCAGATTTGAGTCTCTCCACAATCTCAGAGCCACCTTGCAATAAAAAAAAAACATATGCTCTATAGTTTCTGAAGCAGTCCCACACTCCGGGCAGCTAGAATCAACTTGTAAACTCCTTTGAACAATAATATCTCTGACAGGCAGAATAAGGTGAAGCACCTTCCATAAAAAAACAGAGCAAACTTTGACAGGAGATTAAGCCCCCAAACTTTCTTCCATAGACCAAAACCATCCCCACCTGCAACGACAACCCACAAGCCATGACAGCTAAAAAGTATGCCGATTTAACCTAGAAATCCCCATCCTTAGAAACAGTCTAATACATAACATTATCAATCTTCACCCTCGCCACATGAATAGCTAAAATTTGAGAAACCACCTCCGGTGGAAACAAAACCTCAATCAAAGGTTTGTGCCACCTCAACTACTCCCAATCAATAAGCTCTCTCACCTGGAAGTTGTTAATCCCACTTGGAGCCAGAATCAAATAAGGATTAGATGAACAAGGAATCCACTTATGCCCAAAAACAATGATCTTGCAGCCATCTCCTACCCTCCATCCAACACCCCTAAGAAGCAGATCATGACCCCAAAGGATACTCTTCCAGTCCCAAGAGCATCCAGAGGAAGCTCCGAACTTCATAAACTCCTGCCTCCCACAATATCCACCAAATAAAGCTTTCGCGATTAAAGCCTCTGGATTACCACTTAACACTTATTAAGCAACCTCCAATCTTGTTTGGCTAGCAAAGCCTGGTTAAAACAACTCATCTCTTAGCCCAAGACCACCTAGTCCCTCTGCTTACACAAATCCTTCCATTTCTTCCAGCAAACACCGTTGCCTTCACCCTTACCCCATAAGAACCTTATGAACATACTTCAAACCTCTCGCACAAAATACTTCGGAACCCGAAAGACTGAGAACAAATAAGTGGGAATGGCCGAAAGAGATTGACTAAAATCAAATCTCCCTAGAAACGATAAAAAAGACAACTTCCAACTAGCCAAACGGAGAAGTCGATCAAGAATACGATGGAATAAAACACCTTTCTGACATGAGAAATCCAAAGTGGGACCAAGATCTACCCCAGGCTTGGATACAATTCTACTCCCAATAGAGCTTTATGATCCTCCCTCATGCTCTCACAAACATCTCCATTTTACTCACATTAACTCCTTTCCTGACAGTGGACTGATAGCTCATTTTCATAATACTTTGCGTAAAGAAAGACCAATGTAATAATACCCTTTTCCTGGACTCATTCATTTCACAGATCCATGCTCTCATCAAGCAACATCCAACTGAGAAATCACAAAAATACATTATAACTAGCAAAAAACTGACATAGCACACAAGAAAATGAAACAAAATAAAATGTATGCGCAGCACTTTCACGATTAGCAAGCATGAAAAATGTGACATCAAAGGATTCAGCTACTTCTTTGGGAGATAATTTATACCTGGATACAATCAATCAGCGATTTCTGCAACAATTACCTCATAAAAGCATTAAAAATAATCACAGAATAAGGGTTCGACAGGAGGGAAAGTATGAGGCATTATTGGAAAGGGGTTGAGGAAGATTCTAGCGCTATTGATCCGGTTATACATTGCTCACACAACGGGCACATGCAACAACTGATCAGCATTCTTTAGAAAATGCTTTAGTTTTCTCCGATTAACCGTCTTCAAACTAAATTTATTGGCAGTTGGGGGAATAGTAAGAGGATAAGCAGGAGTTGACATTGGATTATGCAATGAAGACTCTAACAAAATACATCATCCTACAAAGACCAGATAAGGGGACCACATTTGCTCTCCGTCCTATTCCAAACAGTAATGTCGCATCTGCAAACATGCGAATCAGTAATAAACCTCTAGCATACTAATTGGTTATAGCACAAGGAAATGTAGTTGCCCTTGGTTTATCTAGAACACCAGGTAGACTCGTCTTTCAATTTCTCCGGAAATATCAAAAGTGCTTTGCAATAAGTGAATGATAAGTAAACATCATTCCTAAGCATATTCATGGTATAATTACTGCTGAAGAAAGTCCACATCATTTCAACCGTACAAAGCTTAAAGCGGGTCAGATAATTCTAAAGTATAATTATCAAAGTACAGCAACTTTGGACTTTGCCATTAAAATTGAAGTCAGTGACAGTATATTAGCTCAAATGAAGTAAAGAAATATGATCATAATCATACCCAATCCCAAGGGGTTGGCCGGGTGGTCAAGACCTTAGACTTAGGGTTTGCTCCCTTCTAAGATCATATTTTCAAACCTCCTACGAAGCCGGTCCATATGGAGCATTTGCTCCGGCTTTAAGTGGGGCCTCCACTAGTGGATAGTGGATTTATGGTCCCCCAGGTGCGTGTAAGGTCCTGGTTATCGAAAAATCTGATCATACCCAGCTTTTATAAGATTTTGAGCCATTGGTGAACCAAAAAGCCAATACGGGCCGGCATGTCATCTGCTGCAATGACAAACTACATTCTGAATGTAAGGAATAACACATGCGCATGCAAACTGAATGCCCAATGAAAAGTTATACTAATTGAAAATGCCAAAAAACGATAACCCACTTGGGAAATTCACCTAATCTATAAGTCCTGAAACGCGCAAATCGGAAAACAAAGACAAAAAAACAAGAAGAAGTGAGATTACGCATGGATTATGAAGAAAGCACACTGCCATGGAGTTTCCCTTCGCCAGCGGAGTATAGCGTGCGATCTTTTTTATTCCAAGTTCGACGAAAGGGAGGGGTTCAAATATGCCAAAGTAAACCCGCGTTTCCAGACGCGAGTTTTGGTTTAATTAAGACTTCGCAGGTTAAACATGCGATTTATGTTTAATATTCCTACCACCAATCAATCCTAATTAGTGATCAAATATGCTTTTTATACGATGTTTACTTTATAAACCTAAACCGTTCATATTTTAGAAATCATCAAGAAAATTAGCCCTAGTAAAAATCATACTAATATGATGTTATGAAGCTACATTGAATCAAATTAAAAAAGCCTCGCGACACTAATGATCAAATATGTACTTATAATAGATTTATTTCATAGATCGAAATCATTCATATTGTATAAATCATCGAGAAAGCTACTCGTAGTGAAAATAATACCAATCGGATATGAAACCATATCTCATCGGGAGGTAAAATTAAGCTTTTACGTTTAAAATTGTGGGTTAGGCTACATTGAATCAAAGAGCCTCGCGTTTAAAAGACGCGAGTCTTATATCGCAGGTTCAAGACGCGAGATCTATTGAAGGGAAAATTCCAGTAGCACCCCCGTATTTCGCGCGAACCATATTGCGTACCTCTTTATTCTCAAAAATCACACTGTAAGTCCTTCTTTCCCCTTAAAATTCTGCAACACATTTTCCCACCCTGTAAAACAAACCAAAAGAAAGAAGATAAAAAAACTTTCCTCTTTACAAACTCCACGGATGAAAACGAGCCGAGCCGAGCCGAGTTTTATAGTGTTCAAGTTCGGTTTGTTCACTAAACGAGCCGAAAACTTGAGCTTGAGCGGTTAACGAGTCAAGCAGGTTATGTTGTTACATTTTCATATTAAATGAAGTATATTAATTAATCTAATATCATTAACGTTAGAGTTCTATTCATTAGAGTAAAGTCTTTAACTGAAGTGTTATTAATGTGTTAAGTTATGCATATACGTAGTTAATTGAGTTTCTACCTAAGGATCCTATATAAGGGTTTTCTTTAGGTGTTTCTAAGGTAAGTAAGTGAAGTAGTAAAAAAGACAAAGGGAAAAAACTATTTTCACTATTTCGGGCAAAGAAAGATGTTTTTATTCGGTGGAGCTTTGGGCTCACACCACTGGTGCAGAGTGTGTGAGAGCCATACAACTTGAGTGTTGGGCTGATGTATCCTAGGGGAGAATAGTTGTCGTCTGCTGCATCGGTTGTTTGGGTTTCACCCACCGCAGAGGCTATATCTCCTTAAAGAAAGCGAGATACCCGCGCCTCAGCCATTCTGGTATTGTTCTGTATTTATTGAATATACATTCTGCGGTAATTTCACCATCAGGTTATGATGCTTTGTACTTTCTAGTATTTTTTTAACCTCTAGTTAATAAAATTTTCTTTGCTGTTTAAAAAATTAATCAGTCGAGTTTTTGAGTGTTGAGTTTTGAGTGTTTATTAAACGAGCTTAAAACTTGATTTCGAACTCGGCTCTATTATAAAACGAGCTGAGCAGAGCAAAGCCACAAACTACTCGCAAGAAGCTCGATTCGTTTGCATCCTCTCTATTTTTTCGTTGGCCTCCCTTCCCAAACTGCCAAACACACAGCCTTAATTATCAAATTATAGACGTTTTTTTTTTTTTTTTTTGAACACATCAAATTATAGACGTTGGACGCTCCAAAACCAGACCTCAACTTCGTGGACAACGGTTCACCCCGTCATCCCAATCCTGCGCTGCCTTCTCCACGCTCTCATCTTCCTCTTCAGTCTAGAGAGAGAGAGAGAGAGAGAAGAGAGAGAGAGGAGAATGTCGAAGTTCTTCCCCACTTCTCACCTCACCTCCATCCCCTGTCGAACCTTATCCACCCATCACACTCTCTGCAAACCTCTCCCCTTCGTTCCCCTCCTCACTCCCGCCCTCCCCTCCCGATTCTCTCTCTCCTCTCCCCTCTCAAACCCACACCGACCTCTCTCCCTCCACCCCCTCCCCGATTCCTGCCGCCACCGGAACCTCTCGATTCGAGCCTTCGATTTGTCTTCTGAGACGCAAAAGGATGAATCGTCGGCCGAGAAGGAAAAAGACCCCGCCGATTCCGACGAGTCCGGGGGAGATAACGGAAGCGTGGTTAAACCCGATAAGGAGTATCCGAGTGGCGAGTTTGTGTTCGAGGAGTTCGGCGCGTGGAAGAAGTTTGTGGTGAAGCTCCGGATGCTGATTGAGTTTCCGTGGCGGCGAGTTCGCAAGGGCAGTGTTTTGACCATGCAATTGCGCGGCCAGGTGAGTTTTAGTACTTCACTGTATTTACATTTTGGAAGGTGATAGAGACTTTTTGTCATTTGAGTCTAATAGTGTTGGTTCAGCGTCGACAAAAATATCTAGAGGTGCAAGAACACACAACTCTAAACAAATTAATATACTCAAACTTGGTGATATACGATTAACCAACTGGGGCTAGCTCAGTTGGTGAGGACTCTTGCATCTAGTAGTTCAGGAGATTGAAGTTGTACTTTGTAATTCATACATGATGTAAATGATCTCTCCTGTCGGTTGACAAAAAGAAACTTGGTGATATACGTTATCTTTTTCTGATAAGCTTTAACTTTGCATATTCATTAGGCTGTAAAACTTATTGGATTGAATTCTTTTTGTTTTTGTTGAGCTATATGGTTTAGATTACTCGAAAATTTAGCTTAACTTTTGCTGGCAGTGGCACCATACAAATGATCTTTGGCTGACTACTGAAAAAAAAAAACTAATTTACATGTGAAATTGTTTATAAAACTTACAAGAATTAGTGTGTGTTTTTGAATCCAGGGGGTTCAAGAGAACCCTCTCAACTACTAGACTAGTAGAGCCGCCCTTGGTGTTACAATCCTAATGTCTCACTTCGGCTAAGTATGGGGTTGGCCTTGTATATATAGGCTCTAGTGCTTGTGTGGGCTAAGTATGAGATTGGCCTTGTGTATGTAAGTTCTTGGGCATTCTCTGCTCTGCAAGCCGGTTTTCAAGGAGAAGTTCCGACCAAGGGCTTGTATTTTTGGTATCACAGCTAATCACCATGTTGCCATTTGAGCCACGAAGGCGCGGCGTACATTCTGGATTAAAATACTTAGGGTGTTGGATACTGATAGGTAAGTAGAGCCCTGAGAGAGAAACTGAGAAAGATCGGCCATCGGGTCAGTGTTGATAGAGTGGACTGCAGTGGACGGCACCTGCGGACCATGGTGGTATGTTACGATCCTAATATCCCACATTAGCTAATTTCCTGATCCTTGGAAGCAATATTCACTGGCAAAGGATCTCCTTACAGCTCTTGGGCACGTTCTGCTTGCAAGCCGGTTTTCAAGGTTGAGTTGTACCTAAGGGTTGATATTAAGTAGGACCATTTGATTTAATGGATATGATTTTACCCTAGTGGTTCACTTGTTAGTTACATTGTTGAGTAATATGTGTCTATCTGTTCTTATAAAAATGTGCATTGATATGCGTTTGGCGTGGTTTAATTCGGTTTGCTGTAATTTCATTTTTGATAGTGACCTATTACTGTATTTGGGAGTGCCTGACTTTGGGCGTGATCTATATGTTTTCTGGTAATGAACAAAACCACAAGGCTTTGATCAGAACACAAGGGGCATACCCTTAAGCAATGGGCTTTTACGTAGACCAAAACAACAAAAACAACATAGAACAGAAGCTAGGTAGAAGAAAAGGAAAAAATATTAGGGCCTGGTTTTTACTATACTGTTGGGAATATAAATGTTAACTGAAACCCAGATGCATTAGGAACAGAAAATGGCAGGGAAGTCAGCTCAAATAAGGCTAGAACATGTTTTGTTTCTTTCATTTGCATTCCTATTATTTATACACTGCATTATTGTGGTAATCCATCGTGTAATGAATGTTGTTGACACGTCACTGACGTCATCCTAAGAGAACTTAGAGAAGTAGGTGCTCAAGCTAAAATTACTTGTATTCAGTTTCAAGCCTCTAACACTTGCTATTAATTTGGCTATTCAAAAAAAGAAATGAGAATTCACAACTGCGTCTTGAGTCATCGACGTAGGTAATGATTGAAATGGCCTGTTAGTCTCTTACTAAGCTGCCCCAGGTATTACTTGAAAGTGTTATTGCTCAATTTTGTGTATTCATCATGTTGAACGATCAGCTGATCCTTTCAGTTCTTGATAAGTCCATGAGAGCTTTGATCCATTTGAGATTCGAACCCTTCTTAATGATCCAAATTGCTCCGTTCTTCTTCTTAGTATTATCAGGCGCTGTGTGTTGTTTCTTTCCTCCCTATTTTCGTTGCGTATCATTTTCTCGATGTTGATGCTTTGTTGGCACTGTATAGGTTACTCATTCCATGTCTTCCTCTTCTGTTTTTAAATATTTCAGGTATCTGATCAGCTAAAGAGTCGTTTCTCTTCTGGATTATCTCTACCTCAAATTTGTGAAAATTTCATCAAAGCAGCATATGATCCTCGTATTGCTGGTGTCTATCTCCACATTGAACCCTTGAATTGTGGGTGGGGTAAAGTCGAAGAAATACGGAGGCATATATTGGATTTTAAGAAATCAGGTATTGACATTATTTTCCCCTGAGCTTAACCTCTAGTCCTTCTTTGGGCTTTTTGTCCTTATAGATTGACAGAAGTTGAGAAATCCCAGTAGCTCTGCATGCATGAGTGACGAGACTCTAGTAAGTTGTCACTTTGAACACAGTTATGTGTAACAGATGGGTTTTTCCATTTATAGCCACATCACATGCATTTCTGCCACAATTATTGGCAAGCACGCCATAGCACCACTTGTCTACCTCAGATTGCACGAATTTTGGATTTGGTGTTCTGAACGACTTCTTTTGCCCAGGAGGAGCAAACACTTCTGATGCATCAGGGTATAAATTGATGCATCTTAAAGGGAGTATCTGAACTGGAGCCTATGCCATGGTTGACCCTCTTTGTAATACAATAAATGCAACCTGAACCGTTCAAGGTTATTTTGCTTAAGCACATGGCCACCAGCATTCAATAATACGTTTAGCATTCAGAACCCCAGCCGTTTATATGAGTTTGTCAAGCCGTTTCTTCCACATTGTGCAATGTATGTGACATAATTTGGAACTTATGAAGCGAAATCGCACCACTTGGGTACCAAGTTAATGTGAAGTATATAAGCGTGAGGGTTTGAGTTCTACCCAAGACGTGTAACCTGGTATCAGAGTTAGGTACAAGGATGGGTAGGGTGCATGTCTCTACCCTGCAGGTGTTGCCGAGTGAGCATGCCATGCGTGAAGGAGGGTGTGAAGTGGAATCCCACATCACTTGGTTACCGAGTTAATGTGAAGTATATAAGCATGAGGGCATCCTCACTTCAAGAGCTAGCTTTTGGGGTTGAGTTCTATGCAAGACTGTGTAACATGAACATTTTGCAAATTCAACGCTTTTTTTTCCCCACAAAGTAGATGCATGTGCATCCATATGAGTGTAAATGTCGTTGTCTGTGTCCGAGCTTTTCAGGGTTGCTGTGTTGATTTTCTCAGCAAAATATGGCATCAGTGTCTTTTGATCTGAGCGTTTTCTCCACAAATATGTTCTGGATCTGGATCCCTGACTTTATTGCTTTACATGATTTGCAGGAAAATTCATTGTGGGTTATGTTCCTGTATGTGGAGAGAAGGAGTATTACCTTGCATGTGCTTGTGAAGAGCTATACTTCCCTCCAAGTGCTTATTTTGCTTTGAATGGGTTGGCAGTTCAAGCGTCATTCCTTGGAGGTAAATTTCTTTAACGGGTCGAAGTGTTCAACTCTCAAGTGCATTTGACAAAATATATGTGGCCCTCAATCTACCAATTGACTTCTATTTCTTGATTTTCTTAGGACATAGAATCTAGTGTCTGTTATCGTATCTATGTTACGTATTGTTGTGACTCAATCATAGAGTGAAGATTATCTCTATTAGATTGTTAACCACCAACTCATCTAAAAGCTTAAGTTGTTAGAGAGAGTGGTAACTTTATTATTTATACCTTCTACGCGCCCCCTCATGTGTAGCTAGGCTCTCCTCCCTAAGCGTGCTAAACACGTGTGAATATTTTAACATTAGGTAGGCGGTGAGATTCGAACACAGGATCTATTGCTTGCTCTGATACCATATTAGATTGTTAACCACCAACTCATCTATACACACAGGTTTTATTTTATGACATGCCTCTTGGGATAGATAACATGTACATCTTATGGGTTGCTTTAAGCAACTTATGTTGCTAGTATGAGTGTGGATGAAATGCGGGACATATCTAATGGCTGATCTTAGTTGCATAAACCAACTATATCTGGCTATTTCATAAGAAAACCCTGATATGGCTTGTGAAGCTTACAGGAACCACATTATGAAGGGAACAATATCATGAGTGGCATCTCCTAGTTGCATCCACACACTACTTTTGAACTACTTCTTGAGTCTGTCTAGATTCTTCATCGGTTAAGGTATTCCATGATTGTGTAATTGGGACGCAATTATATGGTAATTTACTTATATAACTGTATAATTGAATACGTATAGTTTGACATATCCCCAATGTGCCTGTTTTGTGACGTATACTCCTCCTAATTACCGCATTGACCGATCTACAAGAAGACTTGTCGCTACATCTTTATAGCTAGCACTTTGGAGAAGTTATGCGGTGACAAATAAATTTTCCTCTACTTGCAAAATTGAGCTTTACTTTGCTTCACCTATGGCTCATTGTTAATGTTTAATTACAGAGTGACATCAAAAATTGTTTTCACAGGTGTCCTTGAGAATGTTGGAGTTGAACCACAGGTGGAAAGAATTGGGAAATATAAAAGTGCTGGTGATCAACTAATACGCAAGAACATGTCTGAAGAGAACTGTGAGATGCTGACTTCGTTGCTTGATAATATTTATGGTAATTGGCTGGATAAAGTTTCTCATGCCACAGGTCAGTTCGTCTGCTTTCTTGTGCTTTGGCTTGATCCTCATGGGCTATACTTAACGATGGGGTTCGAAATTTTCATTCAGGAAAGGAAAGAGAGAATATTGAAAATTTCATAAATGAAGGAGTTTATCAAGTAGAAAAGCTGAAAGAAGATGGCTGGATTACAAATATAATGTATGACGATGAGGTACAGAATAAGTTTCAATATTGGGGCATAGAATTTTTGATTGGGAAATGGTTTTCTTTCTGTCACTAATGAATTTAGGCATCTCATGAGCGAGACAGTTCTTTACTAGAAAATGGTAATACCTTAGCAATTTACATTTTGAAAAGCACGTTCCATAACATGGTGCAATATGTTTTCAAGACGATGGTTTTACGGATCCCAAAGGTTTTTCCAATATACTTTTAAAAAAAATCTAGAGAAAGTGAAGCTCTGGCTAGACAAAATTTCTTTTATATGTTTCGATGATTCAAAAAATATACTCCCTCTGTCCCTAATTGTTGGTCCACTATTCTAGTGTGGGATGTTAATGTTTGTCCCTATTGGAAAGCTAATCCAAATGTCATTTGTTCTGCAAGGTTTTTAATTTTCGATCCGTGGAAGGAATCCTTGGAAATGATGGTTATGAAAAAAAATTGCGTAGGTAGTAACTCTTGGCAGAGATATTAAGCAAGAGTATATTTGAAGTAATGGTAACAACAACAACTATAATTGTACCCATATAATCCCTAGTCAATGGGGGTATGGGCGAGGGAGGGAGGACCAGAGACAGTCCTAACTTTCGGAAAAAAATACACGAAGTGGGTGCTCTTAAAAAGTTTACCACTTAAATAGCAGCCCCGGTACCTCCAAAAGTTGAGGAAATCAAAGGATGTTAATGTTGTGGAACCATGCCCCAAACCATGGCCGAAAGCCACGACAGGCCTACTGGCCTAGAGAGACGATTCCTTGTTCCCTTCAATCAAAATCCAGAGCATCAGTAATGCACAACAATACTTGCTCAAGTAAAATACGTAACACATATTTTTCTAGTACTTAATATAAACATAAGATTTATTTATATTTGTTAAAACAATGTTTGTGGTTGACGCGGACTATGAATAATAATATTGTCTTGTATTGCATATATATATATATATATATATTCCTTAATGCTCCTCTCTGCGTGCTCTCAAACAAGGAGCTTCTGTGATCCTAAGCTTCCCCGCCCTTGTTTCGTGCAACTGAGATTGTATTAGCAGTATATATTTTAGCATGTCAGTGACTAACATTTAGGTTTTTGAACCATCAGTGTTTACCAGATGAGTAGGTTTGCTTACTATTTTGTCTGCTGTTTACCTTTACAGTGAAACTGTGTATTCAAAACCTAAGAATTTAACTTCTTTGTCGAGACTAATATGATGTTGAGATAGCTTTTGTCTTATGTACATAGGTTATGTCAAAGCTAAAAGAGAGACTAGGAATTCAGGAGGACAAAAAACTTCCAGTAGTTGATTACAGGTAATCTTTGTGCTTTCTCCTTCCCTTATCTGTCCATCTGGTGAGGATACTGTTTTTGGGAAATTGTACTTTTTTTTTAACATAGTATTGCAGCCGTTTGTTGAGTGAATTTTCTCAAGTATACTTGGTATTTTCTGATTTTTGAATCAACTATTAATGTGCTTACTCATATGTTACTACAACAATAATATGGCCCATGTAATCCCCAATCGATGGGGGCATGGGCAGGGAGGACCGGAGATAGACCTAACCTTTGATAATAGAATTTTCTTTAAAAAAAAAAGTGGCTGCTCAGAAAGTTTTACCAATGAAACAGTGGCACCGTGCTACATCCAAAAATTGAGGAACTCAAGGGACATTATGCCGTGGAACAAGGCCAATCAAAGCCGGAAGGCATCGAAGAGGGCATGCCTAGAGACCTGATTCAATTTCTTTGCTCAATACCGTTCTTCCTTCATTTAAAATCCAGAGCATGAGTGATGCAAAATAGCTTACTTAATTGTTACTGCTGCACTTAAATTTCTTTGGTATGTCATTAAATAGATGCAACGTGGTTGGCATTGCAAGCTACCGACTTTGAGCTTACAAGAATTTCTTTCCTTATAACTCCAGGAAATACTCTAGAGTTAGGAAATGGACCCTTGGTTTATCAGGTGGCAAAGACAAAATTGCCATAATCAGAGCCTCAGGAAGCATTAGTAGGGTACGGGGTTCATTCAGTGTATCTAGTTCTGGCATTGTTGCTGAGCAATTTATTGAGAAGATCCGTAGTATAAGAGGTATGCTTTATCTACGCAAGTCATATTGATTCAATGAAGTATGTAATGAACAGTTGTTTTCTGCTACTGTAACATGTTCCCATCTGAAGATAAAATTCTGTTAATCTGTGCAAAGATTTTTTTAGACTTAGGTCTGTTAATTGATGTGTTATCCTTCTAGTTATTCCATCTTTCAACTTCAAGTTGGACGTTTCGATTAAGCTTTCCCTGTTCCAATGCAAGGGGAATTGTTGAAGATACATCTCATATAATATGTATATAGTTTGTTTTTATCTAAATTACTTAAAGTTACCAATATGTTGCAATCCTACGTGATTTAATCCTATAGTTGTATTGAAAATATAGTTGTATTGAAAATACAATACAAGTGTCATTGATGTAAACAACTGATGGAAGAGCGAATGCTAAAGATTTTCTTTTTTATAAGTAATTAATTATGTTAGATACCAGGCATTAAGGGAATGCCGCCCATATACAAAAACAATGGGTTACAAAAAGGCCCTATACCCTGCCAAAAGTATGAAACAGATGAAACCAATCTAAGAATTAGTCAAGGGGAGGATTACATTCCCCCTTGTCCCATTTATACAAGCTACTAATCACAAACCTCTTGATCCTAAATAAAGGATTAGCCACCCCTTCAAAACATCTCGAGTTTCGCTCATGCCATATTATCCACATCAGACAAAGAGGAATCATGGCCCAAACACGTTTCTTTCTTTTTCCCACTCTAGCACCTCTTCATGCAATTAAGAGCTCCATAACATTCCTTGAGATGGCCCACTTCAACCCAAACCAAGAAAGCACCAAAGTCCAAAGCTCCCACGCCATCGGACAATGAATGAGAAGATGATCAACCGTTTCCGCATCCTTTTTGCACATGGAACACCAGTTGACAATAATCCTCTTCCTTTGAATTAAATTGTCAATCGTAAGAATCTTACCTTGTGCCGCACACCATCCAAAAAAGCTCACCTTCAACGGAGCCTTGGTCTTCCAAATTTATCACCAAGGGGAAGAGGGATGTAATCCCCCACATAAAACTTGATAGTAAGACTTCACCTGAAAAGACCTGTCTTAGAAAGATTCCAACGCATCTCATCCCCCTTCTCCTACCCTTTGCAAACCATACACTTTAGAAAGCAAGCCCAACAATGCCGCCTCCTCCCAATCATGCACATCCCTATGCAAGCATTATCCCAAACTATAACACCATCATGATGTTGAAGATAATCCGAAACAGATGCATTCTTATCAATAGCCATACAATAGATACTCGGGAAATCATCCCTCAACCTCGCTTCCCCGCACCACACGTGGTTCCAAAACTTCACCCTTCTACCGTCGCCTACCTCCAAATGAGTATGTCTCATAGAAGCCTCCCACCCATTCATTATGCCCCTTCAAAGCCCCACTCCGTGCGGCAAACTCACATTAAGGGAAGACCACTCCCCATCCACACCCATACTGTTACAGCTTGTCCCACATCGGTTAAATATAACCTCCAAACCTAGTATATGAGTCTGGGCGGCCTCTCTACTCATTGCCAATTGGTTTTGAGTTGGATGCTGTAACATGATATCAGAGCTAGGTTTTCGGAGGCTTTTGGACAAGACTTTATGTCGTTGATGGATGGTTTCCCCTTTGTTTGTCGTTGATAGTTAATAGTTGATTGTTTTAATTGTCTGTTTACCTCACCATGTGCGAGTAAAGGGTCGCACGTGTGGGAGAGTGTTAGAGCTTGTCTCACATTGGTTAATTATAACCTCCAAACTTAGTGTATGAGCCTGGGCGGCCACTTCCTTTATTGTCAATTGGTTTTGAGCTGGATGCTTTAACACATACTTCGCTACCACCACCTTCCTCCACCTCTCTCCCTTTCACATGCAAATCCCCACAACTATTCACCCAACAAAGCTTGATTAAATAGCGTTAACTTTCTCACTCCCAATCCTCCCTTTGGCACACAAACTGTATCCCAAACAACTAAATGATACTTAAACTCCTCTCCCAATCCTCCCCAATGAAAATCTCTTTGTATTTTCTCAAGTCTCTTACTGAAGCCGGAATAACGAACAAGAACATAAAATAAGTGGGCAAGCTTGAGAGAGTATTTTTAATTAACGTGAATCTACCTCCTTTTGGAATATATTGCCGCTTCCACCCCGCTAATCTCTTTTGAAATCTTACCACTACTGAATCCCAAATTGCCTTTGATTGTAGAGGCTTGTTGGGTTGTAGATGTAGGTCTTACGATGAACCATGGAAGTTCTGTATCTGCTTCTTCTTCAAAGAATTTCTATCTAAAATTTGAGGAAGATACATTATCATTTGTAGTAAAGAAGTTTATGGTTGGGGGGGATTCGGACCAACATCTCTGGTTATGAAGGTAAATATCTTCCCAATTAGACGACGTAATCACGTCCCGGTGTAGAACTTGGACTGATGATATGGTTCTCGTCTATGCTAACTTTGTGTTAAGTAGCAGTAATCTTTATGGCTTTGTCTTTTGCTTGTTTCTCAGTTTCACTGAGAAAAAGTTTATTTGGAGTAGAACAACTCAAGTAATTAGTGTAGTATACTAGTATGCAGAAGCCGCAAAACCAGTTCTGCGGCACCTCTTGGTCCTTGAAACTTGAAAGCACCACAATGCTCACAAAAACAGTCTCGTAATGGGCTCAGGGTCGGTTAGGTTGTTGAGGTATGAAGCTCCAAACCGATCAGTTTGGGGGAAAAAACTTTTATACCTTTCCCGATTGAGTGGGTTTGGTCCGGTCGGGGATTTTGGGGCATTGTGGTGGGCTTCAACATCCAATTGTAACAAAGAATACAAATCAAACGACTGGATTTCTTCAGCTAAATAGCAACACTACTGAAAACAAAAGAAAAATGGACAGATCTAAACACCTTCATCAGCAACTTCACCTAACATCTTCTTCCTCACTTAACACCTTCATCTTCGAAAGAGAGGTCTGGGGTTGAACTTTTGAGCCCCAAATGTTAGATATTAGTGTGATATGTACAGGCTGTTGGATTGGAGTAAAGATGGATGGCTGAGATTAAAACTCTATGGGGGGAAAGTTTAATTTCTTAACGGAGTCGGGGTCAGGTAATTTCCATGTAACCGAGACCAAATCGAAAACAGAAAAATATTATTTTTGAAATCAAAACGACCAAACTGTTAGCTTAACCTACTGAACCCTGAATTTTTCGGGAGGTTTGGTTGGTTATAATTTCAGCCATAACATAAATAAAAGTATTATTGAAATAGCAATGAAAGTTATTGTTTAGAAGGCTCAAATGCATGTTCAGACATTCAATTTGTGAAGATTAAGTTTACATGGTTTACACATGTGCTTTACATTTTTATGTTTTGTTGTTCTCGTTAAGTGGCTTATACTGTTATACATGTTATCATTGTTATGGTCTACTTGAAGTGCTTTAATTGAAATCTTTTTGTTCTATTTGTCAAGTTAGAGTTAAATTTTTGGCCTATTCATATTTTCCCATTCCTTTTTTCCACCTGCTGTTAATTACTCTCGTGTCTAGTTTACCTTGTCTTATGTTGAAACGGTGCTCCTCCAGTTGATGTTGACCTTCTTTTTTCAGAGTCAAAATCGTACAAGGCTGCAATCATCCGAATTGATAGTCCTGGAGGTGATGCTCTTGCTTCAGATTTGTAAGTGTTTTACCAAGCAAATTTACTTAGTCGAGACGTGATATGGTTAACGATCCAAAGAGACAATTCGCAAATCATTATCTTTTATGAACGAATTTAGAGAGAGAGAGAATTGAACGTGAGAATTCCTCTTCTGATTTCATTAACAGGGAAAAAGGGGAATATATACAACCCTACAATACAAATGACTAAAGAACCCTTTTGTACAAAGAATCTAACAAATAGCACCCTAGCTAAAGCAAACTAACCAATTGAGACATGTCTCATTACAAGTTAAGCCAATACAATCTAACACTCCCCCTCAAGTTGGTGCATAGATATTAATCATGCCCAACTTGGAGAGGATACGATGAAACACCTTACTACTAAGACCTTTAGTAAACACATCAGCTAATTGGTCCTCAGATTTCACATAAGGCATGCATATTACACCACTGCTCAGCTTCTCTTTGATAAAGTGTCTATCAATCTCTATATGCTTTGTCCGATCATGCTGAACAGGATTATGAGCGATATTGATAGCAGCCTTGTTATCACAGTACAACTTCATAGGACTGTGATCAACAATTCCCAAATCATGCAAAAAAGTTTGAAGCCATAAAAGCTCACAAACACCATGTGCCATGGCTCTGTACTCAGCTTCTGCACTTGACCTCGCTACCACAGATTGCTTTTTGCTTCTCCACGTAACTAAATTCCCACCAAGGAAAGTGCAATAGCCAGAGGTAGAACGTCTATCATCAATAGATCCTGCCCAGTCTGCATCAGTGAAGGATTCCAACCTCAAATGACCATGGTTTGAAAACAAAATACCTTTGCACTGGAGAGGATTTTAGGTACCTCAAGATACGATAAACAGCATCAAGGTGAGAAGAACGAGGGTCATGCATAAATTGACTGACAACTCCCACCGCATAAGAAATATCTGGACGTGTGTGAGATAAGTATATCAGACGACCCCCCCACAAGTCTCTGATATCTTTCCTTATCCGCATGCTCCCCACGCTGCCAAGATGATGATTGACCTCAATAGGAGTGTCAGCGGGCTTGCACCCCAACATCCCTGTCTCCTCCAAGAGGTCAAGAATATATTTCCTTTGGGAAATGAAGATCCCTTTCTCGGATCTAGCCACCTCCATGCCAAGAAAGTATTGCATCGCCCCCAACTCCTTAATTTCAAATTCCTTGGCAAGAAGAACTTTAAGCATCTGAAGCTCATTCACATCATCACTGTCATAATTATGTCATCCACATAAACTATAAGGATGGCAATCTTACCATCACTCCTCTTGGTGAACATAGTATGATCAGCATGACTCTGCGTGTATCCAAGTTTCAACATGGCCTTGAGAAATCTGTCAAACAACGCTCTTGGTGATTGTTTCTAGCCATAGAGAGCCTTCTTCAACCTACACACCTTGCCCTCAGTGGTAGAGGAAGAAAAACCAGTGGTATATCCATATACACCTCTTCTTCCAAATCACCATGAAGAAAAGCATTCTTCACATCAAAACTGTTGAAGTGGCCAGTTTAGAGTAGCAGCACAAGACAACAAGGTGCGAATAGAGTTCATCTTGGCCACTGGAGCAAAGGTTTCTTCATAGTCAATGCCATATGTCCGAGTATAGCCTTTGGCAACCAATCTTGCCTTGTACCTCTCAACAGTGCCATCAACTTTATGCTTAACCGTGAACACCCATTTACATCCCACTGCATTCTTTCCTCGAGGAAGAGACACTAACTCCCAGTGCCATTTTTCTTCAAGGCCTTCATCTCCTCTACCATAGCCTCTTTCCACTTAGGAGTTTCAAAAGCTTCCTTCCAACCCTGTGGAATAGGTATAGAAGAAAGAGAAGATAGAAAGGTAGAGTACGAAGGTGACAGACGGGAATATGAAACAAATTGCGAAATGGAATGTTGGGTACATAATCGAGCCGGCACTTTATGTGTTCGAAATGGCTTCCTATGAGCAATAGGCACATCAAGATCATCAAAAGGAAGAGATATAGAGGAAGGAGAATTACAAGAATGAAGCGTCAGGAACTAGGACTGGTGATGATGATTGGTACTGTGGTAATGCACCAGGTTGGCCCTTTTTCTTGCGAGTGAAAGTTTGTAAATCAGGTCTGTCCAATCTTTCTCTTGCATCCGGCATTATTCTTTCTCCAGATTCAGGTTCCTCTCTCTCCCCTTCAGGATTACTAAGGCTGGGAGATGCCTCCTCCCCCTCACCAATGTTCTCCCCTGTAACAACATTCTCTCTCTCACCAACAGATGGGGGAGAGTACCACAAATCAAAATCACAAGGTGTCAACATCTCTTCCCCTCTAGTCAACATCTCTTCCCCTCGAGATCTCCCTGAAGAGATGGGGACGAGAGAGGGTAGAAGGGTTGGTGTTCCCAAAAGGTGACATCCATTGAAACAAATTTCTTTCGAGAAAGAGGGTCATAGCAATGATACCCCTTTTGAGTGGGAAAGTAGCCAAGGAAAATGCATTTACGAGCTTTAGGATCTAACTTTCCACCGGGGTGGTAAGGGGCATGCACATAACAAACACAACCAAAAACCTTAGGAGGAAGAGTAGAGACCCGAAAGTTACCAGAAAGGAAATCCAAGGGAGTCCGGAATTGAAGAACACTGGAGGGCATTCGATTAATAAGATAAGAAGCTGTAAGGATGGCCTCACCCCAAAAATGTTTAGGAACATTCATAGTAAACATAAGAGAACGAGCCACCTCAGCAAAATGCCGGTTCTTCCTTTCCGCAACTCCATTTTGTTGCGGTGTACCCACACAAGTAGTTTGGAAAAGAATGCCATTGCCATCAAGATATGACTTGAAGGGACCGTTAATATATTCGGTCCCATTGTCACAACGAAGTATCTTGATGTTGGTATCAAATTGTGTGTGCACCATCTTATGAAAAGATGAAAGCATGAGAAAACTTCATTCTTTGCTCGGAGTAGATACACCCAAGTTATACGAGAATGACAATCAATAAAGGTAACAAAATAGCGATAACCGGAAATAGAGGTAATGGGGGAAGGACCCCAGACATCAGTGTGGACAACCATAAAAGGAGAAGCACTCCTCTGATGAACAGGAGCATAAAAGGAACGTCTATGTTTTGCAAGCTCACAGGCTTCACAAAAGAACCTACTTCTAGAACATCGTTTAGTTAAAGTAGGAAAAAGTTTCTCTAAAATACCAAAAGAAGGGTGGCCAAGTCTACGGTGCCACTGATGCAATAGAGGAAGAGCTGAACCCGTATCCGCCTCAAGGGCATGACCCAAGGGTGAAGGTGTAAGAGATGAACAAGGCACAGACTCCAAAAAATACAGGCCATCCTGAGCTCTACCAGTACCAATCGTCTTTCCTGTTCCTAGTTCCTGAAAAACACAATGAGTGGGAAAAAATGTTACCGAACAATTCAAAGATTGTGTGAGACTACTAACAGATATAAGGTTAGTAGTAAAATTTGGAACATGGAGAACAGAAGAAAGAGGTAAGGTAGGTGAGTAGTGAATGGAACCTTTCCCTGAAATAGCAGACAGGGATCCATCAGCTACTCGAACTTTATCCTTACCAGAGCATGTAGAGTAGGAGTCAAAGAAGGATGAGCAACCTGTCATATGATCCGTAGCACCGGAATCTATTATCCAAGGAAGAGAAGACGTGGCGGTAGATGCACTAGGTTGGATACCTGTGTGAGCAAATGAGGTAGTGGAAATAGAAGCTATGGAAGACAGAGTATCAAGCTTAGCCAGTAGGCGCCTGAGAGTTTGTAACTCCCCCTGAGAAAGAGTACCAACAGGAATATTCATGTGATCCTCTGACATATCGTCAATTGCCAAATAGCTCGAAACAATCCCGTACGTATAGTGCAAAACGGTACCCAACAGTGGCAGAGGAAGGCAAATACAATCCAAACAGCTCCCAAACAGGGACTACGAAATTGCCCTAACAATAAACTGTAAACCCCGAATACATACAGGCACAAACCCTTCAGACTATATTGCAAGTTATAGATGAAGTCCAAAAATCCTCTTGTACGTTCAAAAAATGTCGACTCACAGGCAATCAAAAGAACCCAGCGAACTACTACTCAAACAGCTCAGCAAAAGCAACACCAAACTGATCGAAAATGGCAATAAAACGCCCCCTAAATAGTGGGTTACGAGTAAACTAACCACAGGCTTTGAAACACATGAAAAAGGGACCTCGGATAACCAGGCCCAGTCACTTTCAGAAGCAAAGAGGCGGTAGCGGAAGCTTACAGAGATGATCAACAGCAACAAACATAAAAAATGAGCACATACCAGATCTTGGAAGCAATGGGCAGCAGAAAAAATACCCAATCGGCACCAGAAAACACTCAAAACGAGTCCAACCGGAGGTAGAAAGACCTCAAACGGGAACAACCTGGGTTCGCCGAAGTTCACCGGAGGTCGCTGGTAGTCGGCGAGAGTCCAGGTGGGAAAAAATCTGGTGCCCTAGATCGTGATGCTCTGATACCATGAACGAATTTAGAGAGAGAGAGAATTGAACGTGAGAATTCCTCTTCTGATTTCATTAACAGGGAAAAAGGGGAATATATACAACCCTACAATACAAATGACTAAAGAACCCTTTTGTACAAAGAATCTAACAAATAGCACCCTAGCTAAAGCAAACTAACCAATTGAGACATGTCTCATTACAAGTTAAGCCAATACAATCTAACATTTTACGAATTTCTTAGGTGCGCAATTGCAGAGGAACTGCATTATATTTCTTTGACTTGAACTTCTTATCCTCGTCGTTATGAGTTCATGGCTACTCGGGTTCACCATTTACCTGTTATTAAGCGCGCACTAGTATTTTTGACTGCATCTCCCCTTGATTTTCATGCAACTTTGAGTTGTCCCACATCTTCGCATGTCTTTATAATGTCTCCTATATCCTCTAGGGCATAATTCTTTTTCCCAATAGATTTTATAGCTTCTTCTCTCAAATGCAACTTGTAACAACATTTGCAGCCATTAAAATCTAAAGGCTTGATGCACTTGGAGATAATTCACAAACGAGTCCCAGGATACACTTGCTCTCATATGGAAAGTTTTGGTAATATGATGCAATAATAATGGGATAACAAAGAGAAATTAGCAACTGATACTTCCAGAAATATTTAGGTGGATGGTTGAACACCCAAAAAGTAATAACACTTCAAGCTATTTAAACAAATTGTAACTAAATGAACAAGACAAGGTGGGGAAAAAAGCAAAAAAAAAAATGCACGTAGCATAACCAGAGTCCAAGCCTTATGTTGCAATCTTCAAGGGATGAGAAGGCTCAAATCTTGATGTTAGGAACCAATGAATTGAGGGACCTAC
This sequence comes from Rhododendron griersonianum, assembly GCA_018127125.1. Classification (NCBI taxonomy): domain Eukaryota; kingdom Viridiplantae; phylum Streptophyta; class Magnoliopsida; order Ericales; family Ericaceae; genus Rhododendron; species Rhododendron griersonianum. Next base: position 25,575,543 of record CM030799.1, read on the forward strand.
TTGAGCAAAAGGCACGGAATGGAGAATGGAGTTGTGGTAAGAAGCTTCAGGAACATTCTGTTATCCTGATATGCCATGTGGAGGGGGGTGGGGTAGGTGCCATTCCCAGTTTCAAACAATTTTTTTTACGCTAATATAAATGATTAGATACTTATGGTATCCAACCAACTTGATATTTTGTAGAGATAATAGGGAGATCGCGATTTAGAAAATGAACGGTTCAGATCATGACAATATTGTCTCAATAGCTTTCATTTGATGACCACAAGAGAGTTGGACAGACTCTATTCTTTTTAACAAAAGACAAAGCCGGGCATAAAGCCCAATTATATGATTTTACACTTAACCTTTCTCTTCACACTTTTACATGCAACATGCATCAATAAAGTGTACTGCACCGAATAGAGCCACTCCCGAATTCAAATCCTGGGTATGCTAGAGCTTATCATATCTCCAATTTGATTTCACCAAAAAGTTCATGTGAGAAACACAGAAAAGTGATGCAACAGATTGGTGAAAAGGCTTCGGACAAATTACCTAGTTGTAGAGATCAAGGGGTTTAGGATATTTCTTGCTTGAGCAGGAGAGCCACTTTTTGTGCTAGAAGCTAGACCATGAAGGAATGTAGTAGCAGAGTTGGTGGAGCTGACATTTGGTCAAGGGATGATGGAGCTGACACGTAACTAGTAGCGGAGTTGGTGGAGCTGATATCCTCTGAGGGCCCGTCTGTGTGACGGTAGTAATATTGAAGGAATGTAGTCCTATAGTATATGTAATCTCATTAGAGTCAGTGGATTATTAATACCACACCCCCATGGTATCATATATCTCACACTTTGTTGGTTTATATACCTGGACTATTAGCTTAGCTAGCGTTCCGGGAGAATATTGTCATTTGTCAGTTCATAACAATCTCTGTAAAGCAAGGGGCAAAGCTTCTACGACAAGGATGTTAATCAGGGCTGTTATAATCTTAACCAAGCACCAGATATGTGGTTCCCTTCGATATATAATACAATCTGATGCTCATATCCAATCCAAAAACTGGAGCTTATATCTATAGATAGAGAACCAAGTGTTCTTGTTATGGGCTACAAGTCCTTCGAGGGAGGATGGGGTCCGTACGTAACCAAATTCTTGCAGCAACTATTCACTCCAGAGTGCTGTTGCTACTTACAGTAATCACAGTGTTGCTCGGGTGTCATATGGCATGATTCCATGATGTGCAGATAGCCCAAAAAAGGCCTTTTCTTATTGGCTATATGATACGGACATATCATATTAGTCATCGTATTCGTACTGGCATGTGTGGACACGTGGTGTACATGATGGCATGCCACGTGCTGCATCTTGTTTTTTACTGCTTTTCTTTTTATTAGACAAGTTATGGACATAACTTCCATACGTGTCCTCTGTGTCTAGATAATATCACAGAAACTTGGGGTCTTGCGTGCAGCATACTGTGCCTAGCCAAATCTTGGGGCAAAAAATATTAATGTAAGTCAAGTTGGCTGGTCCTTCACATAACATTGAGATATCATGTGATGCAGACGAGAATTGCACGTGTATTCTAAGAAATGACATTGCATTTCAAAATTATGTTGGGTCTCCTAAATAGATTTGATATTTCCAATTTCTATTACTCCTACAGATAGGGTAAAGTACACGAAATATCAGACTATAAAGTCGAAGGGCATGAGAAATTATTGTGATCTCACATAGTTGGTTAAGCAGTTTTGGTGTATGTTCACAGAATGTGGAGGGAAATCAAGCTTCTGGCTGCATCAAAACCTGTCATTGCATCAATGGGGGATGTGGCAGCTAGTGGAGGATACTACATGGCAATGGGAACGGGGGCTATAGTTGCAGAGAATCTTACCTTAACAGGATCAATAGGAGTTGTTACAGGTGAACCTAGCCGTTCATCGGTTATGTTTCTAATGTTTTATGGTTTTTGAAATTCAATGAAGAGATGAACATTGTAGTTATGTAAGATACTTAGCACTATATGATGTTTATTTTCTGGTTGTGCTCATCTTTAGTTTTCTTTCCAACTTAGTTATGACCAACTGATCTGACAGAATATTTAAACCTAGAGGTTTAAGTGCACAGAACCACTAAAAATGATTCATCAAGATGAAATAGAGCAACGAATCATGGTTGATATGAATATCTTCTGAAAGGTTGACAATTTCGTTGTGTTCAGTTGTGTCGTTATGCCAGTTCTGAGAATGTTTATGCATTTATCGTGGAAACATTATATGATCTAACCACTTTTGATAGCATATATTAACCTGTAGATGAGGTCAACTTAAGAGGCTGTTGAAACTTGAAAAGACCTGTCTTAGAATTATATGCCTACTCAACATAATGGTTCAAACTGATACTTTGTAGGCCCGGTAATCGTAGACATTCAAATGTATAGGCAAGCTCCTTAAAATTAGGAAATGAAATGAAGCTGCAAAGGAAAGGATTTGTGGCATTATCATGGAAATTTGAGATTTTGCACAATTTAGTAGGACAAATGGTCTTTCTTTTATAGGGTTAAAGTTTCCTAGTATGCTTATACTGCAAAACATAGATGCTAATGTTAAATGGTATCCTGAAGGAAACTTTTTTCCGAGGTTATGTCTTTATGTTTCGGTATTTGTGCTTGTAGGGAAATTTAACTTGGGTAAACTATACGAAAAGATCGGCTTTAATAAGGAAATCATATCAAGAGGAAGATTTGCTGAACTTACTGCAGCTGAACAGCGCCCATTTAGGTGAGAACCCCCTTCGAGTCTGTAATGATACACATACTTGTGTTTTGTAAAGAAATGTGTTCGTGGCCTCCAAGAAGTTACCTTCAATGGTCGAATACTAAGAAGCACGGACACTTAAAAGACGGTGGTGTGTCCGTGTCCGACACCAACATTCCTCACACACACTTGGACACATGTCAGATACTCTTTTTTTCGTGTCCATAATAAGTAAATAAAAATATTATTTCAGACATGTGTCTGATACTTTTTCTGCAACGTGTCCAACGCTTCTTTGGTGTCTGTGTCTAAGAAATAAGTATTTGATTAATAGTTATTGGACACTTGTTAAAATGTGATTTTCAATGATTTCGGAATTTGACACATCTCTATGACATTCAAAGTTGGAAAAATGTAATTCTATGACTGATCATATTTCAATTCACTTGAAAATCTGTAAAGATGTCTGGAGGATTCCTAATCGTGCCCATGCCCTATTTTTCTAAGGAATTCTCACGTCTCATGTTGACTAGATACTTCATAATGTGTTATATATCATATCATGTATTATATAATTTGGGTTGTATACTTGTGGTTATATGATACTTCATAATGTGTTACATTGCTCTATGTATGTACTTCTTCTTTTTTTGCCACACGGTAGTATGTTAATATGCTAGATTACTACAAAGGGGTCGACTGCTGCTCCATCAACTCGAACCCACGACCTGATTGGTGCTTTCTAGGTCTTTATTTTTTGGGGCCTAGCCCTATGGGTGTTGGTGGGCTCTGACCCATCTTTTTTATTTTTTTTAATCCAACCGGTTGGATTCCCCTCCTCTTTTCCCCCACTTGATGTACCCTTTGTCAAGTGTTCTTAATAAAATTTTGTTGCCTATCAAAAAAAACTCGAACCCACTACCTCATCCTTAGGATTCAAACCCAAGGGGAAAGACCATTGTGCCAAAGCCCAAGGTATTGTATGTATTAATAAACGTACCGTGTCCGTATCTGTGCAAATTATATCAAATCCTACATTTCAATTGCCTGTGGGTATGCCCTGACCCTTGGTATTGTCCATTTTAGGCTTCTCTTTCCATGCAGTTTGACTACTTACAAAAATTAGTCAAACTAAACTTGCAGACCAGATGAAGCAAAACTCTTTGCCGAGGCTGCGCAGAATTCTTATAAACAATTTCGAGACAAAGCAGCATTTTCAAGATCGATGACTGTATGGTACTTCATTAGTTTATTAAAACTGGCTATACTCTCTTCAACTGCCTCTTTTGAAAGTTGCTTTCACGGTTATGTTTCAGGTAGACAAGATGGAGGAGGTTGCACAGGGGAGAGTTTGGACAGGTAACGATGCAGCTTCACGAGGTCTGGTTGATGCTATCGGTGGGCTCTCTCGGGCTGTTGCTATAGCAAAACAAAAAGCTAGTATACCCCAGGACAGACAGGTTGGCTCCTTATTAACTTGTTTAAGCTTAGTATTTCAAAACAATCAATAATGTCCTTTATCTATTTTTGGAGAATATCTAGATCCAACGTCATTCTTTTGATTCATTACGTCCCTCTCTCTGGAAATGCAGAAGTGGTAAATGCGTCATTTTATCTCCCTGCTTCAGGAGAACCTGTTGCTTTCAATGTAGCATTTAGTGTATTCTTCATTTATTGTTTACTTTTAAGTTCATAGTCTTTTCTTATTTTTTTTAATCTTTCTTGGGACGGCTACACACACCTTTTTTCAAACTTCAGTCTATATTTAGTGATATCTGCGGGGAAGAAGCTCTTGAGTGGCATCGTCAGTAGTAATTTTTTCTTAAATTCATCAGTAGTGATTTTTTCTTGTTAGTTCATCTTGTGCTGAAACATCTGTATAGCCTGATTGTTCCGAGTAGTCTATTTAATTTCCTTAGCGGTGTTAAACTTTGTACCATAAATTTCCAGGTTACTCTTGTCGAGATGTCAAAACCATCCCCGTCGCTACCAGAAATCTTAAGTGACATCGGCAGTTCTATGGTTGGAGTGGACAGGACATTGAAAGGACTGCTAGAAGACCTGACTTCTTCTAATGGAATTCAAGCCCGAATGGATGGGATAATGTTCCAACAACTAGAGGGAGCTTCTTTTGCCAGCCCTTTCTTGAATCTGATTAAAGACTACTTGAGCTCCCTCTGATCACATACGGGTGGCCATCACCCGTCTTGAAATTCTCTTTTTCTCCTTTATTATTTTTACTTATTTAAAACTTCCAATTTTTGTTACCTTTTAGCGTAAGAAGTGTAAATAGACAGTTCAGGAGAGATACAACATACTTAGTTAAAGGTAGGAAACAAGGATAGTACAGAATTCTGTTGTATTTGTCACTTTTATGGCCTTAAAGATGAGAACCCTATCAAAGAAGTAGAAGTACATTGGTACATTCGTATATTTCATACAAGCCTAGACGAGAACATTTCAAATACAATGCTTGGATCGTTCCGACAATTTCTTGTTTTTCTTCGTAGCATATTAATTCTGCACTTTTTCAGGCACATCGTATAGAGTGGAGGATTGTTCGACTTACGAGAAGAACAGGAAATTGTTAAACCTTCGATCCTGAAACAATGCCGATATTTTTCACCATCAAGCTGGTGGGAAAAAGTGCTTTTAATCGGTATCCAAATTCTGTCGACTATAGTAGAATAGAGCATACATTAGTTGATTTTCGTCTGGAAGCTATTTTATAAAAAAGAAAGAAAGAAAGAATTATAATAAAATCTCAATTCGCACGAGACAAGTTTTAGAGTTCTTGTACTTCATAGCTCGAAATTTATTGACATAAGTAGATAATTTAGCGGATCACAAAATAAATAAATAATTTAGGAATTAAATTCTTATGTTCAAAGTTCAAAGGAGGCGAGCATGCAAATTTTATTTTTGATTTCTGGAAAAATATTAGTAGAGTATGATTTTTTTTTTTTAGGATCGTTAGGGCTGTGAGGACGGCTAACACACAATCCCGCTTTTTCCATCATTACTCGGTATATATTAGGAAGTGTTTGCGATAGCTTAGATTTTAGATTAGATGCTAGATACTCTTTAAATAGTTATGAAAGCTCAAGTACAACTGTAAAAGTCGGTAGTGTATTCGGTGAAAAGGTAAAGGAAACTGATTTTGACACTCTAATTTTTTATGATGGCACTTTAAAATTTGTCTACCTTGCTATATATAATTTTTACACTAAAATATACAAATTTTGGAATGCCATCATAAAAAAAAATAGAGTGCCAAAATTATTTTCCAAAGCTAAAATTTATCTTTCATAATACTTGAAATCTAAAATATAATTCGAGAAGCACCTCAAATCCAGGATCTAAAATCGAGGTCTGGATCATTATTTATTTTATACAACTTCCTAAATTTCCAAAATCTGTTAGCTATGAAATTTTTGACAAACCAAAAGAATAACATTTTAAAACCAAAATATCAAAATTACCCCAAGAATTTTTGGTAACCTCAAAGCTAAAGCTTAGCTCCGATCTCCTTTGTCCCGAAAACTCCAATGCTTCTATGACGAGAGTTTATAGGATTTTTCCGGCCGCTGGATCATGTGATTTTACAACCGAAGAAACAGAGTTTTATAACTGAAAAAAACAAACTCTCTCCCCTAAGCCTATCCAAACCAAACTCTACCCTCCACATGGCTTTGGTGGCGCCACCACTCTCACCCCACAGCCACCGCCACCATCCTCCCTTCCGCCGACCCACCCGAAAACCAGCCATCAAAATCTCCCTCCTCCACTCACTTCACACCCCACAAGCATCCCTTTCTCCCACCACCCAAACACACCCCAAAACCTCTCTCTCTCCAACCCACCACCACCCCTCCTTACCCGAACAAATAACCAATCACTGTCACTCTGGAAACCTCGCCGAAGCTTTGTCATTGTTATTACAGCTGGAATTTGATCACATCTCTTCTTATTCCACGGCCCAAAAAGCCGAGGCTGTGAATGTTCTACTGCAGGCCTGTGGCCACCAGAAAGACATCGAGGTTGGCCGAAAAATCGACAAGATTGTTCGCGCATCGACCCAGTTCAAGAATGACTTTGTTATCAATACCCGAGTCATTACCATGTACTCCACGTGTGGGTATCCTCATGATTCTCGTCGCGTTTTCGATCATTTGAAGAGGAAGAATTTGTATCAGTGGAATGCACTGATTAGTGGGTACACTAGAAATGAGCTCTGGTTGGAGACCGTGGCTGTATTTTGTAAGTTGATTGCAAGGGGCGAATATAAGCCGGATAATTTTACTTTCCCTTGTGTGATTAAGGCTTGTGGTGGGAGATGTGATGTGGGTTTGGGACAGGCTGTTCATGGGATGGTGATAAAGATGGGTTTGGATTTGTGTTCGGACGTGTTTGTTTGTAATGCAATGATTACAATGTATGGGAAATGCGGGTTTATCGAGGAAGCAGTTAAAGTGTTTGACAAAATGCACAAAAAGAGCTTGGTTTCTTGGAATTCGATGCTTTCTGCATTTTCTGAAAATAGGTTGGCTCAAGAGGGGTTCAATGTGCTGAGGAGGATGTTAGAAGGCGAGGAAGGTTTGTTGCCGGATGTTTCCACGATGGCGACCGTGTTGCCATTGTGTGCAGGGGAGGGAGAAGTGGGAATGGGAACGGTGGTCCATGGTTTTGCAGTGAAATTTGGGCTGACCCAGGACTTAATGGTCAGCAATTGCTTAGTGGACATGTACTCAAAATGCGGCTTAATACACGAAGCCCAAACGCTTTTCGATAAGAACGAAGATAAAAATGTAGTTTCTTGGAATTCCATGATTGGGGCTTATTCTAGAGGAGGGCATGTCGATAGGACCTTCGGGCTTTTACGGAAAATGCAGACGGAATGTGTGAAAATGAGGGCTGATGAAGTTACCGTATTGAGTGTGTTGCCAGTCTGTTTAGACAAGTCCGACCTGTTAAGCGTGAAGGAACTTCATGGCTATTCACTAAGAAATGGGTTTCAGTATAATCTGTTGGTAGCCAATATGTTTATTTCAGCCTATGCAAAATGTGGGGCACTGAGTTCTGCTGAAAATGTCCTTCATGGTATGGAGAAAAAGTCAGTTGGCTCTTGGAATGCTCTAATTGGTGGCTATGCGCGGAAGGGAGACTCATCAAAAGCTTTGGATGTATTCTATCAGATGACACATTCAGGGTTAAATCCAGATTGGTTCAGCATTGCTAGCCTTCTTTTGGCTTTTGCCCACCTGAAATCGCTGAAGTATAGAAAAGAGATTCATAGCTTTGTGCTTCGAAATGGGCTAGATACGGATTCGTTTATTGCTATTTCACTTCTTTCACTTTACATTCATTGCGGGGAACTACAACTTGCACAGGTTTTATTTGACGGAATGGAGGATAAAAGTTTAGTATCCTGGAATGCAATGATTGCCGGTTGCTCTCAGCATGGACTTCCCAATGAAACCTTAAACATCTTTCGTGAAATGGTTTCCAATGGAACCCAACCGGATGAAATTTCAGTAACCTGTATGTTGGGCGCCTGTTCACAGTTATCAGCTTTGCAGCTGGGAAAGGAAACCCACTGCTATGCTTTAAAAGCGCAATTTACAGAAGACATGTTTGTTAGTTGTAAAATCATAGACATGTATGCAAAATGTGGCTCAATAGAACTATCCAGAAAGGTTTTTGACCAACAAAAGGAGAAGGATGTTCCATTGTGGACGGTTATTATTTCAGGATATGGAATTCATGGACATGGGAAAGAAGGGCTGGAGCTATTTGAGGAAATGCAAAGTTTAGGGTTAAAACCCGATGGATTCACATTCATTGGTATTTTAATGGGATGCAGTCATTCTGGGCTTGTTGAAGAGGGTCTTAACTATTTCAATCAAATGCAGCCAGTGCATGGCCTAGAGCCAAAATTGGAGCATTATGCGTGTGTAGTGGACATGTTAGGTCGTTCTAGGCGATTCCACGATGCTTTAAAGCTTGTAAATGAGATGCCAATGGAACCTGATGTTGGAATGTGGAGCTCATTGCTCAGTTCTTGTAGAGCTCATGGTGAGATGGGTTTAGGTGAAAAAATTGCTGAGAAATTGTTAGAACTGGGGCCAGATAAAGCTGAATATTATGTTCTAGTGTCGAATTTATTTGCTGGATCTGGGAATTGGGATGATGTGAGAAGGGTGAGGGGGAAAATGAGGGAATTAGGCCTGAAAAAGGATGCGGGGTGTAGTTGGATTGAAGTTGGAGGGAAAATTTACAACTTTTCCGTGGGTGATAAACGTGTCCCAGAGTCGGAGGGGATCCGTGAGGTGTGGAGAAGACTGGAGGAGAAGATAAGTGGAATTGGGTATGTTCATGATACTGCTTCAGTGCTTCACGATTTGAAAGAAGAGGAGAAAATAGAGATTTTACGAGGGCACAGTGAGAAGCTCGCGATCTCTTTTGGATTATTGAAGACGAAAAAAGGTGCAACGCTCAGGGTGAGCAAGAATCTACGCATTTGTGGTGATTGTCACAGTGCGATCAAGTTAATATCAAAGGTTGTTGATAGGAAGATAGTTGTGAGAGATAACAAACGGTTTCACCATTTTAGCAACGGGTTATGTTCTTGTGGGGATTATTGGTGATGAAGATGTGAATAACTATTTTTTTTCTCCAAGTTAGTTTTCCCATGGAGGAGTAATTGATTCCTGGGCTTAAACCAGATCTTCATGAGATTTTCTCGATCTGTACATGTGGAACAGTTGCTTTGGTTTGAACTAGTTCTTCAACCATATTCTTTTTGTAACCATTTATGCCCAACTGCTATCAATGAAATTGGTTCGAAAATGCAAGTTTTTTTGCCTTCGAAGTAAGTTGTATGGTTATATGGTTATAGGATAAGGAAACTGTATTTTGTAAAGTGGGAGGCTGTAGATCTCAGCTTTTGTATGAAAAAAAAAACATAGTAGTTTGAGTGTTCGCCACTTGGTTGGTTTTTGCGGAACAGTCCGTCGCTAGTGGAACCACTGTTGCAACTGTTTATCTAAGCTTTGCATCCGCATCTCCGGCATGTTGTATCATTCGGTTTTTGGCGTGTCGACAATGTGCATTAAACCTTGACTCTTTCTATTATAATAGTTGTGCACTGTGAGTTGTACCTTCGTTGTTATGAATGAATTTCTTACATGGTAGTAGTTTGTAAGCTGCCTTGTGGAAAGGGTACCACCGTTATCAAATGGCATACTTTTATAAGTTAGTTTTTTCACGAGAAAAAATTATATCCGGATGACCCGAACAACCCCTAGTGTCCGGACATCCAATCCCCATTTGCCACGTCATCTTTTCAAAGGAAGTTGTCGGTTGTGCAGCTGCAGCATTAAAAAAGGGGCTTCTGGTCTGCTTAACCATGGTCTTGCTTGGTCCCACACATGACCCTAGTTTAGTTAATTTTAACCATTAGACAATTAGTATCGTAGTTGAGTTTGAGCTCGCGTTCGTTCGTTAAAAGTTTGTTCAAGATTAGTTTGTTATATAAACAAAGAAACCGAGCTTAAACATTTTTTTTTGAAGCTCGTTAAAATTTCAATCCAAGCTTGAACAAACTACTACTTGGCTCGTTCGGATTATTATGCGGAAAAAATTCAAGCTACTCGAGTTCAACTCATGTTTGGCTTGATTAACACTCATTTGAGATCGATTTGTCTCAAAGACAAGCTAAACTCGAACATTTTTTAAAACTCGTTAAATTTTCAAACCAAGCTTGATCAACTACATGCTTGGCTGGTTTGGCTCGTAAGTCTCATCAGTCCAAAGCAGTTTTATTAAATGAACTTCATCACACACTCTCTTACTCTCAGCTCCCAATTCTCAAATCCAACACTACAATAATGGCGTCAATCACTTCTTCTCCCTCTAACTCACAGAATTCCGCTACCAAACCCCAGGTTCTCTCTCTTCTCCCTCCCTCTCTTTATATGTCCGCGTACATATGAATATACACGCACATTCATATACATATATTTTCATATTCGAGCCATTTGGTTGTTCTGGTTAGTCATTCGTGTTTAGGGTTTTGTGAAGGATGCTGCCACTGGCAATGGATTACCCGACGCCTTGGAGAAAAAGACTCCCTCAGTCGATCCCTTCGAGTGAGTGAGCCGCCTCCGTTTCTAAATCCTTTTCGTTGCAGTTTTTATTCTACCCCAGTCGGTTTCTCCATCCAATTCCGTGCTAACAGTGTTTTATGTTCCCAATTTTGTGTCTTCTGCGATTTACTAATATTTGTTGGTACCTCAACGTCGGAGCATATTAGAATTCCCTCCGTACGTGAAGCATGTGTATGGGTCATTTGGTTTCAACCTAATCGAAAAGTAGCAAATGTTGATGTACAGACTTTTTAGATCCGTTGGGTTCGAGAGCATAGTTGTTCACCCTCCACTTAAGAGGGTGAACATTACCCTCGTTCTTATTGGTTGAAATGGTGTGGATCCCACCACAAAGTAATGTCATGCTCACCAAAAAGTGTATTGCACGGGTGAGACCTACACCATTTCAACCAATAAGAAGAAGGGTAATGTTCACCCTCTTTTAAGGAGGGTGAACAAAATTGCACTCGGATACGTATCCAATGATTCACAAAATCGTATGCTTCGAAAAAATCGTATCCTAATTCCTACCTCGTATACGTTTTGTATAGAAATCTCACGGTACAATGATGTATCCTACAATTTACATGTGTATCCCGATACGGTTCATATCCTACGATTAGTTATTGAAGAAAAGTCGCACCGTATATTGCGAAGCGGAACCCCAAATGCATTCAAAGTCGTTTGATCTAATTATGATGACATTCAAACCGTTTGAACGAAACCTAACCTCAATCCCATTAGGACTCCAATAGAAGAAAGAAAGATTCTTCGATCATGTTTTGCATGAATCATACAAGGGCTCTTATTTTCTTTCCCATGACTAAGGCCTAGAAAGCATCGATGTTATACACCCCCCTTGGGAGACTTGGAATTTTCATCCTAAAAACTTCCCTTTTCATATAAATAGTTTTTTGCTTTCTGATTAGGTATGATTAGTTTTTAATCCTATATTAAAGTTTATTAACATATCTTACGGTATGTGATGCGTATCTCAATAGGTTTCATAAAATTTAGAAAAAAATGATAAACAATACTTATCTCGATTTGAGAACACTGCGTAAGAGTGAGGAAAAGGAGAGATCATGCCCTTTAATTTGGAATAGTAACTAGGGTGATGTTTATACGTTATGAATACTAGATAAGTACTTCTTGATTGACATTTTAATTTAGTTATTTCTTATAATTATTAGCTAGGGAAAGCAAACCATCTACACTAGTAATTTTTAAGATTCATGCAGGTGGACATCTACAACACCGGGCTCAAAATCACATATGCAGTTCTATGTGCTCGGGAATATTTGTTTGGTGAACTTACGCATCACATGGGCAGTTACAAATGCTCATGGACAGATATTTGATTCAAAACTTCCTTGAAATAGTTTTGGTTCTCTTTGGTTTTTAATCCCTTTTAAGGTTTTTCTGAGAATGGAGTTGCATATTCGTTCAATGGAAGGGAGTTACATGTGCTCATGAACAAATACTTGCTTTAGCCGGTAACTGGATTATATAGAACTAGAAAATAGATCCATATACAACTTTCTAACATCCCTCTCTCTAAAAACATTTTGTTGCTCTCCTGCGAGTTTATTGGTCTGCACTTGAGACAAGATCGTATGTTTTCTTTCCTTGCCTCTTGATGAGAATAAATTTATTTCTTGCTGAAAGTTAACTACTTTAAGTTTGCTGCCAGTTGGTGCAAAAAACCAGTAGCTTCGTGGCTTTTTTTTCAGCTTCCCCCTCTTTTTAGTGTATTCTCCTGATCACGGTATTAGTTCAGCTCACTTTACAGTTGCTACCATTTATATTTAAGATGTCTACAGTGCATCGTTAAACTCGAGAATTATGCATAGAATTGAAACCGTAAAGTTTGTTTCTACTCTATAATCAGAGCCAACATGTACTATTTTTTCTTTGTGTAGGGATATGAATAGCGGGGAGTACATCAAAAGGTTCAGCAAATATGAGGCTGACTACACACATCGATTGATGGCCAAGTACTTCTCAGATAAGGATATCTATGGGGGTAAACGTTTAGTTTGTGTTTACAAGGTCTTAAGCCATGGTTTATATGTATAATGGGATACATCATGTGACAACAGAGACGAAATGTGCATGAGGAGAATGTAAAGTAATCTAGAAGTAGTATGGTGAAATAGTATAGCCGTGTGCTGGAAACAACTCTCTGTGTGCATATCGATACCTTATGGCACGCAATAGCATGACAAGTTATTACTATGAGTTAGGGTTGGCCCTATCCATTTGCCATCTTTTGCGAAGGCTCGCATCTGTTCATTGCCCTTATAGAGTGGCCTTAGCAAAATAAAGCACAAAATGTGAGTAGAGTAGATGATTATCTCTAAATTTTAAAACTGCAAAAAAAATGTAAGAACAAGGACCTTGGTCCATGAATCCATTGCTATACAACTTACAGCTCCAAGACCACATGAAGAAATGCTATTTTGACAACATTGAGATATCAGAAATTGCGCATTTGGAGCTATTGGACCGCACACACCAATTTCTATGTCATCCCTAAATGGATGTATGATATTGCAACTGAATATCTGTTAGTTTCACAGCACTTGTTTGGTATAGGAAATGGATTGCATGGCCTTTTGTCAATTCTGCTGTGACCCTTTGTGAGATTGCAGCACTAATTTGCATCCATCAAGATCCACATCGCCACAAATGGGATGACAAACACTTTTATTTTTTGCAGTGTAATGTCCTCTAATTATTTGTTGTATTAGTCATCTCAATAAGTGACGTCAATACTTGTGTGGTTTCTTCTAATAACGAGATGTTGTCAGCTTTTAGTGTGCTCAGGTGCTGTGTTAGTTCTTGATATTTTCATGGAAGAAGTGGTGCTAACTCAAAACCATGGATGTAGGATTGTCTGTATTTGACTTTATCAAGATTACTTGTCACTTGCAGACAACATATTTGACGAAAGCAAGACAATCGATGGCGAGACTATTAAGGCGAGCAGGTATAGTGAAATTGGAGCGCATATGTTCATCTAACCAATAGTTCGTTATATGTCAAATCAAATTCTAAGGTTTTGTTTGGGAATGTTCATCTAGGTGGCATTGTGCTCAATCATATGCAGACCCTGTCCAGTTCCTCAAAGAGAAGAGCATCTGCTCTTCAATTACTACTGCAGACACCCCGACTACCATCACAAACGGGAAGCACCCAATGGATGATGGGTGAAGTACAAGTACCTTCTTTACTCGGTTGAAACCAAAGTTGGTCCCCGCCGAGGTTACAGTGTAAAGGAACCTGAACTCTTCCCTGATGATTTTTGGTGGTTTTTAGAAATAGCTTACTTCTTTCATTATAATTGAACTTGGGAAACATGCAACAGTAGCTAGCTATAGCTAATGTTTACCCTGTCAAAATGCAATTTTAGTTAGTTTACCTTATTGGTGGTGGAGAATGGACACATTAACGAAAATTGACCAGAAACAGTTTGTGTACTAACTGGTCCTCCTATTTGACATATGTTAAGTATTTGGATGCTATTCCATATAGCTTATTCAATTAAGTACTTATAATATCACATTAGTTACTAACCTGGCAACTAAAACCTTCATTAACTGAAACTGAAAGTCTCTGAAAACCAAATGTCGAGTAAGAATAACCCAGAAACTGCTTTACTTACAATATCACATTAATTACTAACTGGGAAACTAGCAGCATGATTAACTATCATGCGCATCTGTGGTACCTCGATGTGCAACTTGGAAAATGGTCCCAATAGATGAACTATTCCCACATAGGTAAAATCCCGTTCAACCACAGAGTTTTCTCGTCATTACCGTGAAAATATAAATTTTCAACCCGGATGGATTTCTACGGATCTTACCAGTCTGCCTCCTAACCTAAGAGATGGTGGTTGAAGCACTCACGAAAATTATCAACAATTGTGTAAAAAAACTACTTGAAACTCTCTTTTTTCTTAAGGAATTGGGATGCTATGAAGGCACTTCTATCAGTGCATCAAAAGTAGACTTCACATTTACATCACAAACATCACAATCCTTGGTAGCCATAGGATACTTCACGAAGCTTTCTGCCGTGTGAAATCCAATTTAGAAGATTGATGTTAAAGAAGAATATGAATACAAAGCATGAAAGGCACCTTCCAACACAACTTTTTGAACTCTTATACTTTTTAGGATCTTGCATTTATCAATTCAAAGGAAATGGAATTACATGTATCGGTATATGTTTATCTTTATTTGGGTACCAAATACTAGGCAATTCTAATTTACTAGTAATTAGGAAGTTTGTCGAGTGCTTGAGGTAAACAGTATAGGAGTGTACATGTCTTTTTAGCGTAACTCATCTTGTCTGTTACCTTTTCCATTTTATGCTTCCTCTTGAAGCAATAGGTTCCTACTTGTTGAGCTATCTCTTTGGGGAACTGCCACTTTTTCCATTCTACTGATGGTGTCTATTCATGGGCTTTGTAGGGTTCTACACCATGGTATTGAACCAACCTATGGTGTTGGAATGTTTCGTAAACTTTCTTTAATGGTGGTTCTAAAGTCCTCCAGCATCTCGTCTTTTTATATGAAACCCTCTTGAATCATGGGATTTTTTTAGCCTTCTGTTGTTGAAACAGAGTAAAAGCCCTTTTGAAGACCAAAGTTGCATGCAAACCTGTTGGGAAATGATTTTGTGGTTGCCAGCATGCTGAACTTCTTGAGGAAATCCATTTTTTGTGGGTCACTCTTCCATATAAATTTGTGTTTTTTTGTAGTCTAGGTTTACATAGTAAAGGTGTGGGCTAGCATAAAGCGAATGGTGAATATGCAGTCCTCCTTTCAATACATCACCAGGGATAGTTTCAAATTTTCAATACCTGAAGGCTGTTGGTTCATTGGAAAAAGGCACTTGTTTTTTGTTTTTGTTTTTGTTTTCGTTTTTTTATTCTTACTTGGTAGAAAAACATAGCTTGCACTTCACGAATCTCTTGAAGGTTCCTTTAATAAGTTTTGCTACTAATCTTGCTAATCTAGTTTTATGTGAATGCTGAGACCCAAAGTGAGAATTTTGTGTTTGGAAGATGGAAATAGACATTTGGGCTTAGTAGAGTGTACACTTGACATGAAAGCAATCTTAAGACCTTTTGAACAGAAAAGTTGCCTGCAAATCACCTGAAAACTGGTTTCATTCTTACCAAGTAGATTGCATGCTGATATTTTTGAAGAGATTGAACTATTATTGGCTAATCTTCCTTTTAAACATGTTTTCATCACTTCAAGTGATAGTTTCAGGACCTGAAGGCTATTGGTTGGTTTGAAAAGGCGTTTGTCCTTTTGCTTTGTCTTATGTTCTTTAATTGATAAAAAGCATCTCAAGCTTTTTCACTTTACCCATCTCTTGAAAGTTTCCCTTAGTTATTTATAACTTGTGGTAGAGATTATTGCTAAACTTGCTGATTGTGAATGCTAAAATCCGAGTCAGGAGTTCTAGTGTGTAGACCTGTTGACTAAGTAGTAAGTAGAGATTATACTTGCAGTAAAGATGTAGCAGTTGACACAAACCCTTGAACTGTATGATGCTATGTATGGATATTGGGTTTCGCAAGGTGAGAGAAAAACTATTACAGAATATTACTCCCTCCGTCCCCAAATAAGTGTTCCCTATGAAAAGACGTTCAATTTTTGGGAAAAATAAATAAATAAAGTACTTCCGTGCAAAAAAAATTCTATTTCTTCGCACCAAACTAAAGAACTCAAGTAGATCTTCAATTTAGGGTGAAGAAGTTGAAAAAATTATGCACGAAAGTACTTTTTTTTTTCAAAAATTGCATGTGTTTTCGTAGGAGACACTTATTTAGAGACAGAGGGAGTACTAGTTATAGAAGGGTGGCCGGGGTGCAATGGTAAGTTTGCCTCCATGTGAACCTGGTGGTCACGGATTCGAGTTGCAGAAATAGTCTTTCTGCTTGTTGGGAGTAAGGCTGTGTACATCCAATTCTTCCCCGGATCTTGCAGTAGCGGGATGCTTGTGCACTGGGTAGTCATGTTCGTTTTAAATTACGTTTACTTCATAGTGAAAACTTAACAATTCCTAAAAATCCAGTCTTTCTGAGGGACTCCTAATTCTTTGTAGTTCCTTCTCGCGTCAATTGTTTCTTCGTCACACCAGTTGTACACTCCCTTCGTTCTGCCAACCCTTGTCGATTCTTTGTTCTGCCAAACCTTGTTGATTCTGTACTAGGTTCACAAAGGAATAGGACTTCTGATGGGCCAACCCTCTTTTATGCGCCCTTACAGGAAAATGAACTTTGCTACCCTGGGCGCGATTCCCTCACTTGGTCTGGGATGATCCAAAGACTAATGAAACTGTTTTTGTGTGTGTGTGTGTGTGTGTGTGTCAAATACATGTTTATTTTCTTCACATTACGCCATCTCAGAACAAAGAAATGAAAGGAATTTAACTTCAAAATTTTCATATTGCCAGTCTATGTCCTTTTTATCATTTCTTCTCCCAATTCTTTCCACTTCCAAGGACCAAACATAGAGTAGGTAGGCACTGTAACTGAGGTACATAATACCAAAGATGCAAATAGTAGAGGTATGTAGCGGAATTAAAGGTCATTCATTTATATTTGCAGATGCATCAATTGAACAAGATCCTAACCACGAAGGTGTGGACTATTCCCTTAATCTATATAAACATCTTACCATACTTAAGATACCGGTTAGTTAATCAAATTCGTGGAGCCAAGGATCGATGGATTCGAGCCTCCAACCTTCAGGCAATACTGAAACCGACCTCTTCCAAATCCACCAAAGGAGTTTTCTGGTTGGAGATGAAACTCTGAAGGAAAGAAATCTCCCCCTTGAGTTGCGCATTTTCTTGGAAAATCTTGTTGATGCACTGAGATAAATTAATAAGCTCTTCAGTTAGTTTCTGATTTGTGGTAGTGAGTTGGCTTTTCTCTGACTGTAATTCCTCAATTTGCTTCTTCCGTCGTAGCCGAGTCCGCCTTGCTGATTCTCTGTTTGATAACTGCCTTCTGTGGCGCCTCAGATCACTGGCACTGGCTTCCTTCTCCTCTGTTGCAGCCATAGAATTTGAGTTCAGTGAGTTGTTGCTGTGGGTTGATGTGTTTGGAGAGAGATCATGGAGAAAAGGGTGGATATGGGTGTAGTTTGGGAATGATGTGTTTTTGTGGAATGTGGTGAAATGAGTGAATGAATCTTCGGTTGGGTTTGATTGGGGTGGTGTGTCATGAATTCCCATGTATGCTCGAGAGAGAGTGCAGAGGGGCTGTGTTGGGTCAAACCATTCACTGGAGTGCATGGCTTGAGAGAGAGAGAGAGAGAGATGTGCTTGAGAGAGAGTGCAGAGGGGCTCTATATATACAGAGATATATGTGCTCTAGCCTCTATATATGTACAGAGATATATATTCTGTTGGAAACAGGTAAAAATGGCTCTTTGCTTTCAGAAACTATAGCAGGATATTTTTTAGTTTTTTATTTTATGTGCAGTATATTTTATCAAGGGAGAAACTACAATGGGGAAAACCAAAATGAATCTTTTGACAAACTTATGATCCAAACGCAGGCTTAGGTTGAATTTGTGTTACTATGGGTCATGCATGCATGCAGGGCGGCTGTACTATGGCTTGAACCCCCTTGTTCAAAAAATGCACTACAACTTTGTATTTTTTTTTACATATATTTTAATTTTTCTTTCGTATAATTTAATTTTTATTTTATATTATTTGCCCTGAGTTCATATATAGCCAAAGTGAAAGAATATACACTTAAATTTGAAAATTAGCAAATAATATTGCTCAACAAAACATAATAAATTAGGCATGATAAATCTTCAACCAATATATGTACATGTATTTTAAATAGAGCTTTTTATGCAAAAAATTTCTGTACGTTTTTGTCACTGCTGAATTAAAAATCCCGGAGCCACCTCTGCATGCACGAGTGCTCTTTCATGAATGCAATTGGAGGTGCATGCACTTACTGATAGTTGTGGTTATGGATTCATAATAATTAGCAAGTATTTGATAATGGGAAACTTCGACACTTTGACACAATTTGTCTCTAGTCTATATGTGTACACTTGTGTTATGAGCATAGTACCTTAGGAACATGAGACACTTTCACCCGTTATAATGGCCTTTCGGTAAGGGACATGAGACACTTTTGCCCGGTCAATTGCATCTTCTTGTCTCTCTTTTTGTAGTTGTATCGATGCTACCCAAATAGAAAAATAAGGTACAAGTTGCAAGATTCTCTTGAAATTATCGCGTCAATTGTGTAGGCGCTTCAGTCAATTTCAGGTCGACCTGAATTAGAAAGTAGAGGTTGCTCTCTCTTTTTGCGTGTTTGTGCAAAGCGGGAAATAGGTGAAAACCTTGACATTACAATGTGAACATGCGATATTCGCATTTTATTGTCCAAGACAACATGAAAAAAAGTTATTGGAAACTAGGTAAACTTTATGGAAGTTCAACTATTTGAGGTAAATTAACAACTCTAATAAGAGTGAATGGTCGAATGTTTTGATTTAATGCAAGTCTTTCTCCTTGTAGGTTTGCATATAGGGATTTTCCGTTAGTCAGATGGCATTAACGCAAGGAGTAAAATGACTATTATGCTATTTCCGTGGTCTTATTATTACTTCTTTTTTCCCCTCTTGATTCTGCTGGTAAGATATGATGTTTAGTTTCCAAATGACCTGCATGACCTCTTAAAAGCAGCCTGTTGGTAAATAAAAAATATAAAAAAAATGAAGTCATCTAATGGTAATGAAAATAGAAGTCATCCAATTTGTGGGATATTCCAATGGTTTTCACTTGAGTTGGTAATGCCATACTCCCTCCGTCCCCTTTTAAGAGTCTAATATTTTACTTTGGTTGTTTTTCAATAAGTGTCCAATTTGTAAAGTTAGTTAGTAAAAGTTAGTACATTTTTTATTTTACCCCTAAAAATATGTAGTATTTCATTTTGAAAAGTTAGTGGATAAAGTGTAATAATGATGTCTCCAGAGTGAATAAGAAAATTATACTAACTTTTAGAGTGTAATGATAATGTCTCTATAAAAAGTTAAATTTACGAAATAGAACTTTTAAAAAGGGACAGAAAGAGTATAGGTTATGCTTACGAGATGAAAAACTTTGCGTTTACCATTCTGTTTATCTTTCATTTTTCATTCTGTTTATCTTTATTTTCTGATTTTTGTTATTTCTTTTCACAAAAAGCAGAAATAATTCTAAAGAAAATATCAAGAGAGGTACCAAGGAGATGGATTCATCTCCTCCTTATCAATTCCTACTCATTCCTAATCATGATATCAATCTCACCTTATATCATTCTTTTCGAAACTATAACGGTTATGGTCTCAATATTAGTCGAGTGTGATCACTCATCACTGGAGCTGTATATGCTTCGTTCGTAATCCGACGAATCAAAAGCCCTGAGGAGAGAGTGGGGAGGAGAGATGCCAATATTTCCGTGGCTGAAACCTTAGCGAAGAATGAGCAACTGTAACTGTATTCTAAGTCAGCTCGATAAAGGTTGCGAGAAATGGAAACTTAAACTCAGGCCTACTATGACAATAAAGGGAAAGGAGAGATGAAAATCTCACCAAGAAGTGAAGGGTGGGAACCCCAAGGGATTGGCCCAATCATCCAGGCCTGAAACTTAAGGATTTGCTCTCTCCTAAGTTTTCAGGTTCGAAACTCTCAGTTGCTACCAACTCCTTTGGCCATACGGACCACTTGCTCCGACTTTAAGTGAGATCCCCCTCTAGTGGATGGTAGATTTATGGTCCCCCAAGATTAATCAGGTGCATGTAAGCTGATCCGAACACCTGATTAAAAAAAAAGGAACTAAAGGGTGGGCGATAAATGGTCCGTCATGCCTGGTTCACTGATCCTAGATTCGTGATTAAACAAAAAAACAAGTTTCACAACAGAAAGCAAAAGCCAAACATGCCTCGTCTATATATACCTAGGAGTATTTGTGTTCCCCTCATTTGTAAAAGCAAATGAACTCATGCGACTTGACCTGGAACATTTCCCAGCAGGCTCACATAGGTACCGGTTTCTGTAAGAAGAAAGAAAGAAAGCAGCAAAAGATAACGAAAATTACAAAGAAAGACACCAAGCCCGAAGGCAAACCGCATGATCTAACCGAACAAAAAGACTTCAAGCAATACAGAGAAAAAAAAATCTCGCATAAGCAGCTTTATCCTCTTCAATGTGTCACCTCCAGGCTCCAGCCATTCCATTAAGGAGAGAAGGTGTTGATATCTATATGCTTCTCCTAAACTCTTCCATGAAAACAAAAACATGTGCCTACGAATTTTCTTTTCCGCGACTGTCCATCATAGTTTCATTGAACATTGAAGCCTACTAAGTTGCTTCTACTTCCAAGATGACTTGATCCCTCCTCGTATACAACTTGTTCACAACCACTTAATCACCGATATTATTCACCTTCATCAGAGGCATGGAAAACGAATCCAACCGTCTGAGATCACAAGAGAAGTAAAATGGCGTAAATGAAATTCAGCGGGAGAATTCTCGAAAAATAACCAAACCACATCCTGCATAATCTTTCCTGATAAGTTCTTATACGAGGTAAATTTGGACCACATTGCCCCTACCTAACAAAGACGTATTGAAGGAGGTTGGATATTTCTACAACATTTCTAGAACAAGAAGACAAAATTCACGGCATCGAACTCCATAGACCATAGTCTAGTCATAGGTAACTGCAAACACTACAATGTTAAGCATATCCACTGATGAGGGAGGAGTCACAAAAAATTATGCAAAGACAAAAGGAATATGTTGAGATGCTAGAGGAACAACGCTTTCACGGAATCGTGCAAACTTACCACTCCCCACTCCCTGCCTGCATGTAAAAGACAAGATCTCAACCTGTACTGCTGTACGTTGTATCTCAATCCATGAACATAAAATATCGTCTCACCTAAATAATCTAAATTAAACGAAACCATTTAATTATCAACCAATGGGTCTTCTTCCTCTCCCCCTCTCAGCTACATTGCTCTATATCAATGAAACTAATCTTCACTTCTCAAAATTAATAGACTCGTCTAACAAGACAAAGTTGGCCACATTCATGTTTCTTCTATGTTCTTTGGTTGATCACATAGCTAAATTGATTGTAGGATTACTTGAAATCAAAAAGAAGAATTTGATACAAAGTAACCCAAATGGCAAAAGTTGAGCCGAAACAAATAAGCGAAAGACAGGACAACCCGTTGCGGCGTGTCTAAATTGAAAATGCCCGTTGCAGTGCACATTTTCTGTTTGGAGTCGCCACTTCCCATCACTTTGCATATTTTGAGCATGAGGCAGCCATTCAAATAAATCTTAGACTAAGAGGAAAAAATAAACAATACTCTAAAAGTATCATCAACTGCTATCTATCCAAACAAGGTACGATATTTGTATATGAATCAAAGGAAACGATAATGGCCTAATCCCACCATTACAAATAACAAAAAAAACAACATTCTTTCCTGTCAACAAATAATCACATACAAAATCTTAAATGATGTCATCCTCCTCAAGGAGAGAAGTGAACTCTTCCCAAGTTCCCATCACTACTATCTACAATTGAAGCAAACTAATACTCACGAAAAAACTTCGAGATTATATCTCAACTTAAGAATTTACCTTCAATGACCCCGGCCAGCTCTTTGGGTCCTCTTCCTCCTCTCATAATCAGGATCGTCCGTTGGCAACTCATAGCGACAGACAGGGCACGTATTCCTAATCCCCAACCACGGAATGATGCAGTCCCCATGGTACCGGTGCGAACAAGGCAACTGATTTGCTTTCTCCCCAACACTCATCCCATCCTTACAAATTGCGCAAAGCGAATTATCACTTTCCACGTCCTCCTTCGTCACAACCACGGATTCAAGATTCTCAACGACCGTTTTCGAAGCAGGAGGCCTCCCAATCATCGCGTTCTCGTTCTCTGCAAATTGCCCAAACATCATCTCGTACTCCACCGCATCATGATCTCCCAAATATTCAAGATTCTCAACACCATCATGTTCTAAACTCAAATGGGCTTCCAAATTGTGAACATTCAACAAAACCTCCCACTCCAAATTATTACCCCTCATCGCACCCGCCAACTCCACACCCATTTCTTCTTCTTCTTCTTCTTCTTGATTTGGAATCATCACGCTCGGCACCGACGAAACATCCAAGTCCTCATCCACATCAAACATGCTCAACACCTCTCTCTCATCAACCCTAGCATCCACTTCTTCCCACTCAAAATCCTCAACCCCATCTCTATTACTATCTTCTAACTGGAAAGAATCCCAACATAGCTGCAGACTAATATCATCATCACACCCAATATTATTATCATTATTATCCTCTACATTCAATCCCATCCCAAGAAACTCATTCTCATCATCCTCTTCTGAATCAGCCCCAACCCTAAACCCTAAACTCCCATCATCACAACCATCATCAAACCCTAACCCTAACCCACAATCATCATTATCCACTACATTCAAGCCCATCCCAGGGAACTCACTCTCGTTCACTTCTGAATCAGACCCAACCCTAAATCCAAAATCCCCCTCATCACAATCATCATCAAACCCTAACCCTAGATCTAGCTCCAACCGGGTCGGACCCGAATCGGGAGAGATCACACCCGATTGCTCGACGCGCTGGTGGAACAGGTCCATGACGAAGTTGACCTGGTTTTCGCGATCGAAGAGATCGACTGCGGGGATTGCATCTGGGTTGAAATCGAAGGGATCGGGGTGGAAGGGAGCGAAGGTGTCGGAGAAGTCCTGGTAGTAGGGGACGGAGGCAAAAAAATCGATGAGGTCGCTGTCGTCGTCGTCGTCGTCGTGAGGGTGAAGGAAAGTAACCTCCGCCATTGCACAGAGAGAGAGAGAGAGAGAGAGAGAGAGAGAGAGAGGGAGGGAGGGAGGGAGAGGGAGAGAGAGAGAGCGCCTTTGAAGTTGCCTTGTAGATGTTTGTTGGTTGAATGTGTGGGTTTGCAGGTGGGAGGGCGCTTCTCTTTTCGTTGATTACCACATAATCATAGGAGTTTACGGGAAAAATTTTCAAAATGCCGAGTGGGTACCACGTGGTGCCCGCTTAACGCATCCGAGCTATCCATTGCGTTTTTGGACGGCTCAGATTTGGAGAGAGAGAAATGAGAGAGAAAGTATTGGGATGAGAGAAGAGAGAGGGTTTCAATTCAAGTCATTAAAAAATGTATTGGACGGCCCGGGTGTACCGAGCGGGTACCATGTTGGATATACCCATCCGGCACCGAAAAATTTCTTGAGTTAACGAATACAAGCCTCGTACCGTCCATGACACTGGATCCATGAAATTGTCCACGATAAAAATTGGACGGTCCAAGTTTGAAATATTACATATTTTTTGAGATGCGTATTGAGAGATATAAGCAATTTAAATACATATAATTAACTTCACAATTTTTAAGATTAATTTTGCAAAAATATTTGACTTCTTAAAAAGCTCAAATTTCCTTGGAGAACACTTAAATTGAGACAGATGGACTATATTTGTTGATGTATGTGAAGAGAATGATCTGTCTAAAAATCCATTAAAACAAGGACTTTTAATTTATTTAGTTTAGCATAAACACTCCTAAATGTAAGTCCAGTTCAATTGCACAAAAAATATGCGAAAACCAAATTTCCTGTAACTTCCGCGGTGTTCACGAAAGTTGCGGGATTCACAGCTTTTCATTTTCCCTGCAAAATATATCTTGCAAAAAAAAAAGAAAGAGTTCTGATTTCCTCACACAGTTCTTTGTCGACCGAGCCGACACGGGAAATTAATTTTTTCTTTTCTTTTAATACTTTTCTTTATCTTTCTTGAGAATATATATGACACAAAACACAGAAATATATTACTAGCATTAGGATGCCACGTGATCATGTAATAGGACCACTAAGTTGTTGGTTGATGCCATTGGCTAACAAAGGGTGAAAACACCACTTCAACCAAAAATTGTTACTATGTGCACAGCGAATCGGAACCATTTGTTTCAAGATAAACGTGTCTAGCTAAGTCATCGGTATCCAATGAACTTGAATTTTCTCATGCTTGAAACACTCAACGAGCTCTACAAAATAAACGGTTCCGAGTATCGTCGTGAGTCCCGTATGGGCCTATAAAAATCCAAAACTGAACGGGACCGGATGGAAGAAAATTGGACAAGACCCGAGCCCCTCGGCAAAAACCTCAAGACAGACGAGCTGTTCTGTCCTACCGTTCTAAAGGCCATTGCCTCAAATGCCAACACAAAAGCCCAGCAGGGTAAAAGACGATGCGCCCCTCCAACGGTACCATAGCCGGCAATGGATCATAATTATTGTTCATGTATTTAAATTTTAAACTCCTTTTAAGGGGCATTACACGAGTTAAATAAATTCTTTGAACTTAGACTAATGCCTCTGCAATGTACAACAACTTTCTCCTTCTACAGAACTGTGGGAAACAAGAGGCTTGAAATTTTCAACTTAGACTAATGCCTCAGATATGTTAAAACTGTGGAGCAGAATTTCTCCATATACAGCAATTTGTAAGACAAGAAAAGGCATGCTTCTGGACTCGTAGTCTGTAACCGGTCCATTTCGTCGAATGGCACTGCTGTCATTTTACATTCTTCTTCTTTAGAGAATCAAATAAAGAAGATTTTTCTTGCTTGTTTGATGACTTGGCGAAAGGATTTTTCGCCTCACCTGTCTTCTTAACCTCAGCATTCTTCACCTCACCCGCATTTTTCAACTGAACATCAGATGACTTGGCAAAGGAATTAGACGGGCGCGTTTGCAACTTATTCTCCTCCCCTGTCTTCTTAACCTCAACATTCTTCACCTCACCCGCATTCTTCAACTGAACATCATTCTTTACCTCTCCTATGTTTTCCAAATTCGCAGCTTGCCCCTGCTTTACTTTGGCCTTCCCAGCTTTAGCTACTGCTTCTGATAACACTTTTTTCATAAATGGAGGTGAAGGCAACTTTTGTGAAGGTGATGGAATAGCAGGTTTTGAATCATAACTGCTTTCCAGTGGGGGGATGGATTTGCGGATCGCAAAATCAGATTTGTCTGAAGTATCAGAACCCAAATTTGTGACCGGGAAGGCTGTAGCTGCTTTGCTTTCACTTAGCAACCTTTCCTGAATAAAGCAGAAAAGGCATTCAGAAAAAGGAAACATATAGAATTTAAAATAAATACATGGAAAAAGCGACGTTAACAATCTAAGACATTGAGGGCTAACCTCCTGTATGGTGGTGAAACGCTCGGCCAAATTTGGAAGCTTTAGACTCTTTGCAAGCTCGATTGCTCCTTTGACAGATTTTTCAAATGACAGAAGTTTCACAAGTTCTGTAGCCCTTACAAGCTTATCACCTAAAGAATTATCATCACAAAGAAGCAAGCCGGGTCAATATCTTGAATGATAAAGATATCTTACGTGGGGAAAGAGAGACAACGGATTCAACAACACCACCCAAACTTAACCAGCACTGCATTTGTGGACTTAAGTTTCTAGAAGAATCTATAATAAACATGATAGAGAGACCAAGGAAATAAAATTAGCTTTTTGAAACGTCGTCATCTTATCTTTCCCTTCTTTCAACTTTTCCGTTCACTAAGTGAATCTATGATCCAAATTCCAAATACAACCCAAGTGCGGACATAGGTGAGGAAACGCTAGAGTGTGACGTTTGTGACCTATTACAGAAGGTACCATCTAAGTAGCACAAACTCACCATTGCAGCAGGATGCAATAAGCTTGAAGATGCATCTATCAAGAGAGGCATCCATATTGAAAGCTTCATCATCAAGAGAAGTTGTGTCCTGACCGGTGGACATCATCTCTTCAATTGTTTTGTTAATCTACAAGGAGTTCCACACAAATATATTCAGCTGTTGAAGTAATAAATTTCCCTTCCCCGTACCGGAGCCAAATTTCCACGTAGGAAAATTAAGGTGTACCTGGGAGAGATGCAGGTTGTGTAAAATAAACTCATTCTCAAGGTTATCTGCTCCCAGGTCAGAAGACGCGAGAGGAAATGAAAGATCCATTAAATTGAGAACTGGTTTGGGGATGACCTGAATAAGAAATAAATAGAACAATAAATCTTGTTGATTCTTTTAGTTACAAAAAGTAATATGAAAGCAGCTATGAGCAATCCTACCTGTGGGAACGTATCAGGAGATTTGCAAACAACACAAAACAACTTGATTGCATTCAATCCAACGACCCAATGGTTTTCCTCTGGCTTCCTTACTTTTGTAGAACTGCATATTATAACTTTTTGTTAACTTGGTACTAAGAACACTTTTGGTGGCTTGGTTACTAGAATCAGTGCTCAATTTTAGGTAACAAATTCCCACCTGAATAATGGGAGCCAGCTGCCTCCATATTGATCAGTAAACACTCTAAGCACACCCTGCAAATATAATGGCAATCTTATACCAAGTTCCGAAGGAGGAAGTGCATATGTTAGTGACAAGACAGAGATTATCAAACCTTAGAATCAAAAGTGCATATTTTGCCTTCTTCGCTGAAACCAAACCATGTCAGATATGAGCCAGGGGTCACTGGAAGTCGTCCTCTGATGGGTTGGGTCCCGTGACGAATGTTGAAAACTCTAAATTCCAGCATCTGCATCACAGAGGAGAAAGATTATTTTAGCATTGCTCTAGGAAGAATGATATGCACCGAAGTGTGTTTCTAGGAAAGCTAATCTTGTTACCCGATTACACCGTTACAGTAAAGACCTCATCACTCTTCTCTAATCTCTATCAAGTTCAATTCCATTAGTTTAAACACAACATGCTAGTACTGAAATTCTACAAACCAAGTCCTGAAAATGAATAGAAAGCACTTAGCCTTCTGGCATCAGTGGTTGGCCGCATTAGTGTTTGCCAATATCGTCACATGTGATAGGGGTTGGCCCTTGGATCCACTAGAAGATGCAGCAAATAAGATCAATCTAGCTGGAGGCTGTCAAACAGAAGTTGAAAGAATACCTGGTCATTTGATGGAAGTGAAGGAGAAGCATGTGTAACAACTGCAAGTTCATCCCCGAAACCTACTGCAGTCACAACTGGCCCGTCAAGAGAGAGAACATTTCTCTACAATGCAATTTTTTCATCAGCAACAAAGGAATATATTTTTTACAACAGAGGATAACTAGTACTACCAATTAAGAAATAAGGAAAAGGGAAAATGAAAAAAATAAATAACATTAGAAATCACAAACACCTCTCCGATTACTGCTATTATTTTCCTTTCAAAGTCGTGAAAACAAAACCACATTTACAAGTTTTCCCACTCTAGATGAATGACAGAGGACCCTCAACATATGCCAAGCTGCTAATAAAACTATATCCAAATGGAGAACGACTACCACATGGAAGTTTTTCTGGTGGTAAAGCGATGGCCACGGAAGTTGTCAAGCCGAGAATCCTTCATGTACATGTCAATCCAATTTAAACACAGCAGACCATGTATTTCTTGTGACTAGAATTCAGAAAACATCATTGAGCCATGACCCATAGTGTTCAAACATAAGGTGGAACCAGTGGCGGCTCCAACTTATACCGAGAGGGTTCAAGCGAACCCCCTGAGTTCAAAAAATGCACTAAAAATTTGTAATTTCTTACATTTAATTTGATTTGTCTTTGATATTGTCAGCACTAAATTACTCTTACGGAGCGCCAAAACAAATAAAATTTCTCGTAAATTTGTGAGTAAGTAGATGATATAGATCAACAATACAAAATAAAATAGGCCCGATAAATTTTCAACCAAAAAATTAATATGTTTATCTTATATAGAGCTTTGTATACAAAATTTCTATTAACGTTTGGCCCACTGAACAAAAATCCTAGCCTCATTCATATCAAAATAGTTCATATTTAAGACCTTCAGAAACTAATAGGTACAAGAAGGTCGCTTTAGCAATCCATCATACATAGCACCTGTTCTATAGGAAGATTCACAGAAATTTCCATTGTTTATGCATCCATGGTAATGACAATAATCTTCTTGAGACACTAAAATGCACATAGATTACTTTAAACATAGAAGGAAGGTCGATGTGTAACAGGACAAACCTGCAAGCCACCCTCAGTAAAGATGCGGAGAAAATTAAGACTTGTAACAGCAGCTACCCAAGCAGTACCAAGTGCCACAACCTTAACTTCTTCATCTTCAAAGCGCATAGACCACTGAATTTGCATTAGTTAACAAAGTAAGCAATGATGAAGCTACCGCAGTTCTTTCACAAAGACCCTTGTCGTCCTAATATCAAATCGTTTGGTTAAACAACATGAGCATTACTAAACACAAAATAAACAAACCTCGCTGTTATTTGCCCAGCTGCTGAAGGGACGATACATGAGAGTACTCATGCTCTTTTCACCCTTGCATGGATTTGCAAACACACTCCCATTTTCATTTAGTGCAGCCATTGTAAAACCAAAGTAATCAGTCATTGCGGGAACTCGTGGGCCTCTTCCCGTGTCATGAAAATCAATCTGTTAACATATTACAGACAATTAGTAAACGACAATGTAGGTATGGTTTTGAGCACCATAAGTCTCTGCCAAATTGAGTAAGATAAGACTTATTCATAGTAATTAGTAGGTGACTTCACAGCTATCTCATTGATAAGGAAGCAAAATAACGACTTTTCATTGCAAACTAGGACTGTAGGTTAGAAATAACGCATTTCCAGTAAACACTATTAAAACTCTTGTTACTTGACATCCATCATGAGTCTTAGATAGGACCAAAGTAGAATGGCCACGACATGCAACACGACAAAGACACACCAACATGCTGGTTTCAAAAAAATGGAGGACTCGACACATCGAGTATACGCTGATATCAATTATTCTATTTGTCGTTATATGTCATACATGTGAATGCGCATATAATATGACATCACACTAGGTACATTGAGAAGACCGTAAATTCCATAACCTAAAAGACCAAATGATGGAAGTTTATGTCTTTAATACTGCAAGAGTGTATTCATGTGTTCCTAAGTGATGGAAATTTGCATTTCCAAGTGTCCCAAGTATGGTGGTTTATTAAATATCATGTCACGTGGTTTGTAATTGACTCAGATAAGATTGTCATGGATTCGGTGCTAATTAGATTGTGAAACTGGTATTTTTTGGTGCATTCTTCTTTTATACTAGTATTATTTTCTCTCCATTTATGTCAACATAAAAAGCGTCTGTGCAACTTGTGAACAGAGTTTACCTGGATTGTGGTTCAGTCCTTCGTCATTATGCTTTATATCAAGTCTGGTCTATCCTTTAGTCTTACTAGTGTATGCTTTATAAGTCGTAACACTTATCACTTTCATTATGCTGCCCAGTTATCTTTGGCTTCTGTCTCTGTATTCCAACATGCTATTAGACTCTGCTTTTTGAGATGTCTTGAGTTTAAACCTTTACATTTGCTTTGGTTCTCCGTCAACGTTATGCTTCACAATATTCATGAATGGATGGTTGAATCCCCATGTGCAAAACATAGTTGTGCGTTAGGTATCTTGATGTAAGTTATTAGGCCCATTTTCCTAATAGCTTAAGCTTTTGGGGCTACAAGTGAACTAGCAGAGTAACCAATGAAGCTTCTCCATACTTTTATTTTCTTTACATATATATACATTGCAAAATTTCCTTTTGGTTCTCTTAATACACACTTTCAATTTTTTGCTTTATTCCTTAACCAGCAATAGTGAAACAGTCACTAAGTAAGAGCTACCAAGATGAATGACAAAACGAAATAACAGTTTGGATACCTCTATATGGGAGTATCCATCGTGTTCAATTGTGGTTATACTGCCAAGCATATTGTAACAAAGAAAGCGTCTTTTTCCTGGCTGTGTAGGAGTACAACCTGGTTGAAAAGCCTCCTGCAACTTTGACCCTACTGACGTGGTTGTACTCATTTGTACATCCTTTCTCTTTTTGATCCCTTCCTTGTGATTATGAGAGGGCCTTTTCCGGGATGCATCCTTTGGAAGCAAGCTCAACTCATCACTAGTCCCTTCATCAACATCAGAAAAAGACTGCTTTCTCAATCTTTTTCTGCTTGGTGGTTGAGATTCACCATGGCTATCTTCACCAAGATCACTTAAACTACCAGATATATTGGGTTCCTCCTCCTCCTCTTCATCAAAAAAGAGGAGGCCATTACTGTTCTTTGATTGCAAATCAGGAATACCCTCTGTTGGAGATTTCATTGAAGACGGAACAGCCGAGTCCCAAATACCATATTTTCCCATTGCATCAATAACAGCCAAAGCATTTCCAGTTGGTTTCCAGGCCATACAGCATATTACATCATCAAATTTCTGCCTGTCAATGTCCAGCCTCTGATCCACATCCCAGATCAAGACCTGCCTGTCCAAACCAGAAGTGGCCATATATTTCCCATTGGGCGACCAAGACAAGAAACAAATGCGTTGCACGTGATCACCTCTCAAGGAGAAAAGCTTTTCAGCTGTGTCTCTATCGTACATCACTACATCATTTTTCAGACCAGGGACAGCTAGCATCTCCCCATCTGGACTCCAGCAAACTATATTCATGAGAGAGAAATCCAAACCAGTGTCTGGAGCTATGCCTTTGAGAGTGTGTAATGCTCTTCCAGACTGAAGTTCCCAAACTATGACAGTCCCAGCTGAATCGAGTGAAGCCAAGTATTCGCTTTTAGGATCAAAACCTAAACCTGTAACAGAACCTCTATGTCCTTTCAAGACCCTTGCAATGGAACCATCAATGGTATTGATAAGTTTAATGCCCTCATCATCACCAGCAGCTGCCAACATGCTACCAGATTTATTAAAACCAAGGACACGAATTGGCAATGTAAATCTGGTTATATTGGTCTGGAACTCTCCCCCTGACAATGGAAGTCACAACAAAGTTAATTACTTTATGAACTTTGGTCAAATGATTAAAATTGGCCCAACAGTTTATGTTGATAATGAGAACTTTGGTTTAATCGAACTTCTAAGTTCGAAATAGGAGAGGAAAAAAAAATAAGCTAGGGTTTTTGCATAAATTGTTCTTGACATTAGCAATAAACTGTTTCTAAATTAGACCATCCTCAAACATTGCAGTGGTGAGACCTTTATGCAATAGGCTGCCCTTTGGATTTCAACACTGAAGCAAACAAGCAACTCACATAGTTTACTGATGTATAACCCCAAAACAAGTAAGAAGGCCATAAAGTTTAAAAACTGAAACGAGACGACCAAGTGTCACTATTGCACTGGAATTGGAGCTTCACCAATCATGTAAGTCAGCGCCTACCATGTCAACTCAGAGATCTATTTGACGAGGACAAACATAAGTGTGACAATTCTATGTCAAAAATTAAGGACAACACCGGATCCAGATTGAATGGTGAAACAAATGCCTGTTCTAAAATCTTGCCTTTGTGACATGGATTTTAAAATTGGTGCAAGGACTTGTTGGAAACAATTTCCAGAAACATCATGCAAAATATCTTAATGATAAAATAAGTTGGTCACACACATCGCCGTATCCCTGTCTAGTAAATCTACTGCCAGGAAAGGTTGACACCAGAGACCGACTGAAGACAAGCTTGCTCACATTGATAAACCAAAAGCACAAAGAAAGCCACATAAAAAGGCATAACTCTTTAGAGACAAAGCTTTTATCATGCCTACTTAAGCGCTTTCATCATATCTTCTGTGCATCAATCGTCATCCAATTTTTTTGCACATATGAGGCATGACTGATGCAGCCCCAGTGAACTTGCTAAATACCATGACTGGCATCACAAAAGAGGCTGTAAAATGTTTTAAAATAATCCTAAATTCAACAGCTGCTGGAATTTAGTCCTACTCCAACTGTTAAGACTTCAACAAACTTCTTAACCAACTGCCTTTTTAGTTACACCCCCGAGGAATTCTAACTGTATCTGTGAATTTGAACAGCAAAGAACTCAATCCAGACCATCATTGTAAATCACAATTCCATTCTCTTTCAACTCTGTTCTCTGACAATGACCAAAAACTTCTGACATACAATACCCATTTTCCCCTACCGTTTCAGTTCATTAGCAAACTCCCAACGTGACATAAAATAGGATCCACAGCAAGTGCTGTAGTAGTGGATGAAAAATACACCCTACCATGCTTTCTCCAACTCACCATGCACATTCCATTCCCATCTATTAGCTTAATAACTTATTCATTAGTATTGAACCTTACCTTTATATCATAATATTAAAAGGAGCTTTGTAGCTAATTAGACAACTCCAATGATATCTACCCTGATGTTAAATGATTACTTCAGTTTTAGCTGTATATTTGATTTTAGTTTGAAAACCCTGGTTACCTATTTTGAAGCAAAAACTCTACCACCACACTCAAAGAGCATCTCCACTCCACTCGTTGACTCAAACCTATACCAAATTGACTTTTATTCAAATTTTGCAAGGATATTTTTCTTCTCCCAAATTTACAACTATGCCATTAATGAAGCTTGTATTCAAATTTATCATTGAAGTTAGGGTTGCAAACGAGCCGAGCCTAGCTTTGTCATTTTCGAGCTCGGCTCGTATTTAAACGAGCCCTAATGAGCCGAGCCCACACAAACGAGCCAAGCTTTTGAGTGTCAAACTCGACTCCTTCAGCAAACGAGCCTAAAACTCAAGCTCGGCTCATTTACTAAAAGAATCGGGCCGAGCCTTAAATAGCCAAGAGCAGCTCGGTTCATTAGCAGCCTAAATGAAGTGTCTAACACGGTAACACCAAATGAAGCTTTTACTCATATTTAAGTAAAAATATAAGTAAGGGCTGGAGATCCTAGAGCATGCGTGGTTGTAGCAAAGTTTTGTAAGCAAATTCTCCTGCAATTCACAAAAATATACTCCACTTCCAAACTCCATTACTTCTGATCAAATAGTCTATTTTTCCTATAAATATATATATATCTTGCGCCACGGATGGAAGAGAGAAAACAAAGAGATCCACCTGGAAACTTGTAGAGCTTGACGGAGTGGTCGACGGATCCGGAGGCGAGGCAGGTGGAGTTGGGGCTGAGAGCCAAGGAGGTGACGCCGTCGCGGTGGTTGCGGAGAATCCTGGGCGCGCTGGAAAGCAAGAGGGGATCGTGGATGCAGATCGAGGGGTCCGAAGAAGACGAGGTGACGATGTGCTGGGCCTGGAGGTCCCAGAGGATCGAGCAGAAGGAGCCGGCGCCGTTGCCGTTGCCGTTGCCGTTCTTGTGAGCTTCTCGGAGCTTGATCGATCTGATCTTCATGGCTAATTGGTTAGCTTCTTCTTCTCCTGAAAGTAGTTTGGTTTTGGTTTGGGCTTGTGCGGAATGGTGACGTTTAGGGTTTTGCTCCGCAGTGTGGACCTTCTGGGCTAAAGTGAGAGTTGAAAATTGTTTTGATTTCAGCGGGAAACTTTGGGGTTATATTTGGCGGGAGGGTACAATTCCGTTTTCGAGTTATATTAATTTATCCAGAGAGATGCCTTTTTTTGTCTGTTCCAAAACAATTACTCCACACACACACTATAGCAGGGCCCGCACATACTGGAGGTAGAACCTTGCTACTGGCACAGCAGATTTGTGCACAGATCGCGTTGTGGGGCCCACTAAGGGTCCCATATAAATAATTCGATCCGTTAATTATGTTTAAAATATTTTTTCAAGGGACTCCGTGAAAAATTAGCTCAATCCGATATCTATAAGTGCTTGATCTAATCATCTAACTTTTCATTCGGATTTTTAGAGAATGAAAAGTTAGACGATTAGATCAAGTACTTATAGGTGTCGGATTGAGCTAATTTGTCGCAATGGCACTTGAAAAAATATTTTAAACATAATGAACGGCTCGGATTATTTGTATGGGACCCTTAGTGGGCCCACAACGCGATCTGTGCACAGATCTGTTGTGCCAGTAGACTTTCTGCTGGAGGTATAGTGTATGTGGACCCCAGTGTGAATGTAAGTGAGTTTGTATAAATATTTGTGTAAGTGTTTGTGATTGTAAAATGATTGGTTTCAAAAATTATGCAGTAGCACCGTGGTAGTTCAAAAAAAAAAAGAAACGGAAATTTCACGCAGTGCTCGTAGAGGTTGGACCTAAGTCGCATAAAGTGCATGCGGGTGCGAATGCGTGAAAGCGTCTCCCAAGAACCTCCAAAACAATTAAAATTCATGGGTGTGAGGATTAAGAGTGTTGACGCAGAGCAAGGGTTAAAATTCGTGAGTGCGAGAATTGAGAGCGCAGGGTAAGGATTAGAAGCGCAAACGTATGCTATTTTGAAGAATCATGTGACTAATGGCTTAACTCACATTAGGGATGACAATTCACCCCTCCCGCACCCCACGAGTTCACATCCTCCCCACATATTTCTCTCCACTTGTCCACCACAGCTTTCAACCTACACTTGACACCGCGCCAATAAATTAAATTGACGGACGAGATCGCGCGAAACCTATAAAGACCCACCGCTTCAATAACATGGAAAAGGATTGCTTGGGATTTCCGGAGTGAAGGCATGAGGGAATATTGAAGCGGTGGGTCTTCGCAGATCTAGCGTGATCTCTTCTTTCAATTTAATTCATTAATGCAGTGTCAAGTGTGAGTTGAAAGTGCTTATAAAAAAAAAAGAAAGTGTGAGTTGAAAGCTGTGGTAGATGGGTGGAAACAAGTATGTGGAGAGGATCTAAACCCCCACTCCAATTTAAGGTAGGTATACATCAAATTTTTGGATACCATGATGGGTTCAAGAAAAAATTATAAGAACCTAATAGGGGTCGGGTAAGGCTCGAGTTGATGTTACCTTGACTAGATATATTTTTACATATAAATTAATATAGTTTTACCCCAATTTTTCTTTTATCATTATACTAAAAAATACTGTATTTGGATTCTAATATTTAAACAGTATAGTTATTCCCGAGTAAATAATGGTACATAATTCTACATATATTCAACATTTCTTTGTTATGTAACTTAACTTTTATTTAAGTTCAAAAAGTCTACAAACACAATTCTAGCAGTTGTTTTCGGGATCGCATAGAATGTAGACCCATGTGCATCGAACGACTCCCAAAACATTTGTTTTAGGAATCGTGTTTAAAAGTTTTGTCGGTGGCATTGCTACTATTTCAACGTTACTCATAGGATACAGTTTGTTTGAACACGAAATGATAGGAGTAACAGACACCATTAAAACAAAGATAGTTAATGCTTATAATCGCATTTAACGCCATTTTAATTAAACCTCTTTTCTTACCAACATATATATAAACCCAACATAAAACCCTGGTAACATTCAAACTCATCCACAGATCCCCGCCTCAAAAAACCACAACTCCAAAAAGGGGGGAAAAACAAAAAAGAAGGCACGATGGTGAAGCTTACCACCTTCTCGACCGTGGCCATCTTGCTCGTAGCGATCATCGCAATCGCGATGAAAGCCGGGGTTACCTCGGCTGGCCCAACGGCGAAGGAGGTTCTCTCCGATTCTTACTACGAGACGTGCAAGAGAGCAAGGTCGGAAAGGCCTGCGGAGTAACGATCGTGAGCGAAATGTTCTTCCAGAACGCAACCACGGACGCGTCGTGTTGCAGGAAGATGTTGACAATGGGGAAGAATTGTCACGCTAATATGCTGGGGAAGATCTTGAAGGTGTCTCCCTTCAAGGAGAACAAGGCTCTTGCACTGCAGAGGAGCAGGGCAATATTGGCCAGGTGTTCTTCACTAAAGAAGTAAATTTGGTTGAAATCAACTGCGAAGAAAAATAGAAAATCTGTTGTATTTTATATATATGGTGGTTGTGTAACACAGAAATAAAAAGGAATTGTTCAAGAAAATCTGTATTTTAGAGATTGAAAGAAATTAATTTGTTCATTAACTTTTCTGTTTGGTTTGATCAAGAATTGTCTAATAGAAATAATTTGCATTGAATGGTTTGATTTTATAAACCATTTGTAGCGAAGAAAAAATGACAAAATTATAAACATATGTAACTGAAAAAGGCAAAATTAGTATTCATAATTAAACCATTTGTAGCCAAAATAGACAAAATGTTCAAGAAGGGGAGTGCAAGAATTGGCTAATTAAACCATTTTTTTTTCCTGAACTTTTGTTAATTTTACGTCAATTTTGTAATTAGTTATTCATTTTTAAGAGAGAAATTTACAAACAAACAAAAAATTATGGTTAGAAGCTTAAAAAACCGAAAACCAAATATTCAAAAGTGAATTTTTATTGTTTTCATCATCTTTAAATGTTTTTCATGTTCAATTCACTTTTTCTCTTTTCTGATTTTTCTTGTCAACACGATGACGGCTGAGAAGTAAAATACTTTGGCAACAAGTATACTACTAAATTTTTTACTAACAGTGAAAATAAATCACTGACTATCAAATGAGATAAGTTAGTTCACACTCTTGCAAATAAAATGACTTGTCTATCTATGTACTCAACTTGGAATCGCAACGCTTTTCACCAGTCCCTTCGTAATAAGCCTTTACGAGAAGGGCTGGCTCGTTTGCCTAGAGATAAAAGGATGACATATAGAATTTTTGGTATATAGGTGGAGATCTAAGTCATATAATGCATGGGTGTGTGCGGATGTAGGAGCGCAATGCGAAAGCGTCTTTCAAAAATTTCTCAATCAACTAAAATTTATGGGTGCAAGGATTATGGGTGATA
This sequence comes from Rhododendron griersonianum, assembly GCA_018127125.1. NCBI lineage: Eukaryota > Viridiplantae > Streptophyta > Magnoliopsida > Ericales > Ericaceae > Rhododendron > Rhododendron griersonianum. The sequence continues at coordinate 25,613,218 of CM030799.1, forward strand.
TCGATTCGGTTGGTTCAGTTTTTTAGAATTTTAGCAACCGAAATATCGGTTCGGTTTTCCATATTCACCTACCGAAACCGACCGGAAGGGATATCAGTTTTTTCGGTTTCGGTTTTTGGTCGGTTGCATTTGGTTTTAAGTTGTGGGCCTCTTTTGGGCCTCAAAAAATGGAACAAGCTCACACATATATTGGGTCCATTTGGGCTAAAAATGCAAGATTTATGTCTTAACACACTACAAAATCATTTGGGCCAAAATACATAAACAAATGGGGTTCTTCCAAGCCGGCCCACTTTTGTAAGTGTCTACCCATCTAGGCCCACTCCGTGTCAAATCCATTCCACATAAACCCTATTTTAAGGGAGGTACCCAGAATACCCCCACCTTTTTTAAATGCTAGAATGTTCCATCGTAAATCATCTGAGAAAACCATACTCTCTCTCCACCTCCGAATATCCCATGGACAAACCGTCCAAAAGTTCGACGATGCCACCTCCTCCTCACCGTCTCCGCCTCCTCCGCCGTTACCACCGCCACGTCTCACCGTCAACTTTTCTGCCCCCGATCCCCGTCGCTCCTCGAGACGACGAGATTGACCTTTCCGCACATGCTGAGCTTATTGTCGTAGAGGGATTTCCTTTGCAGATCGGATAAAACCGCCCAGGAATCGGCGACGAGGCAGATCGCGGCGTCAGCAAAGGGGAATTTGTTCTTGTCGGGGTGGAGGAGCAGAGTGAGGCGGCGGTATTGCTTCTTTATGAGATCGGTGTCGTCGGAGCGCCGATCAAGCTGCAGGACAGCGTACCCAGTCACGGTGGTTGTTGATCCACTGAAGGAGCTCGAGAGCATCTGTAACCCGATCATCGCCAAGATGTACCAGGTGCAGGCAGTGCTGACATGAGAGGTGCTGGTATGGATGATGATATTCCTTCTGCTGGTGGAAGCAGCGGTGAATTTTTATTTGCCGTTGATAGGCTTTCAAGGATATTGGTAGTTGTTCAAAGCCAGTTTGGAATTAATGGTTTATGTTTTCTAATTTTACTTTTCATTCTCGTAAATTCCTTTTGTTTCTTTTTCTTTTAATGTTTTTGCTTGAATTATAAATTTTGTCAGGTGCTAAAATATGTGTGAATTCTTCATTTAGGGATGCGAATTCTGTCTTTTTCAAGGTGTGAATTTTTCATTTGAATGTGAATTCTTGTGAATTATGTCTTTTTCAAATGTGAATTCTAAATTTAGGGTGTGAATTGTTTAAGTTAGGGGGTGTGAATTTCTAGTTTGGAATTAATGGTTTATGTTTTCTAATTTTAGTTTTCATTCTCGTAAATTCCTTTTGTTTCTTTTTCTTTTGATGTTTTTGCTTGAATTATAAATTTTGTCAGGTGCTAAAATATGTGTGAATTCTTCATTTAAGGATGCGAATTTTGTCTTTTTCAAGGTGTGAATTTTTCATTTGAATGTGAATTCTGAATTTAGGGTGTGAATTGTATAAGTTAGGGGGTGTGAATTTCTGCAAATTAGTGTGAATTCTTGAGGTGTGAATTCTAAAAAATGTGTGCATTCTGAGTGTGTGAATTCTGCAAAGGGATGTGAATTCTTGCAAAAGGGTGTGAATTTTGCAAGAATTGATAATGAAAACAGCATGGAAATTTGAAAGGGAGGACTTTTGAATTCTAGGGGTGATTTTGTTTTTTGGTTTTTATTCAGATTAAGTGTTTGTTTGTTTGTGAATTATTTCAGAGGGTGTGAATTGTGTAATTTAGATGAGTGTGAATGGTGTGAATTCTACAAAGGGTGTGAATTCTAGATGTTGAAAAGGGGTGTGAATTTTGAAAAGAGATGTGAATTGTGCAAACAAAAATTGAGTAATTTGTTTTTTTATTTTATTTTAATCCGGATTAAATGCTTATTTGTTTGTGAATTATTTTACAGGGGTGTGAATTCTAGATTTAAGGTTGTAAATTGTGTAATTTGAATGGGTGTGAATTATGCAAAGGGATCGATGTAAATTCTGTAGGTGTGAATTTTGAAAAGGAGTATGAATTCTGCAAAGATGAGTGAATTTTGTATGTGGGTGTGAATTTTGAAAAGGGGTGCACGGAAAAAAAGTGTGAATTCTGGGTGGTGTGAATTCTTAGGGGTGTGAATTCTTGGCGTGTGAATTCTATGAGGTGTGAATTCTTGGGGTGTGAATTCTGGGTGGTGTGAATTTTTGGGGTGTGAATTCTTAGCGTGTGAATTCTGTGAGGTGTGAATTCTCAAAGGTGTGAATTCTTGGGGTATGAAAAGTGATAAGGGCAAAATAGTAAAAGCATCTTTAAAAAGGGTCTAGATGGGATAACACTTTAAAAAAGGGTTTGCATGGAACCCCATGTAAATTATGGGACCGGCCAGGAATTTCCTGTAAACAAATTTCATACTTTTAAAGCTTCATTTGGGCCAGTAAATTTCAAACCGAAAACAATTATGATCCAAACCTTTTTTTTTTGGGGGTCAAATGGAAAAACTATGGTAGGGTATGTATAATTCGTTTCGGTTAGGTTTTTTCGGTGGGAACCTCAGTAAGACCGAAAACCGAACCAAAAAAATAATTTTCTATAACCAAAAACCGAACTGAACCGAATTTCTCCCCCAAACCGAACCGATTACTTCGGTCAGTTTTTTTTTTCCTGTTTTTTTGTATCACCCCTAACAAGGATTGAGAACACGAACACAAACCGATGATTGAGAGCTGGAGCGAAAGCCATTTTAAAAGATTATGTAACTAAGGTTGGGATGTGGAATACCTTCAGATATTGCTCGGTATATGTATAGATAGATGGAGACAATTCCTATATGGTAGTTGTATCAATAGTAAGGGTCATCATTTAGCCCAAAGGCCCGCGGTCCATTCGAAGCCCGCCTGGCCCATCGGGCTTTTATCCGGTTCGAGCCCGTGAAACGGGCGGGCCTGCCCGGCCCGTAGCCCGCCCGGCCCGAAAAAAGAAAAAGCCCGCCCCGCCCGTGGACGGACTTGGGCAGTGACTTGGCTGACTGGCCCGGCCCGATGATGACCCTTAATCAATAGTATTGACCGGGCGCGATCAAACCAATTTCCTAGCATTTGCTGTCTGTGCCCCAATATTATTACAACACATGTTTCCCATTTTTTTCAAACAAATCAAACAATTTCCATTTTGTCCTTGCCACAAGAAAGCCAACAAGTAAAAATAAAAGCTCATGGCCATAACCATATGTACAATGCTGCTGCAAACATCAAAGTCGTAAGAAAGACTAAAACTTCGGTTTTTACTAAGACAAATCTTCATCCTTCCCTCACTCATTCTATTATTCTAGTGCGCTCACAAGCAAGTGAACGCGCACATCATTTATTTTTACTAAGCTCATTGAGTTTCTCGACCAACTCGTCCAAATCTCTAGTCGAGCTTCCTCCCTTAACAGCATTCCACGCCGCCTTGCACATCTCCTTAACTCGGGTTCTCTCAAGCCGCGTCCCGCTAACTGACTCGGCCAGCAACCGAGTCAACTCACTCAAATCAGGAACATTTTTAACTCCTCCCTCACAGGCGCGTACCGCCAAGCCCAGCTGGTCAACCAGCAAATTGGCGTCGATGAATTGGTCAGCACCCAACGGCCACGTGAGCATCAGAACCCCTGCCGCCACCCCCTCCAACACCGAGTTCCACCCGCAGTGAGTCACGAACACACCCACTGCCCGGTGATTCAGTATCGCCACCTGTGGGGCCCACCCCCTTACGATAAATCCCCTCTCCCCCACGCGCTTTCCAAACCCCTCCGGGATCGAGTCACCTCTGCCTGCCACGTGTTCCTGCACGCACCAGATGAAATGAACCTCACTGCGCTCAAGCGCAGCCGCGAGTACCTCCGTTTGCTTACTTGTCAGCTCGACACGACTCCCAAAGCACACGTAGACAACAGATTCGTCTCGCTTCCCGTCAAGCCACGTCATCACCTCATGAGCTGGCACTGCGCTGGACCCACCGCGGTCAGTGGGCCCTGTTTGGTCGTCGGCAGGAGGAGGCAGTAAAGGCCCCACGGCCCAAACCTTTTTATGCCCCATTTCTTTCTTCACGTGGTCGATGTAAACCCGTTCCAACTCAGTGAACGAGTTGAACACAGCGCCCCAACTCTGGAAATTGGCGAACATCCCATTTCTCAGGAATTCACTATCTGGGTCACGGATGTGCGGGGTTATCTGCCACCAGGGGCATTTCGGGGAATTCGGAACTCCCTCGAAGGAAATTACGAAATTCTCGTCGGTCGGATCGTCGTTCTCGGGCAAGTCGCGCCACAGGGAATTATAAACCGACGCGGCAAAAGCACCCGAGGGCCAGAAGGCGACGCGTGGCACGCCGAGATCGGTGGCGAGGCGGTGGGTCCAGCCAAGGAAGAAATCGGATACGATGGCGACGGGTGGATGAGGGTGGGACCGGAACCACTGGAGGATGGGGTCGTAGAGTGCGGCGGTGGCGCGTATTTTAGCGGGGAGGCTGAGCGGGAAGGAGGAGGGGGGTTCGGGTGCGGGGGAGAGGACGAGGGGCTGGACGGAAGCGTGGGAGGAGAGGAGTGGTTGGAGGAGAGGGAGGTGGGAGGGGGAGACGAGCACGGTGACGGTGAGGCCGCGGGTGAGTAACAGGCGTGTGAGGTCGAGGAGGGGGATAATGTGGCCCGATGCAGGGAAAGGATACACGAGGATGTGTGCGCTGGTATTAGACATTGCCCTGTTCGGTATGAGTTTTAAGGAAGATTTTTGAGGCAGAAAGGATCGGGCCTAGAGACCCAAAGCGAACGCACAATAAATTGCCCGAGGTGTGTTTGTTTGCCGAGAAAAAGAAAAGCGCGCTAATGAGAAACGGCAGTTTTTACTAGTGCTCTCGGGAGCCTGGGTATTGCGATTTGCAAATGCTCTGCTTTGATTGTGGTTTTGAAGCTCCAGATTTTTGTGTTTTTTTGTTGCGTCATGCATTACGAGCTGTGACAAATGGCATGCCGATGGCTCTTCCAGTTTTTTTGGCCGGTGAGGATAACTAATGTGATGTCGTGGAAGTCCCCAATCAAACTCAGCTTTGAACATGGTTTTGCTGCTGCTTTTTCTTTTTTTCGGACGTTTGGGTCAGCTTATGCGTGCTTCCACTAATTTTCTTTCTGGTCTGGTCATAAGCAAGTCATTCACGCACTGGAATTAGCTACGGGATTTCACAAGAAAAATACCTTTTTGAGGCTTGACCCTGAGAACTGAATCTTGAACGATTGTACAGGGAGCAAACTCACCAACCAACCGAACTATCCCGCGAAGATGCTTTTTTCCCCTCATCTCTTGAGAGCGCGTTTTTGTTGCTTGCCGTGTGCAGTTTGCCCTTTGCAACTCCCAGTTTTAAGACACGTTTCATTTTACAGTAGTGTTTAAAAAGAGAGAGAGAGCTACGGGGCTGTATCTCCATTAACACGGATAACACCAGTCACCAGATATACTTTTAACTAGTGGTTGGCCGTGCCTACTACGCGCCCCGATAGTGCCATAGTGTCGTGGGTACGGGCTTTTTTATAATATATATTTGTTTTTTTTGTCAACGTCAGAAGCCGAGTAGTGGGTAAAAAGAATCGATGACATTTTTGTAATATATTTGTAAGAGTGTGGGTGTTTTCTTAAGAGAGTTGGAGAGCACACATCAGCTCTTAGATCGAATGAATCTCAGCCCTTCTTTCAACTTGTATTTGTGTGGTCCCCACACCCTTATATTTTATTAGATAGATTCGCACAGTCCAAGAAAACTTACAAAATACGTTCGGTACAGGAGTTTGGTTCCTCTATAGTGATGATGTTTTCATATCAGTAAGTCTACAGTCACCGCACCGGGTGCGGTGGCCGGGTACCACATGCGTGTTGGGTCCACTCCAGACCCTGCACGAATGATTCGAGCCGTTTAATAATTTAAAAAAAAAACACCGAGTATGTCTCGTAAAAAATTAGCTCAATTCAATTATGTGTAGGTGCTCAATTTGATCTTTCATTTTTGAACGACTCGGATCATTTGATTTGGATCAAACACTCACACATATCGGATTGAACTGATTTTTCACAGAGATCCACTCGTTTTAAAAAATAATAAAATTGAACGACTCAAATCATTCGTGCAGAGCCTGAAGTGGGCCCAGCCACCGCACCCTGTGCGGTGACCGTAGACTTATTGTTTTCCTATGGCTCTAGTCTCTAGTGTGACTTAAATGAAGTACACCATAATTACGCTTGAATTTGCTATTCAAGTGGCTCATTTTTATAGTCTTGGGTTGAGTTCCACTAAGATTTTTGAGTTTTTTCTTATTTTATTTTTATTTAAATTTTTTTCACGCCTCACTTTTTTAGTTTTTCGTTTTGTCTTGTTAAGGCGAATTGTTTGAAGACGAATCAAAAAATCAAAAAAATAAGGCGCAAAACTAACAAACGCAATTATTTTTTTAATGAAGACAAAACTAGAAAAAAAAAAAAAACATAAAGTGCAAAAATCCTTAGCGGAACTTAGCCTTAATGTGTTCATAATTTTTGTAAATCTGATTGATCAGATATCACTATCTTTGTGGTGCGTTAATACTCTACGGGATGCAGTGCATCTTGATGTGCTATCTTATTATGATCCGAATCTTTGGACAAATATGACCTTTTAAAATTGCTTTTAGAAAATATTTCGGACACAATTTTTTCGGATAATATGTTCATAATCGTTCAATGTATGCGGATCTCATATACATCGATGAAACTCTCATACATCAGTGAAACTTTCGAACATTAGACGAGTTTAAATATACTTGTGTCTAAATCTACAGCCGAATTTTGGTGTTAGTTCCCTGTAGCATTTGTTCGTTCACTTTTAGGTGACTTAACACTAGTACTCTCTTATCTCTTATGTTTATATGCATTAAAGAATGGTACCAATTGTGGGAAGAACCAAGTTTCTAGATTCGATATATGAGTGTCCTCATTCATTTCCATACAATTCCACCAAAAATTGTGTTTTGCTTTGTGTGAATTTAAAACCAACGGTTTAGATTTAGGTTCAGAAAACTCAATATAATTGAGGTTTTGTTCTTGACAAATCGTAGAATACAAAAACTTTTTATATCAATTTATTGATAATTAGTAGTATTAGTTTCGATCTTAGCATTTTTATTAGTATGATTGAAATCGTCCTTTTTAAAGGAAAACGCGTGTACTCCATTACGTAGGGAATTTCATGGCAGTCCAGAACAACGATATCCATACGGACAATTCATGCACAAATTTTGCACAAATTTCGTTGTGGGGTTTATCATGGATTCCCCAAAAATAATCCGAGCAGTTCATTAAATGTAAAACATTTTTTCGAGGGTCCGAGTAAAAAAATCAGCTCAATCAAATAACTTATAAGTGCTCGATCCAATCATCTAATTTTTTATTCAGATTTCAGGATAATGAAAAGTTTGATGAATTAGATCGAGCACCTCTGGGTATTGAATTAAGCTAGTAATTATTTGCGAGAACTCTTGAAAAAATATTTAACGTTTAATGAACGACTCGAATCATTTGTACGAGAGACATGTAGCAAACCCCACGACAAAATCTATACATGCACAACTGAGCTCCTTTGTGGATTTTAAGGAAAGGTCTCCCAATCAAAACAGCACGTACGCTCTGAACAAAACCGTCCACATACCGCAGTGCAAAATCCTGTGAGGCGAGCGCGACCCAGCTCAGTAGATCTCCAATGGCGGAAAGCGATTCAGATTCCCCTCTCTCTCCCAACCATACCCCACCCCCAGAATATTCCCCCAGCAAACGCCCCAAAACCCTAACCCTATCGCCGGCGCCGAGCTCCCCTCCACCGCACGAACCCGCCTGCGATGGATCGGATACGGAGTCGCAGAGCTGCGGCATATGCCTGTGCTCGGAGGAAGGCGGTAGGGCGATCATCAGAGGGCGCATCGACAGCTGCGACCACTACTTCTGCTTCGTCTGCATCATGGAGTGGGCCAAGGTCGAGTCTCGGTGCCCACTCTGCAAGCGCAGGTTCACCAGCATCCGCCGTCCCCCCATGGACGGCGTCTTTCTCAATGAGCGTGTCGTTAACGTGCCCGTTCGCGACCAGGTTAGGGCTTCGTCGATCCAATTGCTTCGCTTTGTTTTCCTTTTTTTCCTTTTCTTTAATTGTGGTAGTTTTATCTTACTGTTGTTTTTTTTGACAAGGGTATGTTGACGGGCGAAATTTAGAAAATGTAGGATATGGGTATGGCTGGGGTACTACGAGGAATAGATATTTATAATTTAGAGTAATCTTGTACGCAATAACACTTCAATAGCGAAAAATAGCTAAATGACTTGGGTGACTAGGAATCCAACATCAAATAACAATTTAATAATTTAATGCCAAACTTACGATACAAATCAGAGTTTTGTGCCATTACACTAAAGAACCTATGGTCCTTGCTATGAGTGGAACTGATTTGGTGACCTGTTTGGTTTGATTTCTGCTGAATTTGTGGATCCTAATGGGTGAATTATGCTTGGAACTAAATGAGTGTGAATGAGATTAGTTTTTCAGTACTTGGAAAGGAGCGTAAGTTTTTCCCTCCTTGCAGTCCCTTTGATCAGTTTATGAAAGGTTTCTGGCTTTGATGTTTCGGTGGGTTACAGTCCTTCCTATTGGGTAGAGAAGTATACCATGATCTTCAATCGATCTTATCTAGGATTGCAAATTCAAACACGTAGTAGTTTAAATGTTCCCATCTCTGGATATCTCCTCTCCAATTTTGACAGGCAGTAGGATAGAGGGATCTCTATTGGTTTATTGGGTTCCTTGTCTAGTAGTTTAATTCTCATTACGAATAAGCCTCCCTCCTTTATCTGAATTTGTTTTTCAAATTAGAGGACCCTCTAGGTTAGGTCCACTTAAAATTATTTGGCTCGTAAGACTTTCTGTTGCCACCCCTTCTTATTGGGCTACGTGGACAAGATTTACTGGCTCAGAAGCTTGGCCCAAGTTTGGGTCCCCGGTGCAATGTTTATCATGTTACTTCATTGATAGAGGGTGGTGAGACCTGATCACTTTACCTTGTTAGGCAAGGTTGCAGAATCTGACTTTTATTTGTTGTGCATTTGCACATTGGATGAGACTCCTTGCTCCTGTGATGCTTGGTAAATCGAACATTCTGAGAAAACTCTTTTTGTCCTTCCATTTCTGAGAGTTGTTTTGCCACCTACAAGTTGTTTAGTCATGATTTTGGTTTCTTTAAGATGTACTATGTCGGAAGTGTGTATTAGGCATTATTGTTGTGCAATCTGTACACAGATATAGTATGTGATGCAATATAAGTATCGGAAGTATATAATGCATTTTGTACTTATAAGAATCATATATCCGCAGTTAACATATTTTGGTGATTTTCTTCTTAAAGACATGTCGCACTTACATTCCTACACAGCAAACTCAACGATCGAAACATATCACTTTTTTTTTAATAATTGATCTTTGATTTCCAGTAATTGTTTAAAAGTTTTCAAATACAATTATTTGAAATATCTAGGGCATGAAGTCTTGGTAAGTGACATAATGCTTTCTGCTTATAGAAAATTCTCAAATTGAGTGTAGTTTATACAAGCCACAAGAAACCAAATCCCGGTTCCATGTACCAGAACGACCCCTGTTCCTGATGGCATTGAGATTGATTAATTATTGTTTGTGCGCCATGCAAACAGCAAACTGACATGATCCTTTGCCTAGTTTAGGTAGAGTTGCTGTGCTATCTTTGACTACCTGTTCGTGCAGGACCTAGACAAATCCTTGTTCTTAAATTACAGCTGAAACTGGATGCGTATTTCATGAACAGTCACAGATAATGACATATTTTTGCATTGTAGGTTTATCATTGTTTCGGAAATGCGACAGTAGGGCCTCCGGATCCATATTCAGAAGTTCGATGTACTGTGTGCAACAGTGAGGGAGATGAAAATTTTCTCCTACTTTGTGACCTTTGTGACGCCGCATCCCATACTTACTGTGTTGGTCTGGGAGCCACTGTCCCAGAGGGTGATTGGTTTTGCAATGACTGCACTGTTTCTAAAGCTGAACACAAGAAGAGTGAAACAGATGCCCATCTTGACACCCCATTGGGTTTTAGAAGCTTGGGTGAAAGACCGTTGGTGGAAGAACATGCTTCTATTCTTGCTATTAGACGAGAACCCAGGTTGAGAGTACTTGAGAGACCTCCCACCAGAGTTCCAGCACATCCGAATAACTTGTCGACTCCTATTCCTTCTGAGAGGAGAACCAACCCTGAGTTGGGGGCAAGAACCCTGCGGCGGTGCCGAAATGTGCAAGGTCGTATACAAGAGTTACGTGAAAATTGGAATGCTTTTCGTAGAGGATCCTTGAGTTTTACATCCAAATCATCTGATACAGCTGACGATACAAAACTGAGAAAGAGCAGTGGTGCCACTTCTTCTGGCAGACCAAGTCAGCCGCATTGTTCTGGTAATAATGTATCTGAAGGAGGCTCTTATGATGTAGTCAAAGCCTGGAAAATGTTGGATGCAGCCAAGTCAATGGAACAGGTTCGTGGGAAAACCAGCATTGTTCTTAAATCCTCGAAAGATAATTTAAGCAAAGTAAATACCCCAGTAGGAAAAACTAAACCAAGTTCTAGCCTTCTGGCATCAAGTAGCAAACCTCTTCGGGCAAAGGATCTTGCAAAAACTAGATCACAAAAGCGTAACAAATGCTATTCTTCTTCTGTAAAAGGAACTGAGAGTCATAAACCTCAGATAGATATAAGGGAGAGGCATGCTATTGCTATTGCTACTCCGACAAGGATTTTGGAATTCAATGAGATTTCTCCAAGCTCTCAATCACCAGGAGACTATATCCACACTTCAGTTCTAGTGAATGTTTGCCACGGAAATGGGGGGAAGCCACCAGAAGAAAGATTACGTGCTCAATCAGTGGATGGTTTACACGAGCATGACGGATTTGGTTGCTTGGTTTCTCCAGCTGGGCCAGTGACTTCAGGTTCTAACTCAACTTCTGCCAAACTGGAAGTGTCTTCGTCCTCTTATATGGGACTTCCCAATGAAAAAGCTAGAATGGGAAAAAGTTGTGCTGGAAGCAAGTCTATACAAGAAGATGATGCCAAGAGTGAGATTCAGTCTCTTGTCAAGCTCAATCTGAAGCTCCTGACCAGAGATAGACCAATAGGTATGGATATTTTGTTTGAACTTAGGGTCCTTTTGTTTGACTGGACCATGCACAAATAGTTAAAGAACGTTTTATCCAGAATTCAATCTCATCAGATTAACAATGACGGGGTTAGCAATTCCGATTTCCAGTGGTACTATATCCCTGTTTTTGTGGGATTTTGTAGCCAACGGATATCTAATCCGGACCTCGCAAACAACTATCAGTCCCAATATGGAGGTCGGAACGCGCAATCATTGAGTGAATTGAATCTTCTTTGAGTTAGTTAACTGAAGCACAAAAGTTCCAATTGAAGGTAGGATATGTGATCCCCGTGGATTTATAGCTCAATTCGATGTTGTGGGCCAAAAAAACAAAAAAGGCTCTAAGTACTTCTGTTTGTTTCTCTTTGTTTCTCTTTTCAGTATTCTTAGACTGTTGGGAAATGTGGTACAAAATGTTGGGGTCGTTTCCTTGTGGGACTGCACATCCCAGCTTGAAGGTAAAAATCAGATGTTGGATGTCAATTGTCAATTGAGGGGATTGTTGAATAAACTGAAAGGAAAATCTACAATTTTAAAAAGCTTCTATAGGGTTGAATAGAAATTCGATTGACCATTTGTGAAGTTTTACTCTATATAAAGTGGAGAAGACATGTAGTCCCCAATTGATGGTTGTATGGGTAGGGAGGACTGAAGGCAGACCTAAGCTTTGGGAATATATGCACAAAGTGACTGCTTTCAGAAAGTTTTACCACGGAAATAAAATGGATAACACACATGTTGACAAAATTGTATTTTGTTTTTCCCCTACAAGGGCGAGGTCTCTTAAGAGAGTTACTGGATTTTGATGCTAATTCGAGGGAAATGCATATTTACAACCTAAATAGAATCCAGTTATATGCTTCAGTGATATTTTTGTTGCTGGTATTTTCAATAAAGCAAGCGAATTCGTGATTGTGCAGGAGTGGATGCATTTAAGGAAATTGCAAGACTTTCTACTCACTCCATCTTAGCCGCATGTGGTTTAGAAGGGCCAAAACCAGGTGTCCGTTTCTTTCCGAGCTCTGTATGTTGCCATAGTAATCAGGTTGAAGTTCAACAACTCCGAAGAATGTCTACACTAATGCCTAGCTCTTGCAGAGAATGTTTTTATGTCTTTGTCAAGGATGTCGTTAATGCCGTCATGGTTGAAAAAATAGGCCATGTCAATACGCGGCATTGAGGCGGTTATGCTGGCATAATGGTCTGTGGTGGAATTCCATTCTAGCGTTTAGGTTACTTTCTTTTGTTATCATTCTTTGAACTAGTAGTAAATTATTTAGGTGTTTCGAGTTGTGGAGGGGAAGAGACCATCTTACGCCGAACTTCATACTGTCCATAGCTCCATAGAAATGGTTTTTGTCTGTTGTGTAGATCTGTAGTCTGTACCGAGTAATCTAACGCCAAATTGAGTAATGCTCATAGCTCCATGGTATTGTCTGTTTCAACTCTGTTTTTGTTCTGTGTAGGGTGCATATTAAACTACTAGCAAGCATTGGTTAATGGCTATTGCTGTGACTTTGTGATGGTTACCCATGGCAGCACCTCTTGCTCAATAACTCAAACCTGTTTCAGGGTTGTGATGTGACGTAGCCCGCCCCATGCGGGGCCGATCCCCTCAATTTGCTTCTTATCAGTTTGGTCCATTTGGTGCATCCGGGCCGTGCAAAAGTGTTTTGGACGGCCCAAATTTAAAGGGGTGTTTTTAAATAAAAACAAAAACACACTCTTTAAATTTGAGCCGTTCAAAACTCTTTTAGACGGCCTGAATACACCAAATGGACCGAACTGATCAGAAGCCAAATGGACCGTATCCAATCCCGCTCCATGCCCAGTTACAGATAATCTTCCTCACAAGATTGCACAAAAACAATTGAGAGATTGTATGCAAAATCGTGAATGATTAATGTCATTGGCCTTAACTTTGGTGTGGGCCCAGACACCAAATTAGTGTCAAGGATTCGTTGTTGGATTACTTTTCGTTATTGATTTTGGGAAAAATTGCAAATGCTAATAACTATTTTTCAAGCATAAATAAATATCTATTAATTTATATATATACATGGGAATTACTCACTTTATAGGTGCAAAATTAACGCGTGGAGTTCGTCATATCTATTTGTAAGGCTGTAAATGAATCGAGCAGCTTGCGAGCTTGGCTCGGCCCGGTTCATTAACACTCAGCTCATTCGACAAAAGCTTAGCTCTTTAACGGAGGCTCAGCTCGATTAAAGAGGCTCGTTTACCAAATAAATGACTAAGCTCAGCTCGTTAAGGCTCGAGCTCAAATTTTTAGCTCATTTAGTAAACGAGCTGAGCTCAAGCTCGGCTCGACTCATTTACATTCCTATCTATTTGCTTCTGTTTATTACCATCCTCGTTTGGGGAAAGCTACCAAGAGATTGTCCCACTTAGGAAATTTTACAAAATGCCAATAAAGGTTGTCCAAGTGCTACTCACATGGACATTTTTTTGGACATTAATTAAAAGTTAATTTTTCGAGTTGGCCTTATCTCTTTATTATCACTATCATTTAATGGAACCAAATAAATAATGATTCAATATTATCCACGTAAAGATGATGTGTACAGAGCCATTAATACAATTTTCAAATTGCTCAACCCAAATTCATTTTAGGAAATTTAGCAATTGCAAATAAATATTTTCTCATGTACATGTGGATTCGCATATACACCTGAGTCTTACTCACATGGACGTTAAGAAATTGCTGTCTCGAGTTAGCCCCACAAATGTTTAAGGGAGATTAACAACAACAACAACATAACATAACCCATCTAGTCCCCAATCATTGAGGGTATGGGCGGGGGATGATTGGAGACAGACCTAACCTTTGGCAATATATGCACAAAGTGGCTGCTCTCAGAATATCACTAAAACAGTGGCCCCCCTAAACCTCCAAGAACCGAGGAGCTACAGGGACGTTTTGTTGTAAAACCGTGCCCCCAAATCAAAGCCAAACGGCATCAGAGAGGGCAGGCCTAGAGACCCAAATCAATTTATGTGCACATTACCATGCTTCCTTCATTGATAGTCCAGAGCATCGGTATGCACAACAGTTTAAGGGAGATTAACAAATGCGAATAAATGTCTTGCCAAATACAGGTGGATTTGTGCTTACATATACAAAATTGCTCTCTAATGGCTGTCATATACATTATATTGTCTCTATTCTATAATTATCATTTTGGGAAAGATAACGAATACAGTAGTAATTTAAGTTTGTCCATGTACAAGGGATATGAATTAAACAGGGCCAGGCAATTTCAATTCCTTAATCCGAATTCTTTTACGGGGGCTTTTAAATGTGAAATAAATATTTTCCTAGTACCGGTGGATTTGTACATGTTTTTTCAATTATTATTCAATGTGAGTGGACTTGTGTAAGTGATTGTATGTGGTTGTAAAATGATTGGTGGGGCCCACACGCACTGAAGTGTAGTGTGTGTGGGCCTCAATGTGAATGTGAGTGAGTTTGTGTGTGGTTGTAGAATGATAGGAGTACTGCTTAATTCTAAATACACCTCCAAAAATTCTCCCTATACTAACATTGAGTGCAATTTTGTAATACATGATAAAAGGAATAAGCGTTTAAAGAACATTTGAAGATGTTTCAAGAAACCCTTAACGGAAAATAAATGTGACTATTTCTTTGTTGTAGGATTTATGTAATGGGGCCCCACATGTTGTATTGCACTAAAAATTACTAAAAGACTAGTTTGGATCCTCTAGCCGCAACAGTATAAATAGCCCGTCTTCTTTCGTAGTCTTGGAATTTTCACGTCGAGTGAAGAGAGAATGCCAAGTCGTAAAAGACGTATCATCAACCGTTTTTCTCTTCTTTTTCTTGCATATTTGTTTGTGATACCGTAGAGCCATTACTTGTGTTGTCATCGTAGAAAGTAGAAAGCTAGATAATAAATCATGACAATGAGTTTGGAAATAGACTCATGTAGCGGACCCCAAATAGATGACCCAATGACCTTTCTTGTTGCAAAACATGAAACGGTTGGGTTGGAGATTAAGGGGACAAAAGATTCCTTGTGGGGACAAAAAATGCTTTGCTTCTATTTCTTAACCCCAATTAGTTGGTTGGAATCCTTTATATACTTCCATTGTTTCCTATTCGATAGCCTTTTCTTGTTGCAAAATACACGAGAATACATGATGTCATGCGACGGGGAAAGAGCAGGGTGGGGACAATACATTCGGACCACCAATATATATATGACTTGGTGCAAAGACAGAAGTGCAAAGCCAATCTTCTTTAGCACCTGTCTGTCTCCATCTTTGCTTAGACTATCCAAGGACAAACTGAGATTATCTGAGGTAAGGCCTTCCTTTCTCTCCTCCCTGTTGGTTTTTCTGCCTTTTGTATATCTGCAAAGTCCTATAAGCTTTACTCAAATTTCAAGTACTTTTTCATAGACTATAACTGGTTTTTAAATTCTGACACATTTGAGGTGTTTTCTTGCATGTATGGATAGATGGAACATTTTGGTGATCTAGAAGAGCGAACCTCCATAAGCATTGACAAAAACGAAATTCCGATTTCCGATTCGGAAGATGATTATTCATTTTCTTCTTCCGTTTTCGAAGAATTCGGGATTTTCAAAAGCAATGGATTGACTAGGATAAAAGAAGGAAGTAAATGCTATGAAATCATCAACGGATGCGTTGCTCACGGTGGTGGATTAAAGGACAAAAAGGTCGCGGCTGTCCATAAAATACCATGGTCTGCTCCCAATGGGCGGTTGGAAGCTTTTTGTGTTTCCTCTGCTGAAATGGTGAATAAACGCGATGGAAATGGAAATATAAAGCACGCATGGTACGGAGGATTAAGGGACGAGCTCTGTGGAATCATATCCCATGGCTTCCATAGATGCAGACAATCGGGCAACGATGAGGATGGTTTCGGAGTATATTTGTCTCCTCTAGAATTTGCCATGGATGGGTAAGCACGAAAAAACAGATCGAATTCGCATTATTTTTCTACAAAATCTCTTTATTAAATTTGGAGAAAAATCAACTTTTAGCTGTCCTTTTTCTTTTTCAGGGCTTGTTTGCATGATTTTGTTTGAATCTCTTTTGTCATACTATTAAAGCGAAAAAAAGCTAGAAAATTTTCTCTCTAACCAACTTTTTTGTTAGCTTTTAATTGGTCAAATAATTTATTCTTCGAATTTCTTATGTCAAAGAACAGAGGGAAAATCCCAAAAAAAGAATTTCACCGAATTTTGAATGATCACTCTTGCCCAAATGCCTAACACAAGGAACGAAAATGCAGCTGTTAAAAAAGAAGAAGAAGAAGGAGTGAAATGCAAATGAATTCAAATATTCAATTAAGCATTACTCGTTTGTTCCCCATAATTTGGGAATTATTTATTTTGTGCGACTAAATTCTTCTTTTTCTTTTCTTTTTTGGCACTGTGCAGGCTATTGTCATCACCCGTGGATGAATACGGGCACCAGCATATATTGCTGTGTAGCGTAATATTGGGAAAAATGGAAGAAGTACGGTTTGGTTCGAAACAGTTCAAACCAAGTTCAAGCGAATTTGATTCGGGAGTTGATAATCTTTCAACACCAACAAGGTTCATAGTATGGGAGGCTTACATGAACTCCCGCATTTTTCCCAGCTACGTAGTCAGTTTCAAGACTCTTAATTCTAGAGGTAAAGGGACAAAAAAAAAATAAAAATATCAGCAAAGAAATTTTCATTATCATGGAGATAGAACATGAAACCATTACTGTTTCTTCTTTGAATATGTATGATTGTTATGCATATTTGTTTTGTTGATTAAAAAGAGACGTAAAATTTCATTTGGGCTTTCCTATTGTGTTTTTAAGCTTCATTCATTTGGATTAGTCTGATGTCATTTGATAAGGTTTCGGAAGGGATCAAACTCCTGTATACAAGCCCAGTACGCAATGTGTAGGGTTTTCTGTTCTGACTCCCAAGCTAGCAAACGTCTTACCTCATTCAAAAATGGCGTTGATACGTAAATATCAAAGCGCGTTCCGGGTAAGTTCGTCTTTTCTTTCTCACTCTTATTTTTTTCTTACTTGTTCACCCTGTATGGAAATTGTAGTATGTGCAATTTTCATCATCTAAGTTGGCCTTTTTTTGTTTTTTCATTTATGCTTATGTAACTGAAAAAAAGAGATAGTAAGAACTCGATTGTGTTGTGCTGACAGGAAAAAAAGATCTCACGAGCCCAATTGATTCATAGATTGAGGCAACTAGCTGGAGACGAGTTGTTAAATGATGTGATCAAATTATATACCAACAAAGTATGTCGTCTCTATTCGCATTCTTCTTAGTAGTATTATTTTCCGACGAGATATATTTGCTACGGTATGTTCTGTACAATTGCATAATCAATCGTTGTGGTGTTTCTACAGCAACCTGAGGGAAGAAGTAGATATTCAACTTCAGCAGATCCAGAATAGGGGGAGGAGGAGGATGCAACAGGCAGATTTGAGTAATCAATCGAGTTTCAAGATGTGTTGGGAGCCCAAAGCGAAATGTAAAAATGGATCCGTTTATAGAATATTCTCGATAGAAGCCCTTGTCGGTTGTAGATGTTCATTATCATTACTATGTTACTTTTTGTTGCATTTGGAGACTGAAAAATCCTAACTCGTCTAGGTATATAAATATTTGCTATGTATGAATCCTTTAGTTAATCAACCCATTAAGTGATAACTAAATTAATCGCACGAACGGAATCAATGAACAAAGAATGCCAGGATATACGTGTAAAACCCTAAACGGGAAAAAACCACGGGAATGAATCACAACACTATACTCAATGTGTAGTTACAAGCAAACATACCTACAATTATGAATCCTCACCAATCGTCCTAAGTTTTACTTGTCGAATCCTCGTTCACCATATCCAGTGCTTTGACCGCTGTTGCCTTGAATCCACAAACCTTTTGTTTGCCTCCCGGAATCTACCGAAAGACTTGAACTTGCCTAGGAATCCACCTAGGGCTTTTCTTTGAAGATTGATTGTTGTTGAAGTAGAAAAACCCTTGAAGTTGAACTTTTTAGCACAAAGAATCCATAAATCTTCTTTTAACTCTTCAAGGTACACAAAAAACTCATGGGCTCACATGTAGCTTCCAACCCATTCCAATACTTTCCGAAAACTCTTGACTATAAATTACCGCGCTCGCACACATTACATATTAACGAGATTCCTTTTCACAACCTTAAACAGACTCTCTAAAAAGATATAAAAGAAATAACAACTCGATAAAATGGAGCTACACGTAAATGTGTGTTTTGTCATGAAATTGCCAACCAAAAGGGAGCTCGGCCCATGGGGCTTACAGAGACATTTATGACATGTAAGCTAGAATCCTATACATAATTTTGAAACTTCGTTATTCGATGATCCAGTAGTACAATAGAGAACCAGAAGAAAACAATTCCACCCAGCAAGTGTCGGTGATATCAGAATTCACAACAATAAACACCCAGAAATAAAATTACAATGGACAAATTATTAAGGCTGTGTCACGGAATTCTCTCTCTCTTTAAAGAGATTCAAGCACTTTACGGTAATAAATCAATGCAATACTGGAAAAGATCTATGATTTGAACGGGGATGAAGATTGAAACTCCTGAGTTGATGAAAAAATGATACTAATTGTCCTACAAGCTAGTTTCGTTTCACTCCCTCGTTATTGGATAAGACAAAACGATGTAGTTTTGCTAAATGAGCCCGGATCATTGTATCTCTAACACTTTGTGAGAAAGCATGAATAATTTCCCCACATGAGTTGCACTCACAATATGCTGGAGCCACAAGTAATCATTTAATTAGCAAAACTACGCTGTTTTGGTGGGCTACAACTCTGTAGTGCCTTGTCTCACTATAGGGACCCCGAATCCGACAACTGACGATGGACGAAATTGAGACGGGATGTAAACTATATGATCAATGATGACACAATTAATACTATAGGGATGAAATTGAGATTTCATGCAAACCGGTGGGACCATTCCCAAAATTTTCGCTAGATTTTGAGAGGTGCTTTTCCCCCCTCCCCTGACACACCCCCCTCCCGACCCCACCTCCTCCTTTCCCGTTTTAACCCCAACCCCCCGCCCTTCCTTCTTTCCAGTTTTAATCTTTCTTTCTTTTATTCTTTTTTTTCCTAATTTTCAATTCTTTTCTTTATTTGTTTCCTTTCAACGAGCACCCTAAGACTCATTATTTAGTTTTAGAGCTCTCTTAAGGTGTCCATTGGAAGACATTGGAGCCAAAAATTTATTACGACCATTTAGGATGAAATAATTAGAAAAATAACATCTTTGCATCAGTTCAAACGGATTAAAAATTGAAACGCTTATTTTTTTATCTATATTTTTAAATATATATATATATATATATATATTTCAGATTTTATTTTTAACCCGAACTATTGATTGCTGAAATAGACGGTCTGAATGCGGCTTGCAATGGTCCAGATGCGCTTTATAGGGCGATGTCATGTACCCATGGCATTGCTCAATAACTCAACAATAACCTGAGTTTGGGTAGTGACGTAACCCACCCCATGCCCAGATATAGATAATGTGCCTCACAAAATTGCACGAAAACAATGAAGAGCTTTTGACTGGGTCCCATATATATATTTGTGGATTCACTCACAAGTTTTGAGTGTTTTATGACTTTTTTTTTTTGGAATTGATTTTCACACTTCCTTTTGTCTAAGTGTATTTTTTGTTTTGTTTTGTAGTGATGTAAAATTACATGATTATCTTTTTATGCGTGAAGGAAAAAATGTATGAATGGTAGTTTTATAATTATAGGTGCAAAAGTAATGTGAGGAGTTTGTCATAACCTTTTTTTTTGTCAATCGATAGAAGATATCATTTTTACATTAGAAATGAAGTATATAGTACAAATCTGGAACACTACATCAATTGTGAGAGTCTATGAGACAACCAAGCCCAACCACTCAACATCCACAGGCAGGTGAAGAGACTCGAACTCCTGACGTCAAGAGTCTTGGCCAACTGAGCTAACCCCAGTTGGTCGAGTTTGTCATATCTATTTGCTTTTGTTTATTACAATTCTCGTTTGGGGAAAACTACCAAGAGATTGTGTAATTCTACAAAGCCATTAATACAATTTCAAATTGCTCAGCCCGAATTCATTTTACGAAATTTAGCAAATGCAAATAAATATTTCTCATGTACAAGTGGATATTTGTTTACATCCCTGAGTCTTACCCGCATGGACGTTAAGAAATTGCTGTCTCGAGTTAGGCCCATGTATTTTTAAGGGAGATTAATAGATGCGGATAAATATATTTCCAAATACAGGTGGATTTGGACATTTTTTGCGACATTAAAAGTTAATTTCTCGAGTTGGCATTATCTCTTTGTTTACATCCCCCGGTCTTACCCGCATGGACGTTAAGAAATTGCTGTATCAAGTTAGGCCCACATTTTTAAGGGAGATTAACAAATGCAGATAAATATCTTTCCAAATACAGGTGGATTTGGACATTTTTTGGGACAATAAAAGTTAATTTCTCAAATTGGCATTATCTCTTTATTATCACTATCATTTAATGGAACCAAACAAATAATGATTCAATATTATCCACGTAAGGATGATGTGTGTAGTCCTACAGAGCTATTAATACAATTTTCAAATTGCTCAACCCGAATTCATTTTAGGAAATTTAGCAATTGCAAATAAATATTTTCTCATGTACAGGTGGATTCGTATATACACTTGAGTCTTACTCACATGGACGTTAAGAAATTGCTGTCTCGAGTTAACCCCACAGATGTTTAAGGGAGATTAACAAATGCGAATAAATATCTTTTCAAATACAGGTGGATTTGTACCTGCAGATACAAAATTGCCCTCTAAAGGCTGTCATATACATTATTTTGTCTCTATTCTATAATTATCATTTTGAGAAAGCTAACGAATAGTAATTTAAGTTTGTCCATGTACAAGGGATATGAATTAAACAGGGCCAGGCAATTTCAATTCCTAAATCCGAATTCGTTTACGGGGGCTTAATAAATGTGAATAAATATTTTCCTAGTATAGGTGGATTTGTAAAACTTAGTGATAGGGAATCACACCGGGGCGTTACTTAATTTTAAATTGCTCGCGCGAAATTAAAGGAATGGTGCTTAATTCTAAATACACCTCCAAAAATTCTCTCTGCACTAACATTGAGTGCAATTTTTCAATACATGATAAAAAGAAATAAGCGTTTAAAGAACATTTGAAGATGTTTCTAGAAACCCTTATGGAACATAAATGTGATGATTTCTTTGTCGTAGGATTTATATCATGGGGCCCCACATGACGTATTGCGCTAAAAATTACCAAAAGACTAGTTTGGATCCTCAAGCCGCAAAAGTATAAATAGCTTGTTTTCTGTCGTAGTCTTGGAATTTCACGTTGAGTGAAGGGAGAATGTTAGGTCGTGGAAGACGATCAAAGCATTGTCATCAATTGTTTTTCTCTTCTTTTTCTTGCATATTTTTTTGTGATACCGCAGAGCCATTACTTGTGTTGTCATCGTAGAAAGTAGAAAGCTAGATAATAAATCACGACAACGAATTTGAAAATAGATTCACGTAGCGGACCCCAAATAAATTACCCAATGACCTTTCTTGTTGTAAAACATAGAAATACACAACGGCATGGGGGAAAAAGAGCACGGTGGGAGTGGAGATTCTGGGGACAAAAGATTCCCGCCAACATTATATATACCACATTTTCCCCAAAATCAATCCTCCATATCCTATCTCTCTATCTGCTTTCTGGAATCATCATTGTGCTTTGTTCTCTTTACAATTCAAAAAGAATTTTTCGAAAAATTCCCCCTAGATCCCCTCTACTTACAACATTTCTCTCTCTATCTCTCTCCACTTATTACCCCTACTATTTTTCGAAAAACTTCAGAGGTAAGGTCTTTTTCTCTCTGTTTCATCTTTTTGTTATCTGTGTATATAGTATCTATGAAGTTCTATTACCTTTACTCAATTGAATTGTTTGGTGGATGAATAGATGGAGCATGTTGGTGATCTAGAAGAGCAAACCTCCATTACCATTGACAAAAACGAAATCCCACATTCCGATTCAGAAGATGATTTGTTTTCTTCCTCCATTTTCGAGGAATTTGGGGTTTTTAAGAAAAATGGATTGAGTAGAATACATGGAAGAAGCAAATGTTATAAAATCATCACTGGATGCATTGCTCAAGGTATGGGAAACGATGTGGCGGCCGTTCATAAAATTCCATGGTCCGGTCCCAACGGGCGGTTGGAAGCTTTCCAAATTTCCTCGGCTGAGATGGTGAAGAAATGTGGAGGAAATGGTAGAGTAAAGCATGCCTGGTATGGGGGATCAAGGGACGAAATCTGTGGAATTATATTCCATGGATTCCAAAGATGTCGACAATCGGACAATGGTGAGGATGGCTTTGGGGTACATTTGTATCCGCTGGAGTTCGTTATGGATGGGTAAGCATGAAACAACTACTGTTTTTCATTTCCAGTTGACTACACCTCTAGT
Organism: Rhododendron griersonianum; assembly: GCA_018127125.1. NCBI lineage: Eukaryota > Viridiplantae > Streptophyta > Magnoliopsida > Ericales > Ericaceae > Rhododendron > Rhododendron griersonianum. The sequence continues at coordinate 25,636,069 of CM030799.1, forward strand.
TATTGAATTTGGACAAAATCAACTTTTGACTGTTCTTTTTGCTTCTTTCTCCTCCCAGGGCTTGTTTGATTTTAATTGAACAATTTTCTTGCCAGAATATTTAGAGATCAACCAAAAAATATTGACAATTGAAAAACAAGTACTACAATAATTGTTTGTGTATTTTGGAGGGCTTGATTATTTTCCTTATGAATATTGTGCAGGTTATTGTCGTCAGTTGAGGATGAAAATGGGCTCCAGCATATATTGCTGTGTAACGTAGTATTGGGGAAAATGGAGGAAGTACGTCCTGGTTCGAAACAATTCGAACCAAGCTCTAACGAATTTGATTCCGGAGTTGATAGTCTTTCGAGACCAACGAGGTTCATAATTTGGGAGGCTTACATGAACTCCCGCATCTTTCCCAGCTACGTCGTTAGTTTCAGGGCTTTCAATAGCAGAGGTAAAGGGACAAATTATAGTTTCATCTTCGAATATATATGAGGTTATGCAGATTTGTTTTGTTGATAAAAAAAAGACGTACAATTTCATTTGAGCCTTCCAATTGTGTTTTTATGCTTCGTTCATTTGGATTAGTTTGAGACTCTATAATGTCATTTGATAAGGTTTCGGAAGGGATCGAACTCCTGTATACAAGCCCAATACACAATGTGTAGGGTTTTCTGTTCTGATTCCCAAGCTGGCAAACGTCTTACCTCCTTCAAAAATGGCGTTGATACGTAAACATCAAAGCACGTTCCGTGTAAGTTCATCTATTCTTTCTAACTCTTATTTTTTTCTTGTTCACCCTGTATGGAAATTGTAGTATGAGCAATTTTCCTCATCTAAGTTGGCATTTTCTTTTGTTTTTCATTTATGCTTATGTAACCGAAAAAAGAGAGTAAGAACTCGATTGTGCTGTGCTAACAGAACAAAAAGATCTCACGAGCCCAATTGATCCATAGATTGCGGCAACTAGCTGGAGACGAGTTGTTAAATGATGTGATCAAGTTATATACTAACAAGGTATGTCATCTCTATTCGCATTCTTCTTAGTCTTATTTTCCGATGACATATTTGCTACGGTATGTTCTCTGCGATTGCATATTCGAGTAATCAATCGTTGTGGTGTTTCTACATCAACTTGAGGAATACTGCCCTCCGAAAGAAGTTAATCCTTAGTAACCATAGACTCTTGATTTGCCATTATTCAATAACTTCAGCAGGATCCAGAATAGGGGAGGAGGAGGATACAACAGGCAGATTTGAGTAATCAATCGAGCTTCAAGATGTGCTGGGAGCCCAAAGCGAAATGTAAAAATGGGACCATTTATACAATTTTTTTTAGCATAGAATATTCTTGATAGAAGCCCTTGTTGGCTGTAGATGTTCTTACTCTGTTACTTCTTGTAGCATTTGGAGACACTTTATGACATGTAAGCCAAAATTTGGTTATATAGAATCCTATATACTATATATTGCGGCCTCTTCACTCTTTGCCAATTAATTTTAGGTTGGAACCCTCCAAGAAATTTAACATATATTTTTGAAACTTTATTATTCGATGATCCAGGTATATGTTACTCCTACAATAGAGAACCAGAAGAAAACAGTTGATCCCACCCAGCAAAGTTGGTGATATCACAATTCACAACAATATACACCGGGAAAATGATTTTCACACTCCCCTTTTAGCCATCCACACTTCCTTTTTTATTTTTATCCACATAAATTTATAATATTGTCCTTGCATGTGTAAAGAAGTGTATTGAATAAAGGGCAAGACAGTAACTTCAAGTGGATAAAGAACAAAAATGAGTGTGAATTGTAAAAAGGAGAGTGTGGAAATCAATTCCCTAAACACCTAGAAATAAAATTACAATGGACAAATTAATCAGGCCAGGCATGGAACTCTTGCTCTTTTTAAAGAAATTCAAGCCCTTTACGATAGTAAATGCAGTACTAGAAAAGATCTCTGACTTGTCCTTTCCAGATACAACATCCCTAATTTATCGAATTTATCCTTTCCAAATACTATATCTCGGTGAAAAGAAGAATTTCTGTAATAAATTATTCAAATGTACATGTCATATCGTAGTATATAATGCTTAAATCAGGTCATAAGAGTGACAAAATGGGCTAAGTGATACTAAATGATGTATTAAGGGGGCAAGTTGTAGGGTTTTGTAGATAAAGGGGTGAAGTGAAAAAGTGTGATAGCCGGACTCATAATGATCGGAATCGTTAACTTTTTGGACCTCGTTGAAATTATTCAAACATACATGTCATATCGAAGTATATAACACTTAAATTAGGTCATAAGAGTGACAAAATGGGCTAAGTGATACTAAATGATGTATTAAGAGGGCAAGTTGTAGGGTTTTGTAGATAAAGGGGTGAAGTGAAAAAGTGTGATAGCCGGACTCATAATGATCGGAATCGTTCACTTTTTGAACCTCACTGAGAACATCGATCACGCTAAAAATCAGGTTAGTCGGATGTCGTTTGATATAACCGAAAAGGGCCCATAAACGGCCTAAACTAGACCAGACTGGATGGGATCAGAGTCCAAATAATACTCCTTTTTTTTTGAAAGGATCATACAATTAATACTCTCAAACATACAAACAAAGGTTTTTTTTGGCTAAATAATCTATTTGGATTAATTTTTTGTCTTTATTCAAATTTTTTTTTTGTATTTGTTAGTTTTTCGTCAATTTTTGACTTATTTTCGTCTTTATTTAAAAAAATTTAGATTTCTATGCTAATATTTTATTTTTTAGATTCCTCTCATCACAACAAAGTAATAATCCATAAAAAATTGACGAGAAACTAACAAATGCGGAAAAAAATTGAATAAGGACAAATAATCAAAATAGATTATTTATTAGCCAAAAAAGCCCTAATTTGCTTGGAAGTTGTGGAAAGATGTGGAAAGGAAAGAAAAATGGTAATAGTACATGGAGACCCCCTAATATTTAAAAAAAGAGTATGTTTTACGAAATTGAGAAGCATAAGCAAACAATCCCACATCACAAAGTGTTGGTGATATCATTATTACAACAACAAACACTAAGAAATCAAATTACAATGGACATATTAATCAGGTTGAGGCACGAAAACCTCACTCTCTTTAAGGAGATTAAAGCCCGTTACGGTAATAAACTAATACAATACTAGAAAAGATATGTGACTTGTCCCTTCCCAGATACTCCATAAGCCTAATTAATCGTGCGGTTTGTACCTACTCTGCACAATTTCAGAAACCTACTCTGCACAATTTCAGAAAAGCACCCCCAGGATTTGATTCTCAAATGGTGTCTCTAAAGTGTAGTTTTGAGAATGTATTGTGAGATAATGCATTCTCAAAACTTGGCTCCCAAAACAGGAAAAACCCCAAAATGCATAATGAGAATATACAATCCAGCTCCCAAACAGGTCCTGAGCAATGCTCACAGCTCCATGGTTTGTTTCATAAGCATTGGCTATTACTATTATACTAATTGCTGTGACTTTTGTGATGGTTACCCATGGCAGCATCTCTTGCTCAATAACTCTAACCTGATTCAGGCTAGGGTGGTGACGACGTAGCCCAACCCATGCCCAGTTACAGATAGCGTGCCTCACAAATTGCACAAAACCAAATATGAGCGTTTTTCAATGCCAAATGGTATGCATAATCGTGAATGATTAATGTCATTTTCGCCATTTGTCGGGGGCGGCAACCACGGAGGAAGAGAAAGAGTAGGAAAAATGATGTAGTTTTGCTAAATGAGCCCCTCCTTATCTCTCTTAACACTTTGTGAGAAAGCATGAATAATTTCCCCACATGAGAGCTGCACTCCCAATATGCTGGAGCCACAAGCAATCATTTAACAAAACTTCACTGTTTTGGGGGGCTACAATCCTGTAGTGCCTTGCCTCGCTATAGAGACTCCGAATCCGACAACTAACGATGGACAAAATTGAGACGGAATGTAAACTATATGATCAATGATTACACAATTAATACTATAGGGACGAAATTGAGATTTCATGCAAACCGGTGGGACATTCCCAAAATTTTCCTTAGATTTAATATTTTATATTAAGTGAACAGTTATGAAGGGTTTAGCTGTTTAGGGAAAGAGAAGGATCCGGGTGGGATTAGGAAATACCCCACCTATAAATATGGAGTAGTACTACCTATAAATATGTGGTTAGGCGAGAGATGGGTTTGCACTAGGGGTAAGCAAAAAATCTGTCAAATCGCGAATCCAGTCCAAACCAATCCAAATCGAAAGGTTTGGTTTTTTAGTAATATGGTTTGATCATGGTTTAAAAAAATTAAAAACCGCTTTATATGGTTTGGTTTATGGATTCACATTCACGGTCATGGTTCCAAACCGATCCGAACCGTATAATACAATTATATATAATTTAATTATTACCAATGCCCTTTGCTGCCTTATTTCAATTCAATAGTTTTTAGGAATTATCTTTGGCATTTTATTTGGTTAAATTATCTTAAGATGTTTAATAGTTGGTATTCTTAGTTTGTTCATTTAGTGACTTACCGGTATTTCATTTTCTTAGTTTAAGAGTTGAGGCAATTATTTGTATTCTACTCTTAATTAGTTGGTTGAAATTAGTGTATTTTGATAATTTGAATGGAATTGGTTTTAATATAAGTTTTCTTTTAATTTATTTTTGTAATTTTAAGTACTTTAAATATTTTTTGAAGATGATAGTTTAGTTCAAAGCAAACCGTGGTTTAAACCAAAACCGAACCGTATTTATATGGTTTGGTTCTATGTTTTTTGTGGGTTGGTTTAGTTCTCCAAATTCATAATCCGTACGTATTGGTTTGGTTCTTGGTTTACTACAAAACCGAACCAATCCGAACCATGTTCACCCCTAGTTTGCACTTAGAACAGAGGGAGAGACGGACCAGAGATCTTAACAACAGGAGAAGTTTTTCAGAGCGGGTATTGCGGACGTGGCACCCGTTCGGCGCATCTCAGCTGTCCGATTCACTTTTGGACGGCTCGGATTAAAACCCTTTCTCTCCTCTCACCCCAACACTTTCTCTCTCATTTTTGTCTCTCAAAATCTGAGCCGTCCAAACACGAAATGGACGGCTCGGATGCACAAGCGGGCACCACGTGGTACCCGCTCGGCACTGAAATTTTTTCCTAACAACAGAGACAGAAGAGAAGAGAAGAGAGATCCGACCACCACCACCACCACCACCAGAGAGAGAGAGAGAGGACTGATGGTCAAAGAAGACAGAAGACGGAGGCGCAGCCTCCAGGCAGCGATGCAGCCCCTGCGATTGTCTTTATGCTGCGATGAGGGCGATGACGGGTGGGCTGATCAATTTTGCTACGATCTGGAAAACATGGTAAGAGTGAGGGAAGATTTTCTTCTACTTTGTGTAACAGTGAGGGAAATGAAAATTTTCTTCTACTTTGTGATGCCGCATCCCATACTTTCTGTGTGCGTCTGGGAAATGAAGGTGATTGGTTTTGCAATGACTGCACTGTTTCTAAAGCTGAACATGATAAGAGTGACACCCCATTGAGTTTTAGAAAGCTTGGGTGAAAGACCGTTGGTGGAAGATCATGCTTCTATTCTTGCTATTAGACAAGAATCCAGGTTGAGAGTACTTGAGAGACCTCCCACCAGAGTTTCAGCACATCTGAATAACTTGAGAATGCTGCGGCATTTGCCGAAATGTGCCAAGGTCGTATACATGAGTTACGTGAAAGTTGGAATGCTTTTTGTAAGGGATCCTTGAGTTTTACATCCAAATCATCTGATCGAGCTGACGATACAAAGCTGAGAAATGTGGAAGGTGGTGCCACTTCTTCTGGCAGATCAAGTCAGCCGCATTGTTCTGGTAATAATGTATCTGAAAGAGTCTCTTAATGATGTAGTCAAAGCATGGAAAATGTTGGATGCAGCCAAGTCAATGGAACAGGTTCATGGGAAAACCAGCATTGTTCTTAAGTTGTCGAAAGATAATTTAATCAAAGTAAAAACCCCAGTAGGAAAAGCTACACCAAGTTCTAGCCTTCTGGCATCAAGTAGCAAACCTCTTCGGGCTAAGGATCTTGCGAAAAATAGATCACAAATGCATAACAGATGCTATTCTTCTGTAGAAGGAACAGATAGTCATAAACCTCAGATAGATGTAAGGCAGAGGCAGGGCATTATTACTCCGAAGAGGATTTTGAAATTCAATGAGATTTCTCCAAGCTCTCAATCACCAGGAGACTATCCACGCATCAGTTCTAGATAATGTTTGCCATGGAAATGTGGGGAAGCCGACAGAAGGAAGATTACGCGCACAACCAGCGGATGGTTTACATGAGCATGACGGATCTGTTTGGTTGGTTTCTCCAGCTGGTCCAGTGACTTCAGATTCTAACTAAACTTCTGCCAAACTGGAAGTGTCTTCGTCCTCCTATATGGGACTTCCAAATGAAAAGGCTAGAATGGAAAAAAGTTGTGCTGGAAGCAAGTCTATACAAGAAGATGATGCCAAGAGTGAGATTCAGTCTCTTGTCAAGCTCAATCTGAAGCTCCTGACCAGAGATACACCAATAGGTATGGATGTTTTGTTTGAACTTATGGTCCTTTTGTTTGACTGGACCATGCACAAATAGTTAAAGAACTTTTTTTTTCCAGAATTCAATCTCATCAGATTAACAATGACGGGGTGTTACCAAGTTTTCTGGATCGATTCAATCGACGGGGATCGATGGCAGAATCGACGGGTATCTGTGTTTCGAGTTGCTGGAATGTGGTTGTGGAAAAGTAGAGTTTGGTTCCTTGCCGTGTTTCAGGACTTCTTTGGAAACAAACAATGAAGTGGATGGATTATGGAAGAAAGATAATAAAATGGACTCTATTAAACTTCGAAGTAGAAGAACAAACGATAAAGATTATCGTGTGAACGATTACAAGTTAAAAGCTACTCCTAGAAAAGAAAAGATAAAGGCCTGATTGGCGTTGTTTGTGTGTGTCTTGAAACTGTTACGATCTTCTGTATAAATAGAGGCCTTCTCATGAATTTGGGTCTTCCCTCCAAGATAGCAGTTGAGCCCCTTTTCAAATTCTGGCAAGTAACTTCCCCGAGTACTCAGGCATCCAATTCTGCAACAACTGCCTCTTTGCTCACGAAGAACTTACTCTCTGATCGTGGGTTCATAAATGAACTCCCTTCTGACACCTGTTGTTTATTTTGGTAAACCCAAGTCATCTTTCATTTTTTCAATTATGCCCTTGCCACGAATCGCCCAATCGATGGGCGAAAGAAAATCACAGATATGGAGCAAACAATGCCCCCCTTATTCATTTGGGTGAAGTGCTAACGTAACCCAAGTGAATAATTTAACTAGTTTTAAATCACCCATCTGTCGATATCGACGGGTGATAACCTTTTACGGTGTAAACATTTGCCCCCCAACTCTCAAAGAGTTTTAGATAAATTTTACACCAATCTTTTCACTTTTTAACTGGTACAAAAAAAAGCCTTCAAGGCTAACCACACATGGTGGTAAGCCTCTATCGATAATTTCCTTGAACTGTAATTCCTACTAAAAAGAAACAGGAAATTATATAGAAGCGTGGCCTATTGGAACATATCAAAAGTAAAAACTCTGTCGATAGCTACGAACTCGACTGAAGAAATCGACAGAGAAATGACATTTTCTGAGAGGCTTGTTAAGACTGTTCCAAATCGACGGGATCAAGACTAGTCCTCTTTGGCCAAGCAACCAGTTTGTTCATGGCCAAATATTGCCACGTACAGCACAATTCACTGGACAAATGCCTTTCCTCTGCCTTAGGCATTTGACAAATTATCCTTCTTCCAACCAATCATGTGGTATACTTAAGCCATTATTTGTTGAAAGAATCGAAGGATAATTTCCATTCTTAACCATCGATGGCTTACAAAATAGACTCTAGTCGAATGATTTTATAATTCAACTACATTCGAGTTTCAATGCCAAAGCCACTTTCTAAAGATAAGTTTGCCCCCCAAGCAAATTTGAAATTAAAAGAGGGCTATTTCTCATTCATAATTGGCCACATATGTTCAGGTTCCTTGTAAAATCTGGAACGATGATATGATGATTAGCCACTAGCCTTTGGTTGGCCAAAATATAATTAAGTGTCACTTTCTCTATTGGCAACTTATAAGTCGTACCCTTCCAAAGTTTTACTGGGCACATATGGGGAAGCAATTCGTGGGAAAAAGGCCAACTTATGGCCAAGATCTTCTTGCCCTTTTATTTCTGAACACAAATAATGTTCGATTAATCATAATGCTTTTTTTTTTCTTACAACTGAATTGATCAAAAATTTGTTAACCCCCAGATAATTCCAAAAAGTTGGCCAATAAATGGCCGGTTTTCAATTCACCTTACACTTGCTTCTTCCAGAAATCATCCATGAACCATGTATGATGTATGCAAACAGACTCAAGAATTGGCCATTATAGCCATTATCCATTTCTGTTGGTTCTTTTCCTTTTCCAGAACGATTCAAGAGTTAGCCAATTAATGGCTGCTATTCCATTTCCGCAAATTATTTAAGCCTTACATGCAAGGCTTTCATTTTCACATCGATCTTTGCCGTTACTTCCGATTTAGTGATGGTGCGAATAAAATTGTGGCCAATTTGGCCATTTATATTTGCCCAAAATTGTAGAAAAGCAATGAACATTATCTACACCTCTTAACCACAACTGGACATATTTCAACCAAAACCAATACAAATACCAATATAGATGACTTTTGAAAAATCTATACCTCTTACAAAGACTATTGATCAACAATTGAACAAATGGTTCTGGGGCCCTTGAGTTTGACGTGTAGTGTGCTATAGGAGGCACATATTGGCTTTGACTAATACCAAATCTAGGCAGTACATTGAAACCAATGAGAATGTTTTCATTTTGGCCATTACCACATTGACTTCCAATTCCATTACTTCCACTAGTATTTGGAACTGGTTGATAAAAATCCGTTGGCCTTGTTGGGCTAGGCCTAGGTTCAAAAGTAGGATAATCAAATACCTAAGAAGAAGGTATGTCATTCATTGGATTTGTTTGTCCATTGTTTTGTCCAGGATGGACATTCACATTAACTGGCATTTCAACTGTTGGTTGAGTTGTTTGATTTTGCGCCGTTGCAGTTTTATACATAGCCATCAATGTCTTGGCTATATCACTCTCTAGATTATTCAGTACTCTTGCGAATTGTTGAATCAAATCTGATTCAATCTCTGAGCCATTTGGTTGGCCACCCTCCAGAATCCTTTGATTTGGATTCACGGCATTCATCTCACTAATATCATTTCCACCATTAGAATTGGCATTACTGCCATCCGTTGGCGATTGATTCCTAGTCTTTGGTGCCATCGCTCACTTCCAAATTAGTAAGAGCCCTTCTTCTAGCGCCAAAAATTGTTACCAAGTTTTCTGGATCGATTCAATCGACGGGGATCGATGGCAGAATTGACGGGTATCTGTGTTTTGAGTTGCTGGAATGTGGTTGTGGAAAAGTGGAGTTTGGTTCCTTGCCGTGTTTCAGGACTTCTTTGGAAACAAACAATGAAGTGGATGGATTATGGAAGAAGGATAATAAAATGGACTCTATTAAACTTCGAAGTAGAAGAACAAACGATAAAGATTATCGTGTGAATGATTACAAGTTAAAAGCTACTCCTAGAAAAGAAAAGATAACGGCCTGATTGGCGTTGTTTGTGTGTGTCTTGAAACTGTTACGATCTTCTGTATAAATAGAGGCCTTCTCATGAATTTGGGTCTTCCCTCCAAGATAGCAGTTGAGCCCCTTTTCAAATTCTGGCAAGTAACTTCCCCGAGTACTCAGGCATCCAATTCTGCAACAACTGCCTCTTTGCTCACGAAGAACTTACTCTCTGATCGTGGGTTCATAAATGAACTCCCTTCTGACACCTGTTGTTTATTTTGGTAAACCCAAGTCATCTTTCATTTTTTCAATTATGCCCTTGCCACGAATCGCCCAATCGACGGGCGAAAGAAAATCACAGATATGGAGCAAACACGGGGTTAACAATTCCGTTTTCCAGTGGTACTATATCCCATGTTTTTTGTGGGATTTTGTAGCCGACGGATATCTAATCCGCACCTCGTAAACAACAATCCGTCCCCATATGGAGGTCGGAATGCAAGGGCAATCATTGAGTGAATTGAATCTTCTTTGAGTTAGTTGACTGAAGCACAAAAGTTCCAATTGAAGGTAGGATATGTGATCCCCTTGGATTTATTGCTCAATTCGATGCTGTGGGCCAAAAATAAAAGGGCCCTTTGTACTTCTGTGCTTTTCTCTTTGTGCATCTTTTCAGTAACCCGATTGTTCTTAGACTGTTGGGAAATGTGGTACAAACTGTTGAGGTCGTTTCAGGCAGACCTAAACTTTGGCGATAAAATGGATAACACACATGTTGACAAAATTGAATTTTGTTTTTTCTCGTACAAGGGCGAGGTGTCTTAAAAGAGGGTTACTGGATTTTGATGCTAATTCGAGGGAAATACTTATTTACAAACTGAGTGATATTTTTGTTGCTGGTATTTTCAATAAAGCAAGCGAATTCGTGATTGTGCATTTAATCAAGTTGAAGTTCAACAACTCCGAAGAATGTCTACACTGATGCCTAGATCTTGCAGAGAATGTTTTTATGTCTTTGTCAAGGATGTCGTTAACCCCGTTATGGTTAAGAAAATAGGCCATGTCAAAACGCCGCATTGAGGCGGTTAGGTGTTTCGACAACTCCGAAGAATGTCTACACTGATGCGGAGTTTTTCAGTTCCGAGTGGGTATTGCCGACGTGGTATCCGTTCGGCGCATCTGAGCTGTCCGATACACTTTTAGATGGCTCGGATTGAAACCCTCTCTCTCCTCACACCCCAACACTTTCTCTCTCATTTTACTCTCTCCAAATCTGAGCCGTTCAAACACGCAATGGATGGCTTGGATGCGCGAGCGGCACCACGTGGTACCCGCTCGGCATTGAAAATTTTTCCCTTGCAGAGAACTAGTAATGAAGAGCTTTTGACTGGGTCCCATATATATTTGTGGATTCACTCACAAGTTCTGAGTTTTTTATGACTTTTTTTTAAAAATCTTTTTTATGCATGAAGGAAAAAATGTATGAAAGGTAGTTTTATAATTATAGGTGCAAAATTAATGTGAGGAGTTTGTCATAACCTTTTTTTTTTTTGGTCAATCGGTAGAAGATATCATTTTTACATCAGATTTGAAGTACATAGTACAAACCTGAAACATTACATCAATTGTGAGAGTCCACGAGACAACCAAGCCCAACCACTCAACATCCACATGCAGGTGAAGAGACTCAAACTCCTGACCTGAAGAGTCCTGACCAACTGAGCTAACCCCAGTTGGTCATATCTATTTGCTTTTGTTTATTACAATTCTCATTTGGGAAAAGCTACCAAGAGATTGTGTAATCCTACAGAGCCATTAATACAATTTCAAATTGCTCAACCCGAATCCATTTTACGAAATTTAGCAAATGCAAATAAATATTTCTCATGTACAGGTGGATATTTGTTTACATCCCTGAGTCTTATCTGCATGGACGTTAAGAAATTGCTGTCTCGAGTTAGGCCCACATATTTTTAAGGGAGATTAACAGATGCGGATAAATTTCTTTCCAAATATAGGTGGATTTGGACATTTTTTGGGACACTAAAAGTTAATTTCTCGAGTTGGCATTATCTCTTTGTTTACATCCCCGAGTCTTACCCGCATGGACGTTAAGAAATTGCTGTCTCGAGTTAGGCCGACATATTTGTAAGGGAGATTAACAAATGCGGATAAATATCTTTCCAAATACAGGTGGATTTGGACATTTTTTTGAGACATTAAAAGTTTTTTGGGTAAATAGGACATTAAAAGTTAATTTCTCGAGTTGGCATTATCTCTTTATTATCACTATCATTTAATGGAACCAAGCAAATAATGATTCAATATTATCCACGTAAGGATGATGTGTAATCCTACAGAGCCATTAATACAATTTTCAAATTGTTCCACCCGAATTCATTTTAGGAAATTTAGCAATTGCAAATAAATATTTTCTCATGTACAGGTGGATTCGTATATACACCCGAGTCTTACTCACATGGACGTTAAGAAATTGCTGTCTCGAGTTAGCCCCACAGATGTTTAAGGGAGATTAACAAATGCTAATAAATATATTTTCAAATACAGACGTTAAGAAATTGTTGTCTCGAGTTAGCCCCACAGATGTTTAAGGGAGATTAACAAATGTGAATAAATATCTTTTCAAATTCAGGTGGATTTGTACCTGCATATACAAAATTGCCCTTTAAAGGCAGTCATATACATTATTTTGTATCTATTCTATAATTATCATTTTGAGAAAGCTAACGAATAGTAATTTAAGTTTGTCCATGAACAAGGGATATGAATTAAACAGGGCCAGGCAATTTCAATTCCTTAATCTGCATTCGTTTACGGGGGCTTAATAAATGTGAATAAATATTTTCCTGGTACAGGTGGATTTGTAAAACTTAGTGACAGGGAATCACACCGGGGCGTTACTTAATTTTAAATTGCTCGCGCAAAATTAAAGGAATGGTGCTTAATTCTAAATACACCTCCAAAAATTCTCTCTGCACTAACATTGAGTGCAATTTTGTAATACATGAGATAAAAAGGAATAAGCGTTTAAAGAACATTTGAAGATGTTTCTAGAAACTCTTACGGAACATAAATGTGATGATTTCTTTGTCGTAGGATTTATATCATGGGGCCCCACATGACGTATTGCGCTAAAAATTACCAAAAGACTAGTTTGGATCCTCTAGCCGCAAAAGTATAAATAGCCCATTTTCTTTCGTTAGTCTTGGAATTTTCAAGTCGAGTGAAGAGAGAATGTCAGGTTGTAAAAGACGATCAAAGCATTATCATCAATTGTTTTTCTCTTCTTTTTCTTGCATATTTGTTTGTGGTACCGCAGAGACATTACCCGTGTTGTCTTCGTAGAAAGTAGAAAGCTAGATAACAAATCACGACAACGAGTTTGAAAATAGATTCACGTAGCGGACCCCAAATAGATTACCCAATGACCTTTCTTGTTGTAAAACATAGAAATACACAACGGTATGGGGGAAAAAGAGCACGGTGGGAGTGGAGATTCTGGGGACAAAAGATTCCTGCCAACATTATATATACCACATTTTCCCCAAAATCAATCCTCCATATCCTATCTCTCTATCTACTTTCTGGAATCTTCAAGGAAGTAGAAAAACTTTCAGAGGTAAGGCCTTTTTCTCTCTGTTTCATCCTTTTGTTTATCTGTCTTTTGTATATAGTATCTATGAAGTTCTATTGCCTTTACTCAGTTGAATTGTTTTGTACTTTTGTGGATGAGTAGATGGAGCATGTTGGTGATCTAGAAGAGCAAACCTCCATTACCATCGACCAAAATGAAATCCCACATTCCGATTCAGAAGATGATTCGTTTTCTTCCTCCATTTTCGAGGAATTTGGGGTTTTTAAGAAAAATGGATTGAGTAGAATACATGGAGGAAGCAAATGTTATAAAATCATCACTGGATGCATTGCTCAAGGTATGGGAAACGATGTGGTGGCCGTTCATAAAATCCCATGGTCCGGTCCCAACGGGCGGTTGGAAGGTTTCCAAATTTCCTCGGCTGAGATGGTGAAGAAATGTGGAGGAAATGGTAGCGTAAAGCATGCCTGGTATGGGGGATCAAGGGACGAAATCTGTGGAATTATATTCCATGGATTTCAAAGATGTCGGCAATCGGACAATGGTGAGGATGGCTTTGGGGTACATTTGTATCCACTGGAGTTCGTTCTGGATGGGTAAGCATGAAACAACCACTGTTTTTCATTTTCAGTTGACTACATCGATCTCTAGTTATTGAATTTGGACAAAATCAACTTTTGACTGTTCTTTTTGCTTCTTCCTTCTTCCAGGGCTTGTTTGATTTTAATTGAACAATTTTCCTGTCAGAATATTTAGAGATCAACCAAAAAATACTGACAATTGAAAAAAAAGTACTACAATAATTGTTTGTGTATTTTGCAGGGCTTGATTATTTTCCTTATGAATACTGTGCAGGTTATTGTCGTCAGTTGAGGATGAATATGGGCTCCAGCATATATTGCTGTGTAACGTAGTATTGGGGAAAATGGAGGAAGTACGTCCTGGTTCGAAACAATTCGAACCAAGCTCTAACGAATTTGATTCCGGAGTTGATAGTCTTTCGAGACCAACGAGGTTCACAATTTGGGAGGCTTACATGAACTCCCGCATCTTTCCCAGCTACGTCGTTAGTTTCAGGGCTTTCAATAGCAGAGGTAAAGGGACAAATTATAGTTTCTTCTTCGAATAAATATGAGGTTATGCAGATTTGTTTTGTTGATAAAAAAAGACGTACAATTTCATTTGGGCCTTCCAATTGTGTTTTTATGCTTCGTTCATTTGGATTAGTCTGAGACTCTAATGTCATTTGATAAGGTTTCGGAAGGGATCGAACTCCTGTATACAAGCCCAATACACAATGTGTAGGGTTTTCTGTTCTGATTCCCAAGCTAGCAAACGTCTTACCTCCTTCAAAAATGGCGTTGATACATAAATATCAAAGCACGTTCCGTGTAAGTTCATCTTTTCTTTCTAACTCTTATTTTTTTCTTGTTCACTCTGTATGGAAATTGTAGTATGAGCAATTTTCCTCATCTAAGTTGGCATTTTCTTTTGTTTTTCATTTATGCTTATGTAACCGAAAAAAGAGAGTAAGAACTCGATTGTGCTGTGCTAACAGAACAAAAAGATCTCACGAGCCCAATTGATCCATAGATTGCGGCAACTAGCTGGAGACGAGTTGTTAAATGGTGTGATCAAGTTATATACTAACAAGGTATGTCATCTCTATTCGCATTCTTCTTAGTCTTATTTTCCGATGACATATTTGCTACGGTATGTTCTGTGCGATTGCATATTCGAGTAATCAATCGTTGTGGTGTTTCTACATCAACTTGAGGAATACTGCCCTCCGAAAGAAGTTAATCCTTAGTAACCATAGACTCTTGATTTGCCATTATCCAATAACTTCAGCAGGATCCAGAATAGGGGAGGAGGAGGAGGAGGATACAACAGGCAGATTTGAGTAATCAATCGAGCTTCAAGATGTGCTGGGAGCCCAAAGCGAAATGTAAAAATGGGACCATTTATACAATTTTTTTTAGCATAGAATATTCTTGATAGAAGCCCTTGTTGGCTGTAGATGTTCTTACTCTGTTACTTCTTGTAGCATTTGGAGACACCTTATGACATGTAAGCCAAAATTTGGTTATATAGAATCCTATATACTATATATTGCGGCCTCTTCACTCTTTGTCAATTAATTTTAGGTTGGAATCCTCCAAGAAATTTAACATATATTTTTGAAACTTTATTATTCGATGATCCAGGTATATGTTACTCCTACAATAGAGAACCAGAAGAAAACAGTTGATCCCACCCAGCAAAGTTGGTGATATCACAATTCACAACAATATAATATACACCGGGAAAATGATTTTCACACTCCCCTTTTAGCCATCCACACTTCCTTTTTTTATTTTTATCCACATAAATTTATAATATTGTCCTTGCATGTGTAAAGAAGTGTATTGAATAAAGGGCAAGACAGTAACTTCAAGTGGATAAAGAACAAAAATGAGTGTGAATTGTAAAAAGGAGAGTGTGGAAATCAATTCCCTAAACACCTAGAAATAAAATTACAATGGACAAATTAATCAGGCCAGGCATGGAAGTCTTGCTCTTTTTAAAGAAATTCAAGCCCTTTACGATAGTAAATGCAGTACTAGAAAAGATCTCTGACTTGTCCTTTCCAGATACAACATCCCTAATTTATCGAATTTATCCTTTCCAAATACTATATCTCGGTGAAAAGAAGAATTTCTGTAATAAATTATTCAAATGTACATGTCATATCGTAGTATATAATGCTTAAATCAGGTCATAAGAGTGACAAAATGGGCTAAGTGATACTAAATGATGTATTAAGGGGGCAAGTTGTAGGGTTTTGTAGATAAAGGAGTGAAGTGAAAAAGTGTGATAGCCGGACTCATAATGATCGGAATCGTTCACTTTTTGAACCTCGCTGAAATTATTCAAACATACATGTCATATCGAAGTATATAACACTTAAATTAGGTCATAAGAGTGACAAAATGGGCTAAGTGATACTAAATGATGTATTAAGAGGGCAAGTTGTAGGGTTTTGTAGATAAAGGGGTGAAGTGAAAAAGTGTGATAGCCGGACTCATAATGATCGGAATCGTTCACTTTTTGAACCTCACTGAGAACATTGATCACGCTAAAAATCAGGTTAGTCGGATGTCGTTTGATATAACCGAAAAAGGCTCATAAACGGCCTAAACTAGACCAGACTGG
This sequence comes from Rhododendron griersonianum, assembly GCA_018127125.1. Taxonomy (NCBI): domain Eukaryota; kingdom Viridiplantae; phylum Streptophyta; class Magnoliopsida; order Ericales; family Ericaceae; genus Rhododendron; species Rhododendron griersonianum. Next base: position 25,652,563 of record CM030799.1, read on the forward strand.
ATGGGATCTGAGTCCAAATAATACTCTTTTTTTTTTGAAAGGATCATACAATTAATACTCTCAAACATACAAACAAAGGTTTTTTTTGAATAAATAATCTATTTGGATTAATTTTTTGTCTTTATTCAATTTTTTTTTGTATTTGTTAGTTTTTCGTCAATTTTTGACTTATTTTCGTCTTTATTTAAAAAAATTTAGATTTCTATGCTAATATTTTATTTTTTAGATTCCTCTCATCATAACAAAGTAATAATCCATAAAAAATTGACGAAAAACTAACAAATGCGAAAAAAATTGAATAAGGACAAATAATCAAAATAGATTATTTATTAGCCAAAAAAGCCCTAATTTGCTTGGAAGTTGTGGAAAGATGTGGAAAGGAAAGAAAAATGGTAATAGTACATGGAGACCCCCTAATATTTAAAAAAAAGAGTATGTTTTACGAAATTGAGAAGCATAAGCAAACAATCCCACATCACAAAGTGTTGGTGATATCATTATTACAACAACAAACACTAAGAAATCAAATTACAATGGACATATTAATCAGGTTGAGGCACGAAAATCTCACTCTCTTTAAGGAGATTAAAGCCCGTTACGGTAATAAACTAATGCAATACTAGAAAAGATCTGTGACTTGTCCCTTCCCAGATACTCCATAAGCCTAATTAATCGTGCGGTTTGTACCTACTCCGCACAATTTCAAAAACTACTCTGCACAATTTCAGAAAAGCACCCCCAGGATTTGATTCTCAAATGGTGTCTCTAAAGTGTAGTTTTGAGAATGTATTGTGAGAATTAGCATTCTCAAAACTTGGCTCCCAAAACAGGAAAAACCCCAAAATGCATAATGAGAATATACAATCCAGCTCCCAAACAGGTCCTGAGCAATGCTCACAGCTAGCTCCATGGTTTGTTTCATAAGCAAGCATTGGCTATTACTATTATAATTGCTGTGACTTTTGTGATGGTTACCCATGGCAGCATCTCTTGCTCAATAACTCTAACCTGATTCAGGCTAGGGTGGTGACGACGTAGCCCAACCCATGCCCAGTTACAGATAGCGTGCCTCACAAATTGCACAAAACCAAATATGAGCGTTTTTCAATGCCAAATGGTATGCATAATCGTGAATGATTAATGTCATTTTCGCCATTTGTCGGGGGCGGCAACCACGGAGGAAGAGAAAGAGTAGGAAAAAAGAAAATCACAGCACATCCGTTTGATTCGCCAATGAATTTTGCAACGACATAATTTGAATGTTTACCCCAGGAAATTGGAGTCAATTTGGGTGTTTGGCGGTGAAATTGCAGCTGCGTTATTGTTCTTGTTGTGGTGCAGTGGTGGATAATGGATTACTCTCATTCTCTCATACTACACCCTCTCCCACGGCCTCTGGTCTAGAAGTAGGGGGGGCCTTCGGTTCCAATACAGCGGGACCCAGGAATCCTGTAGTGCACATTCAGACCGTCCGTCTCGACAATCAATGATTCGGATTTAAAATAAATCTCTTTAGGAAAGAGTTTTATTAAAATCTGGACCGTTAAAAATACTCCAGTTCAACTGTGCACTACAGGATCCCCGAATTCATTACGGCGACACCGCAAATCCCCCCAAATCTCCTCCTCTAATCTATCCCTTTTTTTTTTTGCTTTTTGTTTCCATATCCAAATTAACTAAAAACAGAGCATAAGTTAGATGTACAAAGTATAAACCAACCACCAAAAAACAAAGTCCAACATTTGGCTCCTATACAATTTGATTGAATCAAAACCTAGAATCTGATGTATATATTGTTACAAGGAAACTGATATTGGCACTCCAAAAATTGATGGAGGCACTCCAAAATCAGTGTAATTCCAAAGTCACTTTCTTTTATTTTTTGGAGTGCCAATATCATTTTCCTTGTTACAACTATCCACATGAAAACTTATTTATTTACTCCACACATCTGTACATTATCACGGACAAAGGTTTTCTACAAATAACAAATGGAGTGAAATCTACAGATATATGTATGTATGTCTAAAATCCATATGAGTAAAGAGAGAAATTATTTGCTTTTTGGAAAAAAAAAAGTTCGTGATTGTTGCCAAAAATGCTAAATGGACGGAGGGAGTAATAAATAAAAAACAAGACTAGTTATAAAATTAAAGTAAGTAGAGAACAACAGAACACACGATATAGAATGAAGCCTGACGCCTAAAGGAATTCGGGATTTTTTTATTCAGCCAAGGCACTAGAGGATTTTAGCCCCACAAAATGATGTAGTTTTGCTAAATGAGCCCCTCCTTATATCTCTTAACACTTTGTGAGAAAGCATGAATAATTTCCCCACATGAGAGCTGCACTCCCAATATGCTGGAGCCACAAGCAATCATTTAGCAAAACTTCGCTGTTTTGGGGGGCTACAATCCTGTAGTGCCTTGCCTCGCTATAGAGACTCCGAATCCGACAACTAACGATGGACAAAATTGAGACGGAATGTAAACTATATGATCAATGATTACACAATTAATACTATAGGGACGAAATTGAGATTTCATGCAAACCGGTCGGACATTCCCAAAATTTTCCTTAGATTTAATATTTTATATTGAGATTTCATGCAAACTGATCCGAACCGTATAATAAAATTATATATAATTTAATTATTACCAATGCCCTTTGCTGCCTTATTTCAATTCAATAGTTTTTAGGAATTATCTTTGGCATTTTATTTGGTTATAAATTATCTTAAGATGTTTAATAGTTGGTATTCTTAGTTTGTTCATTTAGTGACTTACCGGTATTTCATTTTCTTAGTTTAAGAGTTGAGACAATTATTTGTATTCTACTCTTATTTAGTTGGTTGAAGTTAGTGTGTTTTGATAATTTGAATGGAATTGGTTTTAATATAAGTTTTCTTTTAATTTATTTTTGTAATTTTAAGTACTTTAAATATTTTTTGAAGATGATAGTTTAGTTCAAAGCAAATCGTGATTTAAACCGAAACTGAACCGTATTTATATGGTTTGGATTGGTTCTATGCTTTTTGTGGGTTGATTTAGTTCTCCAAATTCTTAATCCGTACGTATTGGTTTGGTTCTTGGTTTACTACAAAATCGAACCAATCCGAACCATGCTCACCCCTAGTTTGCACTTAGAACAGAGAGAGAGACGGACCAGAGATCTTAACAACAGGAGAAGTTTTTCAGTGCCGAGCGGGTATTGCCGACGTGGCACCCGTTCGGCGCATCTCAGCCGTCCGATTCACTTTTGGACGGCTCGGATTAAAACCCTTTCTCTCCTCTCACCACAACACTTTCTCTCTCATTTTTGTCTCTTAAAATCTGAGCCGTCCAAACACGAAATGGACGGCTTGGATGCACGAGTGGACACCACGTGGTACCCGCTCGGCACTGAAAATTTTTCCTAACAACAGAGACAGAAGAGAAGGAAGAGAAGAGAAGAGAGATCCGAACACCACCACCACCGGGGGGAGAGAGAGAGAGAGAGAGGACTGATGGTCAAAGAAGACAGAAGACGGAGGCGCAGCCTCCAGGCAGCGATGCAGCCCCTGCGATTGTCTTTATGCTGCGATGAGGGCGATGACGGGTGGGCTGATCAATTTTGCTACGATCTGGAAAACATGGAAGAAGAAGGCATTGATCTGGATAATCTTAATTACGATGATTCGGACACAGTCTCAAAATTGCTGGAAACACAGCGCTACCTCGATATCATGCAGAAAGTTGAAGATGCTCTCGAGAAAAAGGGATCTGATATGTCGAATAGCAGTGGCATAGTTCTACAAGACTACCAAGTTAATAGTTGACTGCACAGCATTGACAGTTGACATTGAGAATGAGATTTCTATCGTCCATAATTTTATCCGAGACAACTACCGGTCCAAATTCCCTGAGCTTCAATCACTTGTTTGTCACCCTATCGATTATGCTCGACTAGTTAAAAAGATCGGCAACGAAACGGACCTGACCCTAGTCGACTTGGATGGTTTACTACCCTCCGCCACTATCATGGTGGTTTCCATCACGGCTTCAACCACTAGTGGTAAACGACTTCCGGAGCAAGTCCTTCAAAACACCATTGACGCGTGCGACCGTTCTCTTGCTCTTGATTCGTCAAGGAAAAAGGTGCTTGGTTTTCTCGAGACTAGAATGGGACATATTGCACCGAATCTTTCTGCTATTGTCGGGAGCGCAGTTGCGGCCAAACTTATGGTGACTGCTGGTGGTTTATCACCATTGGCTAACCTGCCTTCTTGCACTGTCCGGCTCCTCGGTGCTAAGAAAACAAACTTAGCAGGTTTTTCTACCGCGACAACATCTCAGTTTCGTGTGGGCTATATTGAGCAAACAGATATTTTTCAGAGTACACCCCCTTGTCTACGGATGCACGCCTGCCGGTTACTGGCTGGAAAATCAATACTCGCGGCACGCATAGATTCCGTCGGTGGACATCCAACTGGTAATAAAGGGAGAGCCCTTCGCGATAAGATCCATAAAACAATTGAAAAGTGGCAAGAGCCACCACCAGCAAAGCGTCCTAAACCGCTTTTGGTTCCTGATTGTAAGCCCAAGAAGAAGAGGGGCGGGCGGCGGTTGAGGAGGATGAAGCAAAGGTATGCTATTACGGACATGAGAAAAATGGCAAATAGGATTCAGTTTGGAGTAGCTGAAGAAACTTATTTAGGTGACGGACTTGGAGAAGGATATGGTATGCTTGGTCAGGCGTTGCGTGTATCAGTTGCTAAGAGCAAACCTGCTGCTAAATTAGCTAAGAAGTAGGTTTACTTTTTGCAACTCTTTGTAGTACTGGTTGATCTTTGATTTCCAGTAGTTATTTAAAAGTTCTCAAATACAATTCCTTGAAATTTTTAAGGCGTGAAGTCTTGGTAAGGCAAAGTGTATACAAAGGGAAGTGACAATGCTTTTTGAGTAGAGTTTTCGGCATAAAGAAAAGACCTCAAGTTTTAATTAAATTCTACTATTAGTGTAGTTTATACAAGCCACAAGAAACCAAATTCAGAAGTTCCTTGTTCCTGATGGCATAGAGACTGATTAATTATTGTTCGTCCCTAGTTTATGTAGAGTTGCTGCGCTATTTTTGCAATGTAGGTTTACCATTGTTTTGGAAACGCGACAGTTGGGCCTCCGCATCCATTTTCAGAAGTTCAATGTACAGTGTGTAACAGTGAGGGAAATGAAAATTTTCTTCTACTTTGTGATGCCGCATCCCATACTTTCTGTGTGCGTCTGGGAAATGAAGGTGATTGGTTTTGCAATGACTGCACTGTTTCTAGAGCTGAACATGATAAGAGTGACACCCCATTGAGTTTTAGAAAGCTTGGGTGAAAGACCGTTGGTGGAAGATCATGCTTCTATTCTTGCTATTAGATGAGAACCCAGGTTGAGAGTACTTGAGAGACCTCCCACCAGAGTTTCAGCACATCTGAATAACTTGAGAATGCTGCGGCATTTGCTGAAATGTGCGAAGTATACATAAGTTATGTGAAAGTTGGAATGCTTTTCGTAATGGATCCTTGAGTTTTACATCCAAATCATTTGATCGAGCTGACGATACAAAGCTGAGAAATGTGGAAGGTGGTGCCACGTCTTCTGGCAGATCAAGTCAGCCGCATTGTTCTGGTAATAATGTATCTGAAAGAGGCTCTTAATGATGTAGTCAAAGCATGGAAAATGTTGGATGCAGCCAAGTCAATGGAACAGGTTCATGGGAAAACCAGCATTGTTCTTAAGTTGTCGAAAGATAATTTAATCAAAGTAAAAACCCCAGTAGGAAAAGCTAAACCAAGTTCTAGCCTTCTGGTATCAAGTAGCAAACCTCTTCGGGCTAAGGATCTTGCGAAAAATAGATCACAAATGCATAACAGATGCTATTCTTCTGTAGAAGGAACGGATAGTCATAGACCTCAGATAGATGTAAGGCAGAGGCAGGGTATTATTACTCCGAAGAGGATTTTGAAATTCAATGAGATTTCTCCAAGCTCTCAATCACCAGGAGACTATATCCACGCATCAGTTCTAGATAATGTTTGCCATGGAAATGTGGGGAAGCCAACAGAAGGAAGATTACGCGCACAACCAGCGGATGGTTTACATGAGCATGACGGATCTGCTTGGTTGGTTTCTCCAGCTGGGCCTGTGACTTCAGATTCTAACTCAACTTCTGCCAAACTGGAAGTGTCTTCGTCCTCCTATATGGGACTTCCAAATGAAAAGGCTAGAATGGAAAAAAGTTGTGCTGGAAGCAAGTCTATACAAGAAGATGATGCCAAGAGTGAATCAGTCTCTTGTCAAGCTCAATCTGAAGCTCCCGACCAAAGATACACCAATAGGTATGGATATTTTGTTTGAACTTAGGGTCCTTTTGTTTGACTAGACCATGTTAAAGAACGTTTTTTCCGGAATTCAATTTCGTCAGATTAACAATGACGGGGTTAGCAATTCCGTTTTCCAGTGGTACTATATCCCATGTTTTTTGTGGGATTTTGTAGCTGACGGATATCTAATCCGCACCTTGCAAACAACAATCCGTCCCCATATGGAGCTCGGAATGCAAGGGCAATCATTGAGTGAATTGAATCTTCTTTGAGTTAGTTGACTGAAGCACAAAAGTTCCAATTGAAGGTAGGATATGTGATCCCCGTGGATTTATAGCTCAATTAGATGCTGTGGGCCAAAAAAAAAGAAGGGCCCTTAGTACTTCTGTGCTTTTCTCTTCGACCATCTTTTCAGTAACCTGATTGTACTTAGACTGTTGGGAAATGTGGTACGAACTGTTGGGATCGTTTCAGGCAGACCTAAACTTTGGCGATATATGGACAAAGTGGCTGCTTTCAGAAAGTTTTACCACGGAAATAAAATGGATAACACACATGTTGACAAAATTGAATTTTGTTTTTTCTCGTACAAGGGCGAGGTGTCTTAAGAGAGTTACTGGATTGTGCAGGAGTGGATGCATTTAAGGAAATTGCAAGACTTTCTACTCACTCCATCTTAGCCGCATGTGGTTTAGAAGGGCCAAAACCTGGGGTCTGTTCCTTTCCGAGCTCTGTAGGTTGCCATAGTAATCAAGTTGAAGTTCAACAACTTCGAAGAATGTCTACAGTAATGCCTAGCTCTTGCAGAGAATGTTTTTATGTCTTTGTCAAGGATGTCGTTAACCCCGTTATGGTTAAGAAAATAGGCCATGTCAAAACGCCGCATAATGGTTTGTGGTGGATGTTATTGTAGCCTCCCCAGAGAGGAATGGAATTCCATTGTAGTGTTTAGGTTACCTTCTTTTACTACTATCATTCTTGGAACTAGTAATTATTTAGGTGTTTCGAGTTGTGGAGGGGAAGAGACCAACTTACGCCAAACGGCCAAAACTGCATACTGTTCATAGCTCCATAGAAATGGTGTTTCGTAATTTGTTTCAGCTATGTTTTTATTCTGCGTAGAGTGCATATTAAACTACTAACAAGCATGCAGGGCTGGCCCAGGCACAAGGCCCAAGAGGCCTGGGCTTTGAGCATCCCAAAAATCTCAAATTTTAGGGGCACTTCAATATTTTTACTACTTAGATTTGAGTAGAACTCTTTTCAAGCTCAATAGAATGAAAAAATAAAAGCCCAATTGGAGGTAATGAATTAGCCTAGCCCACCATCCCATAAGCCCAAGTGCTCAACACACCATCCCATAACTCTTTCCCAAATGCATGAAATGTGTATAGAGTGCTTTTGACTATACCGGTTAGTGTTGCCACAGAAGAAAGAAACTTTTCAAAGTTGAGATTGATCAAAAACTACCCTCGACCAACCATGTCACAAGAAAGACTAAATGGGTTATCCATGTTATCAATTGAAAATGACTTGGTGAAAGAGGTGCATTATACAAATTTAATTGATACTTTTGCTTTTAGAAATGCAAAACGAGTAATATTCAAGTGATACTCATGCGTTCTTGAGATAATATGTATTTGCCTATTTGGAGACTTTGTTTTTTGTGTTCGTATGTAATTAGTAGAACTTTATATTGGTTTGGCTTTCTCGTATTATGATTGTTGTTGTAAAAATTGTTAAGTATTAACTCTTTAATGACACTTTTTTTTATGAGTCCTTGGATACTAAAAACCTTTGGGCCGGCCCTGCAAGCATTGGCTATTATATTGTTGAGAGTTTGTGATGGTTAACCAGGATCCGAGGATGTCGCAAAGCAACTCCCTGTAGAGCACTGCAGGGCGCATTCGGACCGCCCAAAAATATTTTTAGCGATCTAAATTAAAAACGAACTCTTCAATGGAAAAGTTAACTCTTCTCTAACTATTTCTTAGAAGATTTTGTTTTTAACCTGGACTATTGATTGCCGAGATAGACGGTCCGAATGCGTCTTATAGGGCGATGTACCCATGGCATTGCTCAATAACTCAAGTTTGGGTAGTGACGTAACCCACCCCATGCCCAGTTACAGATAATGCATGTGCCTCACAAAATTGGACGAAAACAATGAAGAGCTTTTGATTGGGTCCCATATATATTTGTGGATTCACTCACAAGTTTTGAGTTTTTTATGACTCTTTTTTTTTATTGATTTTTACACTCCCTTTTGTCCAAGTGCACTTCTTTTTTTGTTTTGTAGTGATGTAAAATTACATGACTACTTTTTTTATGTGTGAAGGAAAAAATATATGAAAGGTAATTTTATAATTATAGGTGCAAAATTAATGTGAGGAGTTTGTCATATCTTTTTTTTTTGGTCAATCGATAGAAGATATCATTTTTACATAAGATATGAAATATAGAGTACAAGCCCGGGACACTATATCAATTGTGAGAGTCTATGAGACAACCAAGTCCAACCACTCAACACCCACACGTAAGTGAAGAGAATCGAACTCCTGACCTCAAGAGTCCTGGCCAACTGAGCTAACCTCAATTGGTCGAGTTTGTCTTGTCTATTTGCTTTTGTTTATTACAATTCTCGTTTGGGAAAAGCTACCAAGAGATTGTGTAATCCTACAGAGCCATTAATACAATTTCAAATTGCTCAACCCGAATTCATTTTACGAAATTTAGCAAATGCAAATAAATATTTCTCATGTACAGGTGGATATTTGTTTACATCCCCGAGTCTTACCCGCATGGATGTTAAGAAATTGCTGTCTCGACTTAGGCCCACATATTTTTAAGGGAGATTAACAGATGCGAATAAATATCTTCCCAAATATAGGTGGATTTGGACATTTTTTGGGACATTAAAAGTTAATTTCTCGAGTTGGCATTATCTCTTTGTTTACATCCCCGAGTCTTACCTGCATGGACGTTAAGAAATTGCTATCTCGAGTTAGGCCCACATATTTTTAAGGGAGATTAACAAATGCGGATAAATATCTTTCCAAAAACAGGTGGATTTGGACATTTTTTGGGACAATAAAAGTTAATTTCTCGAGTTGGCATTATCTCTTTATTATCACTATCATTTAATGGAACCAAACAAATAATGGTTCAATATTATCCACGTAAGGATGATGTGTAGTCCTACAGAGCTATTAATACAATTTTCAAATTGCTCAACTCGAATTCATTTTAGGAAATTTAGCAATTGCAAATAAATATTTTCTCATGTATAGGTGGATTCGTATATACACCTGAGTCTTACTCACATGAACGTTAAGAAATTGTTGTCTCGAGTTAGTCCCATAGATGTTTAAGGGAGATTAACAAATGGGAATAAATATCTTTTCAAATACAGTTGGATTTGTACCTGCATATACAAAATTGCCCTCTAAAGGCTGTCATATACATTATTTTACGGGGGCTTAATAAATGTGAATAAATATTTTCCTAGTACAGGCGGATTTGTAAAACTTAGTGAAATTAAAGGAATGGTGCTTAATTCTAAATACACCTCCAAAAATTCTCTCTGCGCTGACATTGAGTGCAATTTTTCAATACATGATAAAAAGAGGCTGCTGATTTTGCCACTCCTTTTTTTGTTAATGCCACTCCCCTGCAAGTGATTTTTGGGTGCAAAAATACACTTGCAGAGGAGTGGCGTTAACAAAAAAGGGACTGGAAAAATCATTTTCCTAAAAAGAAATAAGCGTTTAAAGAACATTTGAAGATGTTTCTAGAAACCCTTACGGAAAATAAATGTGATGAATTCTTTGTCGTAGGATTTATATCATGGGGCCCACATGTCGCATTCCACTAAAAATTACCAAAAGACTAGTTTGGATCCTCTAGCCGCAAAAGTATAAATAGCCTATTTTCTTTCGAAGTCTTGAAATTTCACGTCGAGTGAAGGGAGAATGTTAGGTCGTGAAAGACTATCAAAGCATTGTCAACAATTGTTTTTCTCTTCTTTTTCTTGCATATTTGTTTGTGATACCGCATAGCCATTACGTCTGTTGTCATCGTAGAAAGTAGAAAGCTAGATAATAAAACACGACAAGAGTTTGGAAGTAGATTCATGTAGTGTACCCCAAATAGATGACCGAATGACCTTTCTTGCTACAAAACATGGAAATACACGACGGCATGGGGGCAAAAAAGAGCACGGTTGGGGTGGAGATTATGGGGACAAAAGATTCCCGCCAACATTATATATACGTACCCACCTTTCCCCCTAAATCAATCCTCCATATTCTATCTCTCTATTTGCTTTCTGGAATCTGCAAGAGAAAACAAGAATTTTCAGAGGTGTGGCCTTATGCTTTCTTTCATATTTTTGCATGTTTTTTTGACTTTTGTCTATATATCAAGTTTTTCATCAACTTCAAATGGTTTTAATTCTAACTCAGTTGAATTGTTTGGTGTTTGATGGATAGATGGAACATGTTGGTGATCATCTAGAGGACCAAACCTCCATTAGCATCGACGAAAATGAAGTCCCACTCCCAGATCTCGAAGATGATTCATTTTCATCTTCGGTATTCGATGAATTTGAGGTTTTCAAAAGAAACGGGTTGACTGTAATAGGAGGAGGAAACAAATGTTACAAAGTCATCAACGGATGCGTTGCTCAGGGCATGGGAAAGGACACAAATGTTGAGGCCGTCCATAAAATCCCATGGTCAGGTCCCAACAGGCTGTTGGAAGCTTTCCGCATTTCTTCGGCTGAGATGGTGAAGAAATGTGGAGGGAACGGTAACGTAAAGCACGCATGGTATGGGGGATCAAGGGACGAAATATGTGAAATCATATCCCATGGGTTCCGAAGATGCAGACAATCATACACTAATGGTGAGGATGGTTATGGAGTATATTTGTATCCACTCGAGTTCGTCATGGATGGGTAAGCATGAAATTACATCTATTGTTTGCCATTATTTGAAACGGTTGAGAAATTAACAAAAAAAATACTCCATACTGTAATAATAATAACTGAAAATAGCCACCAGAAATGTAAATCAATGCGATTAACCATTTCTCACTTTTTTTTCCCACTTGGGGAATAATTTATTTCGATCGGCTTGATTATTTTCTTTCTGAATACTGTGCAGTTTAGTGTCATCAATTGAGGATGAAAATGGGCTCCGGCATCTTTTGCTCTGTAATGTGATATTGGGGAACATGGAGGAAGTACGTCCTGCTTCGAAACAGTTCAAACCAAGTTCGAACGAATTTGATTCCGGAGTCGATGATCTTTCGAAACCATCAAGGATTGTAATTTGGGAGGCTTACATGAACTCCCGGATCTTTCCCAGCTATGTTGTTAGTTTCAGGGCTCACAATGTCCGAGGTAAAGACACAAATTATTGTTTCTTTAATTCTTGAATATATCATCGTTATGTGGATTAAATTGTTTTTTTTTGAGCGAAAATTGTAAATTCATTTGGGCCTTCCTATTGTGTTTTCAAGCTTCGTTCATTTGGATTCTGATGTTATTTGAAAAGGTTTCGGAAGGGATCAAACTATTGTATACAAGCCCACTACACCATGTGTCGGGTTTTCTGTTCTGATTCCCAAGCTAGCAAACGTCTTACCTCCTTCAAAAATGGCGTTGCTCCGTAAATATCAAAGCGAGTTTCGTGTAAGTTCATCTTTTCTTTCTCTCTTATTTTTTCTTTCTAAGTCGGATTTCTTTCATTTTTCATTATGTTACATATGTAACCAAAAAAATAGATCATAACAAATTGATTGTGCTGTGTTAACAGAGAAAAAAGATCTCACGAGCCCAATTGATCTATAGATTGAGGCAACTAGCTGGAGACGAGGTATTAAATGACATGATCAAAACAAGGGAGTCCGATGGTAATGGTGCTGTGTAACATTTTGAGGGATGTAAGAGCTTGCCTTAGCTCTTGATCTGTGACCAAAATTTCTGCCGGCTGGTCGAGGATTAGGCAGGAGTGGAATGTATAGTTTCTTTACCTGTTCTGGTTATGTCTGAGAATGTACAGATATAGGTTTCTTGTGTTTGCCTCCTGCTTGTAGCTGTTGTGGGGTTCAAGGCTATCCCCTTGCCTTTCTTTTTTGGGTGTGTTTGTATAATAGAAATTACTTACCCAAAAAAACGAAAAACTGTTCTTTCACAAAACGAAGAAAGATGTGTCAAAACGGTGGAAGAAATCGTGTATACACAAACGTTTACTCGATGTTCTAAATTGAGGGAACCCCAGAAGGTAGTTTATCTTCAATGTTTGCTTTTGGAAGCCAAAATTAAAGTTCCCAAGTAAGAATTTGTGAAGCTGGACTTCAGTTGTGAAGGTGTTTGTAAAAAAAGAGCAGTTGTGAATGTACCCTTCATAGCATGACTTGTTTTGGCGAATAGTTGGACTGATCTCAGGTCTTGCAGAGTGTGTTTATGTACCGATTTTGGAGTGCTTCTCTGGTGAAATAAGGTTTTAGCGAGCTTTGCTCGTTGCAGTTATAGCATAGGTAAGTACGTAACCTCCATGCATGAAGGTTCTGGCGAACACGCGCTGCTGTGTGTGTGGTTTTTTTTGGCACGTATTGTTTTGTGCTCCTGATTTCGTGAAGCTTGACAGATAGATGGCTTCGGCGGTGTTTTTCCTTCCTGTTTTGCGTGTGGGTTGTAGCTGTGTTCAACTTATAATATCCGAATTTGCATTACATGTAGTTGATTATGTCTACTATTTTAATTGCTGATCCCTGTCTATGACTGCAAATTTCTGGTTCATTTATTTATCTGTGTCGTTTAATTGTATGTTTCAAGGGATCGGGTCAAGTAAGTTGGTCCTTCTGTCCACATTGAAGCTGATAAAAGGCCTTCACCTTTCCTTAATGTATCCTGTAACTAAATGACTAAATGCGATACCATCTCTTTGTTGCTGATCCCGGGTCTATGAATGCAAATTTCTGTTCCATTTACTTATCTGTGTCGTCTAATTGTATGTTTCCAGGGGTCGGGTTAAGTACGTTGGTCCTCCTGTCCACATTGAAGCTGATAAAAGGTCTTTTTTTTTTTTTGGGTAAATTGATAAAAGGTCTTCACCTTTCCTTAATGTGTCCTGTAACTACATGACTAAATGTGATATCATCTCTAAGATGTTTGAGGTCTTGAAAGGTTTCAATTTTCTAGAAACAGTTTCATTTTTGGTACTCATTGATTGAAATCCATCTGTTTTCTTCAATTTGATCGGTTCAAATAGTCTTCATATTGCCCTTAATGCAATGACACAGCTTATGATTTGTCTATGGATGTAATTTCTTTATATCAGAGCTCATGTTCTATTTTGAGTTGTTTGTACTTTCAAGTTAGTATTTTTTGCATGGTCTGGATAGTTGCGCTTCATGATATTAGAATTTCTTTGTATGAGGTGGGTCGATGTTTAGTTTTAGGCTCCGTTTGTTTTGATGTAAAATATTTTACATTGAAAAATATTTTTATGCAAAATCATTTTGGGTAAAATGATAGTTGGACTTTTATTTGTGGCGGTTTGGTACATGAGTAGAAAAAAATAATTTGTTCGGATAAAAACGTTTCTCACGGAGCAGGGGTTTCTAAGTGGGGTTGTCTGGCATGAATATATACATGTTCATATATACAGGGAGAGAGATGCTTGGGTGTCATGGGCCTATATAGAGAGAGAGGATACAAATTCACCCAGATTTTACAAGTTAGGAGTTGATACATCAAAACAAACGGAGCCTAAGTTCTAGATTTTACCCATGTGAGAAATGGAGTAATTACAACAAATATCTAGGATATTTTTTAAGGCTTTTCTAGACATCTTTTAGAATCTAGATATTCTATAACTCTTTTAGAAACTCCAAAATATCTTCTATTTTGGACTTATTGACTTGGGCTCGACTTAGGCTTTATTTTCTTGGGCCAAAATACTAAATCAAGTTTATGTTTCAATAGTCAGCAACTCCAAACACGGGCTGCGGGGAACCAAAATCCAGCTCATAGTCTTCCTCCTCCACTAGCCGAAATGCCCTGTATTTCCACCCGATACAGTGGCAACCCCTTGGCTCTTGTCGCCTGTTCAACACCAGAAAGGCTTCACCAACTCGTACAACTTCAAAAATTGTTTCATGGATTGCTTGTTCGAGTAACCAATCCATACTGTTGAAGCACTCATTTCAAGCACCTACATACAAAACAAATTGTGAAATCAAAAAACCTTACAAAAAAAAAAAAAAACCATGAACACAACGACTATTTACAAGGAAAATAGGGAAAAGCAGAAGATTGGAGCCACGGTTTTCGCCGGCGTGCAGCTCGTGAACAGGGATACAGTGCAGTCTTAGTGACAGTGCGACAAACATCTCCACTTTTTTTCTACAGATCTTTCTCACAAGTATCCCTCTCAACAATCAAAAACAACCACCCACAAGATTTACGCAGAGAAGAGAGGAGATAAGAAAATAGTACTCCAGAACCAAGAAATACTGTGAGTGGGTAAGAGTACATTATTTATAAAAACAAGCACACCAACACATTCAACACGTCAAGAAATATTGATGTAAATAAACAACTGAAACAAGCACATTGTGATGGCTAGGCTAGAACAAATCTTGATCATATATATACCATTTTCTAGTATTTACAAAACAAAAAAGAAAAACATTGCTGCTGAGTTTCCTAGCCTTATTTTATAATTTACGTAGTATTCAAGTACGTACAGAAAACGGTTGATTGATCGTGTCACCCTCTCTTTGTTACAGAGAGTTGAAGATGCTCTTTCTTAAGGAAGAATGTGATTTGTCCAATAGTTGACAAATAAGCAGGTTTTTCTACCGCGACAACATCCCAGTTTCGTGTGGGGTGTATTGATCAAACAAATATTTTCCAGAGAACACCCCCTTCTCTAAGGACTTGCGCCTGCTGGTTACTGGCTGGAAAATCAATACTTGCAGCACGTATAGATTCCGTCAGAGGACATCCAACTGGTAATAGAGGGAGAGCCCCTTCGCGATAAGATCCATAGATCAATTGAAAAGTGGCAAGAGAGCCACCATGCACCAGCAAAGAAAAAAGAGCCACCACCAGCAAAGCGTCCTAAACCGCTTTTGGTTCCCAATAGTAAGCCCAAGAAGAAGAGGGGCAGGCGGCGGTTGAGGATTATGAATCAAAGGTACGCTGCTATTACAGACACGAGGAAGATGGCAGATAGGATTCAGTTAGGAGTTGCTGAAGAAACTTATTTAGGAGACGGACTTGGCCGAGAAGGATATGGTATGCTTAATTGGTCAGGCTGGGAATGGAAGGTTGCGTGTATCAGTTGCTAAGAGCAAACTTGCTACAAAAGTAGCTAAAAGTAGGTTTACTTCTTGCAACTCTCTGTAGTTTAACAATATATGCACAAAGTGACTGCTTTCAGAAAGTTTTACCACGGAAATAAAATGGATCACACACATATTGACAAAATCGTATTTTGTTTGTCTCCTACAAGGGCGAGGTGTCTTAAAAGAGTTACTGGATCGATCTTGATGCTAGTTCAAGGAAAATACAAGTTTTAAACAACCTTGATAGTGTCCAGTTCTATGCATCAGTGATATTAACCAAGCGAATTCGTGATTGTGCAGGAGTGGATGCATTTAAGGAAATTGCAAGACTTTCTACGCACTCCATCTTAGCCGCATGTGGTTTAGAACGGCCAAAACCTGGTGTCCGTTCCGTTCCTTTCCGAGCTCTGTATGTTGCCATATAAATCTGTAGTCTGTACCGAGTAATCTAACGCCAAATTGAGTAATGCTCATAGCTCCATGGTATTGTCTGTTTCGTAATTTGTTTCAACTCTGTTTTTGTTCTTTGTTGGGTGCATATTAAACTACTAGCAAGCATTTGCTATTATATTGCTGTGAGTTTGTGATGGTTAGCCAGGATCCGGGAATGCTGCCAAGCAGCTCCCGGTAGAGCGCTGTAGGGCGCATCGATCCGGACTGTTCGAAAATGTTTTCACCATTCCGGATTAAAAACGAATTCTTCCAGGAAAAAGTCAACTCTTCTCTAACTCTTTTATGGAAGATTTTGTTTTCAACCGGGAATATTGATTGCCGAGATGGACGATCTGGATGCGCCTTGCAATGGTCTAGATGTGGCTTGCAGGGCGCTGTACCCATGGCATTGCTCAATAACTCAAACCTGAGTTTGGGTAGTTACGTAACCCAACCCAACCCATGCCCAGTTACAGATAATGTGCCTCACAAAATAGCACAAAAACAATGAAGAGCTTTTGGCTGGGTCCCATATATATATTTGTGGATTCACAAGTTTTGAGTTTCTTATGACTTTTTTTTTTTTTAAGGGAATTGATTTTCACACCCTCCTTTTGTCCAATTGCACTTCATTTTTTGTTTTATAATGATGTGAAATTACATGACTACCCTTTTTATGTTTTATTTTTATTTTTTTGATCATTGAAAAGGGTGGGAGGGGGCAACCAGTGTAGCAACTCCCCCTGGGCGTGACCATAAGGGCTCCCTACCCGCTGTGAAATGTCCGATTGAGCCATAGCTATTGTCCGGGAAAACATGCCGTCACCACAGCACCACTAAGGTACTAGTTGGAAATAGTCGCCAACTCCCTGCAGGACAAGGACGTCCTAGGACTCGAACTTGAGTCTCCTATGGGGGAGGCAACTGGCCTACCAGCCAGGCCACCACCTCCGGTGGTGACTACCCTTTTTATGTGTGAAGGAAAAAATGTATGAAATGTAATTATATAATTGTACATGAATCAAGCCAAAAAATGGAGTGCACGCAAGCTAGCTCAGGGACCACTCTTCTTTACCCAAAAAAATACTCCCTCCGTCCCTTTATTACAGTCCAGTATTCCATTTTGGGCTGTCCCTTAATAAGTGTCCATTTTGTAAAGTTAGTGGGTAAAAGTTGGTGAATTATCTATTTTGTCCCTAAAAGTAGATTCCATTTTGAAAAGTTAATGAGTAAAAGTGTAATGATGATGGGTAAGTAGGGAAAGTGGAGGAAAAAGTTGATGTGAAAGGTATAATGATGATGTCTTTTTAATAAGTTGGAGTTACGAAGCAGGACATTTAAAAAGGGACGGAGGGAGTAAAAAATAATGGAGGTGTGAAAATCAGTTTGCTTTTCTAATTGCCAATAGTATGCATAATTGTGAATAATTAATGTCATTTACCTTAACTTTGGTGTGGACCCAGATACCAAATTAGTATCAAAGATTCGTTGTTTAATCACTTCTTTTCGTCAATTCATTTTGGGGAAAAATAGCAAATGCTAATAACTACTCCATTTTTCAAGCATAAACAAATTCCTATTTATATATACATGGGAATTACTCACCTTAATTTATAGGTGCAAAATTAATGTGTGGAATTTGTCATATTTATTTGCTTCTGTTTGTTACAATTCTCGTTTAGGGAAAGCCACCAAGAGATTGTGTAATTCTACAGAGCCCTTAATACAATTTCAAATTGCTCAACACGAATTCATTTTAGGAAATTTAGCAATTGCAAATAAATATTTCTCATGTACATGTAGATTCGTAAACATCCCCGAGTCGCATGGACCTTAAGAAATCGCTGTCTCGAGTTAGGCCCACATATTTTTAAGAAAGATTGTCACGCCCTCGATTTTTAACATAATTAATAATGACTTTTAATAAATAAAATCTCTCAAATACATACTACTACACCCCAAAAGATACTTCATTCCCAGAATTTGCAAGTTAAGTTCAAAGGTTACATCCTCGGCTCGACGGCCCAAATTAGTATAATACTTATACTAAAGGAAGGAGTTAAGAGTTTACAATCATCCATAGTCAAAACGATAATGATAATTGAAATTACAATTACATCTCAAAAGGGGTTTTAAAAAAGATGCTAAAGTAATTTCCCGTGTTAGTTTTCAAAAGAAAGATCAAGCATGCACTCCATGCACGTCACGTCAATGCCCCTGCGGTGTACCTGAAAATGATAATAAGGTTGAGCAAACACGCGCTCAGTAGAGAATTCTATACTCATGCTATATGTCAATGAGATGATCATGCACCAATAGGAAGATATATAGACAAGAGATCAAGAATTCAACGTGATCAACGAGCATACAAAACGACAAGCCGAAAAAGGATCAATCATCTAGTTCTCCGTCACATTAATTCAAGGTGTCCCGTGTTTCATAGTTAATAATAAGTCTTTTGTTCCGAGTGCACATTCCGGGTATTTGGGACCCTGTTCATCCCCTGCCAGTCATCGCACCAATAGGTGGGCCCGTTCATTCCGGGTATTTGGGACCCCGTTCATCCCCTGCCGGTCATCGCACCAATAGGTGGACCCGTTTATTCCGGGTATTTGGGACCCCGTTCATCCCCTGCCGGTCACCACGCCAATTGACGGGCCCGTTCAAGTTTCCTCAAACCGTTTCATTGCTCATGTCATCGATTCTTATTACATCACCAAGTCACAAAGTTCACAACTTGCATTCGGTGTTCGTGTGCTCCATTTCAATCATATTCCTCACATAAAGTGTCTTAAGTTCTTGGTTCGACATTTGGCAATCATATACATCAAGCTATCGTCATACTTCCTGTTAAACATAAATTAAAGCCCTTGAACTCATAAAGATACATACCACCACTCATGGAAACGAACCACGACATTAGAATATGAAAACAAGAGTTTTTACAAAAATCTGCAGTGGCTACGGGTAGGACCAAAAACGAACTACGGGTAGCGGAACAAATGTTCAGTTTCTGATCAGTGGCTACGGACCAAAAAAACGGACTACGGGCAGAGTCTGGTAATTTCAGCGCGATACACCGTTTTTCAAGGCCAACAATAGACTTCAAAACAACGATCAAAGGCGAGATTTAGGCACAAATTCAACTCATCAATGCATGGAACAAGTAATAAATCCCTACCTCGAAGAAAAGGCCGAGATCCACATGATTCGAACGAGCCCTAGCTCCAAGAACTTCGAAATCAACCAAAAAGCTTCCTCCCGAGTTCAACCCAAGCTCAAGAACGTGATTGCAAGGTGGGAATGAGCTTGATCTTGTGGATTTTTGAGTGATTGAGTGGGGTTTTTGTGTGAGAGATAGAGAGAGAAAGAGAGCCGGTTGAGGGAGGGAGAGAGAGGGCCGTGTGTGAGAGTGAGAGAGAGACAAGATATTTTTTATCTCCTACACCACACACACCCTTATGTATACCAACACATGCAAATCACACAAACACTCCCTCTATTAACCATTTCATCACTATACACCCAAATCATAAAACCACAACATTATTCATATTTTCCCCAATTTCGGCATTAATATAACATTTTGATGATTAAAAATTAGACGGGTCTCTACAGAGATTAACAAATGCGAATAAATATCTTTCCAAATACAGGTGGATTCGGACATTTTTTGGGACATTAAAAGTTAATTTCTCTAGTTGGCATTATCTGTTTATTATTACTATCATTTGGTGGAACCAAACAAATAATGATTCAATATCTCCTAGTTTTGGGAGGGCTAAGAGATGTTTAAGGTACTAGACTGATCCTTCCTATCTGCGGCTGCTGATGTTGGTTTTTTCATCGTTAGTAATTTCATCCTCATATCATCTCCTTTGGGAGGCTATGGGGACAGATGTATCTCTTTTAACTGTGGAGCTATCTATGTATTTCTTCCAATTTCTGCTGGCTGATTTATGTGTCTGTTTGGAGAAGATTTTTAGGATGAGTTGTTCGTATCCTCTATCTGTGAATGAACTGCTGGGCTCTTCTCTCTTTTCAACTCCCAGTTTTTGGGAGGGCTAAAAGATGTTCTATACCACAGGTGTCTCAATTATGTTTTCTCAAAGGGTTGGTGGTGCTGTTTTTCTATAATGTGCTGTTGGTTTTCTGTCGCTTTTTGGGAGATGATTTTTCTGTTATGCTGGCTTAGAGGTATTCTAATCCCTCATGTTTTGGGAAGTTATCTCTAAGCTTTCCAAGCTTCTCAAGGTGTCGACTTCAGTCTGAAGTTCTGCTCTGTCTCTCTCTTGTCAACTCCTATCTTAGCTTGGGAGGGCTAAGAGGTTTCGGGGACTGCAGTTCTAGAAGAAAAGTGCTGAAAAGGTTTCCAAATCCCTTGCTTATTGAAGTGAAAGCAAGAGTTCAATGTGTACCAATGTTTGGTTTAAAAATGTGTCCTACTGCCTTACTATACTATTTTGGTGATGCTCTGAAGTTGTGCTCCTCTTGCCTTACTATCTGGTGTTCCTGCTCGGAGGGTTTCCAGTCATGATGGCTTTGGTCCATTTTTCTGGTTTAGGATTTCTTCACTTGTTTTTCTGGCCAGTAGATTTCGGCTTTCGGCTCCTTTCTTCCAATGCTCTGTTGGAAGTTTTTGTTCCTATTCCATGTTTCGTTATCATGGCTTAGGTTTCTTTTCCCTTGATGTACCCATATCAAGTTCTATTAATAAAATCTTATTGCCGATCAAAAAAAAAAGATGATGTGTAATTCTACAAAGCCATTAATACAATTTCAAATTGGTCAACCCGAATTCATTTTAGGAAATTTAGCAAATGCAAATAAATATTTCTCATGTATAGGTGGATTCGTATATATCCCCGAGTCTTACTCGATCGCATGAACGTTAAGAAATTATTGTCTCAAGTTAGCTAGGCCCACATATTTTTAAGGGAGATTAACAAGTGCGAATAAATATCTTTCCAAATACAGGAGGATTTGGACATTTTTTGGACATGAAAAGTTAATTTCTCGAGTTGGCATTATCAGTTTATTATCACTATCATTTGGTGGAACCCAACAACTAATGATTCAATATTATCCACGTAGAGATGATGTGTTATCCCACAGAGCCATTAATACAATTTCAAATTGCTCAACCCAAATTTATTTTAGGAAATTTAGCAATTGCAAATAAATATTTCTCATGTATAGGTGGATTCGTGTATATCCCCGAGTCTTACTTGTATGAACGTTAAGAAATTGTTGTCTTGAGTTAGCCCAACATATTTTTAATGGAGATTAACAAATGCGAATAAATATCTTTCCAAATACAGGTGGATTTGAACAATTTTTGGACATTAAAAGTTAATTTTGTCGAGTTGGCATTATCTGTAATAATCGCTATCATTTGGTGGAACCCAACAAATAATGATTCAATATTATCCACGTAAAAATGATGTATAATTTTACAGAGCCATTAATACAATTTCAAATTGCTCAACCCAAATTCATTTTAGGAAATTCAGCAATTGCAAATAAATATTTCTCATGTACAGGTGGATTCATATATATATACACCTAAGTCTTATTCACATGGACGTTAAGAAATTGCTGTCTCAAGTTAGCTCCACATATTTTTAAGGGAGATTAACGAATTAATATCTTTCCAAATACAGGTAGATTTTGTCTCTATTCTATAATTATCATTTGGGAATTGATTTTCACACTCCCCCTTGTTATATCCACACTCTCTTTTCTGTTTTTTAGCAAAAAAAATACGTACACTTTCAACACAAAAAAACAAAAAAACGGGAGTGTGGATATCAAAAAAGGAATGGTGCTTATAAATTAAATACAGCTTCAAAAATTCTCTCTACACTAACATTGAGCGCAATTTTTGTAATACTTGATAAAAAGGAATAAGCGTTAAAGAACATTTGAAGATTTTTCTAGAAGCCCTAATGGAAAATAATTGTGATGACAATATCTTTATCGTAGGATGTTATATAATGGACCCCACATATTGTATTGCACTAAAAATTACCAAAATACTAGTTTGGATCCGCCAGCCGCAAAAGTATAAATAGCCCGTTTTCTTTCGCAGTCTTGGAATTTTCACGTCGAGTGAAGAGAGAATGTTAGGTCGTAAAAGACGATCAAAGCACTATCATCAATTGTTTTTCTTGCACATTTGTTTGTGATACCGCAATGCCATCACTTGTGTTGTCACCGTAGAAACTAGAAAGCTAGGTAAAATTATTAGGACAAAGAGTACTTTGAAAATAGATTCACGTAGCGGACCCCAAATATATGAGAAACAGAGTTTAGTTTCCTATTCAACCTTTTCTTGTTGCAAAACATGGAAATGCGCGACGACATGCAACGGGAAAAGGGCACAGTGGGGGTGGAGATTCTGGGGACAAAATATTCCGATCACCTCTATATATACTTATATGGGGTGGTCATCTTCCACCAATCACATTTTCAGAATTCAGAGGTAAGGCCTTTTCTCTCTGTTTCATCTTTTTGTTTTTCTGTCTTTCGTATATCTAGTCTAGAAATTAAGTTCTATTACCTATACTCTCATTTCAACTTTTTCATCAACTCCAAATGGTTTTGATTCTAACTCAGTTGAATTGTTTGGTGGATGAATAGATGGAGCATATGCATTTTGGTGATCTAGAGGAACAAGTCACCATCAGCATCGACGAAAATGAAATTCCAATTCCAGATTCCGAAGATGATTCATTTTCTTCTTCGATTTTCGAGGAATTTGGGAATTTCAATAGCAGTGGATTGAATCGAATACATGAAGGAAGCAGATGTTACCAAATCATCTCCGGTTGCGTTGCTCAGGGTATGGTGGAGGACGCAAATGTTGCGGCTGTCCATAAAATCCCGTGGTCTGGTCCCAACGGGCGGTTGGAAGCTTTCCGCATTTCCTCGGCTGAGATGGTAAAGAAATGTGGAGGGAAGGGTAACGTAAGGCATGCATGGTATGGTGGATTACGGGATGAAATCTGTGGAATTATATCCCATGGGTTCCGAAGATGCAGACAATCGGACCATGGTGAGGATGGTTTTGGGGTACATTTGTATCCTCTGGAGTTCGTTATGGATGGGTAAGCATGAAACAACCAATGTTCTTCATTTTCAGTTCACCACAACTCTAGTTATTGAATTTGGACAAAATTAACTCTAATTATATTTTGCACGATTTTCCTTATGAATACTGTGCAGGTTATTGTCTTCAGTTGAGGATGAATATGGGCTCCAGCACATATTGCTGTGCAATGTAATATTGGGGAAAATGGAGGAAGTACGTCCCGGTTTGAAACAATTCGAACCAAGCTCTAATGAGTTTGATTCCGGAGTCGATAATCTTTCGAGACCAACAAAGTTCATAATTTGGGAGGCTTACATGAACTCTCGCATCTTTCCCAGCTACGTCGTTAGTTTCAGAGCTCTCAACGTCAGAGGTAAACAGCCAAATTACTGTTTCTTTTCTGAATATAATATTGTTGTCGGGTAAATTTGTTTTGTAGATCAAAGGAAATGTATTTACATTTTGGGCCGTCCTATATTGTGTCTTTAAGCGTCATTCATTTTGATTCTGATAATGTTTAGGAAGAGATCGAACTCCAGTGTACAAGCCAACTACACAATGTTTAGAGTTTTCTGTTCTGATTCCCAATTTGGCAAACGTCTTACCTCCTTCAAAAATGACGTTGATAAGTAAATATCAAAGCGAATTCCGTGTAAGTCCATCATTTCTTGTCTTACCCTTATTTTTTTTCTTATTTGTTCGACTGTTGTCACTTCGGCAAACACACAAGATGAGACTTTACTATTATGAAGCGGCTTTTTGCAAAAAGATGAGAGGGAAACTCAGTAAGATGAAGGAGAAGCTAAATATACGAGATCACAAACATAGATTGCTCGTGGTTTGGTAGTTTGTTCCATCATGTGTCATGTATGGAAATTGTAGTATGAGAATTTTTTTTTTTTTGGGTATATAGTATGAGCAATTTTCCTCGTCTAATTAGTAGGCTTTCTTTTGTTTTTCATTTATCTTTTTTTAAACACCAAAAAGAAAAGTTTTATTAATCTTTGGAAAGATTTTCATTTAATTATATATTTTGTTTATCCTTTTTGTTATATGTAATTAAAAAAAAAAAGATCATAAGAACTCGATTTTTATGTTCAAACAGAAAAGAAAGATCTCTCGAGCCCAATTGATCTATAGATTGAGGCAACTAGCTGGAGACGAGTTGTTAAATGACTTGATCAAGTCATGTTCTATTAACAAGGTATGTCGTCTCTATTCGTATCCTTCGTACTATTTATCGATGAAATCTTTCTTTATTTTATTTCCAAAGATCTGAATTCTTCCAAATGGTTTTAGAAATTTGCAAAGCATTTGCTTGCTTCATGAAGTCTTTACAAGTTAAATTACCAAATATGAAACACGATGTTTTAACTCATTGAATTTAAACCTCACGGTTCAAATATTGACCGTAAAGTGGTGCCCAACATCCCTCAACACAGTCATGTAGGATATTGGAACACCACATGGTGGGCCCCAAGTGCATGCAATAACTTTCATAGATCATGGGTTTTATCATCATTAACTTTTAAAAAAATTCTTCTACTGCTAGTACTTGCAAAAATTTAACCTACGTCCAAACAACTCAGATTTTCTTTTCCTATTGCATTGTTATCATCTTTTGAGCATTTATGATTCATGAAATTTTCTTAGCCATTCAACAAAAAAAAACTTGTTTCATTGTCTTTGAGTATCATTTCCACCACTTTAGAAAGAAGCATCAATGAAGAAAACAAGTATATCTTAGTTGTTACGGTGTTACCCATTTTAATTTGCTACGATACGTTCTGTACAATTGCATATTGGAGAAATCAGCCCTGTGTTGTTTCTACAGCAACTTGAGGGAAGAAGTAGATCTTCAGCTTCAGCAGATCCCAAATAGGAGCTAGGAGGATGCAGCAGGCTGTATCCTCTATGTTTGAATCAAGGCGTACCTTGGTCTTTCACAAAACGAAGAAAGAAAGTGTCAAAACGGTGGAAGAAATCATGTGCATGTCTACGCAAATGTACGTTTACTTGATGTTCCAAGTTGTGAAGATATTTTTTGTAAAAAAAAGAGCCAGTCTTTAATTTGGTGTTAAGTTGATCCCTCAATGGTGTATGTACAGATGCCCAGGATAGTGTGAATCAGTGTAAGGAAATTGCTGTAAAAGCCTATAGTTTGAACGAGTGTAAGTAAGGTCACATTTTATTTTCCTTCGAGTTCTTCTGCAAATGCCATATTGTTGTATATTCCATCTTCCCCCCAAGATGCTTGTTTTACAGTTTTCAGTGATTCCTGCTTTATAAAGTACAAAAAGGCGATGGAAAACAGAAGAGCGGACAAGAACATGACGATCACCGGAACTAGAAACCCTGCTTTCCATCCGGAGTGATCTTGAATATAAACGATAACCTGAATGCAATCAAAAAGTGATACAACACTTGTTTCTTGTTGGGATTGTTTCTTTGGTCTAATTATTCTGCTCCGAAAGCTAAGGAACACGATCTAATCCCACCGGCTCCAATGGACATTAGCACAAAGGAGAAGATCAGGATTGCATATTGGGATCCTGTTAATTTTATAGCTAGACATTTAATTTTTGTAATACATATTTACTAGTGATGAAGAATCGTAATACATACCCGGTATTACACCGGTACCAATATGTTCTGTACCGGTAACAAAAATGGTACCATGTCCAGTCCGGTATTCAAAACTTGCTATCTCCAAAATACTCAAGAAACCATGCCCGATGAAAGGAATGGGAAGTCCAAGTTTATGATCCATTGACCAATGCTGTAAATCCGGTTGAACGGAGCATTCACGAAGCAATAAGGCGTCCCGAGAGGTTTATATGGAGAACCAGTGTTGGAATAACTGCTGTAAAACAAAAACGGATTACCTCAAAATTTGCTATTGAAATACAAAATACCAAGTTGAAGGGGTTGAGTCGCGGACTAGGTCGCTTTCTTTAAGACGTTTCGTGGCTCTGCCAAGATTTGTGCATGCAGTTCGTTGGGTACCACGCCGTCCCCAGGATAAAATAGCCCAGAATACACCTCTTCTGCTCGACCTTCTCTGCACAGAAGAAAACTGAAAACAAAACACACAATTGACCTATTGCTCGAACTCAGAAAACATTTTAGGGGTGGAAGAGAGAGTTGTTTTTTTTTTTTTTGTGTCGAAACTAATTCTGAAATGTTGAATTTATAGGTGCGGGATGAGCTTGATTTTGGAAACAAAAAATCAAATCAAATCATATTGCTTTGATTTTTTACACGTTTTTCTTAATCAGCAAGAACTTTCCATTTGGAAAAGAGAAAGAAACGTTTCAGAATTTTAGCAAAACATGGGCCCTCAAATCCCAGATTTTAACCCCCTTGCGTGCAAATAACCCGTGACACGCACCCAATTAATTGGTTTCCGAATCATCAGTTTTCTAAATTGCCGCCCATTTTCTTGAGCATGCGAGACCTCTTCTTGGGTCCTCATTCACAAGCCCACTAGTGTGCAAAGTTATTTAAAGTATAAAGAAATTTTGTAACTAGGCAATGTGGGACAAGAGGAAAACAATGTTTTATAAATACATACCCAAGTCCCAACAACCAGTATTTTATTGGAAGTTGCCATTTTTGGGTGAAAGATCAATGGATGCACAAACATGGTTCCAGTTGAGATTGCACTTATTGTGGTGAGTAAAATCAAAGCAGAAGAAAGGTTTTCTGTTTATGTTGTTTTCCCAATGAGGCCAGAAGGAGTGCCAGAGAGCAAACCAGTTCAAGATACTCTGTTCAAACACACAGGAAATCTGTTTTCGAAGTTCCATGTGAGTTGTAAAATAAAATGAAAATTTTACATGGAAATGACGGAGTGTTACAGAGTGTCTGAAAATCTTGTGGACACAACCCACTTTCTCAGAACACACCAATAATCTGTTTTAGGACGAAAATGACGAATGTTTCCTAACCATTGTTTTTTGTTTTAGGACTAGGTATGTCATGGAGTTCTTGAAAAAGGAAGCACACATAGATTGCTCTTCCCCCCAAAAAAAAAACATACACATGGATTAAGTAGTTGCTTGGTAAATTCTGATCACATTGAGGTTGGCCCTCCATGTTGAGTGAAATTCATAGGCTTCAAGGCTCCCCGTGGGGCACCATAAAGGTTGATCTTACTAAGGTGTTTCACTCAGTTAGCTGGAATTTCATCATGGACATTCTCATACCCAACAATACTCCTACCCACCTGCTTACAAGTCTAATTATTTGACAGGTATGGGCTAGGAGCGCATCATCGGGGTAGAGCTTCTTCCATCAGCTTCAAACCTTCCCAACCTTTTGGCATGAAGAACTTGCAATAATCCAAAGACTTTTGTTTTGTCTAACTGGCACAAACTCTACTTTGACGATAGGCCTTTTGCAATCGTATAGATAAACTTGTAGCCAAAGTTGTGCAATTAGTCATAAATCGCAGCAACTTATGTATAGCAAAACTTTGGCAGACCACTTATGATCAAACAATTGATCAAACTTATGCATACAACTTTTGCTACGCTCATCCACATTTATAATTTCAAAAACAATCAAAATCGATCTCCACAACGGGCATGACAGACATGCCTTGCACATCGCGATGCACCTAGTTGTTTGTTTCAACTCTGCTTTTGTTCTGTGTAGGGTGCATATAGTAAACTAGAAAGCATTGGCTATTATACATTGCTGTGACTTTGTGATGGTTTCCCATGAGCCATGGCAGCATCTCTTGCTCAATAACTCGAACCCAATTCAGGGTAGTGACGTAGCCCACCCTATGCCCAGTTACAGATAATATGTGCCTCACAAAATTGCACAAAAGAGCTTTTGACTGGATCCCATAGATAACTTGTGGATTCACTCACAAGTTTGAGTTAGGGCAAAGTCTACTTTCGCCCCCCTGCGGTTTGGGCCATGTGCGGATATTAAAATTGAGCACATAACTCCCTGTTGTTTTAAAAATGTGTGGATAAATCTTCCTCTATCATGTTTTTCATCCATATTAATGGAGGTGTATTTCACATGTCTCTAGAATCTAATCTGAGCCATTCATAATGTATTAAATAAAGAATAGAGTATCTCTGTAAAAATTATCTCAATCGGGTATTAATAACCCTGTGATCTAAATCTTAACAAATTCAAATTTGAAAATTTAATTTCATAAAATATTTGATTCGACCATGAGGTTTTCATTTTTTGATCGACTTGAATTTTGGCATGGATGTAATACTTGTAAAACTCTACAATATCAACGGTTCGGATCCAATTTTTGGTATAAGGGATGGATTGGTTAGATTTAAGGAAGAAGAAGAATCAAGGGAGCGGGTGAGGGCATATTGGTCTTTTAACGTTGTGTCTGTAGTATGGATAGAAAACATGACGGCAGGAGATTTGTTCGCACATTTTTTAAATCACAGGGGGTTATGTGCACATTTTTTAACTATAGGAGTCCATCCGCACATAATTAATCCAAACCACAAGGAGTCAAAGTAGACTTTGCCTTTTGAGTTATGACATTTTACCAATTGCAAATAGTAGTGCTATGTACAAAGAAATGTTATCCGGAAATGACCCGGAATATACTATTTATGACTGGTCATAAAAGACCGATATATTTACGACCGGTCATAAATAGTGTATTTCGGGTTATTTCCGGGTACAATTTCTTTGTACTGAACGTCTCCTGAATGATTAATGTCATTTGCCTTAAATTTGGTGTGGACCCAGACACCAAAATTAGTGTACGTCAAGGACTCTTTTTGAAAGGCATTAGTGTCAAGGATTCGTTGTTTAATTACTTTTCGTCATTCATTTTGGGAAAAATAACAAATGCTAAATAACAAATTAATGCTAATAACTATTTTTCAAGCATAAATAAATTTCAATTTTTTTTATTTACGTGGGAATTACTCACCTTATAGTTATAGGTACAAAATTAATGCGTGGAGTTTGTCATATCTATCTGCTTCTGTTTATTACAATTCTCGTTTGGGGAAAGCTATCAAGATAGGAGTATCATTTAAGATTAATGTCCAACTCAACCCGAATTCGACCGTTTTAGGAAATTTTACAAATGCCAATAGAGGGTTGTCCAAGTGTTACTCACATGGACATTTTTTGGACAAATTTCTCAAGTTCGCATTATCTGTTTATTATCACTATCATTTACAGCTGGAACCTAACAAATAATGATTCAAGATTATCCACGTATAAGATGATGTGTAATCCTATGTACAGAGCCATTAATACAATTTCAAATTGCTCAACCCGAATTCGATCATTTTAGGAAATTTAGCAATTGCAAATAAATATTTCTCATGTACAGGTAGATTCGTATACATCCCCGAGTTTTTCTCGCATGGACATTGAGAAATTGTTGTCTCGAGTTAGCCCCACATATATAAATAAATATCTTTCCAAATACAGGTGGATTTGTACTTACATATACAAAATTGCTAAAGGTTGTCCAAGTGTTGCTCACATGGACATTTTTTGGACATTAATTAATTAAAAGTTAATTTTTCGAGTTGGCCTTATCTCTTTATTATCATGATTCTTGATTATCCACGTACATAAAGATGATGTGTAATCCTATGTACAGAGCATTAATACAATTTAAAATAATTGCTCAACCCAAATTCATTTGGGGAAATTTAGCAATTGCAAATAAATATTTCTCACGTACAGGTGGACGTTAAAAAATGTGAATAAATATCTTTCCAAATACAGGTGGATTTGTACTTACATATACATCCAAAGGCTGTCATATACACTATTTTGTCTCTATTCTACAACTATCATTTTGGGAAAGCTAAATAGTAATTTAAGATTATCCAAGTAAAAAGGGTTATAAATTTGCACAGAGGCGGAAAGGCAATTTCAAGTCCTTAATTAATCCAAATTCGTTTACGGCGGATTAATAATGTGAATAAAAATATTTTCCTTGTACAGGTGGATTTTTATCACATGAACGTTACAAAATCGTTGTCTAGTCATATAACATTTTATCATGTACTATTCAGGTTAAAACTTAAAAGTGACAGGGAATCACACCTGGGCGTTATGTAATTTTTGGCGTTACGTAATTTTAAATTGGTCACACAAAAGTATAGGAATGGTGCTTCTAAATACACCTCAAAAGATTCTTGCAATTTTGTAATACATGATAAAAAGGAATAAGCGTTTAAAGAACATTTGAAGATTTATCTAGAAGCCGTTAAATGTGTCATATGATGTATATAATGGGCCCCACATGTTGTATTGCACTAAAAATTACCACCAAACGACTAGTTTGGATCCTCTAGCTGCAAAATTAAAGTATAAATAGCCTGTTTTCTTTCGTAGTCTTAGAATTTTATGTTGGGTGAAGATAGAACGTCACGTCGTGAAAGGCGATTAGAACATCGATCATCATCAATTGTTTTTCTCTTCTTTTTCTTTTTCTTGCCCATTTGTTTGTGATACCGCAATGCCATCACTTGTGTTGTCACCGTAGAAACCAGAAAGCTAGATAAAATAATTAGGACAAAGAGTTTGAAAATAGATTCACGTAGCGGACCCCAAATAGATGAGAAACAAAGTTTAGTTTCCTATTCAATGACATTTTCTTGTTGCAAAACATGGAAACACACGACAGCATGCGGCGGGAAAAGAGCACGATGGGGGTGGAGATTCTGGGCAGAAGATATTCCGGTCACCTGTATATATACGTTTACAGGGGTGCTCACCTTCCAAGAAATCCAATCTTCCACCTCCATCAGTCTCCCTCTCTGCTATCTCGAATTCCAAGAAATCCAATCTTCCACCTCCATCAGTCTCCCTCTCTGCTCGAATTTGCAAGGAAGAAACCAAAATTTTCAGAGGTAAGGCATTTCTTTTTGTTTTTCTGTCTTTTGTATATCTACTGTCGAAGTTCTATCACCTTTTGCTTTTTCATCAACTATAAATGGTTTTGATTATGACTGAGTTGAATTGTTTGGTGGATGAATAGATGGAGCATGTTGGTAATCTAGAAGAGCAAACGTCCATTACCATCGACAAAAACGAAATCCCACTTTCCGATTCGGAAGATGATTCATTTTCTTCTCCCATTTTCGAAGAATTTGGGATTTTCAAAAGAAATGGAATGACTAGAATAGAAGAAGGAAGTAAATGCTACGAGATCATCAACGGATGCGTTGCTCACGGTAGTGGACAAGACAAAAAAGTTGCGGCTGTCCATAAAGTACCATGGTCTGGTCCCAATGGGCGGTTGGAAGCTTTTCGCGCTTCCTCCGCTGAAATGGTGAATAAATGCGGGGGAGGAAATGGAAATATAAAGCACGCATGGTATGGAGGATCGAGGGACGAGCTCTGTGGAATCATATCCCATGGCTTCCATAGATGCAGACAATCTGACAACAATGAGGATGGTTATGGGGTTTATTTGCATCCATTGGAGTTCGTAATGGATGGGTAAGCATGAAACAATCACTGTTTTTCATTTTCAGTTGACTACAACTCTAGTTATTGAATGTGGACAAAATCAAATTTTAACTCTGCTTTTTTCTTTTTCCTCCTTCCAGGGCTTGTTTGATTTTAATTGAAAGTTTGGTTGAACTTGACTTTTTTCCCACTACAAGAAATTTGGGATCTCGCAACGGTTTTTTTAGTAACGGTTCAAAAAACCGTCGGTATAGATGGTGTTTAGCAACGGTTTACAAAACGTTACTAGAAACAGGACTATAGCAACGGTTTTCATGCAACCGTTACTAGATTACAAGACTATAGCAACGGTTTTTCATAACCGTTACTAAAAACCGGACTATAGCAACGGTTTTCTATGACCGTTACTAAAAACCGGACTATAGCAACGGTTTTCCAATAACCGTTACTAAAAACCTGACTATAGCAACGGTTTTCAATAACCGTTGCTCAAAATTATTTTTTGAAAATTTGTTAAAAGCCATTTAAAAAAAAAAAAATTTGTGTTAAAAACTGTTTTTTTTAAAAATTTTTTTGTTAAAAGCCGTTTAAAAAAAATAAATAAAATTTTTGTGTTAAAACACTTTAAAAAAAAGTTTTTTGTAAATACTGTTTTTTTAAAAGTTTCTGGAAAAAAAAATAATTTAAAAATAATTTTCTGGAAACATTGTTGAGAAAGAGAAAAAGTTTTTATGTAATGATGGGTGTATTTGATTAAAAAAATGTGGAGACCATTAGATTTGATTATTGGCAAAAAAGTTGCTAGTTTTGATTATTCAAAAGCCAAAATTTGATTTGATTAAGAGATTGCTAAGTTTGGTTATTACAATGTGAGCATTTTTTTGATCAAATATTGCTAACTTTAATAACTTTTTGGTTTTGATTATCACATTATGGATGCTCTAATGACAGTTCGCATAATATAAATATTAGTTGTTCCTTTACAATGCACAAGTGTTGGGCTAGCCCAGCTAGTAAGCACTTGCGCGTGCATACGCGAGGTCCTGGGTTCGATTCCCAGGAGACACAAAATTGTGTTGCCTTCCATGCCACGCAAGCGACACGTGGCCGCCACGCAAGCGTCATGGCAACACGTGGAATCCACGTGGCTGCTGACGTCATATTTTACCCCAGATTTTAAAAAAAAAAAATTTGCCTTTAGCAACGCTTGTAACCGTTGCTAAAGGAACCGTTACTAAAAAAAAATCTGTACCAACGCTCGTCAAAACCGTTGCTATACCCTACAGCAACGGATATATTGCAACGGTTTGACCAACCGTTGGTATAGCCTAAATGGGTCTCTACCAACGGTTTTTCGGGTTTTTGGCAACGCTTTCGACCGTTGCTATAGAACGATTTTCTTGTAGTGTCCCCACTTGGAGAAAAAATTATTTTGCAGGGCTTGATTATTTTCCTTATGAATACTGTGCAGGTTATTGTCGTCAGCTGAGGATGATTATGGGATCCAGCATATATTGCTGTGTAATGTAGTATTTGGAAAAATGGAGGAAGTACGTCCTGGTTCGAAACAATTCGAACCAAGCTCTAACGAATTTGATTCCGGAGTTGAGGATCTTTCGAGACCAACGAGGTTCATAATTTGGGAGGCTTACATGAACTCTCGCATCTTTCCCAGCTACGTCGTTAGTTTCAGGGCTCTCAATGTCAGAGGTAGGCGGCCAAATTACTGTTTCTTTTTTGAATATATATATTGTTGTCACGTAGATTTGTTTTGATGATGAAATAAATGTAAATTCATTTGGGCTTTCCTATTGTGTCTTTAAGCTTCATTATTTTTTATTCTGATAAGGTTTAGGAAGGGATCGAACTCCGGTGTACAAGCCAACTACACAATGTGTAGAGTTTTCTGTACTGATTCCTAATCTGGCAAAAGTCTTACCTTCTTCAAAAATGACGTTGATCAGTAAATATCAAAGCGAATTCCGTGTAAGTTCATCATTTCTTTCTTACCTTTATTTTTTTCGTATTAATTTGTTCACCCTGTATGATGTATGTAAATTGTAGTATGAGCAATTTCCCTCGTCTAAAAGTTGGCTTTCTTTTGTTTTTCATTTATCTTTTTTTAAACACCAAAAAGACAAGTTTTATTAATCTCAACAAAGATTTTCATTTATTTCTTTTGTTTATCCTTCTTGTTATATGCAATAATAAAAAAAACAGATCATAATAACTCAATTTTTATATTCTAACAGAAAAGAAAGATCTCACGAGCCCAGTTGATATATAGATTGAGGCAACTAGCTGGAGACGAGTTGTTAAATGACGTGATCAAGTCATGTACTATTAACAAGGTATGTCGTCTCTATTCGTATTATTCTTACTAGTATTTCTCGATGAAATCTTTTTTTTTTCTTCCAAAGATCCGAATTCTTTCAAATGGTTTTAGTAATTCGCAAAGCATTTGCTTGCTTCATGAAGTCTTTACAAGTTAAATTCCCAAATATGAAACACGATGTTTCAACTCATTGAATTTAAACCTTACGGCTCAAATATTTATCGCAAAGTGGTGCCCTAACATCCCTCAACAGAGCACCACGTGGTGGGCACCAAGTGCATCCAATAACTTTTCATAGATCATGGGTTTTCTCAGCATTAACTTGTAAAAAAAACTCTTCCACTGCTGGTACTTGCAAAAATTTAACCTAAGTCCAAACAACTCAGATTTTCTTTTCCTATTGCATTGTTATCATCTTTTGAGCATTTATGCTTCATGAAATTTTCTTAGCCATTCCACAAAAAAAACTTGTTTCATTGTCCTTGAGTATCATTTCCACCACTTCAGAAAGAAGCATCAGTGAAGAAAACAAGTATATCTCAGTAATGTTACCCATTTTAATTTGCTACGATACGTTCTGTACAATTGCATATTGGAGAAATAAGCCCTGTGTTGTTTCTACAGCAACTTGAGGGAAGAAGTAGATCTTCAGCTTCAGCAGATCCAAAATAGGAGGAGGATGCAGCAGGCAGTATCCTCTATGTCCGAATCAAGGCGTACCTTGGTCTTTCAAAACGAAGAAAGAAAGTGTCAAAATTAACGGTGGAAGAAATTCTACGCAAACGTACGTTTACTTGATGTTCCAAGTTGTGAAGATGTTTTTTTGTAAAAAAAGAGCCAGTCTTTTGGTGTTAAGTTGATCCCTCAATGGTGTATAAACAGATGCCCAGGATAGTGTGAATCAGTGTAAGGAAATTGCTGTAAAAGCCTATAGTTTGAACGAGTGTAAGTAAGGTCACATTTTATTTTCCTTCGAGTTCTTCTGCAAATGCCATATTGTTGTATATTCCATCTTCCCCCCAAGATGCTTGTTTTACAGTTTTCAGTGATTCCTGCTTTATAAAATACAAAAAGGCGATGGAAAACAGAAGAGCGGACAAGAACATGACGATCACCGGAACTAGAAACCCTGCTTTCCATCCGGAGTGATCTTGAATATAAACGATAACCTGAATGCAATCAAAAAGTGATACAACACTTGTTTCTTGTTGGGATTGTTTCTTTGGTCTAATTATTCTGCTCCGAAAGCTAAGGAACACGATCTAATCCCACCGGCTCCAATGGACATTAGCACAAAGGAGAAGATCAGGATTGCATATTGGGATCCTGTTAATTTTATAGCTAGACATTTAATTTTTGTAATACATATTTACTAGTGATGAAGAATCGTAATACATACCCGGTATTACACCGGTACCAATATGTTCTGTACCGGTAACAAAAATGGTACCATGTCCAGTCCGGTATTCAAAACTTGCTATCTCCAAAATACTCAAGAAACCATGCCGATGAAAGGAATGGGAAGTCCAAGTTTATGATCCATTGACCAATGCTGTAAATCCGGTTGAATGGAGCATTCACGAAGCAATAAGGCGTCCCGAGAGGTTTATATGGAGAACCAGTATTTTATTGGAAGTTGCCATTTTTGGGTGAAAGATCAATGGATGCACAAACATGGTTCCAGTTGAGATTGCACTTATTGTGGTGAGTAAAATCAAAGCAGAAGAAAGGTTTTCCGTTTATGTTGTTATCCCAATGAGGCCAGAAGGAGTGCCAGAGAGCAAACCAGTTCAAGATACTCTGTTCAAACACACAGGAAATCTGTTTTCGAAGTTCCATGTAAGTTGTAAAATAAAATGAAAATTTTTGCATGGAAATGACGGAGTGTTACAGAGTGTCTGAAAATCTTGTGGACACAACCCACTTTCTCAGAACACACCAATAATCTGTTTTAGGACGAAAATGACGAATGTTTCCTAACCATTGTTTTTTGTTTTCAGAAACTCAAAAACAAAACAATTTCAAACATACCTCCACAACTGACACTCTGCTATGTTTATCTAGTGACATACGGTAGACGTGGTAGCCTCGTACCATAGTGACATACGGTACGGTAGGTATGGAATGCTTCAGCTGAAGAATTGTTCTGAGAGCATCATACCAACCATTGAATGCATTCAAAGCATCCGTAGCATATTGGAGAAGCAGATGTGAAAAATATATGGCGGAGAGGAAGTTATAGACGTGGAAGGTATCCATTTAGTTACTTATCCTTTCATTATAAACACTAATCTAGAGGATGATGGCTGTTATTTTCCAGATATGAGAACTACTCTAGTCAACGGGAAGGTCTCTCTCAAAAGAAAATCTCTCTCATTTAGAGGTGAATGCCATGTTTTGGGGGATTGATATATTGTGCACAAATTTTGACCTCGTTCTGGCAGCGAGAATGCATAAAACTCTCATAGAGGAACCCGCACAACCCGCACAGAGCAATAAGAAAAAAGAAACCCACTATTCAAATTTTTAGGTTTTTTCTTGTTTTGTCCTTATTCAAATTTTTTCCGTGTTTGTTAGTTTGGCACCTAACTTTGTGAATTATTGTTTCGTCTCTTCAAGACGAATCGGAGTAAAAAATTATGGTGTTTACTCAAATATTTTTGAAAATATCCAAAGATAAAGCCCAAAAAATCTTGTCAAGATGAATTGAAAAAGTAAAAAATTATGACGTTTACCCAAATATTTTTTGAAATATCCAAGATAAAAGCCCAAAAATTTTGGTTTTATGAACCCCACATGTATGTGAGAGGTTATGGATGGTGCTATGTTTGGATTAATGTGTACCTAGACTTTTTTTTTACTGTTATGTTTTTTGAAAAACTGTTTCTAACATAAACTGTTTTTTTTTCCCTTCCAAAACCGCTTTTTCAAAAAAATATGCCTAAAATGAAGGGAAAAAGTTTGGAGGGCCCATTGGTTTTGATTATGGGCAAAAAATAACCAATGTGTGATTTCACATTTGCTTATTCCACTGCTGATGCTCTTAGCTTTACAAAATTACGCTTAAAGTAGAAAATCACAATAGACTAGGGTTATATCTCTTGAGAGAATATTGAAACGAGAACTTCTGAGTTTTTGAGAGAGAAGCCGCAGACTTCTGGGTTCGGCTAGTTGGTGATCGGGTAAGAGATTCTTGATTCCTTTATTAATTCTTGTTTCTTTTTCCATTCTTTGTTGTACATGGGCTGGAGTAGAGTTTGATTTTTGAGTGGATGGCAGTTTGAGATCGAGAGAGGGAGAGTATTGTGAACTGTTGTGCGTGCTTCGGTGCTGTGAATGATAATTCGAGAGAGAGAGAGAGAGAGAGAGAGAGAGAGAGAGAGAGAGAGAGAGAGAGAGAGAGAGAGAGAGAGAGTGAGTGAGATGGGTGTGCACATGCTGCCATGATTGTGTGAGTGAGTCGGCATGTTACTTTGTTCTGGCGTTGCAGGGAATTGGTGGTGTTGGAGATTAAGGGAATAATGATATAATTTTACATGTGCATGGCAGAAGAGTTAAATGGTGAGGCGGTGTGCTTATGCAATTGGTATGTAGGTTAGACAGTTATGCTTGCGAGAACAAAGTCTGTATGGTAGAGTTTGGGAATTAATGGAGAACACGTGGTTACTTAATTAAAGTTTAGGTTTTGTACGGTTCTGGTGGTTTCAGTGAGTTAGTTCTAGGATTGGTTAATTCTAATTTTACATTAGTCTGAATTCAGTTAGTGATAATATTGCTCTATGATTCTTGGTTCAGGTTAGGCTCGTTTTGCGTTGTTCGATTGCATTACCTTTGGACCCAGGTGAGTAGTTAAGTATATTACGTATTTTCGAAAGATCCCCGTGTCCCTTAAAAGTATTTCTTTCAGAAATTTATATGAATGTTATTCAGAGACTCAAAATTGTTTATAACATGTTTTATGAATTGGCATGCGATGAATTTTCTGAGATCAATTGATAATATTCTTTTTGGTGAGAACTTGGTGGATATTAATGGGAACATTTATTTCGGAAGTCCAGGGAAATTCCTTCTCGTGTTGGTGACCTTGGCCATTGGGGAAAAAACCGTGTTAGGCCGGTGACCCTAATGCTCAATGGTTTTCTTTCGCCGGATCGTCTTAGGGAAAAGTACCATGGGTTGCCAGCCCTGGTGACTCTAAGTTCGATATTGGATCCAATTTTGATGATATTTATTTTGGCCATGGTACTGTTTGATTGTGGTTCCCCATTGTTGATGGAGTTAATGTTGTGGTCATCACCAAGAATATCTATTGGTTAAAAGCTTCATTGATTAATTTATTATTTTGTTGGACACATCGTATGCCAAATTATGATTTAATGGTAAATTATTATAATCCCCGCTTTCAACTTTATTTAATATACATACTTGCTATTCACTGACCTTGTCAGCTGACGGATTTATTCCAACTTCTCTTTCAGGCCGGTTGGGGAGTTAGGCAAGGACTCTGGTGGCACCTCGGGGATTCTTTTGTTTGACCTCCTTAGGGTGTCTCATCCTAGTTTTATTTTAATAATCGCCTCCGCATTCAAAACATTTGTCAGATAACGAATTCATTTTATTATTATTTGATCACTAGATATTGGTTGGTTCATGGGATGTTTGTGCCCCATGTTTTTGTTTAGTTTATTTGGTTGGAGTTGTTTCTAATAAAAAAATTGGTTGGCTATTTAGTGGTTCGTTGTTTTGGAATTTATTTTAATATCTTCTTAGGCTGCATGTTCTACGAGTTTGGATCTTGTGGTTCATGGCCGGTCACTTCCTATTTTGGGGTGTGACAATTGTGGTATCAGAGCCTAGGTTTTTTTTTTTAAAAAAAGTTTACATTCATTTTTATCATGTTCATTTAGTGGAGGTTCAAGTCCCCAGAGTCCTACTGCCATAGGTAAAAGCATTTGTTACTTGATGTGTATTGGTACCTGCTGTTTGTTTATTTTTCTCTCGTAGTCGACGAATCGACTGGGAATGGTGTGAGTGCTGGAATGTGGATGTTTGTGGTGGTGGAGTTTGGTTCCTTGCCTTATTTCAGGACTTCTCTGGAAGCAAACTTAATGAAGTGAATGGAAATGGAAGAAGAATAACAAAATGGACTTTATTACTCCTCAAAGTAGAAGTCAGTCGACTATGAATACACAATCGAGGAGACGGTTAGATTACAAGCTACTCCTAGTGCGAGAAATGTAAAGTACAGATAAAAAGTAGAAGCCTTTGGGCGATTGAGTGGGGGCTTTTACAATGAGGCCTAAAAAGGCTATTTATAGGAAAATAAAGATGTGCAGGAAATAACTTCCTAACTTCCCACTACTCTTCATTCTTCTAATTTGCTTCCAAGTGTCCAAATAAGTTCCCTTCAACTTCAAAGTATGTAGGATGATGACAAGTGTCCTTTTAACTTCTAAATGTGTAGGAGCATGCCAAGTGTCCTGCACTTCATTAAAATACAAAGAAATAAAAACTACTTATATTATAAATACGAAATAATAAAATAGGAAGCATTCTCATAATCATCACCTTCCGGTCGATCATCGACAGGCGGTGAAATATGGTGTAAACACCTGCATAGTATTAAGGATATAGTAATCATTTGGCGACCCATCTTTGGGAATATTATTTTATTGTAGAGTTTGAATAGGGTATTGGAGGAGAATGTAGCACTAGTGATTTCATTCATTATTGGGGTCGACACACATATTTTATGAGTAATTTGGTGATGAAACGTTGTTTGACTATAATGCTATTGAATCCGAAGAGTTTGACTTGCTGGTATGTTAGTTTGGAGATTGACTTCACGGAAAAAAATAAAAAATTACCTAAGCAAATCTGGAATAATTAATTGTTGAGCTTGGGCCGAGTTAAATTGGGCGAGGGTGCATGTATGTGAGAAATGACTTTCCTATATAGAAAATTTGGTAAGCCTCAAGATAGTTTGGATTTGTTGCTATGTTTGATAGGTTCTCTCTGCCTTTGGTATCTTAATCGATCTTTTGGTATAGCCCATTAGGAGAGCTCAATAATTGTACATCATCTAAGGAAATACTATGTGGATCGGCGGATGTTCATTAAGAGGTGAGTAGTAGTACAGATATGAATCCTAGCTACATTACGTGTTTGTGGTTGATAATTCAGAAAGCTTAGATGACCAGGTGAATATTAAATGGAGTAGTTGATTGTGGAATTTTTGGGTTTTTCTAATCGTAGTCGTAGTAGTTCGGTTTTGAGAACTTGACAGTAAATGGATATGTTATGGCAAAGGTATGGTCAATTGGTTGGTAGTGGCCAAGCAGTGGGCTATGGCTATATCGGGATGCGAGTGCTTGGGTTGGTTTATGGAAGGGAATTAATTGCTATGGTTTGTTTGGTGATTAGACAATAAAGTTATGGGGTGCACTGGTGGTGATTTGAAAGTTTAATGCATTATGGTACCACTATTGTGAAATTTTGGGAAGATTAGGAAAGAGAAAATTTTGTGTAGGTAAACTTATGGATTAGAGTTGTTATTGTGTCATTGAAGTGAATATGGAATATTACTGACTTGATCATTAGTAGTTTTGGGGTTCTTATGTTAATTGTT
Source organism: Rhododendron griersonianum (assembly GCA_018127125.1). Classification (NCBI taxonomy): domain Eukaryota; kingdom Viridiplantae; phylum Streptophyta; class Magnoliopsida; order Ericales; family Ericaceae; genus Rhododendron; species Rhododendron griersonianum. Next base: position 25,693,196 of record CM030799.1, read on the forward strand.
GCTAAGGTTAAAACTCTTTCTTCTGGGTCCTTATGGATGAATTAGACACGTGATTTTGTATGAAAAAAAAATGAACGCATGATCCTATGTAGTTGAATTTTGGGTTAGTGCATGGAATTAGCCTTCAGGTTGCGAGGTGAATTTAAGGATTTTCAGGTAATGCTGTGTATTTTGTGTTGTCATGGGAAGTGAAACTAGGGGTTAGTTAGTTCGAAAATTAGTTTTGAAGACACTATTGAGTAGGGAAATTAATAAGGTTGTAGATCTATATATGATGATGACCCGTGACATTTTATTCTTTTTCTTAAAAATTCGGCGGTGTGCAATTTTGTTTAGCTATCCACTTGTACCCGTCTTACACTTTGGTTGAGGTGACAAGATTAGATTGCAATTATTGAAGAATTATAGTCTTGCAGCTCTTTTTGGAGATGTGGAATAGACAATGATATATATTTGCGAGGCATGTTGTTACCTAAGATTAGTTTGGGATTTGAGGATTTGTTGGACTCTCGTGGAGACTTATTTGTGAATGATCCAATGAAATTGCTTGGAGGGTGTGGCCGTGAGACGTGTAGCTGATTAGTAAACCAATCAATAACAAAAGGTGATCGACTTGTGATACTATAACAACTATAAAAAAAAATTGAGGTTTGAGGAGTTCATTAGTAGACTTTGGGTTTTTGTGAGTGAGTGGATTGTAGTAGTTAATTGTTGGAGATCAATCCTTAGAATTTGGCTTACTTGGTTTGAGCTGTAATTATTTTGATTCTTTCCATGACTACTAATTCTAACCTTGATTGACTAGTTGGTAGATTATCTTAATTGTTAGTGTTGAGTTAGTTCCTTTTAGTCGAAGTTGAAACATAATATCAAAGAGGTTTGGTAAATGATATTGGCACTCCAAAAATTGACGCAGGCACTCCAAAAGTAGTGTAATTCCAAAACCACATTCCTTTGTTTTTTGGAGTGCCTCCATCAATTTTTGGAGTGCCAATATCATTTTCCAAGAGGTTTTTGTGAAAATATTTATGTCAATACATTGCCTTGGAAGGCAGTAAGACATCATGAAGACTTATACGTACTTTTGGAACTTAACTGTTGTCGAGTTAGACGTGGAAGAGATAGTTAATTTCATAGTTAGAAATGTGAATATTGGACATCAAAGTATCACTTTACTAAGGGAAATAGAAGTGAATACGATGAATTTTCAGACATTTGATTCCGTTGTTGATGGAGCTTTATTGCTATACCTTCAGAGATTAGGATGATGTATTGAAATTTTTTGTGGAATAGGTGACTGTCTATCTTATGCACCGGTTTATATAATAATATTTTTTTTTTTGATCGGCAACAAAATTTTATTGAACTCGACAAAGGGTACATCGAGGTGGTCCACTCTAGATACAAGGAAAACTTGAATCATAGAGAGGGCCAAAGAAAAGGAAAACAAAGAAAAAATTACATTCAACATAAATTGAATGAGACCACAGTGGAATGTGGAACCATTCAAGCAGCTAGAACAAGACTTCCACAAACCATAAGGTAACACTATCCTGCTCCGAGTCATGAAGCTTCAGAAAGTCAGGAAATAGAAGCAAATTCAGAGCACCAGTCAGAGTCAGAGCAGTATTTCAAAGCAGCCGCATATATAGCAGAAAATGTAAGCATCAGCACTGCAAAGACTTGACAGCAACAGCCATAGCAGAAATAGTCACAATGTAGCAGCAGCACCCATCGCAGAAATAGAAGCACCCAGAAATGACTCCTTACATCCAGTAGCAATTAATCTTCACATTCAGCAAAAAACAGGACAGACATGCCCAGGACAGAGCAGCATTAGGACCAGCAATACATTAGAAACAGTAAGCATCAGAAACAATATCGGATGATCCTCTTAACCCTCCTACAGATTTTGTGGTTAAAAGGAGGATATGTAACATCAGCACAGGTCCTGGAATTTGAAAGAAAAAAAACCATCATCCAGCGGATATTGTATTCGATGATCCTCTTAGCACTCCAACAGATTTTGGAGTTGGAAAGAGGATATAAGACAGTAGCCACATCGTCCAGCAGATATCGTATTCGATGATCCTCTTAGCCCTCCAACGGATTTTGGAGTTGAAAAGAGGATCTCTTAGCCCTCCAACAGATTTTGGAGTTGGAAAGAGGATATAAGACATCCAGCCACATCATCCAGCAGATATCGTATTCGATGATCCTCTTAGCCCTCCAATAGATTTGGAGTTGAGAAGAGGATATAAGACAGCAGCCACAAGTTCAGAAATCACTCACAGGTTCCAGAATAGAGCAAAAGAAATGTTCATTAATCATATCAGCAGATAAGAAAAAATTTATGTTCTTTTCTTTAGCATCTCTTAGCCCTCCTAGAGATAGGAGTTGAAGAGCAGATCAGGAGTTCTGATAATTTTAAGAGAGTACTAGTTAGTCATTGGTTGGTGGTCCTTGAAGTGCGTGTCGTAGTGGAGTATGGATAATGTCATTTTTTTTTAATGGTGGCGCAGTTATTCAGATCTTTGAGAATTAGATTTGGTTAAGTGATTTGGTACGGTTTGATAAGTGATTAGTTATATATGTAATTTCACAGGAAAAAATGAGCAACCGATTCAAGTATATATATGGAGATTCAATATTTGTTAGAGGACTTGATATTATTATTAGTTATGGTGTGAGTTAGATTGTTGATGTCAGGTTATGATCTACTAGCTAGAAACTACGTTAGATGCATTTAGATGCAATGCTATGGAATACAATGAGGAAGTAAGTGGTTTAAGTCATAATTATTGAATGAGTATAGTTTGGAAGTTTACTAAAAATTGACAAGTTTTTAGAGATTCAGGAATCCTTATGGTGATTTCAATTTTTGGTTTCGTATTTCTCGTGATGAGAATTTTATTTGGGTTTGACAACTAGCTAAAAAAAACTAAAAAAAAAGAGGGAAAAGAAAAGGGTTATTAGAGTTTGCATTTAAAACTGTATACTTTACCTTTCCAAGTATTATTTTTATTGACATTTACTTTCAAAATATGTATTGTCTGCAATACAAATTTTAACATTGTTATTTGACTTTAACGCTGATGCAGGCAAATTTTTCACTAGAAATTTGTAATTCCAAGTAAGGTTATGTGAAAGTATGTTTTGGAAAACATTTAAGGATGATTCTAGAAAAATGTGTTGAGAATGTGATACACCGATTTTCTTCTACGTTAAAGTTGTACTATAATGATGCAAACCGCTATAATGGTGCAAACCAATTATGAGGTCAAAACTTTTAACTGAGATAAGGAATTGATTCCTTGACTATTTTATTTGAAGTAGAAATTTTGACTTCTTTTCACGATGCTACACTGTTTGCAATAATTAAATTTTTACAAAAAGAAAAGAAAAGAAAAGAAGCTTTTGTTTGATATAGAATTCTATTTGGAGTAATTAGGTGGCCCAATGAATAATTTTTGAAATGATGATAAACTCGTGACTATTAGTTTGATGTTCTCTCACAATTCTGTTAATCTTAATTTAATTAACGTGGGTGATTTGATTAACTTCTTTGATAGATTTGGGCGAGTTCAATTTTTGGAAAAATTGCTATGCATATTACAAGAGATTCTTTTTTGAATAATCATTGGAGGGATTTGGAGTTTACAATAGGAGACTGGTGTTTCTTAAGGTATTCTCATGGAGAGGTGTTCTTTGGTTTGGCTAAACGAGGAAGTAGAGTTCTCGCTAAATTGGATCTTTTGAGGTGGTTGGTGAGGTGGCATGTTGTTTGGCATTGCCGGCTAGCTTGGCTATAGTTCATAATATTTTTCATGTATCGATGTTGAGGAAGTATGTGCATAGTCCATCCAATGTGATTGAATAAGAGCCATTTTATGGTCAAGATGATTTGACCTATGATGCAACCCATTGAGATACTTGTTATGAAGAGGAAGACACTTCGGGGAAAAAACAAATTTCATTAAAGTGTTGCGGTGTGCACTCGGTTGATGAAGAGCGTGAAGAGGAAAATGCACAGAAAAATATACCCATGTTTGTATGCTAGAGGTTAGTATGCAATTTCGAGGACGAAATTTATTTTAAGGGGGGAAGGATGTTATGGCCTAGAAATTTTATTTATCTTATTAATTATTTTGGCCGATTACTAATTGGGAGTTTTACGGTGTGGGTCCTAATTAGCAATTTTCTTTTCTGCGCAATGTAGTTACTATGTGCGTTATTATTAGTTTGAGAGCACAGGTATAATTATTAAGGGAAGATTTCTTTTATATCCCTTCGACTTTCACCGAAAATTCATTTTGGTCCTTCACCTTTCAATTTCGACACTAAAATACTTTGACTTTCCAATTGAATTCAATGTCACCCTTTACACAAATGGCGTTAACTTCTTGGACGGAAAAAGAGCATGTGCCCAGCACGTGACCCCTTTGGAGGGGTATTATGGCCCATTCCCCTCCTCCTCCCCTCCCCTTTCTCCCCTCCGTTAATGGATTAATAAGTACTTGGTTTCTAAATATGGGTTTTTAGGGTTATAATTTGTGAAGCGAGAGTTTCAACGTCGGCCAATTGGAACAGAGGCGGCGAACCGGGGTCAAATCCGTCCTTATTTCCCACCCCATTGAAGATTCCCTCTCCATCTCTCTCATCTTCTCCCATGGATTGGAACTTCAAGCTCACCTTAATTTCCCTGTTTCTCTCTCTACACCCAGTTGATAAAAAAAAATGAACAGCCAACAGGGGAGTTTGATTGGGAATGGAAGAGTCTGATTTGAGAAGGGTTTGGAATGAGGGAGGTTGGTCCTGTTCTGGGTTGGGCATAGATTCGAGGGAGGGGAATTAAAGACCCAACCCGCCACTGGAGACCCAGAACAGAGAAATTGAAGTCTTTATATATATTGATATTTTTTGTGTGGATGGAAAGAGAGATTAGAGGGAAAACAAAAAGGGATAATGAGTAAATAAAAGGAGGGCTTCTCTCCTCCTCCACTTGCAGATGGATAATATCTCAATTTGGTTTTTGTTGTTCCTTGTCTTCTCCGGCGAACTTGACGAACATCAGAGTGGTAGTTGCTGGCGAGGTACCAGTAAAGCCTCAACTCTTAAGGGTCCACAAAATTACAAACCCAGAATCCCACATCGTCGTCGGCCAACAAAATCTTCTTCAACTCTTTTTTTTTTTTGACAAATTTTTAAAGCTCCAATCTCGTTGGAGAAAATAAACCCTTCATAACCAAAGTAAGTTAAACAGCAATATCGGTACCTTCAAGTTTCATCTGTATTAGAAGCGAGAATGATTAAATTTCAGAATGACAGGAAAATCGGAAACAATCATCTTTCTCCTAACAAAAACAAACATGGGAGAAGTGAGACCCTAGTTAAGAAGTGCCCCACACTACTATTCATCGTCAGCCTTGGGGGCTTCTTAAATCTTGTTCGCCCCGTCCTCCTGCATGTCTGAGGTCCACAGAGTGGCGGCAAATGTTTCCTCCAATGGAGCTGGGTAAGGGAAGGGAGAAGGAGCAGGGGAATGGGCCATAATACCCCTCCAAAGGGGTCACGTGCTAGGCACGTGCTCTTTTTCCGTCCAAGAAGTTACTGCCTTCTGTGTAGAGGGTGACATTGAATTCAATTGGAAAGTCAAAGTATTTTAGTGTCGGAATTGAAAGGTGAAGGACCAAAATGATTTTTTGGTGAAAGTCGAAGGGATATAAAAGAAATTTTCCCAATTATTAATTACAGTAGTTAGTCTATATTAGTTGGATACATTAATTATCAAGTCAGCTACAAATTAGGGGTATTACGTTAGTGGGTAGTTTTACAAAATTACGCTTAAAGTAGAAAATCACATGCAATAGACTAGGGTTATATCTCTTGAGAGAATATTGAAACGAGAACTTCTGAGTTTTTGAGAGAGAAGCCGCAGACTTCTGGGTTCGGCTAGTTGGTGATCGGGTAAGAGATTCTTGATTCCTTTATTAATTCTTGTTTCTTTTTCCATTCTTTGTTGTACATGGGCTGGAGTAGAGTTTGATTTTTGAGTGGATGGCAGTTTGAGATCGAGAGAGGGAGAGTATTGTGAACTGTTGTGCGTGCTTCGGTGCTGTGAATGATAATTCGAGAGAGAGAGTGTAACGCCCCGCTTTTTTGGAAGCAAAATAAAATAATTTCTTAAGAAAATTTGCTAAACAAATATGATTTTTCAAAATAAAGGTTTAACTATTACAATATCAAGATAGATTTACATATTCGAAATTCAATAACTTCAGAGCCGACTCTAGGCTTGATACGAATCCCAAGCATACTCGATCTTCGTTCCTGATATTCTTTTGTATCGAACTGCATCATCGTTGAATCCCTTCCATTGAATCATGCGCCTTCTGGCAAATTGATCGCCGAAGCAATCGATTTACCAGGATACAGACGTATCCGTGAGTGATAAATCACCCAGTACAATAATCTAACCCAACTACCCCTCTTACCATACAACTAGCAATCAGCAGAATAAACATGGTACGAAGAAATAAAACAGAGATATTTCATATCAATCAGTTTATTACTATTCATTAACCTGACGTGTGATCTAAGATCTCACCGCTAGATCTTTCCTCCCCAACCGCTAGCCATGCTCGGTCCCATGAGATCACTTTCTTTTGTTGTCGCGGATTGCACCTAAGTTATGTACCCAACGTGTATCCCTCTCATTACAACAAAAGAAAGCTTATCATGCCTGAATCACAACTAGGGTTCGCCTATCTTATAAACCACATCACAAACCATTTCACAATCATCACTGGACACCCGCCAGTCTATCAATTCATCACTGGACACCCGCCAGTTTATCAATTCATCACTGGACACCCGCCAGTTTCAATCTCATCACATCTCAAAATCACGCCTGCAGGCAATCTAAAATCAACAAAACTTTCCAATTCATCCATTACCTAGCATCGTCTAGGTGATTTCTATTTCGCATACCACCCTATGTCTCTAGGGTCCAATCTAAACAGATCAATCAGAAGTTGAAATAATAAACAGGCAATCAGAATAATAATTGAAATAAACAATATGCATAAAATCACATAACCTTTTATGAATGAGCCGTTGCCCTTAGTCCTGTATGATCAATAAGTTATTAATAAAGCAAGGAAAAAAAAATATAATCTAGGCTTGTATAAATACCTTTGTAAAATACTTTCCAATATAATAGATAAGATAAGGGTCAAATAATACTTTACATTATAATGACTTTATCATTTTTTTAATTACAAAATCCATTTAACATTTACGTTGAAAAATTAAAACGTATTGTTGACATAGATTTTTTTTTTCTATTTTAGTAAACCTGGGGTCTTAATCATTATTTAAACATAACTTGTATTTTCTAATTTGGACCGAAACACTATACTAAAATAGTCAATGGGGAAAACTGTAATTATATCATAAAATCTCAAATTTTCAATGTCCAGGAACACATAGGCAAAACGGAAAACTGGGTTTCGGTCGTGGCGATCGTCCCGATTGATTTCTTCCCCTCGAAACACTACGATTCAATACATTCACACATAATATACTTAGGGAGTAGTAGGAGAGGGTTGTTCTACCTGGGGTCCGATCAAAAAGCGAGAGACGGTTTCCGAAACGGTTTCGGTAAAACGAAGATGTCGACGGTGAAACGGGGCACCGGTTGACTTCGGTGGTGGGTCGGAGCCGCGACAGAGGTGAGCTCCGGTTGAGATGGCGGGTTCGGCTGATCGGTGGTGGTGCGGACCGATGGTGATGATGGTCGGCGATGATGGTGGAAACCGGCGGTGAGAGGTGGCTGGTGGCGTCGGGAGGGCAGGAGGTACGGAGGAGGTGCACGGTGGCTATGGCAACCGAGTTCTCTCTCTCTCTCTCTCTCTCTCTCTCTCTCTCTCTCTCTCTCTCTGTGCCGTGTGTGTGTCCTGGGAACAAAAGAAGAAGTAAAAAGGAAAAGACAAGAAGAAAAAAAAAAAAGAAGTAATGGAGATGGGGCTACTGCAATTGGCAGAGGAGAGGGTGGGTTTCGGCCGGAAAAGGGGAAAAAAAAAAAAGAGATGTGAGGATGGTGGAGTGTTGGTGGGTATTTATAAGAAAATTCTGATGAGGGTGATAAATTCGTATTTGAAAAGGTTTCAAACTCTTGGGTTTTGATACGAGCGAGGTATGAACGAAAATTCTGATCAGGAAAGAGGTAGAGACCGAGTAGGAGTAGGAGAGGAAGAGATGGGAGGAGTTGTATGCATGCATGCAACTAAAAAAAAAAGGATAAGATAATTATATCTTTTTGTATTTATCTAATAAGGAAAAGGAATTATATAAAAATAATAATAATAATAATTAAGACCTAATAATATTAACGCTATTATTTAAAAAAAAATTTGGGTCGAAAATCCGGGTCGTTACAGAGAGAGAGTGAGTGAGATGGGTGTGCACATGCTGCCATGATTGTGTGAGTGAGTCGGCATGTTACTTTGTTCTGGCGTTGCAGGGAATTGGTGGTGTTGGAGATTAAGGGAATAATGATATAATTTTACATGTGCATGGCAGAAGAGTTAAATGGTGAGGCGGTGTGCTTATGCAATTGGTATGTAGGTTAGACAGTTATGCTTGCGAGAACAAAGTCTGTATGGTAGAGTTTGGGAATTAATGGAGAACACGTGGTTACTTAATTAAAGTTTAGGTTTTGTACGGTTCTGGTGGTTTCAGTGAGTTAGTTCTAGGATTGGTTAATTCTAATTTTACATTAGTCCGAATTCAGTTAGTGATAATATTGCTCTATGATTCTTGGTTCAGGTTAGGCTCGTTTTGCGTTGTTCGATTGCATTACCTTTGGACCCAGGTAAGTAGTTAAGTATATTACGTATTTTCGAAAGATCCCCGTGTCCCTTAAAAGTATTTCCTTCAGAAATTTATATGAATGTTATTCAGAGACTCAAAACTGTTTATAACATGTTTTATGAATTGGCATGCGATGAATTTTCTGAGATCAATTGATAATATTCTTTTTGGTGAGAACTTGGTGGATATTAATGGGAACATTTATTTCGGAAGTCCAGGGAAATTCCTTCTCGTGTTGGTGACCTTGGCCATTGGGGAAAAAATCGTGTTAGGCCGGTGACCCTAATGCTCAATGGTTTTCTTTCGCCGGATCGTCTAACGGAAAAGTACCATGGGTTGCCAACCCTGGTGACTCTAAGTTCGATATTGGATCCAATTTTGATGAGATTTATTTTGGCCATGGTACTGTTTGATTGTGGTTCTCCATTGTTGATGGATCGAGTTAATGTTGTGGTCATCACCAAGAATATCTATTGGTTAAAAGCTTCATTGATTAATTTATTATTCTGTTGGACACATCGTATGCCAAATTATGATTTAATGGTAAATTATTTTAATCCCCGCTTTCAACTTTATTTAATATACATACTTGCTATTCACTGACCTTGTCAGCTGACGGATTTATTCCAACTTCTCTTTCAGGCCGGTTGGGGAGTTAGGCAAGGACTCTGGTGGCACCTCGGGGATTCTTTTGTTTGACCTCTTTAGGGTGTCTCATCCTAGTTTTATTTTAATAATCGCCTCCGCATTCAAAACATTTGTCAGATAACGAATTCATTTTATTATTGTTTGATCACTAGATATTGGTTGGTTCATGGGAAGTTTGTGCCCCATGTTTTTGTTTAGTTTATTTGGTTGGAGTTGTTTCTAATAAAAAAATTGGTTGGCTATTTAGTGGTTCATTGTTTTAGAATTTATTTTAATATCTTCTTAGGCTGCATGTTCTACGAGTTTGGATTTTGTGGTTCATGGCCGGTTACTTCCTATTTTGGGGTGTGACACCACGGGCCTTATAAAGAACTGTCGCGCCCATAAAAAAAAATGGGATATCAACAATGGTACGTAAAAAATTAAAAATCAACAGTGAATTTTGTGGGAAACTGTTTTTGTCGAAAACGTGCAAAACCAAGTAGGATAGAGTAGCGGGCGTGCCAGGATTGGATTGTTGTCCAAATTTGTACTAAGGCCTGCGTGCCTCAAATCTGACTTCTAATAGAACGATTGCATACGACTAAAGGGGTGTGGCCATATATGGTTCGTGGTTTGTCTTTGCGGGATAAGGACTTAAAATTTCCTAATCGTTGTTAGAAAATGGGAAATCAAAAGGAGAGGCTTGAAAGATAAAGATAAAGCAAACTTTATTAATCGACTTAACAAAGTTTGGATACAATGAAATGAAAGACAAGTCTAGGCTGGGCTAGATTGAAGGCGAGATTGAAAGATAGTAAAATACTTTGCTGGAAAGTATATTAAAGATAAATTTGGTAAGCGCTGGGTTTGTTGGTGCTCGGACCTTTGCCAAGGCCTTCAATTCTGGCATTTATAGGCAAAAAGTTCCACGCCTTGAGTTGCTTGTGAGCTGCTTGGGCTATCTCCATGCATGACTACCATATGTCCCAAGCCTTGCTTCATGTTGAAGGATTATGGCTATCGAGGTCTTGAGCTGCTTGTGAGCAGCTTGCATAGACCTGCTAGAGAGAACATTCTAGGCCTTTAAGCTGCTTGTGAGCAGCTTGCTTCCCAAACATGACTAAGCAGCTTATGGCCTTCTTCATTCTCAGGCCTAAATAAATCCGAAAAACTGGGCCCAAACCTGAAAATGAATCTTGGCTTAATTGGGCTAAATAGGCCTGAAAAACTAGTACAAGCTTTAATTAGTTGGGGCAAGGCCTAAAAATAAGCCCAAATCTGAAAATTAATTTGGGCCTTGACTAATTAGATCATGCTCCAAATATTAATACAGCCTAATCAATTTTCAAACTCTGTTAAGCCATTTCAAACTCAATTCGGCCTAATTGTGGCCACTTTAAATTCTACCAAAGGCTCAATTCAATCAAGGCCTAGTTCTACCAAGCCCCAAAATCATTAATCTATTAACAAATTTCTTTTTAGAATTTGGCAAAAAATAGGTGTAAACAGAAACAAAGTTCATCTTCAATGTAACTGAACTCCTTAAAAACTGACTCAACTGACAACTCATGAAAAAGCTACTTACATGATACTGCTCGTATTCAATTCCTTGCCTTTGTTTACAGGTTCATATTACTTCAATAGGGTTGAATAGAAATTCCATTGACCATTTGTGAAATTTTACTCAGTATATAAAAAGGAGAACACTTGTAGTCCCCAATTGATGGTTATATGGGCAGGGAGGACAAGAGGCAAACCTAAGTTTTATTTTTTTTTGTAACTAGGAGACAGACCTAAGCTTTAGCAATATATACACAAAGTGTCTGCTTTCAGAAAGTTTTACCACGGAAATAAAATGGATAATACACATATTGACGAAATTGTATTTTGTGAGGTGTCTTAAAAGAGTTACTGGATCTTGATCCTAGTTCAAGGAAAATACAAGTTTTAAACAACCTTGATACTGTCCAGTTCTATGCATCAGTGATATTAAGCAAGCGAATTCGTGATTGTTTTTTTTTGATAAGCAACAAGATTTTATTAAGAACTCGACAAAAGGTACATCGAGGAGAGACCAAATACAGACCACAGAGAATGGGGTACCGTACGGTCTACAAAAAAGAAAGAAAAGAAGGAAAGGAAAATTACATTCAATAGAAGTTGAATGATTCCACCACGACTGCCTACCTCAGGGTCGAACCCAATAATAGATCATGAATACCCGTGCTACAAGGTCTTCAGCAATGGTTCAGCTAGCCATTTATAACAGGACCATTGGCAACAACAGCAACATCAGTTGAAATATAAGAGTCCAGCACAGCATGTTCAAAGCAACAATATCCAACACAGCAAATTGCAAGTAGAAGGGTCAGTGATGGATATTGGTCCAGAAGATTCCTTATCCCTCTCATCAGTAGGATTTGAATGGAGAAGTAGTCCACACCAGCTTAGCCTCAAATCAGAGAAGGCCAAAAGAAATCAACACTTAGCCCTCCAAGACTTTGGAGTTAAAAGGGTAAACAAAATTCAGCTACACTCTTCATTGCCTCTTGAGTCCTGACCAATACCTCCAGCTCTCGATTGTCTCTTAGCCCTCCAAGAAACTTAGGAGTTGACAAGAGATATATCAGAATAGAGGAGCGTCTGAAAAAGCATTGATCTAATACTCTTAGCCCTCCAGAACTTTGGAGTTGAAAGAGTATAAGAGTTTCAGCTCACTACTTCATAACTTCCTATTCAAAACTACAGCTCTGGGTGTTCTCTTAGCCCTCCAAAACTCATCAAGTGATGTAGAAATATATCAGCTCCTTATTCAGCCATGACCAAAAGCAAAAAGAGCATCAGTAGTTGGACCAGAAAACATGTTCAGAACGGCAAAGACTTAGCTATCTCTTAGCCCTCCTCACAGTTGGATGTTGAAAAGAGATAATGGTGTACACCACGAACAACAGTCCACACACCTTAGGGGCTTATTTTTCAGTTGTGGGCGTTTTGAGGCTCTTAAGTTTTCGGGTTTTTGCCCCTAAGGTGTGTGGACTTCGGTCCATTGTTTTCCAACCTTGGTTGGATTCTCCTCCCCTCCCCCCAACTTGATGTACCCTTTGTCAAGTTTTCTTAATAAACTTTTTGCTTATCAAAAAAAAAAAAACAGCCCCATCACATCTTAGGCTTCTCCACGAGAAAATTCATCAAATATCAGCCAAATCCCTTTCTCATTTTGATCAGGTCCATTAGTAGCAAATTCAACATCAGTTGAAATAGAAAAAAGCCTACTCAGAATATCCATACCCCATCAAGCAATATTGGCTCACAACTAGTAAACCTCTCAGCCCTCCCTAGAATAAGGAGTTGAGAAGAGGCTAAACCACACCAATCAGCTAACTTTATTCAAAACCACAGTAGCCCTCCCAACATGGGAGTTGACAGAGAGGCCAAATGCCAGGAGTCTCCCAATAAAATGCAGCTTGACATTACAGACTCAATAATCCCACGAAAAGAAAAAAGACTCCAAACACACAAGAGGGACAGACACCACCCTGCGCGCACTACACCCAGTAAGAACACAAGAGAGACCAATCCTAACACCCCCAAACTCCACCACCCAGACCTGATCTCTCACACATGCAAAGTCTAAATCTTATTAGAGTCTCCACCAATGCACGTACTTACTTCAATTGATATAATACACTCCACAATTCCTGTTTACTTACCCTACCAAAAATCAACATAATTATTGGTTCCTCACAAGAGGGGTAAAAGAATTCTTATTTTTCAGAGATTCTTTCAAAACCTTTGCCTCATTTTCTATCATCTTTTTCATTCTTAGTATCCCAGCATCCCCAAATTTAATACCAAGATTGTTACCTGCTATGATAGTGTTCTGCAGCTCCTTGTCAACTGAATGATTGTGCAGGACTAGTGGATGCATTTAAGGAAAATTGCAAGACTTTCTACTCATATCGGCACCTCGTGCTGATTTGCTTTTGAAGGGTGTCCTAGGGTCCCGGATTAGGTAGTTTGGTGCATTCCTGTGTTTTGCGATATAATCTTCACCTTCGAGCTTGAATGAAATTGACTAGTTAAAAAAAAAAAAAAAACCTTAGCCACTTGTGGTTTAGAATGGCCAAAACCGGGTGTCCGTTCCTTTCTGAGCTCTGTAAGTCGCCATAGTAATCAAGTTGAAGCTCAACAACTCCGAAGAATGTCTACAGTAATGCCTAGCTCTTGCAGAGAATGTTATTATGTCTTTGTCAAGGATGTCGTCAACCTCGTTATGGTTGAAAAAATAGACCATGTCACAGAGGAATGGTTTGTGGTTGATGTTATTGTTGCCTCTCTTTACCTTCCCACAGAGGAATGGAATTCCATTGTAGTGTTTTGGTTACTTTCTTTTATCATTCTTTGAACCAAGTTATGATGTTTTGACTTTTGAGTTGTGGAGTTAACTTTTCCCCGAAAGAGTTCATTTTTAATCCAGATCGTTGAAAATATTTTTGGATGATCCGAATGCGCCTTGTGACAGTCCAGATGCGCCTTGCGGCGCTGTACCAATGGCATTGCTCAATAACTCAAACCTGAGTTTGGATAGTGAAGTAACCCACCCCATGCCCAGTTACAGATAAGAGTAATGCTATTGGGACCGACGGTCCTCGGACCGAAATCGTACCGACGGCCTCGGTCGGCCATCTCCGGCCACCGGACGGCCGATCCGAGCCGTCCAAAAATTCTAAAAAAAAAAAAACGAGGGGGCCTTCGCGAGAATCAACGGCATCCGATGTGTGTAGGGTGCTTGATCAAGCACCCTATTTTTCGTGTATATATGTATATACACACGAATATACATATATACACGAAAAATAGGGTGCTTGATCAAGCACCTTACACACATCGGATGCCATTGATTCTTGCGTAGGCCCCCTCGTTTTTTTTTTTTTTCGGTCCGGGCACCGTCGGTCCTCATATCTTTTCCGTACAGATAATGTGCCTCACAAAATTGCACAAAAACAAATATTAATGAAGAGTTTTTGACTGGGTCCCATATGTATTTGTGGATTCACTCACAAGTTTTGAGTTTCTTATGACTTTATTTTTAAGGGAATTGATTTTCACACCCCTCTTTTTGTAAGTGCAGAAAAACCGAGAGTGGTTTAAGCAGCACAAAAACGTAACGGCTACTTCGAGATCCTCGTCGGAACCCTAATACGTCGCCGGAATCCTTATCTGCAAAACAGACAAAGGGTGAGTGCACATTTGCCTCTCGTGGCAAAGGCCCTCCGATGCCTAAGTTAGTATCACGTATTAATGGAAAACCCTAATTCCAAGTAAAAGAATATGTGAAGCTGTAATGTATTGTGTACCTTTTTCCTCTAGGTTTACCTCGTATTTATAGGTTTATGCCAAGTTTTCATGTTTCCCTAGGTTTCCTATCTCGTATAGGAAACCCAGAATATCTCGGATTCTCATTCCCTTATCAGTTCATCACTTTAGTCCGTTTAGGACTCCTTTCCATAGCTGGTCGAACTTTCCATTCCCGTTGGGTATCTCTCCTAGATCCTATGTTATTGGGATCTTATTCCTTCACAGAATATCCCTGTTCTGGAACCTTCTGGTACGTTTCCTGCACCTGGGACTGCTGTACGTGCAAATCCCCTCTTGTTCGGCACTTTCGTTGCCGAACAAACTGATTGGTCCAATGACTTCTCATGTCATTGCTCTTTTGTCATTCTCTTGGTCCAATACTCCTCTCGTGTTATTGGACCTTAACTCAGAACAGGCTCCCTAGACCAATGACTTCTCATATCACTGGTCCCTGTCGCCGATCACCGCCTTGTACGGCGACTGTCCTTATTGTATTTATACCATGGTCCCACGTACCACGTGTTCGGGCCCTTTTTGTGCCTGTTCGGGATTTACTCCCTACACTTTTGTCCAAGTGCAGTCTATTTTTTATTTTGTAGTGATGTAAAATTACATGACTATCCTTTTTATGTGAAGGAAAAAATGTATGAAAGGTAGTTTTATAGTAATTATACATGAATGAAGACAAAAAAATATAGTGCACTTGGACAAAATGAAAGTGTGAAAATCAATTTAATTGCCAGTAGTATGCATAATTGTGAATCATTAATGTCATTTACCTTAACTTTGGTGTGGACCCGGATACCAAATTAGTGTCCTTCGTTGTTTAATCACTTCTTTTCGTCAATTCATTTTGGGAAAAAATGAAAGTCTTTGTTTCAGGTTGGACCTTTTCATTTAAGGCTCCTTTCAACCTGTTGATTGTAATTTTCTACTTCTTTTCCTTTCTATTGGTCTACTCTATGATCCAAGTTTTCCTTACATCTAGAGTTTGGCCCCTCAATGTACCATTTGTCGAGTTTCAATAAAATATTGTTGCCAATCAAAAAAAAATTCATTTTGGGAAAAAATAGCAAATGCTAATAACTATTTTTCAAACATAAATAAATTCCTATTTATATATACATGGGAATTACTCACCTTATAGGTGCAAAATTTATATGTGAAGTTTTTTTTTTCAATCGATAGAAAGTAATCATTTTTACATCAGATATGAAGTACATATTACAAACCCGAGACACTACATCAATTGTGAGAGTCTACGACATAACTAAATCCAACAACTCAACCAATATAGGGTAGAAACAAAGAAAAAAAAAAGTCCTCTAAGGGAAGAACACCCACACGCTGGGAAGCCTTGAAAAAGTCCTGGCCAAATGAGCTAGCCCAAGTTGGTTAACGTGTGAAGTTTGTCATATCTATTTGCTTCTGTTTATTACACAATTTTCGTTTGGGGATAGCTACTGAGAGCTAGATTGCAATCCTACAGAGCCATTAATTCAATTTCAAATTGCTCATCCGAATTCATTTTAGAAAATTTAGCAAATGCAAATAAATATTTCTCATGTACAGGTGGATTCATATATATCCCCGCGTCTTACTCGCATTGGACATTAAGAAAATGCTGTCTTGAGTTAGCCCCACATATTTTTAAGAGAGATTTTTTTTGGACATTAAAAGTTAATTTCTTGAGTCGGCATTATCTATTTATCATCACCATCATTTGGTGGAACCAAACAAATAATGATTCAATATTATCCACGTAAAGATGATGTGTAATCCTACAGAGCCATCAATACAATTTCAAATTGCTCAAACCAAATTCATTTTAGGAAATTTAGCAATTGCAAAATAAATATTTCTCATGTACAGGTGGATTCGTATATATCCCCGAGTCTTACTCGCATGAACGTTAAGAAATTGCTATCACAAGTTAGCCCCACGTATTTTTAAGGGAAATTAACAAATGCGAATAAGTATATTTCCAAATACATGTGGATTTGGACATTTTTTGGACATTAAAAGTTAATTTCTTGAGTTGCATTATCAGTTTGTTATCACTATCATTTGGTGGAACCAAACAAATAATGATTCAATATTATCCACGTAAAGATGATGTGTAATGCTACAAAGCCATTAATACAATTTCAAATTTCTCAACCTAAATTTTTTTTTTTTGAACCAACCTAAATTCATTTTAGGAAATTTAGCAAATGCAAATAAATATTTCTCATGTACAGGTGGATTCATATATACACCTGAGTCTTACTCACATGGACGTTAAGAAATTCCTGTCTCGAGTTAACTCCACATATTTTTAAGGGAGATTAACGAATTAATATCTTTCCAAAAACAGGTAGATTTTGTCTCTATTCTATAATTACCATTTGGGAATTGATTTTCACACTCCCCTTTGTTATATGCACACTCATTTTTTTTGTCTTTTAGCAAACAATACATACACTTTCAACACTAAAAAATAAAAAAAGGGAGTGTGGATATCAAAAAAGGAATGATGCTTCTAAATTAAATACACCTCCAAAAATTCTCTCTACACTAACATTGAGCGCAATTTTCGTAATATGTGATAAAAAGGAATAAGCGTTTAAAGTACATTTGAAGATTTTTCTATGGTAGGGTTTTGGTTGTGGTTGTGGGCCGTCTGTTTGGGTCAGGCCCATTTGTTGATTTGTGTTAGTATCTCTTGGGGCCTGGCCTATATTGGGAGTGTTTGGATTTTTTCCAAACAGTTTTTTTTTTTTTTTCATCCAACCCTCTGTTGGATTTCCCTTCCCTTACCCTATCTTGATGTACCATTTGTCAAGATTTCTGAATAAAATTTTGTTGCCTATAAAAAAAAAAAAGAATGTATATAATGGGCCCCACATGTCGTATTGCACTAAAAATGACCAAAATACCAGTTTGGATCCTCTAGCCGCAAAAGTATAAATAGCCCGTTTTCTTTCGCAGTCTTGGAATTTTCACGTCGAGTGAAGAGAGAATGTCAGGTCGTAAAAGACGATCAAAGCATTATCATCAATTGTATTTCTCTTCTTTTTCTTGCATATTTGTTTGTGACTCTGCAGAGCCATTACTTGTGTTTTCACCGTAGAAACTAGAAAGATAGATAAAATAATTAGGACAAAGAGTTTGAAAATAGATTCACGTAGCGGACCCCAAATACACGGCGGCATGTGGTGGGGAAAGAGCACGGTGGGGGTGGGGACAAATTATTCCTGTCACCAGTATATATATGTCTACTGGGGTGCTCAACACCCACAAGAACCAATCTTCCAACTCCATCTGTCTCCCTCTCTGCTCTCTAGAATTCGCAAGGAAGAAAGACTTTTAGAGGTGAGGCCTTTTCTCTCTGTTTCATCTTTTTGTTTTTCTGTCTTTTGTATATCTAGTCTAGAAATTAAGTTCTATTACCTGTACTCTCATTTCAACTTTTCATCAAACTTCAAATGGTGTTGGATTCTGACCCGATTGAACTGTTTGTTGGATGAATACGTAGATGGAGCATTTTGGTGATCAACAAGAGCAAGTCTCCATTAGCATCGACCCTAATGAAATCCCAATTTCGGATTCCGAAGATGATTCATTTTCCTCTTCGGTTTTCGAGGAATTTGAAATTTTCAAGGGCAATGGATTGACCAGAGTAGAAAAAGGAAACACATGTTACAAAGTCATCAATGGATGCATTGCTCGGGGTATGGGAAAGGACACAAATGTTGCAGCCGTCCATAAAATCCCCTGGTCCGGTCCCAACGGGCGGTTGGAAGCTTACCACATTTCCTCGACTGAGATGGAGGAGAAATGTGGAGGGAACGGTAATGTAAAGCATGCCTGGTATGGAGGATCAAGGGACGAAATCTGTCGAGTTATATCCCATGGATTCAAAAGATGTAGACAATCAGACAACGGTGAGGATGGTTTTGGGGTACATTTGTATCCTCTGGAGTTCGTCATGGATGGGTAAGCATGAAACCACCACTATTTTTCATTTCCAGTTGACTACAACTGTAGTTATTGAATTTGGAAAAAATCAACTTTTAACTCTTCTTTTTTCTTTTTCCTCCTTCCAGTGCAGTGTTTGATTTTAACTGAACATTTTTCTTGTCAGAAAATATAGAGATCAGCCAAAATAACTGACAGTCGGCAAAAAGTACAATTTTTGTGTGTGTATGTAATCACCTTTTTGTTAGCTTTGCTGCTTTGGTCACAAAAATTCAACTTCTGAGATTTTTCACGTGAAAGACAGATCGGCGATCCCAAAAGATTTGAACCAATTCTGAAATGTCTAACGTAAATCAAATGTAATCATCCATTTTCTCACTTTTTTTCCCACTTGGGGCATAATTTATTCCCCACGGCTTGATTATTTTCTTTCTGAATATTGTGCAGGTTATTGACATCAATTGAGGATGATTATGGGCTCCGGCATCTATTGCTGTGTAATGTAGTAGTGGGTAAAATGGAAGTAGTCCGGCCTGGTTCGAAACAATTCAAACCAAGTTCCGACGAATTCGATTCTGGAGTTGATAATCTACCACGACCAACAAGGATCATAATTTGGGAAGAGTACATGAACTCCCGCATTTTTCCCAGTTATGTAGTCAGTTTCAAGGCGCTCAATGTCCGAGGTAAAAGGGCCAAATTAGTGTTTCTTTTTTCATTATATATCATTGTTATGTAGATTTGTTTTTGTTGATAAAAAATTACGTAAATTCATTTGGGATTTCCTATTGTGTGTTTTCAAGCTTCATTCATTTGAATTATGATGTTATTTGACAAGGTTTCGGAAGGGATCGAACTCCTGTGTACAAGCCGACTACACAGTGGGTAGGATTTTCTAATCTAATTCCCAAGCTGGCAAACGTCTTACCATCTTCAAAAATGGCGTTGCTCCATAAATATCAAAGCGAGTTCCGTGTAAGTTCATCTTTTCTTTCTTTCTCTTATTTTTTTCTTACTCGTTCACCCTGTATGGAAATTGTAGTATGAGCAACTTTGCTAGTCTAAGTTGGCTTTCTTTTGTTTTTCATTTATTTTACATATGGAACCGAAAAAAGAGATCATAAAGAAATTGATTGTGTTGTGCTAACAGAGAAAAAAGATATCACGAGCCCAATTGATCTATAGATTGAGGCAACTAGCTGGAGATGAGCTATTAAAGGATATGATCAAAACAAGGGAGTCTGATGGTACTGGTGCTGCCTAACATTTTGAGGGATGTAAGAGCTTGCCTTACCTCTTGGTCTGTGACAAAAATTTCTGCTGACTGGTTGAGGATTAGGCAGGAGTGGAATGTATAGTTTCTTTACCTGTAAGAATTCGTGAAGCTAGAGTACTGCAGCTGTGAAGATGTCTGTAAAAAAAGAGAGCCAGTCTTTTGTTGTTAAGTTGATCCCTCAATTATGTAAAAACAGATAGTGTGAATCGGTGTAAGAAAAGCTGTAAAAGCCTATAGTTTGAACGAGTGTAAGTAATTAAGCTCACATCTTATTTTCCATCTGAGTTCTTCTGTAATGCCATATTGTTGTATGTTCCATCTTCCCCCCAAGATGCTTGTTTTACAGTTTTCAGTGATTCTAGTTACTACTTTTTAGGGAAATTTTAAATTGGTCAAAGTGGAGAAAAATGGTATCAAATCAAGAAAAACTTTATTTCATGTTATTGGTTTTCACCAATCGGACGGTAAAGTAGTTTTTCCAGCTCCAACTTATAATTTGGGGTTTCTCCTACTTTCTATTGTGAATCAGGCGTTTACTGTGTGTTTGTGTGCGTGTGCATATTTACTTGCCAAGGCAAAGGGAGCAACATAGCTCACTCACTGAAACGACGAGAGCCTCTATTTGTTTGTAACCAACTTTTAAGCCTTGAGAAATATATCTCGGAACTTTTCGCGGACCTACTGATGGAAAACAATGGCATCTCTTTTTATGATTTTTACTACTTGGTTAGCAATCTGCAGTTTTCACCATTTAATTAAGCAAAATATATATAGTCCGTATCCTGTTTGAGATTGCGTTAGACTCAATGTTCGTGCGCCGATACGCTTAAAGAAACAAAACTCATGCATCAATAATCTGTGATGAATTGTGAAGTGTGATGCGGGTTGCACATTAAGGTCATGTACCACGGGCCTTATAAAGAACCGTCACACCCATGAAAAATGGGATGTCAAAAAGGGAAAAAATCTACAGTTAATTTTGTGGGAAACAAAGTTCATCTTCAATGCAAGTTATGCAACTGAACTCCTTAAAAAAAACTGACCCAACTCAAGGGAATAGCTACTTACATGATAGTATGATACTGCTCTACCATTCCTTGCACAGCACCATCCCCCAATTATTTGTGGACTTCAGGTTGGCGTTGTGCACCTCCAAGCCGTCAGATTGTGCATCCGACAGCTCAGATCTCATCTCGGCAACCAACGATCAAGAGCTGTTCATTGCCGAGATGAGATCCGAGAAGTTGGATGCACGATCTGATGGCTCAGAGGTGCGCAGCACGGTGCTGCGCACACCACTGCGGAGCACCATCTCCCAATTATTTGTTTAAAGGTTCATATTAACCTTGACCAATGACGGATCTAGAAATTTAGTAGAAAGGATGTAATTATTAGTCATGGTCTCGAAAATATTTTCCCACAATCAAGTTCTATGTTATTCTCATCTTGTTTTATAACTATTGTCATCTTGTTTTAACACGCAATCTACACATTAATGAATTGAAATAAATCAAAAGCATGCCTCAATAGATTTTCGCACCCCCTTTTGTCCAAGTGCACTCCATTTTTTGTTTTGTAGTGATCCCGGCCATGAGTAATTCCTCGCGGCCAAGAGTAATTCCACACGGCCAAGAGTAATTTTTTGCAGCCATGAGTAATTTTTCGCGGTCAAGAGTAATTCTCTACGGTCAGGAGTAATTCGGCAAAGAACTATGAATGTAATTCTCTGTGGCATATATAAAAAGCCCTGTGACCTCTTAGAACTATGAATGTTAGAGCATCTCCAACGGGAGATGTCAAATCTGATGTGGAGCTTGTAACGGTAATATTTGACACTAATTGACAAACCAACCCAGATGCCTTTTTTAGGCCAAATCCTACGTGGCTTTTAACATGGATGAAGGGGAGAGGAAGCATGCCAACTTTGACTACCTACACCTTGCTTGCCAAATTTCAAAAAATGACTATTTTTATTTTGACATAAGGGTTGGAGAGGGATAATTTGATGTCAAATAAATAGAATTTGACATAAGGGTTGGAGAGGAGGTTTTGATGTCAAATTGGAGATGCCAAAATGCCACATCAGCCTTCAAAAAAAAAATTGACATCCCCAATTTGAAGTCAAGGGTTGGAGATGCTCTTATTGCGGAATGGAACTTAGAATGCGTAGAAGCCCCGCAAATGACCTTAGTGGCTCTGATGATCTTTGAACCGATCTGCTTTCAACCAAATTTTCATAAATGAAACTTCACGAATTTCGTTGTTGGTTTTCATCGTCTTATAGTATATTTAAAATCCTATTTGTCAATATACAATTGGTCTTTATCCAATTTACCAAATATGAAAATGATATCCGATTTGTCAATATACAATTGGTCTGAATACGATTTAAAATGAGGATACGAACTTTTCACCGAAATAATTTATTTTCGACCCGCTAAAGGTAAAATGGCCATTTCCTTTGATGTACGAATGATTTTGGATCAAAACTAATTCAGTTAGAAAATAAATTTAACAAGCTTTTCAACGGTCCGAACGATGCGCAAATCAAATGGTGGTGTCCGTTCAAGAGAAAAGGGGAAAAGGTGGTGTTCGTGAAAGATTACATAGATGTGTATTTTGCTTGATTGATGACCATATGTTACATGGGTTGTGTATATAAAAAGCCCTGAGCTCCTAGAACTATGCATGTGATTGCTGAATGGAACTTAGAATGTGTAAAGCCCCGCAAATGACCTTAGTGGTTCCAATGATCTTTGAACCGGTCTGCTTTCAAACAAATTTTCATAAATGAAACTTCACTAACTTCATTGTTGGTTTTCATCGTCTTTTAATACTTTGAAAATCCTATTTTCCAATAAACAATTGGTCTTGATCCAATATAAAATGAGGTGGATATGAGCCTTTTTCCGAAATAATTTTTTTCAACTCACTAAGGGTAAAATGGTAAATTGAACATGATTTTGGATCAAAACTACTTCGGTTAAAAAGCAGATTTAACAAGCTTTTCAATGGTCCAAACCACGCGCAAATATGATTTCGGGCGTGTTCGTGCCAAGCCCACAAAATTTTGTTTGTAATAAAATTTTAAGGATGCGCCCGGGGCGCCAAGGAGTGCGCCTTGGGAGCATAGAAATGCGCTTGGGATGCACAAAAGTAGCTTAAAAGGTCCAACTTTGCATGTTTGTCCCGAACACTCTAGAAATCCGTTTTCCGCGTGGTTTGAACTGTCCAAAAGTTTGTCAGATCTACATTCTAACCCAAGAAGTATGGATCCAACATGGTTTGTACGTAAAAAGATTTGACCATTTTATCGTCAATGGATCAAAAAATATAATTCATTTCGGTAAAACGTTCGCAACTCCTTCATTTTAAATCATATGAAGACCTATTATATATTGATAAATAGGGTTTTTAAAGTACTACAAGATTAGAATGCAACCAAAAAAGTGTTTAGCTTTAGTTCCTGAAAAGTGGGTAGAAAGGAGACCGTTACAAAAATCTTCCGAGCCTGTAAGGTACACACTGTATTAGGAGTTCCGTATGGGGCAGGTAAATGATGTGCGATTGCAAGCAAGAAAATGAAATTGTCGCCTCGCCATGGACTACCTAAATCTTGTGTCGTATTTTAGAATTAGTAATCTTTGTGGCAAAGTTTGCACCAACTTTAGTTATAGCTGAAAGGTCGTTAAAGCTAGTAGTAGTTTCTTCCTCCTTTCTCCGTTAAAACCTATATATAAGATTTTGTAGTTCTACAGTGTGCACAACAACAAGTTGGCCTTGTGTTTGATTTCTCACTCTGTTTTTCCAGTCTTTCTGGCCGCAAAAAATTACATCTGGCTGCAAATATTTTGAACTAGCTGCAAAAGAATTACTGAGGGCCTCGAAAAAGTACTCTTGGCCGTGAGAAATTAAACTTGGCCGTGAAAAAGTACTCTTGGACGCTAAGAATTATACTTGGCTGGGAGGAATTACACTTGGCTGGAAAGAAATATTCTTGGCCGCGAAGAATTACACCTGGCCGAAACTAATACTTGCGGCCAAGAGTAATTCCTTGCGGCCAAGTGTAATTCTTATCGGCCAAGAGTAATTCTTCGTGGCCAAGTGAAATTGCTTGCGGCCAAATGTAATTAATAGCGGCCATGAGTAATTCTTTGCGGCAAAGAGTAATGTAGCAGAGAATTACACCTGGCTGCGAAGAATTAATTCTGACTGCAAAAAATTACATGGATGGTGTATATAAAAATCTATGACCTCTTAGAACTATGAATGTTATTGCCTAATGGAACTTAAGAATGTGTAGAAGCCCCGCAAATGGCCTTAGTGGTTCCGATGATCTTTGAACCGGTCTTCTTTCAACCAAATTTTCATAAATGAATCTTCACTAACTTCATTGTTGGTTTTCATCGTCTTTATGTATTTTGAAAATCCTATTTTTCAATATACAATTGGTCATCATTTGATTTAAAATGAGGTGGAAACAAGCCCTTTTCCGAAATAATTTTTTTTGAACTCACTAAGGGTAAAATGGTAAATTGAACATGATTTCGGATCAAAACTACTTCGGTAAAAAAAGTAGATTTAACAAGCTTTTCGGTGGACCAAACCACAAAAAAAAAAAAAATAATAAAATTGGATTTCGGGCGTGTCCGTGCCAAGTCCGCAAAAATTTGTTTGTCGCAAAATTTTAAGGATGCGCCAGGGGCAACATGGAGCGCGCCTTGGGAGCATAGAAATGTGCCTGGGGCGCACAAAAGTAGCTTAAAAGGTCCAACTTTGCGTGTTTGTCCCGAACACTCCAAAAATCCGTTTTGTGCGAGGTTTGAACCTTTAAAATGCTTGTCAAATCTACTTTCTACGTCCAACATGGTTTTTACATTAAAAAAAATTTGACCATTTTGTCCTCAATGGATCAAAAAATATAATTCATTTCAGTAAAACGCCCGCAACTCCTTCACAAGATGTTTAAATGCAAAAGTACCACTATATCTAGTCTGGATATCTTCGTTAGCGATTCTATCTCCTTAGCTTGTTGTTTATTGGATTGTTCTTTTCATTTTGTTTCCCCTAATTATAATAGGGCTGCTCATGTCACGGCCAAAAATGCCATATCTATCAATCTTTTGTTGACTTGGAACGGAGATTTTTCGAACTAGGTACAGCATGATGCTAGTATGGATGTCCCTTTATTGCAATAATGAATAAAACTATATCGACCGATTGAAAAACAAATTGTCAGAGATTCACCTCATTGCTATTGCAGTAGACAAATTGAAGGCCTTTAAATGTCAAAAAAAGGAAAACCAAATCATTTCATTTCCTTAAGTTTGATTTTCCTTTATTTTCGCAGAATTCAAAGTTAAAACACTGCAGGTCACAGAATATCAGAAGGATAATCACCTCCTGATCAGGAAATTTTTTGGACTTGCACAACAAATATGTCAACACAAACCGTCATTCTAGTTGCTTTTGGAAAGTATATAAAATTAGAGAAGAAGATGGATAGATCAACAAAAATGCTACAAAAGACATACTCGCTAAAAAAAACCCGCAAATAAATTTGCCACTTGCAGGGAGAAATGATTGACCTTCTTATGCATATTTCTGTATGGAAGTGAGGTGGTAGTGATGTTGGTGTTGGTGGTGGAGGGGTGGTGCTGCTCCGATGATCTTTGTACTGGTCTACTTACGACAAATTTTTCATAAATTAAACATTATTTTTCACGATTGGATTCCACCACCTTTTAGTACTTTTAAAATTCTTTTTATCGTTATATAATAGGTCTTTATCGGATTTAAGATGACGGAGAAGCGCGCTCTTTACTGAAATGATTACTTTTCGACTCACTGAGGGTAAATTGGTCATGTCTATTGTTGCACAAATATTTTAAGATTCAAACAAGTTGGGTTAGAAAGTAGACTTAACGAGCTTTTTAACGGTTCAAACCATGCAAAAATTGGAGTTCGGGAGTGTCCGGGACAAACCCGCAAAGTTTGAGCAATTGTTTAGCCTTAATGCGCCCCAGGCGCAATACCAGGCTCCCCAGGCGCAATCCCTTGCGCCCGGGCGCATCTTAGGAATTTCAAAATCAACCAAACTTTGCGATCTTACCACAGACACTCCTGAACTCCGATTTCGACGTGGTTTGAACCGTTAAAAAACTAGTCTTGCCTAATTTCTAACCTAATTAGTTTTACTCCGAAAATAATTTATTCACCAAGAGATAGGACAATTTTACCCTCAATAGGTCGAAATGTAAATTATTTTGAAAAAATCATTGAATCACACTAACTTTAAACCGGATTGAAACCCATTTTATATGAATAAAGAGGTATTTAAATTAGTAAAACATGGTGAGATTGAACCGGAAAAATTATATATTTTTTTTACCGAAAGTTGTTCGAAAGTAGATCAATTCAATGATCGTCGGAACCACTAAGGCTAAAACATTTTTCATGGCCTTCCACTAGGAAATTACTTTGAAAATCTATTTTATCGATATATAATAGGTCTTTATCGGATTTAAGATGAGGGAGATGCGAGCTCTTTACTGAAATGATTTACTTTTCGACTCACTGAGGGTAAATTGGTCAAGTCTATTGTTGCACAAATATTTTAAGATTCAAACAAGTTGGGTTAGAAAGTAGACTTAACGAGCTTTTTAACGGTTCAAACCATGCAAAAATTGGAGTTCGGGAGTGTCCGGGACAAACCCGCAAAGTTTGAGCAATTGTTGAGCCTTAATGCGCCCTAGGCGCAATACCATGCTCCCCAGGCGCAATCCCTTGCGCCCGGGCGCATTCCCTTGCGCCCGGGCGCATCTTAGGAAATTTCAAAATCAACCAAACTTTGCGATCTTGCCACTGACTCGAACTCCGATTTGGACGTGGTTTGAACCGTTGAAAAGCTAGTCTTGCCTAATTTCTAACCTAATTAGATTTACTCCGAAAATAATTTATTCACCAAGAGATAGGACAATTTTACCCTCAATAGGTCGAAATGTAAATTATTTTGAAAAAATCATTGAATCACACTAACTTTAAACCGGATTGAAACCCATTTTATATGAATAAAGAGGTATTTAAATTAGTAAAACATGGGGAGATTGAACCGGAAAAATAATATATTTTTGTTTATCGAAAGTTGGTCAAAAGTAGATCAATTCAAAGATCGTCAGAACCACTAAGGCTAAAACCTGTTTTCATGGCCTTCCATTAGGTACTTGCATTTTACGATTGGAATCCACCAACTTTTAGTACTTTGAAAATCCATTTTATCGATAAGTAATTGGTCATTATAGGATTTAAAATTTGGGAGATGCAAGCTGTTTACTAAAATGATTTACTTTTGGACTCAGTTAGGGTAAATTGGTCATGTCCATTGTTGCACTAATATTTTAAGATTCAAACTAGTTGGGATAGAAAGTAGACTTAACGACCTTTTTAACGGTTCAAACCTTGCAAAAATTGGAGTTCGAGAGTGTCCGGGACAAACCCGCAAATTTTGAGCAATTGTGGAGCCTTAATGTGCCCGAGGCGCAATATTATGCTCCCCAGGGGCAATCCCATGTCCCCGGGCACATCTTAGGAATTTCCAAGTCAACCAAACTTTGCAATCTTTCCACAGACACTCCCGAACAACAATTTCGACGAGGTTTGAACCATCGAAAAGCTTGTCTAACCTAATTAGTTTTACTCCGAAAAAAATTTATGCACCAAGAGATAGGACAATTTTAACCGCAATAGGTCGAAAAGTAAATTTTTTGAAAAAATCATTGAATCACACTAATCGTAAACCTTGAAACCAATTTTATATGGATATAGAGGTATTCAATTTAGTAAATCATTGTAAGATCGAACAGGAAAAATAATATATTTTTGCTTATCGAATGTTGGTCGGAAGTAGCCCAATTCAAAGATCGTCGGAACCACTAAGGCTAAAACATATTTTCATGCTCTTCCAATAGGAACTCGCATTTTATGATTGGATTCCACCAACTTTTAATACTTTGAAAATCCTTTTTATCGATTTATAATAGGTCTTTATCGGATTTAAGATGAGGGAGATGCGAGCTCTTTACTGAATTGATTTACTTTTCGACTCGCTGAGGGTAAATTAGTAAGTCTATTGTTGCACAAATATTTTAAGTTTCAAACAAGTTGGGTTAGAAAGTAGACTTAACGAGCTTTTTAACGGTTCAAACCGTGTAAAAATTGGAGTTCGGGAGTGTCCGGGACAAACCCGCAAAGTTTGAGCAATTGTTAAGCCTTAATGCGCCCCAAGCGCAATACCATGCACCCCAGGCGCAATCCCTTGCGCCCGGGCGCATCTTAGGAAATTTCAAAATCAACCAAACTTTGCGATCTTGCCACAGACACTCCCGAACTCCGATTTGGACGTGGTTTGAACCGTTGAAAAGCTAGTCTTGCCTAATTTCTAACCTAATTATTTTTACTCCGAAAATAATTTATTCACCAAGAGATAGGACAATTTATCCTCAATAGGTCGAAATGTAAATTATTTTGAAAAAATCATTGAATCACACTAACTTTAAACCGGATTGAAACCCATTTTATATGAATAAAGATGTATTTAAATTAGTAAAACACGGTGAGATAGAACCGGAAAAATAATATATTTTTTCTTATCGAAAGTTGTCCGAAAGTAGATCAATTCAAAGATCGTCGGAACCACTAAGGCTAAAACATGTTTTCATGGTCTTCCGTTAGGTAATCGCACTTTACGATTGGATTCCACCAACTTTTAGTACTTGAAAATCCATTTTATCGATATGTACTAGGTCATTACAGGATTTAAGATGAGGGAGATGCGAGCTCTTTACTGAAATGATTTACTTTTCGACTCACTGAGGGTAAATTGGTCATGTCCATTGTTGCACTAATATTTTAAGATTCAAACTAGTTGGGATAGAAAGTAGACTTAACGAGCTTTTTAACGGTTCAAACCTTGCAAAAATTGGAGTTCGGGAGTGTCCGGGACAAACCAGCAAATTTTGAGCAATTGTGGAGCCTTAATGTGCCCGAGGCGCAATACTATGCTCCCCAGGGGCAATCCCATGTGCCCGGGCACATCTTAGGAATTTCCAAGTCAACCAAACTTTGCAATCTTTCCACAGACACTCCCGAACTCCAATTTCGACATGGTTTGAATCATCGAAAAGCTTGTCTAACCTAATTAGTTTTACTCAAAAAAAAATTTATGCACCAAGAGATAGGACAATTTTACCCGCAATAGGTCGAAAAGTAATTTTTTTGAAAAAATCATTGAATCACACTAATCGTAAACCTTGAAACCAATTTTATATGGATATTGAGGTATTCAATTTAGTAAATCATTGTAAGATCGAACAGGAAAAATAATATATTTTGGTTTATCGAAAGTTGGTCGGAAGTAGCCCAATTCAAAGATCGTCGGAACCACTAAGTCTAAAGCATATTTTCATGCTCTTCCAATAGGAAGTCGCATTTTACGATTGGATTCCACCAACTTTCGATACTTTGAAAATCCTTTTTATCGATATATAATAGGTCTTTATCGGATTTAAGATGAGGGAGATGCGAGCTCTTTACTGAATTGATTTACTTTTCGACTCACTGAGGGTAAATTGGTCAAGTCTATTGTTGCACAAATATTTTAAGATTCAAACAAGTTGGGTTAGAAAGTAGACTTAACGAGTTTTTTAACGGTTCAAACCATGCAAAAATTGGAGTTCGGGAGTGTCCGGGACAAACCCGCAAAGTTTGAGCAATTGTTAAGCCTTAACGCGCCCCAGGCGCAATACCATGCCCCCCAGGCGCAATCCCTTGCGCCCGGGCGCATCTTAGGAAATTTCAAAATCAACCAAACTTTGCGATCATGCCACAGACACTCCCGAACTCCGATTTGGACGTGGTTTGAACCGTTGAAAAGCTAGTCTTGCCCAATTTCTAACCTAATTAGTTTTACTCCGAAAATAATTTATTCACCTAGAGATAGAACAATTTATCCTCAATAGGTCGAAATGTAAATTATTTTGAAAAAATCATTGAATCACACTAACTTTAACCGGATTGAAACCCATTTTATAGAAATAAAGATGTATTTAAATTAGTAAAACATGGTGAGATTGAACCGGAAAAATAATAATTTTTTTTTTAATCTAAAGTTGTCCGAAAGTAGATCAATTCAAAGATCGTCGGAACCACTAAGGCTAAAACATGTTTCATGGGCTTCCATTAGGTAATCGCACTTTACGATTGGATTCCACCAACTTTTAGTACTTTGAAAATCCATTTTATCGATATGTAATAGGTCATTATAGGATTTAAGATGAGGGAGAAGCGAGCTCTTTACTGAAATGATTTACTTTTCGACTCACTGAGGGTAAATTGGTCATATCCATTGTTGCATTAATATTTAAGATTCAAACTAGTTGGGATAGAAAGTAGACTTAACGAACTTTTTAACGGTTCAAACCATGCAAAAATTGGAGTTCGGGAGTGTCCGGGACAAACCCGCAAAGTTTTAGCAATTGTTGAGCCTTAATGAGCCCCAGGCGCAATACCATGCTCCCCAGGCCCAAACCCTTGTGCCCGGGCGCATCTTAGGAAATTTCAAAATCAACCAAACTTTGCGATCTTGCCACAGACACTCCCGTACTCCGATTTGGACGTGGTTTGAACCGTTGAAAAGCTAGTCATGCCTAATTTCTAACCTAATTAGTTTTACTCCAAAAATAATTTATTCACCAAGAGATAGGACAATTTTACCCTCAATAGGTCGAAATGTAAATTATTTTGAAAAAATCATTGAATCACACTAACTTTAAACCGGATTGAAACCCATTTTTTATGAATAAAGATGTATTTAAATTAGTAAAACATGGTGAGATTGAACCGGAAAAATAATTTATAATTTTTTGTCGAAAGTAGATCAATTCAAAGATCGTCGGAACCACTATGGCTAAAACATGTTTTCATGGCCTTCCATTAGGTAATCGCACTTTACGATTGGATTCGACCAACTTTTAGTACTTTGAAAATCCATTTTATCGCTAAGTAATAGGTCATTATAGGATTTAAAATTTGGGAGATGCAAGCTGTTTACTAAAATGATTTACTTTTGGACTCAGTTAGGGTAAATTGGTCATGTCCATTGTTGCACTAATATTTTAAGATTCAAACTAGTTGGGATAGAAAGTAGGCTTAACGTGTTTTTTAACGGTTCAAACCTTGCAAATATTGGAGTTCGGGAGTTTCCTGGACAAACACGCAAATTTTGAGCAATTGTGGAGCCTTAATGTGCCCGAGGCGCAATACTATGCTCCCCAGGGGCAATCCCATGTGCGTGGGCACATCTTAGGAATTTCAAAGTCAACCAAACTTTGAGATCTTTTCACAGACACTCCCGAACTCCAATTTCGACATGGTTTGAATCATCGAAAAGATTGTCTAACCAAATTTGTTTTACTCCAAAAAAAATTTATGTAGCAAGAGATAGGACAATTTTACCCGCACTAGGTCGAAAAGTAAATTTTTTGAAAAAATCATTGAATCACACTAACTTTAAACCGGATTGAAACCTATTTTATATGAATAAAGATGTATTTAAATTAGTAAAACAGGTTTTCATGGCCTTCCATTAGGTAATCGCACTTCACGATTGCATTCCACCAACTTTTAGTACTTTGAGAATCCATTTTATCGATATGTAATAGGTCATTATAGGATTTAAGATTAGGGAGATGCGAGCTCTTTACTGAAATGATTTACTTTTCGAATCACTGAGGGTAAATTGGTCATGTCCATTGTTGCACTAATATTTTAAGATTCAAACTAGTTGGGATAGAAAGTACACTTAACGAGCTTTTTAACGGTTCAAACCTTGCAAAAATTGGAGTTCGGGAGTGTCCGGGACAAACCCGCAAATTTTGAGCAATTGTGGAGCCTTAATGTGCCCGAGGCGCAATACTATGCTCCCAGGGGCAATCCCATGTGCCCGGGCACACCTTAGGAATTTCAAAGTCAACCAAACTTTGCGATCTTTCCACAGACACTCCCGAACACCAATTTCGACGTGGTTTGAACCATCGAAAAGATTGTCTAACCAAATTAGTTTTACTCCAAAAAAAATTTATGAACCAAGAAATAGGACAATTTTACCCGCAATAGGTCGAAAAGTAAATTTTTTGAAAAAATCATTGAATCACACTAACCGTAAACCGGATTGAAACCAATTTTATATGGATATAGAGGTATTCAATTTAGTAAATCATTGTAAGAACGAACAGGAAAAATAATATATTTTGGTTTATCGAAAGTTGGTCGGAAGTAGCCCAATTCAAAGATCGTCGGAACCACTAAGGCTAAAACATATTTTCATGCTCTTCCAATAGGAACTCGCATTTTACAATTGGATTCCACCAACTTTTAATACTTTGAAAATCCTTTTTATCGATATATAATAGGTCTTTATCGGATTTAAGATGAGGGAGATGCGAGCTCTTTACTGAATTGATTTACTTTTCGACTCACTGAGGTTAAATTGGTCAAGTCTATTGTTGCACAAATATTTTAAGATTCAAACAAGTTGGGTTAGAAAGTAGACTTAACGAGCTTTTTAATGGTTCAAACCATGCAAAAATTGGAGTTCATGAGTTTCCGGGACAAACCCGTAAAGTTTGAGCAATTGTTGAGCCTTAATGCGTCCCAGGCGCAATACCATGCTCCCCAGGCGCAATCCCTTGCGCCCGGGCGCATCTTAGGAAATTTCAAAATCAACCAAACTTTGCGATCATGCCACAGACACTCCCGAACTCCGATTTGGACGTGGTTTGAACCGTTGAAAAGCTAGTCTTGCCTAATTTCTAACCTAATTAGTTTTACTTCGAAAATAATTTATTCACCAAGAGATAAGACAATTTATCCTCAATAGGTCGAAATATAAATTATTTTGAAAAAATCATTAAATCACACTAACTTTAAACCGGATTGAAACCCATTTTATATGAATAAAGATGTATTTAAATTAGTAAAACATGGTGAGATTGAACCGGAAAAATAATATTTTTTTTTTATCGAAAGTTGTCCGAAAGTAGATCAATTAAAAGATCGTCGGAACCACTAAGGCTAAAACATGTTTTAATGGCCTTCCATTAGGTAATAGCACTTTACGATTGGATTCCACCAACTTTTAGTACTTTGAAAATCCATTTTATCGATATGTAATAGGTCATTATAGGATTTAAGATGAGGGAGATGCGAGGTCTTTACTGAAATGATTTACTTTTCGACTCACTGAGGGTAAATTGGTCCTGTCCATTGTTGCACTAATATTTTAAGATTCAAACTAGTTGGGATAGAAAGTAGACTTAACGAGCTTTTTAACGGTTCAAACCTTGCAAAAATTAGAGTTCGGGAGTGTCCGGGACAAACCCGCAAATTTTGAGCAATTGTGGAGCCTTAATGGGCCCGAGGCGCAATACTATGCTCCCCAGGGGCAATCCCATGTGCCCGGGCACACCTTAGGAATTTCAAAGTCAACCAAACTTTGTGATCTTTCCACAGACACTCCCGAACTCCAATTTCGACGTGTTTTGAACCATCGAAAAGATTTTCTAACCAAATTAGTTTTACTCCAAAAAAGATTTATGAACCAAGAGATAGGACAATTTTACCCGCAATAGGTCGAAAATTAAATTTTTTGAAAAAATCATTGAATCACACTAACCGTAAACCGGATTGAAACCAATTTTATATGGACATAGAGGTATTCAATTTAGTAAATCATTGTAAGAACGAACAGGAAAATAATATACTTTGGTTTTTCGAAAGTTGGTCGGAAGTAGCCCAATTCAAAGATCTTCGGAACCACTAAGGCTAAAACATATTTTCATGCTCTTCCAATAGGAACTCGCATTTTACGATTGGATTCCACCAACTTTTAATACTTTGAAAATCCTTTTTATCGATATATAATAGGTCTTTATCGGATTTAAGAAGAGGTAGATGCGAGCTCTTTACTGAATTTATTAACTTTTCGACTCACTGAGGGTAAATTGGTCAAGTCTATTGTTGCACAAATATTTTAAGATTCAAACAAGTTGGGTTAGAAAGTAGACTTAACGAGCTTTTTAATGGTTCAAACCATGTAAAAATTGGAGTTCGGGAGTGTCTGGGACAAACCCGCAAAGTTTGAGCAATTGTTGAGCCTTAATGCGCCCCAGGCGCAATACCATGCTCCCCAGGCGCAATCCCATGCTCCCCAGGCGCAATCCCTTGCGCCCGGGCGCATCTTAGAAAATTTCAAAATCAACCAAACTTTGCGATCTTGCCACAGACACTCCCGAACTCCGATGTGGACGTGGTTTGAACCGTTGAAAAGCTAGTCCTACCTAATTTCTAACCTAATTAGTTTTACTCCGAAAATAATTTATTCACCAAGAGATAGGACAATTTATCCTCAATAGGTCGAAATGTAAATTATTTTGAAAAAATCATTGAATCACACTAACTTTAAACCGGATTGAAACCCATTTTATATGAATAAAGATGTATTTAAATTAGTAAAACATGATAAGATTACACCGGAAAAATAATACTCCCTCCGTCCCTTTTTAAGTGTCCTGCTTCGTAACTCCAACTTATTAAAAAGACATCATCATTATACCTTTCACATCAACTTTTTCCTTCACTCTCCCTACTTACCCATCATCATTACACTTTTACTCACTAACTTTTCAAAATGGAATCTACTTTTAGGGACAAAATAGACAATTCACCAATTTTTACCCACTAACTTTACAAAATGGACACTTATTAAGGGACAGCCCAAAATGGAATACTAGACTGTAATAAAGGGACGGAGGGAGTATATTTTTTTATCGAAAGTTGTCCGAAAGTAGATCAATTCAAAGATCGTCGGAACCACTAAGGCTAAAACATGTTATCATGGCCTTCCATTAGGTTATCGCACTTTACGATTGGATTCCACCAACTTTTAGTACTTTGAAAATCCATTTTATCGATATGTAATAGGTCATTATAGGATTTAAGATGAGGTAGATGCGAGCTCTTTACTGAAATGATTTACTTTTCGACTCACTGAGGGTAAATTGGTCATGTCCATTGTTGCACTAATATTTTAAGATTCAAACTAGTTGGGATAGAAAGTAGACTTAACGAGCTTTTTAACGGTTCAAACCTTGCAAAAATTGGAGTTCAGAAGTATCCGGGACAAACCCGCAAATTTTGAGCAATTGTGGAGCCTTAATGTGCCCGAGACGCAATACTATGCTCCCCAGGGGCAATCCCATGTGCCCGGGCACACCTTAGGAATTTCAAAGTCAACCAAACTTTGCGATCGATCTTTCCACAGACACTCCCGAACTCTGATTTCGACGTGGTTTGAACCATCGAAAAGATTGTCTAACCAAATTAGTTTTACTCCAAAAAAAATTTATGAACCAAGAGATGGAACAATTTTACCCGCAATAGGTCGAAAAGTAAATTTTTTGAAAAAATCATTGCATCACACTAACCGTAAACCGGATTGAAACCAATTTTATATGGATATAGAGGTATTCAATTTAGTAAATCATTGTCAGAACGAACAGGAAAAATAATATACTTTGGTTTATCGAAAGTTGGTCGGAAGTAGCCCAATTCAAAGATCATCGGAACCACTAAGGCTAAAACATATTTTCATGCTCTTCCAATAGGAACTCGCATTTTACGATTGGATTCCACCAACTTTTAATACTTTGAAAATCCTTTTTATCGATATATAATAGGTCTTTATCGGATTTAAGATGAGGGAGATGCAAGCTCTTTACTGAATTTATTTACTTTTCGACTCACTGAGGGTAAATTGGTCAAGTCTATTGTTGCACAAATATTTTAAGATTCAAACAAGTTGGGTTAGAAAGTAGACTTAACGAACTTTTTAACGGTTCAAACCATGCAAAAATTGGAGTTCGGGAGTGTCCGGGACAAACCCGCAAAGTTTGAGCAATTGTTGAGCCTTAATGCGCCCCAGGCGCAATACCATGCTCCCCAGGCGCAATCCCTTGCGCCTGGGCGCATCTTAGAAAAATTTCAATATCAACCAAACTTTGCGATTTTGCCACAGACACTCCCGAACTCCGATTTGGACGTGGTTTGAACCGTTGAAAAGCTAGTCTTGCCTAATTTCTAACCTAATTAGTTTTACTCCGAAAATAATTTATTCACCAAGAGATAGGACAATTTATCCTCAATAGGTCGAAATGTAAATTATTTTGAAAAAATCATTGAATCACACTAACTTTAAACCGGATTGAAACCCATTTTATATGAATAAAGATGTATTTAAATTAGTAAAACATGGTGAGATTGAACCGGAAAAATAATATTTTTTTTTATCGAAAGTTGTCCGAAAATAGATCAATTCAAAGATCGTCGGAACCACTAAGGCTAAAACATGTTTTCATGGCCTTCCATTAGGTAATCGCACTTTACGATTGGACTCCACCAACTTTTAGTACTTTGAAAATCCATTTTGTCGATATGTAATAGGTCATTATAGGATTTAAGATGAGGGAGATGCGAGCTCTTTACTGAAATGATTTTTACTTTTCGACTCACTGAGGGTAAATTGGTCATGTCCATTGTTGCACTAATATTTTAAGATTCAAACTTGTTGGGATAGAAAGTAGACTTAACGAGTTTTTTAACGGTTCAAACCTTTAAAAATTGGAGTTCGGGAGTGTCCGGGACAAACCCGCAAATTTTGAGCAATTGTGGAGCCTTAATGTGCCCGAGGCGCAATACTATGCTCCCCAATGTGCCCGGGCACAACTTAGGAATTTCAAAGTCAACCAAACTTTGCGATTTTTCCACAGACACTCCCGAACTCCAATTTCGACGTGGTTTGAACCATTGAAAAGATTGACTAACCAAATTAGTTTTACTCAAAAAAAAAATTATGAACCAAGAGATGGGACAATTTTACCCGCAATAGGTCGAAAAGTAAATTTTTTGAAAAAATCATTGAATCACACTAACCGTAAACCGGATTGAAACCAATTTTATATGGATATAGAGGTATTCAATTTAGTAAATAATTGTAAGAACGAACAGGAAAAATAATGAAATTATGCGGAAGCGATCAATCTACTCCTAGAGGGGGGGTGAATAGGAGTTTTGATAAAAAAAAAATCACCAATTTTCTGATTTAAAAATTAATATAGATGAACGGGTTGATTATCTCGATTAATCCAAACCAAAAATCAAGTAGTGCAGTAGAATAAAAATTGAGACAAGATACGCACGATTTACGTGGAAAAACTTAGGGTCCTAAATAACCCTAAGCCAAAACCACGGCCTAACACTACTGATATATTCTATTAATCAAAAAGAAGTACAGATTGCAAAATAGTAAAAACCTTACCCAAGCCTTTACCTATTCTCGCCAATCTCCGATGCTCCCAGAGCTTCTTCAAGATCCAATAGATGCACCACGGACTTCACGCCCGATTTCCGGATTCAACCGGCTCCGAATCAATCTCCAAAAGATTCGGCCACAATAGCAAATGGCACCAAGAGTCACGAACAGTGAATGGATGAATGATATGATATGAATCGTGATCTAGACAACCCAAGAAAAATGTTCGGAGATGCAAGAACAAACAAAAATATGGGCTGCTAGAAAACCTATCAAACTCGCCTCCCTCGAAAAACAAAACAGTGGTGCAAGAACGAAACAAGGGTTGCTGCCCAAGAAAAAAGAACTCTTCTCGGCTGAAAGGAACGTGGGCTGCCAAAACTTTTAATATCCGTTTCCACCGAAAACCACCAAAACCGTGCAACCCTTTCTAACCTTTTTAGAAAAACTCTCGCCACTAAAAAGAAGGTGCAACCCTTTCTTTCTTTTGTTCTTATAAGCAAAAGACAAAAATAAATAAAACTCTCCGAGGGGCAGTTGATTCCTACGGTGATCAACCTTTTTATACTTCAATTTTTTCCTTCAAATCAAAGTCTTCTAATGACACATAAATGGAAAGAAAATTTTCGGACCCTTTCAAAGATATTTGATTTAGGATACATATATATATGGAAAGACTAATTACCGGAGAGATTTACCGGCAAGAAAAATGTGCAGGAATAAAATTTCTAATCTTGCATGTTGTGTTGTGTAATGCTTTTACCTCTCACGCAATTGGATTGATTTTGCAGCAGTCAGCTTGGCGCAGATAATGGGAGGAGCATCGAGCGAACTACCCACTACGAACCTACCCATTACAATCAAATGGAGTCGATATAGCAAAGACACCAATGGAGGTTTTGGACAACCCCGGAAAGTGCCAAAATATCTAACAATCTCCCCCTTTGGCATTTCCGGGACAAAACCAACTGCACTAAAACACAACGGAAAAAATACAACTGAAAGAAATAAGCACTAGCCTAAACTAGGTCTATCCAATGAAACTTGAGTTGCACTTCCAATACCTGCAAAGATAGCTCAACAAAAACTATACGACAAAATATATGTTTCGAAAGTAGAATGGGTCAGCATAATTTAATAATAAACGACAAAGCAACATTATATCCAAAAGCATAAAAACTCAACTAGCAATTCATCAGTAAAATAAATCTCTCCTTATAATATCTCCCCAACTGAACAATAGCATTCAACAAATGAACAAAAGTACTCGCCATCACCATACCAGAACCATAAAAATTAACCACAAAAATTCTCCCCCTTTTTGTCACGGAAAAACAAAGGAAGGGAGCATACCGAGCAAATTCGAACAAAGAGTTTCGATGGAAACTCGATTGATGGTTCGGTGGACCAATTTCTAGACAGTAGTTGTGATGGACACTCGATGGATAGTTTAGTTGACCGACTTTACTCCCAAAAAAAAAAAACATTTCAAATAGCCCAAGTGCCTCATCCCAAAACACTATACTGTTAATGATAAATATGACTCGATTTTAAAAAGAAATGGAGTTTGATGTCGCACACAATGAATTCATACGGATGCATAGAGAACATAATCCATACACTTCTTGTG
Source organism: Rhododendron griersonianum (assembly GCA_018127125.1). Taxonomy (NCBI): domain Eukaryota; kingdom Viridiplantae; phylum Streptophyta; class Magnoliopsida; order Ericales; family Ericaceae; genus Rhododendron; species Rhododendron griersonianum. The sequence goes on from CM030799.1 coordinate 25,732,346, forward strand.
AACAAAAGCAATGTTTGTCATTATCAAACACCTTATAAACAGAACAAAAGAATTCGCAATGCAATCGTTCAGCAAAGAGATAGTTAGAAGAATAATGAAGCATAAAACAAGGCCGTATGACAAAGTGTGTGTGTGCATCACGTAAATAATGTCAAGCTTAACTCAGTCCGGGAGGAATATTCTCATGTACGCAAGGATTTTCAGGATAACTCCCCCTTAAAAAGTCAAACCAAGCTAGGTCCTCAAAGTGAAATAAAGAGAAATACAAACTCCCCCTCAACAGAACAACCCCTTTTTTTTCCTTTTTTTTTTTTAGGGGATAAAGAAATCCACTATTACTCCACCGCTGTTTGACGCGAACACTCACTGCTTACTGAGGCAAGAGGCCCGGTTACTAGGCAAGTGGCCCAGGAGTCATACGTACCTTCACAAGGTCTATCCACCTTTTGACGTGAACGCTTAGAGGGAGAATACCTCACCCCAATTGTTCGTAGTGGGGGGTGAATAGGAGTTTTGAATAGGTGCCATTTGCTATTGTGGCCGAATCTTTTGGAGATTGGAGATTGATTCGGAGCCGGTTGAATCCGGAAATCGGGCGTGAAGTCCGTGGTGCATCTATTGGATCTTGAAGAAGCTCTGGGAGCATCGGAGATTTGGTGAGAATAGGTAAAGGCTTGGGTAAGGTTTTTACCTCTCACGCAATTGGATTGATTTTGCAGCAGTCAGCTTGGCGCAGATAATGGGAGGAGCATCGAGCGAGCAACTACCCACTACGAACCTACCCATTACAATCAAATGGAGTCGATATAGCAAAGACACCAATGGAGGTTTTGGACAACCCCGGAAAGTGCCAAAATATCTAACAAATAATATATTTTGGTTTATCGAAAGTTGGTCGGAAATAGCCCAATTCAAAGATCATCGGAACCACTTAGGCTAAAACATATTTTCATGCTCTTCCAATAGGAACTCGCATTTTACGATTGGATTCCCCCAACTTTTAATACTTTGAAAATCCTTTTTATCGATATATAATAGGTCTTTATCGGATTTAAGATGAGGGAGATGCAAGCTCTTTACTGAATTGATTTACTTTTCGACTCACTGAGGGTAAATTGGTCAAGTCTATTGTTGCACAAATATTTTAAGATTCAAACAAGTTGGGTTAGAAAGTAGACTTAACGAACTTTTTAACAGTTCAAACCATGCAAAAATTGGAGTTCGGGAGTGTCCGGGACAAACCTGCAAAGTTTGAGCAATTGTTGAGCCTTAATGCGCCCCAGGCGCAATACCATGCTCCCCAGGCGCAATCCCTTGCGCCCGGGCGCATCTTAGAAAATTTCAAAATCAACCAAACTTTGCGATTTTGCCACAGACACTCCCGAACTCCGATTTGGACGTGGTTTGAACCGTTGAAAACCTAGTCTTGCCTAATTTCTAACCTAATTAGTTTTACTCCGAAAATAATTTATTCACCAAGAGATAGGACAATTTATCCTCAATAGGTCGAAGTGTAAATTATTTTGAAAAAATCATTGAATCACACTAACTTTAAACCGGATTGAAACCCATTTTATATGAATAAAGATGTATTTAAATTAGTAAAACATGATAAGATTACACCGGAAAAATAATATATTTTTTTATCGAAAGTTGTCCGAAAGTAGATCATTTCAAAGATCGTCGGAACCACTAAGGCTAAAACATGTTATCATGGCCTTCCGTTAGGTTATCGCACTTTACGATTGGATTCCACCAACTTTTAGTACTTTGAAAATCCATTTTATCGATAAGTAATAGGTCATTATAGGATTTAAGATGAGGTAGATGCGAGCTCTTTACTGAAATGATTTACTTTTCGACTCACTGAGGGTAAATTGGTCATGTCCATTGTTGCACTAATATTTTAAGATTCAAACTAGTTGGGATAGAAAGTAGACTTAACGAGCTTTTTAACGGTTCAAACCTTGCAAAATTGGAGTTCGGAAGTATCCGGGACAAACCCGCAAATTTTGAGCAATTGTACGTGGAGCCTTAATGTGCCCGAGACGCAATACTATGCTCCCCAGGGGCAATCCCATGTGCCCGGGCACACCTTAGGAATTTCAAAGTCAACCAAACTTTGCGATCGATCTTTCCACAGACACTCCCGAACTCTGATTTCGACGTGGTTTGAACCATCGAAAAGATTGTCTAACCAAATTAGTTTTACTCCCAAAAAAATTTATGAACCAAGAGATGGGACAATTTTACCCGCAATAGGTCGAAAAGTAAATTTTTTGAAAATATCATTGAATCACACTAACCTTAAACCGGATTGAAACTAATTTTATACGGATATAGAGGTATTCAATTTAGTAAATCATTGTAAGAACGAACAGGAAAAATAATATATTTTGGTTTATCGAAAGATGGTCGGAAGTAGCCCAATTCAAAGATCGTCGGAACCACTAAGGCTAAAACATATTTTCATGCTCTTCCAATAGGATTCGCATTTTACGATTGGATTCCACCAACTTTTAATACTTTGAAAATCCTTTTTATCGATATATAATAGGTCTTTATCGGATTTAAGATGAGGGAGATGCGAGCTCTTTACTGAATTTATTTACTTTTCGACTCACTGAGGGTAAATTGGTCAAGTCTATTGTTGCACAAATATTTTAAGATTCAAACAAGTTGGGTTAGAAAGTAGACTTAACGAGCTTTTTAACGGTTCAAACCATGCAAAAATTGGAGTTCGGGAGTGTCCGGGACAAACCCGCAAAGTTTGAGCAATTGTTGAGCCTTAATGCGCCCCAGGCGCAATACCATGTTACCCAGGCGCAATGCCTTGCCCCCGGGTGCATCTTAGAAAATTTCAAAATTAACCAAACTTTGCAATCTTGCCACAGACACTCCCGAACTCCGATTTGGACGTGGTTTAAACCGTTGAAAACCTAGTCTTGCCTAATTTCTAACCTAATTAGTTTTACTCCGAAAATAATTTATTCACCAAGAGATAGGACAATTTTACCCTCAATAGGTCGAAATGTAAATTATTTTGTAAAAATCATTGAATCACACTAACTTTAAACCGGATTGAAACCCATTTTATATGAATAAAGATGTATTTAAATTAGTAAAACATGGTGAGATTACAGCGGAAAAATAATATATTTTTTTATCGAAAGTTGTCCGAAAGTAGATCAATTCAAAGATCGTTGGAACCACTAAGGCTAAAACATGTTTTCATGGCCTTCCATTAGGTAATCGCACTTTACGATTGGATTCCACCAACTTTTAGTACTTTGAAAATCCATTTTATCGATAAGTAATAGGTCATTATAGGATTTAAGATGAGGTAGATGCGAGCTCTTTACTGAAATGATTTACTTTTCGACTCACTGAGGGTAAATTGGTCATGTCCATTGTTGCACTAATATTTTAAGATTCAAACTAGTTGGGATAGAAAGTAGACTTAACGAGCTTTTTAACGGTTCAAACTTTGCAAAAATTGGAGTTCGGAAGTATCCGGGACAAACCCGCAAATTTTGAGCAATTGTGGAGCCTTAATGTGCCCGAGGCGCAATACTATGCTCCCCAGGGGCAATCCCATGTGCCCGGGCACACCTTAGAAATTTCAAAGTCAACCAAACTTTGCGATCTTTCCACAGACACTCCCGAACTCTGATTTCGACGTGGTTTGAACCATCGAAAAGATTGTCTAACCAAATTAGTTTTACTCCAAAAAAAATTTATGAACCAAGAGATGGGACAATTTTACCCGCAATAGGTCGAAAAGTAAATTTTTTGAAAAAATCATTGAATCACACTAACCGTAAACCGGATTGAAACCAATTTTATATGGATATAGAGGTATTCAATTTAGTAAATCATTGTAAGAACGAACAGGAAAAATAATATATTTTGGTTTATCGAAAGTTGGTCGGAAGTAGCCCAATTCAAAGATCATCGGAACCACTAAGGCTAAAACATATTTTCATGCTCTTCCAATAGGAAATCACATTTTACGATTGGATTCCACCAACTTTTAATACTTTGAAAATCCTTTTTATCGATATATAATAGGTCTTTATCGGATTTAAGATGAGGGAGATGCGAGCTCTTTACTGAATTGATTTACTTTTCGACTCACTGAGGGTAAATTGGTCAAGTCTATTGTTGCACAAATATTTTAAGATTCAAACAAGTTGGGTTAGAAAGTAGACTTTTGGCGGGAGAAGTCAATAGAGTAATGTATTTTTTTCCAAAAATGTATATTGGTTTCCCTCCAAATGGCCAGGTGTAGGCCATTTTCAGCATTTCCATCTGTTTTTGGATGAAAAGTTAACGATAGGTGAAAAATTGATGGGTTTTTAAATAAATCAGGTGTTTTTTTGATAATATTAAAAGGTCAAGTGCCTATGCATGATTTGTGTAATTGATCAGGTACTATTTTGAAATTTTCCCTAATCAAAAGCATGCCCCTCTTGCATGTTACGAGATATCATCTTATGCTTTTTTGGTAATTCATCTTTATCTTTTCTCCGCATTAAGTTTTCCTATTTACAGTTTAAATCGGGACACTCAAATCGATAACCACACTCTCTAGGGAAGTGTCAAAATCAATTCCAAATAATCAATTTTGACACTTCCCTTTAAAGATGCGGTTAACAATTTGGAGAGAGTCAAAATCACTCCCATTTGAGTTGCGTGCTGTACTGCAGTAGTAACTTGGTAACCAAGAAAATACTCCGAGAGAGAGAGAGAAAGAGAAAACACCGGAGCCACCACCACCGACGCCGCCCACTACTTTCCGACCGGTTTCTCTCTCACAGGTTTGGGTCTTTCGCTTCCCTCTCTGCACATTTGATTGCGAAAAAAACCCACAAAAATTGGAAAACTTACAACTAGATAGGAGCTGCATGCGAAATTGTAGGAGTTGAAATTTGCAGGAGGGACGTCTGGAATGGAAAACTTAGTTAATTACTATGAGATAAGATGCCTTTTCTGGTTAGATAGTTGCCCTGCTCGGCTGCCCCTGTTCAGTTAAACTTCAATCAATTTCATCAAACTTGTCCATTGACGCCAATTTTTGTGGGAATTTTACTTTGCATATAATTCTCTCTTCCGCATACATATACTGACCTCTTCTTTTGCTCTTTGTTTGTTGGGGTAATTTGACTTCTGCCAACGTATTTTTCCGTGTAAATTAAAGATTGAGAGATTAAATTTAAATCACATAGTCTAAATAAAAGGAGGTTTATTGACCCATGGAGCTAACCCAAGTGATAATTAAGAACCATTCCAATTTGGCCTTGAGCCCGACTTTCGCTCGCTGTCCACGTTATGCACCAGAGAAGTAGTTCACGAGAGAGGAGAGAGAACCGACCTATCTCTTTTCCTTGCTCCAAAATTTTGAACTTGGGTCTACTGTTAAGTGGTTTCAAAGAGAGGAAGAGTGAACCCGGGTTTGGCCAATTGGTTTTGAGAAAGCAATATACTCCTCCATGAGATCACAGATTTCACTCTTCCAAACCTTGGGGCCACTGGGGTTATGCCCGGTCGTTAACTAAAGGCCTTGGAATTAGTCGAGGTGCATCTGGCCCGGACATCCGGTTATCAAAAAAAGAGAGGAAGAGTGATACATGACTAAATTGTGATACCATATCTTAGATGTCTGAGATCTTGAAAGGTTTCAATTTTCTTGAAACAGTTTCATTTTTGGCCTCAAAGTATTCATTGTTTGAAATCCATCTGTTTTCTTAAATTTGATTGGTTAATTTGGTGGAAAGGGATGGGATTGATTCTCTCTTTTCTTTCTAAGGGTGGAGCTTATGAGTGAGAGTAAAATGTTTCTATATCAGGTGGACCTTCTTCTTGTTTGACCAATATCTGGGTGGTCTCAGTTTAATTCTTTCTCTTGCCGGTTGTTCCATTGGGACTTCGAGATCTTCAAGTGCTTAATGTGGAGCCGTGGAGGGAATACACTGAGATGTGATTTTAGGAGTTTTCCTTGGTCCACCGTCTTGTTTCTGCTTCCTTGTATGGCTTGCTAAATTTGGGGTTCGACTTAAGGAGAGTGTGCGAATTAGCTTAGAATGTCAATCATGCTGGTCTGCTTAACCTTGATAGCATGATTTGTTTCGGCGAATAGTTGGACTGACCTCAGGTCTTGCAGAGTGCGTTTATGTACCCATTTTGGAGTGCTTCTCTGGTAAAATAAGGTATTAGCGAGCTTTGCATGTTGCAGTTATAGCATATGTAAGTATGTAACCTCCATGAAGGTTTCGGCAAACACGCGCTACTGTGTGTGTGGTTTTCTGGCACTTATTGATCTGTGCTCCTGATTTCGTGAAGCTTGACGGATAGATGGCTCCGGCAGTGTTTTTCCTCCGTGTTTTGTGTGTGGGTTGCAGCTGTGTTCAAATTATTGTTCTGGTTTTTGGCACTATACTTATTGATTCTGTCTATTATTTTAATTGCTGATCCCTGTCTATGACTGCAAATTTCTGGTTCATTTATTTATCTGCGTCGTTTAATTGTATGTTTCCAGGGATCGGGTCAAGTACGTTGGTCCTTCTGTCCACATTGAAGCTAATAAAAAGTCTTCACCTTTCCTTAATGTATCCTGTGACTATATGACTAAATGCGATACCATCTCTTAGTTCCTGATCCCGGGTCTATGAATGCAAATTTATGGTTCATTTATTTATCTGTGTCGTTTGATTGTATGTTTCCAGGGATCGGGTGAAGTACGTTGGTCCTTCTGTCCACATTGAAGCTGATAAAAGGTGTTCACCTTTCCTTAATGTATACTGTAACTACATGACTAAATGCGAATTTGTCTATGATGTGAAATGTTTAGTAATAAAAATAACAAATTGTAAGATCATAGGTGATGTGGAAAGCACTTACTACATCATATACGATTAGCATGCAGGAAACTTTACAGTCATACTGGAAAAAATCTCAGGAAAGTAAATGGGAGTAGCTGAGAGGGATGAAGAAGAAATAGAGAACAGAAACTGAAGCAAGAGCAAAGAAGTCTTAGATGATACCATAATAAACAGTTCGCAAGTTTTAGGATCCAAGAGAACCACGTAACTAACAAGGGTAAAGTGGCAAACATGTTACCAGGGAGTGGTACTACCATGAAATTGTACTCCCTCTGGTCTAAATCTACGGAAAGTCTTGCAATTTTGCGATCAGTAAAGAAAGAACTTTATGTGCATTGTTTTTTGAAATCTTTTCCATACTAAAGATCTCGTAAAGTAATTTAATTTGGTAGAAAAAGATTCAAAAAATGATCCACAAAGTACTTCCATATTTCGATCCAAAAAATGCCCGACTTTTCTTAGAGGGTGAGCAATTTGGGACGTGGGAGTATTATTGAAGTTCTAGTAGTTGAGTTGATCGACTTGGGTTACGATGCAATATGTTTTTCACTCAGATTACAGACAAGCTTGTGATATGTTTTGCACACATTTTGATTCGTATATCATAAATCTTGTGATTTCAATTTTCCATCGTGGACTTAGAACAGATGTACTTTTGTAATGTACTTTTGTAGTATATCATAATGTACTTAGAACTGCTACTGAATTGAACTGTAATGTACTTTTTGTAGCAGGCTTGAATATCAACCATGAATCATGACAAGTTCACTCACAAGACAAACAAGTCCCCTGCTGCGTCTAGAAAGCTTGATATAAACAAGGAAATAATTGATGAGCGTTGCACTCTGAAACAGAAGCTGAAGAAGCTCCTATTTCCGCTTTGTGTAGGCGAAAGGAGTAATGGTTTAACTAGAGGTGCAAGGGTTGAAGTTGAAGCGAATATACAAGAAAATTTAGCACTTGGGAGTGAACTTGTCATGAAGCTCCAATCCAAGAAGCTCCAATCCAAACCCCAAAACCCTAACTACAGCGGCAACCCCTGCCGTACAAACCACCGGAAAAGTTCAGACTCGCCGTTAAGCCGATCCGGCCACTCCCAGAAGTAGCGACCAGCGGTTGGAAACCGTCCTACGAAAGAGACTGTCGAAGCAGCCAGGGTAAGGGTTCCCAACCGACCACCAACATCAGCCAACAAAACCCCTCTAAACATCACGATCTTCAACAGCAGCAGCCTCAAACCAGAGAATAACGAACTGCCGATCCCGCGCCCGAATGAGATCTCAGAAAGGCCGCCGGCCGGACTTCGGCACGCAAAGACGACCAAGAGCAACCCATCCATGGGACCGCAACCACCTCGTCACCGTCGGAGAGAAACCAAACCAGATCTGACCGCCATCTATTTGCCAATCGATTTCTGAAAAAACCTGCAAAAACACAAAGTAGATCACGCAAAGAAGAGAAACAGAGGTTGCGTACCCTTGCTGACAAGTTGCGTCAAAGGGTGGTGGGACAAGATCACGCAGTCAATGTTGTTGCCAGGACTGTGATCAAGTCAAGAGTTGGTTTAGGATTGCCGCAACAAACCAACTGGTTCGTTCCTCTTCTTGGGTCCAGATGGTGCTGGAAAGACTGAGCTTGCTAAGGCTCTTGCAGAACAACTTTTTGACGACGAAACTATGCTAATTCGGATTGACATGTCACGGTAATTACAATACGTTGAACGCTTTATCATCACCTTTCATGCTGTAAGGGATCAAAATGATGATTACTTACTGTTTCTGTTCTGTTTTGACGGGTTCAGCACTTTCGGGTATGAGGACCGCGGAAAGCTGGTAGAGGAAGTGAGGCGGAGGCCTTATGGTGTCGTACTATTTCACGAAGTAGAGAAAGCACAGTCCCCCGCTTTTAGTTCCCTGCTTCAAGTTTTGGTCGAAGGAAGGTTGACAGATCGCGAAGGTCGCACGGTTGATCTTACCAACACTGATAATTATGACTTCAAACCTCGGCGCTGAGCATCTCTCGGAAGGATTAGCTGGTGAGGGGACCGCGGAGAGTGCTCGGGAAAAGGTGATGCAAGAGGTAAAGTAACAGTTTCATGGTCTCAATTGATCTTCCGTTCAACTGACTTCTTTCGTCTATTTTGTTAGCGTCTTAACGTTTTCTAGAAACGCAAAGCTTGGAATAGGAGTTTTCGTTATGTTGAAAGATGTTCTGAATTAATCTAATCTCACTTGGGTTCTGACTTGGCAGGTGAGGAAGCACTTCAAACCCAAGTTGCTCGACGAACTGGATGAGATTGTCATCTTCAAACCCAAAGGAGTTAATAGTACCTGAGAGGTTTCGAACCCGAGATTTTAAGAGGGAGCAAACCATCATGAGTCTTGCTTCAATAATCGGAATTGTCTATTTTATCTAGATTCGTTTGTTAACATACAGTACTTTTTTTTTTTTAGCTTAGTCGGATATCGTTCGGTACTTGCTTGATCTAAAAATTCAATTTTTTGAATTGTAAAATCTTTTATCAAAGCCCAAAGCGCATCAAAATTTGTCTGTATGCACCTCTATTAGGTTGAATCCATCTTCGGTAGGCCTTAGTTGGAGCCGTAGAGTTGAAAAACGTTCAGAAAAGAAAAACAAGACAATAAAATTGCCTTTGTTTGAACAATTTTCGTCTTCAATGAGCCTTTTTTTGTTGCTTTAGCTCGTAATTTTATACTTTTTAAATTCCTCTTGAGTCTCGTTGAGACAAATAATCAATTGAAAAATATTTGGCGCAAATCTAGAAAGACGACGGAAAGTATCACTCACTTAATAATTAAAGAGAGCCGATTGCCAGCATTCCTGGACGGCCAATTTGTGTGGTACATCAAACTTATGGTGGCCTTTGCTTGTAATCTTGTAAACCCTCAAAAAATTGAAATGGTCCCTAATATAGGAATTGTTTTTTATCGTGAGGAATGTTAGAATAGTTAGATTAGCACCTTGAAGTTAAGGAATCAAGATCCTCTGATGTGATAATCTCTCATGCGGTCTTGCATGTGACGAAAAACAGGAATCGGTCCTATTTCACAGTCCAAACCGTTCATGTAGTTGGTCTCGGCATGTCTAACTTCCATGTCAAAAATCGAGTTTATCAGAGATTGGTAAAAAGCTTGATCTAGTCATATTTGTCTGAATATAAATAAACAGTTAGAGTATGTCTAGCTATTGCTTTTGTTACAAAATATGGTTCGTTCAAATTGATACCGATGTCTAATGAATTTAAATTTTTGCATGGACATGTTAAACACGTCAAGACACATAAAATAAATTGTTCTGATCATCATCAGATGGACTATATTGATCGGTCCCATTTTGCGTAGTTCTTTCATTCTCTGGTTTCGACAATGGCGACGATCTTGCATGCTTCATTTCAATGTTTATAAGTAATAAAATTAATTCAAAGTGCTGGTCTTATAACACAAATGAAATTAGATTGATCAACGGATTATTATTTTTTTCGGCATATAAATAAACGAATTTACTGATGACATTGAAAATCTTTGGAAAATACTACTCTATTATGTATGTTATTGTATTTTTATAAATTGCTTCAAGTTATATAGATTTGCAACGCATGGTTTTGAAAAACTATAATATCCTTTACCTTAAAATAACCTGAAAACATACAATCTCCACCTCATACTATATCTTTGCCTCGGAGATTAGAATCTTACGCCTAGTCACGGAAATTTGGTACTATGGGTTTCCCATATATTTTAGTGTTCGGATTCTCCTCCGTCCAAGTTTTGGAGTACTGGACGAGAAAATCTAAATATGGACTATACATTGGTACTCCGTATAATCAATAATTCGAAATTGCTCAAATACTTTTACTAGTAAGAGCTCTTATCGGTGAGAATATCGGAGCAAATTTGAATAATTGATTGCTGCAATGGACGATCTGAATTTGAGTTGTCTCGTCCCGTCCAAATTAAAGATCAGAGAGAATCTAATTCCTATTTTATGGAGTATATATATCAAGTTGTTGTGTACGAGCATTTCTAATCTAACCAACTGAGGCTAGCTCAGTTAACCGGAACTCTTTCCAGAATTTGTGTCCAATTTATTAATCTGTTAAAAGATCATATAGTGTAGGTCCACATCGTATATTATTTCGATGATGGAAGTTGTTTATGAATTAATCTTGTAATCTTACGTGCAAAAAATCAACGCAATCCTATATTCTAAAGTATCTAATCAATGACACAGACACTTGTCTTGTTTCATAATTTTAGTTTAACATATGAAATCGGTAAGTATGATTCGATTAAAAATTTAATAATATTTAATTGAGATGATTTTTCACAAAAGAGATATCAAAAATAAAGAGGAACAATTCAATGGGCACCTGGGGAGGGAGGGAGCTCTAGACTATTAATCAAATTACCAAAATAATCTCATATTGCTTGGAATTTTATCCCATAGGGTAAAATTCTATCTGGATCCACATTTTATCCCTCTAGCCCCATTTGTTCTTTACACCCAACGCATTGTTTGATATAATAAAAAAAAATACTATAGTTCCTCATTTTTTAACCAAAAAAAGTTTTTTTAACACCACCTAACTTAAATAAAGAAAAAAAAACTTATGTTACATATCATTCATCATTTTGTATCAGAAAAAAAACTGTTCCTACCAACCTTGATTTTTAAAAAAAATCTTGTTATAGTTTGACATTTGTATGAAAAAGCTTTATGGTATAGTTCATAATTTTGTATAAAGAAAAAAAATTCATTTCAACAAATCTTCGTTAAAAAAAAAAAAACCCTTCGTATACCAACCTTGGTAAAGGAAAAAAATTCGGTTATCATTCATCATTTTGTATCAGAAATAACTTTTTCTACCAAATTAATTTAAAAAAAAAAAAAGAGAGCTCACTATGCTATAGTTCACCATTTTGCCAAGAGAGAGAGAGAGAGAGAGAGAGAGAGAGAGAGAGAGAGAGAGAGAGAGAGAGAGAGAGAGAGAACATTTTCAGACAATCTTCATTAAAAAAAATTCCGTACCAACTTTTGTAAAAAAAAGTGTTATACTTCGTCATTCTGTACCGAAATGAAATAATACTCCTAACCTATCTTTTACTAACCCTGATTTGAAAAACTTATGTTTGAAGTTGATCGTAAAATAAAATAAAATAAAAATTGGGGTTGGCCAAGTGGTCTTGACCTAGAAGTTGACTGAAACTTAAGTGTTTGCTCAATTTTAAAGTCTCAGATTCGATTTTCCTTTCTAACTCCTCTTGGGGTCATCTCATCCGTACACGTAAGCGTGTGAAACAGCTGTGGGAGGCACAAACTAGCTCAGGACACCATGCATTAAAAAAATCATGAAAAAGGGAAAATTTTCAAATAAGCACCTGAACTTACACCTTAATGTCTCATAAACACCTGGACTATTTGATATTTAAAAAAAAATACCTGAAGTTAACCACCATTATGAAATTGGGGACCCGGGTCCTATTCTGTCCATTTGGTGGCGGAAAATGCACACTTGACCCATTTTTATGATGACTTGGTTCTTTTTAACTAAGAGGACATCTTTTGGAGAAAAACCAAATTACGTGCAAAGACAAATGACCACAAAACACTTGAGATTTGAACCTTCGACCAGGATTAGCATTGGTCCATGAGGTTTGAATCTCACGTTGTCTTCCACATAAGATGCAGAGGTCGTCTTCAATGTTGGAGTTGGAGCTGGAGCTGTTGTTGTTACTGTTCATGGTGGGGAGTGAAAGTGTAGAGAAGATGAGGGGAAAAGTAGGGTAATTTCTCTTTGGAAAGGGCTGGTTTTATACGTGTAATGGAGGGGGGGAGAGATATAGGAGAAATTAGAGGAAAACAAGATGATAGAAAGTGTCTTTTTCTCTCTAAAATGAGGGTATGTGTTTTGGTTTTCCTCCAAAAGATGCTCTCTCAGCTAAAAAGAGTCAAGTCAACGCAAAAATAGATTAGGCGTGCATTTTCCATTACCAAATGGACAGAAATAGGACCCGGGTGCCCAATTTCTTAAAGGCGATTAACTTCAGGTATTTTTCTGAAAAATTAAATAGCTCAGTTGTTCATGAGATATTGAGGTGAAAGTTCAAGTGCTTATTTAAAATTTTCCAAAAAATAATAATAAAATATTACACTCCCAATCGTGTACGACGTTGTTTCTCAAGCAACATTTGTTCTGGAAGTAGTTCTTTTTCTTTCCTGGCAATAGCAAATATTCCCCTCTCAATTGCTTGTACAAAAAAGTCCCCGACTCGCGTGTATCGCCTCTAGTTAACGGAGGAACGGGGTTTATCAAAAAAAAAAAAAAAACGGAGGAACGGGACCAACGGGTGTTAGGATTCCGAGGCACCCACCGCACCCAATCCTCTCTCTCTCTCTCTCTCTCTCTCTCTACAACAATCGCATCCTCGCTGAATCTGGCAGCTGAATCTTGTGTCCCCTTGATTTCCCTCGCATGTCTCAGCTCTTGGCAAAACTAGGATTTTCCATTTTGGAAATGGCTTAAATAACCCATTTTCTTGATTATCTTTCTGCATATTATTCCCGTACTTCATCGCCTGCAACTGCACTGGTGAGTAATTTTCGAAAATAGGACAATCCGTTTATGGGTTTTGCAGTTTATAAGTTTCTTTCAATTGGGTATTGTTTGGATTGAAGTCATTGGCGAGGGTTTTAGGGAAATGGGTTCTTTTTCTCTGATGGGTTTTGCTAGGTAGGAATTGCTGTTAAATGGGGATAACTTGGATTTCTATTATTTGTACTCAGCTTTTTCTGATGTGAGTGGTTGGTTCTGATGAGTATGACTTTGTGGCACTGGTTTAACGTATTCAAAATATTGGGGCCCTGATTCCTTTGTTGTTTCTTGATGTCTGGTTGTTAATAATTGGCTTTTGTCTATCCAATTTATCACTGCTCCAGAGAAATAAAAGTGGTTTTGGTTAATGTGTTGAGATATTCTATCTTGATGCAAATTAGTGGAGAGTTTCTGTTTCAATTTGATTTTTGCCTCACAGAAATTGAGGGTCTCGGTTCTTCGGTTCCAGTATTGTTGGGTTCGTGAAAATTTTTGTCTTCAGGTTTATGATTCTTCGAATTAAGGTGAAGAGGAAATTTTGTACCGTGGAATTTGGGTAGTGATTTATTTTCTGGGAAAGGGAAAGGGAAAGCAGTTATGGATATATGGGTTGCTTTAGCAGCTGCTAGTGCCGACTATTTAGCAAAACATTGGAAGAAAGTAAAGAGGGACGTGGAAAGTTCATCAGAGTTTCCTTCTGGGGATTCCAAATTTGTGAAGCCTGAATCACCACCTTCCATGGGTCGACATGGTGACAAGAGATGTCCCTTGCGAAGATTGGCACCGAGAAAAAGACTTGGTGAAGATGTTCCTAGAGAAAGGGAGCAAGCCGCTCAAAGTGCTTCCGCATCGGGTGAAAAATTATATAACTTTGATCATTACAGGGATTGCAATTTGCTTTCTATATCTACTTTGTCTCCTGCATACTTGCAAAGTGAAGACCAAGCAGCAGCAGAAGGATTAAGAGAAAATGCCAACAAGTTTGAAAATACCCGCGATTCATTTCATGAGCCTCCAACGACAGAAATGAGTACTTCTTATGGTTTCACGAGGAATAGGATCTCTCTTAGAAGTAGAAAATCTAATATGCAATTTGTGACGCCTCTTAGTTCCCTAGAAAGTTGCCTCATGGCTCAGTTATATAGGGAACATGCTGGAATGGAAGAGTATGTGCTTAGTTCTGTTCCATCACAATCGTCACCGGCTCTGAGGCCGTTCTTTGTGACTGACGGAAGGAGGATAATCAGCGGAGGGGGTTATTCATTTAGTTTGCCAACTGAAAATAGAAAAAATGAGCTGCGTAACCAAATCAGTTCAGCAGAAAATGAGACTGTTTTGGGAGTTCCTCCACTACCATATGTTGGGTCTTTGGAGCTTCCGAGGGTGAAAGTTAAAATGCTGAAGGGGCTTGGTAGGAAATTGAGCAGTTCTAGTAAAATGATTAATGTGAAGCAATTCGATTTACTAACTGGTATGCTTCTTACTCCTCGATAAACTTTCTTTTCTCTAGGGGCATGAATGCCACTATATGATGAAATCTGCAGAATCCAACCTCATAATAAAGTTTGTTTAGGTTTTGCAATCCAAGTTTTAGGTAGTTGCCAAAATTCTACTTAGTTTCACCTTCCAAAAGCTTCTACTTGGCAGGTTCTCGGAAAAGTGAATATGGTAACCACCTTGTTTAACTTTAAACCCTTGCTTTTTGGAAATCTCAATCATTGTTTTTAAATGAGTATTCGTTAACCGTGGAGTCCCACATCACCACGAGAGGTGGTACTCCGACCCGATTATGACGAGCCACCCCAGCTACTAGTCAGCAAACCTTTCTTTATCAGCCTAGCCCCATTTAACTCCAACCTTTGTTAACGGAGGGAAACAACCGTTAGCCATGTTAAGATCACTTCGTCTGGCAGCCCCAAACCTCGTGAACATTATCTCACTTCATCCAGTGAGAAATTTTCAATGATGACAGGCAGTACCACAGGAAACACTTGGAACTTGGAAAAACTATTTTATTTTCTCTTTCCTCCTCTCCTCTCTAAACCATCAACCATTTTCTGCAAATTTCTACTCCATAGACCAGACAACCTACCTGAGCTCATCTCACTCTCTCTCAAGGATTCTTAAAAAATCCAGTGACCTCCATTATGGTACAAATGCCAACTACCGAGGTTGGAAGAGATTGCTCGTGTAGTCTTTTATGGTGGCAGTGATGCTTTCCCTCCCCTTCAACCTCGAAGTGGTAGAGCCCAGGACTTGGGAGCGAAGATAGGGTGGCATTTTTTTTTCCCATTTGTCTTTGCAGTAGCAATAGTAACGCATGGAGAAGAATGTATCCTGTTTCTTCGGTTGTATTACTTTGATGGGGAGTGGAATTTGTACTTTTTATCCCTGTTTTGCTTATCTCAAAAGCAGTAAAGTTGTTCTGCACCTGCATCCACGTGGATCTAAATGTCAATCAACATTTGTTTTTTCTTTTCTATTCATTATTTCATATACGGCTTCAATAAAGGATTGGAATTTAATGTCTGACTTAACTACTTAAGTGATTTTACAATGGCTCAGCATTTACATTATGCATTTTTCTTTGTTCAATTTCATTAATTAAGGCACCCGAATCCCTTTCTTTGTAAATCACAAAATTATCTTATCTCATTTTCATAATTTGAAATGTGATTGTAAATAATAATTGGAGCAGTTCTGAATATGTTAAAAAGTTGAGGGATACAAACTTGTTTTCTGATGGGAATTACGCAGTCTTGACAGCTTAATTTCAGGATTAATCACTTATTTCTTGAATAATGGTTCCTCTTGAATAACGTTTCTCTAGTTGTGATCTAAGTCTAACTCATTCGATGATATTGTCACGTTGATCAGGATCATCTCATGGGGCTCTTCTTTTCGGTCTCGGGTTATCTGTTGGCTTGATATCTTCTTTCTTAGCAAATAAAAGGGAGGTAGAAAAATTGAATGACTTGTTAGAGCAGACCGAAAACTTGGTTCAAGATCTACAAGATGAACTTGAGATGAAAGATGCATTAACTGTAAAAGAGCTTGCCATTGAGGACTATTCTGATAAAAGCGCATCAAATTCATTTTGCTCGCAACGGAATTGGGATGGATCAAGGAAATATTGTGGTAAAGAACTGCTTGATCAGAAAGCAGAGGAAGATTCTGAATCTGTGAGTAAAATTGAAGCTGAGCTTCAAGCTGAACTGGAAAGATTGGAACTGAACATGAATTCATTTAGTTTGGAGAGAAGATTGTCTAGTCTAGTTGAGGTAATTATCTGTTTATCACTGTGTTGTTGTGCATAAAAATTTCTAGACCTAGTGGCATAGGAGAAGACCATTGCAACTGATTTTCCATGTACTGAAAACCAACACATCATTGGTTCATGAATACTTGAAATTCATTGTTCTCTTGGAAGGCATTTCGTTTGGAATTTTCAAGAGGGTTTAGGCTTCAATTGTTACCTTAATGACAAGGAAAACACTCTTTTCTCTATTCTATTGGTCCGGACAAGTTATGTAATTGAAAGTGGCGATCTTGGTGTTGTCCTGGGATGAATAATCTGCTTCTTGATGTTAATCCCTTGGTAGTCTTGCAATAAGCCAGAGTGTTAAAAGCATCTTGAGGAAGGCTTTGAAAATCTCAAAGTCCATGGGAGTCATCTTTTTGTGGATTCTTTGTTTTCAAGTAATACATTCCTTAGTCTTAGTTTGTTTTGCTTTCATGTAATGTGTGACCATACTCCATAGCTTAACAGTCAATAATCCTGTGTACGATTTTGATGCCCTACTGAAGTTATTTTTCTTCTTTTTCCCTCTTTTTTGGTAGATGAATTACTGCTATGTTGAGTAGAGTATCTAAATGGTAGTAGCGAGGTTTTAAGCTTTGTAAATTAGGGGATAGAATGATCTTGAATTGTTATAGTTTTGGTGGTACGGAAATCATGCTCTTGAAATTTCTCATGAGCAATTATGGAGGGATATGGTCAAGGGTATTTGAAGTTTTCAACCTGTATTAGTCGACAGTATTCATCATCAATACTGTAAAGAGAAAGGGATGATTTCGAAACTTGGAGACCCCCACTAACCCTCCTCTAGTCCTCTCTGTGAAGGCCATATTGCCATACCCGTGACTGAATTGAAAAGGAGAAGACCAATTCACAGATAATTGCTTCCGTGCCACTTTAACTCTTAAGATATATACTGTAACTGAAAGCTGTTTGTCGTATCCAATATGTGATATGTATTGTAGCTTGTTTGGTGATACAACTGAAAAGCCCTCGCTTCAGTGGGCACGTGTACATGCACCTTGACCTCGATAATGCATACACTTGAACTGAAGTCTACTGTTTGACACTTGACGGTAATAGCACTGATTTATTACTTTTATGAGCTCTGACAGCGTGTTAACTCTTTGCAGCTTGACCCAGACTTCATACCAGAAATCACTCGCGACGAATTGAGACCCGACATGTTTGGTAGACAAGCCACAGCCCAACCCTATGCGGATTGTGACGGAAGTGGGACCTCCACCCCTCACTCTGCTAACTACGCCGTCTCTCCCAGAGAGCTAACCTTGCGTCTGCATGAAGTTATCCAGTCCAGACTAGAAGAACATGTCAAGGAGCTCGAGACAGCACTCGAAAATAGCCATAGGAAGGTTCAGCTCATGGAGTCAGAGCGGGAGACATTTTTTAGGGACCTTTCACTTAGTAACTTGAGATCATCGTCTTATGAAGATACCATAGAGGACCAACCTGTGGTTATCAATCTCTCAGGGGAAGCTTTAGATGCTTATAACGAGGCGTACGGCGCATTTGCAAAGTTGAATGAGTCAGAGGAAGCTGATTTGACATCAGGAGGCAAGGTAAACACACTACAAATGTTCAACCAAAATGGTGGCGAATCATCACCGGCGCTAGTTTCTCGTGAAGTAAGGAATTTGGATGAACACCTTTTGTGGGGTGATGAAAGTGAGATTGGACATGATGAGGTGGAAATGCTGTTGATAAAGCAGATTGTTGAGAAAACCCGGAAAGGTTCTTCTGTCATTTTGAACGCTAAGAAAGGATTGTTTTTGGGTGATGAATGTGAACAATGAATGGACTGAAAGAACGATTTTGCAGTGTAACGAGGTAAAATGTGCATTGAACGAGTCTCAATCTCTTCTTCTTTCATCATTTTAACTGATGGAAGGCCTCAACTGATAGAAGCTAGTTGTGGGAAAGAAGTTGCAATTTTGACTAAGAACATGTAGAATAGAATACCCTTATGTTAATTCTGGTACGTTTCATGTGCATGCACGTTTTCAAATTCATTTTCCATATTCACTTCTTCCAGTTTTAGCATTTACCATGTTTTTTTCTTGGGCAACTGTAAATTATTTGTCTACAAGTTTGTATTTGGATCATTGATGTTCAGGGGAACTTGCAGGTGCAAGGAAAATGGTAAGAAAACTTAAAAAAACACATTTTCAGGTCTTTTCCTGAATCATTCTTAGCATTTTTGTCTTCTGCCTTGCAAATCCTTGACTCCAGGAGATGGATGATTTTTAGTAAAAATAGGGCTGCAAACGACCAAGCTTGAGTTTTAAAATGTTGAAGCTGGGCTTGTCCAAAATTTGGTGAGCGCTTAGAGAACTCGTTATTGATTATATGACGCTCGCTCTATTCAAATAAATATAGCTCTTTGGAGAATAAAAATACTGTAAATTATTATGTATATTACTCAGCCAAGTTTCAGCTAACTCAAGCACAGCTCGTTTACAAGCGAGCTTGGGTTTGTTTATCAACTTAACGAGTCAAGCTCAAACTAGTCCTCATTAGTCTCAAGCTGCTCGCGGTGATCGGTCCATTCTCAAACTAGTCCTCACTAGTCTCAAGCTGCTCGCGGTGATCGGTCCATTTCGGCTGTGGCCCAGCAATGAATGAGGCATCAGAGACTATCATTGAACGCATTGATTAGAAGCTAAAAATGGTAGCCAAAGCACCATTCATCTAGTAGATTGCTATTGCAACAAAATATTACTATTATTACCGTTAGGGAAATGATATTGGCACTCTAAAAATTGATGTAGACACTCCAAAAAACAAAGAAAAGTGGCTTTGGAGTTGCATTGATTTTGGAGTGTTTGCATCAATTTTTGGAATGCCAATATCATTTCCCTACCATTATTTGGAGTACATCTAGTTAGAAACGGTGAACAATATGAACTTCACAGAGTCTGATTTGTCCAGACTTACAATCAGCTGCTTATAAGCCAGCCTGAGAAATCATTTTCCAGCTGCTGGACAATAAAATCTGCCTGAAAAAGCCATATAACACTACTAGCACTTCTCGGTAGAAAATTGGCACCCTCAGAAATCGCACCAAACTTCAGTTTACATCCAGCAATGACAAAATACGTTCAGAGAGAAAGAGAGAGAGACAATAAACAAGACTATAGTTAATCGAAAGTAAGCAAATTCAATCACTTCCTCACTATTCCCAATGGCTTCAAGATTTTCAAGCCTTTCTGTTGGCATAGTCACCAGGCTCATCATCTCCACCCTCATCCTTGAAGTTTCCAACTATTGGATCATCTTGGCCAAAACCCTCATACGTTCCAGCCATGCCGCTGCTTTCACTACTGCCAAATTGCTCCCCACTACCACCTAATCCAATACTTCCATTGCTTCCAAAGCTATTCATCGCTCCAGCATCGCCACTCACATAGCTATCACTTCCAGCTCCTCCGGCTGCATTGAAAATCTGACTTCCGTCTCCGTAATTGACACTGCTACCGGTTCCACTGCTACCGGTTCCACTGCTACCGCCTCCATAAGTGTCACCACTACCTCCAGTACCATAGTTGCCTCCAGCTACACTGCCACCGCCATAAGTGGCTGTGCCACCTTGGGCAAAGTTGCCTCCTCCAAAACTGTTACCACCACCTCCACCTCCATAGTTGCCACCATAACCACCACCTCCTCCATAGTTACCATAATTGGATCCTCCTCCATAGTTATCAGCACCACCATAGCCACCACTCCCTCCAAAATTTCCACCGCCACCACCATAGCCACCGCCGCCACCACCATAGCCACCACCTCCGCCACCATAGCCGCCGCCGCCACCTCGGGGGGGCCTTTCATTTGCATAGTTCACCTTCACCGTACGGCCTTGAAGGTCCTGGAATAAACAATTAAAAGAACCAATGTCAAACAAAGTTCCCAGCTAACATGTACAATAAGAGTGAGCTCTGGACATTCTTCTTCTTCATAAAATCGTACAATCAAATATTTCATAATATAAGCTTGGGGTACACAAAGCTTACACACATTTACATCTAGTTCAAAACTTGTTTAAACAAGGTTCAACAGTATACACCATCCCCCGAACAAAAAGCAGTGTTCTAAATGGCGGCCTCGGCGGCCGCCTAGGCGCTTGGAGGCAACCCGCCGCCACGCCAATGCCCCTTGGCGTTTGGTTTGGCGCCCAGGGAGGTTTGGCGGTGTTTGGCGGCCGCCTTGGCGGCCTTGGCGGGCTAGGCGGCCTTGGCGGGCTAGGCGGCCTTGGCGGGCTAGGCGGGCCTTGGCGGGGGCCTTGGCGTGTTTGGAGGCTTTGGGCGGCCTTAAATGTATGAAATAAAACTAAAAGGGCTTGTTATGTAATTTTGACAAAATGACATATATATACGTAATTTCTTTTTCTTCCCAAACCACTCCCGTCGATCAAGCCCTAGCCCCCAGTCTGATCAAAACCCACTCACAGGCCACAGCTCACTCGTTCAAACTCCAGGCGACTGATCTTCCCTCGTCCATCGTCCTCGTCCATCGTCCATCGTCGGTCGCCGACTGGTATGTGTCTCTCGACTCTCTCGCTCTCTCTCTCTCTCAGTCTCTCTCTCGTCTCTCTCTCTCTCTCTCTCTCGTCTCTCTCTCTCTGTCTCTCTCTCGCTCTCTCTGTCTCTCTTTCTCGTCTCTCTCTCTCTCTCAGTCTCTCTCTCTTTCTCGTCTCTCTCTCTCTCTCAGTCTCTCTCTCTCTCGTCTGTTTTTTTTTTTTTTTTTTGATAGTCCAGGAGGACCAGAGGGTCCGCGACCAGTTTGGGTTTTTCTCTCACGTCTATTTCTTCCATGACTGTTGTTGAGTGTTGAGTCTGTTGACCAGAGCAAACAACTCATGAGAACCCAGTTACAAAACGACAACTGTTGTGGGATTATTGCTAGACTGTTAATATTGTTTGAAGGATTGCTGTTAATATTGCTAGAAGGATTAATGGATTATTGCTAATGCTAGAAGGATTGCTGACATTGCTGTTAATATTGCTAGACTGCCCTGTTTTTTTTTGTGGGATAATTGACTTATTGTTTTCTAATTGTTGCTGTTAATAACTTAATATTGCAAGTAACTGTCAAGTGTTAATATTGTTTTTAATGTGTAGGCCTATTGTAAATGTCTCAACCAATGTCTCAACCAATGTCTCAATCTCAAAATGTATCTTCGGCGGCCTCTAATGCCGCCACCGATAATTCAGCTACCCTTAGAAGAGCATCAAATGATATTGGATGGGAGTATGGAATACTAGTGGATCCTACGAATTTAGATAAAATACAATGCAAATTGTGTGGTAAGATTATGAGTTCAGGGATTAGTAGGCTAAAAAAACACATAGCTCAAATTAAGGGGTCTGTTTCCTCTTGTCCTAATGCAAGTAAGGAAGATATAGCCAAGTGTAAAGCGGCAGTTGAAGAGGGAAGTAAGAAGAAAAAAGACAAGCTTCAAGCGGCAAAGGAGATTAGGGAGGAAGTGACTATCATAGAAGAAGATGATGATGAGGAAGTTGAACTTGTAGGGACAAGAAAGAGGCCCCATACTCTAGGTCCCATGGATAAATATGTATCGGATATCAATCCCGGGAAGAAGATGATGGGACAACAAACCATAAGTGCTACATTTTTGAAGGCTAGAACTGAGAAAGTGGATAGTTTTTTGGCTCGATGGGTGTATGAAGCCGGTATCCCATTTCATGCTATTGACAATAATAGCTTCGCACAATTTTGTGAAGCGGTTGGTCAATTTGGCGTGGGCTACCAACCTCCAAGCCAATACAAATTAAGGGAGCCATTGTTGAAGGCGGAAGTGGAGAGAACCAAAAAATGTCTCAAGAAGCAAGAACAAGAGTGGGCTTCAACGGGTTGTTCTATTATGACCGATGCTTGGAGCGATCGAAAGAGGAGAAGCATCATGAATTTGTGTGTCAATTGCAAGGAAGGGACTACTTTTCTTTCTTCTAAGGAAACTTCGGATGAGTCGCACACGGGGGAATACATCTTCAACTATGTTGACAAGTGTATTGAAGAGGTTGGGCCAAAAAATGTAGTTCAAGTGGTGACGGACAATGCATCAAATAACATGGCCGCGGCGGAGTTGTTGAAGGTCAAGAGGCCTAATATCTTTTGGAGCTCATGTGCCACGCACACCATAAACCTTATGTTTGAAGGAATTGGTAAGCTACCAAAATTCAAAGGAGTTATAGAGAAGGCAAAGGCCTTTACTATATTTATTTATGCTCACCATACGACTTTGGCATTGATGAGAAAAGCTACCAAAAAGAGAGATATAGTGAGGCCGGGTGCGACTAGATTTGCAACATCTTTCTTGACTTTGCAAAGTTTGGCGGAGAAGAAAGAAGCCTTGAAGGTAATGGTTACTAGCGATGAATGGGGGAAGAGTAAATGGGGTCCTAGTAGCACAAAAGGGAAAACACCATATGCTACCGTGCTTAGTATATCATTTTGGAATGGTGTAAGTCTATGTTTGAAAGTGTTTGCTCCGCTAGTGAAAGTGCTTCGACTTGTTGATGGGGACCGTCCCTCAATGGGCTTTGTGTACGGAGAACTACAAAAGGCGAAACAAGAGATCATAGAGGCATGCATGTCTAAAGAGGCTCAATACAAGCCGATATTAGATATCATTGATACAAAATCTCAAGGTCGGCTAGATAGTCCATTACATTTGACGGCTTATTTGTTGAATCCTTTTTACTTCTATAAGGATCAAACCATTCAAAATGATTCAAGCATCATGGAGGCGGTTGTTGAATGTGTTGAAAGATTCTATCCGGAAGATGTGGATGCCCATGATTATATCATCAATAAAGAGTTGTTGATGTACAAGAACAAAGTGGGTATGTTTGGAAAAATTGTGGCCGCGAGGGGATGTGAAGCAAACAATGACAATTATGATCCGGGTAAATTATGGCTTTTTTAGTTCTTCATTTAATTTACTAATTACTAGTAATGTTAGTAGTAAGTTAGCAACTTAGTGCAAATAGAAATTTAAGTTATGTTTGTTTTTTTTTCCCCATGACTAGTTGGTTGGTGGTCTAATTATGGCAACTCTACACCCAAATTGCAAAGAATGGCTATGAGAATTCTCGCTTTGACTTCAAGTTCATCTGGGTGTGAGAGAAATTGGAGCACCTTTGAGGGGGTAAGTCCATATACTCTTCTCTTTGTCTCTCGCTCTTTTAGTAATTTAGTAGCTTGAAATTATTATTAAAGGAGAAATGGCATGGATTTTTTTATGTATAGATACATACAAAGAAAAGGAATAGACTAGATGCAACAAGGATGAGCAATCTAGTGTACGTCCAATTCAATGCCAAACTCATCAACAAGAAAGCAAGGAAGAAGGAGAAAGATGTCCTACTTGCTAGCGAAGCAACCTATGCACAAGGATGGATTGTTGAAGGTGGTGATGATGATGAAGTTGAGCCGGGTTCGGGACTTACATATGAGTTGCTTGCCACCACTATGGGAGTGGATGAAGTCTTTATGCCAAGAAGAAGTGGTAGAAATGTTGGAGTACGTGAGCCGCGAGAGCTACATGAAGAAGATTTTGTATCGGAAGATGAATCCGAAGAGGAGGAAAATGAGGAGATTGACTTTGAGTCCGATGGAGATCAAGTTTTGGAGGGGTATGGAGGAGAAGAGATAGAGGAAGGAGTTGAACTTTGAACTTGGCGTTAGGGATCTCCAATCTCGTTTATTGTCTTATTCAATTTATTTGCTAGTTGCTACTTGTTACTACTTAATTTTATTTGGGTTTGTATTTTGAAGTTTGAACATTGAACTTTGCATTATGATTATGGTTATGTAGAACTTTGAACTTGCATTATGGATATATGGAGTTTGATTGGATAATAGTTTGTTTAAAAAAAAAAAAAAAAAAAAAACCGCCAAAATTGCTTGGCGCCGCCTAGGCGGCTGCCTAGGCGGCTTGGCGCTTGGAGGTGGGTCTCCGCCCTACTAGCGCCGAGCGCCATTTAGAACCTTGACAAAAAGACAGAAATCCTTGTTCTCAACAGTCAATGGAAAGTACCCATTTTTAGTCCTCTTGAATGACTTGGAATTCCTACGAGAACTGATCTAGGAAGCACTAAATCCCATGGAAATTGACCACCAGGGCATGACACTATGTTTCAGGTTGCCCAACAAAATTTAGCTTCTTAAAACTCCTTCATGACCAGTATTGCCTAAAAACATAGTTCTCTGGAATATGCCCGATTAAATTCGTAGTCCATATCTTCCAGATTCAATTACATTTACCATAATTCCAATACCAGCACATCACTAACTTTTCTCTATGACAGACAGATAGATAAGAAGCACAAGTAATAAGTAACCTGTCCATCCAAGGCCTGGATAGCTGCAGAAGCCTCCTCACCAGAAGTGAAAGTAACAAAGCCAAACCCTCTGGACCTACCAGTCTCACGATCCATAATGACTCTAGCTGCAAGATATGTAAAGCAGCTCAGCATTAATACAGTTTTGTCTTTCAATCCCAATAAGGCGATAATATAAAACTTAGCCTCCCCCAATGGATATTCTAAACTCCCAGCTTTCAACTTACAACAAAAAACACAACTCTTTTTCTCAGTGCATTTTGTGCATCTCTGAAGCATGGACTTCAAGAATAACTAGGATATGGATTTGTTTATAAAGGAGAGCTCCTTAAGGGAAATCGCAATGCCACTATTTTGCCATCAAGAAGCCATAATACAGGAAAGCAAAATTGTTCCGAGTCATTCAGACACCGATTAAAAATCATGCATAAACTAGGAATACCGCACAAATGAAGGTATGGTGGCAAATGCTACACAGCCATCAACAAGACTTAAGGTGAAAAGACAGTGATTCTGAGGGATGCAGACACCAAGTGAAAAGTAATTATTCCAGATTCAGAACCGTAATCATCAAACTAGGAATAACACGCAGACATGAACATATAATCAAACACACTCTACAACTTTATATAAAGTCGAATTCTTTTTGCAATAATGCAACATATTTCAATGAAAACGTTCACCAACCTAATCAAAAAAACAGAAGAGGAGCAAAGCACCCTCCGGCTTACCTCCATTGCGGATAAATAAGAATATCTTTTAAATAGCAAGGATACAAGAGTCATGGAACGCCACACCATCAGGCTTACCTATACAATGGCATGCACTAATATAATACATAATACTTTTCACATGTGCAACATTGCCTGCATGCAAGTAGATATCACTTCCCTATATAGGTTATGTGGACAGAACCCAATATATACCTTCCACAACTTCCCCATACTTGCTGAAAGCATCTGTCAGATTCATGTCATCTGTAGCATATGACAGTCCTGCAAGTTACGCGAAGTCTATATTAGCACAGTATTAAGAACAATGGGGGAATCATTACCAGTCGAGCAAAGTGGATACCTCCAACAAAGAGTTTTGAGGTTGACATGCATCTTATCATTTGAAATACAGAAGGATTGGATCCACAAATATTTGAATTGGCATGCTTGCTCGCAGCCTGCCTCAGTATATTCCCAGCTTTACTTAAGAAAGCCATTGCTGCGACCTAACTCGTAATATTTTGTTTATAAGTATAACAGGAAAACGGTAAAAATACTTAATCATCATACATTCATACTGAAGTCCATCATTAACATTTGTAGTACAAAAGTTCCATCAAACAGGAAAACTACAAAATCTCAGATAATCAACTGCAGGTCTTGCTAATAACCTCCCACTCAGCACACAGACAGATCAAGGTCTGGTGGGGGCAACTAACTCCCCAGAACTTTCCAAAACCACGTTAATGCGTTATCATATGGGGTTGCCACGCAACTTGTTTTCTGGAAAAATGTAATATCTTCCACAGTTCCACCCCAAAATATAATCTCGAAAGTATAAATAAACAATAATCCTATAAATTGGCCTCCCAAGATTGAAATCACGTGTCGGTCCACGACCCAGCGGTTTCTTGAGGTGCAACTAATCCCGAAAAAAAAAAATTGAACTTCAACACTCATTTCCCACATTTCAATACACTCGGGCAAACTTTTAACTACACCGACGTATTTCAACACACAGTTCACATTAACACAGCACTTAAGAAAAATTGGTACTTCCATACGACGATCATCAAACCAAAAGCAAAAAAAAAGAGTCAAAAGTCAGATCGATCGAAAATCAATTGCAGAGTGTACCAATCGAGCCCCAAACACCGAAGTATAAAACGAAAATTGGAAAATGAAATCAAGCATAATCGGCACAGCCGACTAAAAACGTATATACAACGACACGCGCGCACATAATAGCATGTATGCCAGCACAAAAGCACAAGCTAAAACCATAGAAAAGGAGGCTTGTGTCGAGTTACCTTTTTTTCAGCGTCGATCGCTAGGCTTGGGGCTCTCTCTCTCTCTCTCTCTCTCTCTCTCTCTCGTTCTTCGGAGAGACTAAAACCCTAGAAAGAGAGACAGAGACTAAAACCCTAGAAAAGGGAACGAGAGTGAAGGTCGGTACTTGGGAGCGAGAATTACGAGTGTTGAAATGGATTTCGGCCGTTGGATGGTGTTTGAACGGTGTGAGCCGTTGGATTAGAGACTGGGTGAAGTTGAATACTTCGTGAAGATTGAGTACTCCTAGGAAATAGGGGAAACTGCACTGCTGGTCCCCAAAGTTTCAATCATTCTCGTAGTTACGTACTCTATATTTCAACAGTTTTTAGCCCTAGGACTTTCGTTTTTGATTTAATCGAAATCCTTTCGTCTATCGGAATATTTCCAACGGAAATAAGGCATTTTAAAACTGAATAAACATGAGAAGAACATTTTAAACAATCTAAGGACCATTGGCTTAATTTAGTACTCCTTTCCTATTCTTGGCTTAGAGTACGTGGTCGCACTTGTGTTATACTTCTGAATCATAGCAAGGGGAATGCAAATGGTAGAATACGACATACTCAATCTCCAAAAATCCAAGCCAAAGCATCTTTTCTCCAATGTTCCAACGAGTATTTTTCCGATAATACAACGGTTAGTCAAGCCTTCTAACGTTTGAGGAAAGGTAAATGGTCTAAGTTTTTAAAATTTAAGCTTCCAAAACCAGCCAAACCAAGATCCCAGCTAGAATCCACCACTTGATGAATTGATACACTTAAAATTGATTGTAATTGAAATAGAAATATCTAGAGTAAAGTTTGGGCAAAAGCATAAGGACCAATAGTGTAGTTGATTCATAATTTCATATCATTAGAGTAGGGGGTTTTTTTTTTTAATGGGCCATGAGAGTGGGCTAAGCCTTGGAAATCGATTGACTGCAGCCCACACTTATGCACTGTTAAGTCTGGCCTCACGCCGACCCACGACCATGGGTTTTGCGTATGCAAAATTCACTCCCTCCATCTCCAACCCTTCTATATTTTGAACTCTGAGAATCTCTGTAAGGCAGAGTTGTTCTAAACTTAACTTATTTCTTTGTTTTATATATTTTGTTCGTCTTTTCTAAATTTTTATTAGATTCGCGTTAGTTTTTTTTGGATTAATCATACGTTTCGATAGGAGGAGCCTAAAAGGTACAAAATTACAATCAAAAGCAAAATTTTTTTTTTACTAAAGACGAAAAAAGTACCAACAGCTATATTTTGAAGCTTAAGTGCCGTCTTATTTGAATTTTTTCAACATCGGACCATATTTTTATACTTTTCTGATTCGTCTCATTAAGACAAACGATTAATCCCTAAAATTACGTCAAAAAACTAGACAAAAAGTTATAAAAAAATAAAAAATACCAAAATAAGTTTCAAACTTATAAGTTTAAACACAACCTAAGCAAGTTCAATTTTGACAAATATAATTGGTGTCTTTCATTTGGCGCACAAAGATCGCACAGCCTAGGTTATTGGACTCGGCAACCGGAAAACCGAATATTGAGTGACGGACTGACGGGGGAACATGCTGGGGTGTCCGGGAAGAGACTCAAGAGAGTAGTGAGAGAGATGAGAGACAAAGGGAGTGGAAGAATGTGTCAACATGTGCAACTGGAAAGATTTTAGCAGTCATATCCATTATAAACATTAGAGGTAGCAAACAGGCGGGTTTGGACGGGTTGAAACGGGTCGTGGGGTCAAATATGGGCGGGTCAATTATGGGTCAAAAAGTAAACGGGTTGAAACGGGTCGGGTCGAATATAGGTCAAGCCAAACCCAAACCCGCCCGACCCGTTTTCCTATCTCTTTTTTTTTTTTTCCCCCCTTCCCCTCTCTTTTCCCCCTCCTTCTCTGATTTGTCTCAATAAGAGGATTCAGAAAAGTAAAATGTTATCATTAAAACTCTTTTCTTTTTTTTATAATAAAAATGAAGCAATTAGAGGCTAAAAAAGCTTTAAAAATTCAAGTTTTTACTCTTTTTTTTTTCCATTTCCAAACAGTAACGTAACTTCGACGAGGAGTCAGAGGCTGCATTAGAAAATTGTCTGGAAGCGATTGTACAGTTTCGATCTTCGTTGCGTTCGCCGAAACCACCGCTTAGGTTTGAATTAAAAAGTCAAGTGACTTTTTTTTGTCTCTATTCAAATTTTTTTGTATTTGTTTATTTTGCGACAAACTTTTTATCCCTATTAGTTCGTCTCGACGAGGGAATCGAAAAAGTAATTTTTTACTTTTACCCTAATATTTTTTGTAATATTCAAGATAAATCTCAACAACCGATTTTTGGCTTTATCTTGGATGTTTTCAAAAATATTTGGGTAAAAATCATAATTTTTTACTGTTTTGATTGGAGCAAATCAAAAATCGTAAAATACTTGTCGCAAAATGATAAACGCGGAAAAAGTTGAATAAGGACCCCAAAAAAAAAGCCCAAAAGAGGGAGAGGAGCTCAAGAGATTGGACTTGTAATTCTATTATTTTTGTCTTTTTGTTGCCGAAACAGTTAGAGAGAGAGAGAGATGGATGAATTGGAGAGAGAGAGAGATGGGTGAATTGGATTGATTGTAGTCAGTGAATTAGAAGTCGGGAGAGAGTGCGGGCAAAGAGAGAAAAAGGGGTGTTGGACCAATTTTAATTCTAGCACATATTAAACCACTCTCAACCCATAAAAATATGGGTTGATATGGGTTGAACCCATATCAACCCATTACACAATATGGGCGGGTTGGGTTACAAGTGGGCAGATTTGGATGGGTTAAGAAATATGGGTTGGAATTGCCACCTCTAATAAACATAGTACACCCAAACACAAAAGTCCATGAGATTCATTTTCAATCAGCTTGGATTAAAAAGTAAATAGTACTGTAATTCACAAAGCACAGGAAGTTATTTCTACTAATAATTGTGAGGGGATGTTTCTGCACGTTGAGCAAACAGGGGTTTAAGTGAAGTTTAGGATAAGGTCTGGAAATGCTCTTAGCAAGAGTTTCTATCTTTTTCTTTTTTCAAAACAACTTTTTCAGATAAAAAAGCAAAGAAAAACTTTTCGGTTTGGGCGCGCAGTTTTCTTTTTTAATCACTTCCATTACAATTTACAAGCCCAAACAAACATACCAACTAAAAGAAGCATATCTCTGGTTATACACTAAGGAGCTCCAAATCACAGCCCCCATACACTAACAAGCTACACAAGGGATACGAAAAAAGAGCAGAACACTACTGTACCACCAAACAGACAAACAAACAGAGAGAACAATCCCCAACCATCTATCTCCTACGCTGCAAAACTGTTTCAGGAAGTCCCCATATTCTGAACACACAAAAAATGATCAATCAGATGCCAAAAACCTAAATAGAAATACAGAAATAACTTGCAAATCTCTACATTTGTACCTTGTTGGATTCCTGTATTGGCGTCCTACTTATCGTCATAGCAGTCGGGATTCTCTTTTAGGATGACATAGCCTTCAAGAATGTGAGAGAGTGGAATATACCTGCAGTGAATTAATAGCATACGATCACTTTCCCTTGGGTGTACAATTGGCAGTTTGGCACCCTTTGGGGCCCTTTTGGGGAGAGAGTGGTATACAATAAGGGGAGTTCTATCCATGTTAAAGTCGATTCCATCATTTGGAATGGCCAATGGAAGTGGCGAAGACCTAGGAACATAATAGACAATTCTCCTCCTGACTGACTGCCAGATATCAACAAGGAGGATTCAGTTCAGTGGCTGCAACATGCTAATGGTATGTCCACTGTCAAGTCTGCATGGAATGCTGCGAGGCACAATAAACCCTATTATTAAGAGCTGGTATAAGGTGGCGTGGGGAGGCAAAGGTGTTCCTAGATGGGCCTTTATCTATGGCTAGCTGTGCTGCAAAGACTGAGTACTAAAGACAGAATGCTAGCTGGGGAATTGACGCGCAAGACAGTACTCATCACCATCTGTTTTTTGAGTGTTCTCATTGCCATGCTATCTGGCAGGCAGTGAAAGGGAAAAGCCATATTTTGGTTACTAGGCAGTTTTTAGGCTTGTTTAGTTACAGCTCGGTGCCCATTAAGCTAATGACAGAGTCATCAATCACAAAGTGTTTCTAAGTGTTTTGTGATCAAGAAATTTGGATGATTGATGGAAAATAAATACCTTAAATAATCTTCGCATTAAGACCTCTTAAAGGTGAAGACGTTCAGTGCAACTTTACTTACGAGAATTAAAAATTTTAACTAATGAATGCGCATCTTTTTCTATACCGATCATCTGGCTTCATTTCACCCGAAACCTGCTACTAGTAAAATAATGAGATTCGAAGTGGCAGATGGAATAAAAAGCAATGAGGATTAAAGCATCGAGTAGGGGAATATCAGAACGAACGGTAGGGCATATTGCGAAAGCACATCACCAAATTCCAGTAAAAGAAAGAAGAGCAAAATCACAAATGCAATCTTATAAAAAAAAAAAAAAAAAGGTTAACTGGACGAACAGATATCCCAATATGACCTTAAGAAGAAAACGAAAGACATAGGACATTATCTTAACAAATAATGTCAAGATGCCACAAACCAAGTGGAATGAATGCTAATGGAAGACATTTGAGGAAGGAAGACCTCAACAACTAACATTCACAAGCAACGCACATGTATTAAGTATTTAAAATGACAAGAGAACGATATAATAACAGAGCAATGCAAACTCTAGATAGCAAATAGATAAAAATTGCAAAATATCTGCAGAATTCTTAGCTTTAGAAATTTTATAAACATTTAATATATCTAGTTTGGAAGATGCATATCACCAAGTAAAGAAGAAAATAAGGAATTGCATGCAAATCTATAATCTTATTTCTTCCCCATTTTTTGTCCAATACAATGCAGAGTAACCTTTGCCTTTCAACGCTTTGCATTCAAAAAGGACATCGTTTTTACGTACTATTTGAAAAGAAATTTTTGCCCCTGCTTT
The DNA here is from genome assembly GCA_018127125.1 of Rhododendron griersonianum. Classification (NCBI taxonomy): domain Eukaryota; kingdom Viridiplantae; phylum Streptophyta; class Magnoliopsida; order Ericales; family Ericaceae; genus Rhododendron; species Rhododendron griersonianum. The sequence goes on from CM030799.1 coordinate 25,764,550, forward strand.
CTGTGCCTAGTTTCATCCCGTCCACATCTGTTTTCACATGGCAAGAAATAATACAAGAAGAAAAGCTTGAAATTCAGTTTTTTTAACTATAACAAAGTACAAAGGAAATGTGAAATTAGTTATCATCTAATTGTTGAAGATTATTAATTATGTTTGTTAAGAGACTTTTTGGTTGGCGATTAAAGAAGGCAATATCCAAAGAGTAATAATAAAGGAAGCTTAAACATAGGAAGTATCTAAGTTCTCTTATTGTTTAAATTCTTTTTCTAGGCGATTAACAGCTCTCTTATTGTATATTTTGTAAATATTGATACATAGTTGTTAATCACCTAGAACAAGAATTTAAACAAAGAACAAGGGAAGTGTAAAACTGTGATTGAAAAAGTGACAACAAAAGGGGCTAAAAACCACAGGCTTGTTCTCTGTTTTCCCCTAACCCAGTATGTCATGACACAAAGAGGACTGCTTCTCGGGTCCCAGCATGCTGGGAAAATTCTTTCTAGCATCAGGGCCTACCACAGTTCCTTGAGACAGATTAAATCTTCTCAGAAGAATAAGCCTTTCAACGCTTGGTTTTTTTCTATTGATGTTTCTTTTGTTCCTTTCCTGAGCTTTGGATGTTGTATAGGCTGTCTGGATCTATTGGTCTGGGATGTATAGTTGGTGTATTCCTCGGCTGGTGTGGTGTAGTTGTTGCCTTGGCGTGTCGTGCTTGGTTTCTATAGCTTGGTTTAGGTAGATTCTGAGGAATGCCGCATTAAATTTGTATTCTTTGTTCTTAAAAAAGCAGTACTTATCAAAAGAAAAAGAACAAAAACAGTTGATTGAATACAATTATCATAGGAAAGAAATTATTACTTCTCAGTAGCAAGTTCTGCTCTCTCCCCCGCAGCTAGAATAACCGGTGTCAAGTGATCAGTGAAATCAGTGACGGTATTGGGCTGATCCGGCTGGGTTGCAACAACTGCTTTGCCCACCCGAACAGGTACTGAAACGGGTTTCAGGTTCTCATCCACTGTCACCAGCATGCTTGGCTAAAGAGCACAGATAACGAGTTATTTTCCTCATGTGATTGGCCCAATCACTAAGAGAGTTTTTAGAAGTGAAACCTGCATCGCCAAAGCAAAGAAGTAGAGGAGAAAATGATAATTTCCAAGTATCAAGCTTTTCATATCCAGACACGAGTGCAGTACAACTATTATTCCAGCCAACGCTGTCCTGCAAGGAAAGAAGGAATATTTGCATAAGTGGGCCGATTGAAAAACTATTTGGGTGGTAGGTTGTGATACAAAACAGATATGAGAGAAAGAAGGGACAGAAAACATGAGAGAGCAGAGAAACCAAACTGATTACATTGCTAACAGTTGTTATGTAATACAATGCTAAGCTAGGTATAAATGAGGAAAAGACCAAACCCTCAAAGACCCTAATAGGCATAAGTACCAAACTACCCCAACTACATTAGACATATTATAAGAAAACCATCAAACCCTAATAACCCAAAAGGACTATACTACCCTTACGGTCTTACCCAAAACAATAAATAACAAATACATTTATTCTTCTCACACCCCCACTCAAACTCACAATGCGAACGCGGTGAGCAGCGTGAGTTTGCCAAGACAAAAAACAAAATGCCAACAAAGGCCAATGCAAACGACCAGTAGCTTCAAACCTTCCGAAAGCAAGGTTCAGTACATGAACCACCACCCCTGCATGTGCAAACAGAAAAGAAGACCAAATTCTGACAGAAGGAGAAGCAGAGTGCAATCAGAAGAGAATCGACAAATGCGAAACAGCTGAAATGATACGGGACTTCGCATTACACGCTTTCCTCACGCCCAAGATGCTCACTAAGCAGCACTTGCGACGTGCAGGTGAGAGACGCGCACCCTACCCATCAAAACCAATGCAACAGAACAGAAGTGCAGATATCCAGAATAGAGGAAGCATACAGAACAGAACAAAAGAGCCAGATTTCCAAAGTCTCGAACAAACTTCAGAACAGAATCAAATGCAGATTCAGAGACAGATTCAGAAAGATGCAGAAGACAAACAGATTTCAGATTTAGAATAGAGATACAGACCTAGCAATACAGAACCAGAGATAACCAACAATACAGGGTGGAGATAACTAGAGATGCAAAATACCAGATTGAGACCAGAACATATGCAAATAGAAAGGGCAAATTTTAGAGGAAGAAGTACGGGAGAGAGGAGAGATGCAGTTAAGAGAGTTCAAAGGTTCACACAGTTTAAAAGGTTCAAAAGGCAAAGATTCTAAAGGTGCAGATGTTCAAATATAAGAGATGCAGTCTGATGCAAATACTAGAATACTAGAGATTTGCAAAAGTACAGAACAATGCAGAACAGTGCTAAATAACACCCAAACAGTAAAAAAAACAGAATCAAATAGTGCAGATCTGAGCCGCTGGAGGTCTGTGGAGGTTCGCTGGAGATCGGGAGGGCTTGCCGGACGCTGACGAAGCTCTGGTGAGGCTCGGAAGGCACTGGGTAACAGTCGCCGGAGTGCTGGGTTGCTGTTTCAGAGGTTTTCAAGGCTGCCGGAGTTGCTGCAGTGCCAAAGATTGCATACGACTGTCGCCGGAGGTTGGCGATTGCATAGGTGAGATCGCCGGACGTCGGCGAGTGCATAGAAGTGGTCCGCGGTGCTGCGTTCAAAGAGGGAAGAAGAGGGAGGGAAGGAGGCTACTTGTGGTTGGTGGTTACAAGAGAGAGAGAGAGAGAGAGGGGTCAGATTCAGAATATCGACTGAGATGAAGAAGAAGACCAATTGAGATGCAAGGTTAGGATATCGCAACCCGCTCCGATACCATGATACAAAACGGATAAGAGACAAAAAAAAAAGGGACAGAAAACATGAGAGAGCAGAGAAACCAAACTGATTACATTGCTAACAGTTGTTACGTAATACAATGCTAAGCTAGGTATAAATAGAGGAAAAGACCAAACCCTAAAAAACCCTAATTGGCATAAGTACCAAACTAAATAAGACATATTATAAGAAAACCATGAAACCCTAATAGCCCAAAATAATGATACCATGTGACTTTATAAAGGAGAAGAGAACAAAGAGAAGAGAAGAGAACAAACGTTGCATTCACAAGAGACTACATTGCATTAACTTAATACAAACCCTAAGACTAACACATGTATATAGAAAAACTAAGCAAACCCTAAAAAACCCTAATTGGCATAAGTACCAAACTACCCTAACTACATAAGACATATAAGAAAACCATGAAACCCTAATAGCCCAAAAGGACTATACCGAAAGGATTATACTACCCTTACCCAAAACAATAAATAACAAATACATTTATTCTTCTCACAGGTAGAAATGGGAAAAGTCACCCACCACCAAGTCATTCAGGATGTGGAAGAAGTTTTCATTTTTCAAACATCAATCGCTCGAATGCTGGATCGGTAACTGACCCCATTCTAATCCAAGACTACAAAGTACTATTGAATCCTACATCTTCTTAATAGAAGAAACACTTACCGGGATAGCAAGAACCGCTCAGAATGATATGGTGCAATAGTCAACAACCCTCTCCCTAAATGCACAAGACCTTGAGCAACTCGTATCTGCACAAACAACCACCACAAATTCCTAAATCTATAATAAAACCCTTGCCAAAAAAATAAGAGAATTCCGAAATGCAACATGCTGTAAAAAAATTCAAGAAAAACTTACACAGAAGAGAGCTGACTCTGAACAATTTGATAGAAGCGAAAGATGACGAAGTGTGCCACTTATTGTAGCATTGTTGGTTCCAGCACCAATCAACCCTAAGGACATGATCGCAGCCTGTCGAACCAGTGCATTTATATCAAGTTAAGACTTAAAAAGCTAGAATTATACAATTATACTACAATGCAAAGGTGAAAAATACCATAACTACGTCTCCATCCTCGTCGTGACTAAGTCTGCTTAATGTGTCCATAACATTGACCTGGGTGATAACATTCAATCATCGATAAGTTTGCAAAATAAACCCACAGAAAGTGACTATATAATTCCGCTCAACTGGAATTCAATAGCCATGTTGAAGGTGCTCATATAAGGGAAATCTATATAGATTACCTTGGGGTTTGATATACAGAGGAGACCAAGAGCCAAAGGAACTGCCCTTCGGATATTCACCTCTCCATAGCGTAAAAGATGCTCAAACAAGCGGACAGCCATTTCAAGGGCCAATTCGTTCCCCATTGCCACCATAGCAATTCCAATTACAGCCGGTGCTTGGTAGTCTCCTTCTGTCTCCAAATGTTCACCACACCAGACCAGAAAATGGCGGACCTGTCAAAGAATAAACAGTCAGCCAATGCATGTATACATAAAAGTGAACTCCAATAAGATGTGAAGGGCTTAAAAACCTGATGCACATTTCCAGACCCAGCAAAAGCACAGGAAAGTAAGGTGATGTGAAAATAATTTCCAAATGTCTTGTTGACTTTGAGTGTCTCTGAAACCTCCAGAATTGCATCAGCACTATCCTGATAAACAAACTCAGAAATACAACAAAATTGATTTCCAACTCCCAAGTATGTGTTGTTATTTATTGCCACATAAGAAGCATAAAGACACTGGACATGTTGATAGACAAAAAGTACAATATGAACACGTTCGGAACACGATGAATCTGCAGATTGATTTGTAAATTCATAACAAATCCAAACCATGTTTCTATCATTTCAATGAGTCAATGTAACTAATATCAAAGTTATTTCATATGTAAAAACAATGGACACAAACTAAGAATACTAAAATTAAGTATCAAAGGTCAATTTTTCACCACCCAAATACTTACAATTGCCTTTTGGTCTCCAAATGCATCCCTAGACTGTCTCAACATGCGCTATTAAAACCATTATAATAGAAACATCAAACACATATTTGGGCATGTTTGGGCATGTTTGACTCATGTCTAGAGCGTGTCCAGTCCACATGTGACAAATATTGGACAGAGATATGTAAGGCTAGTAGATGTGTCCATGCTTGTTAGGCTATTGGTTATCACCAATAACAACTTTTCAGGCATACCACATAGAGGGAAAACAACTAAGTGCCCAGAAAGGACAAGAGTTGTTATCTGTTGCCACTATCAGAACTTTTGAGGTTTAGAAAAGGTAACATAACAAAACCTGAATTGAAAAGAACAATCTATCATAAGCTACAACAGAACTAAAGAGGAATACTTAACAGCCTTCATAGCCTGTGATTATGTAGTTACCTCCTTTCCCAAGTAGAGGAGCCCAAGTCCAAGAACTAAGAGTCGACCAACGGGCTTCTCCAAGTCTGACTCGCTTTGCACACTTATGATAAATGAAAGTTCCTTGGCAACATTTTCATCAGAGGAACCAGTATATACCAAGCCCAAAGCTAGTGCAGAAAATGCAATCACTTCAAAAGGTGCTTTCCTAGCTTGATTGTGAGGTTTCAAGATAGGGCTCAATTTACTTCGGATCTGAATGATAATGCACATTAGTAAGCCCTTCAACTGGAGATTATAATATTATTGTTATCATACATCATGTACCCTGAGAATAGTGATGATTATCAGAATAAATAATACAACTACTTAACCATAGAACAAAAACAATATTCCCTTCAATTAGGCTATATCTAATCTTCAGTTAATAAAAAAGGTTACCCATATCCACCACACTGTTTTGCGGCTTTTGCCATCAAGTTCCAAATTATCACCACGCAAGAGGCAGGGGAACCTCACCTGTGGACAATGGGAACCAGCATATGCAAGTCCCAGACCCAATATTGCAGCAATTCTGATAGAAGAATCTTCATTTCTTACATAATCACCAAGAAGAGGCAACGCCTGAAAAAAGAAAATGACTTCAATACACGCTACAGCCAAAGATCTCATGTACTGCCTATAACTCACCGGATTGGGATCAAGCTTGACACGGCAAGTCAAAATACCAACTCCTAACAATGCACCCGCAATGACATGATTATCATCACTGCGTAAATACTTATCAAGTTGGGCAAGTCCAGAATCAACATCCCACATCAATAGCATACCCTACAATGAGGAATCATGGTGATAACACTGCAAATTTGCCCAAAAATAGACGGATAGAGATTGTCAAAATACCAGACTTGCTGCAGCACTGGTTTTTCTATGTTCATAATTCTTAAAGACCCAACTTCCTGAAGCTTTTGATGGGACAGTCATCAAGTTATCCTGTGACAGCATAAGCAGCAAAAATTAAGCAAAATAGTGGCTCCAAAGGTTTCTTCATGAAATTTACCGAGTTTTTACCTGACCACAGCCAGCGTTCCCAAATGCATTCGCAAATGTGGCCGCCAACTTCTGTAGGGCTGACTCTAAACCCGCACCGGCCAGAAGCAAATGTGCCTCATATATATCTTCAGGAGATTTGCTGGATACCTCACGAGCGAGTGTACGATACCCTTCACATAAGTGGGTATTGTTGATAATTTCTTGCAATGCCTTCCTGTCTTCATCATTTCGAATCATGTTTTTATCAAGCACAAAAGTTATACCCTGTGTGGAAGAAATCCAGTTAGCAAACAACAATCTAGAATCAACGAAACAAGAAAAGATAAAACAATAGAGTAAATCCTGAGATACATCAACATAAAACCTTCATGGAAGAATGACCTGACTTACTTGTCGAGCAATAATGTAGCACAATTGCTTCTGTCTCAGCAGATCATGATCGAATGAAAAAAGACTACCCACTTGCTGTTAAACCAGACATTTAACCGTTAGATTGGAAGCAAAAAAGGCCGCAATGGGCGAAATCAACTTACCAATTACCATTCTACCTCTTCTTTTTTTGAAAGGACCATTCTACCTCACTTAACAGAAATATAATACTTTACACAGTTAATGTCAGAAGAAAACATCGATAGTTGAAGTTCCAACCTCCATATTGTTGAGGAATAGAGCAATCTGCAGTGCCCTTGGAGCGTCAGGAAATGAACTGTAAGTCGAAAACAAATTGTCCAGAATCTCCTCACGATCTTCTTTAGGAAGGCAAACAGCCGGAAGGCTGTTAACAGCAAAATCACAACATCATCAAGCATGTAAACAATCATAATTTGGCCACCTAAAGGTATTTTTGTCATACAATGGTCTAAGGTTGTAATCTTAGTTGCACAAAGTGGGAGCAGGAATGGGGGCGGGGGAGCAAATGATCATAGAAGTGCGGGAGCGCCGCCGGGAGCATTTAGGAAAAAATATTTATTTTTATGTATTTTAATGTAGTTAGATGTCAAAAAGAAAATATTATTCTCCCACTTAAAATGCAAAACACAAAAATATTTATAGTTTTAATAGGGAAATGATAATGCCAAAACTGTTTTTTGTTGGTGCCAAAACTCTAGTGCACAAAAAGGCTTGTACCATGTGCAATGTACAAGACTTTTACGCACTGGAGTTTTTGCACCAACAAAAACAATTTTGGCATTATCACTACTGTTTTAATATGTGATTCTAGTTGTTCTCCATATATTAGTTGCACAAAGAGGGGCAGGAGCGGGATTGGTAATGTAGAATTATGGAAATCTTTCGGGACGGAGAGTGTTTAGGAGTTGATGCAAGAGCATAAGTCACGCTTACCAAAGCCAAGTGGGCCCACTACCCTTTATTTGAGTTTTGATTAGATTTATTTTAAGTTTATCTTTTAGGGTTTCGAGTTGTTCTATGTCTTTTGTTCAGCTCCTAGTCTATTTAAAAAGTCATGTGAGTGGCATGTGACTTTTAATTATTTTGGAAGGCTAGGATTAAACTTTGAAGGGTTTGTTTTGTAATCAACGGCTAGGATGCTAGGGCTATACTATAACCCTAGTATAAGAACTCTTGTATGTGCCCCTATCTGCAGTTTTTGTTGATCTTTTCCAAAAAATATAAAGCTGTGAACCTGTGGTTCTTCTTGGGTATGTTTGCCCTAGAAACCCATCTATCTTTGTTCCTTCTTCGAGTCTTACTGTTATCTTTCTCTAATATCTTTGTTCTTGCTGCTGAAAACCCTCAAAGAGGGGAGTTTACTGTCTCAGTCTGAAATTTAACAACCATCAGATCTGGGCATCTTGCTGCATCAAATTTGATATCAGAGCCAAAAAAAAACCTAGGTCTACAACATGGTTGGACAAGGTAGGGGCCGTGGTGGAAGAGGCAACCAAGCGTAGCAAATAGAGATGGCTGAGATGAGGCATATGATTGAAGATTTGTCGCGAGCTGTGCAAACACTCCAGCGACGAGATCGTGCGGAAGCCCGTATGGAGATTCCAGAAGGCAGCCGAGACCCTTTTGACATACCAGAAGGTAGTCTTGAAGATGAAGACATGGAAGGAGACGAGGAAAATCCCTTTCATAATGCTAAACACGCAGGTCACTTGAACCGAGGTGGATTGGAAGCGAGATTGGTGGACGCACTTGAGTTAAATGGTGGGGGAATTAAAATTGAAGTTGCTGATTTCTTCAGAGAGATGCATGCGGAAGATTATTTGGATTGGGAAGCTAGTTTGGAGAACTATTTTGAGTGGAAAACCATGGCCGAGGAGAGAAAGGTGTTGTTTGTGAAGCTCAAGTTGAAGGGAACTGCACTTCAATGGTGGAAGAGAGTTGAAGAACAGCGTACTTGGCAGGGTAAGAACAAAATCCGCAATTGGGAACAAATGAAAGCAAAGCTGCGCAAGTAATTTTCACCAGCCAATTATATGATGGAGTTATACGAGAAGTTTCACTCATTGAAGCAAAGAGGGATGACGGTGGAGGAGTACACATCTGAGTTCAATAACCTCTCTATTCAGGTTGGTTTGAATGAGACTAATGAACAAATGACTTCGCGTTATCTTTCAGTGAAAGGGGAATCCTTGGTCGTGCGAAGAGTGATGACAACACCAAAATTCGAAGAAGAGGACTAGAAGAGGCACAATATTTTTTGCATGCGTGCGTTTTTTGGTGGTAAAGTCTGCAACGTTATTCTTGATGGCGGTAGCAGTGAAAACATTGTTTCAAAGGAGGTTGTGGAGAAGCTGAAGAGACCAATCGAGAAACATCCTCATCCTTATAAGGTTGCTTGGTTCTGTAGAGGAAATGAGGCATCTGCTCGTTGCTTGATTAAATTTACTATGGGTAATAATGTTGAAGATGCATGCCATATTTTGTTGGGGAGACCATGGTTGTACGACAAAGATATGATCCATCATACTAGGGCCAACACTTATGCCTTCAAGAAAGGAACCAAGAATTTAACTTTGCAGCCCCTAAAAGAAGAAGCCACGAGTTCATCCAAGGCAAGCAAGGTTACTGGCTTTTGAACTGGTCAAAGATTTGAAACGGAGAGCAAAGAGCTGGGAGTTATCTATGCATTGATTGGGAGGATGATGATTGCAGAACAACACGTGGATTTTGCCGAGTATCCCCTTGAAGTTCAACAAATATTAAGGGAGTTTCAGGAGCTGGTTGGAGAAGAATTACCACATGGTTTGCCACCAATGCGGAGCATCCAGCATGCTATTGATTTATTGCCTGGTGCAGCTTTACCAAATCTGCCAGCATACCAAATGCCACCAGCACATCGCACCGAAATGCAGAGGCAAGTCGAGGAGTTGATTACCAAAGGCTTGGTCCGTGAAAGCAAGAGTCCTTGCGTGCTTTACTCACGCCGAAAAAGGATGGTTCGTGGAGGATGTGTGTGGATAGTCGTGCCATTAACAAGATTACAGTGAAGTATCGGTTTCCCATACCACGGTTAGAAGATATGCTTGACAGCTCAAAGGTGTTTTCTAAAATAGATCTGAGAAGCGGGTTTCACCAAATTCAGATGCAAAATGGCGATGAGTGGAACACCCGATGGCCTCTACAAGTGGCTAGTGATGCCCTTTGGACTCTCAAACGCCCCCAGCACATTTATGCGTATGATGACAGAGGTACTCAAACCTTTTTTGGGACTATTTGCAGTTGTTTATTTTGTTGATATCTTAATCTATAGCCGGACTAGAGAGGAGCATTTATTCCATTTGCGCCAAGTCATGGAGGTTCTTCGCAAGGAGAAGTTGTATGTGAACTTGAAGAAGTGCTCTTTTTTGTGCAACAAAGCTGTGTTTCTTGGCTTTGTTGTTTCAGCAGAGGGCTTGCAACCTGATCCTGAGAAAGTACGTGCTATCAAAGAATGGCCAACACCCCAATCTATGGGGGATGTTCGCAGTTTCCATGGTTTGGCTTCATTTTACAGGGGGGTTATTAGGAACTTCAGCTCTATAATGAGTCCAATCACAGAATGCTTGAAAGGAATTGTTTTTAAGTGGTCAAAATCTGCAGAGCGGGCCTTTGGACAAATTAAAGAGATGATGACAGCAGTTCCAGTGCTTGTTCTACCAGATTTTGAGAAGCCTTTCACAGTGGAGTGTGATGCGTCGCATGTGGGAATAGGGGATGCGTCGCATGTGGGAATAGGGGCTGTTCTTTGTCAAGATGGAAGGCCAGTGGAATTTTTCAGTGAGAAATTGACGGAAGCTAAGCGTCGCTATTCCACCTATGACCTAGAGTTCTATGCGCTCGTTCGAGCAATTCAACATTGGGAACACTACCTAGCATACCGAGAGTTCGTAGTTTATTCTGATCATCAAGCTTTGAGGTACCTGAATTCCCAGAACAAGCTGAATTCCAAACATGCAAAGTGGAGTTCCTACCTTCAGGGGTTCAATTTCTCCATCAAATACAAGGCCGGTGAGTCTAATAAAGTTGCAGATGCCGGTGAGTCTAATAAAGTTGCAGATGCATTGAGCGGACGGTCTCTTTTATCGACTGTAATGAGTACACAAGTGACAGGCTTTGAAGAGCTGAAAAATCAGTACAAAGTAGATCCATATTTCAGCTCTATTGTAGCTGATTTGCAAGGCTCAAAAGGAGTGAAGAAGCTGCCATTCATGATGCATGATGGGTACTTGTTTAAGGGAAATCAGTTGTGCATTCCAGAGGGATCATTGCGGGAGCAGATTATTAGAGAACTACATGGCAATGGCTTGGGAGGACATTTTGGCAGGGACAAAACTATGGCAATGGTTGCTGATAAATATTTTTGGCCAAGGATGTATAAAGATGTGGAAAAGTTGGTTCGAAGGTGTCAAATATGCCAATTTGGCAAACAAAGTTCACAAAACACGGGATTGTATACTCCATTGCCAACACCAGAAGTTCCTTGGGTTCATATTAGCATGGATTTCGTATTGGGCCTTCCCAAGACAGCAAAGGGTCACGATTCTATCTTTGTTGTGGTTGATCGATTCTCCAAGATGGCTCATTTTCTTCCAATGTTCTAAGACAGCTGATGCCACAAATATTGCCAATTTGTTCTTTCATGAAATAGTAAGGGTGCATGGCTTACCTACGTCAACTGTTTCTGACAGAGATGTGAAGTTCATGGGGCACTTTTGGAGGACTTTATGGAGAAAGCTAGGGACTGAACTTAAATATTCCAGCACTAGTCATCCGCAAACAGATGGCCAAACGGAGGTCGTCAACCGAAGTTTGGGAAACTTGTTGAGATGCATTGTTGGGAGCTATGTGAAGACTTGGGATGCTATCATACCTCAAGCAGAGTTTGCTTACAACAATTCAGTGAACAGAACAACAGGGAAGACACCATTTGAAGCTGCTTATGGGCTTAAACCACAGCACGTTGTTGATCTAGTCCCTCTACCTCTAGAGACGAAGGTGAGCGAAGATGGCGATGTTTTTGAAGATCATATTAAGAGAGTTCACGAGGAAGTGAGAGCAGCAATCATGTCTAGTAATGAATCCTATGCAGCAGCAGCAAATCAACATCGACGAGCCAAAGAATTTTAAGAAGGTGATAAGGTTTTAGTACATTTGAGGCAAGGCAGATTTCCCGAGGGAACGTATCATAAGCTGAAGTCAATAAAGTTTGGGCTCAAGAAAATTAGCTCAAATGCCTATATGTTAGAGCTACCACCAGATTTGCAGATTAGTCCCATCTTCAATGTGTCTGACTTATATGAGTTTGAGGGGTTTGATGGAGAAGCAATTTCAACAGAGGCTCAAGTTACACAACTTCCAAAATCACAACCAGATGTCA